>BDMV01000009.1:6078545-7575015 GCA_008326285.1 Oryza officinalis
TAATCTGTGGCTTAAGTCTGCCGCAAGGACTTGTTTGTTAGTTGTAGATAAGATCGTGCCCTACAAGGGTTCTGTTGTAACCTCGGGTATAAATATCCCGATAGTTTGTACATGTAAGCTCTCTCGAATCAATCACACAAAAACCAGTTCAATCTACTTTCGGCGCATCGCCAACCCTCGCAAGAGGTCTTCTTCGACGAGTTCTTGCTTCCTCGGAGCAGAGGTAAGAACTCGTCCCCGACGATCTGCATCGTCGGGGCTAATGTGTCGTTTTAGACACATTAAGCCTCGATGATGTGATCGTCGATTATCATGTCTTGAATAGTTTTGACAGGTATTTTAATTAAGCCTTGCCAGCGGTTCACTCGTTTTAGGGTTTATTGCTGACAATGGTTTACTTCTTATGCTTGGCTAAATTGTTCAATACATTTACCATCCCCAAAAGCGATCGAAGACTTGATTTTCTTTATGTTAACTCTCGATCTACACTTTGAGTTGCTATCGACCTTAGTCGTGTTTCGAGGTTTAACCTAAAGCCTGTTTTTGATCGTAATTAAGGATAGCGCCGGGGTTCCAGCCGGTCTTACCTAACGCATGTGATTATTTTATGTTCTTGCATGTGTTTGCCACTTATGCAGGCGGATTGGTAAATATAAATACATTGATTACAGGGTATTCTCAGGATCTCTCTGTGGTCGGCATATTTATATTGACCGATTGGCTTGTATAAGTTTACACTAGAGTATTAGCTAGTGTATTTATCTTCATGCTACCCTCATCGGCCGATTCTAGTAATTTGCTATAAACATGATCACATGGGCCGATGAGATTAGATCTACTTTATTAGTTCTATCTTATTACTACTTCAAGTAAGCCGATATAGGTTTGCCCTATCGGCCAGGCCTTCACGATGCGACATCGGCCTATCGGCCGATTGGCCATCGGTTCTCACATGGTTTACTTGTTTAATCTTGTTGATTGCAGATCAAATCAACTGGCACGCTCTACTTACGACTAGGCAAGCCATTTGGACCTGCACTGGAGTTAAGCAGATCTCCCAGGCCGCCGTGGTAACGCGGAACCCGTTTGGTTGCTGGACGGGTCGAAATTCTGCGCCAACACGCGGAACCCGTTTGGTTGCTGGACGGGTCGAAATTCTGCGCCAACACGCTTTTGGCACGCCCAGTGGGACCACAAGAACACAAGCTTCTCACCAGCAACAAGAACACCTCGAGATGTCGAAGCAGGCCGAGGTCGTCGAGGAGAACGTCATTCCCGTGACCGCCGACCAGCTCAGCGCAGAACAAAAAGCTGAGATGGATAGGCTGGTCGAGCAGTTCCAGAATATGTACCTGCAAACATATTCTAGGACTCGGCAGGGCACCTTGATTCAAAAGTCCAAGGTGGTCATGCCGAGCTCCGGAGATGGAGCTGGAACGTCGGCGGCGGCGCACGATCACGCCGTCAAAACTGAAGACACTGCAGCGCCGACGTTGCAAGACAGGATTGACTCCGCAGTCCACTCTGCGCTAGTCAACCAATCAGGGATTTTGGTGAACACCTTGACCAATACGGTCAAATCTATCTTAGACGGGTCAATTCACCAGTTCAAGCCTCAGGGGCCGATTTTCTTGCCAGAAAATAAGTTCCCTGCATATCGGACCCTGAGGAATGATCTGAGCACGTCTCAGCCAACAGCGCCGATGCCACCCCCATCGGCGCAGCCGACAACGACATTGCCACTGGTCCTCACCAGGCAGACCGAGGGCGGCCCTCAGCTCATCACCGAGGAACAATACGCTCAATGGGCCAAGGGGAGGCAACCGGTGGTTGAGCCGATGCAGCAAGTTCCCGTCAACCAGCCATCGGCCGGACAACCGCAAGCCCCAGTGTTCAATAGTCCTCCACTTCAAGCTGCATACAACGTGCCACAAGGCTATCAGCAGCACCCCGCAGGACAGTATGGCGTACCGAACTCGGATCATCATTACCAGCCATACTCCCCTAGGCAGTATCAAGCAGAGGGTCTGCAACAATCGTTTCAGCAAGACCTCCCACATCGGCCCGCAGGATATTGGGCCGATATGATAGCCGAAGTGATGCGGGACCAATTCGGCTTGAAGCCCAAGGAGAACTCTACAGTGTATCGGCACCCGTATCCCGAGGAATTTGACAGGGTACCATTGCCAGGCCGATACAAGATCCCGGATTTCTCCAAGTTTTCGGGACAGGACAACGTCTCGACATATGAGCATGTCAGCCGATTCTTAGCACAGTGCGGGGAGGCATCGGCTATCGAGGCGTTGAGGGTGAGGTTTTTCCCTCTGTCCTTATCAGGGTCTGCATTCACATGGTTCTCTTCCTTGCCCTGCAATTCCATCAGAGGATGGATAGATCTGGAGAAACAGTTTCATAGATACTTCTACAATGGCGTACAAGAGATGAAACTGTCAGATCTGACTGCCATCAGGCAACGAGTGGATGAATCGGTCCCTGAGTACATACAAAGGTTCAGAGACATACGCAACAGATGTTATAGCCTCAGTCTGACCGATTCCCAGTTGGCCGATTTGGCATTTCAGGGATTGCTAGGGCCGATACGCGAGAGGTTCTCCTCGCAGGAATTTGACAGCCTCGCTCAGCTGGCACAACGAGTATCGGCCCACGAGCAGCGATTCCAGGAGGCAAAGAAGTTCGCGAAAAAGATTAACACTGTTTATCAGTACGCCTCCGACGATGACGACGATGAAGACGGTGATGTCGACCTAGCCGAGTGGGCCCGGATGAGGAAATCAACAACTTGCCAGTGGGCCAAGAAAGGAGATAAAGAAGATAAATATGATTTCGACATCAACAAGGCCGATAAGATATTTGACCTGCTGTTGCAAGAAAAGCAGATCCAACTGCCAGTAGGTCACGTATTGCCATCGGCCGAAGACATCAAGAAAAGGAGATATTGCAAGTGGCACAATTCCTACTCACACCATACAAACGAATGCAAGATCTTCCGGCAACAAATTCAGTCGGCCATCGAGCAGGGCAGAATCAAAATCGATGATGCCAAGCGGCCGATGAAGATTGAAGGCCACCCGTTCCCAGTCAACATGGTGCGGGCGGACAGGGCCGATGGCGGTGGCCATCGGACTGGCAAGCGGCCTCATCAGACCTCTGACGGTCTGATCAGAAAATATCAGCGGAGGCGGGAGGAACAAGCTCAAGACCAAGCCGATCAGGACAACTCCTACGACCCACACTGGGAGTGTGAGTTTTTTCGCTTCTGCTGGAATGAAGGGATGAGGTTGCCATCTATCCAGGAGTGCCCTGCATGCAGTGGTGCAGAAAATTCTTATCAGGGCAGCTCAAGCAGACAAACGCATCGGCCGGCCAAGCAACGGAAATCTGTGCATGAAAGGCTAGGGCCGATGCACCAAAATCAACACGATGAAGATGAGGAGCAAGTCCAGAACCCCCAATGGTGCCCAAGCGATGTATTCACCAAGACACAGAAGCGGCGGGTTCAGAGGTTAAGGTGGAAAGAGCAAATCCAAGAGCAACAAGCTGAAATACCCCATCGGCCCACCAAGACCAAAAAAGAGTGGAGGATAAAATCCACGGTGGCCAGGGCCGATGAGGGCACCTCCAATACAGCTCAGGGCTACTCAGCTTCAAAAGGTAAAAAAATGACATCGGCGCCTGTTAACATGGTGTTTGTATTGCCAGCAGAATACAGTGTGCAGGCGGCCGATGAAGCGATGGCCGATGATGAACAAGGTTCAGCCAGGCTACGGTTGTCACCAGACCAAGCCATCTTCGACAAGCCTGTTGATGCCAGCTACAGACATTTACGGCCGTTGTACATCAAAGGATTCATCAACGGGCGGCCGATGACAAAGATGCTGGTCGATGGTGGCGCAGCGGTCAATTTAATGCCATACCCAACCTTCAGGAAGCTTGGAAAAGTACCTGAAGATCTTATCAAGACAAATATGGTGTTAAAGGACTTCGGTGGCAACGCATCCGAGGCGAAGGGGGTCCTGAACGTGGAACTCACCGTGGGCAGCAAAACAATTCCCACCACCTTCTTCGTCTTCGATGGAAAGGGTTCCTACAGCTTGTTGTTGGGACGAGATTGGATCCATGCAAATTGCTGTGTCCCTTCAACAATGCACCAATGCCTCATGCAATGGCAAGGGGACCAAGTCGAGATCGTGCAGGCAGATCGGTCAGTACATGTCGCCAATACCGATCTCGCAGTTTGGGAGATGGAGGGAATCAACTGCTTGTCCGGGCGAGTCTGGGACGCCGATTTCCTCAAGGTAACCGACTGCGACATCGAGGCAATTGAAGACCAAGACAAGCGGTTACTTTAGCGAAGATGCACCATCCGCCGTTGACAATGACCCCTACACGGATGACGCAGTGGATGAGTTAGACGGCAAGTTGGGGCAAGATTTTACGTCGGCCGATGAATTGGAAGAAATTGATATAGGAATAGGTGACAGGCCTAGGCCGACGTATGTAAGCGCTAATTTGCCAAAGGAATACAAGAATAATTTGATAGATCTTTTGAAAGAATTCAGAGATTGTTTTGCATGGGAATACCATGAGATGCCAGGATTAAGCCGATCGATTGTAGAACATCGGCTACCAATCAAACAGGGCTATCGGCCTTTTAAGCAAGCTCCTCGGAGGTTTAAGGCCGATATGCACGAAGCCATAAAAGCAGAGATCACAAGACTTTACGACGCCAACTTTATCAGGCCCTGCCGATACGCGGAGTGGGTCTCCAACATAGTTCCGGTATTGAAAAAGAACGGCAAGCTAAGGGTATGCGTCGATTTCAGAGATCTAAATAAGGCGACGCCCAAAGACGAGTACCCTATGCCGTTGGCCGATTTGCTAGTCGACGCTGCTTCTGGGCATAAGATCATTAGTTTCATGGACGGAAACGCGGGTTACAACCAGATCTTTATGGCTAAAGAGGACATTCATAAGACAGCCTTCAGGTGCCCAGGGGCAATCGGCCTATATGAATGGGTCGTCATGACATTTGGTTTGAAGAATGCTGGAGCTACGTATCAGAGGGCTATGAATTACATTTTTCATGATCTTATTGGCTCTCTGATTGAAGTTTATATAGACGATGTCGTCGTAAAGTCAAGAGAACATGATATGCACTTGGCCGACTTACGCAAGGTACTAGAAAGAGCAAGGAAATACGGTTTGAAGTTGAACCCTAACAAATGTGCCTTTGGCGTATCGGCCGGTCAGTTCTTAGGTTTCTTGGTCCATGAAAGGGGGATTGAAATCACACAGAAGAACATCGATGCCATTAAGAAAATCAAGCCTCCCGAAAACAAGACCAAGTTACAATCTCTGCTTGGCAAGATCAACTTCGTCCGGCGTTTTATATCAAATCTGTCAGGCCGTATAGAGCCATTCACTCCACTGTTGAAAATAAAGGACAACGAAGAATTCATATGGGGTGACAAGCAACAGAAAGCGCTAGACGATATCAAAGAATATTTAACTTCTCCGCCGGTCTTAATTTCTCCACAGAAAGGAGTCCCATTCAAATTGTACTTATCAGCCGATGAGAAATCCATCGGCTCGGTCTTGGTTCAAGACATTAACGGCAAAGAAAGAGCTATTTTTTATCTCAGCAGGAGAATGTTAGTCGCTGAGACAAGGTACACGCCGGTGGAGAAATTATGCCTTTGTTTATATTTTTCATGTACTAAATTGAGGCATTACCTGCTTTCCAACGAGTGCATCGTAGTGAGCAAGGCCGATGTGATGAAATACATGTTATCGGCCCCTGTGTTGAAAGGACGAGTCGGGAAGTGGATCTTTGCTTTAACAGAGTTTGATCTTCGATATGAATCGGCCAAAGCGATCAAAGGACAAGCCCTGGCCGATTTCATCGTTCAACATAGAGATGACTCAGTCGCATATGCAGACATTGTGCCATGGACATTATATTTCGATGGATCCGTCTGCAGACACGGTTGCGGTATCGGCCTAGTCATCATATCCCCTCGGGGGGCAAGTTTTGAGTTCGCTTTTACTATCAAGCCTTACTATACCAACAATCAAGCAGAATATGAAGCGGTGCTTAAAGGCTTGCAGTTATTACAAGAAGTCGAGGCCGATGCCGTGGAAATCATTGGTGATTCACAGCTAGTAATTAGTCAACTTTCTGAGGAGTATGAGTGCAGAGACGATATTCTCAAAGTCTACAATGAGGAGTGCAAAGAGTTATTACACGGTTTCCGGATCGTAACGATGAGGCACATTCCCAGGAAGCAGAATTTCGAAGCCAATGATTTAGCTCAGGGGCATCGGGATACAGGCCGATGGCTAAAGACGTTCCGATTCAGATTGCTCTCGTGCATGCCGATGACTGGAGGTTTGATATCATTGAGTATTTAAGAAATCTTTCCCAATCGGCGTCACGCAGAATGAAATATAAAGTTTTACACTATGTCTTATTGGACGATAACCTATATTATCGGACGGTTGATGGTGTCCTACTCAAATGCCTAGGTCCTGAGGAGGCTAAAACCGTTATGAGCGAAGTACATGAAGGGATTTGTGGCACCCATCAATCGGCCCATAAAATGAAATGGCTGATGAAGCGCGTCGGATATTTTTGGCCAACCATGCTAGAAGATTGTTTCAAATATTATAAAGGATGTCAGGATTGTCAGAAATTTGGAGCAATTCAGAGAGCACCGGCATCGGTTATGCATCCAATCATAAAGACGTGGTCGTTTCGTGGATGGGGAATAGATATGATCGGCCAGATTAACCCGCCATCAAGTAAGGGACACAAGTATATATTAGTGGCTACAGATTACTTCACAAAGTGGGTTGAGGCCGTTCCTCTCAAGAAGGTTGATTCCAAAGACGCTATTCAGTTCATCAAGGAGCACATCATATATCGGTTTGGGTTACCTCAGACAATAACTACCGATCAGGGATCAATCTTCGTGTCCGACGAGTTCGTCCGATTTGCTGACAGCATGGGCATCAGATTACTCAATTCTTCTCCTTACTACGCGCAGGCTAATGGGCAGGCGGAGGCTTCTAACAAGTCTTTAATCAAATTAATCAAGCGGAAAATTGATGAACAGCCAAGGCAATGGCATACAACGCTGGCCGATGCCCTTTGGGCGTATCGGATGGCTTGCCATGGTGCAATCCAAGTACCTCCCTATCAGCTGGTCTACGGGCATGAAGCTGTACTGCCGTGGGAAACAGCCATCGGCTCAAGAAGGATTGCTTTGCAAGACGACTTGACAGCCGATGAGTACCATAATCTTATGGTTGATGAATTGAATGATTTGGCACATGTTCGATTACGGGCCTTAGAGAAAATCAAGCGTGATAAAGATAGAGTGGCCCGTCATTATAATAAAAAGGTCATTGCCAAATCGTTTGAGGAAGGAGACCTTGTGTGGAAATTAATAATGCCGATTGACTCCAGAGATAATAAATTCGGCAAATGGTCACCTAATTGGGAAGGCCCCTTTCGAATTCATCGATGTCTTCCTCATTATGCCTATCTGCTCAAGGGATTAGATGGCGAGATTTATGGACGAGCTCTCAATGGCAAATACTTGAAACAATATTATCCCAGTATCTGGATTGACTCATGATCGGCCCTCTAGCCGATTTATGATTACAGCCGATGTAGTCAAGCATCGTCTTTAGATGGCCGGTAAATACTATCGCCCTTAGTTCAAAATTTCAGAATATGAGCCCTCATCTTCCAAAATTTGGGGGGCATATATATACTCAGCAGTTCTCGCATTGGATTTTTCAGTTTGGCAATTGACTTCGGCTCTCTGGCCGATGAGATTGTTTATAATGAGATTGTTCATATTAGAGATATATGCGTAATGAGATTGTTCATATTAGAGATATATGCGTCTGGAATTTTCAAAACAAATTCGGCTGCATGTCCGATAAGGTGTGAGAGGATTTCAGAAGCAATACATTAGGCTGGAATTTTCAAAACAAATTCAGCTGCATGGCCGATAAGGTGTATGTTTATACATTATAAAAATAAAATGTGCTACATCACCCTATGAAGTCCGCAATAGCAGCAATGGCTTTACGGCGAATCTGCTCAACGTCTTCAATAGCCTGGGCATCGTCGGCCATCGTCCCTGGGATCGGTTTCAGTGATTTGCTTAGGGTCGCGAGGTACTTGGCCGATGCCTTGAGCTTTGTCGTCTGGTCTTCTATGGCTTTAGGGGATGCAGCTATTCCGGCTTCGACTTCTTGGATTTCTCGACGTGTCGATTCCAGCTTTGATACCAGTTCTGCATCGAGGCGACGGAGCTCTTCAAGTTTGTGCTTCAAGACAATCGGCTCTACCGCTAACTCATCCAGCTTGGTTTTGTCAGCGTTAACTTGGGCCTTGCTGGCGGATAAAGCCGATTCCAGTTGGTCACGCTCTCGTCGCTCTGTGAGTCTTTCTTTGGCTTTGTTGAGCTTGAATCGGTATTGCTCCAAGAAGATGGCCGGTGTTAGGACCTCCATCAGGTCTTCAGGCAGTTCGTCTTGAATTTCTTGTACCCTGACCCTGATGGAGGTGCAATCTTCCACCAAGTACTCCAGCGAGGACTCCAGCCGATTGGCGATATCGGTCAGCCGGTTCTTCAGATCATCAAAGATTGGTGCCCTGGCTGTGCTGGGTAGCTCCTTGTCCTCATCATCAAGAAACTGGCCGATATCAAAGGAGAACATATCGACTAGGTTCTGCAAATATCAACATGGGTCGAGGTTAGCCTTGTTAATCAGGAATCGGCAGAAAGGGGATCAGGGTAATCGTGGTTACCTGTGTTGGAGCATCGGTGGTGCTTGCATCGGCCTCCCTTTGCTGTGTCGACATAGTAGGCGAGGGGGTTGGCCGATGTGGTGAACGTGATGGAGCCCTAGGCTGAAAAAGCAGGAAATTGGTAAATAGGGTTATGTGATTAGAAAGATAATGCAAAAAATTAACTCTTACCGAGACAGTCGGAGAGGGTGGTGGAGAAGGAGAAGGGGTCCTCAATCGTGCCTTGGCTCGTTCGCGCCGTTGCAAAGTTGTTTTCTTGGTTCTTGGCAAAGGGGCCGATTGAGTTCTCTCCTTTAACACAGACGATACCGCAGCCTGAAAAGGATATGAAGTTAAAGTGTGACAGTACAAGGAGATTATGTAAACACAAAGAAGAGATTATTTTGACCTTGCGAACTGCGTGTCTGGTCCTTTTTGGTTGCGGGGCATCATCTTGGTCATCGGCCGGTGGGATCTCCGCAGCTTCGGCCGATGGCTCCTGGGTGGTTTCGACCGACGGGTTTTCTTCTTCGTGTGCATCGGCCGCTGCTGCATCGACTTCCTCCTCCATCACTTGTTCTTCGAGGAATTCTTCCAAGGAGGGGTCTAGCTCTTCGGCATCGGCCTGGTCATCGGTTTTAGCCTTCTTGCTGGCTTTCTGGGTTTTGCCCTTGGATGGTGCCTTCCTCTTGGGGTTTTCCTTGATCATCGGCCCCTGGAGTAGTGATGATATTTTCGGGGCGTTGAGGCAGATGATAGATTCTTAGATGGTTGACCCCGATGGAGCTATGGCTTGAGCATAGATCTTTTGTCCACTGTTGCTCACAGATGGAGTCGGCTCATCTGGGACTTGAGGGCTGATGCCTTGGATAAGTTCTGTCACATAGAACCTGGCCGATTGATGAAAGATGTGAGCAGCCTACTCTCGCCACCAAGTTTGGAAGCTAATGTGCACGAAGACATTTAGATGCAGCCGATCGCAGTCACCAAGATTTGGGAGCTCGATTTCCATTGCTTTGTTCATAACCAGGGCCGATGGGACTGTGCCTCTGCTCTCTAGGAGCTTATGAAGATGCAAGCTAATGGGAAGTTGTCCGAGCCCGCATTGTCTAGCAGCTGTCATTGGGGTGTAAAACTCATAGGACAAGCTGATGCTCCTTCCCTGAAAGACGCCTACTGGGAGCAGGCATGGAGTGAGGCCGATCATGAATAATTCTCTTGATTCCATGTCATCATTTATTAAGCTCAGTTGCAGATCATCTGGAAGCTCGAAGTCTCAGTCCGATGTATAGACAAACATATCCATCTTGGCTGATGGAGGGCCGGTGAAGAAACGGATGAACCATGAAGCCATGTCATCGGCCGATTGATCTGCGCCGGGGTATACGGAGGCTGCTTCCCCGTAGGACATGCATCTTCTGTTCCTGGGATCTTCGTGATCGGCATATTTCGATGGGAAGCGAGAATCTGATAGAGGTGGCCGATCAACCATGGTGTTGGTGTATATGGTTAGCCAGAGTTGAATGAACCACCATGGTCCCCCATGTGCCACGGTTTGTTTCAACATTAAGTCTTGAGTGGCAGTATGGAGTAGCCGATATACAGCTCCCAAGAGGTATCGGCCGAGAGGGATTTGCTTCTTGCTGACCAAAGCCTGAGCCAGATGTTGACAATTTGTAGTAGGACCGCAGGTTGATCCGCAGAAGACAAATCTTTCCAACCACAATGTTAGGAAAGCTACATGTTCTCGCTCTGAGACCGATCCTTGTTCCATGTGTTCAGAAATGTACCCAGACCAGCCTCCAATCTTCTTGGTCTTCAGTTTGTGGCTGCTGTTTATCAGGAGGCTGAAGGGATTAATCTCAGAGTCGATGTCTAGTCCTGTGAGTACCTTGACATCTATGAGGGTTGGGGTCATCGGACCTTGCTTGAACATAAAGGCGTTCAAGGTACTTGACCAGAAGTAGCTGGCAGCTGACATTAGTGGCTCATTCTTCTTGGTATCGGCCAGGGACAGAGTTATGCATTGGCCGATTCCAATCTCGTCCCAGTGGACTTGTTTGACGACAGCAATCCTTTTGTGCCAGGTCCTGTATCCGTTTAGTTTTGATGGCCATGACCTGAAGGTGTGCTTCCACGCCGAGACAGTGGGCTTGGCTTGCCTGAAAGGAATTCTGTCTGTTTCGGCGTTGATTAACCAGGTTGGGTCGCAGTCGCCCATGGGGCCCAGGAGAAAGCGATGGGATTTATCGTCGGTGGGGATCAAGATTTGGTTTTTGAAGACCTAAATCGTGAAAACGACGATGGAAATATAAGACCCGGAGGGGGACAGAGAGTAAAACCCTAACTTGGAGAAATCGACGAGGAAAGCGATAAATGAACAAGTCGACTTACCGCGGGGATCTCAGAGGCGTAGAATGGGGCAGAAGCCATTGTTGTTGAAGAAGGGATCGTTGCGGAAGGGGTCGATGTCGATGGAGTATCGAGCGGTCGCCGGAGTTGAAGAACACGAGGAGTTTGTTGAATCGGCGGCGAAAGGGTTCGAGTCTGGATCTGTGTGGTTTTCAGGTTAGACCTAGCAAAAAGTCGATGAGTTCCCTGGAGCTAATTCCGCCACATTATATAATGAAGCGGAATTGGGGGGCATGTGTTAACGACGGATTTTGGTAATCGACTCGGAAAGGAAAGAGGAAACCGAAGCAGAGAGGAAGGATTGAGTTGGAGTCGGACCAGGCTTCGTATCGGACCCGGTAACCGTATCGGACTGGGGAGGTGTTGCTATAAAGAGCGTATCGGCCGATACGGATTTGGTTTGGTCGTGGGCCGATGCGGGTTGTGAGTTGACAGTGTCAACGTGGGCTTGGTCTGGGCTCGAGATAAGCTTCAAGGGAGTTGCCAAATAGAGATAAAGCTCGGTTTTAGGCAATTGTATCTTGTAAATTAAGTAGTGTAGATCTAATCTGTGGCTTAAGTCTGCCGCAAGGACTTGTTTGTTAGTTGTAGATAAGATCGTGCCCTACAAGGGTTCTGTTGTAACCTCGGGTATAAATATCCCGATAGTTTGTACATGTAAACTCTCTCAATCAATCACACAATCAAATCAATCTACTTTCGGCGCATCGCCAACCCTCGCAAGAGGTCTTCTTTGACGAGTTCTTGCTTCCTCGGAGCAGAGGTAAGAACTCGTCCCCGACGATTTGCATCGTCGGGGCTAATGTGTCGCTTTAGACACGTTAAGCCTCGATGATGTGATCGTCGATTATTATGTCTTGAATAGTTTTGACAGGTATCTTAATTGAGCCTTGCCAGCGGTTTACTCGCTTTAGGGTTTATTGCCGACGATGGTTTAATTCTTGTGCTTGGCTAGATTGTTCAATGCAGCTGCCATCCCCAAAAGCAATCGACGACCTGATTTTCTTTGTGTTAAGTCTCAATTCACACTTCGAGTTGCCATCGACCTTAGTCCTGTTTTGAGATCTAATACAAAACCTGTTTTCGGTTGTAATTAAGGATAGTGCCGGGGTTTTAGCCGGTCTTATCTAACATATGTGATTGCTTTATGTTTCTTGCATATGTTTGCCACTTATATGTGCAGATCGATAAGTATAGATATGTCGATCATGAGGTAATCTCAAGATTTCTTTATGGTTGATGTGTTTATATTGGCCGATTGGCTCGTATAAGGTTGCACTAGAGCACTAGCTGGTGTAGTTACCTTTGTCATCCTTATCGGCCGATATTATTAGTTAAGATCTACATATCAATGAAGGCCGATAAGATTAGATTCATGTCTTACTTATTTTCTAAGTGAGCCGATATAGCTTTGCCCTATCGGCTGGGCTATGACAATGTGTCATCGGTCTGCTGACCGATCGGCCATTGTTCTCTGACTTGGTTCACTTGTTTCTTGTTGATTGCAGATCAAATCAACTGGCACGCTCTATTCACGACTAGGCAAGCCATTTGGACCTGCACCGGAATTAAGCAGATCTCCCAGGCCGCCGTGGTAACGCGGAACCCGTTTGGTTGCTGGACGGGTCGAAATTCTGCGCCAACAACGTCATCGGATCCAACCTCTCCAAGCCCGTGCCCACCCCGCATACGAGTACACAAGGGCGCAAGATGAAACACGGATCTCGGTTCAGGGTATACGTCCTCGTAACCCACCTGACCTTAATTCGGGTAATGTCGAGATCTTGAATACTGATATCAATATCTTCTTTGCAGAACTTGATGACGCAACCTTAGTCACCCGGATAGGTCATCTGGTTACCGACGCTCCGTTAGACCCGGACAACTCCGTCACCCCACTTTGTGACCTCCCACCCTCGGACAGGGATGCCGCCATCAACGTAAGTGACTTAGATTGCTATTTTTCTTTTGAGTATTGTTACCCGAAAGAGTAGTAATCTAAGCCTTGCAGGTCCTACCTCTGATAGACATCATTGGCCCACTCGTTGGCCACCAGGTATCATCTTCTCTAAAAGAGAAGGCCACTGCCGGGATCGCTCCCAGCGACAGTGGAACCAAGCCCTCCAAGAGGAAGTGGATGGCTTTAACCAAGTCATCCGGGGCAGGAACACTGGCACCGACGAGCGGCTCGACGGAAAATCTCGCTCCCTGTACTCCGTAAACTAACATGAGGGGTCTTTGGTCCTGACTTACGTATCTTGTAGGCCACTTGCAGCACCAAGTCTTCCTCATTGGGGAATTAGATGCTCCCGAAGCGGTCCAAGCCCAGGTAAGTAAACGTCCTGACCAATTTCTACGTTTTGGCGTTCTTGCAACATCTTCTAAGACGCGTGTTTCTTTCTATCGTAGCCCCTCCCCTGTGACCTTGGCACAAAGCACCGATCGGGGCAAGATCTCCGCACCTCCCTCAGTCATCGTCGCCACATCCACTCCTCCTCTCCCTCTGCTCGGCGCCTCCATAGCCGCCATACCGCTTACCGCGGTCGACAAGCTGGCGAAAGCCAGCCGCCTACTACAATCAGGTGCGTGGGACATCCTTGCCGAAATCGAGCAGCTCTGAACAACAGCCTCGACCTCGGACAGACACACCACCGAGCTGGAGACCCGACTAGCTAAGGTGCAGAGAAACTTGAAGAAATTCAAGGACCTAGTCGCAGGCCATGAAAGACAACGACAAATTTTGGAGAGACTGCTAGAGGAGACCCAGGAAAACCTGGCATCCCTTCGACAGGTCCTCTAGGACAACTACGGCCGACTCAACATGGTGGCCCGTAGCCTGGGAGTACACGAGAAGGCCCTGGAGTTCCCTTACGAGACAACCGTCCTGGGTTCCCTGGGTTCTCTTATTAGCCGGCTGGAGGGCATGTCCATGAGGCATGCCGAGCAAGTCACCGAGGAGATGCGCACCGGTCTCTGAACCGGTGCATGCCATGTCCTCGCGTGCCTCAAGCTCGCGCACCCCGATGTGAACCTGGTGGAGGCGCTGGAGATGGGCAGGGCTGATGACACACGCGAGGATGTGATGTCGGAGCTCGTCGACTTGGGGGAGAGCGCCATTTCCTTTTTTGAACAATAATTGTCGCTCCCTTGTAAATTTCAAGAACAGTTCATTTAGGCTTGTCGTGTTTCGAGAATGATATCCTTCTTTATTGTCTTTGAATTCTTCTTGTGATTATGTCGATCTTTAGATGTATCGAAGATGAGGTCGTCCTGCAAGGAGGATGTCCTCGCAATTGACGTAGCACCTTCTTATCCTCGCGCTTCCTCAATCCCAAGCGACAACAACCAAGCCTTGGTTGTCGTCAATGCTGATAGCTCTGGATCAACGGGGACTCCAACTTAACTCTCTCCTCGAACGAAATCAAGGTACGAGAACCTGACCTTTATAGCCCTTTCTCCCGTATTTGTGGAGGAAGCTAACTGAGATCATACGTCCTGAGTAGACCTCGAGAACGATCTAGAGGAAAGGGGACGCCATGTCGAGTATTGGAAGGTGAAGTTCGAGAAGGCAGACCCCGAAAAGATCAAGCTATAGAAGCCCTTCGAGGTAAGAAAGTCTGGATCGACGCCTATCTCGAGGATTGTTGTCTAGCACTACAACACCTTTGTGAAGAGCTACGGGTGGTCCATCCTCCTCCCGAGAAATCTATAAACGATCATATGTCCTGAATGCGGAATACGTGCGATCACCTTACAGGAATCGGGAAGCGGATTGACAACAGCCTAAAGCAAGAGTGTCATCGTGCCAGCCGGTATGCTGGTGGTCACATTCTCGCCTGCATCCAAGATGGGCATCCGCAGATGAGCCTAAGTTTTCTCCGAGAGGGCTTCTCGCATTCTCGCATGAAGGCAGACGAGATCGACCACCTCGCGCAATCCTTCGCTCCGTTGGCCGACGACGTCTTTTGCACAATGGACTGGCAGTGGCCGTCTTGGTAGTTTTTGTACCTAGGCAACACTTAATGTATATATTAGCATTTTACATATGTATCAGAACTTAAGTTAGAATTGAAATCTATTGTATAAGTATATGAAAGGAACATAGTGTACGAGTACTCTCACAAGGGCTGCCCTCAGCCAACAGAGTACGGTACTCTCCCTAGCCCTCAGTTGTTTTCGTGGAAAAGTCATTTTCCACGAAGATAACTTAAATCTTATAACAAAACAAGCTAAAGCTGCGATGTCCTAGCCCCCAGCAGTGAAGTTGAGAAAACCAATTCCCGGTTACACAACTTGGTTAATACGCTCAAGTGGGTACTCTAACATGACCAGATCTAACATACTTGTTTGACCCTGCATGGCCTGACAAACTTTCACAGTGCTAGGCGTCCCCAGCCAGGGTCCATGGGACCCCGAAGATTGTCAGACTAGCATAAAAGGACAATAGGATTGACTTCGAGACAAGGCGATATAAGAAAGGGGGGCCACTGGATAAAACACTTTGAAATAAAAGAGTTCAGAATACTGTATATTATTAAGCAAAAGTTACAGACTTTGGTACATCGATTTTATACATAAAATTTACGAAGCTGGTCAATGTTCCAAGAGTTCGCCAACTCGTGGCCCTCATCGTTTGCGATCTTGGACGCGCCTGGCCTTAAGACTTCGACCACCGTGTACGGTCCCTCCCACTTTGGTGAGAACTCGTCGGAGGACGTAATCGCCGATAGTGAGTGTACGGGTCCGAACATGCTTTTCATGGTAGCGACGTAGGGCCTGTTGGTACATGGCTGCTCGAATGGCATCACGTTCTCGATGTTCTTCTATAAGGTTGACATCGTCTGCTTGCTGCTCCTCCGAATCCTTATATGAATACTATTCAACTCGTGTAGACCGATGTCGCAGCTCGGAAGGGAGCATGGCCTCGGAACAATACACGAGAAAGAAGAGAGTCTCTTTGGTGAAGGTTGTCGAGGTAGTGTGACCAGCCCACAAGACAAAAGGGAGTTCATCAACGCAACGTGTGTCATAAGCCAGAAGCCTATCGTACACATGGGTTTTGATTCCCTGGAGTACAATACCGTTTGCCCGCTCGACCTGCCCGTTACTCTGAGGATGGGAGACTGACGTGAAGCAGATTTTTACTCCAAATTTGATGCAATAGTCCTAGAAGGCACCGCTAGTGAACTGGGAGTCATTGTCTGTCAGGATCCGATGTGGTAGTCCGTATCTGCAAAATATCCCTTTCATAAACTTGATGGCGTATTTGGCTTTGATTTCTCCTGTTGGCTCAGCCTCAATCCACTTGGTGAATTTGTCGATAGCCACGAACAAGAACTTGTAGTCGCCTTGTCCTCGAGGAAACGGTCCGAGGATGTCAAGCCCCTAGCACGAGAACGGCCAGGTGAGAGGGATAGTTTGGAGCGCTTGGGCCGACATCTTGGTGTGTTTACTGTGAAATTGGCAAGCTTCACACCGTTTTACCAAGTCGCAAGTGTCTTGAAGGGTTGTTGGCCAGAAAAATCCTTGTCGGAAGGAAGGCTTTTCCGACTAGAGTTTGCCCGCCGGCGTGAGAACTGCATATTCCGTCATGGATGTCGAGTAGTAGATCTTTGCCGTCCTCAGGAGAGACACACTTGAGCTGAACTTTGTTGGGGCTTTTTTGTATAAGTCGTTGCCAATCATACAATAAGCTTTTGCCTGGCGAGAGAGTTTTTCTGCCACGGTGTCTTCGTCCGGAAGTTTGTCGACATCCAAGAAATTGATGAGCAAAGTACGCCAGTCTTTCGTGGTGTCGATGTCGATGACGATCTTGGCATCGACTTCTTTCTCAGACATGTTGGTATAAAACTCGTGTCCCACTGGGCATGCCAAATATGTGTTGATGCAAAATATGTCCCATCGAGCATGCCAAAAGATGTGTTGACATGGATCTTGCGTATGACACACGAAGGCCTGGGAGATCTGCTTAGCTCCAGTGCAGTTCCTAAAATTGATGAGATGCGGACGTGCCAGTCAATTTAATCCTGCAACTGACGAGATATATAAACAGCAGATCAAAGAGTCGATCGGCTGACAAGTCGATGGAGCAATTTCAACCAATGCCGATACTAGCTGATGTCTATAGGGTTTTGAGCTATCGGCTATATATCAATGTAGATTCTGACACTTGATGTAAATAATGACATAAAGACAATCGGCTGATGATAATGCAATAAAACAATAATATAATTCAATATAAATCAATCGGCTAATAGTGACATGATAGAATAAGCGTTGATCCGACGGTTAAAGCATACATCGGCTGGAGGTCCGATGTCATTAAATCTAAACGATTAGATAATCAATGAAACCTTTGTTGTCATCGGCTAAATCTAACTTGTATGTAATCCTTTTGAGCCAATGCAACGTCCAGATAACTCATCGGCTGAAACTCTAATGAAACCCTTATTGGCAATCGAAAAGCAGACTAAATATTATGGTTCTAAGCATGACTAGGGCTGATGAGCACAAAGTATGAAAAGAAACATAATATCTAAACAACCAAGCCTTCGACTGGTTTTTAGGGTGGTTGATACCTTAGCTAATCTAATCTGGCAAAGCAATTTAGCCGATACCGACAAAAACCTTAAAGCAGATCCTAGCCGATACAAGTAACTACCAAACTAGATTAACTAAGATATATGATAAATAAGTAGGACCGACGGAACGTAGGACTTACCCCTTCGCCGGAGATCGAAAGCCGATGCAGCCCCGCGTCAGGTGCCAAGTTCCGCCAGTTGATAAGTAAAAACCTCGGGAAAGAGGGTGGCGATGCGCTGAAAGTTATATATTGATCGAGATATATCTTACATAGATCCCGGGTGTACATATTTATACCCATGAGTATATACTAGTCCTTATTGGACAAGACACAAACTTTCCTAAAGATAAAGTAAAAGATACAAGTCTTATTCGGACTCTAAACAATCTTTTCTAAAAGTAAAAGGAAACTAATTGACTCTGCCTAATTAACAGATAACTTGCCATGCTGCATCCTCCTCGAATTTGGTCTCTTCTGGATAAGCTTTCTTTAATTGATTAATTTTCTTAACCGAATCCATCAAGAATCCAACTGCTGGCAACTTGATATTTCCATCTGCTCATCTCAGGACTCTGAAGCCGATATGATTCCTAAGCCGATAATAACTTCGGGGCTTATCAAATTTTGGCGTTAACAGTATTGCGTAGTACACGAGGTGTTAACGCCAGAATTTGGTAAGCCCCGAAGTCCTCATTGGTCCAGGATCCATATCGGCTCAAGGTTGGTATCGGCCTAGAGTCTTATATCGGCCGATGGGGGTTTTCTTAAAACCAACCACCAATAGCAGTCGGATTCTTGTTAGATTCGGGAAGATCTTATCCAGAGAAGACCGAGTCCAAGGAGATGCGGCTTGTATCTGTTAATTAGGATAAGTTTGTTAGTTTCCTTTTTATCTTTAGGAAAGTGTGTTTGGTGTCCAATAAGGACTTTATCTGTTTCCTTCTTATCTTTAGGAAAGTTTGAGTCGTATTCTGTTAGGATCTTTGTTAGCCTATGGGTATAAATATGTAAGCCCAAGGTTCATGTAATTTTTATCTCACAATCAATCAACTTCGGCGCATCGCCAACCTTTACTTTTCGTCTTCTTCGGTGAGTTCATGCCCTTCACATGAGGGGTAAGTCTCGTTATGGCTGCCTGCGCTGTCGGGGCTAGGGCTTCGACGTTCTGATCTCGTCAACGTAAGCACATACTATCATATATCTTAGTCAATCTAGTTTGGCGTCTCGATTTAGTCGTATCGGCCAAGATTCATTTTAGGGTTTACGCCGGTATCGATTAAATTGCCTCGCTAGATTAGATTGGCTAAGGTATCTACCACCCCGAAAATCAGTCGAGGGCTTGATTGTCTAGATCTTGCGTTTCTTTTCATACTTAGTGCCGCTAAGTCGTGATTAGAACCGTAATCTCTAGCCTGCCTGTCGATTGCCAATAAGGGTTTCACCGGGGTTTCAGCCGGTGAGTTATCTTGACGTTGCATCGGCCCAAGAGTTTTACATATAGATTGGATCTGGCCGATGACAACAGAGTGTTTATTGTTTATCTGCTTATTGAGAGTTTATGCCATCGGACCTTCGGCCGATGTGTGCTTCAATCTTCAGATCAATATTTACCATATGATTAGTTTATGCTATATTATATTGCTACATTATCATGTTATTATTGGCCGATCGTTTCTATATAGATGTTTGCTCAGTACACAGCCGATGGATTAAAACTCTAACTACATTGGCTGGTATCGGCCCATCAGCTGATCGGTTGTTCTGGCTATCGGCCTATCGGCCTACCGGCCGATAGATCTTCTGTTCTGCTATTTTGCATATCTTGTCACTGGCAGGATCAAACTGACTGGCATGCCTATGCTTCATCAATTTTAGGACCTGCACTGGAGCTAAGCAGATCTCCCAGGCCTTCGTGTGTCCGCACGTCGGATCCTCATCGGCGATACGGATATGGCGTCAACAACTTTGTCCCTCTTAACGATAATTACAGTGCTAACAGAATAAGATGTGGCAGCAATATAAAGAAATAGTTCTTTCATTGGCTATGGGGCAACGAGTATAGGAGGGTTGGACAAGTACCGTTTGAGCGTGATAAACACGTTCTCGACATCATGTGTCCACTCAAATCTATCTTGTTTTTTGAGTAGAGCAAAGAAAGGTTGTCCTCATTCTCCCATCCTGGCCACGAACTGGCTTAGGGCTGCCATACATCCTGTAAGCTTCTACACCTCCTTAAGTCTTGTTGGTGACTTCATGTTCTCGATGGCCTTGATCTTCTCGGGGTTTGCTTCAATTTGTTCTCGATGGCCTAGAGACTCCGGGCATGTTGGGCAGTTGCCAAGCGAACAAAACTTGTTTGGCCATCGAACTTCTCATAGAGCAGGTGTGCAAGCCTGACATCCGCCTCCCGGTATAAAGGGCGGATGATGTCCTCGTGGCCTGCGAAAACTGCCTCTAGTGGATGATGATGACAACGAAGGATCGCTGTAGTCGGGGGTGCGACCCTTTGACCTATGGCCTTGTTCTCGGTCCCTCCTAGAGTTCAGGGATCACAAGTTCCGTCGTCGTCGATTGTCATCATGTCGTCATTAATCCTAATCGTTCTTGCCCTATTGACTTTGGCGGTCCCGACGATCTCCTCCGTTGTCGTTGTCATCCCGCCTTCTGTTTCCTCTATGAGGTGCGCGAGGATGGTAGTGGTCGACATCGTTTCGATCCTGTCGCTCCCGCCTACACCCATTCAAGTGATTGTGAAGATCACGGTCATCTTGATGAGGAGGAGGCCTGATTGTTTTGTCTTGTTGACGATGCGTTTTGAGGATTGCGGCCTGGATCCCGGCTGGGGTGTGGACTGAATGCGTCATCGGCAGTGTCGTCTTCTGGTACTCGGTCTCTACCTTGAGGACGAGGATCTCGAGACGGACCTTGTGGATTTGATTCGGCCACGGCCACGAAGGCAGAGTTGAGATTGGCAACCGTTTACAACCTTTTGGGAAGGTAATAGGGTCAAACGAGTTTGTTTTAGCAACAAGTTGACCATGGTGAAGTGCTCAGCAGGTGTTTTAACCAGCTCCTCAGGTAGGCGTGATGCAGTGGGAGCAGGCGGCTCTTCCCCCAAACGGACTTCACCTTCTTCATGCACGTCCTCGACGACCGCCTCAATCATGTTTACTTCTCGCGACGAGTTGGGTCCCGAAGATTCCAAGTTGTGAAGAACGGAGGGCTCACAAGGATCAATATTGATGAATCCGACCAGATGACCTATGGCCCTCGCTATCATCCACCGATGCATCCTGAGTGATCTCGATGTTGGTGGATCGGACAGCAGGGAACATGAACCATAGATCTGGTAATTTTCAAGAAGATCTTGCAATCTGTAAGGGGTGACCTTTCGATTTGTGGATCGGGCACCATGCCTTGTATGGAGATGTGCGCTGCATATCTTGATCTTTGCAAGCATCGAGTTCATCCTTCACTTGAAGTATTACCCGACATTGGACCAAAGAGTGTTGAGACGTCTTGTGGATCGAACACCAGGTCTCGTAGTTTAGAGGAGACTTCCTCATCGGCACCTAGCCCCCAACAAATGTCTGGGGTTCAGCCGCTTTAGGAATTCTTCAGGGAGTTGAAGTCATCGTATCCCTCTATTCTGACTAGATAGGAGGAATAGCTGATGAAAAATTGTTTTCTGTTGTCCTCATGGCTCCGTTCTCGATCCTAACTGGTATTGGGGAAGGCAAGATTGGAGTTACGGTGAAGACAGGAAAGACGATGGATCCGACCTGAGTCTAAACGAACGTCGACTGAGTAGGATCTCCCAGGCCAGGGCGAATGTGGACATTATTGTCGGAAAGCCTTGAACTTGAAGCCATCTCAGTGAAACCTTAAGCACCAAGTCCCCCTACCTGGCGCGCCACTATCGATGGGTTATATCCGTAGATAGTATTCTGAGGGTATTGGTATACGTTGTGTGGCGCCCCAAACTATGCTGGTCTAGAATACGAACTGGCATAGGTTGGAGGTCATAACATTACCTGTGATTACAGTACCAGTCCCATGATACACAAGCTGATACTCACAGAATAATAGTGAAATTCAGAAATATAAAGCTTTTATTACAACTGTGGTGGAGGTCTCAAATTACTACCATCGTGGACAAACCCCAGACTAGTAGAAACACTGGAAAGACAAGGTACACGCAGGCGGAAGCATAACAGCAGTGGAGGGCGACATGGAAACGAAGCACTAGAAGTAGAACGACAACCATAAATCCACAGGCTAGGTTTGGGAACTAAACTTGAAACCCGGAGAAATCATACTCGGCTTGCCCCTGAAAGTAGGCCTCGACTGTAGGGTCGGGGTATGCTTCTTCTAACTCTACAAATAATAATAATAGCAAGGGTGAGTACTCAATGTACTCAGCAAGCCCGGGGAAAATATGACATGCAAGGCTAATAACAAGGAGTGGAATGTTTCTATTTGGAAAACCAAAGTTTTTAAATAATTTAGTTGTAAACCTCTAGTGTGTCAATTTTTAGTTTCGAATTAAGGCTCACGCCTCACTTCATTCCACAGGTCACTTTGTAACAACCTGTCACTGTAGTACTCCATAAAATGAACATTGTGCCATCTCAGCACTACTCGGTCATCTGAGCCACTCTACCTCGGCCATCTCGGCCCACACCTTGGTGCCAGTCGACATCCCGAGTCACACAGGCTCGTTCCCAACCACGAAGGCTGGTCGTCCGCCACAAAGGCAAACTCTGGTAATGATTCCCATCCCAAGAATCCATTTCTTTAGTTTAAAACAAACACTACGCTATGAGAAACACCTTACATCCACCTATGACCGTGGGCACGGCTGTTTAAACAGTTTGACTAAACTCTGCAGAGGTTGCACGCTTTACCCACGTGACGTGAACTTCTCACATTACCGAACACATGTGGATCAAACATGGCCGACAAAGGAGAGCTCACTACAAGGCTTTTCCATAACCAACTCATAAATATCCCGTGTCCCATAGTTGGGTGGAATCTTTCTCCACCAAGCATCAGGCCAAATTTTAAACTCTCATCTACTCAGGCCCCACCGTATGGACTCCGACACATCCCCACTGCAGGGGATTGCCATATACGCCACCATACCAGTGCTCCTCAACCGCTAACATGCTGGACACCTATGTTTTAGCTATTTACTCGACCAGGGGTATCCCATTATACCCGTGTGGTCGTACTATCATATGTTTGGATGAATTTCCCAAGGAAACGGTCCTTATGGATGATGCGTAGCCAAACCACCAAGGTACTAACTCCCGCATCATTAGGTTTTTTTTATAAAAACCCTTCTCTTCTTCATAACCATACCGACATCTCGTCGGGTTTTCAAAATAAATGAACAATAATAAGTACCAAGTTTTCCCGCACAACAGTACAATCGTGACCTGTAGGCAATCTACTTTGGCATTGTGAACACCGACGCAATATATTTAATGGAGTTACAAGGGGAGGGGTCATCAATTCCTATATAATAAAAGTGCGACTACTAGGTAGGTCTGACGACTCGTATTCGAATCGTGACCAATGGAGCGACCTAAAGCATGAAGTTTGGCAAACAAAATACTGAGTTCAAAATATAGGTGCAATAAGTGGTCAAGGGAGCTTGCCTTGATCTGTGGCAATGAAATGAATGTCGAACTCTTGTGCGAATCCTCCGTCCACCTCGGGCTCTACGCGAGAAAATAAACAATACATAAAATCACTGCTAAACAAAACAAAACACGAAATAAAACAGAGCCATTAGGTAGAGGGGGATTTTTGAAAGATTTTGAAACTTGAACGGAGTCAAACAGAGTTAGGGATGAAAAGATATGGATTTTTGAAGTTTAGGGGATTTTTGGTGGGATTAATAGAATAGGGAAGAATATTCCAGGGAATATTCCGAGTGGGGCCCAGCTGTCAGGTCAAAGGTAGGGTCAAAGGGGAGAGGAAAAGGTGGGGCCCATGGGTCCCACTATTTTTATTTTCATTTTTTTCTCTCTCCTTCTTATCTCTTCCTCTCTCCTTCCTTTCTCTACTCTCCTTCTTTACATGCCCGAACAGCAGGGAGAGGAGGGCACACGGCGGCGTGGGCGGGGCGACGGCAGCCAGGCGACGCGCGGCAGCGGGGCTTGGCGGCTAGGTGGCGGGAAGCGGCGTCGGCCGGGCGGCTAGGCGGCGGGAAGCGGCGTCGGCCGGGCGGCTAGGCGACGGCGGCAACTCGGCAGCTTGGCGCCAGCTGCTGGTGGCTTTGGCGCCGGCTGCGGGAAGCGACGGTGACCGGGCGGCTAGGCGGCGACGATGGCTCGGCGGCGGGGAGCGGCGTCGACCGGGCGGCTGGGCGGTGGCGGCGGCTTGGCAGCTTGGCGCCAGCGGCGGTGCGCGGNTGGCACCGGCGCTAGGCAGGGAGGAGGAAGGGGTGGCTCGGCCTTGGGCAGGGGAGGAAGAGGGGAGGATCAGGGCAGGAGGAAAAAGAAGGGGAGAAGGAGGTTGACCACCTCAACGTGATGAACTCCGGGACTTCGGCGAATCGGCTTCGGAGTGGTAAAAATAGAGTGGTGAAGTGGCTGAGGATGTCCACGGTAAGTTGCTTGGGTATTTATACTATCCGTGGTGATTCTGGAGGGAGAACTTGGCGACGAGAACGGCCATTGATGCACCTGTGCTTGCTTTTTCATCCACAGGCTTTCCTTGCTGCTGTTGCTGCCAGACCTGCTCGGCGAGCGGCGCGGAGTGGTGCCTAACCTCAGCGGGGAAGACAGAGGTGGTGCCAACCTTCGTTGTGCAGCGGTAGGACGGTGCCTAACCATTGATTTTGCAGGGAGCAGTGCCTAATCTTCGGGTTTGCAAGGAGTTTAGGAAAATAGGGAAAAAAAGTATGTCTGTGCGAGTGTTGGATGAACATAGTTTGCTTGCTTGACTTAATGAAAGTGCAAAGAACTCCGGGTGTGGAAATGGAAAAAAAGAAAGGATAATCACCGGGTGGTAGAGGTCCAAAAATATTTCAGAATATTTGGACGGGAAGGAAATGATTTGATACGACCGAGAAATAAAATAAACAAGATTAAAACTAACTTTGAAATTTTTCGGACACTTTGAACGAAAAGAAAGAGCAACGCTGAAATAAATCCTAAAGTGTGGTTTTAGGAAAATGCAAGTATTACACGTTGGTACAAGGATCTACACGAAATGACATCAAGCACACAGAAGACAAGAATTATACTAGTTCAGACCCCTTGTAAGGTAATAGCCCTACTCCAGTTTATATGGGATTATGACAAAAACCACATAGATTACAATAGAGAACAACAGAAATATAAAGTACCGACGAGATCCCTATCGAGAATGACTCGACGAGATCCAGGTGGTGAGTTGTCTTCAAGTCCTCTAGATTGTCTCTGCTATGGTGATGGCTTGCGCTATGATTCAATGATCCTGTACCCCCTAGGGGCTTTATATTTATACCGCAGCTGTCTTGGCCTCCAAGTAGAACTTAGAGAATACTGTTTGGCCTACGAGATCACAAAGATTGTATCTTTCCCGAATATGACTCTAACACCTTCTATTCGGGATACAATTCCCCCGTTCATTAGTTGAATTTCATAACGTTTTAAGATAACCTTCCCGTATCCTAAGAGTATACCGTATCCGTATACTTCATAACCCCCCAAGGATAGGAGGTATGCCTTATCCGTAACCCTAATAACATATACGTATAAAATTTATATATATATATATACACACATATGGACACGTCTTTTATACCGTACGAAAATTCACCGGGTGGGAGAGGCCGCGCGCGGCCAGTCGCTCATTAGCGATTCCGGTAGCGGTTGCCTTGGCTGGACTTGATTGCAATAGGCCCACCTTCGGCATTGGAGCTGGGCTAGCTTGCCTAAGAGACTAGGCTGTGTTGTTCCCCCAACTTTCCTAACTCAACTTCCTTTATTTTCCACACGTACGTTTTTTAAACTGTTAAACGGTGTGTTTTTTACAAAAATTTTCTATACGAAAGTTGTTTAAAAAAATATATTAATCCATTTTTCAAACAAATTTTAGCTAATACTTAATTAATCATGTAATAATACATGCTTCGTTTTAGGTGTTAGAGAAGAGGGGTTCTCAACCCCTCCTTTCGAAAATAACCTAAGACAGAGAATCGATCTAATCAGTCTTACTGTGCAACTCTGATCAAAATATGCAAAATATTTTGATGATGTGGGGCAACTAAATTAGCTTTAATTGCATTTAGTGAGGATGACTTTATAGTAGGACTTGTAAGTAGGAAAGTTACTAATTTGAATACTTCATAACGATACTATAGCATCAACAATGACAATACATAAGGTCCATGGTTAAGGCTTTTTATAGAGTGAAGTGTATGGGCGGCCTTAAACTTATGTAGGTCACCTAGATGCTTGAACTTATCTTAGGTGTCATATAGGTCCAAACAGGTTCTAACCCGCTCCATGCGCTGATATGGCATTGCCACGGTGACGCCTATATGTTAGTGGGACCCACATGCCAGTATATATATATATATATATATATATATATATATATATATATATATATATATATATATATATATATATATATATATTAAAAACCATATTTTCTCCTCTTTGGTAGAGAGGAAAAAAGATAAACCTAAAAAAATTAATTCTATGGTAGAGAGGAGAAAATATTTTTTAAAATTTTTTTTCTATGTGACTATAAAGTGGGTCCCACTAACACGTAGGCGTCATCATGGTATACCACATCAGCGTATGGAGTGGGTTAGAACCTGTTTGGACCTATATGACATCCAAGACAAGTTCGGAGACCCAAAAATACATTTTCAGAGTTCAGGAACCTAGATGACACATCCATACAAGTTTAGGGACCACTCGTGCACTTTACTCTTTTTTTATTTTTGGCTATAGTTTCTGTTTTCTACTGAACGTTTTATTCCAACTCTGTATTGTCCAAAAGTTAAAAAAAAGAAATGGTTTAGAGATTTTTCTGACTGTTTTTGCGATAGACCATTTTCATCCCTAGGGGTGAAAAATGATGAAAAGACAAAGGATCTTCACTTCAATAGGAATAGGAATTTGGTAAGGTTAGTGATCCAACTAAACACACCCTAAGCATAGTGATGCATGTACACTTCATGTTTATAAATGAAAATTTTTGGAACTAAAACTAAGTTGGCAAAATATAGAAAAGTGCAACATTAGGATAGAAGAGCTACAACGTCCATGTTGCTTTATTTTTATCAATCCAACGAATTTAGATGCAATTTTATGCTTATAGTTATAGAGATTGTAAATTTGGATATTGGTGTTAGAATATTGTTCGCCTCGAGAAAGAAAGAAAACAAACTATGAGCAATTGGATATTGATCTAGTGTTGAAAAAAGTGAATGATAGATAGGAAAAAAATCATTCAATTGGCGAATAGATAAAGCCTATGAAATATATTTGCAGAAGTTGTTTGTTAATTGGCAGCCCTAGCCCTGTTTTAAAATATAAAACCGATGTAAATTACCCCCTCGGCTCAAAAAACAACTTTTTTTTTCTACCATTCAGAGAGTTTCACTTTAAATTTGGGCCAGGTGAGTGGGCCTCACATTGACAAATTATCGGGCCTCCATGCCTCTTAGCCCTCGACCTCTCTCTGCCTCGCTCGCTCCTCGCCTCCTCCACTCTCCGCCGCCGCCGCGTCACCCCCACATTCGCCTCGCCTCCCGCCGCGGCTACCTCCGAGCTCTGCTCCCCCAGAAGACGAGGCGAGCTCATCGCCGGCGGCGAAAACCCCTCGCTGTCTCGCCAACAGAGGCTAGGAGAAGAGGTAGAGGACAAAGGGACGGGCTCCTCCGGCGATGGAGTACGTGAACCCTCTCACCGGCTTCCGCGTCGATGGCCGCCGCCCCAACGAGGTGACCCTACCCTCTTCTCCTACATCCTCTTTCCAGTTTCCCCTGCACTTGTTCAATCGCAGTCATGGCTTACACGGGTTGATTATCGCGCAGATGCGGCAGCTCAAGGGCGAGGTGGGCGTCGTCGCCAGAGCAGACGGGTGAGGAGATGCTCTGACGACAATGGAATCAGAACTATCCTATTGTAGTTTCGTTGCTGGTGGTGTTCTGGCTTCTGATTGGGCTGTGTAACTTTGTGCTTGTTCGTTTGCGCAGGTCGGCGCTGTTCGAGATGGGCAACACCAGGGTCATTGCTGCTGTCTACGGCCCTCGAGAGGTTGATGCTCACCCTGATTACTGTGATTTCTCATGCATAGACGATAGATAGGCCATGTGCATCACATGTCATGTCTATGTTATATCTCAAGAAAATAGACCAACTTTTTTTTTGCAGTGTTTTTCAGAATGCATGATGAAATGTCTTGATGGTTAATTAAATTGATTAAAAAAAGTTTGAAAAAAATAGTTAAGTCTTACATGTTTGAGGACTCAAAACCATTAGGATGAATTTTGCGGTAAAACATGTGGTTATGGTTCCTCAGCAAGACTGTAAAACTGAAAATGAATATTGGAAGTTGGAAGTTCTTGCTTTCTGTGCTAAGGGCTTGTTCGGTTAATCCCCAAGAGGGAGGGATTGGGGGGATTGAGTGGGAGGTGTGGAATTAATCCCCTTCAATCCCCTTAGGCCTTGTTCGGTTAATCCCCAAGAGGGAGGGATTGGAGGGAATTGAGGGGGATTAATTCCACACCACAATAGGTGTGGAATAAATCCCCTCCAAATCCCTCTCAATCCCCTTGTGGGAGGGATTAACCGAACAAGGCCTAAAGGGATGCACCCGATACCTCCAGCAGTTCTTCATTGTGTTGCTCTGCTATTGCTTTCTTATATCCCTTATTTCTCCCCCACCTTAGAAAAGCATGGTTACTCAAAAGTATAACTAATTGTTATCTCATGATTTTTTTTTTACTTTTGGGCTCATTCAGGTCCAGAACAAAGGTCAGCAAGTCAACAGCAAAGAGGCTTTGGTAATGTTTCATTTGTCTGCACACATTCAGCATCAAAACTCTTTTGTAGGATGCATTCATAAGAAATATGTCTGCAGGTGCGTTGTGAGTATAGGATGGCAGATTTTAGTACCGGGGATCGAAGGAGAAAGCCAAAGGGTGACAGGTACATTTCAGCTTGAAGAACAAAATTTGATAAAAAAAAGGCAACTCATTTGGTTATAGTAATGGATTGTTTTTTATTATTGAGATTTGGATAAAATTAACAGAACTGTCTGCTGGCATTGCAGCCAGTAATGGGCATGTTGGTTTTGCTTCCATTTCCAATCCTCCTACCAAAATTTGGCAAGATAAAAAAAACCCAAATATCCCAAATGTCTTTTCATGCGAAAATTTGATGTATGGCAGAAATTTCCTCACCGGACAGGCGAACATCACAGTAAACGGCCAAATTTTATTAGTGCCAAGTTTTGGCAAGGTTGATTTTGGCATCAAAGCAAACATGCCCAATACTTTTTGGTTATGTTTGATTCTGTTTTCTCATAAGTGTTCTCTAATCAAATAGTGTGTGTCAAAGGAATCTTTGGGACATCTAGCATATCAGATCTTGCAATTAAATCAGTTCTAATTTGAATTGCATAAACATGTACTTAATGTCCATTTTACAAAACTGCAGTAGCAAGCTAGACTATTAATGCTGCAATCATGTGACAGGCGATCAACAGAAATTTCACTTGTTATCCGGCAAACAATGGAGGCAAGCATTTTAACACATTTAATGCCACGTTCACAGGTGAGTTCCTTGGATTCAGTTATCTTCAATGAACTTATGTTTTTTAATGATATCTTGATCCACTGTCAATGCTTATTATGCTTACAGATTGATATATTTGTCCAAGTTCTTCAAGCTGATGGTGGTGAGTGCACTTTCACATCTTTTTAGCTCCAATCTCCAATCTATATGCCTTGGAGATTCTGTCCATTATTTATGACAGAACTCTTTTTTGTTTCCTTTGACAAACCAAAGCAATACAAGGCTATCTTGTGTCCAGAAGAGGCTGATCAAATCTGTACTTTGCTAAACGACGATACATACACTTCGAATGCCTACCGATTCCAATATATGTTCTTTTTTGTTGCTTTGTCCAGCCACAACATATTTGCCATTTTGGCTCAGTCCTCCAAATGGTTTTGATTTCTGACATATCTTGAACATGACTGTGTACTTAACAGGTACAAGGGCTGCATGCATCAATGCTGCAACACTAGCACTTGCAGATGCTGGGATTCCCATGCGAGACATTGTTTCATCTTGCAGTGCTGGTTATCTGTGTTCTACTCCTTTGCTTGGTATGACATTATTATACATTCTATCTCTAGAAAGAATCATCTGGCATTAAGAAGCCTCAATCATTTTAATATGCTATTTCAGATCTGAATTATATAGAAGACAGTGCTGGAGGTCCAGATGTCACTGTTGGCATTCTTGCAAAGATGGACAAAGTTACTCTTCTGCAGGTCATAAAATATCATGATTTACTTTTTGATTGCTGCAAGTCTTTGAACTCTCCTAGTTCTTTCATCTATACACACAAACAGCACAACCACAATTCTTCATACAATGTGCTCTCTTCTGAAACACTTCTTGTGTTATTTCTATCCTGAAGAGCATTGTTTTTTGTAAGACTTCTAGTTATTCACTCAAAGCAAGGCTAATGCTTAAAAGGTAATTTTCAGATGGATGCAAAATTACCAATGGAAACATTTGAAACTGTAATGGAACTTGCAATTGAAGGCTGCAAAGCTATCGCAAACTACATCCGAGAGGTAAATAATACTTTGTTGCTTAGTCCCATTATTGCTGGTTACCTTTGACCTTGTTTTCTGTTAGCCCAGCTCCTCACTCTCAGCTCTCACTTTCTAATGATGTTTAGCTCTGGGATGAAAGCACACATTCACACAGGAGATTTATTTTTGCTGCACACCAGCCCACCACCACACACACTGCGCTTGTATTCCCCACACTTAATCACACACTAGTTACATGGTTAAATAGCACACACACGCACAATACCAGCCATGTTTGGCCGCATGACCCAGCCAACCACTCATGCAACAAGATCACCTCCACTAATCCCTGCATGCACGCTAATCTCTCCACTAACCAACTAACTATGTGAGCATGTAGTACAAACTCCACACATTCCTTTATGCACGTACTGACTAAATCAGCATGCAACTACATCCCTTGACTCCAATTAGCACACTATTGATGTGCCAAACTCCCTGCATACACTTTGTGCTTTCACTAACGGCTGATAGGCTCACCACTTTGTGCTTTCACTAAAGGATTATCAGCTCACCACGCCATGCAACACGCTAGCCAATTTGGACTCAAACCACTACGTACAAGACTTTACTGAACATGGTGAAAACATAAACAACAACATTAACTCTAGCAATCACCCTCCTAATCTTGTTGGAGTTAAAAGCTTCACCTCTACACTGAGCTTGACAGCAGCGTGGGCTCGTCATCAACATCCGCAATGGCGAGTTGCGTCACACCCTCCATCACTTTCTTCTTTGACTCTTCGCACTCATTGGCGAAGTGTTCGAATTTGCCACACTTTCGGCAATCAATCTTTGACTTATCGAATCTGGTGTGGTACTTCTTGGCATTGCTACCATAGGCCTCATTGCTCTTTCTCTCTTCAACAAACTTGGCCTTCCACTCGGCGCGTGTGAGCAGCAGCTGCTGCTCCCCTTCCTTGCCACGATGTTGCCTTGCCAAAGACGCTTAATATGCCTTCAACCTTCCAATGGTCTCCATCACGGACTTCGTCGTCACATTGCCCCATTGCTTGATGGTGCCGACGACATGCTGGAATTTGTTGGTGACGGTACGTAGAAGCTTCACCATGGTGGTCTCCACCTTGGTACCAAGTGCATGTATCTTGTTAACAATGGTAGTGAGTTTCATAGCATACTCACCTATCGTCTCCGCATCCTCCATGTACATCCTCCCAAGTTCCCTCTTGAGAGTTTGAACATTCGCCTTCCAAACCCAATCTTCTCCAATGTGCATTTCCTTGAGTTCATCCCAAGACTCCTTGTCGTCTCCTTTTTGGCTATGGCTATCATCATAGCCTCCGGCATGACTTGCACAATTCAGCGCTGGCAACCATGAGCTGATTGTGCAGCAAGTGAAGGAGGCGAGGGTGACGGTGCATTACCCCATGTTGTCGGAGAACAACTACAGGGTGTGGGTGGTGAAGATGAATATCTTCATGCATGCACAAGGTGTGCGGGCGACAGTGGAGGTCGATGAAGTGGTCGACAACAAGGATCAGATGGCTCTCGCCGCCATTGTCCAAGCCATGCCGAAGGCTGTGGTGCTAGCCATAGCCAAAGAGGAGACGACAGAGGAGGTTTGGGACGCACTCAAGGAGATGCACATTGGAGAAGATGTACAAACTCTCAAGAGGGAACTTGAGAGGATGTACAGGGAGGATGCGGAGACGATCGGTGACTGTGCTATGAAGCTCACTAACATTGTTAACAAGATAAGTGCACTTGGTACCAATGTGGAGGAGACAACAGTGGTGGAGAAACTTCTACATACCATCACCGACAACTTCCAACACATCGTCGGCACCATCAAGCAATGAGGCGATGTGACGAAGATGTCCGTGATGGAGGCCATTGGACGGTTGAAGGCGTATGAAGTGTCTTTGGCAAGGCAACGTCATGGCAAGGAATGGTAGCAGTAGCTGCTGCACACGTGTGACGAGTTGGATGCCAAGTTTGCCAAAGAGAGGAATAGCGACGAGGCCTATGGTAGCGATGCCAAGAAGTACTGCAGCAGGTTTGATAACTTGAAGATTGATTGCTGCAAGTGGTAAATTCGGACATTTCGCCGACGAGTATAAAGAGTCGAAGAAAAAGTGATGGAGGGTGTGGCGGAACTTGCCATTGCTGATGATGAGCCTCAGTGCGGAGGTGAATAATAAATCCAAAAAAGATTTTTTTTTTTGGGGGGGGGGGGGGGTGTTGGTGATTGTTAGAGTTAATCTTGTTTATGTTTTCATCATGTTCATTGAGTACGTGCATATAGGAATTGAATGGAGTTTGTACTACATGTATGCATAGTGGGTTAGTGGAGAGATTAGCGTGCATGCAGGGATTAGTGGATGGCTGGAGGCGATCTTTCCACATGCACGTGGAGTTGGTTGCGTGAGGGGTTGGCAGGGTCATGCGGGCAAACGTGAGGGGTTGCGCTATTTAACCTTGTAATCAATGTGGGGAATACAAGTGTAGTGTGTGTAGTGGTGGGCTGGTGTGCAACCAAAATAAATCTCCTGTGTGTATCTGTGCTTTCATACAAGATCTAAACACCATTAGAAAGTGATAGCTGCGAGTCAGGAGCTGGGCTAACATTTTCTTGTGTATTCACTTATCCACCCGACATTCACAAAAAATAGCTGATCAGTTCCCTTTATGTGATAGTCAGGATCTTACTGATTCTCTCACTTTGCTATGTATTCATGTTGATCTGTGTCCACTATGATGAAACAGGTGCTATTGGAGAACACAAAACGGCTGGAGTGCCAGCGTGGTTAGTTAACGCTCTTAGGTGATGCCCTTCAATTGAGCCGTCTTTGACTGGTTGTCTGACAAGCAAATTCCCTAGAGATTCAAAGATTAATGATGCGATCCAAATACATAATGAAGATAGTCAACATATCTCAAGAATTCAGATTATGCTGATTAAGAACAATTTCTCTGCCAGATATTTGCCATCAGCTTCAGAATTATGTGGAGCTGGAAACTACAATCATCAATGCTCAACCATGGAGTGATTTGCTGATCATTTGCTGTTATACTTGTTATCTCAATGCTTGTGATTTCATATCAGTGATGATTAGGTTCTCACGTGCTTCTGGTGTTATCTTCATTATTACTTACATCATGCATATGCTATCACATAATTATCCGCCATTGGATAAAAGCACCTCACACCATACATGCTCTTAGGCATTTATCAACCATTGGATCAAAAACCGGCCTAGAGTTCTCATGATTGCTGAGAAAATGACTAGAATTATTCTAAAAAATCACATTTCAAAATTTTAGTTTTGTAGAAATAGCTTAGCCAAGCAGAGCGTAGTTTCCAGTACAAGTTCTAACATGGAACAAAAACAAAATAAAAACTTCAAACTTAACTACCGAATTGTCAACATGAGAAATTTAAACAATGTAATCCAAAACAGTGACACTAGAAGCCAAGAATTGGAAGAGATTGCATTGTAGCAGTGTAGCACCTTGCTGATGAAAGAGAATCAATATTGATGGAACCGCATAAGCGTATGAGCAACGTGGAATAATATACGTATAAGACTGAGAACAGCTAGTTTTACAAGTTAGCCCCTTGAGAGTGGACACGTTATTACATGAAGACATTGAAACTTGCATGAAAGAACAAAAGAAAGAACCTAAAAAGCAATCCAGTTCTTGTAGCAATGTCCACCTCATTCACCTTGGTTAATCTCTTAACAACGGCAGGGAGTACGGCCATGGCGAGATGCATAAGATCACACCTCAGCATGATCCCAAACGGGGCTTTACAGAGATGGAGGTTACAGGCCTTGGCAGTGGCGGACGCTGGATTTATAGGCCGAGTAGTATTCACTTAATAATTGTAGGCGTCACACAATTATGTTTGGTAGGCTAGGGTTAGAGATTTGAGGTAGTTGGCTGCTGAATTAAAAGTGTCATCAAACAGGAGCATAAGTACCAGTGGATTTGTTGAGGGAAAAAAGTTGAAAATTGAAGTATTATACCTAATCAGATTAGTATTTACATATGTAATATACCTACATTTGTCAAGTATTTGTCTGATTTTTTTTGGTATTCCTGTGTGTACAGGGAATACCCACCCTAGACCTTGGTTATACACAAACTTTAGCTTCGCTTTGAAATCAAGTCTTTGAAAGAGAGAGGAGACGGGGACTAGCCAATCCACTAGGAGAGGAACCCAATCGCTCATAACGGTAGAAGGAATTGAAACACATGCAATTGCAGCCTGCATGAGAAAAGGCTGAGAAGGCGAGAAGCGTACCTAGAATGCATAGGAATTGAGCCTTAGATGAGTGTCTAAAGCGTGGAGGTTAAAGCTTCACTAGCATAATTTGTCAAGCTTAGCTTCCTGACAAAGGAACACCACCGAAAGAGATGAAGAAAACCACCACCCTTGAGATCCCTTGCCAGAGATTGAAAAGATGGTTGGCACTACCTTGAATTGTCTAGATCTAGATCTAGCTCACTCATAGCTTTAGGCATGGAGGACCAGTTGATGGTGACAAGAAACACAAACGACACAATGAGTCGATACCAGAGGTAAGACCGTCAACACCTACCATGGCTACAAGAGGGGGATGGTCGACGCCAACGACTACCTTGGAAATCAAAAGAAACAAGGAAGAAACAGAAACATGATAACCCGACTACTACTACTATCTAATAAGGAAGCAAAGGGGCTCGAACCCCTCTCCCTCCCTTTGCCATCGATGAAACCCCCAAAGATGAAAGGGGAGAAGGGGTCGACTAGAAGAGAGTGATTGTAGAGGGCTTGCACGAGAGCAAGGTTCCAAGAGAGGCCAGAAAATCCTTGTAATGCTATCGTCACTCTAGATGTCTGGCATGTGCTTTTGCAGGCCAAAATTGCTTTTAAAACCACAATAGTTTGACCTCCTCTGCTGTGTTATGAAGTTTGGGCATTAGCAAGCTATGCCAAACATGTTGCTATAGATCCGTTTGGTTGGAGATAAAAATGGATGGGAGATGACCATCCCATTGTTATGTGCTTGTTTATGGGTGAGGGTGGATGGAACTGCAAAGCCCGTGCCGCTGTCATATTTTTCATGGATAGAGAGTACGCTGCTAGTCTAGAGAAACACCTGCAATCTCTAGAGCTCTATGTTGCTATCTTTGAGGATAAGATGTATGTAGCCAAACTCAAAGAAGTCATCGGTACTCATGTTGCCATAGCTCTTAGATGCCTATATCTTCATGCAACCTAGGACGATATATTTCGCCTAACCTTAATTTTAATCCATAAAACAAAACAGTGGCATCATTTTTGTAACATAAGTACTTAAGTGAACACGAATTCAAATACTCTTTTTTTTTTGGAGATTGTTATAACATAGTCTGTGGTGACTTCACCGGTATTAAGATATATCGATTTAATTTTTTGGAGGTGCATGTATGAGGTAGCGTTATGTTTATAATTATATATGAGTGTATATATTTGTATTTTTTTAAGAAAAGAAACCCACTTAGCAATAAACATAAATGAGCGGAATTTATGTCACAAATTAGATTATCCCATCAGCCACATTCCCACTGTATTGTACATCCGTCGGCTAGGATGGAAAGAGAACAGAGCATAGTATGATCCCAGGTTCACTTGCCTGATCTAATCTAAACGAGAATGTTTTTTAGAAACAATATGATTTTAATGGAAAATCGCAAAAGTAGTGGGCTCTAGCACCAAATTGCGCAAATATGGGCCTGTCGACCGGGGGTGAGACAACACAAGCACCTGTCGAACAGGGGAGAACCGACAGGGCCTGTCGAATGCCCGCAGTTCGACAGGACCCACGCCATCACCCTGTCGGCTAACGGGAGCACGACAGCTGCCCCTGTCGGCTAGCCGCGTGCCGACAGGGCCCCCCCACTACCCCTGTCGACCAGCCGCGTGGCGACAGGTAGCGCTCACCGCCCCTGTCGACCAACCGCATGCCGACAGGCCCCCCTGTCGAGCAGCCGCGTGCCGACAGGCTGGCTTATAACCCCGATTCGTTTCAACTGAGGACCACTTCGTCTCTCGGCTCTTCACCTCAGCTTCGCCTCACACGCCGCCGCTAGTTCTAGCCGCCGTCGCACTAGCTCGCCGTCGTCATTGCCGTGGTTGCCGGTGCACCACGTCGTCGTGAAGATAGCACCATGAGAAGGGAAGGCAAGTAGCTGCAGTGATTAAGGTAAAAAACTGCAATCCCTAAGTTAGGTTGTGAAATTTTAATTTGTAAATATGAGGTTTGTTATTTCGATGTTATTATTTGTGAATCGTTAGTCATTGTTGTTAGTACATATAATCTGTTGAATCTGTTAACCATTAGTCATTGTGTAATGTTAGTAGATATAGTTATTTAGTTGTATGTTGCAAATAATTCGAAGTTAGTATATGTTTGCTGAGGTGATTAGCAATTTTGTAATGGTGAAATAGTTATCATCGGGGAGAAATCAATGTTGAGCGTTAGTACGAATCGAAAGGAAATTATATTTAATTAGTCAAATTTACGATGCAGAGCTGTGTCACTTGGCCAGAGGGAATTACTACGTGGTTAGGTAGGAGACGTCCGCAATTATGCAGGAAAGAGCAACGACAGCGAAGGTATAAATTTGTAATCCCTTTGGACGACGACAATTTTTTTTTATTAATCATTGTTGGTTGTTAGTACATGTATTATACGTTTATTATTAGTTAAAATGGAATGGAGGTATTATACGTTTATTATTAGTTAAAATCGAATGGAACATATATTTAAGTAATGAAATATAGTTTGAATACGTTAGAGCAATAATGTAAGCATAGAGCATACGACACCTTACTGGGTAGTGATGTATTAATAGCAATTGGCATGCTATTTCAGGATGTCAGGTGGTGTGCTCGTTCGGGTGTATTATGGTGACGCTCCAATACAACTCTGTGATAGCGGGGTAGATTTGACCGTATATGCATTCGTTGATACTACCCTAAATACACCAGACTAGTTGGTTTTGAACGAAATGCTAGGGTGGCTGTATAATATGTTCGGGATAGATCCTTTGATTGAGAAATTCATCATAAAAGCCGTGTGGCCAGTAAGGAGTGAATACGGATGGCAGTGGAGAGTAGTAGAGGTTGCATCTACTGGGAGTTGGAGAAAATTTGTGGCTAAAGTAAGAGAGAAAGGTTATAGCCTGGCAATATTGGTGCAAAAGAAAATAGATATTGTTGGGACTGGCGAGAGCAGCCGCACGGAGGTGGAACAAGCGCATATCGTGGAAGAGGCTAATATTTCCAGGAGTGGTGAAGAGGAAGTAGTAGAGGAGGAGGCTACTGCAGATGTAGTTGTGACCGGTGGCAATTGTCCAGTTAACGAATTGGATGACGATGAGCCGGACTCACCTTTGGTTGTTGATGCAGCGGAGGAGAACGATGCGGTAGTGGAAGAGATGGAACTGGAGAACGAGGAATATATTTCGTTCGTGGTGGAAGGGCAAGATACAGCACAGTGGAACGAGGAAACCAACGTACCTGAAGATTGGACGACCATATCCATGAGCCGTCTAGGGGTTAACGATGGTTTAGATGCCCACTGGCGATATGATAGAGAGAAGGTGCAAGTTGGACAGATGTTTCACAACAAAGGGTACCTACAAGACGCGGTGAAGAGGTGGGCTTTTCTGCAGAAGTGGGAGTTCAGGGTGAAGGTTTCAAATCGGACGACGTATGACGTGAAGTGCACAAAGCCCGGATGCCCTTGGAGAGTGCATGGTTACAAGCCACAATATGACAACTTATGGGTAGCTTCAAGGGTTGAGGAGCATACCTGTTTGTTGGACAATACTCCTTTGGTACATAGGAACATGACGGCTGCATTCGTGGCACAAATGGTGTACTCGAAGATTGTTAAAAAAACCTCTTTGTCGCCGTTCACAATAATGCATGACGTGGAGAAAGAGTACGGGTATGAGATATCGTACGACAAGGCTTGGAGGGGTAAGCAGAAAGCACTGGAGATGAGATTTGGAAGTTACGAAGATTCATACCACAACCTTCCCCAACTCTTGGAGGTGTTGCAGGCCAGAAACCCAGGCACACATATGGCTATTCTCGATGAGGTTAATGACAATGGGAAAAACGCCCTTCGTCGTGCATTTTGGTCATTTGGGTGCATGATAGAGGCCTTTCGAAATTGTATTCCGTTGTTGTGTGTTGATGGTACTTTTATGACAGGCAAGTATAGGGGAATAATTTTAACCGCAATCGGAGTCGACGCTGATAGCCATGTCGTCCCCGTTGCCTTTGCTTTTGTTGAAAGCGAGAACACATCGAGTTGGCTATGGTTCCTGCGTCACATTAAAAGGTGTGTTGTTCAAAACAGACCAAATGTGTGTGTTCTGCATGACCGCCATGCCAGCATTCTATCAGCGGTGCAGCAGCTAAAGGAAGATGTAATAGAGGAGGTTTCCTGGCCAGATTTGCATAGCAGATGGTGTATGCGACATCTCGGGGCAAATTTTTACAGACAATTCAGGAGTAAGAGGTTAATGGACCTGTTCAAAAAATTGTGCAAGCAGAATCAGCAAAGAAAGTTCGACGCCATATGGGAACAGCTGGATTGGCTGACCACTACTCACGTGCAAGAGGTTCGGAAAAAACCCGTTCTTGCCCGACAAGAGGAGCCGGAAGGCCTGGAACCCGTTCCAAACGAATCACCATCTGTTACTCGATGTAGGAAGCAGGGGAGGGCTACGAAGTGCTTCACTGACTGGATAGAGCATGAGCCAAGGGAAAAGTGGTCCTTGTTGTATGATACCAATGGTTCACGGTATGGTGTGATGACAACAAATCTTGCCGAAGTGTACAATTGGGTGATGAAAAATACACGTCCTTTACCACTTGTTGCTATCCTGGAGGGCATCACAAGGGGTACACAGAAGTATCTTTGTAAAAGATACGCCATGGCTAGTCTTAACCTTGCCAATCCTAATGTAAGGTCTAGCCCCGCTATCACACAGTACATGGAGGAGAAAAGCAAGAAGGGCGGAATGCACAGGGTCTGGCCTGCTGGGAATAGGGAGTTGTTGTTTGAGGTACGTCTGCGTGACAAGAGTGGTGTCGGTATTGGGAGTATGGACATCACATTGGAGTGCACGTTGTGGCCAGACTATCATGCTTACAAATGCAACTGCAACAAGCCTTTCCTTCGACATCTGCCATGCTCTCATGTTCTTGCCGCATCCGCAAAAGGTGGTGTCGATGCGAACATATTCGTCTCGCCTTACTTTAGTAAGGAAGCATGGGAGGCAACCTGGCACGGTGAATTGCGTGGTTGGCGTGCGGTATGTGAGTTCACTCGCCCACCCCCAGGGGAAGCCAACTGGGTCCCTGACTCAAATTTGCTAGTTGGAACGAAGGGGCGTGTTGGCGCAGAATTTCGACCCGTCCAGCAACCAAACGGGTTCCGCGTTACCACGGCGGCCTGGGAGATCTGCTTAACTCCAGTGCAGGTCCAAATGGCTTGCCTAGTCGTAAGTAGAGCGTGCCAGTTGATTTGATCTACAATCAACAAGAAACAAGTAAACCAAGTCAGAGAACAACGGCCGATCGGTCAGCAGACCGATGACACATTGTCATAGCCCAGCCGATAGGGCAAAGCTATATCGGCTCACTTAGAAAATAAGTAAGACATGAATCTAATCTTATCGGCCTTCATTGATATGTAGACCTCAACTAATAATATCGGCCGATAAGGATGACAAAGGTAACTACACCAGCTAGTACTCTAGTGCAACCTTATACGAGCCAATCGGCCAGTATAAACATATCAACCATAAAGAGATCTTAAGATTACCTCACGATCGACATATCTATACTTATCGATCTGCACATATAAGTGGCAAACATATGCAAGAAACATAAAACAATCACATATGTTAGATAAGACCGGCTAAAACCCCGGCACTATCCTTAATTACAACCGAAAACAGGCTTTGTATTAGATCTCAAAACAGGACTAAGGTCGATGGCAACTCGAAGTGTGAATTGAGACTTAACACAAAGAAAATCAAGTCGTCGATTGCTTTTGGGGATGGCAGCTGTATTGAACAATCTAGCCAAGCACAAGAATTAAACCATCGTCAGTAATAAACCCTAAAGCGAGTAAACCGCTGGCGAGGCTTAATTAAAATACCTGTCAAAACTATTCAAGACATGATAATCGACGATCACATCATCGAGGCCTAACGTGTCTAAAGCGACACGTTAGCCCCGACGATGCAGATCGTCGGGGACGAGTTCTTACCTCTGCCAAGGAAGCAAGAACTCGTCGAAGAAGACCTGTTGGCGATGCGCCGAAAGTAGATTGATTTGATTGTGTGATTGATTGAGAGAGAGATTACATGTACAAACTATCGGGATATTTATACCCGAGGTTACAACAGAACCCTTGTAGGGCACGATCTTATCTACAACTAACAAATAAATCCTTGCGGCAGACTTAAGCCACGGATTAGATCTACACTACTTAATTTACAAGATACAATTGCCTAAAACCGAGCTTTATCTCTATTTGGCAACTTCCTTGAAGCTTACTTCGAGCCCAGACCAAGCCCACGTTGACACTGTCAACTCACAACCCGCATTGGCCCACGACCAAACCAAATCCGTATCGGCCGATACGCTCTTTATAGCAACACCTCCCCAGTCCGATACGGTTACCGGGTCCGATACGAAGCCTGGTCCGACTCCAACTCAATCCTTCCTCTCTGCTTCGGTTTCCTCTTTCCTTTCCGAGTCGATTACCAAAATCCGTCGTTAACAGGGCGTCGCAAGACCCGTCGAATCAAGAACCACATGGATGAAGCTGAAACGAACACCCGTTCGCAGCGTCCAAAGGCTTGCATTGTATGCGGCGGAGACCATAGCCGTAAAGATTGCAGCATGTACAATGTAGGCAAAGATCCAGAAGGTGGCGATATTCGGCGTGTTCCAGGGCGGCGGTCGACTTCGAGAAATAATCCATAGTTATTCGTCTTGTAATATTTATATTTACCAGTCCTAGAGTGTGTTCACTTCAACTTGTTAGTATTTAACCTGTACGACTATACTATCACGTTGCATAGCTTCTTCACGCTCAATTTTTCATGTTTCTGGCTTATAATATTTATATTTACCAGCACCGCAGTGTGTTCACTTCATTTTATCAGTATTTGACTTATGCTATTAAAATTTCGCTTTGCATAATTGTTCACGCTCATTTTGTCATTTTTTAATTCATTTCTAATGCTCACGACACTGATATTCCTGCATTTTGTAGATATGGCTGCCAGGGATGACGTATCGCTGATCGACGAGGTGATCGATAAACATCACCGATCGAGACGACTTAGTCAGGGGATGTTCTGCAACGTGCTGAAAATGCGGGGACCGGATCAGTATTGGCGTATCGATCCTCGTTGGGTTCCAAGGCATGTGAAAAACCATTTGTCACCTCGTACTGTCATTTAAATTTTCTCGCATTGCTAATTATTTATTTTTGACATGTAACAGGTTGAGAGCCGCTAGGTTGTTGACCTTCGCACGCTTGGTTGAGCCTTCATGTGGAAGGTCACCCCATATCAATATTGATGCGGCCTTGCTTAGTGCTTTCGTGGATAGATGGAGGCCCGAGACACACACCTTTCACCTGACAGTTGGAGAGATGGTACCTACTCTGAAGGATGTGTCTTTTTTGTTGGGTCTACCAATAGCAGGTGCAGCAGTTGGCCCGACACAGGTCCATGCTGGATGGGCGGATGATCTGTTGGCCAGTTTTGGTGGAGTAGTGGCTGCTCCGCTGGAGGATCTCATAGATGGGCATGGGCCCACGAGGAGTTGGTTGCACCAGTTCCACCAGGAGGTGTTCCCAGAGGACCAGGAGGACTGGGTAGTGCGCCGACACTTAGTTGCGTATCTACTGTGGTTGTTTGGTTGGATGATGTTCACGGGGACTCACGCTGACTCCGTGGACAAGCACTTCATCCACTACGCTGAGCAGATCGTCGAGCTACCTGTTGAGGAGATTCCGCAGTATAGTTGGGGGTCGGCTGTTCTTGCGGCGACGTACGCCGGTCTCTGCGATGCTTGCACCAGGAACAGCAAGGCAAGTTCTCTGACAAGATGCCCTCTGCTTCTAATGTTATGGGCACATGAGCGCTTTGACATTGAGAGGCCACAGCTATAGTCGTACACAAGCTACGGCATCGATGAGATGTACAAGTCTGGACTTGAAGACATTGACGATCGTCCCACCATGGGATCGCTGTGGACACACCGCGAGGTAAATTGTACATTGCAAGGCATTTTTCATAGCACTCTCTTATTCTGCGCATTATCTCCATTTACGGGCACTAATCATATATTTCTTGCTTTTGTAGCTGAGGTGGGTGAGCGGAACGACACGTCACGTGTACACACAGTTCGTGGCGGACTTCGATCAGCTTACGCCCGACCATGTTCGCTGGACCCCGTACACGCATCACGATGTCATCGAGCGGGCACTGCACGGTCTTGCACAGCTCTGCACGCGCGACGTAGAGCTCTGGAGGACCACTTGTCACCTTGTGCTGGACGTGCACGTCGAGCCGTACCACGTGCAGAGGGTACTTAAACAGCTCGGCATGTACCAAGACTATCCTCCGAGAGGTGGACGCTCTTTAGCTGTTAGGCTCCACAAGTAAGTACACATCCGACAATGTTAATTTCAAGTAGTGTGTTTTACCCCATTGTAAATGTTTCTTACGTTCTCCGTATGTCCTACGCAGGTACTCCCGGAAGGGGCTCGGTTTGTCCCACGAGGGGACCATTGTTCGGACGATCGTGCCAACGGTTGCGGAGTGGGAACATGCGGCGGAGCACTTGGTTCTCCAAACACCTCCAGACGACGGAGCTTCGTATGGACAGTACCTTCGTTGGTACCGTAGTGTTACACGCTGGAGGTGTTTCCCGCCACAAGGGGATACGTCTATCCCTCACCAGGCGTCGATCACGGACACATTTGCCCCACAACCTCGAGCTGCGTACAACTCAATGGTATGTCATTGCTTTCGTTGATTATCATTAAATGTGGGGCACGGAGGTTCAATTGTTCTAACGCCCTTCCCTATTCGTTCAATAGGCCGAGTTTGTGGAACAAGTTCACACTGAGTCCAACACGTTGCTATAGAGACTAGAGACGAGGCCTCAGCACGTCAGGCAGGACGACGTGGCGTCCGTCCTTTGCAGTTTCCTTTCGTGGGCTGCGCCGCTACTTCGTCGTGTCTCCTGTCGCAGCGCGACTGATGTTGTGCAGCCCACCAGGCGGGCAGGATCGCCACCACTACCACGACGCTCTAGTGTGGACCAGTTCCGCTCCTCTACTTCACGTCGCCACTACGACGACGCCGGTCCATCGCACGCTCGGCCTTCGCTTCAGGAGACGCCGGCCCCTGTTCGCCCAGGGAGATCGTCTGACTTTGGGGTTCCGGCATCGAGTATGCCACCACCGCGGCCTCAGGTACGGCACGTTTGCCTTGCTTAACATCCAGTTCATATCGTACTCAACATTCGTTTCATACCATTTCGTAACCTCCGCAACGTAAACAGCCATAGCAGGTGTACGATACGCAGGCAGCTTATGAGGAGCCAGACTTTCCCTACATGCCGATAGGTGACAACCTGGCGCCCACACCGGGTTGGGGACTCTACTGTACTCCACGCGCACCGGAGTCAGGGTACACACAGCACACAAGTAAGTATTGTTTACAACCAAGACTAGCATCATCGTTCGCTTAATTTTTATGCATAGTTACTAACTATTATAGTGTGGCATCGCCTCTTTTTTGCAACAGAGGACGACTATGGGTTTTCGCAGGGGCATTCCGCACTTCCTGCTGTCTCTCCTCGAACACAGTTCGTGGACGATTTCTTTGCGACGGATACACCTGATGCGCAAGCTGGCATAGACTACTGGTACGGTGCTCCTCCGGTCACGCAACCTACGCAGCAGGGGGAGTCCGTGCAGCCAAAGGATGCCACTCCACAGCAGCCGGCACGACATAGGCACCCACCTAATAATTTGACCTATCCCACAGAGCAGATCAGACAACGTAAGAAGGGAGGGCCTAGCAAGCGTGCGAGAGGGGGGCATTCTTGACTTGTAGTGTTATTTATTTGCTGGATTAATTTTTTCTGCATTTACTACTTATGTCATATTATATGTATGAACAATTTCATGACATACACTTTCGGCGCATGCACGAGTACTTTCGGTTGCACCCATGCAACCTCCTTTATTTGCGTGCGATACGACTGTGGAATGGGTTCTCACGCCCTTACATGTCACAACTACTTATGCATACGACAACAAACTTTCGGCGCTTGGGTGTCCGGTCCATTACATCGCACAGTATACCACATTGCACGGACACACTGTCAGTTCGACTTGTCACGATCAACTTTTGACGTTGCTTTGTAAGATAAAGTAATTCCAATTCACGCGTGCTAGTGTTGTCACATATGGTGAAGAAAATTGGCTCTCATTAAGTCATATGTCCAATCTAACTTTCGGCTCCATCTAGCACTCTAAAAGGGCGGACCCATCGTGCCCCATGATGTACACATGTAAACGTTATTACTGCGATTTTGGTGCCTACATAAGTCCCCATAACGAGCGATGCAGCACATAATTTCTTCATCTGTGTAGGCAACAAGCGCTACCACAACCCTTTATTGCAACAGCTTTCGGCAATGTTTAGACGCCGGGGCCTTGAGGATCCCAACTGGCGTAGCGATCCACTTGTACGGCTATTCCCACCTTGGTGCGAGCGGCCTCTCTGCCTTTGCGGTGACCGATGCCAACTAATGGGTTCGAGGAATCAAGACACTCGAGGAAGGCGTTTCTTTAGGTGCCCTAACTATGACTGTGAGACATTTCATTCTCTGCATATGCTTATTCAGTTTGCATGAGCGATTGTTTATTCTTCATTAAAATCTATTCGTCAGGCCTGCGCTACGGCTTGTGGATACATCGAGTGGGTCGATACAGAAAATCCCGTTCTCGACCTAACCACTTGTTTACAAGAAGGACGCTGGTATTTCGCATCAGAAAGTACTGAGAAATACTTGGCGTTCAAAGCAGCTTACGAACAATAATGTCGTGTAGAACAGTGTGACTGGCGGGTCCTAACGATGGCACTCCCTCCATGGGAAGCCCGTCCAAAATGCAAATGCGGTGATCGTTGCCAGGTTCTCCGTTCCACCAAGCTAAGAACTTTGGGTCAGAGGTTCTTTGTTTGCCCAAATATTATAGACGACGATTTCATGGTGAAAATATTTTCATTATCATTAATCCTTATTTTGTCACAACATTCAGTAACTTTGTTCGCTTCACGTCTATTCGTTTCTCGCAGGAACCGCCAAGAAGATGTCAATACAAAGAATGGATAGACACAAAAAAGGTTCTGAGTGATCCAACTTCCTGTGTGGTGCAGCTTGAATTGCCAGAGCAATACAGGTTTACTAAAAAGCAGTTTGAGAGGGGAGAGGGATCCTCACGTAGGGGTTAGCTACTATCGGACAACTTACGTTAGTCAAATATGTGATGTCATGTTTCGTTGTCCCATTACTATATCGTCGTCGTGTTCAACTCTTGCACTACCTTCCTTCTAGTTCGAATCTAATCTTATCTATGTAATCGTAATGGAACCAGATGTATCATGTTTAAATTGTACTACAACTTCTTCTTGTTTCGGTACGGTCATGGATGTGCTCAACATCAATTCTAAAAAAATGTTTCTTCTCGGTTTCTAAAAACATGGTCTATGAATTTGAAATTTTTTGAGTTGTCCGAAAACGATTTTCCGAATTTCTGAAAATAGACCGAACCAATTTTCGCTTCTGCAAATTTTCGACCCTGTCCGAAAATGATTTTCCGAATTTTCCAAAATAACCGATAAGCAAAATAAGGTTCTGTAAATTCATAAATTACAAATGGATATATCTAAAATTATTAAATTATAACTCCGATATGTTTCTCCAAATATTCAATTACAAATGTGTATTAATCAATTATAATAAATTATAATTATAAAACCTACTTAAAGACTTAATTATAATAACAACTTAAAAATTATAATTAATCAACTATAAACAATTCTGTCATTAATTAATTACTAACAACTTAAATACAATTCTTACCAAATTTAAAAAAATATTCTATAAATTATAATATTAAAAATGTATATATCTAAAATTAATAAATTATATATCCGATGTGTTTCTCCAAACAATCAATTAAAAATGGGTATTATTCAATTATAACAAAATTATATTTACAACAACTACTTACAAACTTAATTATGAAAACAACTTACAAATTATAATTAATCATTTCTAAACAAATATGTCATTAATTAATTACTACAAAGTTAAAAACAACTCTTAACAAATTAATATTAATTAATAACTAAAAAAAAATACTTAACAAAAAAAAAACCGGTCGGCAGGCCAGGCCTGTCGAACGGCTGTTGTTCGACTGGGCCGGCTGCTCGGCCTGTTGAACAGCCGCCGTTCCACTGGACTGGCTGCCCGGCCTGTCGAACTTCCGTTGTTCGATCGGTCCGGCCTGTTATCGCTTCGCCGTTCGATTGGGCCCTGTCGAACCTCCGTGGGTCGACAGGCCCATATATTTGCGATTTTCTGTAAAAGCCCACTACTTTTGCGATTTTTCATTAAAATCATATTATTTTAAAAAAAAATTCTCTAAACGAGCCTATAAAATGACGGCCGCAATGAGGCGAGGAGCAGCGGGCATCTACTGATCTCTCCCCATTTCTCCATCCTGCCGTTGCCACGTTCCCGTGTCGTTTTGCTCTGCTCCTCCACCCGCGATCTCCTCTCCTCTCCTCTCCGCCTAAACCCCTCCTTCGCCTCGTTCACTCCGCCCCCTCCTCCTCCTCCGCCGCCGCCAGATCCAGCAACTCCAGGCAAGCATCCCCTCTCTCTCTCTTTCTCGCCTCCAAAGCAGCGTCCGTGCGGGCCGGCCGGCCGGAAACCTCCCTCTGCGCTGCAAAGGCCACACCCTCTCTCCCACCTCACGCACGTCCGTCCACGAGAGCAACAAGAATCCCAAATGCGATCGCAGATCCCAGCGTTGGATGATTCTTTAGGCATCTAGTAGCTAAAATCTGCGTAATCAGAATCTGTCCTAAAGGGGCCATACTTTGCAGGTCGGGGCTGAACCTTGGACTTGGAGCAGCCATGGCTTCGGACAACATTGGCTCGAGAGGTACGATTGATCTCTTGCTGTCTCTTCTTGTAGTTTTGTTTTTGTTTTTGTTTTTGTTTTTACTGAACCGCACTTCAATTATTCATGAGCTAGCCTAAATCCTGAATTCCTGATCTAATATGTTGCAGGGAAGGATTTTACTGTTTGGTGGTTGGCAAATTCATTTTCATTTTTGTGCTTTTCATGCAATGTTTAGTTGTCAAAATACTAATGGGAAATAATAAACGGGAGCATGAGATTCATATCTTGCATCGAGTGGCTAGCTTCACTGCTATTTGTGTTTGTTCATTTCACCAGAGTATATGCCTTGCTCTGCAATCAGCATGTGTCGGTCATTTAAAAAATATACTCCGGTAAAAGTACTGTGATGCACTGCAATAATAATAATTTTCTTCTTCCATGGTGGCAGATGTATGTGTTGTTGGGGTTGCACGCACCCCTATGGGTGGTTTCCTAGGTGCCCTGTCTTCCTTGTCAGCTACCAAACTTGGTTCCATAGCAATTGAAGGTGATACCAATATCTTCTCATATGCTGTATGTGTAGTTGTTCTTTTAACCCAAGTATAACTAACATCATCAATGTGGTGATCAGCTGCTCTGAAGAGGGCAAATGTTGATCCAGCCCTTGTGCAAGAGGTCTTCTTTGGTAATGTGTTGAGTGCTAATTTGGGGCAAGCTCCTGCAAGACAGGCTGCTTTAGGTGCAGGGATACCAGACACAGTTGTTTGCACCGCAGTTAACAAAGTTTGCGCATCTGGCATGAAAGGTTACAGTTCATGAGGCAGCCTTTCTATAAATTCTATTCAAGAAATTATATTTACCTGATCATGGGCTTGTTTTTATTTCCTTTCTGCAGCGACGATGTTTGCAGCACAGTCAATTCTATTGGGCATCAATGATATTGTTGTAGCCGGTGGCATGGAAAGCATGTCTAATGCTCCAAAATACATTGCTGAAGCTAGGTCTGCAAAGTGTACTTTTGGTTGTATATCCTGATACAGCTCACAATAAAAGTACAACATAAATTTAATTGGCGAACAATAGTATGCACATTGCTTTCTAAGAAGTTAAACTTCTTAGAATATATATTTTCAATTTTCATACTACACTCTTCATGTGCACATTGCTTTCTCTGTACTTCTCTTCCACTTTATCTGTTTACATTTAGTAAATAAATGAACCATAAGTCGACTTTATAAGTGTAGAGCACTTAACCTTCACTGTGGTAATTCGACATATATCTCAATTTGAAATTTAAAATATATGAGGTTCTTTGTTTTGTCTTATGTACAGTTTTAATTTATGTATGTTATATATTTGCAGAAAAGGGTCTCGTTTTGGACATGACACTCTTGTTGATGGCATGCTTAAAGATGGCCTTTGGGATGTATACGGTGATTGTGCCATGGGAAATTGTGCTGAGCTTTGTGCTGACAATCATGCTCTGACAAGGGAAGACCAGGTTTTTTTTTACTACTCCCTCTTTCATATTATAAGTCGTTTGACTTTTTTCTTAGTCAAACTTCTTTAAGTTTGACGAAGTTTGTAAAAAATATACTAACATTTTCAATACAAAACAAACATATTATCAAAATATTTTTAATGTTAGATTTAATGAAATTAATTTGGTGTTATAGATGTTGCTAATTTTTCTATAAACTTGGTCAAACCTAAAAAACTTTGACTAAGAAAAAAATCAAACGACTTATAATATGAAACGGAGGGAGTAGTACTATAAATAGGAGTAACTACCTTCTGTTGTAATATTATTCTTACACTTGTCTACCTGACTCAAGAAACCAAAGCTATCTTAGTTATTGCTTCTGGAGGTTTGGTAACAGTGAATATTAAATAGAAATGTGCATAAACAATTGTTAGTTCTTTTCAGAATGCAGGGAAGTTTTTAATTTACATTCCATACAAATTGAATTTCATATGGCATAAACCAATATTGCTTAACGGGAAGGAGCCTACTCTTCCTATACTAGGGATTTGCCATAAGGAATTGCTAGGGCAGATTATATGATGCTCCATATCAGTAAACAAATCTTCTAGTTTGCTTGCTTCAAAGGATGGTGGTGAACTTGTTAAAACCAATGTGAAATAAAATATTGTACCAAAATTTTGTATTTTTGTATCCTTGTTCACCAAATACAATCATTAATTTCATATATAGGTTTCTCTTCGGTAAACAACATATGTTTTTCTTTCACTTTTATTTCTAGAGGCAGTTGATATATCTTGATGTCTTGATACTAGAGTAAGAACTATCAGATGTCTCGGTGATCACATTGATTTGATGTAATATTTCTATTATACTTTGTAATACATATATTTATCATTAGTGACATATCTGATATTTTAATAATTCTTCTATAGGATGCCTATGCTATTCAAAGCAATGAGCGTGGAATTGCTGCTCGGAACAGTGGTGCTTTTGCATGGGAGATTGTTCCGGTGATTTCCTGTCTCTGCCACTAATTTTTTTATTTACTAATCGAATGCTCATTAATGGCAACAGATTTCATATAAATTTACCACAATTTTTAATTTTAAAAAGCTGTATATATTTCTCAGGAAAAAAACATTTCTAATTCACAGTTAATCATCAGTCCATATGAATTATCTTATTGTAAACCACATGCACAAATGATATATTATCCAGAGAAGATCACACTAACTCAAAAAATGTTGGTGGGCTCACCAGTCACCGCCACTAGGTTCTTTTATATGACTTATTTATTTTCCTTATTCTCCTTGCTGTACCATCCAGATTGAAGTTCCTGTTGGGAGAGGGAAACCACCAGTACTTGTTGAGAAAGATGAGGGCCTGGACAAGGTAAAATCTATATAACACATATGGCACAATAAACTAAGCCTTGTAATTTAGTTAACATTCACCTGTAGTTGTAAATTGCCTGTTTCCAATCTTAACTTGGTGCCTTGATGCACTCTTCAGTGTAATGTCTATTGGCACTAGGCTAAAAAACACATCAGTAGGCATGTTGGCGTTCTGAAAGCTTGCCAAGGAAAAGATCACATTTGAACATTTCTGTAATATTTTAATGCCATAATGGTACTGTGTAATTTGATCATTGTGTGTCTCTTAGTTTGACCCAGTGAAACTGAAGAAGCTCCGTCCTAGTTTCAAGGAGAATGGTGGTACTGTTACTGCTGGGAATGCTTCTAGTATAAGGTACTTGCTTTGGCACTTATTTTAATTTATTTTTAAGATTTGTGAGGTATTTCTGTAGTACATGGTTTTAGGACTACCTATGTTAGCAGAACAAGTTGTATCGTCATATTAATTTACACAAGTATGTGTAAATATGCTGAAAGAATTGTTATTCCACTGCAGAGTTTTGAAATTTTCTTCTTTTACTAGGTGTTGCATTTGATTTGTTTTCCCTGTTCTCCTCTTAGCCAAATTCAACTGTTCTTCTAAATTGCCACCCCTGTAATGTCTTTTATTTTCTTAGTACTGCTAGTCCTGTTAAAATGAAAATGGAGATTCCTTATGTATCACTAAATTTCACCTCTCCCTTAAATGCCACTTCTTGTCCCACGTCATTGAGACATCAGTGGCATCTGAGGGATGGATGAGGTAAACTTTTCAGTGGTATAGAAGAAACTATCCTCAAAAATAAAATGTCGAGGTCTGTATAAAGTTTATACTTGCTTAAGGTAAATTGAGAGCCCCATTTTCACTTTTCACCTGTATGCTTTGTTCATTGACTGTTCTTATCCAACTGGTGCGTAAAATCCCCAGGTGTGTTTGTTTATCCAGTGAGAATGTGATGCTTCTTAGCTAATTTATTTTACATGGAACAGCGACGGTGCTGCCGCATTAGTATTGGTGAGTGGACAGAAGGCTCAAGAACTTGGACTGCAAGTTATTGCACGAATCAAAGGATTTGCAGATGCAGCTCAAGTAAGCCACAGTATCACTTCTAATCTGACTTAAACAATATTGTACACCCTCTGAGGTACCTTAATAAAATGATATGGTTTGTCAATGGAAATAAGAATCTGTCATCAGTGGAATACTTTTGGAGTTTAGTAATTGAATGTTATTCTATATCTGAATTCCTAATCAAGAATTCTATTGTTAACTCAGCTATTAATTTTGTTATGCAGGCTCCTGAACTATTTACCACTAGCCCAGCACTTGCCATACCTAAGGCTCTTGCCAATGCTGGCTTGGAGTCTTCTCCTGTTGATTACTATGAAATTAACGAAGCCTTTTCAGTATGATTGATCATCTGTATTCTACTTATTAGTTTCTTTTGTAATGATAATTTGTCCCGAAAATTCTAATGGTATTTATTTTTCACTTATCAACACAGGCTGTTGCACTTGCAAATCAAAAGCTTCTTGGAATTCCTTCAGTAAGCTGCCTTAGTTCAACTATAATTATTTCTGGAACTAATTGTTTTTTAAATTGTTCTCGGAAATTGCATTTAAGTTCCCTTCACTATTTGAAATTCGCTGGCAATCTTTAGTGTGGCCCAATATTTATGTATTAGTTCCTTATACTCTGTGCTGGTATTTGCTCCTGTAGGAAAAAATTAATGTACATGGAGGAGCTGTGTCTTTAGGACATCCTCTTGGATGCAGTGGCGCTCGAATTTTGGTCACCCTGCTTGGTGTAAGTTTTACCTTGAGATGTCCTTTTGTTCTATGATTTTCTCTCTCTGTTTTTCTATGATTTTCTGAGATTCTGCTGTTCAGTACACCTCATCCATGTTCTTTTAATTGTACTGTCATATTTCCTTTCCTTTTATCTAGTCGGTATCCTTACTCTTCAGATATTCTCAGTTGTAACTCTTTTTGGACATTGCGTCTATAATACATATTTCTCAGAGTCCCTGATATAAATAAACTCAATATTGTCACTTGAACAGGTTCTTAGGGAGAAAGGTGGCAAAATTGGGGTTGCTGGTGTTTGCAATGGCGGAGGCGGAGCATCTGCTCTTGTTCTCGAGCTTGCATAAGAAGCCTTGTAAGGCGCAATACATCTTTCTTTTTTACATGAGAAATAGCTTACAGAGACCTGTCATTTTTGGGTCAGGTGCTAACTGGTAACAGTATGACATTGCAGGTGATCTGTCTCCAGTTCTCCAGGACGTTTGTGTACTCTAGTTTATTTGATTTTCTGCTTTGGCTGTTTGGACATTCTTTTATCTAAATAATTGGGTAATAAAGCGTGTTTGTGGTGCCAAAGTTAATCTGGTTTCTACTTTTTGTCAAAATATTTCTCCTGTAAGTGGTAATAATGTGGTATGCAGCAGTCTTTAGGCTCAACCAATTGTCCATATAGTTCTAGATTCTTTTTTCTGCTACACAACTGGTAATGCTCAAATGAAGCTTTTGTGTTAGCCAGCACATTTTTAGTGGGCTATATCTACCGAGAGGCCAATCTACACAGGAAGTATGGACGTTTGAAAGATGTTCGCAGGGCACCTGAGTTCAGTCTTTGAAAAATTGAGCGCCAAGAATGGCAGCATTATCTTTGCAAATTATTATCAACTCAAACATTATCTACTTGTGAACAAGATTTACCATTTTGATGTCGACTTAGCATTCATCTGGATCACCTCCCAACTCGGATTTTTTTATTTTAAATTTTATTTATTAAATATTAAAAAAATAATTTTTCATTTCTAAAATTTATAAAATTAGATGCCTCACGTCTTTCGAGGCCCCTTCACAGGGTGTTTTTTGTGACGTGGTAGACGGCCGTTGGCTCCGTCTAATGATCGCATGTTAAGCGGAGGGTAGTTTTGTAGGCAGCCCCTTGCAGCTCTACTAGAGAGTGTTCTTTGCCTAACATGGGGTTGCTCGTAAAAGGGTGGCTTAGGCTTTTTGTAGATGGCTTTTTTGCCGTTCTCTTAGAGGTGATTTTTTTCTCGAGGAGGGGCCGCTTGCAAACCCACCTGAGGGGGTCTGCTATTTTGCAGACGAACTTCTTGCTGTCCTTGGGGAGGATTTTTTTTTGCTCGGGGGTATAAAAACCCCTTTCCCTTCTCCCAAAATTTCATTTAAATCACTCAAAATCCAGGAAAAAGAGAAAGGAGGGGGTGAGGGGGAGGAGTAGGGCAACGATGAGGAGGGATTAGGGGGAGAAAGGCATCGGCAAAGCCTGCCAATTTGCTGACTCCACTGCAGGTAAATACATACAACCTTCTTGTCTTGTTAATTTTTGTAACGTTATAGTATTAGTAGTATATATTTTAGATAGATCTAAGACCTAGGGCATACAACATATGTCGACGGGTTATACACCGACTAGGGTATTTATATAGTACGAGGATCGTTGGAACCAGGGTATTCACGAGAATCGATCAAGCAAACAAGAGATAGAGATTTATACTGGTACGGGCCCTCAAGATGAGTAATAATCCTACTCCAATTTATATGGACTATTGATGGGAAAGACGCTTAGAGTACAAAAAGGAATAGGACAACTGATGGGTTTCGTCGACTAGAGGCTGCCGAAAATGACCCGACGAGATCTATTTGACGAATATGGTGATGACTTTCTCTGGATTGCTTCTGGGTATTGGTTTTGCTAGGGCTTGTAACTCAATGCCCTGATCTGAACATTGGGATCTCCTTAAATAGTAGAGATTTCCTCCTTCTCTAAGTAGAACTCGGAGAGATAGAATAGAACATGGTATTGAGGAGACCTTATCTTTCCCGATTAGGCCTTTGACACCTTCTATTTCGGAAAGATAATTTCCTTCTCTTTTAACCACATTTCCTTACCTAAAGGATACCCTCTTGTATACTATCGGGTATATGGTTCTACTGTATTTCATTAACCCGTGTATAGGAGGTATGCCTTATCCTTACACTGACAGTAGCCCCCAGTTTCAATGCAAATGATTTTATCAACATCCTTCAATTATTTTTCCAAGAACAACCGTTGTCAAACTCATCAAACCATTCTTGGACATTGAGAAGGTACAAAGCAGGCGACATGATTGTCCCAAATCCGAGGACTCGACATAGGCCAGTCATGTGGATTGAAGTCAAAAAATTTTAATGGCTATAAAGAAACCGGCTAAAATCCCGACGGTGATTTCTCGGTCTTTCTCGAAATTCGAACCGTCAGATGTGACCTATAAATTGTACTTTTGAGATCCATTTGGGTTCCAATCGCCAAAGAAAAACCCCAAATTTTTCTCCTGCACCTCCAATCTCCTCCGTCTCAGCTCACGAAAAACCCTAATCCCCAGCCTTCCTCAATCCCTCCACCGATCATCCATGGATCTCCCGGAGTCCATCATCAGTCAGGCCAAAATGATGGAGCTGCAACAAGACTGCGCTCTGCCGAGCGCAAGAGTGGTGGCGCGCTCGGAAGGAGGTACAGATCCTTTGATAAATCTTGGGCAAATAATCACGCTAGTCTCTTTCATCCAATGCGGTTTTCTTGTTCCTCCTTCCAAGTTTCTGCCTTTGCTTCTTGACTTCTATGGAATCCACCTCCTTTACCTCAACCCGAACTCCATTGCCTTCTTGAGCATCTTTACCCATTTATGCGAGGTGTATCTTGGGGTACAACCTTTTCTAGATTTGTTTAGATACTTTTACGAGGTTAGATGGATGGAGGCCTCAAAAATCTCAAGATGCTATGGCCTCCATCATCGAGATGGGATGAAGGACGAGTACATCCCCTTTAACTGCCCATCTTCAAGGAAAGATTGGCGAAAAAGTTGGTTCTATCTCTACATCGAGGACAGATCTCCTATGCTTGAGGTCCCCGATGAGAAACCAATGCGCTTAGAGATATGGACCTCTAAACCCTTAATGACTCCTGCCTTAATGAGTTTTGTAGAAAAGATCCATGATCTCCAAGAATGTGATCTGACCGGATACAAAGTCATCCAAGACTTTGTCTGTCGTCGGATCCAACCTCTTCAGCCCATTCTTACCCCGCGTACTTGTACTCGGGGAAACAGGACGAGACGCGACTGTCCCACCGGGGTATATTTTACATTTCCTTTATTGACATAGAGAACCATAATTGTCTTCAGTTGATAACCTTGTCATTTTGCTTCAATCACAGAGCTCCTTGAGGACACCGTGGCTAAGCGTGTCGGCAAGGTGGTAGTCGACCTGCTGTCATCCGCCGCCTATATCCCCACTCCTCTCTGTGACCTCCCGCCGATAGCCCGGGACACCATCGTGAATGTAAGTACACCAGCCACTACTCCATGTCATTCGTTTCTATGCCTGTAGGAGTACTAATCTTGATTCTCTTAGGCATTACCTTTAACGGATGTAATCGGGCCGCGCATCGACCACCAGGCGTCTGCTTCCTTGAAGGAGCAAGCGGTTTCTGAATAAGCGGCTGTGACCCTTACCCCTGGAGGCAGTGGAACAAGGAGGAAACGCTGGCCTACTCTGCCAAAAACCTTGGGGGCGGGAAAGCTAGTCCGGACCGGTGGCACAGAGGTGAGACCCTAGTCTCAGGTTCACCTTATAATTGCGGTAGTCGTTTTCGTCCTCACTCTTCCTTTTCTACAGACTACCTCCAGTGCGAAGCTAGCCCCCACGAAGAAGTCGCTGCTACTGAAGAAGCAGAAAACCAGGTAAGTGAAATCCTGGCCTACCGATATCCAACTTTCTTGTTACCCATTCTTTGTAGTAATGAGACTCCTTTGACTGTAGCACCTTCCCCTCGAACTTCGGTCAGAGCATCGGTGCCAGAGAATAGGCGAGCTCTAAGTTGCCCCTCTCGTCTGCTGTTCACCTCTTGCATCCTCCCTCAACCGCGTCCTCATGATCTCGGGGCTGTCTTTGTCCGCCGACAAGCTCTTGCATGCTTGTCGGTTGATTGAGACAACCGCCCGAGATCTCGTTGTTGAGATCAGACGACTTGAAAAAGCCGCGTCTACTGCCAATGACCGTGTTGCGACGTTGGAATACCAACGTAGAGAAGCATGGGCCGACAACGCCAAGCTGTGGGAGGTGGTGGCGGGGAATGACCGACAGTGTTGGGGTCTCGAGCATGAGCTCACGGAGACGAGGGACAACCTGGCCTCCCTCCGTCAAGCCCTGCACGAGAACTACGGGCGTCTCGACGTGGTGGCCAAAGACTTGGGGAAGCACGTGGAGCACCCTGCCTTCCCCGACGAGACGACCGTGATGGGGTCCCTAGGAACCCTCATCATGGCGCTGGAGATCACTGCCAATGACCACGCCGAGCAGGTAGCGGATGGGGTCCGCACCGGGCTTAAGTCCAAGGCGTGCCATGTCCTCGCGTGCCTCAAGCTCACCCACCCTGAGATCAACTTGGAGGAGGCGATGACCAAGGGGGGAGCCGACGAGCGCCGCGATGACACCATGTCGAAGGTGGAGGAACTCGGGGATTCGGTCATCCCTTTTTTTGAAGAGTAAACTTTTTGATTCACCCTTTTATTGTAATAATTGTGGACAAGTATTGGGTTCGATGTGTAAAAAACATTTCCAATTTGTTATATCCGACTCTGAGTTTTTTGTTTGCTCGATATCTCCACATTGTAGATTTCTTGAAGTCGCGAACGAGGATGTCCAGCAAGGCGGACACTCGTCGGATGTACTTGTCGAGCCCAGTACACCCTAGGGCTCTTCGACGCCAAGTGACGAAGGACGTGCCTTGGTTGCCGTTACCTCCAACAACGCCTTGGCCTCCAAGGATGACTAAGTGACGTTGTTGCGTGAACAATGCCAGAGTAAGAAAATTGTAACATTGTAGCACACTGTCTTTGTACTTAGGCCAAAGATTGCTAACGATGTTGTTTTTCTAAACCTTGGACGTTCTCTTGCAGAGATGGAAGGACGGGCAGTGTTCTGGAAGACTATGTACGAGAAAGGAGGACTGGAGAGAGGGCCGCCGACAACATCAAGATATGGATCTCGGCACACCTTGAGAACTATTGCTCTGTACTACAGCGGTTATGCAAAGAGTTGCACGTGGCTCGTCCTCCTCCCGAGAAGTCGGTATCCGGGTACCTGGGGTGAATATGGGGTACATGCAGTGTGCTTCTCGGCACTGATCATCGGATCGATGGCAGTCTGAGGCAAGAATGTCGTTGAGTTAGCCGATATGCCGGAGGCCACATACTTGCATGTATCTGCGAATCTCATCCGCAGATGGACCTGAACTTCCTTTGGGAATGATTTATGCGTTCTCGGAGGACTGCCGCAGAGATCGACCAACTAGTACAATCTCTTGCTCCTCTAGCTTTAAATATCTTCTCCATGATGAACTGGCAATGACCCTCCTGGTAGATTTAGTCGTCGTATTGCCTTGTAAAGTGATCTAGACAAAACATTAGAAGAAACTGAAATTTAATCAATTTTTATAAACTATTAGAGCATACGACAATAAGAGAGTACTTCTAGCCCCCAACTAGTTTTATGGAAAGGATATTTCCATAAAAGTAGCTTAGATTTTCATATTTGACCGAATTGAAGCAGCAAATTCCCAGCCCCCAACCGTGAAGTTGGAAAAATCAATTCCCGAGTACATGGCTAGTTAATACGTTACGGTGGGTACTCTGACATGGCCAAATCTGACATGGCCGTTTGACTCTTAGCGTCCGACTAGCTCACAGTGCTAGGCGTCCTCGGCCAAGGTGTTGAGACCTGTAACTAGTCAACTTTAACGTAATAGATCGATAGGAAATGACTTCGATTTGTAGCATTATAGAACAAAACACTGTAATAACTAAGATAAAAGACACATATATGTATAAAAACTGATACAAATCAACTTATAGATTAGCCTTTGGTCTTATACCAAGAATTTTTGTAGTTGATCAATGTTCCAAGAATTGGATAGTTTGTGGCCTTCGTCATCAGTGATTTTGTATGCACCTGGTCGTAACAGTTGTACCACCGTGTATGGTCCCTCCCACTTTGGTGAGAGCTTGTTGTGCCCTACCTGGTTCTGTACCTGTCGGAGGACGTAATCGCCGATGTCAAGTGTACGAGCTCGAATGCGCTTCTCGTGGTAGCGACGTAGGGCTTGCTGATATCCGGCTGCTCGGATGACAACTCGTTCTCGGTGTTCTTATAGCAGGTTGACGTCGTCTGCTCACCTGTCGTCCTGGTCCTCGTCTGAGTACTCCCGAACACGTGTTGATCGATAGCATAGCTCAGTAGGGAGCATAGCTTCAGATCCGTACACAAGAAATAACGGGGTCTCTTTGGTAGGTGTAGTCGGAGTGGTACGGACGACCAATAGAACAAAAGGGAGCTCCTCAACCCATCGTGAGTCGTAGGCCAAAAGCCTATCGTATACACGTGTTTTGATCCCTTGGAGCATGATCCCGTTGGCCCGCTCGACTTGTCCATTGCTTTGAGGATGAGACATTGACGCGAAATAGATTTTGACCCCATATTCCGAGCAGTAGTCTTAAAAGGCGCCACTCGTGAACTAGGAACCATTGTCTGTCAATATCTGGTGTGGAAGCCCGTATTGACAAAATATCCCTTTGATGAACTTGATTGCGTGCTCGGCTCTGATTTCTCTTCTTGGCTCCACTTCAATCCACTTAGTGAATTTATCTATGGCCACGAATAAGAATTTGTAGCAGCTTTGTCCCCTTGGGAAGGGTTTGAGGATGTCTAGCCCCCAACACAAGAATGACTAGGACAAAGGGATAGTTTGGAGGGCCTGAGCTGGTAACTTGGTGAGCTTGCTGTGGAACTAACAAGCTTTGCACCATTGTACCATGTCGGAGGCATCTTGAAGAGTTGATGGCTAGTAAAAACCATGTCGGAAGGCCTTGCCGACCAACGTTCTCGCTCCGGTGTGTGATCCACAGATTTCTTCGTGGATGTCGATCGGTAGCTCCTTGTCGTCGTTGGACGTGATGCACTTCAGCAGTACCCCATTGGCAACTTTCTTGTATAGATCGTCCCCAATCATACAATAGGCCTTGGCTTGTCAGGAAAGCTTCTCTGCTTCCATGTCGTCATCCGGCAGCTTGTCGGCGTTGAGGAATTCAACGAGCGGTGTGCGCCAATCCATAGTCATCTCGATGTCTGCGACGAGCTTGTTGTTCTAAGTAGTAGCCCCTGAGCCAACGTCGGTGGTGCTATCGATGTCGTTGTTTGATGAGCTCTTGACTGAAGGATTGACTAGCACTTCAAGAAAAGTACCGGGTTCAATTGGTTCTCTTCTGGATGCTCGGTGGGCGAGGTTGTTGGCATCGGAGTTGTCTTTACGGTAGACGTGGCGTACCTCAAATCCGTTGAACCTTCTTTCTAGATTTCTGACTTTGGTGAGATACTTGGAAAACTCAGAATTAGAACACTTGTAGTCCTTATGCACTTGGTTAGTGACTATTTCTGAGTTCGGCGAGAAGACCTTCGTACTTGGTAGTGTTATTGGTTGCCCAGAAGTTTAGTTGCATGACATGTCAAAACTGATCGCTTTTTGGTGAAGTTAGAATAAATCCAGCTCCTGCTCCCTGGCTATTGAAGGCTCCCTCGAAGGCCATTGTCCATCGCTTGTTGTCCATTCGGTCGACTTTGCCGTCCTTGGGGGCAGTCCAGTCAGCGAAGAAATCTACGAGTACCTAGGACTTGATGGCTGTTCGTGGGACTAAGTGGACATTAAATTGGCTAAGCTCGATGACCCATTTAGCAATTCGTCCTATGACTTCGTTGTTTCTGACGACCTCAACAAGGGGGTACGAGGAGACGACCTTGACCTTGTGGGTCTGGAAGTAGTGGCACAACTTTCGAAATGTCATGACCATAGCATAGAGCAGCTTTTGGATCTAAGGGTATCTGGTCTTGTGCAGCTTTCGGGCGTTGTGCAGCACTTCACTGATATAGTAGACTGGGCATTGTAGCTTATCTCGTTTGACAACGATGACGGTGCTTATGGAGTACGGTGTTGTGACGATGTAGAGGAAGAACTCCTCCTGTGGTTGTGGGGCGACGAGGACAGGTGGATTGATGAGGTAATGCTTGAGTGCGGAGAACGTCTCCTTGGCCTCAGATGTCCACTCGAACTTGTCCTGTTTCTTTAAAAGGTCGAAGAAGGGTAGTCCTTGTTCTCCCATCCTTGCCACGAATCGACTGAGAGCTGCCATACATCCTGTAAGCTTCTGAACTTCTTTGAGCCTTGTCGGTGACTTCATGTTCTTGATGGCCTTGATCTTGTTTGGGTTTGCTTCAATACCTCGTCCGGATGGTACTCTGAACGTGCACTTCTCCGGATTCAACTTGAGCTGATGTCTTCAGAGATTGTTGAACGTTTCTTGTAGGTCATCGATAAGGCGATCTCACGTCTTTGTTTTGACACAATATCATCGACATAGGCTTCAACGTTGTTGCCGAGTTGAGATTGAAAAGCCTCCTGAATCTCACGCTGGTACATAGACCCGACGTTGATCAGGCCGAAGGGCATTTTGATATAGCAGGATACACCAAAGGGTGTGATGAAGGCTGTCTTCTCCTTGTCCTCCTTGGCTATGCTGATTTGATGGTACCTGGAATAGGCGTCGAGAAAACTCAACAACTTATATCCAGCGGTAGAATCTATCAGTTGGTCGATACGTGGAAGCGGGAAGTAGTCTTTAGGGCACACCTTGTTGAGATCGGTGAAGTCTACGCACATCCTCCATTTGTCGTTGGCCTCGCACACTATGACTGGTTTTGCGAGCCACTCTGGATGAAGGACTTCTCTGATGAAACCAGCTTTGAGAAGTTTGTCGAGTTCTTCTCATATAACCTCTTTGCGGTTTGGAGCGAAACGATGCAATTTTTGCTTGACAGGTTTTGCGTCGGGACAGGCCATCAGTTTGTGCTCAATCACGTCCCTGGGGACCCCGGGCATGTCGGATGGTTGGCAAGCGAACACGTCTGCATTATCTCGGAGGAAGGTGATGAGCTCAAGTTCGTATTTGCTGTCAAGCTCGGCCCCGATCTTGATCGTCTTGTTGGGGGTGCTATTGGTCAGCGGGATTATCTTTATCGCGCCGTCTGGTTTAGGCGTCGAATTAGGCTTAGTCACCTTCTGAGAAGGTTCAGTTGGGGCGGGCATGGTGGGAATTTGCTCAACCATGTCGAGGCTCCTCTTGTTGCATTGCATGGCCATCTTCGTGTTCCCTGATATTGTGATTGTCCCTTTAGGTCCTAGTATCTTGATCAGCTAACAGGCGTAGTGCGATGCTGCCATGAACTTGGCGAGTGCTGTCCTTCTGAGAATAACGTTATAGGCCATGTCGAACTTGGCTACGCCAAACATGATCTGCTCTGTTAGAAAGTTGTTAGCTTTGCCAAATGTTACTGGCAACATGATCTTCCCTAGAGGCCTTGACGATGACTCTAGGGTGATGCCATGGAAGGGCTGCTCTGAGAGGATGAGCTCGCTTCTCGGGATCCCCATTTCATCGAGCGTGCTGGCAAAGAGGAGATTGATGGAGCTACGGCCATCGACGAGGACTTGGGCAACTTTAACGTTCCGTATAGTAGGTTCAACTACTATCGGATATCGTCCAGGGGCTGTCGTCAAGGTTGGGTGATCGATGTTGGAGAACTCGATCTTTTGATCTGACCACTTCATTTTAGACACTGTCCCTCGGGTTGTGGAGCACACCTCGCGTTCTACCTTCTTGTATTCCCTTTTCGAAGAATAAGAGGTTGAGCCACCGAAGATGTGGGTCACGTATTGGCCGAAGTCAATGAAGTTGGGGAAGTCTGGTTCGTTGTCGGATGAAGGGTTATGGTTGTCATTCTCTACCACGTGAACGCTCTTTCCCTTGTCTTGATCGATCTTCCTAGCCATGGCCATCTGGAATACAATGCACTCGTCGAACGTGTGTGCACTGGCCTTGTGCATCGGGCACCATTGTCGTACCGGGCCGTCATCTTAGCTGGTTGCTTCTCTTCCACCGCTTTCCCCTTCCCGCTGTTCCTCCAGATGGCTTTATCTGCATGGACACACTTGTCGATGATCTCGAACAGCTTCATGGTAGACGACACTCGCCTTGTCGCCAATTCTTGAATCGTGTAGCGATCTCGTACACCAGATTTGAAGGCCTGTATCACAGATGCGTCGGTGATCTCGGGGATTGTGTGCTGACACTCGTTAAAGCACCGAATAATGTCTCGGAGAGTTACGCCGGGCTTCTGTATAAGAGCGTGTAGATTGTCCTCAACCGCGTGCCTCTTGTAGGTGCCTTGAATGTTTGCGATGAATTGCTTCCAGAGATTCGCCTAAGAAGATATCAAATTTTGGGGAAGACGAACGAGCCATGACCGAGCAGATCCCTTCAATGCTACGAGCAAGTAATTTGCGAGCGCGTTGTCATCTGCACTGGCAACATATAGAATAGTAGAGTAGATGTGCAAGAACTCTTCTGGATCTATGCTCCCATTGTACTTCTCTACTGCGGCGGGATGGAATTTCGGGGGCCAATTTACTTCTTGAAAGGAAGGCTTAAAGGCCCTACATCCGCCTCTAGGTAGAAAAGGTGGCTGATGACCACGACGGTCACGCGAACCGCCCATAGAAGATGACGAAGAACATGACGAGGGATCACTGTAGTTGGGTGTGTGGTCGCGAATCCAGGCTATGAAGAACAGATGAATCGTCGGGATCAATTCTAATGAAACCCACCATACGATCTGAAGGGTTGTCGTCCATAGACATCGCATGAGATTGATCTCTACGAGCATGGATCGGACAACATGGAATTCAGGTGATTGGTTCTGCAAGTCTCAAGAATGTCTTACAACTTGTTAGGGGGTGACTCTTGGTTTTGTAGATTGGACACCACGCCTTGTATGGAGAAGTGCGCTGAATCCCCCGCTCCTCGCAAGCGTCGAGTTCAGCTTTTGCTTGGATTATGACATGACATCTAGCCAGCGGATGACTAGAAGTCTTGTGGATTGGACACCATGCACTATCCTTGTTGACATATTTCATTGTCGGCGCACGCTTACCGGTCGAAGCTGACAACTGGGCTACTTTAGGGCTTTTGTTGATAGATTAGGGTTTTGATTCCTCGTTCTTGGATCGAACCGGAGAGGTGGCCGGTGAAGTGGACGTATTTGTGCCATTGTCATGGCCTCGCTCTTGGCATCTGCTAAGGGGGGCAAGATTGAGACAGCGACGGAGTCTAGGAAGACGATGTAGCCGACTTGGACCACAGCGAAGGTTGGTTGGGTTGGATCTCCTAGGCCAGGTTGGTTGTAGAAGCGCTCGTCAGCAAATCTTGCTCTTGAACTTATCTCGTCGTAACCTTGAAGCACCAAATCCCCTACTTGGTGCTCCACTGTTGATGGGCTATACGCCGACTAGGGTATTTATATAATATGGGGATTGTTGGAACTAGGGTATTTGCTAGAATCGATCAAGCAAACAAGAGACAGAGATTTATACTAGTTCGGACCCTCAAGATGAGTAATAACCCTACTCTAGTTTATATGGATTATTGATGAGAAAGACGCTCAGAGTACAATAAGGAATAGGACAATTGACGGGTTTCACCGACTAGAGGCTACTGAGGATGACCCGAGAAGATCTATTCGGTGAATATGGCGATGACTTCCTCTAGATTGCTTTCTGGGCATTGGTTTTGCTATGGCTTGTAACTCGATGCCCCGATCTGAACACGGGACCTCCTTAAATAGTTGAGATTTTCTCCTTCAAGTAGAACTCGGAGAGATAGAATAGAACACGGTACTGAGGAGACCTTATCTTCCCCGACTAGGACTCTGACACCTTCTATTCCGGAAAGATAGTTTTCTTCTTGTTTAACCACATTTCCTTAACTAAAGGATACCCTCTCGTATACTATCAGGTATATGGTTCTACTGTATTTCATTAACCTGTGTGTAAGAGGTATGCCTTATCCTTGATACTGACAACATGTTTCTAGAATATGCGAACTAGGGCATAGCAGAAATTGATGAATGCGACATTAGATATGGATAGTATGATTTTAACTTAGTTAACATACTTTTTTTTTGTCAGGCAAAATGTCAAGTAAGGTTATATTTCAGTTAGTTCATGGTCAAGGCAATGTTAGATATGATCCAGATGGTGTTGATCTGTCAGAGTTTAGTGTGACATCTAAGGGCATCAATAGGCCGATTTAGAGAACTTTTCAGTCAATTTATATTTGGTTGGTGCGAGAATTAAGAGTCGACCCCAAAATCAACACAATGTATGTCTCTATTGTAGTGAACCGTGTAATAGAAGGTTTTTTCTAAGAACTAATGCCGATGAATTGCACATCCACCTAGAGATTGATAAAGCCCTGAGCTCCACTCGATACACTCACAGCTCTGATTGGCCCGATCTTTCTGTGAGTTGGTGATAACTACGATTTGACAGATTAACCTTATTCCTGCAAGCAAGAACAAGATAAAAACAATCTGATATTGCAAAAAGGAATTGAATACAAATGATAAGTTAGGGTCTTGTAACGAGAAAATGACAATCTAACCAATCACGACATTACTCGGAAAAGTAGCAATGGCTAAACTTTAATCTAAACGAAACCCAAGTAACCCCTATAGGGTACCTATCTATTTAAGGGATGGGAGGACGACCAAGGGGTCCCTAGGTCATGTTTCAGTAGGTTGGGCGCACCCCACTTGGGCCCCAAACGAAATTACAAGCTCAAAGACCCATGACAGGTGGTGCAACACCTTGTTTCTCTATTTGCCGATGACTCATGAGTAATTTCTGAGATGAGTCTAGATCTGTTGGAAACAGGACTTCGTGAGCTTTCCATCAAGTACTTGTGGGCCCAAAATGGAGCTCGTATGCATATTTTGCTGTCGTTTGAAGTCAACAATGTAGCAAGTGGCTAAATTGGATTCAAAAACTTTGATAGCTTGATCTTGATTTCTTCCAATTGACCTATGATATGAGTAATGGTTGTATCCATAGTAGTCATAGTCACATCATCCTCCCCTTCTTCATGAAAAACCATCCTCGGCTTTTTCATATGGTTTTTTTCGCGTAGTGCATGATCTTGCCCACAGAAGTGTCTACATGAAAATAAATGCAACAAACTTTTGTCATGCAATATCATGAATTCTTTAGCAAATAGTATTAACGTCCAATGTAACATGTATACCTGGTAATTAGGATGCTCAACACAGGATGTAGATGCTACATTGAAACCTTTCTCTTTCAGCATATATCGCTCTCCTTGAAGAACAACGTACTCACATGGTGCATCTGTAACCATGGCTGGCAACAATGTTGAGCAATGCACTCGTCCCCCTTCTTCAGAACCAACCTGTTTCTTTAAATCAAAATGACAAACACTTGAGATAACATGATTAGTTATTATAGTACTCTCTAGCCTGCTATTTCCTTGCATTACTACAGGAGGTTCCAAATCTGAACATATATAAACTCTATGTACCAAATATCTCCTTTTATCCATATATTCACCAAAGATATGAAAAATAGAACTAATTAGACAGGGGAAATCAAATTTAGTAAATAATTTCTCCTTCAAATTATCGAGCTTACAAAAATCATCAAATTGAATATAGCCCAGAGTGTTTCAAGAAAACAACAATTTAAATTCTTCATTTTCACTAGAAATTCACAACATGCTTAAATCAGCACATAAAGAAACACTAAATATCACTAGTTGTGGTATGGATATAAGTGAAGTATTGTTACACAACTCTTCTTTATCATAAGGATAACAAATAAATCAACTTGTGACAAAAGAATCTCAGCAATTGGTTTCAACTTGAGAATACCCACCTTCGTTTATGTCAGCACCATTTAATTTACCTTTGATGTTCTCCTTAGATGATAGAGGTGCAATGGACTTCAGGGCTTTAGCTCAAGTGATGAGAAAGGAGGCTCCATCATGTTTTTTTTCCTTTTGGTAATTGTTTATTTCCTACAAATTACTAGTAATTGGAGACAGGGATACAACTTGTTGCTTTTTCACATCCTTAATTTGTCTTTCTGCATTGCAAACAAGTTGTAACAAATAAGAAAAATAGCTCAAACTTTAACAAGCAAACATGTTATGAATTTCTTTGTTAAGCCCACGTAAAAACCTCAATTCGGTAGCTTCTTTGCATTCATTTAAACCACAACGTAATAAACAAGCATGCGTATCATGATAGTAAGAAGTATACATGGGAATATAAATATCTCTCAAAGATCATTTCAGGTCTTTCGAAGTTTGAGATATTTTGTTATGGCTATAAAGATGTTTGCAATGATAAGAAGCATTTTTAATTAGAACACTAGAGACACATTACCATATGTTTCTCAGACAAACCATGTTTTTTAAATTCTCTATCAACCGCTAGGTCCCATTTAATGTAAGCATGAGGATTATAATTACGTTCAAAATAAGGTAGTACAGATTTGATCTTAGCTAGAACAACGTCACTTACCTCATATGAGTCATGTTGATCAGTCTTCATGTCTCGACGAAGATGTCGATGTTAAGCATAATTGTCTCGTATTCTCTTGCTTAATCCTTCTATGGTTAGTAGAAAACAAGAAACATACACAAAAAAATGTACATTCCTATCAACTACTAGGTAGTGGAGGCTCAAATATCACACACACTCTAAGGTTTTAACCAAGCTCTTAGAAGTTCTTACCAATGCAAGCTGGATGGTGACATACACCTACTCAACAAGCACCCCAATGGAGGTTGGATGCATTGATACCTTGGCAAACACTTGTTGTACGGTTGTAGTCAAATCCGTGAAGCTTTGGGTAAGCTTAAATATGTAGCCAAGGAGTAGTAAATGCTCAAATCAGAGAATGCAAAGTTGAATAATTAGTCAAAGTCAGTACCATGCTAGTCATATGCTAGAACATACTAGAGATGTGAGCTTAGACACAAATGATACAATAAGATAACACTAGAAACAACTCAAGTACAACTCTGATATATGAAAATAAACTCAAAGATAACAACTGATTTTCTCTTTTCTTTCTTTCTATCTTTTTTTTGATGTGGCTTTTCTTTTTAATTTTGTAAACACATTTCTGCCTTTTCTCTTGTTTTTATATTTTCCAGCAAAAAGCAATTTAAGGACCTTAATGTAAAATTATAGTGACTCAAATATACATAAAAATACATGGATTTAACTGTAAAAGTCCAAACCCTAGAATTTAAACTATCCAAAAATGCAATGCTCAAAAATCCTACCGATTGTGTTTTTGCAAACATAATTCGAATCCGACACCAAACAAAAATTCACTAAAGTGTTTGCCTCGACTCGGACTGAATGATGATGGCAAAGGTGGATGAAGAAACGCTCGGCCACGAGGCCTTCACGTGGTCGATGGAAACCGACTCTACTTGCAAGGTCTACTATTGGATGGTGCAACCACGGAAAGAAAATCAGAAACAAATTGGACTCCTTTTAAGGCCAAAAGAAACTATCGTGATCGGCCAAAAGAGGGATGGAGTCACAAAAGGAAACCGATCTGCTATCCTCCTCTTTCTTCTTCCTTACACGCGACAGAAACAAGCCACCCACAGAACAACGAAAACCCTAACTTGATACAACTCCAAAATAGCCCAACGAAAATTCTGAAAATTACAAAAATAGAACCCTGGCAGCGAGGCGATTCTGTTTTTAGGTCTCAATGACAACAAAGACACAGTGGCTGCGACGATGGTTGTGGAGATTATGGGTACCGGATACCCTCATGGCTAGCTTATCCGACTTACCATAGGGGATAGGTTATGACTTATGATTATGTAAACCAGCTTAGGACTTGGGTATTACGTTATCATGGTGATAAGGTAATGACCTATAGTCCAAAGTTGGTAAGATTGAGGAGTCCGACATAGAGTGTGTTTGGGTCTCCGGCTTGTAAACCTACCCTTCGAGACTATATAAGGATGGTAGGGCGTCCCTTGAGGGAGAGAGACGATTACACACGGGAAAAAACTCACGAGAGCACAGATTGAAAGAGATCAAGAGATCAATAAATCACTCGGCGGATCGAATTCCCAAAACAGGAGTAGGGTATTACCTCTCGAAGAGAGGGCCTGAACCTGTCTAAATTCCTTTTGCATACTAACCCATCGTGTTTGGCGCTTGACTGCTACCCCCAGATTCTTATTGCCGAAACCAAGTTTCGACAGTTGGCGCGCCAGGTATGGGCTGTGCGTCAAGTTTTCTTCTTCATTTCGTCAACAAGCGCGATGGGATCTTCATCAAGCATCGACGGCATCACTTTCCCTCCATGGGCAGGCGTTCTGCTTCGGCAGCCTCAACTTCTTCGCCGACAATTTTGGCAAGCTTTCTCTCCTCGACTCGGATTCGAACCAGTCAGGAGGGGAAAACCACTTGGCACCGTTCGGGTTACCGGATGATGCTAAGATCTACTACGATCATCTGTCTTCCGAGTTGGATCCGATCCACTCAGGAGAATTTTCTTCATCATCTTCATGCTGTGATCTGGGCGCATGGGAAATTGCAGTCGTACTCGAACAACTCGGGTCATACTCATCTACGGAACTCGATGAACACCTTAGCTCCCCCGACTTCGATGACCTCTACGACATCTCCACGGACGACATCAATAGCTCCGACTTCGACAAAGATTACTACGATCTGGCGCTCCTCAACGTCCTTATGGCTGAAGTAGCCGAGACCGACTCGGCCATGGCCCGGAGGATTGCGGAGGAGGAACGAGCCAAGCTTGAGCAAAAGCGCAAACGTGTGGAGGAGGAGAACAAGCGCAAGGAGGAGGAGCTCAAGAAGAAAGAAGAAGCCGACAAGAAGAAATGAGACCTGAGGGCGACTGGGCGCTTCGCCCGTGAGGCCATAATGCAGACACGAGTCGACAACGCCAACATCTTCTAGACGCCTCAACAAAACGCCGTCGCCGCCCTCACCCTCATCGACACCGTCATCGAAGCGGCACCCGCTGCGGTAACACCACCTTTGGACAAGATCAAGACCATCGTCGCAGCTACGGCCAACAGCCCTCCCTTTAGCTCCACGCGAAGACCTACTGAGTCCATCGCTGAAACACCCGAAAGAAGCCGCCTACCATTGTTACGATCCAAAGACTACAAGAGGCCCGAACAGAGTAAGACACCCATCAAGTCCAAGGACCCTCGCCATGACGCAACCTGGAAACATCAAGAACAATCGGCTGACTCTCATGAGAGAGGTCACGGTCGACCCCCCGTCCACGATCGGATTCATCGCAGCAACAACTCCAACCATCCAAGCAGCTCCCGAAGGCCCCCACCGAGTGACTTGAGGGAGGTCCATGACCGGTGCCATCGGGAGCGTGACCGACGCTCTTATGAAGACCGAAGGAGATCGCCCGACAACTATGACGATGGAGTGCCCGCGTTCACTTGGGACCTACGTCGAGTGGACTGGCCGAGTGGTTTCAAGCCCACTGGGATCGACAAGTACGATGGCAAGACCGACCCTGAGTCGTGGCTGACTGTGTACACCCTCGCCATCGGCGCAGTAGGAGGAGACATCAAGGCCATGGCAAACTACTTGCCCGTGGCACTCGCCGACTCAGCCAGGAATTGGCTCACGAGTTTGCCAAGAGGCTCGATTGACTCATGGAGCGAGCTTTGGGACCACTTCATCGCCAACTTCCAGGGCACTTTCGAAAGGCCTGGGACCCACTTCGATCTATACAACGTGATCCAGAAGCCAGATGAATCGTTGAAGGACTACATCAGGCGCTTCTCGAAAAAGCGAAACAAGATCCCCAACATCACCGACGACGTCATTATAGCCACGTTCCAGAAAGGCGTCCGCGACGAGTTGCTGATCGACAAATTTGGGCGCAAGCCACCGAAGACGGTCAAGCAGATGTTTGAGACAGCTAACTCCTATGCCAAATCCGACGATGCAATCAAGGCCTCACGGCAAGACAGGCACAACAAGAGGGACGACAAGCAATCCGGAGTCAGCTGGCGTCCTAAGAAGGACAACACCAACAACTACAACAATGGCCAAAAAGATCGCAAGCGTAAGCCCGAGGATCTGGTCGCCACGATGTCGAACTACTAACAACAGCGTCCTCGAGTCGCTGCCTACGACAAGATCATGAACGCTCAGTGCACGCATCACCCAAATCACAAGCACGCGACCAAGGATTGTTTCATCTACAAGCAGTTCACTGAGCAGTACGCAGCTCAACTACGCTAGAAGCCGACACCTCGGGAACCAAGAGGAACGACCCAGCTGGCAGCTCAGAGCCCTTCCAAGACCCCATGGGTGATCGAAACCACATCTTCGGGGGACCACTGGCATACGAATCCAAGAGGAAGCAAAAGCTGACCGACAGAGAAGTCAACGCGGCACAACCCGAAGTCCCACACTACCTACGATGGTCGGAGGTGGCTATCACGTTCAACCGCTCGGATCACCTTGACCGAGTGGTTCACCCGGGGCGGTATCCCCTGGTACTAGACCCGGTGGTTCACAACATCAAGCTCAAGCACGTCCTCATCGACGGCGGTAGCGCCCTCAACATCCTCTTCGCCAAGACGCTGGACGAGATGCAGATCCCGAGAGCAGAATTGAAGCCAAGTTCAGCCCCCTTCCATGGAGTCATCCCGGGGCTGTCATCTACGCCACTCGGGCATATCACCCTTCCAGTCACCTTCGGAGTTCGGGAGAGAGAACATTACTTTTGAGGTTGCCGACTTCGAAGCGGCTTACCATGCAATCATCGGAAGACCTGCGCTCGCCAAGTTCATGGTGGTACCACACTATACTTATCTCATCATGAAGATGCCCAGTCCCAACGGAGTTATCACCCTGCGCAGCGACATCAGGCAAGCCTTCACCTGCGACACGGAAAGTTGCGACATGACCCAAACTCATGAGAGATTACGCGGCCAACAAGAAGTCCAACTGGCTGCATCGACATCTGGAGAAGGAGTCTGACTGCCTGAAGACATCATTCATCACCCCGTTTGGAGCCTATTGCTACATCACGATGCCCTTCGGCCTGAAGAACGCCGGAGCTACCTATCAGCGTATGATCCAGAGATGCCTTCAGACCTAGCTTGGGAGGAACGTGGAAGCCTACGTCGACGATGTCGTCATCAAGACCAAGCAGAAGGAAGACTTGATCGCTGACTTAGAAGAAACCTTCGGAAGTATTTGGGCCTTCAGAATGAAGTTGAACTCGGAGAAGTGCAGTTTCGGTGTGTCGTCAGGCAAGCTGCTCGGCTTTATGGTGTCTCATCACGGCATTGAAGCAAATCAAGAAAAGATCAACGCTATCCGGAACATGAAGCCCCCCGAGTACCCAAAAGGACGTCCAGAAGCTCACTGGTTGCATGGCGGCGCTGAGCCAATTTGTTTCCAGACTTGGCGAACGAGGTATGCCTTTTTTCAGGTTATTGAGGAAGACGGACGACTTTCGATGGACCACCGAGGCCCAGAAAGCTTTTGAAGACTTCAAGGAGTTTCTCACAACGCCACCTGTGTTGGCGTCACCTCACCCTCAAGAACCTCTGTTGCTCTACGTTTCCGCAACTCACCAGGTGGTCAGCATGGTTTTGGTCGTCGAACGCGAGGAGGAAGGACGAGCTCAGAAGGTTCAAAGACCAATCTACTTTGTTAGCGAGGTGCTGGCAGGAGCCAAGACCCGCTACCCCCAGGTACAAAAACTACTATATGGAGTTCTAATTACTGCTAGGAAGTTGGCCCATTATTTTCAGGGTCATTCGCTTACTGTGGTCACGTCCTTTCCACTCGGCGATGTCATCCATAACCGGGAGGTTACTGGGCGCATTGCAAAGTGGGCTCTGGAGTTGATGCCACTGGATATTACTTTCAAAGCAAGGACGTCTATAAAGTCTCAAGTCTTGGCGGATTTTGTAGCTGAGTGGATCGAGCGACAAGAAGACGTACCTAGGGAGGAGCTGCAGTACTGGACCATGCACTTTGATGGATCTAAACGAGTCACCGGCCTGGGAGCGGGAATCGTGCTGATTTCTTTGACTAGGGAGAGGATATGGTATGTCCTTCATATTCACTTCCCCGCCTCACATAACGTCGCCCAGTACGAAGCTTTACTTCATGGCCTACGACTTGCTGTTTCACTCGGGATATGATGGATGGTTGTACGAGGAGATTCCCAGCTGGTGGTCAACCAAGTAATGAAGGATTGGTCCTGCTTGAATGATACCATGGAGGCCTATCGACAAGAAGTTCGCAAACTTGAGGACAAGTTTGATGGACTGGAGTTATCCCACGTCTTGAGACACAACAATGAAGCAGCAGATGAGTTGGCGCAGTTTGGGTCCAAGTGAGAAGCAACCCCGTCTGACGTCTTCGTGGAGCACCTCTACAAGCTGAATGTTGCTATGAAATCAATCCCCAATGAAGAAGCTACAGACCAGGTTGCCATGCTCGACGCCGACTGGAGGACACCGTTCATCAAGTTTTTAATTCAGCAAGAGCTACCGAAAGAGCGGGATGATGTGGAACGAGTTCAACGTCGCAGTTAGGGCTATGTCATGGTTGATTCAGAATTATACAAAAGAAGCCCTTCTGGAGTTTTGATGAGATGCGTCACGCCTTATTGCACGATATTCACTCTGGTATATGCGGCAGTCATGCTGCGGTGCGCACTCTGGTGGGCAAGGCTTATAGACAAGGTTTTTTCTGGCTCACGGCGGTCTCCGACACTGACAAGGTGGTCCGCACGTGTGAAGGTTGTCAGTTCTTCGCTCGGCAAAGCCATATTCCAGCCCAAGATCTACAAACAATCCCTTTATCATGGCCTTTCGCCGTATGGGGCTTGGATATGGTTGGTCCTTTCAAGAAGGCTCTGGGAGGATTTAAGCATCTGTTCGTCACGATTGACAAGTTTTCCAAGTGGATTGAGGCTAAGCCGGTTGCTACGGTAACTGCGGATAAGGCGCGAGATTTTATTCTAAATATTGTGCACTGGTTTGGTGTCCCGAACAGAATCATAACCGATAATGGGACTCAGTTTACTGGAGGCGTTTTCAAGGAATTCTGCGAAGATTTTGGAATCAAGATTTGCTATGCATCGGTGGCACACCCTAGAAGCAACGGACAAGTCAAACGCGCCAATGGTATGGTTCTTCAAGGCATCAAGGCCCGAGTGTTTGATAGGGCATGAGCATAAATAAATTGTGAAATTACAAGTCATATCTCTACAATGTTTACAACAGCTAATCTACCCTTGGAAGTTTTCTACCACGTCAGCAGCAATCTTTTTGGCCGTCTCTTGTGCTTCATTAATCAGCTCTAAGGCCTGCTCATCGATGGTACCATCAGCGAAGCCTTCTCCTATGGAGTTTATGTCTACCCGAGGATTGAGCGAGTTCGTCATGGCTAAGGTTTGACTAGCACTCATAATAGCTGCATCCGTAATATTTTCTATATACTTCTTTGGTGCTGTCTTGAGTTTATCGAAGACTTCAACCGTGTCTAAAGAGCTTGTCCTGAGGCCGTTCTCGTAAAGCGCCGACAGTATTGGTGTGGCTGCGTTGGCGATGTCATCTCTAACTTTTCGGCCCTCCAGACTTTTTTGGCGAAGACTTCAAATTGAGCTAGGGATTTTACTCTATTAGCTAGAAATTTGATGAGTCAGATTACATGAATAACCAAGATCAGATCGAAAAGTATAAGTTTCAAAGGTTACCTTGAATTTCCTCTAAGGCCTTGTTCTTGACAGACTCAAGCTTGGCATTGTTAGTTTCCGCCTTCTTCAATTGAGCCTTGAGGGAGTCAATCTCAGATGCATTGGCTATAGCATGAAGACTTGGAATTATCAGAATCAAACAGATTATACAAGAGCAAGATAGGTTAAGTTCTCTTACCTCCGATTGAACCACGGAGTTCTAGGTTCATATCTCGAAGCTTATTAATTTCCTCCTTCAAGACGATCTCTCGAGCCGCTGCTTCTTCTCTGGCTTCCTTGAGTTTTTGCTGGATGTTCTCCAGAGAGTTGACATGAGGCACCAGTTTCTCGAGAGTGTCTGACTTGGCTATCGAGCGATGATGAATTCTCTGCATTATAAAGATTGAGTCAGTCAACGGCCCAAGGTTATCTGGACGAAATATGAGAAGATTATACATACATTCATCAGCCGGATAGCTTCATTGAGGCTGGCAACGAGCATGTCGTGTTCTTCGGCTTCTTTTTCCTTGTTCAACACGATGCCCTGCCTTTTGCCTTCGGCATCCCGCCACTCGATCTTTATAGGAGGAATTGAGTCTTCTGAAGACTTCAGTCGGATAATCTCCTCCTCTTCGGTCGCTTGCTCTAAGGATGATAGATGAGATTGATACCAGAAATATACTCAAGACAAGAGTCTGAAGACTATTTAAGGCGTACCTATCCTCGGAGTTGGGTCCTCAACCGGCATTTCTTGATCACACGAGCCCTGTGTGTCTTCATCCGGCTGGTTTCCAGTCGGGACTTCCTAGCTGGCAGTCGGGGGCTCTTCCACATGGGTGTCCTCACTCGGGAGAGGGTCCTGAGACCCTTCTTCAGCAAACTTTGGCTTTCTAGGTGTTGCTGATTGGCTTGTTTTTTCTGACTGCTCGGTGGGATCTATATCCTGGGGTTTTCTGCGGGAGAATATGAAGATAGTGAAGACAAGTATATTTTCAACGAGAAGATAAATTTGAATCAGCAAGAAGATACCTGTTGGACTTCCTGATCTTTGGAGCAGATCATGTGGATGGCCTCTGAGAAGTTATGTTCGTTTTTGGAGTATGAATTAATTCAGTGTCTTCGTCCGAGTCATCTACAACCAGCCTTCTCTTGCCAGCCCGTTTGCTGGTTTCCTCCTCGGCAGCGGCTCTCTTGTTTTTGGTCTGTGGTTTGATTTTTGGGCCACCTGCTGGTTTCTTGGTAGTTGGCTAAGCAGGTGCATCTTCGTGGAAGACTTTATACGGCCTAGAAATGATCAGAGCGTTTGCCTGCAAGCAATACTATTAGGACACATTGAAAGATAGAAAGAAAGTGAAGAATGATACTAGTTGCAGAGTCTACTTACCGGAGGAGGAGGTCGAAGAAGACTGAAGGGAGCAACCGGGAGCTTATGGCTGTACTCCACCGCAATTCCAGATGAGAAGATCTTGTACATACGAGCGCACAAGACCTGGAAGTTTAGGGACTCACGATCCTCCCGGTTGGGATCACTCTGGCCTTCATACTCGAAAGCTGGCTTAGACCTTTCCTTGATAGGAGCCAATCGGCACTTGATGAAATGCCGAGTGATCTGCTCTCCTTGGAGGCCTTTATTCTTCAGCTCGAGGATTTTAGCCAAGAGGTTGTTCGCTTCTATCCAATCCTAGTTTTCTGGCATGGTGTTCCAGTTGGCCCGTTGGATAGGTGGGAGGCCGATGAAGTCGGGCAAACTGGGGGCTGGGTTCGAGATGTAGAACCAATTTGCGTGCCAGCCCTTGTTGGAGGATTTCAAAGGAAGAGGGAAGTAATCTTTGCGGAGAGTCCCGCGGAGTTGAAAGCCGACTCCACCCACAACACAGGGGTTGTCTTTGGTTGGGTGAGCCTTAAGAGAAAACATGCAGCGGAAAAGATTGAAATGCAGATGAATACCTAAGAAAGCTTCGCATACATGGATGAAGATGGCGATATGCAGAATTGAATTTGGGTTCAACTGATAAATCTGGAGACCGTAGTACTCTAGGAGGCCCCGGAAAAATTCACAAGTTGGAAGACCAAACCCGCAGTAGAAGAAGTGGGTGAAGACAACAATCTCACCGGTGTTTGCGGTCGGGAATTCTTCGCCAAACGCCGGACGCCAACCGATGATCTCCTTGGCCAGAAGAACTCCGTCCTTCACCATCTCCCGCAGGGTCGATTCCTTCACGTCAGAGGTAGCCCATTGGTCAAAGGGGATTTCTCTCTCCTCAGCCATGGATGCAGATTGGGGAAGATGAATCTGGCGCTGGGAGTGGGGATTTTTTGAGGGAAATGCCGAGAGTTGGTTGCGTGCGAGGAATCCTGATGGGGCTTGAGCTTCCTGATGGATGGATTTGGATGCACACGAGTTCTAGGTTTCTATGAAGAGCTTGTGAACATGAGCGCAAAAGGGGAAGTTTCCGCAAGATGAAGCGGTGGGAAAGACAACGGCGCTTTAGAAGTTTTAGGGTACCGCTAGGTTTTCTCGTGATTGGGCCGACACCCATGAGAAGCTTACGGCCCATATTACAGGTGTGGCTTGACATGTGTCTTTAGGGACTTAAGCAGATTTGCTCTGGCAATATGCACGTGTCTCATTTCCCAATACCTTTAAAATCCTTTCGTACAGCAGTTATTCAACTTGTTGAAGGTTGGTACGATGCAACTTGGAAAGTGACAGACAGTAAAGCTTTTTATAACTATCCTGGTAACTTTTTTATAGCTTGCAGGAGCTGTTTGGTTTTCTACAAAGCATTTGATCTTCTATTATATCAATGCTATTTTGCCACCTTGATGTGCTCTTTTTATTAAGACCAATATTATGGCTGGAGCTATTTAATATTTTGGTCATATTCCTCAGATGACTAATGAGTTATGAATTTATTAACTCAGATTTTCTATCCATGAGGGTTGGCTGGGTTGTTTGTTCCGAGGTGACTTGGGCAAAATAACTCGGATAAGCATGAGTTTGCCGAGTACTCGGATTCATTATACACTATGCCTTGATTATAAGGTTATGTGTTATATGATTTTTTATGATCGCTTTTGGCTTAGGCTAGGCGTTTATTTAACTCAGGAGAGTATGACTATTATAGTTCTTGACTATATGCTTAGTTTGATTAACTAAACACATAGTCGGGGGCTACACCTAATTAGGTGTATCAGTCGATGCACCTAAATATCTATTTTTGAAATTTATGAGATGTTTTCAGCCCTTCACAGCCTTTTTTGGATGATAAAGCACTCGGGAGACTCAGGCAGAGGTGATGGAGGCACTCGGCGATAGAAGCAGTTGGCTAAGGAGTCACTCGGCTGTGTGTTATTCTGGTTCAAGGCAAGATTATCTCGTCGACTGTGAAGGTCTCGGGGGCTAATGTGGAGATTATGGGTACCGGATACCCTCACAGCTAGCTTATCCGACTTACCATAGGGGATAGGTTATGACTTATGATTATGTAAACCGGCTTAGGACTTGGGTATTACGTTACCGTGGTGATAAGGTAACGGCCTATAGTCCAAAGTTGGTAAGATTGAAGAGTCCGACATAGAGTGTGTTTGGGTCTCCGGCTTGTAAACCTACCCTCCGAGACTATATAAGGTGGGGTAGGGCGTCCCTTGAGGGAGAGAGACGATTACACATGGGAACAAACTCACGAGAGCATAGATTGAAAGAGATCAAGAGATCAATAAATCACTCGGCGGATCGAATCCCCGAAACAGGAGTAGGGTATTACCTCTCGAAGAGAGGGCCTGAACCTGTCTAAATTCCTTTTGCATACTAATCCATCGTGTTGGACGCTTGACTGCTACCCACAGATTCTTATTGCCGAAATCAAGTTTCGACAATGGTGGTACTAAATGTCACAAGAATTGAAACTCTAAACGGACTATGTCATGCCTGGAAAATACCTTTCCCAAACGCTAGTTTATTAATCCCCGTCCCAGGAAAAAGCCTGGGTACACCACACAAACGTGATACAATAGGCACTTCTTTATTAATTATCATGATAATATTTACATTATTACAAAGGCACATAAGGCCTGACACAAAAGAAAAACAACAGTGGACTAGCGGGCCTACGGCTCTATCTTCATAGGCGCTCAACTAGGGTATAAGCCAGGACTCCACCCTAGACTTCGGCTTCAAAAGCTTCACTGACTAAAGGAGGAAAGATTGAGCAAGGATGAGTACAACCACCGTACTCAGCAAGCTACACCGAAGAAATGCACTTAATGCAAGGGAGTACAAGGATTTGTTATAAGGGTTATTTTGCAGTAAACAAGCATTTCAAAATATTTAACGATTTAAAGGCATTTTAGTCAATTCACGGCCTATCTCTAGTCAAATTATTATCAAGCCGCGTACCCACATGATCTTACCTTAAACTAGGCCCATAGGTAATAAATCTAGTTATTCCAGTTCATTAGAATAAAACCTCTAACTTTGGGTCATTTCTAGGCTTGCCCATAACCGAGGGCGTGGCTATTCAAATAGTTTGTACTCTAGCCAGAGGTATACATCTTTACCCACAAGACGCATTCTTGACTACACGTCAGCCGTGCATCGCGATACCGGAAAGGTACCCAACGAGTCAAGATCACGACATAACCCACCGTTTCGTACCGTCCTAAACAAAGAAGACCGCATTAACTTCCCTCGCCAGGTGCCCTAGGTCGAGCGGACAGTCTATGCCCCTAGGCGTGACTGCAAGGAACGTCCGCTCGATGGTTGGGCCTCATCCATCCCTATCCATGTCTTACTTGTTCATGACCACACTAACCGGTGCGTTAAGCCTTACCCATTAGACATGTGGTTGCACAGAATATGCATTGCAATCGTGCCCCAAAGATCGGTCCTTATAGTACCCGAGGTACAACTATCAAAGCTAAACCACGTACCTCGAGCCCAACCGAAAACAGAGTTTGGGAATTTTGAAAGGGAATCCAACTTGTCCAGGCTAACAAGCCTCTAATCCAATTAATCAAGAACATAGTGTTATTCCCAAAATCTATATTATTATAGAACAACTAAAATGTTTCTAATTAAGCAGGGCTAATCATAATCCTAAAATTTCTAGTAAGCACCCCATATAGAGTTCTCACTACCTGGTTTTTGTTACCTAGGGTTGTCAAAGGTAAATACACAACAACACATAATAAGGCCATAACAAGGAATATAGCAAAAGCTAAATAAAATAGTTATAATGTGGTAAATGTAGTAAAATGAATGCAATAATTTAAATTAAAATACTTTTTGCAAATTGGGATTCAATATGCTCAAGGAGAGCAATGACTTGCCTTGCTCAGATAAAAAGGGAGGCTCCTGAAGCTTTAGCGGTGAACTCGAACTGCACCACGGGAACTCTGAAACGACAACGGCTGCACGAACAAACAAAACAAAGCTACAATGCTAAGAAAGAAACGACAACAGTACATAAAAACAATAAGCGCAGGTTCTTTAAGTTACAACAAAAATTAAGCAATTTCAACGGGTCAATTTGGAGTTTGTACGGTCGAGATACGATCATCCAAGATTTAGGTGCAATTAAAGTGGATATTTCCGAGTTGTTCAATTATTATTATACCATTAAATTATGTGTAACGCAATATCGCTCGTGGAGAGAGAGGATCAAGCAAATGGTGGCCAGGACCCACCAGTCAGACGGCTAGCTCACCGTGGATCAGGTTCGTAGAGACGATCCATGGGAAAGAACAGAGTGAGACCCCACGTGTCAACCGAAACAAGTGGCCGACAGGCAGAGACTCACATGAATGCCACACGGGTTGCACACGTGGGCAAGCACGAGGCGACCAAACAGGCAGACGAACACGACCACCACACGTGCACGCGAAGACTGCATGAACGACCGTCGACACCGGCGGACGAGACCGGGGCTGATGACGGCATGACGGTCACGGTGTCGATACCGAGAGGACGAGGAAGGGGCAGCAAGGGAGGGATCCTAACCACAACACGACGAGGCGTGGCGACGACTGTGACTACTGACAATGAATGAAGGAGACGGGCGGCGACGAACAGGGTGACGATGAGGACGACTTTGGCGGAAACCCTTGCACGAAGACGAGGACGAGCTTGGCGGTGCGGACTTGACGACGACGATGGGCTGCACTTTGACTTGATGAGAACAGCAGACGGAGGGAGACGATGACGATGATGACCGAGAACGGCTTCGGCTTGACGAAGGGAGGGCCGATGACAAGGACGACGACCAGGATCAGTGAGAGGACGACGACGGCAGCCGACAGCGGCCGTACGAAGGTGAGGCTGGCGTGATGACGGTGCAGCGGGGCGACACTTTTATCGAGGAGGGAGGGGCTGCCGGAGGACAAGGATGAGAACAATGGTGTGCTCACTGTTCACCGGTGAAGGGGCACTTCCGGTAGACTTCTGGTGAAACAGAGGGGTGGTCGGGGAAGGAGAGGACGAGGCACGACCGGGGGTGGCGGCGCTAGGGTCTTGCATTCCTCCGACCAACGAGGAGGGGCAGCTGGAGTTCATCGGCACGGTGGAGAGAGGAGGCTGCATAGGGAGACGAAGAGAGATCAATAGAGCTCGAAAAACACAAAGGGGAGGGAGGGGAACAGTTGGGGGAGAGGAGAGGAACGGTCTAGGAGCTCGCCGGCCAACCATCCATTGCGGCCATTCAAGGAGGATTAAATCCAGTGAATTAGGATCAAATTAAGAGGGGATAACTTGGGGGAAAATTGATGATGAGGAGGAGAGGAACCGATTTTTTGCAGTCAATTTGGGGAGGAATCAATCGGAGAGGTAGATCAGCGAGGCAGCAGCGCTAGGGTTCAGCCGGCCAAGGAGTGGAGCGGGCGGCGGCTCGGCTGGAGGAAGACGACTCGGCGTCTGGGCCGGCTGGGCTTCACAGGGACAAAAAATGGACTATGGTCCGAGGGAGAGGGAGGAGAGTTGGGCTAGCCGGGGAAAGGATGGGCCAACGGAGAAGGGGAGGGAGGAGGAAGGGGAGGAGGAAAAGAAGACTTCACCCATGGGCTGAGGGTGAGGGGAAGGACTTTGGGCCAAAAATGGCCCAAAGAGAAAGGGAGATTTATTTTTAGGTTTTCCATTTTAATTAAATCTGAAATTGGTTATTGTTGCATTAAAATTATTTCTTGTGCCCTGAAAATTCAAGTAAAATTTGAGGGACCAATTTAGAGCATGGAGAATTTAGGAAAAATACACCAAGCCACTTTCGAATTTTTCTTGCCCGTATTTTAGTGTTTGAGATTTTTCTTAGATTTTTAATTATTTCTATGATTCCTTTTAGAAAGTGATTTTTAACTTGGGATAAATTTATCAGGACGTGACAGACTAGACGCTAAGACCATCAATATGACACGACTGTTGATTCCTGCATAAAAGCAAATGAAAGAATAGAAAATGGATTACCAAACTTAGAGGTAGTGGTTATTACTAACCATTTTCACAAGTCTTGGTGAATATTTGTACGCAGGTGAATTATGGACGAAAATCACTCGCCATGCGAAGAAACACACCTCTGGCCAATTAGACGCGAGTACATAGATTGGAGGGCCCACAAACCATAGCAAAACCGACATATTTCAGGCCAACCACCATGCACCGTCATGAGGGCCCACAGGACAGTGACTCAGGCGAAAACGGGAGAGAAAGACGATGAAAGTGGTTTGGCTGAACCTCCAAAGTGGTCGATCGCCCCCAGCTTCCGTGTGTCGCTTCCTCAAGCCTCCCAATGGCAGTTATGCCTGGTTCATGGCAATTACTGGCTTAAACCACTGTCATTGTACACTATATAAGGAGGAGAAGCTCTCACTCTCAAATTGCACAACTTAAGTGGAATACAACTCATTTTGATATTTAGGCTACTCTCTAAAGGAGTTAGAATATAGGAAGAGAGTGAGGGGAAGCTCCAAACAGAATGCCCTAGGTGTCAGAGTTCTCTCCGAGAGTTTTGGAGGAGTGCCGCAGATGTTGGCACTCTCTCCAGTGGAGTCCCAAAGAAGTGCTAGAGTTGTCAGTACTCTCTCCGATCTTGTACCTCGACAGATGCTTCTTTTATATAAGTAAGTATTTGTGATTTTCTTTGGTATTTACTTTTCTTATTTAAGTAAGATAGCTTCTCATCATTGTGGGTTCGTCGCTTAGTATTTATACTGAGTGCTCAATACTAAGACTCTGGATGAAGAAGGAAGTTCTTGGCTGAGGCTAGAGTAGTAATCGATAACATACATAGACATGGTGTCTAGGTTAGAGGTTTCCTTTGTTTGTTGTATGCTCCATGGAAAGTGAGGTAGATGGCAGGTGATGACAACCCTGTCCGTCTTTTGTATTCCTCCACGTTTGGGTACATAATAGAGCTATAGGCCGGACTCAGCCTGGCAGACCAAGGGAGAGCCGGTGCTCGAAGCAACTGATAGAGTTGTACCTTAACTTAATTAAGATAGTTAACCCATAGGAATCATCTCTAGCCTAAGCCTCCCATTTAGTTGTTGTCCTTGGATAATCCTATTAGATTACACACACATGTTCCCTGTGATTCGATCCCCTTGGAATACTTTGAGGTGAAGTGCTACAATGGTATCCGTGTGCTTGCGGATTTATCTATGACTGTATCAAATACCAACAACAACGATGCAATGCAAAACTCAACAAAGCAAAAACTAAAACGAACAATGTATGCAACTATTTTTGTACGGCTAGGTAATGTATGCAACTATTTTTGTATGGCTATTTTCTCGTTATAGGTAGATAAAAAAAGTCATTGAACAACGAAAGCTCCGATACCACTTGATAAAGCCCTGAGCTCCACTCGATAAGGTCACAACTTTGATTGGCCCGATCTTTGGTGAGTTGATGATAACTATGATTTGGGGGAAATGTTGATGACCCGACTACAACTATACGAGACATTGTTGTGTTGCGCCTTATTGATCGATACACCTCTCCGTAGATTGTTGATCTTGCCGGTGCAGATCAACCTTATTCCTGCAAGCAAATCAAAGAAACAAGCAATGCCAAGATAAAAGCAATATGATATTGCAAATAGGAATCGAATACAAATGATAAGTTGGGGTTTCGTTACAAGAAAACAGCGATCTAACCGATCACGGCTTTACCTGAAAAGTAGCGATGGCTAAACATTAATCTAAACAAAACCTGAGAAACCCTGAAGGGATACATAGCTATTAATGGAGTGGGAGGACAACCAAGGGGTCCCTAGATCGTGCTCCACCAGGTTGGGATGCACGCCACTTGAGCTGGGGTCCCAAACGATGTTACAAGCCCAAAGCCCATGATAGGTGGTGCAACATCTTGTTTCTATATTTGCTGATGCTTCACAAGGATTTTGGAGATGAAGCTGGATCCTTTATAAAGAGGACTATGAGAGCTTTCCATCAAGTACTCATGGGCCCAAAATGGAGCTCGTATGAATATTTGGCGGTAGTTTGAAGTCAGTAATGTAGTAGGTGGCCGAATTGGATTCTAGAAATTGGACAGTTTGATCTTGATGTCTTCCAGTTGACCTATGATGTGAATAATGGTTGTATCCATAGTAGTCGTGCTCACATCGGAGATGGTATGTGTGGAGATTATGGGTGCCGGGTATCCTCACGGCTAGCTTATTCGACTTACCATAGGGGATAGGTTATGACTCATGATTATGTAAACCAACTTATGACTTGGGTGTTACGTTACCATTGTAATAAGGTAACGGCTCATAGTCCATAGTTGGTAAGGCTGAGGAGTCCGACATAGAGTATGATAGGGTCTCCGACTTGTAAACCCACCCTCCGGGACTATATAAGGAGGGTAGGGCGTCCCTTGAGGAGCATAAGAAACCTACACGCGAATACACAAACTCACGAGAGCACATATTGAAAGAAATCAAGAGATCAATAAACCACTCGGCGGATCGAATCCCCGAAACAGGAGTAGGGTATTACCTCTCAAAAAGAGGGTTTGAACCTGTCTAAATTCCTTTTACATACTAACCCATCGTGTTTGGCGCTTGACTGCTACCCCCAGATTCTTATTGCCGAAACCAAGTTTCGACAGTATGTAAAGATGGCATTTGAATGGTCATGGCCCCTTATTATTTTTGTGTCATGCAGTAAACCACACTACGCGCTGTAGCATGAAACGTCGCCATTACTGGTTTACATGTGTCTTTACTAGGTTGGGCAGCAAATAGTCCCATCTCTTTACTCCATCAGCGTTACCCGTGTACATGCCATGTCGTTTTCGTCGCACGGTACACTACACTGTTGACTACACGATTCGTGCAAATATTCATATATACAACACTAGACTTTCGGCGCGTGCAACTATTGTTGATTACGGAACACAGTGCACCACACTGCATGCTGAAGTGAATGCTTCAGTGCCTCACGCTTTATGGTTTCGTCACATATTCCGGAACTCTACATATTGGCACACGAGGGTAGAACACTCTTCATGAAACACATACACAGTCCCTCCTCCCCCATTTTGCCTCTCATCTCCCCTGTAACACCAAAGAAACAATGGATGCTAAAACACCTCTCACTGAGGATCTAGATCAGAGAAGCGATCCTTTCACTTGGCTACTTCCTCATCATCATCTTACAAATAATACATATTGGCTACTTCCTCATCATCATCATCTTACAAATAATACATATTGGTACATCATCATCTTACAAATAATTAACTCAACATCATCTTACAAATAATACATATTTTTACAGTGTCACGTATTGGTCTGTAGCTACATCCAATAGGTTGATATAGAGAATCCTCCTTTCGAAGGGACACACATGTATGCCTCTTCGAAGACATCCGCAAAGTACCAAAGGAGGAAGGAGGCAAACGATCGATGTTTGCTAGAGGAGTGGCATTTTCTATAGGGAATGCCTACATGGCTGCAGCATCCTAAGTGCAGATGCGGTGATACTTGCCAGGTCATGAGGTCTATATGACATAGTACTTTGGTAGATGTTACTTTCCTTGTACAAACATCCTTGATGAAGATTTCATCGTAAGTGACCTTCAATATACTACCCTATTTGCCATAATATTTTTTCAAATTCCTCCATACAATAACTATCCGTATTACTTACTTTCCACAGGAAGAGCCACAACGGTGTGCCTTCCAACAGTGGAGAGACATGGAGAGACCCCCGGCCAATCAAGTGCCACCAATACCTGCTGAAACAACTTCACAATACATGCAGGCGCAGGCGGAGTATGAGTGAACATTAGACTCCGCTCGACAAAGGATTACTACTCGACAAAGGATTATGAGATCCAAACGCTCTGAAGTAGATGACTTATAATTTCTAATTCTGCTATTTGTCTATCCTAGTGTGTCCAACTGTATGCTTTCCTGCAAGATGTTCCTATTATTACTTATACTATGTACGCGATTCAACCTATGTGGAATCGTGCAATATTCCCCTATTTTGTTAAACAAATTTTGTTGCCTACTAAACCAATCTTTTTCAGTTTGCAAATTGATATATATGAACATATTTTTTATTACACACGATAATATTTAAACAAATATATCATAGTTAAAAAAAATATTAAATGCCAATGTTTCCCTCTTTCCGTCTGCACATATATATGAACAATTTCTTTTATTTTTTTTGATTTAAACTACTACCAGGACTTACTCAGTAGTTATATATATATATATACATACATACATATACATATATATATATACACACACACACACACAAGAAATTACAAGGTTTGTAACCAATTAAGAATGGATGAACTGAGGACCTCATTCATCATCCTGTACATGTAGAAGAATTTCATTTCTAAAGGCTGCCGAACCAACTATTTTCATTTGGCATAACATTATCAAAAACTTTCCGATTTCTCTGCTTCCAAATATGCCAACATGCAAAGAACACGATCTTCAAGAAACCTTTCCTCCTAAACTGAAGTCTTACCAATACCAACATTTGACAAATTTCCAAATTAGTATTCAATCTAATGTTCAAGCGATCCCAACAGCCTTTGCTGAATGGGCATATGAAGAATAAATGCATTACCGTTTCTCTTGGACCTCCACATAATGCACAAGATAATTCAGCATCTTGAGGAGCACAATGCCATCTATTAGCATATCTCTAGTATTCAGCTTGTCCCAAAGGAGTAACCACACAAACATTTTGATTTTTTTTACATATTTAGTCTTCCAAATCCATATGAAAGGCCTTGGTACTGAAATACCCAAGAAATTCGACTCGTGGAGCGAGCTTCGAGACCACTTCATCGCCAACTTCCAGGGTACTTTCGAAATGCCCGGGACCCACTTCGATCTCTACAACGTCATCCAGAAGCCAGATGAATCGTTGAAGGACTACATCCGGCGCTTTTCGGAAAAGCGGAACATGATCCCCAACATCACCGACGACGTCATTATAGTCGCGTCCCAGAAAGGCGTCTGCGACGAGTTGCTGATCGGTAAATTTGGGCGCAAGCCACCGAAGACGGTCAAGCAGATGTTCGAGACAACAAACTTCTACGCCAAATCCGACGATGCAATCAAAGCCTCACGACAAGATAGGCACGACAAGAAGGACGACAAGCCATCCCGAAGCAGCTGGCATCCTAAGAAGGACAACGGCAACAACGGCCAAAAGGATCGCAAGCGTAAGCCCGAGGATCTGGTCACTACGACGACGAACTACCAACAACAGCGTCCTCGAGTCGCGGCCTACGACAAGATCATGAACGCTCAGTGCACGCATCACCCAAATCGCAAGCACACGGCCAAGGATTGTTTCATCTACAAGCAGTTCACTGAGCAGTACGCAGCTCAACTATGCCAGAAGCCGGCGGATGAAGCCGGCACATCGGGACCCAAGAGGAACGACCCGGCTGGCAGCTCAGAGCCTTTCCAAGATCCCATGGGTGAGCTAAACCACATCTTCAGGGGACCGCTAGCATACGAGTCCAAGAGGAAGCAAAAGCTGACCGACAGATAAGTCAACGCGGCACAACCAGAAGTCCCACACTATCTACGATGGTCGGAGGTGGCTATCACGTTCAACTGCTCGAATCACCCTGACAGAGTGGTTCACTCGGGGCGGTATCCCCTGGTACTAGACCCGGTGGTTCGCAACATCAAACTCAAGCGCGTCCTCATCGATGGCAGCAACGCCCTAAACATCCTCTTCGCCAAGACGCTGGACGAGATGCAGATCCCAAGAACAGAATTGAAGCCAAGTTTAGCCCCCTTCCATGGAGTCATCCCGGGGATGTCATCTACGCTACTCGGGCATATCTTCCTTTTGGTCACCTTCGGCATTCGGGAGAACTTCCGGACAGAGAACATCACCTTTGAGGTTGCCGACTTCGAAGCGGCTTACCATGCGATCATCGGAAGATCTGCGCTCGCCATGTTCATGGCGGTACCACACTACACTTATCTCATCATGAAGATGCCTGGTCCCAACGGAGTTATCACCCTGCGCAGCAACATCAGGCAAGCCTTCACCTGCGACAAGGAAAGCTGCCACATGGCCCAAACTCGTGAGAGATTACGCGGCCAACAAGAAATCCGACTGGCTACATCGACATCTGGAGAAGGCGAGATCCCTGCGAAGAAGATGGCCAAGTCGGGAGAAGGCGACGGCAAGACGAAGAAAATTCCCCTTGACCCCACTGATCCTTCTAAAACTGCTGTAATAGGCGCGAAGTTAGATCCCAAATAGGAAAGCGCGCTCGTCACCTTCCTCCAGAATAATAAAGATATTTTTGCTTGGAAACCGTCTGATATGCCGGGTATTCCTAGGGAGGTGATCGAGCACTCATTAAACGTCAAAGATGACGCGAAACCTATCAAACAACAACTCCGCCGCTTCGCCCAAGATCGAAAAGATGCCATCAAGGAGGAACTTGCCAAGCTCTTGGCTGCTTGGTTTATCAAAGAGGTTTACCATCCCAACTGGTTACCCAACCTGGTCCTGGTTTGGAAGAAGACAGGACAATGGCGCATGTGCGTGGACTACACTGATCTCAACAAATCCTACCCCAAGGATCCTTTCGGATTGCCCCGTATTGATCAAGTCGTTGATTCAACAGCCGGCTGCGAGCTTCTGAGCTTCTTGGATTGCTACTCGGGTTACCATCAGATTAGCCTGAAGGAGTCCGACTGCCTGAAGACATCATTCATCACCCCGTTTGAAGCCTATTGCTACATCACGATGCCCTTCGGCCTGAAGAACACCGGAGCCACCTATTAGTGTATGATCCAGAGATGCCTTCAGACCCAACTCGGGAGGAACGTGGAAGCCTACGTCGACGATGTCGTCATCAAGACCAAGCAGAAGGAAGACCTGATCGCTGACTTAGAAGAAACCTTCGCAAATATTCGGGCCTTCAGAATGAAGTTGAACCCGGAGAAGTGCACCTTTGGTGTGCCGTCAGGCAAGCTGCTCGGCTTTATGGTGTCTCATCACGGCATTGAAGCAAATCCAGAAAAGATCTATGCTATCCGGAGCATGAAGCCCCCGAGTACCCAGAAGGACGTTCAGAAGCTCACTGGTTGCATGGCGGCGCTGAGCCGATTTGTTTCCAGACTTGGCGAACGAGGTATGCCTTTTTTCAGGTTGTTGAAGAAGACGGACGATTTTCAATGGACCACCGAGGCTCAGAAAGCCACCCGTGCTGGTTTCACCTCACCCTCAAGAACCTCTATTGCTCTATGTTTCCGCAACTCACCAGGTGGTCAGCACGGTCTTGGTCGTCGAACGCGAGGAGGAAGGACGAGCTCAGAAGGTTCAAAGGCCGATCTACTTTGTCAGCGAGGTGCTGGCAGGAGCCAAAATTCGCTACCCTTAGGTACAAAAACTGTTATATGGAGTTCTAATTACTGCTAGGAAGTTGGCCCATTATTTTTAGGGTCACTCGGTTACCGTGGTCACGTCCTTTCCACTCGGTGATGTCATCCATAACCGGGAGGTTACTGGGCGCATTACGAAGTGGGCTCTGGAGTTGATGCCACTGGATATTACTTTCAAGGTGAAGACGTCTATAAAGTCTCAAGTCTTGGCGGATTTTGTGGTCGAGTGGACCGAGCGACAAGAAGATGTACCTAGGGAGGAACTGCAGTACTGGACCATGCACTTTGACGGATCTAAAAGAGTCACCGGCTTGGGAGCGGGAGTCGTGCTGATTTCCTTAACTGGGGAGAGGCTACAGTATGTCCTTCATATTCACTTCCCCGCCTCACATAACATCGCCGAGTACGAAGCTTTACTTCATGGCCTACGACTTGCTGTTTCACTCGGGATACGACGGATGGTTGTACAAGGAGATTCCCAGCTGGTGGTCAACCAAGTAATGAAGGATTGGTCCTGCTTGAATGATACCATGGAGGCCTATCAACAAGAAGTTCGCAAACTTGAGGACAAGTTTGATGGACTGGAGTTATCCCACGTCTTGAGACATAACAATGAAGCAGCAGATGAGTTGGCGCAGTTTGGGTCCAAGCGAGAAGCAGCCCCGACTGACGTCTTCGTGGAGCACCTCTATTAGCCGACTGTAGCTAAGAAATCAATCCCAGCTAAGAAATCAATCCCCAATGAAGAAGTTACAAACTAGGTTTCCATGCTCGACGCCGACTGGAGGACACCATTCATTAAGTTTTTAACTCAGCAAGAGCTACCGGAAGACCAGGATGATGCGGAGCAAGTCCGACGTCGCAGTCAGGGCTACGTCATGATCGATTCGGAATTATACAAAAGAAGCCCTTCTGGAGTTTTGATGAGATGCGTCACGGCTGAGGAGGGACGACAATTGTTGCATGACATTCACTCTGGTATATGCGGCAGCCATGTTGCGGCGCGCACTTTGGTGGGCAAGGCCTACAGACGGTCTCCGACGCCGACAAGGTGGTCCGCACGTGTGAAGGTTGTCAATATTTCGCTTGGCAAAGCCATGTCCCAGCCCAAGAATTACAAACAATCCCTTTATCATGGTCTTTCGCCGTATGGGGCTTGGACATGGTTGGTCCTTTCAAAAAGGCTCCAGGAGGATCCACATATCTGTTCATCGCGATTGACAAGTTTTCCAAGTGGATTGAGGCTAAGCCGGTTGCTACGATAACTGCGGATGAGGCGTGAGATTTTATTCTAAACATTGTGCACTGGTTTGGTGTTCCGAACAGAATTATAACCGATAATGGGACCCAGTTCACTGGAGGCGTTTTCAAGGAATTTTGTGAAGACTTTGGCATCAAGATTTGCTATGCATCAGTGGCACACCCCAGAAGCAACGGACAAGTCGAACGCGCCAATGGTATGGTTCTTCAAGGCATCAAGGCCCGAGTATTTGATAGGCTACGTCCTTATGCTGGAAGATGGGTTCAAGAGTTGCCTTTGGTACTATGGTCACTGCGGACTACACCCAGTCGGGCTACCAGCCAATCTCCTTTCTTCTTGGTTTATGGGGCTGAAGCAATGTTGCCGAGTGAGATGGAGTTGGAATCTCTTCGAGTTCGTAGTTTCAATGACGAACGCTATGATCAAGATAGAGTTGATGACTTGACCCAACTGGAAGAGGCTCGTGAGGCTGCATTGGTTCAGTCGGCAAGATGTCTTCATGGACTTCGGCGTTATCATAATCGCAATGTTCGGTCACAAGCTTTTATTGTTGGCGACATGGTTCTACGAAAAATTCAGACTACAAAGGGCAGACACAAGTTATCTCCACTATGGGAAGGCCCTAATATAATTGCCAAGGTCACTCGACTAGGAGCATATCGCTTGAAGCATGAAGATGGAACCCTGGTGGAGAATTCCTGGAATATTGAGCACCTTCGTCGATATTATACTTAGACTTATTGTATCATGCTCTTCTCGACTGCCGACTTCAAGTAAGATGACTTCTTGGGTTGTCAGTTGAGGTCTACACATATCAATAAAATATGATGTTCTTTTTATCAGTAATGACTTGTTCATACTTAGTTTGTCATTGTTTACTGTTCTGATTTGAGTTCAGCAAGTAAGGACTGAAAATTTTTCGATGGCCTAATCGAGCTTAGGCTTGGTGACAGTCGGACAAAAATTTTTAAGAATTTACATGCGAAGACTCGGATTAGGGTGTGAGCATAAATAAATTGTGAAATTACAAGTCATATCTCTACAATGTTTACAACAGCTAATCTACCCTTGGAAGTTTTCTACCACGTCAGCAGCAATCTTTTTGGCCGTCTCTTGTGCTTCATTAATCAGCTCTAAGGCCTGCTCATCGGTGGTACCATCAGCGAAGCCTTCTCCTATGGAGTTTATGTCTACCCGAGGATAGAGCAACTTCGTCATGGCCAAGGTTTGACTAGCACTCATAACAGCAGCATCCATAATATTTTCTATACACTTCTTCGGTGCTGTCCTGAGCTTATCAAAGACTTCAACCGCGTCCAAAGAACTTGTCCCGAGGCCATTTTCGTAGAGTGCCGACAGTATTGGTGTGGTTGCGTTGGTGATGTCATCTCTAACTCTTTTGGCCCTCCGGACTTTTTCGGCGAAGACTTCAAATTGAGCTTGGGATTTTATTCTATTAGCTACAGATTTGATATGAGTCAGATTACATGAATAACCAAGATCAGATGGATCAAGAAGTATAAGTTTCAGAGCTTACCTTCAATTTCCTCTAAGGCCTTGTTCTTGTCAGACTCAAGCTTGGCGTTGTCAGTTTCCACCTTCAATTGAGCTTTGAGGGAGTCGATCTCGGATGCATTGGCTATAGCATGAAGACTTGGAATTATCAGAATCAAACAGATTATACAAGAGCAAGATATGTTGATTTCTATTACCTCCGATTGAACCACGAAGTTCTAGGTTCATATCTCGAAGCTTATTGATTTCCTCCCTCAAAACGACCTCTCGAGCCACTGCTTCTTCTCTGGCTTCCTTGAGTTTCTGCTGGATGTTCTCCAGAGATTTGACGTGAGGCACCAGTTTCTCGAGAGTGTCTGACTTGGCCATCGAGCGACGATGAATTCTCTGCATTATAAAGATTGAGTCAGTCAACCACACAAGGTTATATGATCGAGATATGAGAAGATTATATATACATTCATCAGCCGGGTTGCTTCATTAAGGTTGGCAACGAGCATGTTGCGTTCTTTGGCTTCTTTTTCCTTGTTCAACACGATGCCCTGCCTCTTGCCTTCGGCATCCCGCCACTCTATTTTTATTGGAGGAACTGAGTCTTCTGAAGACTTCAGTCGGACAATCTCCTCCTCTTCGGTTGCTTGCTCTAAGGATGACAAATGAGAAGGATGTCGGAAAATATATTCAAGACAAGAGTCTGAAGACTATTTGAAGCTTACCTGTCCTTGGAGCTGGGTCCTCAACCGGCGTTTCTAGACTACATGAACTCTGTGTGTCCTTGTCCGACTGGTTTCCAGTCGGGGCTTCCTGGCTGGCAGTCGGGGGCTCCTGCATAGGAGTGTCCTTACTCGGGAGAGGGTCTTGAGACCCTTGTTTTGCAGATTTTGGCTCTTCTGGCACTGCAGGTTGGCTTGTTTTTTCTTTCTGCCCGGTGGGATCTATATCTTGAGGTTTTCTAAAGAAGAAGATGAAGATAATGGAGACAAGTTTATTTTCAGCAAGAAGATAAATTTGAATAAGCAAACAGATACCTGTTGGACTTCCTGATCTTTGGAGCAGATCGTGTGGATGGCCTCGGAGAAGTTACGTTCATCTTTGGAGTCTGAATTTCTTCAGTATCTTCATCCGAGTCATCTACGACCAGCCTTCTCTTGCTGGCCCGTTTGCTGCTTTCCTCCTCGGCAGCGGCTCTCTTGTTTTCGGTCTGTGGTTTGATTTTTGGGCCTCCTGTTGGTTTCTTAGTAGTTGGCTAAGCAGGTGCATCTTCTTGGAAGACTTTATACGGCCTGGAGATGATCAGAGCGTTTGCCTGCAAGCAGTACTATTAAGACACATTGAAAGACAGAAACAAAGTGAAGAATGATACGAGTTGCAGAGTCTACTTACCGGAGGAGGTGGTCGAAGAAGACTGAAGGGAGCAACCGGGAGCTTATGGCTGTACTCCACCGCAATTCCAGATGAGAAGATCTTGTACATGCGAACGCACAAGACCTGGAAGTTTAGGGACTCACTGTCCTCCCGGTTGGGATCACTTTGGCGCTCATACTCGAAGGCTGGCTTAGACCTTTCCTTGCTAGGAGCCAGTCGGCACTTTATGAAATGCCGAGTGATCTGCTCTCCTTGGAAGCCTTTGTTCTTCAGCTCAAGGATTTTAGCCAAGAGGTTGTTCGCTTCTATCCAATCCTGGTTTTCTGGCATGGTGTTCTAGTTGGCTCGTTGGATAGGTGGGAGGCCAAAGAAGTCGGGCAAACTGGGGGCTGGGTTCGAGATGTAGAACCAATTTGCATGCCAGCCTTTGTTGGAGGATTTCAAAGGAAGAGGGAAGTAATCTTTGCAGAGAGTCCGCGGAGTTGAAAGCCGGCTCCACCCACAACACAGGGGTTGTCTTTGGTTGGGTGAGCCTTGAGAGAGAACATGTGACAAAAAATATTGAAATGCAGGTGGATACCAAAGAAGGCCTCGCATACATGGATGAAGATGGCGATATGTAGCACGGAATTTGGGTTCAGATGGTAGAGTTGTAGACCGTAATATTCTAAGATGCCATGGAAGAAATCGCAAGTTGGAAGACTCAACCCGTAGTAAAAGAAGTGGGTGAAGACAACGATCTCACCGGTGTTTGGGGTCGGGAATTCTTCGCCGAACGCCGAACGCCAACCGATGATCTCCTTGGCCGGAAGTCCATCCTTCACCATCTCCCGCAGGGTCGATTCCTTCACGTCAGAGGTAGCCCATTGGTCTAAGGGGATTTCTCTCTCCTCAGCCCTGGATGCAGATTGGGGAAGATGAATCTGGCGCTGGGAGTGGGGATTTTTTGAGGGAAATGCCGGGAGTTGGTTGTGCGCGAGGAATCCTAATGGGGCTTGAGCTTCCTGATGGATGGATTAGGATGCGCACGAGTTCTAGGTTTCTATGAAGAGCCTGTGAACAGGAGCGTGAAAGGGGAAGTTTTCGCAAGATGAAGCGGCGAGGAAGACAACGGCGCTTCAGAGATTTTAGGGTACCGCTAGGTTTTCTGGTGGTTGGGCTGAGACCCATGAGAAGCTTACGGCCCATATTACAGGTGTGGCTTAACACGTGTCTTTAGGGACTTAAGCAGATTTGCTCGGGCAATATGCGCGTGTCTCATTGCCCTATACCTTTAAAATCCTTTCATACAGCAGTTATTCAACTTGTTGAAGGTTGGTACGATGCAACTTGGAAGGTGACAAATAGTAAAGTTTTTTATAACTGTCCTGGTAACCTTTTATAGGTTGCAGGAGCTGTTTGGTTTTCTACAAAGCATTTGATCTTCTACTATATCAATACTATTTTGCCACCTTGGTGTGCTCTTTTTATTAAGACTGATATTATAGTTGGAGCTATTTAATATTTTGGTCGTATTTTTTAGATGACTGATAAATTTATTTTATTAACTCAGATTTTCAATTCATGAGAATTGGCTGAGTTGTATGTTCCGGGATGACTCGGGCAAAATAACTCGGATAAGCATGAGCTTACCGAGCTCTCGGATTCATTATACACTATGCCTTGATTATAAGGTTATGTGTTATATGATTTTTTTTTCTTTTGGCTTAGGCTAGGCATTTGTTTAACTCAGGAGAGTATGACTGTTATAGTTCTTGACTAAATGCTTAGTTTGATTAACTAAACACATAGTCGGGGGCTACACCTAATTAGGTGCATCAATCGATGCACCTAGATATCTATTTTTGAAATTTTTGAGATGTTTTCAGCCCTTCACAACCTTTTTTGGATGATAAAGCACTCGGGAGACTCAGGCAGAGGTGATGGAGGCCCTCGGCAATAGAAGCAGTTGGCTAAGGAGTCACTCGGCTGTGTGTTATTCTGGTTCGAGGCAAGAATATCTCATCGATTGTGAAGGTCTTGGGGGCTACTGTGGAGATTATGGGTGCCGGGTATCCTCATGGCTAGCTTATCCGACTTACCATAGGGGATAGGTTATGACTCATGATTATGTAAACCGGCTTATGACTTGGGTGTTACGTTACCATTGTAATAAGGTAACGGCTCATAGTCCATACTTGGTAAGGTTGAGGAGTCCGACATAGAGTATGATAGGGTCTCCGACTTGTAAACCCACCCTCTGGGACTATATAAGGAGGGTAGGGCATCCCTTGAGGGGCATAAGAAACATACACGCGAATACACAAACTCACAAGAGCACATATTGAAAGAAATCAAGAGATCAATAAACCACTCGGCGGATCGAACGCCCGAAACAGGAGTAGGGTATTACCTCTCAAAAAGAGGGTTTGAACCTGTCTAAATTCCTTTTACATACTAACCCATCGTGTTTGGCGCTTGACTGCTACCCCCAGATTCTTATTGCCGAAACCAAGTTTCGACAGTATGTAAAGATGGCATTTGAATGGTCATGGCCCCTTATTATTTTTGTGTCATGCAGTAAACCACACTACGCGCTGTAGTATGAAACGTCGCCATTACTGGTTTACATGTGTCTTTACTAGGTTGGGCAGCAAATAGTCCCATCTCTTTACTCCATCAGCGTTACCCGTGTACATGCCATGTCGTTTTTGTCGCACGGTACACTACACTGTTGACTACACGATTCGTGCAAATATTCATATATACAACACTAGACTTTCGGCGCGTGCAACTATTGTTGATTACGGAACACAGTGCACCACACTGCATGCTGAAGTGAATGCTTCAGTGCCTCACGCTTTATTGTTTCGTCACATATTCCGGAACTCTACATATTGGCACACGAGGGTAGAACACTCTTCATGAAACACATACACAGTCCCTCCTCCCCCATTTTGCCTCTCATCTCCCCTGTAACACCAAAGAAACAATGGATGCTAAAACACCTCTCACTGAGGATCTAGATCAGAGAAGCGATCCTTTCACTTGGCTACTTCCTCATCATCATCTTACAAATAAAACATATTGGATACTTCCTCATCATCATCATCTTACAAATAATACATATTGGTACATCATCATCTTACAAATAATTAACTCAACATCATCTTACAAATAATACATATTTTTACAGGGTCACGTATTGGTCTGTAGCTACATCCAATAGGTTGATATAGAGAATCCTCCTTTCGATGGGACACACATGTATGCCTCTTCGAAGACATCCGCAAAGTACCAAAGGAGGAAGGAGGCAAACGATCGATGTTTGCTAGAGGCGTGGCATTTTCTATAGGGAATGCCTACATGGCTGCAGCATCCTAAGTGCAGATGCGGTGATACTTGCCAGGTCATGAGGTCTATATGACATAGTACTTTGGTAGATGTTACTTTCCTTGTCCAAACATCCTTGATGAAGATTTCATCGTAAGTGACCTTCAATATACTACCCTATTTGCCATAATATTTTTTCAAATTCCTCCATACAATAACTATCCGTATTACTTACTTTCCACAGGAAGAGCCACAACGGTGTGCCTTCCAACAGTGGAGAGACATGGAGAGACCCCCGGCCAATCAAGTGCCACCAATACCTGCTGAAACAACTTCACAATACATGCAGGCGCAGGCGGAGTATGAGTGAACATTAGACTCCGCTCGACAAAGGATTACTACTCGACAAAGGATTATGAGATCCAAACGCTCTGAAGTAGATGACTTATAATTTCTAATTCTGCTATTTGTCTATCCTAGTGTGTCCAACTGTATGCTTTCCTGCAAGATGTTCCTATTATTACTTATACTATGTACGCGATTCAACCTATGTGGAATCGTGCAATATTCCCCTATTTTGTTAAACAAATTTTGTTGCCTACTAAACCAATCTTTTTCAGTTTGCAAATTGATATATATGAACATATTTTTTATTACACACGATAATATTTAAACAAATATATCATAGTTAAAAAAAATATTAAATGCCAATGTTTCCCTCTTTCCGTCTGCACATATATATGAACAATTTCTTTTATTTTTTTTGATTTAAACTACTACCAGGACTTACTCAGTAGTTATATATATATATATACATACATACATATACATATATATATATACACACACACACACACAAGAAATTACAAGGTTTGTAACCAATTAAGAATGGATGAACTGAGGACCTCATTCATCATCCTGTACATGTAGAAGAATTTCATTTCTAAAGGCTGCCGAACCAACTATTTTCATTTGGCATAACATTATCAAAAACTTTCCGATTTCTCTGCTTCCAAATATGCCAACATGCAAAGAACACGATCTTCAAGAAACCTTTCCTCCTAAACTGAAGTCTTACCAATACCAACATTTGACAAATTTCCAAATTAGTATTCAATCTAATGTTCAAGCGATCCCAACAGCCTTTGCTGAATGGGCATATGAAGAATAAATGCATTACCGTTTCTCTTGGACCTCCACATAATGCACAAGATAATTCAGCATCTTGAGGAGCACAATGCCATCTATTAGCATATCTCTAGTATTCAGCTTGTCCCAAAGGAGTAACCACACAAACATTTTGATTTTTTTTACATATTTAGTCTTCCAAATCCATATGAAAGGCCTTGGTACTGAAATACCCAAGAAATTCGACTCGTGGAGCGAGCTTCGAGACCACTTCATCGCCAACTTCCAGGGTACTTTCGAAATGCCCGGGACCCACTTCGATCTCTACAACGTCATCCAGAAGCCAGACGAATCGTTGAAGGACTACATCCGGCGCTTTCCGGAAAAGCGGAACATGATCCCCAACATCACCGACGACGTCATTATAGTCGCGTTCCAGAAAGGCGTTCGCGACGAGTTGCTGATCGGCAAATTTGGGTGCAAGCCACCGAAGACGGTCAAGCAGATGTTCGAGACCACAAACTTCTACGCCAAATCCGACGATGCAATCAAAGCCTCACGACAAGATAGGCATGACAAGAAGGACGACAAGCCATCCGGAAGCAGCTGGCATCCTAAGAAGGACAACGGCAACAACGGCCAAAAAGATCACAAGCGTAAGTCCGAGGATCTGGTCACTACGACGACGAACTACCAACAACAGCGTCCCCGAGTCGCCGCCTATGACAAGATCATGAACGCTCAGTGCACGCATCACCCAAATCGCAAGCACGCGGCCAAGGATTGTTTCATCTACAAGCAGTTCACTGAGCAGTACGCAGCTCAACTACGCCAGAAGCCGGTGGATGAAGCCGGCGCATCGGGACCCAAGAGGAACGACCCGGCTGGCAGCTCAGAGCCTTTCCAAGATCCCATGGGTGAGCTAAACCACATCTTCAGGGTACCGCTGGCATACGAGTCCAAGAGGAAGCAAAAGCTGACCGACATAGAAGTCAACGCGGCACAACCAGAAGTCCCACACTATCTACGATGGTCGGAGGTGGCTATCACGTTCAACTGCTCGAATCACCCTGACTGAGTGGTTCACCCGGGGCGGTATCCCCTGGTACTAGACTCGGTGGTTCGCAACATCAAACTCAAGCGCGTCCTCATCGACGGCGGCAGCGCCCTAAACATCCTCTTCGCCAAGACGCTGGACGAGATGCAGATCCCAAGAACAGAATTGAAGCCAAGTTCAGCCCCCTTCCATGGAGTCATCCCGAGGATGTCATCTACGCCACTCGGGCATATCTTCCTTTCGGTCACCTTCGGCGTTCAGGAGATGTTTGAATTTTCAGACGGTGAACAGGAACTGTTGTTTTGTTGGGTTCGGTCAGACCGGGCAGGTAAGGCCGGTCAGACCGGCGGTATGTGTGCGGTCACACCGGCCAGCCCTTGGTCTGACCGGTCGAATCTTTGTCAGTTTTGGTTTCGGGTTGTTTTATTGGATATCCGTGGTTAATTCATGTTTATGGCTTCTAGATGGATACTATGCGTATGTAATACTGTTGTGTGCTAACAATGAGTCAAGTTGGTGATAGCTTGTGCTCGGATATGGTTTCGTTGTTTGATTCACGTGTAGGTAATTTTTATGTCTCGGGAGAGTATTGCCTGTGATGTATCGGGAGTCAACATGGAGATAAGGTGACGTCCGGACGGTCAGATATCATGCGGGATACTTAGGCTAAAGATTAATGCACGTGGTTGGTGAAGTTTCCATATGGCATACGATGGAGATATTGTGTGCGTATGGGATGCGGAGTCGAATTTGGAAGGAGTCCAAATTTGGTACAATTGGAATATGTAAAGTTGGTTTCTTGTACGGGAAGGTTCCTAGGTGGATTAGAACTTCTTGCATGAGTTTGGTTCGTGGCTTTAGGCTGCCTACCTCATGTATAAACAGAAAGGGAGGGTGTGGCTTCCCGGTATCGCTTTTGGAGAGCATTGAGTTGTGTGTTGAGTTAGGGTTTCATGTTTAGTCAAGATTTTCGTGAGGAGTGCTGTTGTTGCACTTTGTAAACACAGAGAGAAGTATTAAAGTTGTCATCTACTTTGAGAGATCTTCAATTTGTGTTTGCCCGGGTTTCGGCGGTCTAACCGGCGAGACATTGGCGGTCAGACTGGCGGGAACACGGCGGTCAGACCGGTGACAGCGGCAGGAGGCAGAGACGACTTTGGAGCGGTCAAACCGAGAGATCAACACCAGTCAGACCGACGGCACAGGCGCGGTCAGACCGGCTGATCTATTCCGGTCAGACCGATCTACATTGATTTAAGGGTAACTTTTAATTCCGCTAAAAGTTTTGGTTTTTGGGTACTACAACCATTCACCCCCTCTCTGGTTGGCTTAGTTCTTGTTCTTTGATCGTACAAGTGGTATCAGAGCCTCGTTTTTCTTCTTTGGATTTTTACCGATCTAGAGTTTTAAGCCATGGCTAACAAGTTTTCAACTAAGCCGCATATTTTCGATGGTTCAGATTTTGCTTATTGGTGTCATAAGATGCAATATTACATTATGGCCCAAGATTATGATGTTTGGCAAAAGGTTGCTCTTCCTTATGAGATTCCTGATCAAATTACTACTGAAGCTTTGAAAACTGAGTTTAATAACAATTGCAAAGCCCGTAATATTTTGTTGAGTAGAATTTATCGTTCAGATTTTGATCGTGTATCGTGTGTCACATCTTGAAACCGCCCATGAGATTTGAGATGCCTTGAGAAACTTTCATCAAGCAACTACTGACATTAAAGAACTTTGTCGAGATCTTTTCAAATCGGAATACATAAAATTTGGGATGAAACCTGGAGAAGCTTTGGATGATTATCTTGGTAGATTTAATAAGATTTTGAGTGATCTTAGATCTGTTGATTCTTCTTATGAGCTTCGTTTTGGACATCAACCAAAGTTTCACATTTTCGTGTTTTTGGTTGCAAGTGCTTTGTCTTGAAATCTGGAAATTTGGATAAGTTTGAGGCACGTTTTACCGATGGAATGTTTCTTGGTTACCCCGCTCATTCTCGTGGCTATCGTGTACTTGTTTTGGAGACTAATAAAATCGTTGAGACTTGTGAAGTCACTTTTGATGAGGCTAGTCCAGGAACTAGACCAGAAATTGCAGGTACATTGTCACAGGTTCAGGAGGAGGATGGTCATATTTTTGAAGACGAGAGCGACAACGACGACGATGAGGTCGACTCGGCCGGTCAGACCGGGCACCAAGCCGGTCAGACCGCCGGCACACCTCCGGTCAGACCGGCGCAGGAGACATGGTCAGACCGGCAGGGTCATCGGCTTCCGGTTCTGTTGATGCTGATCAGGATGGTCCTCCAGAGGCTACAACTTCGACCAATGAGGGTACAGAACGTAAAATAACTTCAAAAGTCACTGCTCCTTTACACATTCAACGACATCATCCGCGGGAACAAATTATTGGTATTATAGGTGAGCGGACTATAAGGTCTAAGGTAACAACTCATGATGTTTGTGCAAATTCTGCATTTGTTGCTTCTTTTGAGCTCAAAGATGTTACTCATGCGCTAACTGATGAATCGTGGATTAACGCTATGCATGAAGAACTTGAAAATTTTGAGAGAAACAAAGTTTGGACTTTAGTTGAACCACCTTCTGGATATAATATTATTGAAACCAAGTGGGTTTTCAAAAATAAACAAAATGAGGATGGTTTAATTGTGCGAAATAAAGCTAGACTTGTTGCTCAAGGTTTTACTCAAGTGGAGGGTCTGGATTTTGTTGAAACTTTTGCTCCTGTCGCTAGGTTTGAGGCAATTAGACTTTTGATAGCTTTTGCTGCTTCAAAAGGTTTTAAATTGTATCAAATGGATGTTAAAAGTGCTTTTCTAAATGGCTATATACAGGAGAAAGTTTATGTTAAACAACCACCGGGTTTTGAAAATCCTGATTTTCCCAACCATGTTTTGAAATTGTCAAAAGCTTTGAATGGTTTGAAACAAGCACCTAGGCATGGTATGATAGACATAAAAACTTTTTGCTTGCGAAAGGTTTTCAAATGGAAAAGATTAACAAAACGCTTTTTCTTCTTAAGCATGGTGATAATCAACTTTTTGTTCAGATTTATGTGGATGATATATGTCGAAACTTGGTTTCGGCAATAAGAAATCGGGGGTTGCAGTCAAGCGCCAAACACGATGGGTTAGTAGACAAAGGGATTTAGACAGGTTCAAGCTTTCTATAAAGAAGTAATACCCTACTCCTGCTTCGGGGATTAGATTCACCGAGTGATTTATTGATCTCTTGATCTCTCTCTTCTTATGTCGGTCTCTTTCAATCTCTTGCAATTTTTCTCTATCGATCTATCCCTCATGGGACGTCCTACCCTCCTTATATAGGTTTAGAGGGTAGGCTCACAAGTCGGAGACCTAAATACATACGGTATCGGACTCGATAATACTCTCGACTTAGGACTATAAGCCATTCCTTATTACACAAGGTAACGTAATACTTAAGTTCTAAGCCGATTACATATTCATGAATCATAACCTATCCCCTATACTCAGTCAGATAAGCCAGCCATGAGGGTATACGGTACCCATAATCTCCATAGTAGCCCCCAAGACCTTCACAGTCGACGAGATAACTTTGCCTCAAACCAGAATAACACATAGCCGAGTGCTTCCATCGCCGAGTGCTTTCATCATTTCTGCCCTAGTCTCTCGAGTGCTTTATCATTCAATAAAAAGGCTGTGAAGGGATGAAAACATCTCAAAAATTACCTGGAATATATACTTAGGTGCATCGACTAGAAGCACCTAATTAGGTGTAGCCCCTGATTATGTGTTTAGTTAAACAAACTAAGCATATAGTCAAGAACTATAATAATCATACTCATCCGAGTGAAATAAATGCCTAGTCTAAGCCAAAAGCAATCATAAAAAATCATATAACACATAACCTTATAAACAAGGCGTAGTGTATAATGACCCCAAGTACTGGCAAACTCATGCTATCCGAGTCGTTATGCCCGAGTCCTCTTAAAGCATACAACTCGTCCATCCTCAGGAATATGTTGTATAAACAATAAAAAACCTGAGTTAATAAACCTTAATAGATTTATCAATCATCTGAAAAATATGACCAAAATATTAAATAGCCTAAGCCATAATATTGGTCTTAATCAAAAAAGCACACCAAAGTGGCAAAATAGCATTTATATAATATAAAATTAATTGCTTTGTAAAAAACCAAACAGCTCCTGCAACCTATAGAAAAGTTACCAGGACAGTTATAAAAAACTATATTGTTTGTCACCTTCCAAGTTGCATCGTACCAACCCTCAAAAAGTTGTGTAACTACTGTATGAAAGGATTTTAAAGGCATCGGGCAATAAGACACGTGCATATTGCCAAGGCAAATCTGCTTAAATCCCTAGAGACACGTGTCAAGCCACATCTGAATTATGGGCCGTAAGCTTCTCATGGGTCTTGGCCCAAATTTGAGAAAGCCTACCGATACCCTAAAAATCACTAAAGTGCCGTTGTCTTCCCCGCCGCTTCATCTTCTGAAAATTTCCCCTTTCGCGCTTCTGTTCACAAGCTCTTTCGAAGAAACCTAGAACTCGAGCGCATCCAAATCCATCCATCCAGAAGCTCTAAGCTCCATCAAGATCCACCGCGCGCATCAAGCTCCCAACATCTTCTCCGAGAATCCTCGCTCCCAACACCAAATTCGCTCTCCCACAAACCGTATCCATGGCAGAGGAGAGAGAAATCCCCTTCGACCAATGGGCAACATCAGATGTGAAAGAATCGACCCTACGGGAAATGATGAAGGACGGAGTTCTTCCTGACAAGGAAATCATCGGCTGGCGCCCGGCGTACGGCGAAGAGTTCCCAACTCCAAACACCGGTGAGATTGTAGTCTTTACCCACTTCTTCTATTGCGCATTTGGTCTTCCCACTTCCGAATTCTTCCGTGGTATCCTCGATTACTACGGTCTTCAAATTTATCATCTGAACCCAAACTCCATTCTGCACATTGCCATCTTCATCCAAGTGTGCGAAGCCTTCTTGGGTATCTATCCTCACTTCAACCTCTTCCGCCGCATGTTCTCTCTTAAGGCACACCCAACCAAAGATAACCCTTGCGTTGTTGGTGGCGCCGGATTTCAACTCCGCGGTACTCTCCGCAAAGACTACTTTCCTCTTCCCCTGAAATCTTCCAACAAGGGCTGGCATGCGAACTAGTTCTATATCTCAAACCCAGCCCCCAGCTTGCCCGACTTCATTGGCCTCCCACCAATCCAACAAGCCAACTGGAATACTCTGTCAGAAGACCAAGATTGGATAGAAGCTAACAACCTCCTGGCTAAAATCCTTGAGATGAAGAATAAGGGCCTCCAAGGAGAACAAATCACTCGGCACTTCATCAAGTGCCGACTGGCTCCAATCAAAGAAAGGTCTAAGCCCGCATTTGAATATGAAGGTCAAAGCGATCCCAATCGGGAAGACCGCGAATCCTTGAGTTTCCAGGTCTTGTGTGCTCGCATGTACAAAATCTTCTCTTCTGGAATTGCAGTGGACTATAGCAATAAGCTGCTAGTCATTCCCTTCAGTCTTCATCGACCTCCTCCTCTGGTAAGCAGACTCTGCATGATAAACTATTTCTCAATCTGTTCATATCCTTCAATGTACCTTAAGAATTTGGCTTGCAGGCAAACGCTCTGATTATTTCTAGGCCATACAAAGTTTTCCATGAAGATACAACAGCCCAGCCGACTACCAAAAAGCCAACTGGCGGCCCAAAAATCAAGCCACAAGCTAAAAGCAAAAGAGCTGCTGCCATCGAAGATACCAGCAAACGTGCTTGCAAACAGAGGAAATTGGTCGTAGATGACTCGGATGAAGAAATCGAGGAAATACAAACCCCGACAGCCAACATAAGCTCTCCCAGGCCATCCACAAGATCTGCTCCAAAAATCAGAAAATCCAACAGGTATCCCTCACACAATCGAATTCATCTTCTTGTTGAAAACCTGCTTGATTCCATCTCAATCATCTTTATCATCTTCTTCTGCAGAAAATCTCAAGACATAGATCCCACCAGGCAGACAGAAAAAATAAACCTATCTGCAACGCAAGAAAAACCGAGGTCTACAGAACAAGGGTCCCAGAACCCTCTCCCGTGTAAGGACATCCCCAAGCAGGAGCTCCCGACTGCCAGTCAAGATACCCCGACTGGAAACCAGTCAGACAAGGAAAAACAAGGCCCATGCAGTCAAGAAACTCCGGTTAAAAGATCCAACTCCAAGGACAGGTAATCTTCGATAATCCCAAAACTCTTGTCTCGAACATATCTTCTGACTTCCATCTTCATTCATTATCCTTAGAGCAAACAATCGAAGAGGAGGAGATTACCCGACTGAAGTCCTCAGAAGACTCAGTACCTCCAATCAAAATCGAGTGGCGAGATGCTGAAGGCAAAAGACAAGGCATCGTATTGAACAAGCAAAAAGAAGCTGAAGAACGCGATATGCTTGTTGCCAGCCTCAATGAAGCAACCTGGCTGATGAATGTATGTATAAATTTCTCATATCTCAACCGCATAGTCTTGTTTAATCGACTGACTCAATCTCTACAATGCAGAGAATACATCGTCGCTCAATGGCTAAGTCAGACACCCTAGAAAAGCTGGTACCTCATGTCAATTCTTTGGAGAACATCCAGCAAGATCTCAAAGAGGCTAGAGAAGAAGCTGCAGCTAGAGAGGTCGTCCTTAGGGAAGAAATCAATAAGCTTCGAGATATGAACGTAGAACTTCGCGGTTCAATCAGAGGTAATAAAAACCAACTAATCTTGTTCTTCTATAATCTGTTCGGCTTCATTAACTCCAAATCTTCATGTTGTAGCCGATATATCTGAGATTGATTCCCTCAAGGCTCAATTAAAGAAAGCAGAGACTGATAATGCCAAGCTTGAGTCTGACAAAAACAAAGCCTTAGAAGACATTGAAGGTAATCCCTGAAACTCATACTCCTCGATCTATCTGATCTTGGTTATTTGTGTAATCTGAATCATATCAAACTTGTAGCTAACAAGATTAAATCCCATGCTCAATTTGAAGTCTTTGCTGAAAAAGTCCGGAGAGCCGAAAGAGTTAGGGACGACATTGCCAACGCAGCTACGCCAATATTGTCAGCGCTTTATGAAAACGGCCTCGGGACAAGTACTATGGATGCTGTAGAAATCTTTGATAAACTCAGGATACCTCCAAAAAAATACATAGAGAATATCACTGATGCCGCTGTCATGAGTGCAAGTCAAACCCTGGCGATGACGAAGTCGCTCTATCCTTGAGTGGACATAAACTCAATAGGAGATGGCTTCGCAGATGGCACTTCTGACGAACAAACCTTGGAGCTGATCAATGAAGCACAGGAATCGGCCAAGAAAATTGTTGTTGATATAACCGAAAACTTACAGGGATAGCTTCTCTGATGTAAACCACTATTGTAACATAACTTGTAATTTCTCAGTTTATTTATGTTTATGCCCTAATGTGAATCTTCGCATTTAATTTATTAAAAATTTTCGTCCGATTGTCACCAAGCCTAGACTTGATTAAGCCATCAAAAAATTTTCAGTCCTTATTTGCTCAACTCAAACCAGAGCACTAAACAATGATAAACCAAGTATGAACAAGTCATTATTGATAAAAAAAACATCACACTTTATTGATATGTATAGCCCTCGACTGACAACTCAAGAAGGCAACTTACTTGAAGTCGGCAACCAAGAAAAACATGATCCAATAAATCTAAATATAATATCGACGAAGGTGCTCAATATTCCAGGAATTCTCCACCATGGTCCCATCTTCGCGCTTCAAACGATATGCTCCTGACCGAGTGACCTCAGCAATTATATAAGGTCCTTCCCATAGTGGAGATAACTTATGTTTATCCTTTGTAGTCTGAATCTTCTGTAAAACCATATCACCAACAATAAAAGATCATGACCGAACGTTTCGATTATGAAAACGTCGAAGTCCTTGAAGATACCTTGCCGACTGAACCAATGCAGCCTCACGAGCCTCTTCTAGTCAGGTCAAGTCGTCAACTCTGTCTTGATCATAGCGTTGATCGTTGAAACTGCGAACTCGAAGAGATTCGTACTCCATCTAACTCGGCAACATTGCTTCAGCGCCATAGACTAAAAAGAAAGGTGATTGGCCAGTAGCCCAACTGGGCGTAGTCCGCAATGACCATAATACCGAAGGCAACTCTTGAACCCATCTTCCAGCATAAGGACTTAGCCTATCAAACACTCGGGCCTTAATACCTTGAAGAACCATACCATTGGCACGTTCAACCTGCCCATTGCTTCTGGGGTGTGGTATCGACACATAGCAAATCTTGATTCAAAAATCTTCACAGAATTCTTTGAAGACGCCGCCAGTGAACTGAGTCCCATTATCGGTTATAATCCTGTTCGGAACACCAAACCGATGCACAATTTTAAAATAAAATCTCGCGCTTTATCCGCAGTTATTGTAGTAACCGGTCTAGCCTCAATCCACTTGGAGAACTTATCAATTGTGACGAATAGATGTGTAAATCCTCCTGGAGCCTTTTTGAAAGGACCAACCATATCCAAGCCCCAGACCGCAAAAGGCCAAGACAATGGGATTGTTTGTAACTCTTGTGCGGGAACTTGGCGTTGCCGAGCGAAGAACTGACATCCTTCACATGTGCGGACCACCTTGTCGGCGTCGGAAACCGTCGTGAGCCAGAAAAAACCTTGCCTATAGGCCTTGCCCACAATAGTACGTGCTGCAGCATGACTGTCGCAAATTCCTGAGTGAATGTCCTGCAACAACTGTCGTCCTTCTTCCGGCGTGACGCACCTTAACAAAACTCCAGACGGGCATCTTCTATACAAGTCCGAATCAACCACGACATAACTCTGACTGCGACGTCGAATTCGCTCTGCGTCATCCCGGTCTTCCGGTAACTCCTGTCGAGTCAAAAAATTGATGAACGACGTCCTCTAGTCGGCATCGAGCATGGCGATCTGGTCTGTAACTTTTTCATTGGCAACTGATTTTTTAGCAACTGTCGGTTCATAAAGGTGTTCTACAAAAACATCAGTCAGGGCTACTTCTCGCTTGGATCCAAACTGTGCCAATTCATCTGTCACCTCATTGTTGTGCCTCAAAACATAGGATAACTCCAATCTATTAAACTTGTCCTCCAGCTTGCGAACTTCTTGTCGATAGGCTGCCATATTATCATCTAAGCAAGACCAATCCTTCATTACTTGATTTACCACCAACTAGAAATCTTCTCGTACAACCATCCGTCGTATGCCGAGTGACACAGCAAGTCGTAGGCCATGAAGTAAAGCTTCGTACTTGGCCACATTGTGTGAGGCGGGAAAATGTATATGAAGAACATACCATAGCCTCTCCCCAGTCGGGGAAATCAAGACAACTCCTGCTCCCAAGCCGATGACTCGTTTAGACCCGTCAAAATGCATGGTCCAATATTGCAGCTCTTCCCTAGGTACATCTTCTTGACGCTCGATCCACTCGGCCACAAAGTCAACCAAGATTTGAGATTTTATAGACGTTCTGGCTTTGAAGGAGATATCCAGTGGCATCAATTCCAAGGCCCACTTCGCGATGCGCCCTGTAACCTCCCGGTTATGGATGACATCACCGAGTGGAAAAGACATGACCACGGTAACCGAGTGACTCTGAAAATAATGGGCCAACTTTCTGACGGTAACTAAGACTCCATATAGCAATTTTTGTACTTGGGCGTAATGTGTTTTGGATCCGGCCAGCACCTCGCTAACAAAGTAGATTGGCCTTTGAACTTTTTGAGCTCGTCCTTCCTCCTTTCGTTCGATGACCAAGACCGTGCTGACCACCTGGTAGGTTGCGAAAATGTAGAGCAACAAAGGTTCTTGAGGGTAAGGCAATGCTAACACGGGTAGCGTTGTGAGGAAGTCCTTGAAGTCTTCAAAAGCTTTCTGGGCCTCTAGAGTCCATTGAAATTCGTCCGTCTTTTTGAGCAACTTGAAAAAGGGCATGCCTCGTTCACCAAGTCTAGAAACAAAACGGCTTAGCGCCGCCAAGCAACCAGTAAGCTTCTGGACATCCTTCTGGGTACTCGGGGGCTTCATATTCCAGATAGCGTTGATCTTCTCTGGATTGGCTTCAACACCGCGATGAGACACCATAAAGCCGAGTAACTTGCCTGACGGCACGCCGAAAGTGCACTTCTCTGGGTTCAACTTCATTCTGAAGGCCCGAATATTTGCGAAAGTCTCTTCTAAGTCAGCGATCAGATCCTGTTTTTGCTTGGTCTTGATGACGACATCGTCGACGTAAGCTTCCACGTTCCTCCCGAGTTGATTCTGAAGGCATCTCTGAATCATACGCTGATAAGTAGCTTCGGCATTCTTGAGGCCGAAAGGCATCGTGATGTAACAATAAGCTCCAAACGGATTAATGAATGATGTCTTCAGGCAGTCGGACTCCTTCAAGCTGATTTGATGATATCCCGAATAACAATCCAAGAAGCTCAGAAGCTCGCAGCTGGCTGTTGAATCGACGACTTGATCAATACGGGGCAATCCAAAGGGATCCTTGGGACAAGACTTGTTGAGGTCGGTGTAGTCTACACACATGCGCCATTGCCCAGTCCTCTTGCGAACCAGAACCGGGTTGGCCAACTAGTCGGGGTGGTAAACTTCTTTGATGAATCCAGCCGACAAGAGCTTAGCGAGTTCTTCCTTGATAGCATCCCTTCGATCTTAGGCAAAACGGTGAAGTCGTTGCTTTATTGGTGTTGGCGTAGAATTTCGACCCACCTTGCAACCAAACGGGTTCCACGTTTCCACGGTGGCCTGGGAGGTTTGCTTTACTCCAGTGTAGGTCCAAAGGCTTGCCTAGGTGCGTGTAGGGCATGCCAGTTGATTTGATCTACAATCAACAAGATAAACAAGTAAACCATGTCAGAAAACAATGACCGATCGGCCAATAGGCCAATGTCGCATTGTCGTGGCCCAGCCGATAGGGAAAAGCTATATTGGCTTACTCGTGATAAAGCGAGATTAAAGCATGAATCTAATCTTATCGGCCTTCATCAACATACTGATGTCAATTAATGGCATCGGCCGATAAGGGATAATAAAGATAACTACACTAGCTAATACTCTAATGTGAATCTATTTGAACTAACCAACCAATATAAACATACTGATCACAGATAAACCCTAAAGAGTAATCTATAACAAATACATTTATATTCATCAATACATTCACTTAGATGGCGGACACACATAAAAACCTTAGGATAATCATATGTATCAGGTAAGACTGGCTGAAACTCTAGTGCTATCCTTAATTACAATCGAAAACAGGCTTCGAGTTAAATCTCAAAATAGGACTAAGGTCGATAGCAACTCAAAGTGTGAATTGAGACTTAACACAAAGAAAATCAAGTCGCCGATTGCTTTTGGGGATGGTAGATGCATTGAAAGATCTAACCAAGCATAGTAATTAAACCACCGTCGGCAACAAACCCTAAAACAAGTAAATCGCTGGCAGAACATAATTAGGACACTTGTCAAGATCATTCAAAACATGATAAACGACGATCACATCATCGAGGCTTAACGTGTCTAAAGCGACACGCTAGCCCCGACGATGTAGATCGTCGGGCATGAGTTCTTACCTCTCCTCTGGGGAAGCAAGAACTCGCTGGAGTTAACCTCTTGCGAGGGTTGGCGATGCGCCGAAAGTAGATTGAAACAAACTGATTGTTGTATTGAGTTGTGAGAGAGTTTCTATGTACATACTACTGGGATATTTATACCCGAGATTACAACATGGTCCTTGTAGGATACGATCTTATCTCTAATTAACAAACAAGTCTTTGCAGCAGACTCTTGCCAAAGATTAGATCTAAACATACTTGATTTACAAGATACAATTGCCTAAAACCGAGCCTTATCTCTATTTGGCAACTTCCTTGAAGCTTATCTTGAACCCAAACCAAGCCCATGCTGACTCTGTCAACTTCCAACCTCTATCGGCCGATGACCACATTGAATCCGTATCGGCCGATACGCTCTTCCTGGTAGCGCCTCTACCAGTCCGATATGCTTACCGAGTCCGATACAAGACTTGGTCCGACTCCAATTTAGCCCTTCTCTCCGCGTCGGTTTCCTCTTCCCACGCCGGGCCGATTACGAAAATCTGCTGTTAACACATGCCCCCCAATTCCGCTTCATTATATAATGTGGCGGAATTAGCTCCGAAGAACCCATCGACTTCTTTGCTAGGGTTTGTCTGAAAACCGCGCAGATCCAGGCTCATAACTTCTCGCCGCCGATTTCCTTACGCAATTCCTCGTCCAGCCTCTTGCGCCTCGCGATTCCGGCGACTCCTCGGCGTCTCTCTGGTACCGACCCCTTCAACAGCGACCTCCTCAACAGCAACAATGGCTTCCGCGCCGTGCTACGCTTCTGAGATCCCCATGGTGAGTCAATCCTTTCTGAATCCACATTTTCATTTTCTCGCCGATTTCTTCAAACTAGGGTTTCTGCTTTTGCCCCCCGGGTCATTACCTTATATCACTGTTCATATGCCGTAGGTCTTCAAAAATCAAATCTTAATCCCTACCAACGACAAATCCCACCGGTTCCTTCTAGGCCCCATGGGCAACTGCGACCCAACCTGGCTGATAAACGTAGAAACAAACAGAGTTCCTTTTAAACAAGCCAAGCCCAATGTTTCTTCTTGGAAGCACACCTTTAGATCCTAGCAGTCAAAGCTCAATGGCTACAGAACTTGGCACAAGAGGATTGCTGCAACCAAGCAGGTTCACTGGGACGAAATAGGAATCGGCCAATGCATCACTCTGTCCCTGGCCGATACCAAGAAAAATGAACCACTTATGTCAGTGGCCACCTATTTCTGGTCTAGCACCTTGAACGCTTTCCTATTCCGGCAAGGTCCGATGACCCCAACGCTGATTGACGTCAAGCTGCTGACAGGACTAGACATCCAATCTGAGATCAACCCCTTCAGTCTCCTAACAAACAGCAGCCATAAGTTGAAAACCAAGAAAATTGGAGGCTGGTCTGGGTACATTTCTGAGCATATGGAACAAGGATCAGTCTCAGAGAGGGAACACGTGGCCTTCCTGACACTATGGTTGGAAAGATTTGTTTTCTGTGGATCAACCTGCGGCCCCACTCTAAATTGCCAACACTTGGCTCAAGCTCTGGTTGATAAGAAACAAATCCCCCTTGGCCGATATCTCCTGGGAACTGTCTATCGGCTACTTCATACTGCCACTCAAGATCTGATGCTGAAGCAAACTGTGGCACATGGAGGACCATGGTGGTTTATCCAACTTTGGTTAACTACCCATACCAACACCATAATCGATCGGCCTCCACTATCGGACTCCTGCTTCCCATCGAAGTACGCCGATCACGAAGATCCCAGAACTAGAAGGTGCATGTCTTTTGGAGAAGCGGCCTCTGTCTATCCTAGAGCAGATCAATCGGCCGAAGACATGTCCACATGGTTCATCCGATTCTACACTGGCCCCCCATCAATTAAGATGGACATGTTCATCTACATCTCAGACTAGGATTTTGAACTTCCTGACTATCTCCACTTGGACCTGGTGAATGATGACATGGAGTCACGGGAATCGTTTATGATCGGCATCAACCCATGCCTGCTCCCAGTAGGAATATTCCAAGGAAGAAGCACCAGCCTGTCCTATGAATTCTACAATCCCATGATGGCTGCTAGACAGTGCGGGCTTGGACAACTCCCCATCAACTTATACTCCCATAAACTCCTAGAGAGCAGGGGCACGGTCTCATCAGCGCTGATCATGAGTAAAGCACTGGAGATTGAAATCCCAAACCTGGGTGACTGTGACCGATTGCATCTGAGCGCTTCATCCACATCAGCTTCCAAGCATGGTGGCAAGAATGGGCAGCTCATATCTTTCACCAATCGGCCAGATTTCATCTAACAGAGCTTATCCAGGATATCAGCCCTCAAGTCCCTAACGGCCCAATTCCGTCCGTGAGCAATAGTAGACAGAAGATATCATATGCAATGGTCCTGGCTCCATCAGGCAATTCTGTTCTGGAATCGGCTATCGGCCTTACTGCCCCAAAGGTCTCCTCGCTGCTCCAAGGGCCGATAACTAAAGAAATCACCAAAAGGAAGGCGCCGGCAAGGGACAAACCCCAAAAACCTGTGAAAAAGTCCAAGGTTGCCGTCCAGGCCGATCCTGTCCGATTAGACCCCTCCATAGAAGAATTTCTGGCCGACCAAGTAATGGAGGAAGAGGTCGATGCAGCTGCCGCCGATGCGCCTGAAGAAGAAAATCCATCGGCCGAGACTACTAAGGAACCATCGGCCAAGACCACCGCAATCCCACCGGCCGATGACCAAGCCGACACCACCCAGCCAAGGAAAACCAGGCATGCAATCCGCAAGGTAACACATTTCCTTTCTTGAATTTATGCAATCTCCTTCTGTTGGTATGTTACACCTCAGTCCCTTGCAGGTTCTTACATCGTCTTTGTTGAAGGAACGAACTCAATCGGCCCCTTTAGCAAGAACTAAGAAGGCAACCTTGCGAAGGCGCGAACGAGCCAAGGCCCGATTGAGAACACCGTCTCCTTCTCCACCACCTTCTCCGATTGCTTCGGTAAGAGTTAATCTTTATATTATTCCTCTAGTAGCATAGATTTGATTACCTCTTTCCTGCCTTTCTTTAGTCGCGAGCTCCATCACCTGCACCACATCGGTCAACCCCCTCGCCCACCGTCTCAAGACAACAAAAGGAGGCCGATGCAAGCACAACCGATGCCCTATCACAGGTAAACCAGGTCACTTTGATTCCTTCGCCAATTTCTTTTCTGACTAGGCTGACCATGCCCTATGTTGATATTTACAGAACTTAGCCGATATGTTTTCTTTTGATATCGGCCAATTCCTTGATGACGAGGACAAAGAGCCACCCATCACAACCAAGGCGTCGATCTCTGACGAACTGAAGAGCCGGCTGTCCGACATCGCCAATCGGCTGGAGTCATCGCTGGAATTCTTGGTGGAGGATTGCACTCCCATCAGGATCAGGGTACAAGAAATTCAAGACCAACTGCCTGAAGACCTGATGGAGAACCTGACACCGGCCATCTTCTTAGAACAATACCGATTCAAGCTTCACAAGGCGAAAGAAAGAATCGCAGAGAGGCGGGAACGTGAAAGCTTGGAATCGGCCTTAACTGCCAGCAAAGCTCAAGTCAATTCTGACAAGACTAGATTGGATGAGCTGGCTGTTGAGCCGATTATCCTAAACAATAGGCTTGAAAAACTCCGCCGTCTCGAAGTAGATTTGGTACTAAAGCTAGAAGCTACCCACAAAGAAATCCAAGAAGTTGAAGCCGGAATAGTTGCATCACCCAAGGCCATAGAAGACAAAACGGCGAAGCTGAAGGCATCGGCCAAGTACCTTGCAACCCTGAGCAAATCTTTGAAGCCAATCCCAGGGTCGACGGCCGATGACGCCCAAGTAATAGAAGACATTGACCAAATCCGTCGTAAAGCCATTGCAGCTATTGAAAACTTTATAGGGTGATGCAATATATGATATGTCCTTCTTGTAAACAGATAACCTTCTGCTTTGATTATCATAAATCTCATCGGCCAATCAGCCGAATTCGATCTGAATAAATCTGAAGAAGTTCAAGCTTGAAAAATTTTTGAAGTCCATAAACCTAGATCAATCCGACAAACTTGACGAATCTTGAAGAAAAAGAAAAATCTTGAAAAATCGCGATTGTATATATATATGCCCCCCAAATTTTGGAAGATGAGGGCTCATGTTGTAAAATTTGAACTAAGGGCAATAATGCATATCGGCCATCTAAAGACGATGTGCACCACATCGGCTATTATCATAAATCGGCTGGCAAGCCAATCATGAATCGATCCAAACGCTGGGATGATATTTCTTTAAGTATTTGCCGTTAAGGGCTCTTCCATAAATTTCCCCATCTAATCCTTTGAGTAGATAAGCATTATGGGGAACACATCGATGAATCTGAAAAGAACCTTCCCAATTAGGTGACCACTTGCTGAATTTATTATCTCTGGAACCAATCGGCATTATTAATTTCCAAACAAGATCCCCTTCCTCAAATGACTTGGCGACAACTTTCTTATTATAATGATGAGCAACTCGATCTTTATCTCGCTTTATTTTCTCCAAAGCCCGCAATCGGACGTGCGCCAAATCATCTAACTCATCAACCATAAGATTATGATACTCATCGGCTGTTAAGTCGTCTTGCAAAGCAATCTTTCTTGAGCTGATGTTGGTCTCCCACGACAGTACAGCTTCATGTCCATAAACCAGCTGATAAGGTGGCACTTGAATTGCACCATGACAAGCCATCCGATATGCCCAAAGGGAATCGGCCAGTGTGGTATGCCACCGTGTTAACGACCAAATTTGGTAGATCAAATATTGGATCTGAAGATAGAATCAAAACGGATTTGGAGGAGGCTGGCAGTTACCAAAACAGAGCAAGAATCGGTTGGTGACCGAATCGGCTACGGTGTGTATCGACTGGTGACCGAGTCGGCTATTGTGACCATCGGCTGAGACAGAGTCGGACAAGGATAGCCGATGTAGCCGATTCCGACGAGAGGATAACAGAGTCTTTGTCGGGTTCGGTTGGTGAGCTTCATGAGGATTCCCACATACGGATTGGGTTCGAAGAAGGGAATTGTATCTATTACTTAGGATATAATGTTAGTTTCCTAGTAGATACTGTCGGTTAGAGTTTGTATTAGGGAATTGTCTTTAATGTGAGTTGTAATAGAGATAAGAGTCGTGTCCGATAAGGACTTATTGTGGAGTTCTGGGTATAAATTAAACCCACGTTCGTGTAAAGAAAACAACAGATCAATACAACAACTTCGGCGCATCGCCACCTTTACTCTTTCATCGTTTTTCGACGAGTTCTTGCTTTCGAGTTGGGCTGCATCGGTTTCGATCTCCAGCAAGAGGTAAAACTTGTTATGGCGGCTTGCGCTCTCGGGATTAGTGCTTCCATCTTCATGACACTCTAATCTGGTTTGCGTAAATCGTCGAGTTATCATATATATTGTATAATCTAGATTGATATCAGCATATAACTCAAATTGGCTAATAACTGTTCTACAGAAAACTAGCCAATAGAGTTATACATTGATGCTGGTTTAGATTACACAATATATCTACCATCTCGAAAAGGTTTTCATCGACTTGATTATCTAGACATTGTGTTTCTTTACATATTTGGTGCTGCATCAGTTAGGTTTGACCTACTAAATCATGTTTAGAACCATAGTCTCTAGCCTGTCTATGATTGCTAATAGAGATAGCGTCGGGGTTTCAGCCGACCTTACCTGGTTTAATTATCTTGTTATCTTGATATATTAAATCTGCCCTTTATATCGAGATATTAACTTAGTAAAATATATTGAGCTTGTTGTCAAATCTGGTTAGGATCATCTTAACATTAGTTTGACAGGTTGTTTAATATATTTTGTTCATGGTAATATCTCTGTATAAAGTAGTATCGGAGTACTAGCCGATACATGTTAGATTTGCTTAATCGGCTATGCTATGAACTGGTATAATCTATGCTTCATAATATATTTAGGCATAAGTGATTTATACTGTCTCGGCGCCCTGTCCGATCTATCCCAATCACTTAGTTTAAATATATTTTGAGACTTAGATTATATTTTGTTGATATTTACAGCCGATTGAGTAGATTTAGCTTTATCTTGCTTTATCTGTTATAGCCGATTTAATGCATCTTGCATCGGCTCAATGCTCAATGATATGTCATCGGTAAACCAGCCGATCGGCTATCATTGGTGGATTTAATTTCGCTTTCTTTGTTTCTTATTGGTTGCAGGATCAAACCAATTGGCACGCCTAGAACCCGAAAGAAGTCTTTGGACCTGCACTGGAGCTAAGCAGATCTCCCAGGCCAGTGTGTGTTTTTTGCATCAACACGCTTTTGGCACGCCCGGTGGGACACGAAGAATTTTCATCATGGTAGACTCCAAGACAACTGACGTTGACCCAGAAAATATTATTCCAATGACAGTGGACAAGTTGACGTCGGAGCAAAAGGCAGAGCTGGAGGATATAATGAACAAGCTTCAAAACCAGTACTTGCATTCCTTTGTCCAGACTAGAGCAGGAACGGTGGTTCAGAGATACAAAGTGACTTTGCCCAACAATGAAGAGCCAGAGTCAAGTTCTGGGAAGGAAAAAGGGGTCAAGCAAGAGGAATCTCCTGAAGAACCCAGGAATTTGCAAGATCGGATCGACTATGCTGTGCATCATGCTTTGATCAACCAGTCAGGAGTGCTTGTCAACACTTTAACAAATATTGTCAAGTCTGTGGTTGACGGTACTATCGCTGAACATCAAGCCAAAGGACCAATATTCTTACCAGATGGGGTCTTCCCGCAATACAGGCCGCTTATGACCAGCCAGCCAAAACCTGCCAATATAGCCCCAGGACAGCCGATGGCGTCAACATCGGCTACAGGTCAACAGGAGATACCAGCATCGGTACAGAAGCACGTAGAGTTTAATCCTCATGTACTGGTCCGACAACAACCTCAGCATGTAGGGCATAACATACCACAGATATCAGCTGAGCAAGTTGCAACTATGTTCAATTCCAATCAGCCAGTTGCTCAGCCGATCATGCATACACCGGCAAGACAGCAAGTGCCAACCTTCCAGCAACAGGCTGCCAACACTCAATATGTTCCTAATCAACAAGATTTTAGTGCTCCGCGAATTCCTCAGTCCCACACAAGTGGTAATCTTAATTATCAATATCAACCTCATTCACCACAGGTGCAATATCGGCAGAGAACGTCTCCTCAGCCATATCATCAACCGCAGTATTATCAAGATGAGCCGATACAGCCACAGCATCAAGATGGGACTCGGCAGAAACCTTGGGCCGATATGATAGCTGATGTAATGAGAGAACAGTTTGGATTAAAGCCAAGGGATGGTGACAACCTGTATCGGCATCCATATCCAGAGTATTTTGAAAGGGTGCCATTACCAAGCCGATACAAGGTTCCAGACTTTTCAAAGTTCTCAGGACAAGATAATGTATCAACTTATGAGCATGTTAGCCGATTTTTAGCTCAATGTGGTGAAGCATCGGCTACGGACGCTTTAAGAGTCAGGCTATTCCCTTTGTCTCTGTCTGGATCGGCTTTCACATGGTTTTCATCTTTACCTTACAATTCTATTCACAGTTGGGCCGATCTGGAAAAACAGTTTCACAAATATTTCTACAGTGGGGTTCATGAGATGAAACTATCTGATTTGACAAGCATTAGGCAGAAACGAGAAGAGTCTGTCCAAGATTATATTCAGAGATTTAGGGAAATCAGAAACAGATGTTACAGCTTGGCATTGACAGATTCTCAATTAGCCGATTTAGCCTTCCAAGGTTTGTTAACCCCAATCAAAGAGAGGTTTTCGGCTCAAGACTTTGATAGTTTGGCTCATTTGGCCCAAAAGATAACAGCACACGAACAAAGATTTCAAGAGGCCAATAGAGCATTCAAGAAGGTGAACTTCATTAGTTCTTATGTTTCCGATTCTGAGGAAGAGGATGTTCCCGAAGTAGCAGCAGCCGAATGGGCAAGAAACAAGAAGGTGATTCCATGCCAATGGGTTAAGAGCTCTGGAAAAGAGGAGAAGTATGATTTTGATGTCAATAAAGCTGACAAAATTTTTGATCTTTTGCTTCGGGAGAAACAAATTCAGCTGCCTGCTGGTCATGTGATTCCATCGGCTGAGGAATTAGGGAGGAGGAAATACTGCAAGTGGCACAATACAGGGTCTCATAGTACTAATGAATGCAAAGTTTTTCGGCAACAGATCCAGGTAGCCATTGAACAAGGCAGGATAAAATTTGATGACTCCAAGAAGCCGATGAAGATTGATGGTAATCCTTTTCCTATCAACATGGTTCATGCAAGTGGTAGGACAGCCGACAGAAGGGATAATCGGCTCAATAAGTTTGACTCTACAAGTATGATCAATAAATATCAAAAGAGATATGATCGGCAAGAGAGGCAATATTATGAGGATGATGATAGCTTTGATTCACATTGGAACTGCGAATTTTTCATATTTTGTTGGAATAAAGGCATGAGGTTACCATCGATAGAAGATTGCCCAGGTTGTTCTAATGCCGATGGAAATTATAATGAGAATTTTAGCCGATTTCGTCTTAAAGAAGATCGGCTGATGCAAAGGAAGTTGCCTGTTCATCAGAGGTTGGGCCCAATTCATCAAGATTATTTCCAGGAGGAGGATACTGAAGATACTTCAAGAGCTCAATGGTGTCCTTCTGGGATTTTTTCCAAAAGTCAGAAGAGAAGGGTTCAGAGGATGAGGAGCAGGGAACAATTTCAGGAAGTTGAACAAGAGATCGATCATCGGCTGAAGAGAGCAAAAACAAAACAGGAATGGCGTGTTAAGAACAGAATAATACCAGCCGATGAGAGTAAAACCGATGAGGCAAGAAGGATAGTTAAAGGAAAAGCCATTGCTTCTTCGTCGGTCAACATGGTATTTGTGCTACCCGCAGAGTTTGGGGTTAATCAAGACAATGCGGATATCATGGAAGAATCTTGTGCCAGATGGGTATTGTCACCGGAACAGGCTGTTTTCGAGAAACCCGAAGGAACAGAGAATCGGCACCTTAAGCCATTGTATGTCAAAGGATTTGTTAATGGCAAGCCGATGTCCAAAATGTTAGTTGATGGTGGGGCTGCAGTGAATCTAATGCCGTATGCGACGTTTAAGAAATTGGGAAGGAATTCGGAGGACCTCATCAAGACTAATATGGTTCTTAAAGATTTTGGTGGCAATCCTTCAGAGGCCAAGGGAGTTCTTAATGTAGAATTGACAATCGGCAGCAAGACGGTTCCTACTACATTCTTTGTCATTGATGGGAAAGGTTCATATAGCTTACTGCTTGGAAGGGATTGGATTCATGCTAATTGTTGTATTCCTTCAACCATGCATCAAAGCTTAATCCAATGGCAAGGTGACAAGATAGAGGTTGTTCCAGCCGACAGGTCAGTACACGTTGCTAATGCCGATTTATCTGTTTGGGAGATGGATGGAATTGATTGCTTATCAGGAAAAATCTGGCAAGGAGATTATCTAAAAGTGTCTGATTGTGATATACAGCCAATTGGAGATGGAGAACCCCAGTTGTTACTTTGAGGGTGTTGTGGAGGGTTCCGATTTCTATACTAAAGATGCTGTAGATGATCTTGATGGTAAGCTTGGTCAGGGTTTCATGTCGGCCGATGATTTAGAAGAAGTTGACATTGGGTCAGGAGATAAGCTTAGGCCGACATTCATCAGTAAGAATCTATCATCTCAATTCAAACTTACATTATTAAAGCTTTTGAAAGAATACAGCGATTGCTTTGCTTGGGAGTATTCTGAGATGCCAGGACTTAGCCGATCGATTGTTGAACATCGGCTTCCTATCAAGCCGGGATATCGGCCATATAAACAACCACCTAGACGATGTAAAGCCGATATGTATGATGCGATTAAAGCTGAAATTACTCGTTTATATGATGCTGGTTTTATTCGTCCATGCCGATATGCTGAGTGGGTTTCTAATATAGTTCCGGTGATTAAGAAAAATGGCAAGCTTAGGGTCTGCATCGATTTCAGAGATTTAAATAAGGCTACCCCTAAGGATGAATACCCAATGCCGATTGCCGATCAATTGGTAGATGCTGCTTCAGGGCATAAAATTATAAGTTTTATGGATGGTAATGCTGGATATAATCAGATTTTAATGGCAGAAGAAGACATTCACAAGACTGCTTTTAGGTGTCCTGGTGCAATCGGCTTGTATGAGTGGGTTGTCATGACTTTTGGATTGAAAAGTGCTGGAGCTACATATCAGAGAGCCATGAATTATATCTTTCATGATCTGATCGGTTTATTGGTTGAAATTTATATTGATGATGTAGTGGTGAAATCTAAAGAGATTATTGATCATATAGCCGATCTAAGAAAAGTATTTGAGAGAACAAGGAAATATGGCTTAAAGATGAATCCTACTAAGTGTGCTTTTGGTGTATCGGCTGGACAATTTTTGGGTTTTCTTGTACATGAGAGGGGTATTGAAGTGCCACAAAGGAGTATTAGTGCAATACAGAAAATCCAACCTCCAGAAGACAAGAAACAGTTGCAATCTTTGATCGGCAAGATAAATTTTATCAGAAGATTTATTTCTAATTTGTCTGGGAGATTAGAGCCTTTCACGCCTTTACTCAGACTTAAAGCCGATCAGGAGTTTACATGGGGGGCAGAGCAACGGAAGGCTTTGGATAATATTAAGAAGTATTTAAGTTCTCCTCCAGTTTTAGTTTCTCCACAGAAAGGGGTGCCTTTCAAATTATACTTGTCAGCCGATGAGAGGTCAATCGGCTCGATCCTAATCCAGGAGTTCGAAGGTAAAGAGAGGGTAATCTTTTATTTAAGCAGAAGACTTTTGGATGCAGAGACCAGGTATTCTTCAGTGGAGAAGTTGTGCTTATGCTTGTATTTTTCATGTACAAAGTTGAGGCATTATTTGTTATCCAATGAATGTACTATAATTTGCAAAGCCGATGTGGTCAAATATATGCTATCGGCTCCAGTATTGAAAGGAAGGGTTGGAAAGTGGATTTATGCCTTAACAGAATTCGATCTCAAGTATGAGTCACCTAAAGCTATTAAGGGGCAAGCTATAGCCGATTTTATCGTAGAACATCGTGATGATTCGATCGGCTCAGTGGATATTGCACCTTGGACGTTATTTTTTGATGGATCAGTTTGTACTCATGGTTGTGGCATCGGTTTGGTTATTATATCACCAAGAGGGGCAAGTTTTGAATTTGCTTTTACCATCAAGCCATATGCTACAAATAATCAAGCTGAGTATGAGGCAGTTCTCAAAGGTTTGCAACTTTTGAAGGAGTTTGAAGCCGATGCTATTGAAGTCATGGGTGATTCATTGTTGATAATTAGTCAACTGGCCGGAGAATATGAATGCAAGAGTGATGTATTGGTGGCTTATTATGAAAAGTGTCGGGCATTAATAGATGAGTTTCGGCTGGTGACGTTGAGATATGTTCCTCGGGAGCAGAATTTAGAGGCTAATGCTTTGGCTCAGGGGGCATCGGGATACAAGCCGATGGTGACAGATGTTGAGATGGGGATTGTTACAATTGCAGCCGATGATTGGAGATATGATGTGTTTCATTATTTGAAGAATCCTTCTCAATCGGTTTCAAGGAAATTGAGGTATAAGGCTTTGAGATATGTCTTGTTAGATGATGAATTGTATTATCGGACGATTGATGGGGTGTTGCTGAAATGTCTAAGTGCTGATCAAGCCAAAGTTGTGATGGGAGAAGTTCATGAAGGTATTTGTGGTACTCATCAATCGGCTCATAAAATGAAGTGGTTACTTCGAAGAGTTGGGTATTTTTGGCCGACAATGTTGGAGGATTGCTTCAGATATTACAAGGGATGTCGAGATTGCCAGCAATTTGGATCAATTCAGAGAGCACCAGCATCGGCTATGAATCCAATAATCAAGCCATGGCCGTTCCGAGGTTGGGGAATTGATATGATCGGCCAGATCAATCCACCATCGAGTAAAGGACATAAGTATATATTGGTGGCAACCGATTATTTTACAAAGTGGGTGGAAGCAGTTCCATTGAAAAAAGTTGATTCTGGGGATGCAATTCAGTTCGTTAAAGAGCATATTATATACCGATTTGGTCTTCCACAAACAATTACAACTGATCAAGGATCTATTTTTGTGTCAGATGAATTTGTTCAATCTATGGAGAGTATGGGAATCAGATTGTTGAATTCTTCACCATATTATGCGCAAGCTAATGGGCAGGCAGAAGCATCTAACAAAAGCTTGATTAAGTTGATTAAGAGAAAGATTGCCGATTTTCCAAAGCAGTGGCATAACCGATTGGCTGAGGCATTATGGTCTTATCGGATGGCTTGTCATGGGTCAATTCAAGTTCCTCCATATAAGTTAGTCTATGGGCATGAAGCAGTTTTGCCATGGGAGCATGTCATCGGCTCAAGGAGGATTGATTTACAAGATGAATTGACAGCCGATGACTATCATAATCTTATGGTCGATGAGTCAGAGGACTTGGTTCAATCCAGAATGTCTGCTTTACAGAAGATAACAAAAGATAAGGAGCGTGTTGCGCGACATTATAATAAGAAGGTGGTACCGAAATCTTTTGAGGAGGGAGAATTGGTTTGGAAATTGATTCTGCCGATTGGAACTCGTGATAATAAGTTCGGCAAGTGGTCACCAAATTGGGAAGGACCTTTTCGGATTTACAAATCTGTTTCTAAAGGAGCCTACATGTTACAAGGGCTTGATGGAGAGGTATTTGGAAGAGCTCTTAATGGAAAATATCTGAAAAAGTATTACCCAAGTGTTTGGATTAATTCATGATTCGGCTGTATGTTGCCGATACATGGTAGCCGATGTATTGACATCGCCTTTAGATGGCCGATATAAGTTATATCGCCCTTAGCACAATTCTTTTTAGTATAATCGGTTGTTTCATGGTTATTTGTTCTTAGCCGATTGTAATTTTGTGATGTTTCGTTCTCCATAACAAAATTAGGGGGCATATACATACAGAAAGATCAAACTTAAGTTCAAAATTTCAAAGCAATTTCAAAATTTCAAAGCAATAAATATACAAGTATGGAGTTTATATTATCATCGGCGGATTCATGTTACAAGTTTTTGGATAGCCGATATGGCCCTTTGCCTAATTTGTTCTATTTCTTCTATGGCTTGGGCATCGGCTGCATCACTTCCTGGGATGACTTTCATGGATTTGTTTAGATCGGCTAAGTGTCTGATTGAGGACTTCAGCTTGGATTTTTGTTCTTCAATGGCTCTTGGTAAATCGGCAAGCTTCTGTTCCTCCAGTGATAACTCAGCATTGCAGGCTTCTAATTCAGCCAATAGTTCAATCTTCCTATTCTTTAGCCGATCTATATTGCTTTGGATAGAACTTGGCCCAGATATCATTTGATCAAGCTTGGCTTTTTCCTCGTTTATGGATTGCCGATTGGCATGGATGGTTGTCTCAAGATCTTTTCGCTCTCGCCTATCGGCTATCCTCTGTCTTGCTCTTTCCAGCTTGTGACGATATTGTTCAAGGAAAACTGCTGGGGAGATGATTTCGGCTACATCGTCTGGGATCTGGTCTTGAATGTCTTCAAATCTTGCTCTGATTGGTCCACAGTTGACAACCAAAGCATCAAGGGAACCTTCAAGCCGATGAGCAATATCCTTGAGAGTAGCCTTTAAGTCATCGGCTATAGGAGCAATAGCCTTGCTAGATGTTTCTTCTTCTTCATCCATGAATTGCCTTATGTCAAAAGAGAACATGTCGGCTAAGGCCTGAAAGAGACAAGATTGTTAGTTAATAGAATATTAATGGCCGATTTATATTTTTGATACAAATACTTACAGGAATAGGAGGAATCGGCTGATCTTCAATATGGTGACTGTCTCTAGCCGATGGAGTATGTTCACTTGAATCATGATGAATAGGAGTTGGAGAGCGGATCGGCTGAAATATAAAACGAGTTAATACGTGATGAAATAAGGGTTAAACAAATTTTGAAGGAAGTGTTACCGATGGAGGCGGTGCAGGTTTCTTTTTGGCAGCCGATTTCTTTTTCTACATAAGAAGGGTTAACACTGAGATCGGCAAAGAGAGTTATGGAAAGACTAAGAGTACAAAGTACATACCCGAGGTTGATATGTCTTGTGGATCGGCGTTGGTGGGGTTTGCTGAGGAATAGGGATGCTAATTGTTGGAGTTTCTTCTACTGTTTCACTCAGCTCGGCAGCTGCTTCATCGATGGCTTTTTCTATATCTTCTTCATCTGGATCATAGTTTTTCTGCTTTTTGGTGGTTTTCTTCTTTGTAGCCGGTGGAGCGATAGCCGATGACTTGATTCTTTTCCTCTTGCCAGTTTCAGAGGGAATCGGCTCACGTGTTTGCCCTTGGAGTAGGGAAGATGTCTTGGGGGCATTATAGCCGATGGTTGAAGGAGCCAATCCACCACCGTTAGGGAGAATTCCAGCAGCATAATTGATATTGACTCCACTTCTGCTGACATGAGGAGGAGAAGACTCTGTGGTCTGCAAACAAAAGAAGAAAAGAGGTTAAGTTATTTTCTAAAGACAATCGGCTATCGATAAGGGTATTGAAAAAGAAGTGTGTTTACCTGTGGAATCATGTCTGGAATGATGTCAGTCAGATACATGGAAGCCGATTGGTGAAAAAGATGTTTTTTCCATTCAACCCACCATTGATCAAAAGTGGAGCTCCTTAGCATAGCCAACTCAATGTTTTCCAAACTTCCAAGGGGAGGTCCTTCTATGCTTAATAATCTGTCCATCATCAGAGCCGATGAGATTTCTCCTCTGGCTTGGATTTTTTCTGAAAAGAACAAGCCGATTGGCAACTGCAACATTCCCAGTTGTCTGGCAGCGCTCATAGGGTAATAGAATTCATAAGATATCTGGATGTTCCTGCCTTGATGGATGCCAACAGGAAGGATACAGGGGGTGATAGCCGTTGTAAAAACTTCTCTGGATTTCTCAAATTTTTCAGAATTTATTTCATCAAATCTGAAATCGGCTGGCAATTCAAAATCTGCAGAGAATTCATATGCGAACCAATTTCTGGAATCTTTTGGAAATCCATCATAAAAATTGCCGAACCAATCGACGAAGAGTTCAGCTGATAATTCTGATCCAGGATATGAAGATGCTGCCTCCCCAAATGACATACATCTTCTGGTTGTGACCTCGTCTCCGTCGTCATCTTTGGTCGGCTCAACCAAGGGAAAATCAGCTTCGGGCAAGGCTGGTCTCTTGGCAATTTTGATTGTATGCAGATTGAGCCATAACTGCAATAGCCACCAAGGTCCACCTGTGCCGATTACTGAGTTGGTAGCAAGCTTAGCCGATGCATTGCTCAACGTCTGATATAGATAACCCAGGAGGTATTTGCCTAGTGGGAATTGCTTTTTGTTGACTAGAGCTTCGGCTATATGTTGCCAGTTGGTGGTTGGACCGCAGCTTGAACCACAAAATAAAAACTTTTCCAGCCACATCAAGAGGAAGGCTGCATGTTCTTTAGGAGTGACAGGGCCAGATCCCATATTCAGAGAGATGAATCCACTCCAGCCTCCAATGCTTCTGGTTTTGAAAATATATTGGTTTTTGCCGTTCAAGCTGATAGGGTTAGCCGATGAGGTAATGTCTAGCCTAGTTATCATAGTGATGTCCAGAAGAGTTGGGCTCATTGGTCCTTGGTTGAAGAGGAAGGCATTCAAGGTGTTGGACCAAAAATAGCTGGCAGCCGATAGCATGGGTTCATCTTTGGCCAAATCGGCTATGGTTAGGGCTAAGCACTGAGCGATACCGATTTCTTCCCAGTGAGTTTGTTTGCTAGCCGACATCCTCTTATACCATTCAGACCAAGTCTTGACAACCGATGGCCAGGATTTAAAAGTGTTGGTCCAGTGGTTCAAACTAGGGTTGGTTAACTTAAAGGGGATCCTGTTTGTCTCGGCGTTGATGATTTTTATGGGATCTTTATTACCGATTGGGCCCAAGAAATACCAATTGGGATGAACCAGGCTTGGGATTGCAACTTGGTGGGAAAGATGCTACAGAAAAGAAAGGGGAGAAGAAATAAATTACGAAGAAAAACTAATCTATGAGTAGCAAGAGGATTCGGCTGATGGGGTTACCTCAGGGAACTCAATGACCGGAGCACTTGAGGGAGCTGCAGAAGACGACATCGTCGGAGATGGAGTTGTTGCTGACGAGGGAATCGTCTACGTGGTCGCCGAGGAATCCGATGAAGCTATTGCAAGAGTTGGAGGCGATTACGGTTGAGGCGATGAAAACGGGAGTAACGGCGTGAAAACCTTCAAGCGGTGGTTGTTATTTAAAGAAGGTGTGAGATAACGGTTGAAATAGAAACAGAACCCTAGATCGATTCGGAGAGGATTCAAGCAAATCCGCAACATTCCAAATATCGCGGACTTGGGGGGCATGTGTTAACGACCAAATTTGGTAGATCAAATATTGGATCTGAAGATAGAATCAAAACGGATTTGGAGGAGGCTGGCGGTTACCAAAACAGAGCAAGAATCGGTTGGTGACCGAATCGGCTACGGTGTGTATCGACTGGTGACCGAGTCGGCTATTGTGACCATCGGCTGAGACAGAGTCGGACAAGGATAGCCGATGTAGCCGATTCCGACGAGAGGATAACAGAGTCTTTGTCGGGTTCGGTTGGTGAGCTTCATGAGGATTCCCACATATGGATTGGGTTCGAAGAAGGGAATTGTATCTATTACTTAGGATATAATGTTAGTTTCCTAGTACATACTGTCGGTTAGAGTTTGTATTAGGGAATTGTCTTTAATGTGAGTTGTAATAGAGATAAGAGTCGTGTCCGATAAGGACTTATTGTGGAGTTCTGGGTATAAATTAAACCCACGTTCGTGTAAAGAAAACAACAGATCAATACAACAACTTCGGCGCATCGCCACCTTTACTCTTTCATCGTTTTTCGACGAGTTCTTGCTTTCGAGTTGGGCTGCATCGGTTTCGATCTCCAGCAAGAGGTAAAACTTGTTATGGCGGCTTGCGCTCTCGGGATTAGTGCTTCCATCTTCATGACACTCTAATCTGGTTTGCGTAAATCGTCGAGTTATCATATATATTGTATAATCTAGATTGATATCAACATATAACTCAAATTGGCTAATAACTGTTCTACAGAAAACTAGCCAATAGAGTTATACATTGATGCTGGTTTAGATTACACAATATATCTACCATCTCGAAAAGGTTTTCATCGACTTGATTATCTAGACATTGTGTTTCTTTACATATTTGGTGCTGCATCAGTTAGGTTTGACCTACTAAATCATGTTTAGAACCATAGTCTCTAGCCTGTCTATGATTGCTAATAGAGATAGCGTCGGGGTTTCAGCCGACCTTACCTGGTTTAATTATCTTGTTATCTTGATATATTAAATCTGCCCTTTATATCGAGATATTAACTTAGTAAAATATATTGAGCTTGTTGTCAAATCTGGTTAGGATCATCTTAACATTAGTTTGATAGGTTGTTTAATATATTTTGTTCATGGTAATATCTCTGTATAAAGTAGTATCGGAGTACTAGCCGATACATGTTAGATTTGCTTAATCGGCTATGCTATGAACTGGTATAATCTATGCTTCATAATATATTTAGGCATAAGTGATTTATACTGTCTCGGCGCCCTGTCCGATCTATCCCAATCACTTAGTTTAAATATATTTTGAGACTTAGATTATATTTTGTTGATATTTACAGCCGATTGAGTAGATTTAGCTTTATCTTGCTTTATCTGTTATAGCCGATTTAATGCATCTTGCATCGGCTCAATGCTCAATGATATGTCATCGGTAAACCAGCCGATCGGCTATCATTGGTGGATTTAATTTCGCTTTCTTTGTTTCTTATTGGTTGCAGGATCAAACCAATTGGCACGCCTAGAACCCGAAAGAAGTCTTTGGACCTGCACTGGAGCTAAGCAGATCTCCCAGGCCAGTGTGTGTTTTTTGCATCAACACACCGTCTCGGCTGTTCATCAATTTTTCTCTTGATCAACTTAATTAAAGTCTTGTTAGAAGCTTCTGCCTGCCCATTAGTTTGTGCATAATATGGAAAAGAATCTAGTAGCTTGATGCCCATGCTGTCGGCAAACTGCACAAACTCATCGGACACGAAAATTGATCCCTGATCTATAGTCAATGTTTGGGGTAACCCAAACCGATATATAATATGCTCCTTGACAAACTGAATTGCATCCTTGGAATCAACCTTCTTAAGAGGGATGGCTTCAACCCACTTGGTGAAATAGTCTGTAGCCATTAGGATGTACTTGTGCCCTTTACTTGATGATGGATTGATTTGTCCGATCATGTCTATACCCCATCCTCGAAACTGCCACGGCTTTATGATTGGATGCATAGCTGATGCCGGTGCTCTCTGGATTGCTCCAAATTTCTGGCAATCTTGACATCCTTTATAATACTTGAAACAATCCTCTAGCATTGTCGGCCAGAAATATCCAGCACGCTTCAAAAGCCATCTCATTTTATGGGCCGATTGATGGGTTCCACAAATCCCTTCATGTACCTCGCTCATAACAATTTTGGCCTCCTCTAGACCTAAGCACTTGAGCAAGACACCATCAATCGTCCTGTAGTATAGATCATCATCTAACAAGACATAATGCAAGACTTTGTATTTCATCTGTCGCGACGCCGATTGAGAAGGGTTTTTCAAATAATCAATGATAGCAAACCTCCAGTCGTCGGCATCCATGGCAGCAATCTGAATTGGAACATCTTTGGCCATCGGCCTATATCCTGATGCCCCCTGAGCTAAATCATTGGCCTCGAAATTCTGCTTTCTGGGTATATGCCTCATCATCACAATCTTGAAAACCTGTAGCAACTCCTTGGACTCCTCATTGTAAACTCTGAGAATATCATTCTTGCATTCATACTCCCCGAAAAGTTGATTGATTATCAGCTGTGAATCACCAATGATCTCTATGGAATCGGCCTTGACCTCTTGTAATAACTGCAAACCTTTAAGCACCGCTTCATACTCTGCTTGATTGTTAGTATAATATGGCTTGATAGTAAAAGCGAACTCGAAGCTTGCCCCTCGAGGGGATATTATGACGAGGCCGATACCACATCCATGCCTGCAAACGGATCCATCAAAATACAGTGTCCACGGCACAATGTCTGCATATGCAATTGAATCATCTCTGTGTTGAACAATGAAATCGGCTAGGGCTTGTCCTTTAATTGCTTTGGCCGATTCATATCTGAGGTCAAACTCTGTTAAGGCAAAAATCCACTTCCTAATTCTCCCTTTTAAAACAGGGGCCGATAGCATGTATTTCATCACATCGGCCTTACTTACCACAATGCACTCATTGGAAAGTAAATAATGCCTCAACTTAGTACATGAAAAATATAAACATAGACATAGTTTCTCCACCGGCGTGTACCTTGTTTCAGCATCTAACAACCTCCTACTGAGATAGAAAATAGCCCTTTCTTTACCATCAATGTCTTGAACTAAAACCGAGCCGATAGACTTCTCATCGGCCGATAAGTACAGCCTGAATGGAACCCCTTTCTGCGGAGGGATCAAAACTGGAGGGGAAGTTAAATATTCCTTGATATCGTCCAGCGCTTTTTGTTGCTTATCACCCCATACAAACTCTTGATTGTCCTTTATTTTCAACAAAGGAGTGAATGGCTCTATCCTGCCTGATAGGTTTGATATAAAGCGCCGGACAAAGTTGATCTTCCCGAGCAGAGATTGTAACTTGGTCTTGTTAGTTGGAGGCTCGATATTTTTGATAGCATCATTGTTTTTCTGTGTAATCTCAATTCCTCTTTCATGGACCAAGAAACCTAAAAACTGACCAGCTGATACGCCAAAGGCACATTTGTTAGGGTTCATCTTTAAACCATATTTCCTTGCTCTTTCTAGTACCTTGCATAAATCGGCCAAGTGCATATCATACTCTTTGGACTTCACGACGACGTCATCGATGTAAACCTCAATCAGTGAGCCAATGAGATCATGAAAAATATAATTCATAGCTCTCTGATAAGTAGCTCCAGCGTTCTTCAAGCCGAAGGTCATGACAACCCACTCATATAGGCCGATTGCCCCCGGACACCTGAAGGCTATCTTGTGAATATCTTCTTCGGCCATGAAAATCTGGTTGTAGCCTGCGTTCCCATCCATGAAACTGATAATCTTGTGTCCAGACGCGGCATCTACCAGCAGATCGGCCAATGGCATAGGGTACTCATCTTTTGGTGTTGCTTTATTCAAGTCTCTGAATCGATACACACCCTAAGCTTGCTGTTTTTCTTTAACACTGGAACTATGTTGGACACCCAGTCCGCATATCGGCAGGGTCAAATAAAATTGGCGTCGTAAAGCCTCGCGATCTTTGCTTCGATAGCTTCGTGCATATCGGCCTTAAATCTCCTAGGAGCATGCTTAAATGGCCGATAGCCTGGTTTGATAGGTAACCGATGTTCTACGATTGATCAGCTTAACCCTGGCATCTCGTGATACTCCCATGCAAAACAGTCTATGAATTCTTTCAAAAGATTTATCAAATTATTCTTATATCCCCTTGGCAGGTTAGCACTTACATACGTCGGCCTAGGCCTGTCACCTATTCCTATATCAACCTCTTCGAGCTGATCGGCCGACGCAAAGCCTTGTCCCAATTTTCCATCTAACTCATCCACCGCATCATCTGTATAGGGACTTGCTTTCTCGTCTTGGGCAGTGGATGGTACATCTTTGTTAAGGCAACTGCTTGTCTTGATCTTCAATCGTTTCGATGTCACAATCAGTTACTTTGAGAAAATCGGCATCACAGACTCGTCCGAACAGGCAATCGATTCCCTCCATCTCCCAAACTGCGAGATCGGCATTGGCCACGTGTACTGACCGATCGGCCTGCACGATCTTGACCTGGTCCCCTTGCCATTGTATAAGGCATTGGTGCATGGTTGAAGGGACGCAACAATTTGCGTGGATCCAATCCCGTCCCAACAACAGGCTGTAGGAACCCTTTCCATCAAAGACGAAAAAAGTGGTGGGTATCATCTTGTTGCCCACGGTGAGCTCCACGTTTAGCACCCCCTTCGCCTCGGATGCGTTGCCACCAAAGTCTTTCAGCACCATGTCTTGATGAGATCCTCAGGCACTTTTCCAAGCTTCCTGAAAGTTGTATATGGCATTAAGTTTACTGCCGCGCAGCCGTCGACCAGCATCTTCGTCATCGGCCGCCCATTAACGAAGCCCTTGATGTATAACGGCCGGAGGTGCCTGTAGCTGGTGTCGACCGGCTTGTCGAACACGGCTTGGTCTGGTGACAGCTGTAACTTAGCCGAGGACTGCTCATCGTCGGCTACTGCTTCATCGGCCATCTGCACGCTGTATTCTGCTGGCAATATAAAGACCATGTTAACAGAAACTGATGCTACGCCTTTACCTTTTGCAGACTCTGGAGCTCGTGCTGATTTCGAGGTGCCTTCATCGGCCTTGACCACCGTAGATTTTATCCTCCACTCTTTTTTAGTCCTGGTGGGCCGATGGGCGGTTGTTGCTTGCTGCTCCTGGACTTGCTCCTTCTTCCTCAGCCTCTGTACCCGTCGTTTTTGGGTCTTGGTAAACACGTCGCTTGGGCACCACTGAGGATTCTGTACTTGCTCGTCATCCTCGGTCCGACGATCATGGTGCATTGGCCCTAGCCTCTCGTGTACAGACTTTCTCTACTTGCTTGGCCGATGCACTTGCTTGCTCGAGCTGCCTTGATAGAAGTCTTCTACATCATTGCACGCAGGGCACTCTTGGATGGATGGCAACCTCATCCCTTCGTTCCAGCAGAACCGGAAAAACTCGCACTCCCAATGCGAGTCGTAGGAGTTGTCTTGATCGGCGTAGTCTTGTGCTTGTTCTTCCTACCGCCGCTGGTATTTTCTGATCAGGCCCTCCGAGATCTGATAAGGTCGCTTGCCGGTCCGATGGCTGTCGCCGTCGGCCCTGTCCGCCCGCACCATGTTGACTGGGAACGGGTGTCCTTCTATCTTCATCAGCCGCTTGGCATCATCGATCTTAATCCTGCCTTGCTCGATGGCCGATTGGTTCTGTTGTCGGAAGATCTTGCATTCGTTGGTATGATGGGAATATGTATTGTGCGACTTGCAATATCTCCTCCTCTTGATTTCTTCGGCCGATGGCAGTATATGACCTACTGGCAGCTGGATTTGCTTTTCTTGCAGGAGTAAGTCAAATATCTTATCGGCCTTGTTGATGTCGAAGTCGTACTTATCTTCTTTATCGCCTTTCTTGGCCCATTGGCATGTTGTCGGCTTCTTCATCCGGGCCCACTCGGCCAAGTCGACGTCGGCATCATCTTCATCGTCTTCGTCGGAGGCGTGCTGATAGATAGTATTGATTTTCTTCGAGAACTTCTTCGCCTCCTGAAACCTTTGCTCATGGGCCGATACCCTCTGCGCTAGCTGAGCTAGGCTATCAAATTCCTGTGACGAGAACCTTTCTCGTATCGGCCCTAGTAGTCCCTAGAACGCCAAATCGGTCAGTTGGGAATTGGTCAAACTAAGGCTGTAGCACCTGTTCCTTATATCCCTGAATCGTTGAATGTATTCCGGGACCGATTCGTCAACCCTCTGCTTGATGGAGGTGAGATCGGACAGCTTCATCTCTTGTACGCCGTTGTAAAAGTATCTATGAAACTGTTTCTCCAGGTCGACCCAACCTCTGATGGAGTTGCAGGGTAAAGAGGAAAACCATGTAAACACTGACCCTGACAAGGAGAGAGGGAAAAATCTCACCCTCAACGCCTCCACAGCCAATGCCTCACCACACTGTGCTAGGAATTGGCTCATGTGCTCGTATGTCGAGACGTTATCCTGCCCTGAAAACTTGGAGAAGTCCGGGATTTTGTATCGGCTTGGCAGTGGCACTCTGTCGAACTCCTCGGGGTACGGATGCCGATACACTGTAGAGCTCTCCTTGGGCTTCAGGCCGAATTGATCTCGCATCACCTTGGCTATCATGTCGGCCCAGTATCCTGCAGGCTAGTGTGGGAAGTCCTGGTGATAGGACTGCTACAGGCCCTCTGCCCGATATTGCCTAGGGGAGTATGGTTGGAAGTGATGATTCAAGTTCTGTGCATCGTACTGCCCTACAGTATACTGCTGGTAGATTTGCGGCGCATTGTACGTAGTCGGTGGCGAAGGATTACTGAACACGGGGCCTTGAGGTTGTCCGGCCGATGGCGGGTTTACTGGGACTTGCTGCATCGGCTCGATCACCGGTTGTTTCCCCTTTGTCCATTGCACAAATTGTTCCTCCGTGATGTGCTGGGGACTTCCTCCCACTTGCTTGGCCAGGACCAGTGGCATGGTTGGCACCGGCTGAGCCGATGGAGGCGGGATCGGCGCCGTCGGCTGTGGGGTTGAGCTCAAATCGGTCCTCAGGGTCCGATAAGCAGGGAACTTGTTTTCAGGCAAGAAAATCAGCCCTTGAGGTTTGTACTGGTGAATTGAGCCATCTAGGATTGATTTGACCGTATTGGTCAATGTATTCACCAGAATCCTCGACTGGTTGACTAGCGCAGAGTGGACTGCGGAGTCGATGCAGTCTTGCAACGTTGGCGCGGCGTTCTCTTCAGTTTTGACGGCGTGGTCGTGGGCTGCCACCGACATGCTGGCTCCATCGCCAGGGCTCGGCATTATCACCTTAGATTTTTGGATAAGGGTGCCTTGCCGAGCCCTAGAGTATGTTTGCAGGTACATATTTTGGAACTGCTCGACCAGCTTATCCATCTCAGCTCTCTGCTCTTCATTGATCTGGTCGACCGACACGGAGACGACGTTCTCCTCGGAGATCTAACCCTGCTCTGACATCTTGCAGTGGTCTTCTTGTTGTCGCGAAGCTTGTGTTCTTATTGTCCCACCGAGCATGCCAAAAGCGTGTTGGCGTAGAATTTCGACCTGCCTTACAACCAAACGGGTTCCACGTTTTCACGGCGGCCTAGGAGGTTTGCTTTACTCCAGTGTAGGTCCAAAGGCTTGCCTAGGTGCGTGTAGGGCGTGCCAGTTGATTTGATCTACAATCAACAAGATAAACAAGTAAACCATGTCGCATTGTCGTGGCCCAGCCGATAGGGCAAAGCTACATCGGCTTACTCGTGATAAAGCGAGATTAAAGCATGAATCTAATCTTATCGGCCTTCATCAACATACTGGAGTCAATTAATGGCAGCGGCCGATAAGGGATAATAAAGATAACTACACTAGCTAATACTCTAATGTGAATCTATATGAACTAACCAACCAATATAAACATACTGATCACAGATAAACCCTAAAGAGTAATCTATAACAAATACATTTATATTCATCAATCCATTCACATAGATGGTGGACACACATAAAAACCTTAGGATAATCATATGTATCAGGTAAGACTGGCTGAAACCCCAGTCCTATCCTTAATTACAATCGAAAACAGGCTTCGAGTTAAATCTCAAAACAGGACTAAGGTCAATAGCAACTCAAAGTGTGAATTGAGACTTAACACAAAGAAAATCAAGTCGCCGATTGCTTTTGGGGATGGTAGATGCATTGAAAGATCTAACCAAGCATAGTAATTAAACCACCATCGGCAACAAACCCTAAAACGAGTAAATCGCTGGCGGAACATAATTAGGACACTTGTCAAGATCATTCAAAACATGATAAACGACGATCACATCATCGAGGCTTAACGTGTCTAAAGCGACACGCTAGCCCCGACGATGTAGATCGTCGGGCACGAGTTCTTACCTCTGCTCTGGGGAAGCAAGAACTCGCCGGAGATAACCTCTTGCGAGGATTGGCGATGCGCCGAAAGTAGATTGAAACAAACTGATTGTTGTATTGAGTTGTGAGAGAGTTTCTATGTACATACTACCGGGATATTTATACCCGAGATTACAACATGGTCCTTGTAGGACACGATCTTATCTCTAATTAACAAACAAGTCTTTGCGGCAGACTCTTGCCAAAGATTAGATCTAAACCTACTTGATTTACAAGATACAATTGCCTAAAAACGAGCCTTATCACTATTTGGCAACTTCCTTGAAGTTTATCTTGAACCCAAACCAAGCCCACGCTGACTCTGTCAGCTTCCAACCTCTATCGGCCGATGACTACATTGAATCTGTATCGGCCGATACGTTCTTCCTGGTAGCGCCTCTCCCAGTCCGATACGCATACTGAGTCCGATACGAGACTTGGTCTGACTCCAATTCAGCCCTTCTCTCCGTGTCGGTTTCCTCTTCCCTCTCCGGGCCGATTATGAAAATCTGCTGTTAACAATTGGTTTAGCATCCTCTTTAACATTTAATGAGTGCTCGATCACCTCTCTAGGAATACCCGGCATATCAGACGGTTTCCAAGCAAAATATATCTTTATTGTTTTATAGAAAGGTGACGAGCGCGCTTTTCCTATTTAGGATCTAACTCGACGCCTATTACAGCAGTTTTGGAGGGATCAGAGGGATCAAGGGGAATCTTCTTTGTCTTAGCGTCGCCTTCTCCCGACCTGGCTATCTTCTTTGCTGGGATCTCACCTTCGCCTGATATTGATGCAGCTAGTCGGATCTCTTGTTGGCCGAGTAATCTCTCATGAGTTTGGGCCATGTCGCAGCTTTCCTTGTCGTAGGTGAAGGCTTGCTTGACGTCGCTGCGCAAGGAGATGACTCCATTGGGGCTGGGCATCTTCATCATGAGGTAGGTGTAGTGAGGTACCGCCATGAACTTGACGAGCGCAGGTCTTCCGATGATTGCATGATAAGCTGCTTCGAAGTCGGCAACCTCAAAGCTGATATTCTCTGTCCGGAAGTTTTCCCGAGTGCCGAAGGTGACCGGAAGGGTGATTTGCCCGAGTGGCATAGATGACAGCCCTGGGATGACTCCATGAAAAGGGGCTGAACTCGGCTTCAATTCTGATCTCGGGATCTGCATCTCGTCCAGAGTCTTGGCGAAAAGGATGTTGAGGGCGCTACCGCCGTCGATGAGGACACGCTTGAGCTTGACGTTGTGAACCACCGGGTCTAGTACCAGGAGATACCGCCCCGGGTGAACCACTCGGTCATGGTGATCCGAGTGGTTGAACGTGATAGCCACCTCCGACTATCGTAAATAACGTGGGACTTCAGGTTGTACAGCATTGATTTCTCTGTCGGTCAGCTTCTGCTTCCTCTTTGACTCATACGCTAATGGTCCTCCAAAAATATGGTTTAACTCGGCTCTGTGATATTGGAAAGGCTCTGAGCCACCAGCTGGGTCGTCCCTCTTGGTTCCTGAAGTGCAGCTCCATCTGACGGCTTCTGGTGTAATTGACTTGCATATTGTTCAGCGAACTGTTTGTAGATGAAACAATCTTTGGCCGCGTGCTTGTGATTCGGGTGATGAGTGCATTGGGCGTTCATGATCTTGTCGTAGGCGGTGACTCGGGGACGCTGTTGTTGGTAGTTTGACGTTGTGGCAACCAGATCCTCGGGCTTACGCTTGCGATCTTTTTGGCCGTTATTGCCGTTGCCATTGCCGTTGTCCTTCTTGGGGCGCCAGTTACTCCCGGATTGCTTGTCATGCTTGTCCTGCCGCGAGGCTTTAATTGCATCGTCCGATTTGGCATAGGAGTTGGCTATCTCGAACATCTTCTTGACCGTCCTCGGAGGCTTACGCCCGAATTTGCCGATCAGCAACTCGTCACGGACGCCTTTCTGGAATACGGCTATGATGACATCATCGGTGATGTCGGGGATCTTGTTTCGCTTCTCTGAAAAACACCGAATGTAGTCTTTTAATGACTCGTCAGGCTTCTGAATCACGTTGTAGAGATCGAAGTTGGTCCCGAGCCATTTGAAAGTGCCCTAGAAATTGGCGATGAAGTGGTCCCGAAGCTCGCTCCACGAATCAATCGAACCTCTTGGTAAGCTTGTGAGCCAGTTCCTGGCTGAATCGGCGAGAGCAACGGGCAAGTAGATCGCCATGGCCTTGTTGTCTCCTCCTACTGCGCGGATGGCGAGGGTATAAACGGTTAACCATGACTCGGGGTCGGTTTTGCCGTCATACTTGTCAATCCCTGTGGGCTTGAATCCACTTGGCCAATCCAGTCGACACAGGTCCCGAGTGAACGCGGGTACTCCATCGTCATAGTTGTCGGGTGATCTCCTTCGGTCTCCATAATAGGGTCTGTTGCGCTCACGATGGCACCGGTCAAGTACCTCCCTCAAGTCACTCGGCGGGGGCCTTCGAGAGCTGCTCTGGTAGTTGGAGTTATTGCCATAACGAACCCGATCGTGGGCGGGTGGCCGGCCGTGACCTCTCTCATGACAGTCGGCTGATTGATCTTGATGCTTTCACGCTGCGTAATGACGAGGGTCCTTGGACTTGGCGGGTGTCTTGCTGAGCTCGGGTCTCCGGTAGTCTTTAGATCGCATCGGTGGTAGGCGGCTGCCCTCGAGTGTCTCGGCAATGGACTCGATAGCTCCCCGCGCGGATCCTGTGGGAGCACTGGCGGCTGTGGCTGCGACAATAGTCTTAACTTTGTCTAGAATCGGTGTTACCGCAAGGGGTGCCACTTCGATGACGGTATCGATGAGGGTGAGAGCAGCGACCGCGTTCTGTTGAGGCATGAGGAAGATGTTGGTATTGTCGACTCGGGTCTGGAGTATGGCTTCATAAGCGGAGCATCCATCCGCCCTCAGATCTTGTTTTCTCTTGTCGGCTTCTTCTTTCCGCCTGAGCTCCTCCTCCTTGCGCTTGTTTTCCTCCTCTATACGCTTGCGCTCCTGTTCGAACTTGGCTCATTCCTCTTCTACAACAATACGGGCCATGGCTGAGTCGATCTCGGCTACTTTGGCCATGAGGACGTTGAAGAACTTCGGATCGTAATCCTTGTCGAAGTCGGAGTCGTTGAATTCGTCCGTGGAGATGTCGTAGAGGTCATCGAAGTCGGAAGAGCTGAGGTAATCAGCGATCTCAGTAGATGAGCATGACCCGAGCGGTTGAATCATGACGGCAATTTCCCTGGAGCACGGACCGCAGCATGACGATGAAGAAGATTCTCCCAAGTGGATCGATTCCAACTCAGAAGATAGAGGATTTTGGTAGATCTCAGCGTCGTTTGGTAACCCGAACGGCGCCGAGTGGTTTCCCCCTCTCGACTGGTCCGAATCCGAGTCAAGAAGAAAGATCTTGCCGAATTTGTCGGTGATGAAGTCGAGGCTGCCGAAGCGGAACGCCTGTCTAGGGGCAAAGGCGAAGTCATCGATGCCTGATGAAGATCCCATCGCGCTAGTCGGCGAGTTGAAGAAGAAAACTTGACGCAGGCCCCTACCTGGCGCGCCAACTGTCGAAACTTGGTTTTGGCAATAAGAAATTGGGGGTTGCAGTCAAGCGCCAAACACAATCACTACAAGAGATAAGGCCTTCTATGACCATTTCCATATGACAAAGCACGTTTTAGTCATTAAAATGATGTGTTTATGAAATTTTTCTTTGGATGACAAGCACTTGTGACTAAGTTGTCATTTAGTCATAAACAAATGCCGCCTTACTGTTCTGTCATTTTTAGTGACAATAATTCATGACCAAAGTGAAGGAATGTAATGGTCATAAATTTAAAACTATTTATTACAATATGTGTGACAATAGCTCATGACAATATTGTTGGGATGTGATGGTCGTAAATTAAAAATCATTCAAAAAAACATTTTGGAACAGCCACGTGGACTGGTGGGAAGGTAGACACAGCCAAGTGGACTGGTGGGACCCACCTGTAAGGTAATTATTAACTATTATATATAATATATAATAATTAAAAAAAATGGTGCTCGGGAGAGATCGAACCCGCGCCGGTGGCTGCATAGGAGCTGGATGAACCACTGAGCTACTCATCCAGTTGGTGTGTGTTCTCAGATTCTTTTTCTTTATATGGTTTCCAACTAGTAGACACTTAACTAGGTAAGGCGTGCATCTGGTTTCCATCCCTGGGTTAGACCGTTGGACGCGCATCTGAGCCCAATGCTGCACCTGCTGGAGACCGCCGCCGCCGCCGTAGTGATCCCACGCCGCACGCCGCCAGCTGCCCTGCCCGCCATAGGAGGTCGACGCCAGTTGGCTGCATCTCCTGGCCACCGGGCTTCACCTGCACTACCTCTGGGAACGGCCCTACTAGCCAAACGCCGCTGGCCAGATCCCGCCGCCGCCGGTAGGAGGCCGTCGCCTGTAGGAGGCCGCCGCCGGAGGCAGGATACCGCCGTCTGGCTGTCACTCTAGGCTGTCGAGCTCTAGCCTGGGATCGCTTGACACCGACGCCCTCAGTCTGGCTGGAGCTTGACACCAACGCACTCAAGAGCTCCAGCCTGGGATCGCTGCTGGCCGCGGGTGAGACTGCCCCATCTCCCCTTCGATTAGGAAGGAAAGGTATGGTACAAACTTATGTTTCTGTTCCTATATTTCGAAAACAAACCATATATTTGAACTGAAACCATAGATTAGAACTGAAACCAAAGATTAGAACTGAAACCATAGATGTTAAGTGATAGAAAGAGGCAAATAGAAATCTGGGCAATGAATACTTGTTGATTCAATGTGTCGCAGATGGGCAGAACTTGGATGAATTGTAGGTTGTTTAGCAAGGAGCATCAGGAAGGGGTAACTGAGTTCATGGACTTTGTTGCTGAAAATTTGAGTGGCAGTCAAGAGATATTATGCCCCTGCCGTAAGTGTTTGAATCGGTTAAATCGACACAAAGGAGAAGTGTTGGACCACTTTCTTATTTACGGGATGTGTAGCACATACACTAGGTGGATACATCATGGAGAACCATTACTCACGTTTGAGCATTGGAATGAAGATATTGGCTGCAATGTTGATCATTTGAATGAAAATGTTGGCTACAATGTTGATTTTGGGACGAATGGGCCTCAAGATGACCCAGAAGATGAACAAATGTACCATATGGTGCAGGATCTGTATCCAGATCAAAATCAGTGTCCAAGAATGAAGTCAAAGTTTGCTGCCATATTAGAAGAGATGAAACAGGTGCTACACCCTGGTGGTTGATATACTAGGTTTTCTTTTGTGGTGAGGCTGCTCCACATCAAGTCATTTTATAGAATTAGCAATGTTGGATTCAGTGGTTTTTTGGAGTTGTTAAGTTCAGCATTCCCAGATTGTTCTATCCCTACATCCTATGATGAGGCGAAGAAAGTTATTCGTGCATTGGGTCTTGGATATGAGTCAATACATGTGTGTCCGAATAATTGTGTTCTTTTCCGAAAGGAGTTAGAAAAAAAGGATGCATGCCCAATATGTAAAGCTTCAAGATGGAAGGATGGAGATGGTAAAAGGAAGATTCCAAATAAGGTTCTAAGGCATTTTCCTTTGATTCCAAGATTGAAGAGGATGTTTAGATCCAAAGAACTTTCAGCTCAGGCACAATGGCACAAGTTGAACAGGAAACCAGTAGATAATGAGCTTAGCCATCCTGCTGATGGCGAGGTTTGGAAGGATTTTGACAGTAAGTATGAATGGTTTGCAAATGATGCATGAAATGTCAGTCTTGGCCTAGCTACCGATGGGTTTAATCCATTTGGGAAGATGAGCTCCTCATATAGCATGTGGCCAGTATTTCTTATCCCCTACAACTTTCCTCCGTGGCAATGTATGGACCAATCCAACTTCATGATGTGCCTACTTATTTCTGGTCCGGCATGCCCAGGAAAGGATATGGATCTGTTCCTGTAGCCACTGGTTGAGGAATTGTTAACTCTCTGGACTGGTGTCCCAACTTTGGATGCATTGACCGGAAAAGATTTTGATCTTCATGCTGTAGTCATATGGTGCATTCATGATTATCCGGCTTTGGGTACACTTTCAGGTAGAATAACTAGAGGTTACTATGCTTGTGTTTGTTGTGATAAAAATCCTTGCTTCAAAAAACTTAGGAACAAGATTTGCTACATCGGCCATCGTCTTTTTCTTCCCACGGACCATATTTGGAGGAGAAAGAAAGACTTTGACGGTCAGATTGAACAGCGCGGGCAGCCTAAAGAATTTACTGTGGATGAGTTGATGGAGCAATTGGCGAGGGTGGAACATGTAAAACCCAGGGACCATCCTAATAACAAAAAGAGAAAGAGGTTACAAGAAGGTCAGTGCTAGAAGCGCAAGTCGGTCCTATGGGATTTGCCATATTGGTCTAGCTTGAAGCTATGTCACAATCTTGATGTTATGCATATCGAGAAAAATATATGTGAGGCCCTTCTCGGTACATTTCTCAAAATTGCAGGTAAGTCAAAGGATTCTATCACTGCGAGGCTAGATTTGGAAGATATGGGCATAAGGAAAAATTTACACTTGAGGGGTGATGGGAATTCATCCAATATTCCACGTGCTCCATATGAGATGACTAAAGGCCAGATTAGTGATTTCTGTGCTTTTATAAAGACTGTCAAATTCCCAGATGGGTATGCCTCCAACTTAGCAAGGTGTGTTAGTGCTGATGAATGCAAATTACAAGCATTGAAAACTCACGATTGTCATATCCTTCTGCAAAGGATATTACCTGTCGGTCTCCGAAGAATCATGCATAAGGAAATATATGAAGCAATTGTTGAATTAGGAAACTTTTTTCAGCAAATTTGTGCTAAGAAATTGAAGGTAGATGTCTTGAATAGGATGAGAGGTGAAATCCCAATAATATTGTGCAATCTTGAGAAAATTTTCTCGCCAGCATTTTTTGATGTGATGGTGCACTTGTCAATTCATTTTATCGATGATGCAATCCTAAGAGGTCCAGTTCAATATAGATGGATGTACCCTGTAGAATGTAGGTTGCTGACCTTGAAACGCTTTGTGAGGAACATGGCAAGGCCTGAGGGATCCATTGTAGAGGCATATGTCGCAAATGAGTGCTTGACTACTTGCTCAAGGTATTTTGATGATGTTGACACCAGGCACAATCGTGAGGACAGGAACCGAGAGTGTGTTCCTATGAGTACAGGTGGTGGTTTATCCATCTTCCAGCATGGAGCAAATGTGTTGGGGGCACCATGGATTACATATGATGAGAAGGATTATGATAGGATGGTTTGGTATGTCCTCAACAATACTATGGAGGTCGAGCCATTTATAGAGTATGTCCTTCAATGCACCTATTTTAACTTGTCTCTCATAAAATTTTAGCTCAAATGGGAATTGTGTATCTGTTTGCAGGGTTTACACGAATGAGTTACATACTGCTGGCATAAGTGATGTTCAGGGGAACCTTGCTAAGGAATTTCCAGGGTGGTTTAGGAAACATGTGAGTAATTATTTAATTATTTTCAGTTTTGGCTGTGAAATAATGTCATTGTTTTAGAATTTTCTGTTTAGCAAATGTTGGTAATGTATAATTTTTTTAATGCAGCTTGCTACCCGAAGATTTGTGGATGGAGAAGAAATCAATGAAGACCTATATGCATTGGCAAGTCTACCAGATCTTAGACTTCGTATATTTTCAGGACGCATTGTTGATGGAGTCCGATATCACACCGTGGACTGTGAGAGCAATAGAAGAACACAGAATGGTGGAGTCATGGTTGAGGGAACACATAATGGAGAAGATATAGACTTTTATGGTCAGTTGAAAGAAGTAATACAGTTGGATTACAACTCTGATGCCAACAAACAAAGGACAGTCGTGTTTTTCAAGTGTGATTGGTTTGATACCTGTAGCAAGAAATCTAGGATGAAGAATGATGGATATTTCAAAAGCATCAACCATGGCAGTTGTTGGTACAAGGATGATGCTTTCATCCTTGCAACACAGGCAACAAAGGTTTTCTACTTGGATGATATGAAGCATGGTGCACCCTGGATGTCTGTTGGTGAACCATTGGTGAACTTCCTATTGATGTATGTTGGTTTCTATTTGGTCATCTGTAGGTGAACTTCTGTATTACTGTTAGTGAAGTGAATGATTAATTATGGATTAAATGATCTCTATGGTTGTCTAATTATTTGTGATAGTTATTTTTATGGGCTTGGGCTGTAATCCAATTTGATAAAAAAATCTTAAAAGGCTGAAAGCATTTGGCCCAAAAAATTGCATCCAGCACCTGGGCCAAAACATGTGGCCGCCCATCAAGTGGGCCAAAACATGGCTGCCTAGCAACTGGGCCAAAAGTTGGCTGCCTAGCAACTGGGCCAATTGTGCTCACTAAAACTAAAATTGTAAAAATCAGTTCATGGGCTTAACTGGGCCAAATTTGTTTTATACATTTTTTTTGTCATACAGCCCCTACCACGTCAAGTGCCACGTCATCCCTATAGACACTTGTCATCATCTCATCTAACATATTATGACAAATATAGTGACCAAAAACATGGTCATAACCTGGTGACGAACCTACAGCTGTCACTAAGATTAATGACAATTGGGCCTATTAGTCACAGAAGGGGGATTATGACCCACCTTCTATGACCACAGCCATATTGTCATGAGTGTGTCACAGAAGGGGTATTGAAGAAAAAGGCTATAATTGTCATAAGCAGTTAGTCATAGAAGGCCCCCTCTCCTTGTAGTGGATGGGTTAGTAGACAAAGGGATTTAGACAGGTTCAGGCCTTCTATAAAGAAGTAATACCCTACTCCTGTTTCGGGGATTATATCCACCGAGTGATTTATTGATCTCTTGATCTCTCTCTTCTTATGTCGGTCTTTTTCAATCTCTTGCAATGTTTCTCTATCGATCTATCCCTCATGGGACGTCCTACCCTCCTTATATAGGTTTAGAGGGTAGGCTCACAAGCCGGAGACCTAAATACATACGGTATCGGACTCCATAATACTCCCGACTTAGGACTATAAGCCATTCCTTATTACACATGGTAACGTAATACTTAAGTCCTAAGCCGATTACATATTCATGAATCATAACCTATCCCCTATACTCAGTCGGATAAGCCAGTCATGAGGGTATACGGTACCCATAATCTCCACAATATCATCTTTGGTTTTTCTACTTACGCTTTGGTTGTGGAGTTTGTTGAGACTATGCGCAGGGAGTTTGTGGAGCTTGCTATATAATTGATGGGTTTATCTGCTCTTTGTGGCAACACATGACATGAATTACTATATGTATGTTATTAAGCTCCTGAATAATACCTGAACATAATTCCTATGCTTCATGAAATCAGTGTCAAAAGGGGAGAAGAGTTACAACCAATGACACAATGCAACTATTTTCTTATTTTCTTTTGTTTTGCTTTCTTTGTTTTTCTTTCAAAGGAGGAGAAATTTTTATTTTTGTTTTTATTTTTCCAAACACCAAAACAAACATTTTTGATGGGTTTGCCAATGTGTTCATCAAGGGGGAGATTGTAAAATCAAGGTGTGTTTGATTCTTTTGTTGTGATGAACAATTGGCATCTGAGGTTGTTGGTTTTGATATTTGGAGATTCTTGGCGAAATGGTTTGTGAGATGTTTGAATTTTCAGATGGTGAACAGGAACTGTTGTTTTGTTGGGTCCGGTCAGAATGGGCAGGTAAGACCGGTCAGACCGGCGGTATGTGTGCGGTCAGACCGGCTAGCCCACGGTCTGACCGGTCGACTCTGTGTCGATTTCGGTTTCGGGTTGTTTTATTGGATATCCGTGGTTAATTCATGTTATGGCTTCTAGATGGATACTATGCGTATGTAATGCTGTTGTGTGCTAACAATGAGTCAAGTTGGTGATAGCTGGTGCTCGGATATGGTTTCTTTGTTTGATTCATGTGTAGGTAATCTTTATGTCTCGAGAGAGTATTGCCGGTGATGGATCGGGAGTCAACTTAGAGATAAGGTGACGTCCGGACAGTCAGATATCATGTGGGATACTTAGGCTAAAGATTAATGCACGTGGCTGGTGAAGTTTCCATATGGCATACGATGGAGATATTGTGTGCATATGGGATGTGGAGTCGAATATGGTACAATTGGAATATGTAAAGTTGGTTTCTTGTACGGGAAGGTTTCCTAGGTGGATTAGGACTTCTTGTATGAGTTTGGTTCGTGGCTTTAGGCTGCCTACCTCATGTATAAATAGAGAGGGAGGGTGTGGCCTCCCGGTATCGCTTTTGGAGAGCATTGAGTTGTGTGTTGAGTTAGGGTTTCGAGTTTAGTCAAGATTTTTGTGAGGAGTGTTGTTGTTGTACTTTGTAAACACAGAGGAAAGTATTAAAGTTGTCATCTACTTTGAGGGATCTTCAATTTGTGTTTGCCCGGGTTTCAGCGGTCTAACCGGCAAAACACTGGCGGTCAGACCGACCGCATTGCAGCGGTCAGACCAGCGGGAACACGGCGGTCAGACCGGTGACAGCGGCAGGAGGTAGAAACGACTTTGGAGCGATCAAATGGAGAGATCAACACCAGTCAGACCGACGGCACAGGCACGGTCAGACCGGCTGATCTATTCCGGTCAGACTGATCTACATTGATTTGAGGGTAACTTTTAATTCCACTAAAAGTTTTGGTTTTTGGGTACTACAACCATTCACCCCCCTCTGGTTGGCTTAGTTCTTGTTCTTCGATCCTACAGGAGGGACTCTCCTCGGCTATCAAAAACTAGTTGAGCTTTAACAAGATGCTGGAGACTATCAGCTCAGCTGGCTGCTATCGTTCCCTTTGCCGAGATAGGGAAGATCTTGGGGCAACCCGAGCCATCCTTGGAGAATGTCAATGTGGTCACCATGAGGGGAGGCAAATCAACTCGTGATCCGCCATACCCAACAAAGGCAGCCAAGGGAAAAGAGACCCAGGAGGAGGAACCTAGTCCTGACAACTCCAACGCGGCACAAGATGGGAGGACGGCTCCATAGGAGTTCATTGATACGAACATCCTGCCATTTCCTTGCCGCAACAGGAAGACGATCCTGGATGAGCAACTCAGCCGATTTATCGAGGTAATCCAAAAAATATATATCAACATCCCATTACTAGATACGATGCAGGTGCTTACCGATGCACGCTACCTGAAGGACATCATCAGTAACAAACAGCCATTGCTCACCACAGAGACCGTGAAGCTGACAGAAGAGTGTAGCGCAGCGATACTCAATCGGCTTCCTAAGAAGAAGAAAGATCAACTACACGATCGGGACATAACACTTTGACCATGCCTTGTGTGACCTTGGAGCAAGCATCAGTGTCATGCCCAAGGTAGTTTTTGATCAATTAACTTCACTACTCTCTCGCCTACACCCATGATGTTGTAGCCGGTCGACTCCACGGTCCATTACCCAGCGAGAATTGTCGAAGATATTCTGGTGAGAATCCAGGGTTGCTTCACTCCTGTCGATTTCATGGTATTGGACATGGACACCGACAAGGATACAACACTTATCCTTGGGTGTCCATTGCTAAGCACCGCAGACGCACGGATTGATGTGGGAGCCAAATAAATCTAACTCCACATTAAAGGGAAGGAGGAGAAGTTCGATTTCTAGCCTAGGAAGGAGCAACGTTGCATGATCCAAATCAAGTATGGGCCAAACAAGAAGAATATCCATGAGGTCGAAGTGACACCTCCAAAGAAGGACTGCCTTGCGGCATTGATGGAGGAGATATTTCCCTCTCCAATACCGTAATGTCAAGATGCCAAAAAGGCAAGGGGTGCAGCCAAGGTCACAGCCCTTGAAGTCCGCAGAGTCGTCCACACCTGCAAAACCAAGGAAGACCAAAAGAGTGTGGCGAGCCAAGAAACCGTAGTCATCCGTCTCATCATCTTTGAAGCCGGACATAGCGACAAATTAAATAGAACAGAGAAGTCCCGCTTGTTGGACTTAAAATAATGAGTCCTCCACCGAAAGGTAAACTCGGTAGTTATCCCATATTTATTTTCCAAATTGCATATTTGATTTTTCAATTTGCATTTGCATATTTTCTTTTCCCAATCATGTTTGAATTTCCAATCCTTTGTATTTTCAAAATCCTTTTGCTAAAAACCAAATTTGAGAAATGACAAAGTTAGTTAGCTGATCTCTCTTGAAATGAGGACCCATTAATTTAAAATTTTGGAGGCATATGAGGTGGTCCCCTAATCATATCTTTTAGAAAATCAAAATGAGACCACTTGGAGATTTAAAGAGGTCTGACTTGGCATCTTTCTTGTAACCAATCTATCACTTTTATTAGTAGAGAGTGTCATTATTGTTGCCTTGAAAGGAGAGCACATGGGGTGACGGGGCAAAAGGGGTCGGTCGAACCCCTGGTTCGACCGAACCAGGGTTGGCTCTCCCTTATAAAAGCCAAATCATGGCTCTTGTTCTCCTTGCCCCAAACCAAGCTACATTTTCTTGCCCTTGGATTCTCTCCTCCTCCTATAGTTTCTCTCATGTTCTTGTCTCAAGTTTGAGAATAAAACTTTGCTTCTCTCTTCTTCTTGAATTCCAAGTTCACCGTAAGTGTTAAACTACAAGAACATGTTGTGGTGGTGTCATTACCCCACAAGAACGATTGTTGTGATGCGTTCTTGCTCACAAGAATGATTTTTGTGGAGTATTACTATCCACAAGGACGATTTTGTGGTAGCAACCAAGCTCCACAAGAACGACTAACTCTTGGATGGCTAACCAGCTTTTGATAACGTAACCCCATTTTTTTAGTGTTCTTGTGTGTTCTTTGCTCGTGTGTGTAGGATGAAGAAGAGCGCAAAACATTTCCTCAGCGCAATCAAGCGGGTTGCAAGTTCGAGCTCATATCACCATTCCCACAGCACGTGTGTGTGCCCGTCCAACAAGTATGCGTCGAGTGAAGAGCAAGTAGAGTCCTATGGCCAAGCACCCATGGACGAGAATCAAAACAAGGCAAACATCCATCCTGACACTGAGCTGGACCTGCAAGGTGACTAGGAGGGACAAGCCTACTCCATCCTCAAGGATCGTTTGTTTGCTCACACATGAGCATACGACATGGCTCTGCTTGCCAAAATAGATATGGATGTGGATTTTGCTAATGTGGTGCGAGCTATAGGATGGAAAGGTTTTGTGCCTATAGATGATCATGGTTCATGTTTTCTCATCATACAATTTCCCTGTACTTTGTGAGTCATGGGGCAGGGTATTATACTCTTATTTTTCAGGACAGAATACTATCTCACATGGAAGGATCTCAATAATCATCTGGGATTCAATAGAAAGTGTTCTGTTGACTTGGAGTCTGCGACTTCAGGTTTCAACAAAAATGAATTCTTGCATCGCATTTCCGGAGAAATTGTGTGTGGGAAACTGTGAGCTAATGACATTCACAATCCCACCTTACGCTTGATTCACAAGTGGTTGGCCTTTACCATCTTTCCTCAAAAAGATGTTAGGCCAATCCGCAATGATGAGTTGAAAATCATGTATGCCATGACTAAAAAGATTAAAATAACTTAATATGGTAAAACAATGGTTAGAATAACTTAAGATGGTAGGACCAATAGAATGCACATCTCTAATCACTCGCATTGCTGTTAAAGTCGGAGCTTTGGTGAATGGTCCCATCATAGACCTTCCCCAACCTCACTTTATCATTAACAAGGATTATCTTGTACAAGGGCATACAATGAAATATGGTCCAAATGCCTCTATTTTGTTTTTCTTCCCCGGATATACAAATGAGATTCTGTTACCTAACCCGGAATTTCATTTGTATAATTACTGGGTGCTAACCATTCTTCTCGTATCATGAGAGGGAGCTCAAAGGAGCAGTGTTTCTAGGAAGACAATTCAGAGCATGTCTAGAAATGCCGCTGCGGAGCAACCACAACAGAAGCCACTGTACCCACAGGTAGATTGGAGCCATTATGGGTATACACCCGGCTGGGACCAATCGTTGCCAACATATGGAGCAGGGAACTCGGCGTGGGCAAGTGCGAGTATTGATCGGTGGGAGCATCCCATCAACAGACTCTGGGATGATATCCGCAGTACAGACCACTCCTCCAGCTCCAGTGGAATGCCTCCACAGCCCAGTGCACACCACTCTTTCTCGTCTCGAAGTTTTCGTGACTTTGGACTAGGATTTGCAGATGTCAATCGACAGCTAGGAGAGCTTAATCTTCGGACCAATGAGATGCACAATATGCTAAATCAGCATGTCCAGGAGACCCACTCATTGTAGTATCATACCGATAACCAGTTGGCGAACATCAACGTTGCCATGCAATAGAATCAGGCCGATATGTTGGCCTACTTCCAATCACAGGGATTCAATCCCCATCATGCACCATGAGAAAGAAGTTAGCTTGGGGCAGTGCCTCCCCCACTAAGGTAACTTGTATCTTTTATCTTCTTGCATTTGCATTAAAAAAAAGATAAAAATTTGCAAAATACAAAAATACCAAAAATATTTGCTTTTTCATACGTAGTAAGAATGTTTTAAGTTTTCCCAATTGAGATGATGCAAAGTTGCTTTGTTATATTTCACTCTAGTGCTTAGTTTACAACTTAGTCTTCACCTTAGTTTTTGAGTTTGTTGGTCAAAAATCTTTGCCTTTAACTTGAAACTTGTGGGTTGCATATGCATGATCTAAGTCTAGGTTGTTGTTGGATATGAATTGGTGAAATAAACTTGCTTTGATCTTTCTCCAAGCGATATTGGAATTTCGAAGAATTTGTTTTTCAAAAGAATAAAAATTTATAAGTTTCTCAATGATGATAAATTCCCACCAGAGCCATATGATGATCTTATTGAATAGCCTATAAACATATGCTGCTTGTTATTGCATTGAGCTTTATCAAATTGTGACCCTCGTGAGATTCTTTTCATACTTTCTTGATCAAAATATCATGCACGTGCACCCACCATATATGCTTTACCTCTACACTGGAGGTTAGCAAAATAAACAAGTCATACACCTACCATAGTTATTTACATTGAGGGTTAGCAATATTTTCATCCACCAAATAAATACTCCATCATATCAGTCAAAATGTCTCTCCTAGTAGTTTGCAATAAGAAATGGCTGAAAAAAAAGAAAAGAAGATAGAAGGTAGAAAATATTCTCAATCAATATGAGAAGAAAAACATGAGAAAAAGGAGAAAAGAAGTGTTTGCTCTTGAGAAATCATGAGAAAAAATAGTAGAAGAAAAATAGCCATATCGCTAAGTTACGAATAAAAGAGAGTCTATGACAAAGGAGTATCACATACACCTTCTACCATATAGCTACACACTTCGCATACCTTGATCAGATTGTATGATTTGCTTTCTCCTTGGGTCCTCTTTTTGGTTTTGCAATATATGTGATTTAAGTATTGCCATATCTTTTATCCATACCCGGAGCTCCACATATAAACCTTTAGAGGTAGGATGATAAAAGAGGCAAGATTATGCCTTGGTAAGGATTTATACACATTGAGCGATCAAGAGTATCATTTGAGGAACTTTGATTTTAATTGCAAAACTTCTTGAAAACCTCTGGAAGGAAAGTTGAACAAAAGAGTAAGTGATTGCTGCTCTACGATCCATTCTATCTCTCAACCGCCCAAGATGAGGAGAAGCTACAAGCCCCATAAGGAATAAGGTAATAAAGGTAAAAGTACTATTGCCAACTTATTCAAATTCTAGGTAGAAGGATATGTTGTAGGCATAGTACTATTGCGAAATAAAACATAGTAGCTGTTGGTATTTCTTATGTTCACAAATAAATCCGTAAGCGCACGGATACCATTGTAGCACTTCACCCATGAGTATTCCCAAGGGTATCGTATTTATATTTCCTTAGGGCAGCTGGCGGTATAAAGACATAGATTATACATCATTAATTAATATATAATTAACTCTTCATAGTCTAAACAAGTGTTAGGATAAATATGATCAAGGGATAGTGTGACACACATAGGATATTCATCTCTAATGAATTAGTATAGTGGAAAAGTACATAAGAGAACTACAATACAATTATACTTCTATATTAGTCATGTTTTGTATATACTTAACACATACATGTTTACAAGGCTAGGACTTAGTTCTAGGTACCCAAGTACTACCGAGAAACCACTCCCTGCTGGTCTGCCAGCATGGTTATGGCATTTACACACTCTTGCTTCGAACCCGAACGTGGAGGAATACAAAGGACGAACAGGGCTATTACCAACTGCCGCCTACCTCACTTTCCGTGGGGCACACCCGCATCCAATGGCATTTATCTAACCTAAGCACCATGGTTATGCTCGTAAATAATATCACTAACTCCCCCAGGACTCGCACCCTCTGGATGGACAAGTTAGAGCTAGAGCAACCCATCAAGATCATTGGACTGTTACTGTTGCATAGATCGACTAGCCTAATCAAGTGAAGCATAAAAATGAAGTACATCCTATTCATAAAGCACAAAACTACTAAAGCAATATATAAATTATGAACACAAGAATATAAATAAGATAATTCTATTAATTCAACTATAGTCTTACAAGAAGAGTAAAGTACTAAAGACATACTGGAATCTCCGAGAAGACTATAGGACTGAAGATACTCTAAGGCTTTGTTCGGCAGAGCAAGTTCGCAGCGCATTTTTGTGGTTACGAACTTCAGTACTGTGTAGGTACTGTTTAGTACTGTAGCAGCACTGTACAGGCAGTTGACGGACGGCCGTGTCGCCAGACGCCGTGTGTTTGCCGACAATTTCCGTTCGCACGCGGCGTTGGTCCGCGACGACGCTCTGGCTCGGACAAAGCTAGCGCACAAAAATCGTGTCGATGCCTGTCGCACGCTGTGACAACGCGTACAGTAAAACTCTGAGACAGGCGCCAGGCGACGAGTGCAGCAGCGCCGATTTCTTTGAATTAAAAAAAAGATTACAATGTTTTTAAAAAGAATAATTAGGGTTAATATTAAGGAAATTAGGAGCTATGTTTGTATTGTGGAAAGATATTTTTCATTTAGTGCAAGAGATATTTCATTTTCTTGCGCGCTTGGAAGGATAAGGTTTAATTATAAAAAAATATATATTGAAACTAACTTGTCCGTAGTTTATACTGACTAAAAAAGGTATAATTGTAACTACTCATCAGTAGTCTTGAGTAATCTGGAAAGTTAATTTCTAATAAGGACAAAAATAAAAGGGCGATCGGTTGTATTGAAAAAATGGAAAGATGGAAAGCTAGAAAAAAATATAAGGCGTAGCACTTGTATTGTGCAGAGATAAAGGTGTAGGAAAAAATATTCAATTATATGGTCATGGGGTAGGGAAAAATAAATTTTGATTTGCGTTGGCAAAAATAAAACTAGGCAGAGAACTGCACAGATGGTCGGCCATATTTGATATTAAAGAAAAAATTCAGTCTGACATGCAAAAAAAATTGCACGTAGTTAGAAAAGAATCGTACTTATTATTTCGGCGGTTTCGAAGTCGTTGCATAGATTATTTTAAATTTTGACTCTTTCCCTAACTACGTTTGAATTTTTTCATGTTGGACGTAATATTACCAAAAGCATATCGGCCGACCTGAATGCATATCTGTTTGGCTCAGTACTCGCCAGCATGAGGTAGGAACCGAGCCGTGCATACGAAAACAGATATGCATATCGGACGAGTACCGATATGCATGTATGATTATTTTGATGTTGGCATCTATGCTGATTGATTTTTTTATTTACAAATTATTGTCGAAGTGGTTTTGGATATGGTTGAGATTTTTAGGTGATGAAGAGGAACAGTTGCTGACAGATTGTGACCATAGTTATTAGGACCGGACCTGAGCAGTGGTTCGACCAATACATGGTGCAATTACATAAAAATTGAACCGTATTTTTATGTAATGCGTACAAAATGAAAAAAAAATAAAACGTAGTTAGGAGAGAAGTCCAATTTTTAGAAAGTCTCATCAAAGAGTTGAGTACCGCAGAAATAACAATTAAATCCAATACATATTCCAAGTAAATAATAATTGACGCGGAATTGTAATATTGCAAGTAACATGAAAAAATGAAATGAAAGGTGGGAAAAACATGTCCAATTTTCAAAATGACTTAGCACTGACTTCGAAACTGCATAAATAATAATTAAATAGCAATACATATTCCAATACATAAATATGGATAGATTGCTCAGGAAATTAAATAGCAATACATATTCCAATACATAAAAGGTCTAATTTTTAAAAAAGCTCCGCAATGACTTATAAACTAAATAAATAATAATTAGCTCAAATACACAGTGCAACTACATAAAAATTGACGCGTATTTCGAATATTACGTCCAGCATGATAAAATTAAAACGTACTTGTGAAAAAAAATCTCATTTTTTGAAAATGTAACATCGTTGATAAACCAGCTAACTAATTATGTTCTAGTACCAGCTAATTAATCCATTAGCTGTCACTAGACATGTCATGAAATATCGATCCTGTCATGCTGTTGCACTGTAGTACATGTGGCTGCGTTCATCCTCTCTTAAAGAGAGATTTTCAGCGCACGTGAAACGAAAAAACTTAATAGCATATGACTAACTAAATATTAATTATTATAGATTTAAAAAATGAATTTATTTGATATTTTTAACTACTTTCATATAAACACTTTTTAAAAAAATATGTCACATTTAATAGTTTGAAAAACGTGTTAATAGAAAAACGAGTAGTGAGCGAAGATGTCCTTGACCTCCTTCTTCATGGCCTTGTCGACGTACTTCTGGTTGTAGGCGACGAGCCCCTTGGAGAGGTTGAAGACAATGTGTACAACAATTACATGGATAGGTTGATGGCATGGAGACGCTAGGAAACTAGTGGGATAAGAGGGAAAAGTACTCCGTCGACTACTTAGATCTCACAAAATTAAGGAAACTAGTGGGATATGAGGGAAAAGTACTCCGTCGACTACTTAGATCTCACAAAATTAAGGAAACTAGTGGGATATGCGGGAAAAGTACTCCGTACTCTACATGTAACTCTTAGGTGACTAGTGGGATAAGAGGGAAAAGTACTCCGTCGACTACTTAGATCTCACAAAATTAAGGAAACTAGTGGGATATGCGGGAAAAGTACTCCGTACTCTACATGTAACTCTTAGGTGACTAGTGGGATAAGAGGGAAAAGTACTCCGTCGACTACTTAGATCTCACAAAATTAAGGAAACTAGTGGGATATGCGGGAAAAGTACTCCGTACTCTACATGTAACTCTTAGGTGACTCGTGGGATAAGAGGGAAAAGTACTCCGTCGACTACTTAGATCTCACAAAATTAAGGAAACTAGTGGGATATGCGGGAAAAGTACTCCGTACTCTACATGTAACTCTTAGGTGACTAGTGGGATAAGAGGGAAAAGTACTCCGTCGACTACTTAGATCTCACAAAATTAAGGAAACTAGTGGGATATGGGGAAAAGTACTCCGTACTTACAGTAACTATGCTTAGAGAGTACTCGGACTATTAGACACATTAAGGAAACTAGTGGGATATGCGGGAAAAGTACTCCGTACTCTACATGTAACTCTTAGGTGACTCGTGGGATAAGAGGGAAAAGTACTCCGTCGACTACTTAGATCTCACAAAATTAAGGAAACTAGTGGGATATGCGGGAAAAGTACTCCGTACTCTACATGTAACTCTTAGGTGACTCGTGGGATAAGAGGGAAAAGTACTCCGTCGACTACTTAGATCTCACAAAATTAAGGAAACTAGTGGGATATGCGGGAAAAGTACTCCGTACTCTACATGTAACTCTTAGGTGACTAGTGGGATAAGAGGGAAAAGTACTCCGTCGACTACTTAGATCTCACAAAATTAAGGAAACTAGTGGGATATGCGGGAAAAGTACTCCGTACTCTACATGTAACTCTTAGGTGACTAGTGGGATAAGAGGGAAAAGTACTCCGTCGACTACTTAGATCTCACAAAATTAAGGAAACTCGTGGGATAAGAGGGAAAATAATAATTACATGTAACAAATGTTGCAATCACGTAATAAGTGTCGCATATTTGTACTATTGCGTGCAGCATGAAAAAATTCAAACGTAGTTAGGAAAAAAGTCCAATTTTAATAAATGCTCACCAGTAACTTGCAAACCGCATAAAGCGTTACATTTTTTAGGTACATAACAATTAGATGGCTCAGGAGCATTTCGGATAACTATTATCGTGCTGAGGAACTACTGATAGCGATAGTACACCTCATCGGCAATCCAATCACGCAAACTGCTCATAGCATGCTCACTATTTGTCGCGTAGTACAGCTGATCGAAAGATGCGTGCTGCGGGGGCACGGGACAGCCGTTGTAAAGAGCATTGTTCTGACGGTAGTACGGATCCCTACTATCCAACTTGAAATTGTGCAGAGCAAAAGCAGCATGGATAATCCGTGATGGAACACGTTCATCACGATAGTACGGTATTTCTTTAAGGATTTTCCACTGCTTTTTTACGATGCCGAATGTTCTTTCAACAATACCTCGCAATGAGGAATGTCGATAGTTGAATGTCTCTTCTCGTCCCTCCGGTGGTGGCGCTCCTTCTCTGCCAAGTTGATCCCTGTGGTAACGGACATGTGGGAACGGTGCAAGAAATCCCATCCTACTAGGAAAGCCAGAGTCGACAAGTAGGTACCTTCCTGCATTAAAATTGCAAAATTATTAGTTTTGCATTACACGTCAAACTTGAAATGTACTAACATAAGCCTTTGAAAAAAAATTAGCGAACAGATTTTACTCACCAAATGGGACCCGTGGGAAATTGTCGGGGTAGTACTGCACTGCCTCGTTCAGAATCCTTTGGTCGTGAACCGATCCTGGCCATCCAGCATCACAGAAAATAATCCTCCCGTCGTGATCACAAATGACGAGAACATTTTTCGTCGTTACATGGTGCCGGTTACGGTGTTGAATAGAAGTTGATGCAGAAGTCACTACGGACACATGCGTTCCGTCTACGGCACCCACTGACTGGTAAAAGGGTTTGAACCAATCTGAGCTTAGCAGCACTGGGTGAGGTTCGGTGAAGTTGGGATCCACAGGTTTTAAAATATTCGCAGCCAGGTCGTTCATAGCCGTCAAGACTTGGTGGAAGTAAATAGAAACTGTTGAGCTAGAGCGGACCCATCGATTGTTGGCGTCTCTATTGGAACGATTTCCACCCATAATGTACAAGAAAATCCCAAGTTTTTCCATGGAACATACCTCGGCTGTTCCATCGAGGCCGTATGAAGTGATCAGGAGGTCATGTAAGCTGATTATTTGTTCTGCACTCAACCGGAACATTGCTCGACATTGGTTTCGATTTTGCAATGTTTCCATCATCCAACTCATGCCGGTTTGAACCGGTATTCTGTTGGGTTCTCTCTCATTTACGTCCTCATCAGCGGCTACTATATCGATGATGGCATCGTCCTCGTCACTGCTAGAGTGTCCTCTCCAGTTTGATCCAGCACCGCCAGTACTCATTTCCGTATTCCTTCATAATTCACAACCCAAAAAAACCATCATAAATCAGTTTGCATGCAATTTACGAACTGTAAAGCACAAGTAACGGACATGTGTAATGAATGCATTTCACATATTTAATAAGACAAATAGCACTCGGTCGTTTTACGGTCAACATTTCAGTTAGCAAAAGCAGCAACAGGTAAAATTTATATTATCACAACCACCAGGGATCTGGGCAGCAACTAATTTAACAGTTCAATATCACTGTCATCACTGTACTGCACACATAGCAAATGTTATAATACTCCCAAATATTTCATAATCTCAGCAAGAACATAACAAATGTAACCACGCGAAAAGTAATTAACATCAGGTTTATTGTTAAAACAACACACTCGATACTGCACGAATCAACATGGTTATGCAAAGATAATAATACAACTAATGATACTACTAGCAGCTAGTTGGTGGCACCCGAAGAGGAGTCGGCTCCTTTTCCACCTGTAGAGATGTATTCCAGCCGCATTGCTGCGTCTGGAAGCCGAACAAAGCAGAAGCAATGGTAGGGATCGTGAAATAGCCGACAAGCAGCATACCAAACCGGACCCCCAATAGGGTGGCCATCACTTTCCACTAGCTGCAAGCATGCCTCATGACCTGTAGCCTTAGCTGCAGCTGCCTCCCTTGCGCGGCTCTCCATCGACTCCATTCGGAGGGCTGCAAGCCGTTCTAGTGCCTGACCAGTGGAGGAGCTGCGGGACTTCTTGGCAGAACCCCCTGAGCTACTGCAGGGTTCGGCCGGCCTTTTCCCCTTACCCCTGTCCTCAGCTTGTGGTGGCATTGCCGACGGAGCTGGAGGTCTGTAATTGGCAGTGAGCTGCGACATGTCGATGGTCTGCCACTGTACTGCCCCTTGTGGTGCGCCTTGGGCAGCCCCCGCGACGTCGGAGTGGTTGCCGACAACCGTGCGGCCACCGAACACCGCGTGGTGAAGGTCGATGTGCTTCAGAGGGTCATTTCTGAAGACGATCACACCTTTTCTCAGCTGTCAAAATCATATTAAGCAGCAGTTAGATGATGTGCAATGAATTAATAAAAAACATTGCAAGTTGACAGTACAGTCAGCATACTGCAGTGTTAAAAAGCAGCAATGGTGGAAGAAAACTGAACAAAATGATGCATCCTGCAAACTGCATTGTATGTTTTTAATCCTACCATATCTATCAAGGACATAGCAAATTCAGTTCATTGTCATATATGCATATGCATATTCCTGGACTATTGAATCCACTGGAGATACCTGACATGGCATAGACTCACATCACTATGGATTTTATTGAGGGATTACCAAAGTCAAGAGGAAAGGATGTTATTCTTGTAGTGGTTTATAGACTAACCAAGTATGCACATTTCATTGCAATGTCTCACCCTTATACTGTGGAGTAAGGGTAGAAATATTCATGAGAATATTCATAGATTACATGGGATGCCTGTGGTAATTATCACTGACAGAGACATAATATTTAGCAGTAACTTGTTCCAGGAAGTTTCAAGGCTATGAATGCTAAACTGAGATTTAGCACTGCTTATCACCCATAGACTGATGGCCAATCTGAAAGGGATAATCTGGAGTCTTAGCTCAGGAACATGACATTTCAGGAACCTCAGAACTGGTTTTCATGGTTTTCTTTGGCAGAATGGTGGTACAACACAACTTATCACACTGCAATCGAAATGACTCCCTGTAAGGCATTGTATGGCTATTCTCCCCCTCAAATAAATGATTTTTCAGTGCCTTGCAATGTCTTAGAGGAAGCAAGGGTTACAATTGAGGAGAAGGAGGATATACTGAGAAAGCTTAAACAGAGTTTATCTGAAGCTCAAAGAAGAATGAAGTATCATGCTGATAAAAATAGAACTGAAAGGAAGTTGGAAGTGGGAGACATGGTGTATTTGAAGTTATAATCCTACAGACAAGCAGCTTTTGGAATCAGAGGGTCACTAAAGTGGAGATCAAAAATTTATGGACCTTTCAAGGTACTGGAGAAATTGGGACAGTTAGCATATCGGCTGCAGTAAGAAGAAATTCAAAGGACTGAAGAGGTAGAGCAGGACGAAAGGTCAAAAGATAAACTAAACAGGATTTCAGTTGATGCTTGCAGACCAAAAGCTGAATTTAAAATTGATTTCAGTACTAGACCTACGACTCCATAGCTCAAGCATGTCTCCAGTACAAAGTTTTGAACAACACAGTTGTAAATTTGGAGTACCAAATTATTGGAACGCATACTGTCTCCTGGTATGTATGTCTGCATCTATCTATATAGTGCTGCCTTTTTTCCTTCAAAGCTCTATTTTGTTCTCACTATGCTTGTGGAACTATGCACAACAAATAGTATGTTGCCAGTATTGAAATAACAGGGCAATGTATACACAGCACACTGGTTATTTGTAGTCTTAAACCATTGTACTGAAGAGTTTGTTTCTTTTGAAAGTAAAGAACAAGGTTATCATCAGCAAAATTTGTACTGTGCGTACAATGGAATGTAAATTGGAGCTCAGAACATGTGTGGCAAAATAAAAGGGTTGCAGAATAAAATTGAGGCAGTAAATACATACCCCATTTTGGCTTTTCCACCACGATTCGTCGGCGACAATGGTCGAAGTAATCGGATCGCGACCAAGGCCGGTGGCCTGTGATTCCAGCCACACCCACATGTGGAACCGTTTCTTGCAGTCGCGCCAAATGTACTGAAGTTGAGCTCGATTCACCACCTTGGAGCATTTCTCCAACATCTTCTTCTCTAGGTTGTCCCATGCCTTGTTCTTCGGTGTGTTCGAGGTGATGTTGTAAGCAGCAATCTCCTCCAAACAACTCTCTAGAAACACACGGACCTCGTAATCGGTCCAGCGAGCTCGCCCTTCCGACATCTAGTACGCACAAGTCAAGCAACAATGAATCGATAATTTCGTGTATGGACAGGGTGGAAATACCTTCGTTGAGTCCTCCTCGCGGATGACGTCCCAGTCAAGTGAACGGCCGACGGTGGCAGGGCTCACTCTGCGAACGAAGTCGACGACAGCTTTCGGAGACTTGGCGCAGACCTTGCATAGAGCGTCGGCGATATGCAGCACGTCGTCCGGTGCAGCCTTGGCGCTGCCCGCGTCGGAGGTGACGGACTCGGACGAACCCTCACCGGACTCCAGATCGGCCGCCCGGACAGACGTCGACACGGCAGGAGGGGATTGAAATGTTGCCCCCTCAACTGCAGTCGGCACAAGCTGAAGATCTCTCTTCCGCTTCTTCCCCCTCGTCTCCATCGAACCAAGCATGGGCTCGGCCTCAAATATAGGCGGCGAAATAAGCCCGCCAGATTTCCCGCCTTGACGCGCCCGAACTCGGCAGCGCTGTGGCACCCACAGCGCGCTCACGGGCTCGGCTAGCTGAAAAAGCCAACCAGCCGGACAGGCGCCACTTGCGACGCTCACAGCGAGCTCCGCACTGGCCGGCTTTTGGCGACCTCGAGGACGACGCGGACAGCTCGGGCGAACTGATGGTAGCTTCGCTGCCGCGAGCTTGCCGGTGAGGGTATCGATGGGGCGACTGCTCCCGCACGCTGCGCACGCTCCGCCGCAGCCTTTACCCGACTGCTCCCGCAAGACGACGCGCGGCCGAGAATCGATTGGGAAAAGCGGATTCCGCGGACCGCCTGCTCGCCTCGACGACCGCCGATGCAGACTGGGATGAGGAAGAAAGGGGATCGAGAGAGATCGGCTGCGAATGGCGACATCGTGGACCAAAAAAATTTGGTTGCCAAGCGGCGTGGCCGCTCCGTCCGTTCACGCCGTTACGTCGTCTGTGACGTCTTTACTGTGCATGTACTGATCGGTTAGCGCTTCCACGTGCAGAGGAGACCCCGGCGTTCCGTAGTCCTGGCTGTGTTCCGAACTCACGCTGGCGAACAAGGCCTAAGCCTATTTCCACAAATACTATAGAAAATACAAGTTAGAGTAGAGAGAATAGCTCCTTGAGGTGTGTATTACAAGTGAAGAGAATGAGCTCTATTTTTAGCTCTCAATGATGGTTGCTAATGACGGTTGTAGGGCAATAGCCTCTCATAACGGCCATAGGGAACCAATGAGGAGTTACCACGCGGAAGGAAGGAGCTAGGGGCGCCAAGCCTGGTTCGGCCAAACCCCTAGTTTGGCCGAACCAGGGCAACCGCCATTCCCCACCGACTTTGGTGAAGGGATGACAGGTGGGCCCCTTAGTTGGTTGAGGTTGGTCTGGTCCCACTTTAAGGCGGTTTTACCTGACTTGTGGGCCTCTCAATCTGTTTGCTCGCACGTGATTCGCTGAAGGTGTGTTTCTTTGCATGCCGGCTTCATTTCTCCTTCACTTTGATGTTTATTCTCTGCATACATGTTAATTATCCAAGTATAGTGGACTTACATTATTTATTATTGATGTACGTGTAAGAAATGTTAGTTCTCCCTTTATTTATTATAATAGTTGGCGGTCAAAATTGGTACTTAACGACCATCAATAGTAGCAACTCCTGATCAACAGCTTAGAGGTGTTGTTGACGGTCATTAAGTAATAATTTTTACCATCTACTATCATAATAAATGAAGGGAGAACTAATATTTCTTACATGTATATCAATAGTAAATAATGCAGTTCCACTATACTTGGAGAATTAACATGTATGAACAGAATAAACATCAAAGTGAAGGAGAAATGAAGCCCGCATGCAAAGAAACACACCTCTAGCGAATCACATGCCAGCACACGGATTGATGGGCTCACAAGTTAGCTCATACCGACTTAAAGTGGAGCCAAACAATCCTCAACCGCCATAAGGTCCCACATGGCAGTCACTGTGAAAGTTGGTGGCGAGAGGTGGGGCCTAGGGGTCGACCGAACCACCCGCGTCTCCTCTCATTGCCACCTTACACGTGGACGCTCCTGATGGACTCCTAATGACGGTTACAGCTGCACCGACCTCTACAATAGCCTTGCAACCATCATTACAAGGCAATAAATAGAGAAGAGTTTCTCATTTCACACCACACATCATAAGGAGCAATTCTCTGTAATGGAAGCGATCGATGGTGAAGACGATGTCGCAATTAGCAACAGCGGCGGAATCCACCAATCGTGAAGGTGAAGAAACCAGTTGGCAATGATGGAAGCAGCTGACGGTGAAGAGATGTTGCCTCATCAACGACGATGGAATCCACCAACCGTGAAGGCAACGACGACGGAACTAACTGGCAATGAAGACGATGTCGCCATCAACAACAACGACGGAACCCACCAACCGTGGAGGCGAAGAAACCACTCGGCGGTGATGGAGGTGACCGACGGTGAAGACAATGTCGCCATTAGCAACGACGGCGGAGTATACCAATCGCGGAGGTGAAGAAATCAGTCGGCGATGATGGAGGCGACCAATGGTGAAGGCGATGTTGCTATCAACAATGGCGGTGGAACCCACCAACCGTAGAGGTGAAGAAACCAATCGACGACGATGGAGGTCACCAATGGAGAAGACAATATCGCCATTAGCAACGGTGGCAGAGTACACTAACCGTAGAGATGAAGAAACCAGACGAAGGCAACGGAGGCGACTAATGGTGAATACGATGTCGCTATCAACAATGACGGCAGAACCCACCAACCGTGGAGGTGAAGAAACCAGCCGACGGCGATGGAGGTGATCAACGGTGAAGACAATGTCGCCATCAGTAATGGCGACAGAGTACACCAACCGTGGAAGCAAAGAAACTAGTTGGCGATGATGGAGGCTACTAACGGTTAAGACGATGTCGTCATCAGCAACGGCGGTGGAATCCACCATGTGGAGATTATGGGTACCATATACCCACACGGCTAGACTATCCGACTGATTATACGGGATAGATTGTATATAATGAATATGTAACAACTTAAAACTTGGGTATTATGTTTTGTTGTGTATTAAGGAATGACCTATAGTCCTGAGTTGATAATATTGTAGGGAAGGTTTAGGAGACTTATACCGTATCTGGTTAAGTCTCTATCTTATAATCCTGTCCTCTTGAACTATATAAGGAGGACAGGACGCCCCTCGAGGGCATAATCACTTCGATAATCATAACCCGGTCGTCAGATCAATATAACACTCAGCGGATACAATCCCCAAAGCAGGAGAAGTGTATTACTTCTTTCTGTGAAGGCCAGAACATGTCTAAACCTTTGTCTCATTACCCATCCACTTTAGATCTTGTGCACTACCACCTTTTCTTATTGTCGAAATCCAGTTTCGACAGTTGGCGCGCCAGGTAGGGGTTGCGTTAAGTTTTTTGCCGACAAGTGTGATGGGACCTACTTCAGGCATTGACGACTTCGCCCTTCCCCCTAGGCAGGCGTACTGCTTTGGCAACCTCAACTTCGTCACCGACAACTTCGGCAAGATTTCTCTCCTTGACTCGGATTCAAACCTGTCAGGAGCCCACTTCGATTTATACAATGTGATTAAAAAACCCGATGAGTCCTTAAAAGACTACATCCAACGTTTTTCAGAGAAGCGTAACAAATTCCGGATATCACCAACGATGTAATCATAGCAGCTTTCCAGAAGGGGATCCGCATTGAGCTGCTCATTGGAAAATTTGGGCCCAAACCTCCAAGGATGGTCAAGAAGTTGTTTGAGACGGCTAATTCTTACACTAAGTCGGACGATGCCGTCAAAGCATCACGACAAGAGAAGCAGTCGGAAAGCAACTGGCATCCCAAGAAAGATAATGGCAACGACAACGGTGGCCAAAAGGATTGCAACCGTAAGCCCGAGCATCTAGTGGCCACGACTTCCAACTATCAGCAGCAGCGCCCATGTGTCAGCACCTATAATAAGATTATGAACAGCCAGTCCACGCATCACCCAAATCACAAACATGCGGCCAAGGACTGTTTCATCTACAAGCAATTCGCTGAGTAGTACGCAGCCTAGCTCAAGAAACTGTCCAATGGTGAAGGAACTTCAGGGCATAAAAAGGACAACGGCGATGGAGGAGCAGGACCTTTCCAAGATCCTATAGCCGAGTTAAACCATATTTTTGGAGGACCACTCGCCTACGAATCCAAAAGGAAGCAGAAGCTGACCGATAGGGAAATCAATGCAATTCAGCCTAAAGTACCACAACACCAACGATGGTCTAAAGTTGCTATCATGTTCGACTACTCGGATCACCCTGACCGAGTGGTCCACCCGGGGCGGTATCCCCTGGTACTAGACCCAGTGGTTTGCAATGTCAAGTTGAAACGTGTCCTCATTGATGATGGCAGTGCGCTCCACAACCTTTTCACCAAGACACTGTACGAGATGCAAATCCCAAGATCTGAGCTGAAACCATGTCCCATCCCTTTTCACGGGGTTATTCCAGGATTGTCATCCACACCACTTGGGTAGATCACTCTTCCAGTCATCTTTGGCACTCGGGAGAATTTTCGAACAGAAAATGTATGTTTTGAAGTCGCAGACTTTGAGGTAGCTTACCAAGCCATCTTAGGACGGTCGGCTCTTGCCAAATTCATGGCAATCCCATACTACACCTATTTTGATGATGGAGATGTCGGGTCCACAAGGAGTCATCTCCCTTCGTAGTGACGTCAAGCAAGCTTTTACCTGCGACAAAGAGAGCTGCGACATGACCCAATCTCCTGGGAAGTTGCTCGGCCGATAGGAAATCCGACTGGCTACATCTATATTTGAAGAAGGAGAAATCCCTGCCAAAAAGTTGACCAAGTCAGAAGAAGGTAACACCAAGACCAAGAAGATTCCATTTGATCCTACAGATCCATCAAAGATTGCTGTAATAGGCGCCGAGTTAGATTGTAAATAGGAAAGCGTGCTCATCACTTTTCTTCATGCTAATAAAGATATATTTGCATGGAAACCTTCTTATATGCTTGGTATTCCTAGAGAGGTGATTGAGCACTCATTAAATGTTAAAGAAGACGCGAAACCTATCAAACAACGACTACGCTGCTTTGCACAAGATCGGAGAGATGCTATCAAGGAGGAGCTTGCCAAGCTTTTGACGGCTGGATTCATCAAGGAAGTTTATCATCCGACTGGTTGGCTAATCCAGTCTTCGTTTGGAAGAAGACTGGCAATGGCGCATGTGCGTCGACTACATGGATCTCAACAAATCTTGTCCTAAAGATCCTTTTAGTTTACCTCGCATTGACCAGGTCATTGATTCAACTGCTGGCTGTGAGCTTCTCAGTTTTTTTGATTGCTACTCGGGATATCATCAGATTAGCCTGAAGGAGTCCGACTGCTTGAAGACCTCATTTATCACCCCGTTTGGAGCATACTGTTATATCACGATGCCATTTGGTCTCAAGACTGAAGGAGCTACATATCGACGCATGATTCAAAGATGTTTGCAGACACAACTCGGACAAAATGTGGAGGCTTATGTTGATGATGTTGTTATCAAGACCAAGCGAAGAGACGATCAGATTGCTAATTTGGAGGACACTTTTCAAAATATCCGAGTTTTCAAGATGAAGTTAAACCTAGAAAAATGCAACTTCGGAGTACCATCGGGAAAGCTGTTTGGCTTCATGGTGTCTCATGGAGGTATCAGAGCTAACCCGAAGAAAATTAATGCCATACGAAACATGAAACCGCCGAGTACTCAGAAGGATGTTCACAAACTTATTGGGTGCATGCCGGCCCTTAGCCGATTTGTTTCAAAGCTCAGGGAATGAGGCATGCCTTTTTTCAAGTTGCTCAAGAAAACAGACGAGTTCCAGTGGACCCCTGAAGCCTAAAAAGATTTTGAAGATTTCAAGGATTTCCTCACGACACCACTTGTGCTAGCTTCGCCGCATCCTCAAGAGCCCTTATTGCTTTATGTGTCGGCAACTTTTCAGGTTGTTAGTACAGTTTTAGTTGTTGAGCGTGAAGAAGAAGGTCGGGTTCAGAAGGTTTAGAGGCCTATTTACTTCGTCAATGAGGTATTGGTTGGATCTAAAACACGCTATCCCCAGGTATAAAAATTATTATATGGAGTTTTAATTACCGTCACAAAATTAGCTCATTACTTCCAAAGCCACTCGGTCATGGTGGTTACATCTTTACCACTCGGCGACGTCCTTCATAATCATGAGGCCATGAGGCGTATTGCAAAGTGGGCATTAGAGTTGATCGCATTAGACATTACTTTCAAAGCTTGGACATCGGTTAAATCTCAGATTTTGGTTGATTTTATTGCCAAGTGGAAAGAGTGCGAAGGAGATGTGCTTGCGAAGTGGTTGGAATATTGGACCATGTATTTTGATGGATCTAAGAGAGTTACTAGCGCGGGGGCTGGGGTGGTCCTAATTTCCTCGACTAGAGAAAGGTTGCGGTATGTTCTTCAAATTCATTTCCCGGCATCGCACAATGTAGCCGAGTACGAGGCCCTGCTTCATGGGTTACGTCTTGTTATGTCATTGGGAATACGGCACATGATTGTATGAGGAGATTCTCAGCTGGTGCTTAATCAGGTGATGAAGGATTGGTCTTGTTTAAATGACAACATGGTTGCTTATCGCCAGGAAGTTTGCAAGTTGGAGGATAAATTTGATGGTTTAGAGTTATCTCATGTCTTGAGGCACAATAATGAATATGCTAATCAATTGGCTAATTTTGGATCCAGAAGGAAGGCAGCCCCAACAGATATCTTTGTGGAACACCTTCATGAGCCGACTGTTGCAAAGAAAGAGGTTTTAGAAGAACACGTGGCAAAACAAGTATCCATGCTAGATACTGACTGGAGAATGCCTTTTATCAAGTTTCTAACCCAGCAAGAGTTGCCCCAACACCGTGATGAAGCTCAGAGGGTTTGACGTCGTAGCCAAAGTTATGTGATGGTTGATTCTGAGGCTAAACCGGTTGCTACAATTACGGCTAATAAAGCTCGTGATTTCTTCATCAACATCATACATCGATTTGGTGTACCAAATAGGATTATTACTGATAATGGCACTCAGTTCACGGGAGGAGTTTTCAACGATTTTTGCGAAGACTTCAGGATTAAAATATGTTATGCACCGATTGCACATCCTAAAAGTAATGGACAAGTTGAGCGAGCTAATGGAATGGTTCTTCAAGGCATCAAAGCCTGTGTTTTTGATAGATTATGCCCTTATGCTGGACGATGGGTGGAAGAATTGCCTTCAGTTTTGTGGTAATTGCGAATCACACCCAGTCGGGCTATGAGTCAGTCATCTTTCTTTTTAGTTTATGGGGCTGAGGCTATGTTGCCGAGTGAAATGGAGTTTGAATCTCTTTAGGTTCGTAATTTCAATGAGGAACGTTGCGACCAAGATCGTGTTGAGGATTTAAACCGACTAAAAGAGCCCAGTGAAGCTACTCTTATTCAATCGACAAGATATCTCCAAGGACTTCAACGTTACCATAATCACAATGTTCGATCGCAAGCATTTATTGTTGGTGATATGGTTTCAAGGAAAATCCAGACAACTAAGGATAGGCGTAAACTATCACCTTTATGGGAAGGGTCTTTCATAATTTCCGAGGTCACTCGACTAGGAGCTTATCGATTGAAGCGTGAAGATGGATCGATCGTGAAGAATTCTTGGAATATTAAACAACTTTGGCATTCTTATACTTAAGTTATTCTTTTGTATCTTATTTCTCTCGACTATCGACGTCAAGTAAGTTGTCTTCTTGAGTTGCTAGTTGGCGGCTATCAATAATAGTAAAGTAAAAAGTTTCCTTTGCATATGATTTGTTTGTATTCAGCTTATCATTGATTTTTTTTGCTTCGATCTGTGTCAAGTGGATGAGGACTGAAAATTTTTTGAAGACTTAATCAGGTTTTAGGCTTGGTATAAGTTGGAGGATAATTTTTAAGAAATTAAAAACTGGATTCAGTACTCAAAACATAGCATAAATAAGCTGATATATTACAAGTCAAATTACAAATGTGTTCTTTACATCGGGATTTCATCCTCGGAAATTTTTAAGGACATCTGCAGCTATTTTCTGAGCAGATTCTTGAGCTTCGTTTATCAGCTCCATGGCTTGCTTGCCTAAAGTTCCATCAACAAAGTCATCTCCTACAACACTTATATCCACTCGGGGATATAAGGACTTTGTCATTGCTAGAGCTTGGCTTACTCCCATGGCAGTTGCTTCTTTGATGTTCTTCAGATACATCTCTGGAGCCCTTTTCAGTTTTTCAAAGATCTCCGTGGCATCTTCAGAGCTTGAGCCCAAGCCATTATGAAATATGGCATTCAGAATCAGAGCTGTGGCATTTGCGATGTCATCTCGGATGGTTTTTGCCCTTTGGATTCGTTGGAAAAGACATTGAATTGGGCTCGAGACGTCACCTTGTGTGCTGCAGAAGGAAACAAGGAATATTGGAAATGCTCAAAGTCAGTTTAACAACCAGATTTAGTGAGTTACCTTCAAGTTCAAATAAGGCTTGGGTCCTGTCTTTTTCCAATCGGGCATTGTTGTTTTTCGCTTTCTTCAATTGGGCCTTCAAGGATTCTATTTCTGCTAGATGAGCTGAAACATAAAGACATGGAATTAGCAATAAGAATTGATTAAGGATGGATGCAAATGTGATGGTTATACTTACCTTCGACTGATCCGCGATATTCTAAGTTGACATCCCGGAGCTGGCTGATTTCTTCTCTCAGTTCTTTTTCCTTAGATACGATGACTTCTTTGGCTTCTTTAAGTTCTTGCTGGACAACATCCAGGGTATTTAGAGGATGCACCAACTTTTCCAAAGTCTCTGACTTGGCTTGTGATTGGCGATATATTCTCTGCAAATGAAAGGTGGTTAGTTGATGTCATGTTAAAAAGCAGTCGGAAAACATGGGGTTTTACTTACTTTCAATAGCCTGGTGGATTCCGATAGTCAAGTTACTAGCAGATCATGTTCTTCAGCCTCCTTTTGCTTGTTCAAGATAATTCCATGAGCTCGGCCTTCAAAATCGTGTCATTGGATTTTGACAGGAGGAAGCGAGTCTTTTGTTGATCTAATATGAAGAATTTCTTCGCCTTCTCCGACTATTGGTTTTGAAAGAGAAATTGCAAACATTCAAGATAAGAGATGAATTCAAAGAGTTAAGTAACCAAGAACTCACCTGTGATTATTTCGGGAAGCTTGCGTGGAGGACCTTGAGCCCTTTTGTTTGCGCTAGGAATTGGTTCACCTTGTTCTTTTTGGGCAGCAAAATCATCTCCTGCTGGTTGATTTTTGCTCAGATTTTTTTCATTGCCCTCAGAGCGATCTTCAGCCGATAGCTCCTGGTTGTTAAAGGCTGGATCTCCTTCACCCGACTGGTTTCTAGTCGGGGGCTCTTATTCTGCAGTCGGGTTGCTAGAGCTTGGCTTGTTCTGAGAAGCATCTTTGTCATCAGGGCTTGCGGTTGCCTGATCGACGGAAGGTGGCATTTCGGTTTGGCCGGTCACATCGATGTCTTGGGGTTTTCTGCGGATGTGTTGTCCATATTTGGGTCAAAAACAATTCAGGACATTTTTGAAGATAAATTTGAAAGGCGCAATTAGAGTAGAACATGGGTTACCTGTTTGATTTCCTGATCTTGGGAATCGATCTGACCGATGTTGGCCTTGGTGGAGTAATATTGACACTCGGAGTGTGGATTTCTTCGTCTTCTTCATCCGAGGAGTCGATGATCAGCTTTCTTTGCTTGCTGGCTCATTTGCTCGTCTCATCTATTGCTGTCCTCTTCATTGTTGGCCCGCCAGTTGGTTGATTGCTGCTAGCCGAGCGCATGTGAGGAGCTTGATGTCTGACTGCAGGGGGCCCAAAGACGAGAACAGTGTTTTCCTGCAAAGATGGTTTTATTGAGATATATTATTGATATTTGAAATGAAGTAAGAGAGGATTGAAATGATTTTTAAGTTAGTTTACTGGAGTTGGTGGCCAATGCAGACTGAAGGGGGTGATTGGCAACTTGTGGCCATAGTCGACTACGATCCGGAGGAGAAGATTTTGTACATGTGCGAACATAAGATTCGAAAATCTAAGGATTGGTGTCCCTCGTAGTTTGGATCGGTCTATCCTTCGTATTCAAAGGCTGGTTTTGATCTTTCCTATATAGGAGCCAATCGGCACTTGATGAAATGCCAAATGACTTGTTCTTCTACAAGTCCTTTGTTTTTTATCTCAAAGATTTTGGATAGTAAGATGTTGGCTTCAATAAACTCTTGGCCCTCCAGCTGAGAGTTCCAGTGGGCTTGATGGTCTAGTGGAAGACCGACAAAGTCGGGAAGGCTAGGAGCGGGATTGGAGATATAGAACCAGTTGGTGTGCCAGCCTTTGTTTGAGGTTTTCAAAGGAAGAGAAAAGTAGTCTCTACGGAGGGTTCCGCGAAGCTGAAATCCAGAGCCACCAACAACACAAGGGTTTTCTTTGGTGGAGTGAGCTTTGAGGTGAAACATGCGTCGGAAAAGATTGAAATGGGGTTGGATTCCAAGGAAAGCTTTGCAGACGTGAATGAAAATGGCAATGTGAAGAATAAAGTTGGGATTCATATGATAAATCCTAATTCCATAGTAATTAAGACCGTAGAAGAAATCAAAAGTTGGAAGAGCAAAACCGGAATAAAAGAAATGGATAAAAACCACAATTTTTCCAGTATTAGGAGTTGGGAATTCCTCACCAAATGTCGGTCGCCAACCAATGATCTCCTTCGTCGGGAGTACGCCCTCCTTCACTATTTCCTTCAGGGTCGTTACCTTCACATAGGAAACCACCCACTGGTCGAAGGGGATTTCTCTCTCTTCCGCCGTGGGCGAAGTTTGAGATTGTGTGGATGAGGTTTTTTGGGTTATGATTTTTGCAAGAGATGGAATGGAGGATGCGCATAGCAAATTTTGGAGGAGTTTGAGGTGATTTGGCGGGCAGATTTCACTGGATTTAGAACCTAGCTTTTGTCATGCCCGGAAATATACACCATTTCCAAACACTCAGTGCATTAATCCTCATCCCAAGACACGAGGTACAATAGACATTGTTGATTATTACAAGCCACACTTGCGAAAATGTGAAAGAAGTACTTTTATTACATGGGCGACCCTAGGCCCTTAAACTCAAAGATAAACAAATAAAACAGCGGAAGACTACGGAACAGCAGCAGCAACAACCACATGCACTTGACGGCAGAGCGAACTAGAAGTCCAGGCCTTCATCTTCATCACGTCCATCCTCTGGATTGGTTTTGTGAGCAAGAGTGAGTACCACCACCGTACTCAGCAAGTCACACCAGAAATGCAACAATAATGCATAAGGGAGACAAGGAAAGGCCTATTAGGGTTTATTTTGCATAAAATCATAGTTTCAATATTTTAATAGGTTAAAGCTAATTTTAAAACACAGTACTGATCCAAGCCAATATTTTAATATCATCAAGGTCGCATGAGCCAGCGAACGTGCCTTAACCCAGACTAATTTCCACATGATTACACCATCATGATTTCACCCTCCCAAGGTTTTATAAAACAAGACTAACTTTGGGTACATTGCTCAGCTTGCCCATAACCGAGGGCATGGCTATTCGAATAATTTTTAATTCTGATCAGAGGTGCATAACTTTACCCACAAGACACAACCTCAACACGCGTTGCCACGTGCCGGGTAACACCATGGTACTCGGATAGAGGTCAAGACTTTCCATCAAGCTCTACCCAAAACAAGAGAACCCGTTGAGATTTCGCTGCCCGCTGGTCCCCGATGAGGTGAAAGTCAACGGATCCCCCGGGACGAGTGATGAGGACACAACTAGCTCGGATATAACCATGACTACCTTGTGTATTAATCAGCCAAAGGTTAACCAGTTCTACATAAGATTTACTTGTTATATTTTTGAACATACGTTGCTACACAATGAGTTTTGTTTGTTTTCATTTGCAGAGGTACTTGCTTGGATGAAGGAAAAGAAGCCGAGCATAACGAATGCATGGAATATCAAAGAAGTTGATTGGGGACCAAACCAAGACCTTCTCCAAGTCGACTTCGGGTGCAATTCGGAGTCCAGGACCAGTCTGCACTAAAACGGGCGCCCAGGTCGCATACGTGCTCGGATTGGGGCATTCTTTATATGGCTGGAAAGCTAAGAAGATAACCTTTCCAATGGTTCTAGTCCCATGTACAAATTCGTTACGAGTCATCGGGAATTGACCAAACAAGTTGACATTCAGAGTCTGTCCCGGCGCTACGATGCCGTATTTGGGCCTTTGGCCCGTGTATCGTGTTGGAGCCCATTAGGGTTGCGTCAAGGGGTGCTTGCACGACCCTAAACTCCATATATCAGTAGCCGTCGCTATCTTTAGGTTTTGGGTTTTGCTTAGATTAATCTGTCAAGAACAGTTTCGCCGCTAGATCAGTTTGTAAGACCCCAACTTGTGAGCTTAATCATTCATCTGCAATTTTGGTTGTATTCTATCTCGTTCTTGTTTGTGTTCTTCGATTGGCAAACAGGGAATTAGCCTTCTCGGCGAGGTCACCCGCGTTTCGACACGGGTGATAACCAGAGGAGACGTGGTGCTGCGATTGCGGGGCTCAAGAGCGTGCGCGTTCAAGAAGCCGGATCGATTTGTGTCGCGACTCTGCCTAAATCGTTGTTTATCAAACCTTTCGGAAGATCGGGAACCCTAGTGCACATCAAGTGGTATCAGAGCTCTAGGTTCACCGTCAGGTTCGCCCAGTTTCTTTACCCTAGATTAGTTTTTGTTTTCGCAATAATCCTAGAGTCTACAGAAAAGCCAAAAAAAATTTAGTCGTTAGTTACCTTAACCTAGACCATGTTTAGCCTTTGCATGATTCTTTTTCAGAGTCCGTAGTGTTGAGTTTGAGTCCTAGTTTAAGTTCTTGTTGCTGGTCTAGTGCGTGTTTTAGTCTAGTCGTGTGTTTTTCCTTTGTAACCCTAGCCGCCACCTTTCACCATGTGTTAGGGTTCATCCTTTGAGAGCCGTTCCGCCATCATAAACATCCATCAGATCACCACGCATCACCAGAACACCCTACATACTCCGCTGCCACCATATTCCAATTCCACCACAAAAAGACTAGGTTATATCCCCTTTGGAAAACCTAGCCAGAAGCCCAAACTTCAAACAGCCATAACTTTTGCATACGGACTCGGAATCAGGCAAATTTTAACTTTTTGGATAAGAGAAAAAAATTTTACATCCGTTTCCCCCCCACCATTGGTGGGTTTGGCGAAATCAGAATTCCAAAATTTGGCTTGCAAAATTGTCTGTTTGAGCTCACAAGTTTCTGCACTCTCTTAATAGTGGTATCAAAAAATTCCATAGGCCACATATCAACTCCGATTGAGCTGTAACTTTGTGGTGTTCCTATTTTTGTGCTCCTGGAAAATAAAAAAAGAAAAGAAAAATAAAATAAAAAAAAAGAAAAGTTGATTTCCACTAGTGCCTCGAGCTCACGACGCGCTCCGTTGAGCCTATCTGCCTTGCGGTTTTGCTATTTTTGCTGAGACTCGCCAAAGCTTGCCTGCCAGTCCTTCCTTGCTGTATATTAGTGTCATATTCATTTGCGCCATCATTGTTACCACTACTGTCTAGGACACGAGTAGACCAGCAGCTAAGGGCACGTGACTTGGGATTTTTATTCAGCATTACTATCTGTCATTGGATTGTGTACCACTCACATATATTTGGCCTTCCTAGCTCCACATATTACTTCTGGACAGCACAGGTTCTTGATCCCTGCAATCGCTGACTACGTCTTCTAGGTATCCTTTGCTTTGCTGGTAAAAACTTTATAAGAGCTTGGTTAGGTACTCCATATTGCTGAGAATTATTGAGAGGCACCACCGCACCTGCGTAGTAGATTATTAGGGATAACCTTCACTGTTTGTTGCTGTTTTTGTGTTTCAATGGCAGGTGACGATGATGAGGTCCATGTAAGAGCTTGGTAAGATGCTTCCATGATCTGTAGTTAATAGGAACAATATTGTTCTGTTGTTCTCTTTTTCTACTGATAATGACAGGTTACGTCTCTTATGGATATGAGATAAAGTTAGATGGGAGACAAACCATAGCTGCTACATCACCTTCCACAGATGCACGTGATGAAAGTACTTTGGTGCAACAAGTGCTAAGTTCTCAAATGGAGAAAGCGGAGCAATGGCAGTACCACGAATTATTTGAAATAAAGTTTGTGGTTAAGGATAGAGCATGTCGTACTCTAATCGATAGTGAGAGTTGCAATAACTTTTTGAGTTCAGATTTGGTTGAGAAACTTGAGTTGCCTACACAACTGCATCCTCATCCATATTACATCAAATGGTTCAACTCTTGTGGTAAGTTCAAGGTAAATAGAATTGTGAGAGTAAACTTTTCAAATGGAAATTACCATGATACTACCAATTTTGATCTTGTCCCTATGCAAGCATGTTCTTTATTGTTTGGTCAACCATGGGTATATGATAAAAATGGTTTGCATAATTTTGTTGCTAATACATACACATTTAGACATAATAGTCGAAAAATGAAATTGGAACCAATGAGTTTTTTTGAAATTTTCGAAGATAATCTTGAATGGATGAAGAATGGAATCGAAGAAATTTTCAAAGATAGTATTGAAAGGACGAAGAATAGAATCGATGAGATTTTCAGAGATACCAGGAATAATAATAATATTGTGATGCCTTCAACTAAGTCTGAGTTATTACAAAACGAACGTAATGTTCTGCCTATTGTTTTGGATACTAATATTTTGCAGGCATCTGAGAACAACCATGGTGAGAAGGAAGAGAAGAAAGACAAAGAACAAAAAGACCTATCCATAGCTCCATGCATGTTTGAGGAATGTTTAATTGACCAAGCGCCTATAATTTCTATAGATGAGAAAAAAGGTAATGATAATGTTGCTACAACTACTCAAGGTATGCATAGTTATGATGTGCCGACTATGTCCACTAATTATGCTACAATAGAGCAACCCATAGTGGAAACAATTGTTGAAATACCTTTGTCACAAAACAATTCGCTTGATGTTCCTTGTGATAAAGAAGAGTTGTGCGATGCTTCACTTATATCCATGCCACAACTAGTGAATGAACATGTTAGTTCTATAGTAGAGCCACCATGTGTTGAGTTTAAACATGTTATTCATATTGCTAGCGAGAATGAAGAACTTAAATTGCTATCTTCTTTAAATACTTGGGGTTATATTCAATTTGATGATCTTTGTCCACTCAACTGTTTAGAGAAGAAATTATTTGCTAGATTTGAATTGCCATGCCCTTCTGATGTAATTTTTCATGTTATTGGCAATTATGATAGTAAAGGAGAATATAATGTGCATCGAGTATATATTTGTTCGAATTTGACTATACCTCCTTTTCATGATGAAATGTATTGTCTAGAGGACCGCATGTGTATACGTAATTCTCTATCAAGTTCCTCTAGTTGTTTAAATGAGTTACAGGTTGGTTTGCAAGAAGGGGAGTGTTGTGGTTTTTCGACTAAAAAGATTTCAGGATCCAACAATATGGCCATCAAGAAATGTTCCTCATCGGATGTTGTGATAGATAAATATAAGTTCAAAATGCTCCATGATAAGATGAAACCGAGGACGGTTTCCAATCAAGAAGGGGAGGATGATGAGGACACAACTAGCTCGGATATAACCATGACTACCTTGTGTATTAATCAGCCAAAGGTTAACCAATTCTACATAAGATTTACTTGTTATATTTTTGAACATACGTTGCTACACAATGAGTTTTGTTTGTTTTCGTTTGCAGAGGTACTTGCTTGGATGAAGGAAAAGAAGCTGAGCATAACGAATGCATGGAATATCAAAGAAGTTGATTGGGGACCAAACCAAGACCTTCTCCAAGTTGACTTCGGGTGCAATTCGGAGTCCAGGACCAGTCTGCACTAAAACGGGCGCCCAGGTCGCATACGTGCTCGGATTGGGGCATTCTTTATATGGCTGGAAAGCTAAGAAGATAACCTTTCCAATGGTTCTAGTCCCATGTACAAATTCATTACAAGTCATCGGGAATTGACTGAACAAGTTGACATTCAGAGTCTGTCCCTGCGCTGCGATGCCGTATTTGGGCCTTTGGCCCGTGTATTGTGTTTGAGCCCATTAGGGTTGCGTCAAGGGGTGCTTGCACGACCCTAAACTCCATATATCAGTAGCCGTTGCTATCTTTAGGTTTTGGGTTTTGCGATTTAGTGAATTATTTTTCTAAAGGAAAATCTAATTATTGCATCCGCGAGGAGAGAGAGCGCGCGTGGACCGGGTCCACGGGATAGGTCCCACTCGCCAGCCGCTCGGTCCACCGCGAGCTGAGTGCACGAAGGCGGCTCACGGTGCACCGGCACACAGGCACGGCTGGGCAGGAGCAGCACCCGAACACGGCGGCTTGCCGACGATGGCCAACGGTGGTGGTGGTGGTGCGACGAGTACGGGAAGGGGAAAAACAGAGAGAGAAGGAGGCGATGGTTCTCACCGAGCAAACGTGGTGGCGAAAGGTCGACGGGGTTGGCCGGCAGCGAGGAAGAACCATGCAGACCTTCGGGTCGTCGGTGTCGTCGTCGTTCCCGTGGTCCTTGTGCTTGACGGAGGGGTGGACGGGGAAGAGGAGGAGGAGGCGAAGTGGGTGGTGGCGACGCCGGGCTTCGAGGAGATCCCGACCGCCGGCAAGGGGCGGCCGGAGTTGCGACGGCGGTGGCGCAAGAAGAGAGCAGTGTGACGGCTTGGGAGAGAGGGAGAGGAGGGTGGCGGTGCGTGGGGAGGGAGGACGAGGTTGGGGGCTCCCTTTTATAGGCTGGAGGGGAGGGAAATGGGCATCGGGGAAGGAGATCGACATCGGCCATTGTGGAGCTCGCCATTGATGGGAAGCCATCAAAATCCACCACGAAATTAAGCTGATTTGAGTGGGATTTGTTGGGGGAATTTATGAGGAGGAGGTGAGGAACCAATTTTCGTATTCAATTTGGGGGGAGACCAACCGAGGAGGGAGATCGAGAGAAGCGGCGGCACTTGAATTTTCCTGGCCATGGAGAGGAGCGGCATCTCGGTTGGAGGTAGGAGATGACCGGAGGCTCGGCCAACTGGGCCGTGTGAAGGAGGCAAAATAGACTTTGTCCGAGGGAGAGGGAGAAGAGTTGGGCCGGCCCAAGAGGAAGGAGGGAAGGAAGAGGGGGAGGGGAGGAAAAGAGGACTTCATCCTCGGGCCGAGAGGGAGGAGGCCCATGATGGAGGAATGAAGGGAGGGGAGAAAAGGGGATGGCTGGACCGGGCCGGCAGTGAGGGGAGAGAATGAATGGGCCGAAAGCGGCCCAAGAGGAGGAGGGGATTTCTTTTAGCTTTTTCTTTTTAAGAAAATCTGCAAATGGTTATTGTTGCATTAAAATTATTTATAATGCTCTAAAAATTCAAGTAAAAATTGGTTAAATATTTTGAAGATGGAGAATCCATTAAAAATACCCACAGGCCAAATTGACATCAATCTTGGTGAGTTTTAATTGTTGTAGGCTCTTTTTGGCGTTTAAAATTTATAGAATTGCATTAAAACACGATTTAAAATTAGGGTGATTTTCAGGGCGTTACAGCTTTGATGGTGGCGGTTGTGAACAGGAGCGCGAAAAGGGGATTTTTAGAATATGAAGCGGCAAAGAAGGAGTGATTCGTCGGAATATCTTAAGGGTACCGGTGAAGCCTCTATTTTGGGCCGAAGTCCATAAAGAGACTCGCCGCCCATATTCAAGGTGTGGCTAGGCATGTGTCTTTAGCGACTTAAGCATATTTTCTCTTGGCAATGTGCACATGCTCAATTGCCCAATACCTAGAAATTCTTTTATACAGCTGTTACACAACTTTTTAGGAGTTAGTACGATGCAATTTAAAAGGTGGCAAACGGTGAAGCTTTATATATAGCTGCTCTGTTAACTTTTTTATAAGTTAAATGCATTGTTTGGGTTCTTACAAAGAAATTGATTTTATATTGTATCATTGCTTTTCGGCCACACATGTGTGCATTTTCTGATAAAGTCCAATATTATGGTTAGGCTAATTATATTATTTTTTGATCATTATACAGGCAGTTGGATGATCTATTTATGAGTTTTATTAACTCGGGTTTTATTCCATGAATGCCATATATTCCTGGGAATGGTGAAATTGTGTGTCTTATAGGGACTTAGGCATATTTGCTTTGGCAATATATACGCAATATAAAGCCAGTACCTTACATTCATTATGCAACAAGTTTTGTTATCAAAGTTATTTGCTATGCGGTTTTCTTAAAGTGCTCCTGGCTTAGGCTGAGCGTGGTATTTATGTGTACTTATAAACCACTCGGATGGTTGGATTATTGAGTTCTTGACTATATGCTTAGTTTGTTCAACTAAACACATAGTCGAGGGCTACACCTAATTAGGTGCATCTAGTCGATACACCTAGGTATATTTTTTATTATTATTCCTTGATATTTTTTTAGCCCTTCACAGCCTTTGGGTTTGTTGAAAGCACTCGAGAGACTATGACAGAGATGATAAAAGCACTCGGCTTTGGAATAATTTAGTTCAAGATAGAATTATCTCTTCGACTGTGAAGGTCTTAGGGGCTACTGTGAAGATTATGGGTACCATATACCCACACGGCTAGACTATCCGACTGATTATAGGGGATAGATTGTATATAATGAATATATAAAAGCTTAAGACTTGGGTATTACGTTTTCTTGTGTATTATGGAACGACCTATAGTACTGAGCAGATAATATTATAGAGAAGGTTTAAGAGACATGTACCGTATCTGGTTGAGTCTCTATCTTGTAATCCTGTCCTCTTGAGCTATATAAGGCCAAGACGCACCTTGAGGGCATAATCACTTCGATAATCATAACCCGATCGTCAGATCAATATAATACTCGACGAATACAATCCACAAAACAGGAGTAGGGTATTACTTCTTTCTGAGAAGGCCTAAACCTATCTAAACCTTTGTGTCATTACCCATCCACTTTAGATCTTGTGCGCTACTCCCTTTTCTTATTGCCGAAATCCAGTTTTGACAGTTCACCAACTGTGGAGGCGAAGAAACCAGTCGGCTATGGTGGAGGCGACCGACGGTGAAGACGATGTAGCCACCAGCAATGACGGCGGAATCCATCAACCGTGGAGGCAAAGAAACTAGTCGACGACAACGAAAGCAGCCGACGGTGAAGACGATGTTGCCTCACCAATAGTGGCGAAATCTACCAACTGTGGAGGCGATGACAATGGAAGCAGCCAGCAGTGAAAATGATGTCACCATCAACAATGGCGGCGAAGTACACCAACCATGGAGGCAAAGAAACCAATCGGCGGCGATGAAGGCAACCGACGGTGAAGACGATGTCGCCATCAACAATGACGGTGAAACCCACCAACCGTGGAGATGAAGAAACCAGTCGATGACGATGGAGGTGACCAATGGTGAAAACGATGTTGCCATCAGCAACGGCGGCAGAATTCACCAACCGTGAAGGCAAATAAACCAGTCAGTGACGATGGAGGTGGCCAACGGTGAAGACGGTGTGCCATCAGCAACAGTCGTGGAGTACACCAACCGTGGAGGTAAAGAAACCAGTCGGCGGAGATGAACACAACTGACGATGAAGATGATATCACCATCAACAACGGCGACAGAACCCACCAACCGTGGAGGCGAAGAAACCAGTCGGCAATAATGGAGGTGACCGACGGCGAAGACAATGTCGCCATTAGTAACGGCGGCGGAGTACACCAACTGTGATGGCGAAGAAACTAGTCGGCGACGACGGCAGTGTGAAGACGATGTTTCCATCAGCAACACTGATGGTGGAGTAGGCTGATGGTCGATTGACCGCATAGTGACGCCACGAGTCCATGACCGGCATCAATCGCCTCAGTAGTACCGCGTAATTATATGTGAACAACAACAAAAAACATCAACAGATTAATCAGAGATTACAAATCAATCTAATAAACGATGATAAATTGGAAGGGAAAAAACCTGGTGATATCAGAGATTAAATCGTGGAACTCGCTGAGATTTGATGTTCCCGACTAGACTAAATCCAAGACGGAGACTTGGGGTGAAAACAAATCTGACGACGCCAGAGATTCGTTCCATCGCACTCGTCGACGGTAAACTCCGCACCATCCTTAGCTGGTGCGCCAACTGTCGATTCTGGAAATCAGCAATAATAAAAGGGGTAGCGTACGAGACCTAAAAGTGGATGGATGTGGGAGACAAGGATTTAGACAGGTTCAGGCTCTCTCAATGAGAGGTAATACTCTACTCCTATTTGAGGATTGTATCCGCCGGGTGTATATTGATCTGACGATCGAGTTGTGTTTTTTTGCCCTTGAAGGGCCTCATGCCCGGCTTATATAGGTAGGGTGCAGGATTACAAAAATAGAAACCTAGCCAACCGGGACTTTGGGTCTTTCCTTAATACACAAGGAAACGTAATACCCAAGTCATGGTTCGTTACATATTCCATATACATAATCTATCCCCTATATTCAGTCGGATAGACCAGCCGTGTGGGTATATGGTACCCATAATCTCGACACCTCTGCAATTGACTCATTGGTTGCTTGCTGAAAACTCAAAATCTTTCCATGAAGGGATTTGGTTTTGCCCATCTGGAAAAACTTCGCGAGGAACACGGTTGAACACCTCTCTCAAGTGTCCACAGCACCTCCCTTGGAGTAGAACCACTGCTTCATTCTCCCGAGTAGAGAGAACGAAAACAAGCAGAGTTTGATGCTGCCCTAGGTCACTGCCTTGATGACGATGGTGTCACAGAGCTAGCTCAAGGAATTGTTGGAGATCGGCGTTAGCATCCTCATTGGCTTCCCCACAAAACAAGGTAGCCTGTACCATTGTGATTAGGCCCATCTTGATCTCGAAGTTGATATCCCCAATGTTGATAGCCGGCCCAACAGGCAAATTGGCAGCAGAGGGAGCCGAGTAATCATGGAGGGATGTCTAAGCCATAGGCTTAAAACTTGATGGTGCGAAAATGACTTGTTCGGGTGCCGAGAGCTTAATTTCCGGAGGAATGACACGAGGTCGGACTCTTCTCGCAAGTTTCTATAGATTATCAACAAAATTTGTCGGCAAGTTGAAGCAGGTCATACACTACATGTTTTCACATGAAGAGAAAACAAATAAAGGTTAACCTATTTGGACCAAGGTTCACCATAGTCTAAACAGGGATTAAAATAATAAATGATAATGGGATAGTGTGACACACAGGGATTCATCTATTATTAACATACACTAGGTAGTGGAGAAGAACTATAGAAAGCTAAGATTCATATGTACTTCTATATTACTAATGTTTAGTGTACACTTAACACATGGATGTTACAAGGCTAGGACTTAGTCCTAGGCACCCAGGTACTACCAAGAGACTACTCTCTACTGGTTAGCCAGCGTAGTTATGGCATTTTACGAACTCTTATGTCATACCTAAACGTAGAGGAATACAAAGGACAGATAGGGTCGTCACCACCAGCCATCTATCTCACTTTTCGTGTGGCATACCCACATCCAACCGCATTTAAATAACCTAAGCACCATGCTTATGTTAATAAATAATGTCACTAATTCCCACGGGACTCTCACCCTACACATGGACAAGTTAGAACTAGTGCCCCCCGTTAAGATCATTGGACCGTTACCTTAGCATAATGTAACACCCTCTCCTCTAGAACCGCGCAGCCTAGCCCAACCGACGAGCGGGACCAATTACACATACCACTTCACTTACACTTTCATCCTCGCTTCGAGTAAAAGGGTTAATCCGAGAGTGATATAGTTGGAAGGAAGAGGCCTTATAAGTTGGTTTCACCCTTGCTAAACTAATAAGGTGGTACTAAACATGCGCACATAGCTCTCATGGGCCACACAGGCCGAATCACAATTGGGTCAGGATGTCACATACACTCCTCCCCTCAAAGGACCCAACGTCTCCGTCAGTCCAACTCACCCACATAGCCACACAGGTATATAGGCAAATGTCTAGGAACATGCCCCCTCTTAGGGCACGTCCGTACGTCCAGTTTCGGCACCATATGCCATGCCATGTGCCTCACACAGAGCCCACATGCGCCATGCGCCATATGCCCGCACACTGACCCGTACGCACAATCACGAGGGTCGGCTTTGATACCATTTATAACACCTTGGCCTCTAGAACCGTGCAGTCCAGCCCAACCGATGGGCGGGCCCACTTACACATACCACCCCACTTACACTTTCGTCTTCGCTTCGTATAAAAGGGTTAACCCAGAAGTGATATGGTTGGAGGGAAGAGGCCTTATAAGTTCATTCCACCCTTGCTAAACTAGCAAGGTGGTACTAAATATGCGCACACAACTCTCATGGGCCACACAGTCCAAATCCCAATTGGGCCAAGATGTCACACATAGATTGACTTGCCTAATCAAGTGAAGCATATAAATGAAGTATAATCTATTCAGAGAGCACATAACTATAATAAACTAGTATATGAACTATAGACACTAATAAGTAAAGAAGATAATTCCTTTATTGCAACTATAGTCTTACAAGAAGAGTAAAGTACTAAAGACAAACCGAAATCTCTGAGAAGACTATAGAATCGAAGACTGTTCTAAGCCAAACTCCATTACTACTAGAGAGAATACAATATATGGAATGAGAGAATTGCTTCTTGAGGGGTGTGTTGTGAAGTGAGGACGTGACACTACTACAAAAAAGGTCCTTCCTGGCGGCCAAAATCTATTTTTCCTGGTGGCTAGGCTAACCGCCAGCGTCTAAAGGCTAGTGAAAAATCTAACGTCTTCACAAGCGGAACTTCAACCACTAGCGATAATCGTTTTCGCTGGCAGTTGTCTTAAACCGGCCGCCAACGATAATACATTTTCGCTAATGCCTGTGTTAAACTGGCCACCAGCGATAATTGATTTTGGCTCAAAAAAATATGAAATGCAAAGATGAATATGCCCACATGCTACCCTCTAGCCGCCAGCAAAGATGAAATTTGAAATGCAAAAATGAATATGCCCACATGTTGTTGCCCTGCATTCCAAATCCATATCCCCAAATCCCAAATCCATAACAACAAGTACAAATTCCACAAAAATGATTTGCTCATGATCATAGAGCACAAAAATTCCACATTCACATCACAGAGCAGTAATTTTACAAATTCCACATCACAGATCGAGCACAAAAATTTCACATCACATCACAGAGCAAGAGGTGAGGATGGATTCGTTGCTCCGAGGGAGGGCGTGGATGGCCGGCGGCGGATCCGCTCTCCCAAGGCTCGCCGAATCCGGATTGGCTCCCCACCGCCCATCCCATGCACCGCCACCACCCCCTTCCCAGCACCGCTCCCAAGGACCGGCGGTGACGGATCCACTGTCCCAAGGCAGCCGGATCCGCCTCCATCCTCCCGAGCACCACCACCAGAGCCACCGCCACCTCACCACCACCATCCCACCCCTTTGCCACCGTCGCCACTGGTGGGGACGGAGGTGGAGGCGCCGGATATGCTCCCCCTGCCCCCTCCCTTGCACCGTTGACGCCGAGAGTCGACGTTGCCCCCTTCCTCATGCCACTCCCAAGGCCTGGCGGCGACAGATTCGCCCTCCCGAAGTCTGGCGGCGCCGGATCCACTCCTCGCCACGCCCTCTCCTGCGCCGCTACCGCTGAGAGCCACTGTCGCCCCCTTTCCCACGCAACCGCCCTCTCCCTGTCGTCGTTGTCGCCCGGCTTATCCCGCTCCGGCTAACCAGATCCACCAGCGGGGAGGCCGGGGTCAGCGCTAGATCTGGAGGCCCTAGCCTCCCCGTTGGCCGATGCAACGGTGGTAACAAGTGGTGGTGGATGCGACAGCAGGTAGTGGCGGTGGAGAGAGAAGGGAGGCCGGAGGGAGAAGGGTGAAGGAGGTAGAGAGAGGAGGAAGGCGGAGGGAGGAGGGAGAAACAGGCGGAGAGGAGGGAGACAAAGGGACCGAGGGATTTTCGTGGGGTGGCGGGGGCGGTGTATTTTAATAGCATCAAAATTTATTTCGCTGGCGGTGCTCTTTACCTACCGTCTGCGAAAACCCGATTTTCATAGGCGAACGTTTAAGTGGGCCGCCAGCAAAAAGGTGTACATCTTCATTGGCAGCCCTCTTAATTCGGTCACCAGCGAAGATCCATTTTCGCTGGCGGTGCATAGCCCCCTACCCCTTGGACTATTTTTGCTGGCGGTGATCGTGTATGGCTGCTAGAGAAAAAATAGGCTGATGCCATGAAAAATTGATTTTGTGGTAGTGTGATCTCCTTTTATCGCTGCTCATGACGGTTGGGAAGGTCGATAACTCCCACAACCGTCATTGGGAAGCCACCAGGAAGCAACACGTGGAGGGTGGAGATGAGAGGCACTAGCCTAACTCTCGGTCCCACCTCGCTCAATCGTCTTTCACTAGAAGCTACCAGGTGGGCCCCTATGGTAGTTGAGGATGGGTTGGCCCCACTTTAAGTCGATTTGAGCTGACTTGTGGGCTCATCAATCCGTGTGCTCGCACGTGATTCGCCGGTGGTATGTTTCTTTGCATGCCGGCTCATTTCTCCTTCACTTTAGTGTATAATTCCTACATGTATAGTATTTCTCCAAAACAAGTGAAACTACATTATTTATAAATGATATAGTGTAAGAAATTTTAGTTCTCCCTTTATTTATTATGATAGTTGACAATCGAAATCAGTACTTAACGACCATCAACATGGTGCAAGGGTGATGGTGTAGGAGAACTTAAGGACAAGCCATTGTTTGACATCTCGACAGAAAACCCAACGGCCTACTACTAGGACATGCAATGCATCATCTTCTACCTTTGCCTGCTCGGGTGGGAGCCATGGAGTCCGAGGTTTGTGGAGGCAGTGGTGTTCAGGTAATGGGCATCCGGTGATCACTGCCGACGACATTGTGCTTCCCTTCATGGACACCATTCAGTGGGAGCATATCAGCGTGTTCGTGGCAGAGGAGACCGTGGAGCAGCTTAACTCCATCCCGCTTGACGATGGGATATGGAAGCAGCAGGTGCTGGCGAGCCCAATGATGAACAAGTGTTGTTGTTCCACCGGCCAGCGAGGGAAGGCGACATGTTCCACCAGATACTGAATGGACTGGCATGCAACGACTCAACCTGGCACATGCCCACATCCCAAGGGTGTGTTCCTCGAGCCCGACGAGAATGTCATCGACTAGAACCAGGGCCTCAAAAGCAATCTAAAGACATGGTAGCTAGCTGAGCTTGGTTGTCGCTTTGCTATCTATACATATAGATCGACAAGATGAGGTGACACATGTAAGCACGACGACATCCATCTCGGTGCACATCAGAAGGGGATAGCACAACAAAGAAGAAAATGACAAATTGGACCAAGGGCAATTTAGACCATTTACACTGCTTCTCTCTATGATTCAACCGAAAAATAATATTTTATTTTAAACGGTGTCAAGCAACAAATAGCCACATTGTAAAAGTGCCTTCCTCCAAAGATCGACTTTTGCCATGTCCAGTAGCTAAAACCATGAAGTCGTGTTGTCCTACAACAAATTTTACCTATCTGAAAACTCCTGGTCAATTTACTCAAACAAGTGAAGAAACTTCGAGTAGGAATTTTAGGACCATTCCCGTCTTCCTACAATGAAGAATACATTCCTATTGTCCAATTGTGGAGAATATGGGTACCGGATACCCACACGGCCTTCATATTCGACTAGAGATAGGAGGTGGATCGGATCCATATATTATGTAATAGAGTAGGACTCGGTCATAATATTACCTTGTATTCTATGGCATGGCCTAGAGTCCCGATTGAGTACTACCATATAATAGATTAGGAAACTGATGTTGTGTTTGGTTAGGTTTTTCTCTTTGTAACCCTGCCCCCCGACCTATATAAGGTGGGCAAAGAGCCTTCTAGGGGCAAGATCACAAGATGATCACAGAGATATTCACAACTTGATCGTCAGATAAATATACACCCGGCGGATACAATCCCCAAACAGGAGTAGGGTATTACCTCTCATTGAGAGGGCCTGAACCTGTCTAAACCTTTGTCTTCCTCATCCATCTACTTGTAGGTCTCGTGTGCTACCCCTTTTATTATTGCCGAATTCCAGTTTCGACAGTTGGCGCACCAGGTAGGGGTTACGCCGAGTTTCCTATCGACGAGTGCGATGGAATTACCTTCATGAGGCCGCCAGCTTCGTCTTCACTTTTGGAGCTTTGACTGCCTCGTTGTTGACAATTTCAACAAGCTCTTGCTTTTTGACTTGGATATAAATCAGTCGGGGGAGATTCAATCTAGCTAAGAAGGATAACAACGACTCTACCACAGCGAGTTTCAGATTCGATCAACTAAGGCCGTCGCCAGCGTCGCCTTTGTCAGCAAGCTTCTTCGCTTCGAAGAGTTAGACTTTATCATCACGAGAATAACTATTATTACAAACACATTGTTTCCGACATCACCGACATGATCATCATGGACATGGACTCGAGGCGTTGCTATGCGGATAATCGACCACGAGCTTACATCATCGCCATCACCTACTAGTTTCTTAGCTTCCACGGTTGGTCGATTCCGCCGCCGTTGCTGATGACGACATCGTCTTCACCGTCAGTCGTCTTCGTCATTGTCGACTGGTTTCTTCGTCTCCACGGAAGATGTATTTCGTCGCCGTTGCTGATGGTGACATCATCTTCACCGTCGGTCGTCTTCGTCATCACCGACTGGTTTCTTCACCTCCATGGTTGGTGTACTTCACCGTCGTTGCTGATGGCGACATCGTCTTCACCATCGGTCGTCTTCGTCATCGTTGGGTGGTTTCTTCGTCTCCACGGTTAGTGTACTCCGCCGCCGTTGTTGATGGCGACATCATCTTCACTATCGGTCGTCTTCGTCATCGCCGACTGGTTTCTTCGCCTCCACGGAAGGTGTACTTCGCCGCCGTTGTTGATGGCGACATCATCTTCACTATCGGTCGTCTTCGTCATCGCCGACTGGTTTCTTCGCCTCCATGAAAGGTGTACTTTGCCGCCGTTGTTGATGGCGACATCATCTTCACCATCGGTTGCCTTCGTCGTTGCCGATTGGTTTCTTCGCCTCCACGGTTGGTGTACTCCGCCGTCGTTGTTGATGGTGATATCGTCTTCACCATCGGTCGTCTTCGTCATCGCCGACTGGTTTCTTCGCCTCCACGGTTAGTGTACTCCGTCGCCGTTGTTGATGGCGACATCATCTTCACCGTCGGTCGTCTTCGTCATTGCCGACTGGTTTCTTTGCCTTCACGGTTGGTGTACTCCGTCGCCGTTGTTGATGGCGACATCATTTTCACCGTCGGCTGCCTTTATCGTCACCGACTAGTTTCTTCGTCTCCACGATTGGTGTACTCCACCGCCGTTGCTGATGGCGACATCGTCTTCACCGTCGGTTGTCTTCATCATCGCTGACTAGTTTCTTCGCCTCCACGGTTGGTGTATTCCGCCGTCGTTGCTGATGGCGACATCGTCTTCACCGTCGGTCGTCTTCGTCATCGCCGACTGGTTTCTTTGTCTCCATTGTTGGTGTACTCCGCCGCCGTTGTTGATGGCGACATCATCTTCACCGTCGGCTGCCTTCGTCGTCGCCGAGTGGTTTCTTCGCCTCTACGCTGGTGTACTCCGCTGCCGTCGACTGGTTTTTAGCCTCCATGATTGGTGGATTCTGTCACCGATTGGTATTTTTGATTCCATGGCCGCGCATCTTCACCATGTTGTTGGGCAACTTTACCTCCACCTTCGATCGCTTCAACTGCTTTTATGGTTGCTGTCTTCGTCGGCATTGACGGATGATCTTGTTCCCACATCGGCCACCTCCGCCGTCACTGGTGAAAATACCAACAAACTAAGTCATCATTAATTTTCTTTTTTATATGATATTTTCTTTTTTCTCTGTCTCACTACATCAACTAGTTCTCCGTTGAGCAGTGAGTCGGGGGCTACAGATGTTATATCCTATTTTTGCAACAATTTTCATAATATTTATCTTGATTGCTTACGAAATAATCAGAGTGAAAAAAGTGCTGATCGAGTTGTGCAGCTCTATTTTCCCTATGCTTTCCGTTTGGTTTGTCAATGGATAGTTGTCTTTGGGCCGAATCCTAGCACCCGGAGGCTCATTGGATGGAGTGTATAACGCAAGGTGCTAAGTATTACTCGGACAAAATCAAAAGCATAAAGATAAAATAAGTTGTTTTCTACTCTTAACAATTGCAAAAGTACCCGAATAGTAAATTCTGATCTGTGAAACTTTGTCCCATTAATGACGAACTCATGCCAATGACTAGTCGGGCAGAGTGTTTAAATGCGAGGAGTCATCTACTCAGGGAAATCAAAATCAACAAGAGCAGATATACATATTTATAAATATTTTAAAATGCTTGAATTTTCCTCAAGTACTACATTTACATCAGATACTACTCATCCTACATATTTATACTGTAGGATCCAAATCCAGATATGCATAATAGGGATTCATGGCCATAAGCTTATCTCCTACGCTTTGGGAATGGATCAGTCAGAACATCATCGTCGGCTTGCCTTCGCCGCCGCCGACTGGTGTCTCCGCCTACACGGTTGGTTGGTCACACCACCGTTGTTGTGCGTCTTCGTCATCGGCCTGCCTTCGCCGCAGCCGACTGGTGTCTTCGCCTACACGGTTGGTTGGTCACTTCACCGTTGTTGGGCATCTTCGTCGTCGGCCTGCCTTCGCCGCCGCCGACTAGTGTCTCCGCCTAGACGGTTGGTTGGTCACATCATCGTTATTGGGCGTCTACGTCTTCATCGTCGGCCTGCATTCGCTACCGCCGACTGGTGTCTCTGCCTACACATGGTGTTGGTCACACCACCGTTGATGGGCGTCTTCGTCTTCATCGTCGGCCTGCCTTCGCCGCCACCGACTGGTGTCTCCTCCTACACGATTGGTTGGTCACACCACCGTTGATGGGCATCTACATCTTCATCGTCGGCTTGCCTTCACCGTCACCGACTGGTGTCTCCGCTTACACGGTTGGTTGGTCACACCACCGTTGTTGGGCGTCTACGTCTTCATCACCGCTCATGAACGTCTTTGTTTTTACCATCATTCTGCCTCTTCCATCGGCGACTAGTTTTGCTGCCGCCAACTGGTGGTATTGCTTTCACGACTACGCACTTTCGACATCGTTGTTGGAACCTTGTCTTCGCCACCGGTTTGCCTCTGTTACCGTCAACTCATGTCCATGTCATCGCGGCTGTACAATTCTGTCACCATTGTGGAGCAACTTCATCTTCATTGTCTTCGGTACCGGCAAATTCTATTGCCTCTACTTCGCAAGCTTCGTACTTCACTAACTATGACGTCTCCAAGAGTCTCAACATGTGATCATGCGCCACCAAATACGACGCCGTGTTAATCTACTACAGTAAGCGGTGTTCCAATCCTCAAGATTTCTACTTGGACATCCTCAATGCATAGCTTCACTCAAGCAACGACTACTCAATGATAAGCTACAGTTCTTGACTCTATGTTCAGTTGTTTCCCAACTAAGTATAGAGTCGGGGGCTATACAAATACAAGACTCAAAATTCGACATGCGTTATGTCAAGATGAAACAATCAATTAACCAGTCAGCAAGTTCTACAAAATCGACTTCGGAGTCATCAGCTTCCTCTTCGCTCCAGAGTAGACTTTCTACTTCAGCAACTCCAACATTTTCATCGATAACTTTGACTCTCAGTTGACGCTACAGTTTATTCCAAGTTTCTCAAGTGTTAAGTTCAAGATTTAATTTATATGTCATGATCGAGTTTGGAGTTTTACTTGGATATTACTTCAAGCCTCCTAAGTTTGGAATCATCAACTAATCAACTCAGATTCGATGAGTTGGACAACAGTATCTACTTCCTCCAAGTAAAACATTTTCAACAGCTACAATATCAAGTTCTACTACCATCATCATAAATCAAGAGGCACTACTCGAGTTTCGATATCTTCTCAATAGTTTAATGGATTATTATCATTGACGTCATCATCGACACCTTCGTCATCGACATTAACTTCATCTTCAGTCAACTACTATCAACCAAGTTCTTTGCTTCAGGAGTTTGGGCTTCGTCTACACTAAAATTTGATTGGGTCACCTACATCGCCATCTTCATCAACATCTTGCCATGCCACTTCGGCCTAATCTATTTTGCCACCGTTCATCGGAACTTTGTCACTACTGATCGTATCTGCTATCACCAGATGAATTCTTTTTTTCTACAATTGATTCGTTGGCGGGCAACTTTGTCTCTATAACCGGTTGTTTCTCCTGCTGTGGATCGTCATCACCACCAGTTGCTGATTAGCATTTTCATTTTCATCGTCTGGTTATCTCTATCATTGCCGACTAGTAGTCTCGCCGTCATTGCTGGCCTACGTCGTTGCTGCTAATGTGCATCTTCATCTTCAACACCGGGTTACCTTGGTCGCCGCCGACTGGTATCCTCGCCTTCAAGGTTGGCCTATTACGTCGCCATTGACAGATGTCATCATCTTCACTGCCAGCCACCTCGTCTGTTGTTGCCGACTGATCTTCTCGATTCCACGGCTACATGTCTCCGTCACCATTGTTGAGAAACTTCATCTTAATAGCCGACCATCTCTACTACTGCCAGTCGTCATTACTGCTGGTCACGTTTATCGTCGCCGACTGTTTTCTTCGTCTCCATGGTTGGTGGATTTCGCCATCACCGTTGATGGGTAACTACGTTTCCACCACTGACATCTTCGTCACCTTTGATGGGCAATTTCATCTCCACATTGGTGATCTCGCTTCCATGCCGACTGTATCAGTTGCCACCAATGGATAACCTCTACTGCGACAAAAGGACAAGCAACATGCTCAGGGGCTTACTAGCTCTAGCACGAGGATCATACCTTTAATCTGAACTTATTGTGGATATATGCAACGTGAATTTATGGTCGCGAGCTTATCTCCTACGCTCAAGGTCTGGACCAATCATTATTCCCACAAGGGTCACAAGCTGAGTTCTTGCACCATTCGGAATTTAATTATCAAATCTACTTTAGTACACCTCATGAGGGATAACTACTAAAAATAAAAGCTTTGCTCAGATGAGATGCGCTTGGTCTATATCACCCGAGAGATTTGTCACTATGGAGCATATTAATAGACGTGCCATATACGTCATATTTTAAGGGTATCGGTGGGCATGTTTTGGGCCTAATCCCAATATGCTTGCAGCCCGTATTTTCAGGTGTAGCTTGTCACGTGTCTCTAGAGACTTAAGCAAATTTGCCTTGGCAATATGCACGTGCATTATTGCCCAATACCTTCAAAATCCTTTCATACAACAATTACACAACTTTTTAGGAGTTGGTACGTGTAATTTGGAAGGTGACAAATAGTAAAGTTTTTTATAGCTGTCCTGGTAACTTTTCTATAGGTTACAGGAGCTGTTTGGTTTTTTACAAAACAATTGATTTTGCCACCTTGGTGTGCTTTTATGATTAAGACCAATATTATGGCTTAGGCTGATTATATTTCGGTCGTATTCTTTAGGCGGTTGGTAAATCTATTTATGGGTTTTATTAACTCAGATTTTATACCACAAATGCCATATATTTCTGAGGATGGTGAAGTTGTGTGTATTGAGGAGACTCGGGCATGACTGTTTTGGTACCATGTGCACCAGTACTCGGGGTCATTATGCACCGTGCCTTATTAATGAGGTTATGTGCTATATGATTTTTCAATATGCTTTTGGCTTTGGCTAAGCATTTATTTATATAAGACCACTCGGATGGGTGGGATGATTAAAAGTTCTTGACTATATGCTTAGTTTGTTCAACTAAACACATAGTCGGGGGCTACACCTAATTAGGTGTATCTAGTCGATGCACCTAGGTATATTTTTTATTGAGTTTTTTCAGCCCTTCACAGCCTTTTGATTTGGTAAAAGCACTCAGGAGACTATGGCAGAGATGATTGAAGCACTCGGCTTTGGATTTATTTGGTTTGAGGTGAAGTTATCTCGTCGACTGCAAAGGTCTTAGGGGCTACTGTGGAGAATATGGGTACCGGGTACCACACGGCCTCCATAGACGACTAGAGATAGGAGGTGGGTCGAATCCATATATTATGTAATAGAGTAGGACTCGGTCATAATATTGCCTTGTGTTCTATGGCATGGCCTAGAGTCCCGATTGAGTACTACCATGTAATAGATTAGGAAACTAATGTTGTGTTTGGTTAGGTTTTTCTCTTTGTAACCCTGCCCCCAACCTATATAAGGTGGGCAGAGAGCCTTCTAGGGGCAAGATCACAAGAGAATCACAAGATGATCACAGAGATATTTACAACTTGATCATCAGATCAATATACACCCGGCGGATACAATCCCTAAACAGGAGTAGGGTATTACTTGTCTTCCTCATCCATCTACTTGTAGGTCTTGTGCGCTACCCCCTTTTATTATTGCCGAATTCTAGTTTCGACACTAATGAAAGGGCTCGACATGGCTGGGCTAGACACCCATGGGCGATTGGAAGGCTTCACCCAATCGAGGATGAGTGTGATGGATAGGCAAGTGGCAGGTGGCGATTCATTGGATCAGTGAGGGTGAGGACACTGTATGGTGCAAGGGTCAAGAAGACATAATGCACAGTTAGATATGGTTGGGAACTTGGGATCGATGGAGCTGGGCCTTGCATTGCTGTTTGAGCTGTCCCTGTCTCGGTTTTCTTGGTGCATTCGGTTTTCTATTGGAAGAAATTCACGTGCGAACCAAACATCGAACATCGCTAAAATTGAAGGCAAACAAAAATCAAAATAGCCACTTTGGTGTGGTTTGGCTTGGTTCAGTATGATGCTTGGTTTTTGGTATATTTTGCCCATCCCTAGTTGGCACCAATGCATTCCCAGCTGAAGCCACTGCCGAGGACGATGTGCCCCGCCTAGCCATGTGCACCATCAGAGCAGTCGGCAAGAAACCTCCAGTCATCACTCCAATTGATGAAGCCACCTTAGGAGCGGCCACTGCATTCAATCCTCCAACTTGATCTTCTTGCAACGAAGTCATCCCTCCGGGAAGTGATGCCATCACTGGGTGAGTCACACTAGGAAGTGACCTTATGCTGACAGAGCTACCACTTTCACCAGCCGCCAATCCTTATGCTCTTGAGCCATTGAGTTAGCCACCACACCCATCGCCACCTACATCACCTGAGCCACTATTGGTGCCATTGCCACAATCTAAAATGTTTCCTGGGTTGGCGCTTGACCAATCACGACAGCACCAGCAGGTGGTTGATGAGCCGCCGATACCATCACCCTACCACTTGCCACCAACCCACCACGTCTAACCGGGACAATGTGATCACCCCCCACTTGGCGGAAAGTGCTAGTACTGCCCCTCACCACCTTGCCACCTCCCAGCACCAAAATGTCAGCCAAGGTTGAAACGGTTGTTTCATCCACCTTGGTATCCCTGCCTGCCATCAAATATGCCGCCATATCCAGGGTGAAACCTTGTTGGAATCCTCCCCTTGCAGCAAAGTCACCTTGGCCACCCCCTCTCAGTGCACCTTGGCCAGCGGCACCTCCTCGCTACACATCACCCTAGACGATGTTGTGCTCCATCCACGACCTAATGACGTTGTCGATGTATATGCAAGCAGGAGCGCTGCAAAAAGATGTAGGGCGAACCCTAAATGAACACAACACTTGTTGACGGGTTGTATCTATAGACCGTATTCTGAGGTTATTGGGGTCTATTGGAGCAAGGATCTAGACGAAACGGCATCAAGCACACAAAAGATAAGGATTATACTGGTTCAGGCCCCTCGTAAGGTAATAGCCCTACTCCAGTTTATATAGAATTACAATGAGAACCACAAAGAGTACAATAGAGAACAACAGAAAGTATTGAGTACCAACAAGATTCCTATCAAAAACGATTTGACAAGATCCAACCAGCGAGTTGTCTTCAAAGTCCCCCAGATTGCTTCTACTGTGGTGGTGGCTTGCACTATGATTCGATGATCCCGTACCCCCTGAGGGGCTTTGTATTTATACCACAGACTGCCTTGGCCTCCAAGTAGAACTCGGAGAATATTTCCAGCATACAAGATCACAGAGATTGTATCTTCCTCGAATAGGACTCTAACCCCTTCTATTCGGGATACAATTACCCTAAATATTAGCCGAATTCAATAATATTAAGGTAACCTTCCCGTATGCTAAGGATATGTCGTATATATATACTTCATAACCCCAAGGAAAGGAGGTATGCCTTATCTGTAACCCTGACAGTAGCCCCTGACTTCAAATCAAATGAGCTTACAGTGTTCTCCAGCCGAAGTCCTTGAATAAATGATGTTGTGTCACCTAACTATTCTTGAATTATCGAGAAGATATAAAGCATTCGACAACACCATCAAAAGCAATGGTCCACCGTGAATTTGAATTGAAGTCTAAAAAACTATCATAAACAAACCGAGACAATCATGATGACAATTTCTCTTTCTTCCTCGAAATACGAACCGCCAGGCACAACCTATAAATTCCAACTCTGAGATTCATTTTGGCTCCTTCCCACAAGTGATCCCTCACTCCTTTGCGTTCTCCAACCTTCGCAACTTCCGCTAATTAAAAACCCAAACTCCGCTCTTCACCTTCAACCTCAACCAATCCAATTGATTTGGGAAAATCCAGCATTGGCGTAGAGGATCTGAAGGCACTGCAAATCGAAGGATCCCTCACGGGGAAGAAAACCCTGGAACGATCGGAAGGAGGTATAACCCCCAACCCCGCACTAGGCCAGACTGTTTGTCTTGAAGATTTCGCGTAGTGTGGGTTCTTGCCTCCTCCCGAATTTTTTCTTCTCCTTTTGAATTTCTACAGCATTCACTTTCTCTACCAAAACCCAAACACCATCGCATTTCTTAGTATCTTTACACACCTCTGCGAGGCGTACCTTGGGGTATCACCTTTCTTAGATTTGTTTAGATACTTTTATGATCTTAGGTGGATGGAATCCCATAGAATATCTGACTGCTGCGACTTCCGCCACTGGGATGGGATGAAGGCGAAATATATCCCTTTCAACTACCCTTCCTCACGAGGATTGTGGAGATCAAAGTGGTTTTACCTACACGTCGAGGACCGCCCCGCTAGCCTTGTTGTCCCAAATGAGAAGCCTGAGCGCTCCCCTTTGTGAACATCCAAACCTTCCTTGACTCCCTCTCTCAAAAGCTTCATAGATAAGATCCACGAACTCTGAGAACAAAGGTTGTCGGGGTATGAAGTCGCTAGAGACTTCATACGTCGTCGAATTCAGCCCCTTCAAGCTTGCGCTCACCCCGCGCACAACTACATGTGGGTGCAAGATGAAACACGGATCTCAGTTCGGGGTATACGATCTCGTAACCCACCTGACCTTAATCCAATCAGAGCCAATCCATAAATACTAACATCAATGCCTTTGTTTGCAAATATTGATGATTGAACTATGACCACCCGAGTAGGACATTTGGTGATCGATGCTTCACCGGATCCGGACAACCTCCTCACCCCGCTGTGCGACCTCCCATCCTCGGACAAGGACGTTGCCATCAACATAAGTGATCTCGACTACTATCCTTCCTCTGGCTATTGTTATCCGAAAGAGTAGTAATCTAAATCTTGTAGGTCCTGCCTTTGACGGACATCATCAGCCCACTTGTAGACCACCAAGTCACAACTTCTTTGAAGGAGAAGACGACCTTGAAGCAATCCATGGCCAAGAACGCTCCAAGCGGCAGTGAAACAAAACCCTCCGAGAGGAGTTGGACGGCTTAACAAAGTCGTCTGGAACAGAAACGCTTGTGCAGACAAGCGGCTTTGAGGTCAGTTATACTCCCTATTATTCATAAATCAACCTGAGGAGATCCATGGCCCTAACTCATGTGTTTTGCAGACCAAGGGAAGAGAGCGCTCTTGAAGCGGTTCAAACCCAAGTAAGTGATTGCCTTCTCTGATCTCGTATTCCTTGTGTTCTTATCACTTTTCATAATGCGTAGCTTTTCATGATATAACCCTTCTCCCGCGACCTCTGTTCAAAGCACTAGTCGCAAGGACACGGGGTCCACACCTCCCACTGTCGTCGTCACTGCGCCCGCACCCCTTCTCCCTTCGCCGAGTGCCTTGACCACTGTTGTGTCGCCTTCAGCAATCAATAGGTTGGTCGAAGTTAGCTGCCTGATGCAATCCGGCATGCGCGATATCCTTGCCGAGGTTGAATGGCTTAGGAAGGCCGCCTCGACCTCACATGACCGGGTTGCCTAGCTGGAGGCGCAACTGGTTGATGCATAGAGGGACTTGAAGAGATTCAAGGACCTGGGGTCGTCAGCCACGAAAGGCAGCGGCAAGGCTGGGAGAAGAGGATGGAGAAGACCTAGGAGAACCTGGCGTCGCTCCCGACAAGGCCTCCAGGACAACTACGGATGGCTTGACATGGTAGCCCGTAGCTTGGGCATCCACAAGAAGGGCCCCGAGTTCCCCGACAAGACAATCATCTTGGGATCCTTGGGCTGCCTCATCGGCAAGCTAAAAGGGAAGTCCACCAAACATGCCAAGCACGTCGCCGAGGAGATTTGCACTGCTCTTCGGACCGGCACATGTCATGTTCTTACATGCCTAAAACTCACGCACCCCAAGGTCAACTTGGAGGAAGTGTTAGAGAAGGGTGAGGCTGACGCGACGCGCGAGGACGTGATGTCAGAGCTCATCGACCTAGGGGAGAGTGTCATTCCAATCTTTGAACAGTAAACCATTGCTCTCCTTTAAGTTGTAATTTTTAAGAACAATTACTAGGCATGTCATCCCTTTCGAGAACGATGTCCCTCATTATTGTGCCTAAGTTGTTGGTATCGTCGTGCTGGTTTCTAGATGTATCGAAGACAAGATCGTCTAGCAAGGAGGACGTCCTCATGATCCTAATGCTACGCCTCCTTCTCCCCACGCTTCCTCGACTCCGAGCGCCAATGACCAAGCCTTGGTCGTTGTAAACCCGGATAGCGCACTGGATCCACAAGGACTCCAACTCAGCTCTTTTCTTGAGCAAAACCAAGGTACGAGACTTGACTTTTGTAGCTTTTGCCCCTGCCTACGCAGAGGAAGCTAATCAAGATCAAATGTCATACGTAGGCCTCGAGAACACTTTAGAAGAGAGAGCACGCTGTGCTGAGTACTGGAAGGTGAGGTTTGAGAAGGCGGAGCTCGAGAAGATGGCCAATGCCGCCCGAAAAGACCAAGCTATAGAGCCCCTTTGAGGTAGGGAAGTCTGGGTCAACGCCTATCTCGAGGGTTGTTGTTTGGAGCTCCAGCGTCGTTGCGAGGAGTTGTGGGTGGTCCGTCCGCCTCTCGAGAAGTATGTAAGCGGATATCTCTCCTGGATGCGGAGTACGCGTGACCAACTAGTAGGGACCAGGAAACGGATCGACAACAGCTTGAAGCAAGAGTATCATCACGCTAGCCTATATGCAGGTGGTCACATCCTCGCCTTGATCCGAGATGGACGGCCGTAGATGAACTTGGGGTTCCTCCGGGAGGGTTTCACACGTTCTCGACTGAGAGCCAATGAGATTGACCGCCTCGCACAATCCTTCGCTCTGTTGACCGAAGACGTCTTCTCTACAATGGACTAGCAGTGTCCGTCTTGGTAGTTTATGTACCTAGGAAACACTTAATGTACATGTTAAAATTTTGCATATTAGAACTTAAGTAAGAATTAAAATCTATGTCTAAGCATCTGAATGAAACATAGTATACGAGTACTCTCACAAGGGCTACCCTCAACCAACAGAGTATGGTACTCTCCCTAGCACCCAGCTGTTTTTATGGAAAAGTCGTTTTCCACAAAGGCAGCTTGAATCTTATAACAAACCAAGCTAAAGCTGTGAATTCCTAGCCCCCAGCCGTGAAGTCAAAAAACCAATTCCCGAATACACGACTTGATTAATACACTCAAGTGGGTACTCTAACATGACAAGATCTAACATGGTCGTTTGACCCTGCATAGCCTGACAAACTTTTATAGTGTTAAGCGTCCCCAGCCGAGCTCTTTGGGACCCCGAAGCTTGTTAGACTTACGTAAGAGGACGGTAGGATCAACTTCGAGACGAGGCGATATAAAAAAAGAGATCACCAGGTAAAACACTTCGAAAATAATGATATCAGAATACTGCATATTATTAAACTAAACTTACAGACTTTAGTACATTGGTCTTATACATAAAATTTACGTAGTTGGTCGATGTTCCAAAAATTTGCCAACTCGCGGCCTTTGTCGTCTGTGATCTTGAACGCGCCTAGCCTTAAGACTTCGACCACCGTGTATGGTCCCTTCCACTTCGGAGAGAGCTTGTTTCGCCCTGCCTGATTTTGAACTCGTCAGAGGACGTAATCGCCGAAGGTGAGTGTACGGGCACGAACACGCTATTCGTTATAGCGACGTAGGGCTTATTGGTACATGGCTACTCGAACGGCAACACGTTCTCGATGTTCCTCTAGAAGGTTGACATCGTTTGCTCGCTGCTCCTCATGCTCCTTATCCGAATACTTTTTGACTCATGTAGACCGATGTTGCAGCTCTGAAGGAAGCATGGCCTCGGAACCATACACGAGAAAGAAAGGAGCCTCTTTGGTGGAGGTTGCCGGGGTAGTACGGACGGCCCACAAAACTGAAGGGAGTTCGTCAACCCAACGTATGTCATAGGACAATAGCCTATTGTACACACGTGTTTTGATCCCCTGAAACACAATACCGTTTGCCGGCTTGTCCTGCCCGTTACTCTGAGGATGAGAGACTAAAGCGAAGCAAATTTTTACTCTGAATTCGATGCAGTAGTCCTGAAAGGCACCGCTAGTGAACTGGAAGCCGTTGTCTGTCAGGATCCGGTGTGGGAGTCCACATCGACAGAATATCCCTTTCATAAACTTGATGGCTCTGCCTCAATCCACTTGGTGAATTTTGTCAATAGCCACAAACAAGAACTTATAGCCGCATTGTCCTTGGGAAAATGGTCTGAGGATGTCAAGCCCCTAGCACGAGAACGGCCAGGTAAGAGGGCTGGCCTGGAGCGCTTGGGTCTGCATATCCGTGTGCTTGCTGTGGAATTGGCAGGCTTCACACTGTTTTATCAAGTCGCAAGCGTCTTCAAGGGCTCTTGGCCAGAAAAATCCTTATCGAAAGGCTTTCCCGACTAGAGTTCGCCCACCGGCATGAGACTCGCATATTCCTTTATGGATGTCGAGAAGCAAATCTTTGTCGTCCTCGGGAGAGACACATTTGAGTAGAACTCCGTTCGGGGCATTTTTGTATAGTTCGTTGTCAATTATACAGTAAGCTTTTGCCTGATGAGAAAGTTTTTCTGCGGTGGTGTCTTCGTCCGGTAGCTTGTCGGCATCTAAGAAATTGATAAGCGGAGTATGCCAGTCTTCTATTATCTCAATGTTTGCAATGATGTTGTTGACCTTTGTAGTAGCCCCCGAGCTGTTCTCGGTGCTGGCCAGAGTGCCTTCATCGTTCATGATTTTAACTGAGGGTTTTGTCAGGACGTCCAGAAAGGTTCCTGGTTCAACAGGTTCCCTTCTGGATGCGCACCATGCTAGGTTGTCGGCATCGATGTTGTTTTTGCGGTAGACATGACGCACCTCTAGACCATCAAACTTACGCTACAGCTTCCTAACCTCGGCGAGGAACTTAGTCAACTTGGAGTTTGAGCATTTGAAGTCCTTGTGCACTTGGTTGGCCACCAATTATGAGTCCCCTTTCACAATTAGTTGTTTTACTTCAAGTGTCGTGGCTGCTCATAACTCGACGAGTAGTCCTTCGTACTCGGCGGTGTTGTTTGTTGCTCGGAAATAAAGGTGTATTGCATGTCTGAACTGATCTTCGGCTGGAGATGTTAGAATGTCCTGCTCCTGCTCCTTGGCTGTTGAATGCCCCGTCAAAGGCCATTGTCCATGTCTCATTTTTTGTCTGACCAGTTGAGGTATTCTCGGGAACAGTCCAATCGGCAATGAAGTTAGTAAGAACCTGAGACTTAATGGTTGTGCGTGGGACGAAGTTGACATCGAATTGGCTGAGCTCGATGACCCATTTGACAATGAATCCAACAACATCTTTGTTCCTTACCACCTCTCCTACTGGGAAGGAAGAGACGACCGTGATTTTGTGGGCCTGTAAATAGTGGCGCAGCTTCCGTGATGTCATGACCACAGCATAGAGCAATTTCTGGATTTGAGGATATCGAGTTTTGGCGTCGTGGAGGGCCTTGCTGACGTATTACATAGGATGTTATATTATGTCCCTCTCAACGACAATCACAGTGCTAACGGAATAACGCGTGGCAGCAATATATAGAAATAGTTCTTCCATTGGCTGTGGGGCAGCGAGTACAAGGGGTTGGACAAGTACCGTTTGAGCATGATAAACACATTCTCGGCATCCTGTGTCCACTCAAATCTATCCTATTTTTTGAGTAGAGAAAAGAAAGGTTGTCCTCGTTCTCCCAACCTAGACACGAAACGGCTTAAAGCTGCCATGCATCCTGTGAGCTTCTATACTTTCTTGAGCCTTGTCGGTGACTTCATGTTCTCGATGGCCTTGATCTTCTCGGGGTTTGCTTCGATTCCTCGTCCGGAGACAAGAAACCCGAGCAATTTCTCCGATGGTACTCCAAACGTACACTTCTCAGAGTTTAGTTAGCAGGAGTAAGCATCAAGGAAATTCAACAACTCACAACCAACAGTTGAATCCACCAGTTGGTCAATTCGAGGAAGAGAGAAGTATTTCTTGGGGCACGCCTTGTTGAGGTTGGTGAAGTCTGCGCACATCCTTCACTTGATGTTGGCCTTATGCACCATTACTGGGTAAGCGAGCCACTTTGGATGGAGGACCTCTTTGATGAAGCCGGCCTTGAGAAGTTTGTCTACCTCTTCTCGAATAGCTTCTTTCCTGTCTTGTGCGAACCGCCGCAGTTTCTGTTTGACTGGCTTGGCATCGGGACATACCATTAGTTTGTGCTCAATCACCTCCCTAGGGACTCCGAGCATGTCGAACGGTTGCCAAGCGAACACGTCTGCATTCTCACGGAGGAAGGTGATGAGCTCGAGTTCATATTTGTTGTTGAGTGTTGCCCCAATCTTGATTGTCTTGTCGAGGTTGCTACTGGCCAACGGGATGACCTTGATTGTGCCATCGGGCTTGGGTGCCATATTGGGCTTGCTCACTTTTCGAGGGGGTTCTGAGGTGGCGGGTGGTGTGGTAGTATGCTCGACCGTGTCGAGACTCCTCTTGTCGCACAGTACTGCTACCTTCATGTTCCCAGGGATCGTGATTGTCCCTTTTGGACCTGGTATCTTGAGAATCTGGTATGCATGGTGGGACATTGCCATGAATTTCGCCAGAGCAGTACCTTCGAGGATAGCATTGTAAGCAGTGTCAAACTCCGCTACGTCGAAGGTGATCTACTCCGTACGAAAGTTGTTGGCCTGGCCAAACGTCACGGCTAGCGTGATCTTCCCCAGCGGTTTTGACGATTATTCTTGGGCGATCCCATGGAAGGGCTGGTCGGAAGCAACAAGCTTGCTTCTAGGGATACCAATTGCGTCGAGCATGCTGGCGAAGAGGAGGTTGATGGAGCTGCCATTGTCGATGAGGACATGTGCCAACTTGATATACTATATAGTAAGTTCGACTACTATCGGATACCAGCCATGCACAATTTTTTTGTCAGGTGCTTGTCCTCAGAGAACTCGATCTTCTGGTAGACCAATTCATCTTCGTAGTGACTCCTTGTCAGGTAGAGCAAACTTTGCGTTCTACTTTCTTATATTCCCTTTTAGAGGTGTACGTCGTAGAATCGCTGAAGATATGGGCTAGGTGGAGGTCAAAGTCTGGTAACATGAGTTCGTTGTCGGACGGGAGATCATTAGTGCTCCTCTCGACCACACTAACCCGCTTTCCTTTTTCGAGGGCCAACTGTTTTGCTAATGCTTTCTGGAAGAATAGGCACTCCTCCAAAGTATGTGTGTCGGTCTTGTGGATTGGCCACCATTGTCGTACTGGTTCATCACCTTAAAGGGTTGGGCGCTTTAGGGGTGGGTTTGTTTGTTCTGCGACAAGGACCACTGTTTCCGCCTTGCGTTTCCTTTCCTTTTTGCGATTTTGTTTCTTTTTTTTAGTGGACTTCGGTGTTTCTTTGTTGGCTGATTGCTTCTCCTCGACCACCTTGCCTTTTCCATCTTTCCTCCTGAGGGCGTCATCTACGTGAGCACACCCGTCGATGATCTCGAAAAGCTTTGCCTTTTCCATCTTTGTTGGCTGATTAGAAGTGATTCGCCTTGTCGCTAGCTCTTGGATGGTGTATCAATCTCCGACGCCAGACTTAAACGCACGTATGACAGAAGCATCGGTGATCTTCGGGTTTGTATTCCGACATTCGTTAAAACGCCGTATATAGTCCCTTAAGGATTCGCCCGGGTTCTGCCTAAGGGCGTGTAGATCGTCCTCGACCGCATGTCGCTTGTATGTTCCTTCAAAGTTGGCAACAAATTGCTGCCATAGGTCTTCCCAGGAAGAAATCGAGCGAGGTGGGAGGTGCACCAGCCATGACCAAGCAGATCCTTTCAACGCCGTAGGCAAGTAGTTTGCCAATGCGTTGCCATTTGTGCTGGCCGCATAGAGAACTATAGAGTTGATGTGCAAGAACTCCTCTGGATCAGTACTGCCATCATACTTTTCTACTGCTCTAGGACAGAATTTGTTTGGCCATCGCACCTCTTGCAGAGCAGGTGTGAAAGCCCGACATCCGCCTCCCGGTATAAAGGGTGGATGACGTCCTCGCGGCCTGCGAGAACCGCCTCCAGTTAATGACGAAGACGACGAAGGATCACTATAGTCGGGGGTGCGGCCCCTTAACCTACGGTCTCGTCCTCGGTCCCTCCTGGAATTCGAGGATCACGAGTTTCGTTATCGTCGGTTGGCATCATGGTTTTGTCTACCTTGATCATTTTTGCCCTATTGACTTTGGCAGTCTTGACAATCTCGATCATTGTTGTGATTTTCTCGGTTGTCGTTGTCCTCCCGCCCTCTGTTTCCTCCACGCGGTGTATGAGGTTGGCGGTGGTCGACATCATTCCGATCTCGTCATTCCTGCCTATGCCCATTCAAGTGATTACGAAGATCATAGTCGTCTTGATGAGAAGGAGGTTGATTGTCCTGTCTTTTTGACGATACGTTTCAAGGATTACGACCCAGATCTCGGCTGGGGTGTGAACTGAAAGCTTCCTCGGCAGCGTCATTCTCTGGTGCTCGGTCTCCACCACGAGGACAGGGATCTCAAGAAGGACCTTGGGGGTTTCATCCGGCCGCAACCAAGAAGGCAGAGTTGAGGTTAGCTATCGTTGACTGTACCCGTTTGACCCAGTCATCTGCTTTTGGGAAGGTTACTGGATCGAACGGAGTTTGCTCAACAGGAGTTCAAACCAGCTCAACAGGTTGACGTGACGCAGCAGGAGCAGGCGGTTCTTCACCCAAACGAACTTCACCCTCTTCACATACGTCCTCGACAACCCCTTCGATCACGTTCACTTCACGTGGGGAGTTAGATCATGAAGATTCCAAGCTGTGAAGAACAGAGGGTTCACAAGGATCTATGTCAATAAATTCAACCAGACGATCTGGTGTTTCCATCTTGCGATTATCCACGGATGCATCGCGAGGTTGATCTCAGTGTTGGTGGATTAGACAGCAGGGAACACGGACCATAGATCCAATGATCTTTAAGAAGATCTTGCAATTGGTAAGAGGGTGACTTTTCGATTTGTGGATCGGGCAGCACGCCTTGAATGGAGATGTGTGCTAGATATCTCGATCTTTGCAAGCATCAAGTTCAGCTTTCATTTGAAGTATTACCCGACATTAGATCAGGGAGTGTTAGGACGTCTTGTGGATTGAACACTAGGTGTCGTTGTTTGAAGGGGACTTCCTTGTCGGCACTTGGCCCCCAACAAGTGTCTGGGGCTTGGCCGCTTTAGGAATTCTTCGGGGAGCTGAAGTCGTCGACTTTCTCTTTTCTGACTGGACAGGAGTAGCTGATGAAAGGTTGTTTTCGGTCGTCCTCGCAATTCTATTCCTGATCCCGACTTGTATTGGGAAAGGCGAGATTGGAGTTGCGGCGAAAACAAGAAAGACGATGGATCCGACTTGAGTCCAAACGAACGGCGGCTAGGTAGGATCTCCCAGGCCAGGACGAATGAGGACATTGTTGTCAGAAGGCCTTGATCTTGAAGTCATCTCGGCGAAACCTTGAGCATCAAGTCCCCCTACCTAGCACGCCACTGTCGACGGGTTGTATCCGTAAACTATATTTTGAGAGTATTGGGGTACGTTGAAGCAAGGATCTACACGAAACGATATCCAGCATACAAAAGACAAGGATTATACTAGTTCAGGTCCCTTGTAAGTAATAGCCCTACTCTAGTTTATATGGAATTACGATGAGAACCATAGAGAGTACAATAGAGAACAACAGAAAGTATTGAGTACCGACGAGATCTCCATCGAAAACGATTCGATGAGATCCAACCGGCGAGTTGTCTTCAAAGTCTCCCAGATTGCTTCTGCTATGGTGGTGGCTTTGTTGATGCAAAAAACACACACTGGCCTGGGAGATCTGCTTAGCTCCAGTGCAGGTCCAAATCTTGGTGAGATGCGGGCTTGCCAGTCAGTTTGATCCTGCAACTGACAAGATATACAAACGACAGATCAAAGAACCGATCGGCCAACATAGCCGATGAAATAATTCCAGCCGATCCTGATAACAACCGATAGCGATAGGGTTTTGAGCTATCGGCTATGTGTTCAATGTAGGTTCTGACACTTGACAAAGAGACAATCGGCTGATGATAATATGCATTAGATCGGCAATGACTTGATAAAGTGAAACGAAAGTTAGACATACTCGATCGGCTGTAGATATCAATGATACATAATCTAAATCTCAAAATATATTTAAACCAAGTGATTGGGATAGATCGGACAGGGCGCCGAGACAGTATAAATCACTTATGTCTAAAAACACCTCAAGAGAGAGATTATATGTATTCATAGCATAGCCGATAAAGTGAATCTAACATAGATCCAATGCCATAAAATCCACAAGATTAGATTAAACAGTGAAACCTTTGTTGTCATCGGCTAAATTCAACTTATATGCAATCCTTATAAGCCGATGCAACGTCCAGATAACTCATCGGCTGAAACCCCGATGAAACCCTTATCGGCAATCAAAAAGTAGGCTAGAGATTCATGGTTCTAAGCACGACTCAGTAGGTCAAACTCAACTGATGCAGCACTAAGTATGTAAAGAAACACGGTATCTAGATGATCAAGCCCTTGACTGATTTTCAGGGTGGTAGATGCCTAAGCTAATCTAATCTACCAAAACGATTTAGCCGATACCGGCAGAAACCCTAAAACGAGAAGCAGCCGATAAAACTAAATCGAGATGCTAATACTAGATTAACAGAAGACATATGATAAATAGCCAGGCAAATATATCATCCAAACCAGAGCAATCCAAGAGGTCGAATGTACTGATGCAGCCTTGAACGACGCCGACGTAGATGATACAATTGCCTGAACCGACGGAACATTGGACTTACCCCTTCGCCGAAGATCGACAGCCGATGCAGCCCCGCGTCAGGTGCCAAATTCCGCCAGTCGATAAATAAACCGTAACAGAGTAAAAGGTGGCGATGCGCCGAATTGTATTGATCGAGAGTTGATTCCTTACAATAACCCCGGGTGTACATATTTATACCCATGGGGAGATACTAGTCCTTGTAGGACAAGAAAGAAACTTTCCTAAAGATAAAAGAAACACATAAAGTCCTTAAGGGACACCAAACACACTTTCCTAAAGATAAAAGGAAACTAACAAATATCCTAATTAATAGATACAATTGCCTTCTTCGGACTCAATCCGCACGGGGCAACCATCATGAAGCACACCAACCGAACCCGACAATGATCCTGCCATCTCCTCATCGGAATCGGCTACATCGGCTATCCTTGTCCGATTCTATTTCAGCCGATGCACACCGTAGCCTATTTGGCTTGCAGCCGATTCATACTCTGTTTCTGTAATCGCTTATCTCCTCCAATCGCCTTCGGCTTTAACTCTGAATCCAATGCATGATTTACCAAATTTCGTCGTTAACAGGCTTGCACTATGATTTAATGATCCCGTACCCTAGAGCAGTCTAGAGTATAAATATAAAGCCTCCAAGAGGTACGGGATCATCGAATCATAGCGCAAGCCACCACCATAGCAGAGGCAATCCGGAGGACTTGAAGACAAATCGTCGCCTGGATGTCGTCGAGCTGTTCTCGATAGGGATCTCATCGGTACTTTATGTTTTTTTGTTCTCTATTGTAATCTCTGTGGTTTTCATCATAATCACATATAAACTGGAGTAGGGCTATTACCTTTCGAGGGGCCTGAACCAGTATAATCCTTGTCTTCTGTATGCTTGAACTCGTTTCGTGTAGATCCTTGTACCAATAACCCCATACTCTACAAATACCGTAGTCGCGATCTACACCATCGATAGTGGCGCGCCAGGTAGGGGCCATTAGTGTTCAAGGTTTCGCCGAGATGACTTCAAGTTCAACACTCTCTGACAACAATGTCCACATTCATCCTGGCCTGAGAGATCCTACTCAACCGGAGTTCATTTGGACTAAGGTCGGATCCATCATCTTCCCTGTCTTTGCCACAATTCCAATCTTGCCTTCCTCAATACTAGCTGGGATTGAGAACGGAGCCCCGAGGACAGCCGAAAGTAATTATCCATCAACTATTCCTTTCGTCCAGACAGAGAAGAGGAATACGACGATTTCAGCGCCCCAAAGAACTCCTAAAGCGGCCAAACCCCAGACATCTGCTTGGGGCTAGGTGCCGACAAGGAAATCTCCTCCAAATTATGATGCCTGGTGTTCGATCCAGAAGACATCTCATCACTCTTTGGTCGAATGTAGGGTGATTTGCAAGTGAAAGCTAAACTTGATGCTTACAAAGATCGAGATATCCAACGCACATCTCTATACAAGGTGTGGTATCCGATCCACAAATCAAAAAGTCACCCCCTTACAGATTGTAAGATCCTCTTGAAAATCACCAATCCTATGGTTCATGTTCCTTGCTGTCCGATTCACCAACATCGAGACCAACCTCAGGATGCGTTGGTAGACGATAGCGTAACGGAAACCCTAGATCGTCTGGTCAAATTCATCGACATTGATCCTCGTGAGCCCTCTGTCCTTCATAGCCCGGAATCTTCTAGATCCAACTCTCCACAGGATGTGAATGTGATCGAGGGGGTCGTCGAGAATGTACCTGAAGAGGGTGACGTTCGTTCAGGGGAAGAGCCGCTTGCTCCCGATGCGTCGCACCCACTTGAGGAGCTGGTACGAACTCTCGCCGAACACTTCACCGTGGTCAACTCGTTACTGAAGCAAACTCCGTTTGACCTGGTTACCTTCCCAGAAGCAGATGTCTGGGTCAGAAGGTTACAGTCAATGGTAGCCAATCTCAACTCTGCCTTCAGTCCACATCCCAGCCGGGATCCAAGCCGTAGTTGGATCTAAGCCACGGGGTCCGTCTTGAGGGAGAGACCGAGTACCAAAAGACGACGCTGTCGAGGACGCCCTCAGTCCACATCCCAGCCGGGATCCAAGCCACAACCCTCGAAACGCATCACCAAGATGGCAGGTCAATCAGCCCCCTCCACATCAAGATGACTGTGATCTTCGCAATCACTTGAATGGGTGTAGGCGGGAGCGATAAGATCGGGACGGTGTCAACCACCGCCAACCTCGTGCACCTCACAGGAGAAACAGAAGGCGGGACAACAATGACAACCGAGGAGATCGCAACAATGATTGAGATCGACGGAACTGCCATAGTTGACGGAACGAAAACGATCAAGATCGACGACAACATCATGACAATTGACAACGACGGAACTCGCGATTCCCAAACTCCAGGAGGAACCGAGAACAAGGCCGTAGGTCAAGGGGCCACACCCTCGACTACGGTGATCCTCTGTCATCATCATCATCCACAAGAGGCAGTTCTCGCAGGCCGCGAGAACGTCGTCCACCCTTTACACCAGGAGGCAGATGTTGGGCTTTCGTACCTGCCTTGCACGAGGTGCGATGGCCAAGCAAGTTCCGTCCAGCAGTAGTAGAAAAGTATGACGGTAGTACTGATCCTGAGGAGTTCCTGCACGTCTACTCAACTGTTCTATACGCGGCCAGCGTAGACGACAACGCATTGCCAAACTATTTGCCGGTAGCATTGAAGGGGTCTGCTCAATCATGGCTGGTACACCTCCTACCTCGTTCAATTTCTTCCTGGGAAGATTTATGGCAGCACTTCGTCGCGAATTTTAAAGGAACATAAAAGCGGCAAGGTGGTTGAGGAGAAGCAACCAGACAACAAGGAAGCACCAACGTCCACCAAGAAGAAAAAACAGAATCACAAAAAGGAAGGGAAACGCAAGGCAGAGAAAGAGGTCTTTGTCGCAGAACAAGCGAACCCATCCCAAAGCGCCCGGCCCTTCAAGGTGATGAACCAGTACGACAATGGTGCATAATCCACAAGACCAGTACACATACCCTGGAGGAGTGCTAGGTCTTTCAGAAAGTGTTAGCAAATCAGCTGGCCCTCGAAAAAGGAAGCAAGTTCGTGTGGTCGAGAGGAGGACTGATGATCTCTTGTCTGACAACGAACTCGTGTTCCCAAATTTTGACCTGCATGTAGCTCATATCTTTGGCGGTTCTACGATGTACACCTCTAAAAGGAAGTATAAGAAGGTAGAACGTGAAGTTTGCTCTATGTCACAAGGAGTCGCAGCCAAGATGAAGTGGTCGGACTAGACGATCAAGTTCTCAGGACACAACCACCGGACAACAACGATCGTGCCAGGTCGATATCCGATAGTAGTCAAGCCTACCATCCGGAATATCAAGGTAACACTGGTCCTCATCAACGGCGGCAGCTCCATCAACCTTCTCTTCGCCAGCACACTCGATGCAATGGGCATCCCTAGAAGTGATCTCGTCGTTTTCGACCAGCCCTTCCATGGGATCACTCTAGAGTCATCGTCCAAGCCACTGGGAAAGATCACACTAGCCGTGACGTTCGGCCAGGTTAATAACTTCTGGACAAAGAAGATCACCTTTAATGTAGCCGAGTTCGACACGGCCTACAATGCTATTCTCAGAAGGACAGCACTGGCAAAGTTCATGGCAGCGTCCCACTACGCGTACCAAATTCTAAGGATGCCAAGCCCAAAAAGGATGATCACAATCCCTGGGAACGTGAAAGTAGTGGTACAGTGTGACAAGAGGAGCCTTGACATGGTCGAGCACACTCCCACGCCACCTACCACTACAGAACCCCTTCAAAAAGTGAGCAAACCCAACAAGGCACCCAAGCCCGATGGTGCAATCAAGATCATCTCGTTGACCAGCAGCATCCTCGATAAGATAGTTAAAATCGGGGTAACCTTCGAGCTCATCACCTTCCTCCGCGAGAATGTAGAGGTGTTCGCTTAGCAACCGTACGACATGCCCAGAGTCCCTAGGGAGGTGATTGAGCACAAACTGATGGTGCGTCCCGATGCGAAGCCAATAAAACAGAAACTGCGGTGGTTCGCACAAGATCGAAAAGAAGCTATTCGAGAAGAACTAGACAAACATCTCAAAGCAGGCTTCATCAGAGAAGTCCTCCATCCAGAGTGGCTTGCTAATCCAATAATGATGCGCAAGGCCAATGACAAGTGGAAGATGTGTGTAGACTTCACTGATCTCAACAAGATTTGCCCCAAGGACCACTTCCCTCTTCCTCGCATTTATCAACTGGTGGATTCAACTGCGGGTTGTGAGTTGTTAAGTTTCCTTGACGCTTACTCCGGCTACCACCAGATCAGCATGGCCGAAGAGGACGAGGAGAAAACTGCGTTCATCATGCCCTTTGGTGTTTTCTGCTACACCAAGATATCCTTTGGATTAATCAATGCAGGCAACACATACCAGCGAGAAATCCAGGGGGCTTTCGACGACCAGATCAATAAGAACGTGGAGGCATACGTCGACAATGTCATGGTCAAGACAAGGACAAAGGACAAGCTGATCGATGACGTGAGGGAAACATTCAATAATCTCCGGCGACATCGGCTCAAACTAAACCCGGAGAAGTGCACGTTTGGAGTACCGTCAGGGAAATTGCTAGGATTCCTTGTCTCCAGATGAGGAATTGAAGCAAACCCTGATAAAATCAAGGCCATCAAGAATATGAAGTCACCAACAAGACTCAAGGAAGTGCAGAACCTTACAAGATGTATGGCACCTCTAAGTCGGTGCGTGGCCAGGATAGGAGAACGAGGACAGTCTTTCTTTGCCTTACTCAAAAAGCAGGATAGATTTGAGTGGATACAGGATGTCGAAAACGCGTTTATCGCGCTCAAACGGTACTTGTCCAACCCCCCTGTACTCATTGCCCCACAACCAATGGAAGAATTATTTCTATATATTGTTGTCATGCCTTATTTTGTTAGCATTGGATTATTGTTGAGAGGGACAAAGTACAACATCCTGTATACTACGTCAGCGAGGCCCTCAACGATGCCAAAACTCGATATCCTCAAATCCAAAAATTGCTCTATGTCGTAGACATGACATCACGTAACTTGCGCCACTACTTCCAGGCCCATAAAGTCACGATCGTCTCTTCTTTCCTCTCGGCGAAGTGGTAAGGAACAAAGACATCGTCGGACACATTGCTAAATGGGTCATCGAACTCAGCAAATTTGATGTCAACTTCGTCCCACACACAGCCATCAAGTCACAGGTTCTCGCAGATTTCGTTGCCGATTGGACTGTTCCTAAGAACACCCCAACCGGTCAGACAAATGACGAGACATGGACAATGGCCTTCAATGGGGCTTTTAACAACCAAGGAATAGGGGCAGGATTCATTCTGACATCTCCAATCGGAGATCAGTTTAGACATGTAATACACCTCAACTTCAGAACTACCAACAACACCGCAGAGTACAAGGGACTACTCGCCGGGTTACGAGCAACAGCAGCACTTAGGGTAAAATGATTAATTGTGAAAGGGGACTCAGAGTTAGTCGCCAACCAAGTGCACAAAGACTACAAATGTTTCAACCCAGAGTTAACCAAGTACCTCGTTGAAGTCAGTAAGCTGGAGCAAAAGTTTGATGCTTGAAAGTACGTCATGTCTATCGCAAAGACAACACTGACGCCAACAATTTAGCATGGCGTGCGTCCAAAAGAGAATCTATTGAACCAGGAACCTTTCTTGACATCCTGAGGAAACCTTCAGTTATGACCACGGACGACGAAGGCACCTTAGCCAATGCCGAGAACAGCTTGGGGACTATTGAAGAGGTCACTCACATCATCGTCGACATCAAGACCACGGAAGACTGGTGTACTCCGCTCATCAATTTCTTAGATGTCGACGGACTTTCGGACGAAGACACTGAGGCAGAAAAACTCTCTCGCTAGGCAAAAGCTTAATGTATGATCGGCAACGATTTATACAAAAATGCGTCGAACGGAGTTCTGCTCAAGTGTGTCTCTCCGGAGGACGATAAAGATCTACGACTCGACATCCATGAAGGAATATGCAGATCTCACGCCGGTGGACGAACTCTGGTTGGAAAAGCCTTCCAACAAGAATTTTTCTGGCCAACAGCCCTTCAAGACGCTTGCAACTTGGTAAAACGGTGTGAAGTTTGCCAATTTCACAATAAACACACTAAGATGCCAGCCCAAGCGCTCCAAACTATCCCTATCACTTGGCCGTTCTCGTGCTGTGGACTTGACATCCTCGGACCGTTTTCTCGAGGACAAGGAGGCTACAAGTTCTTGTTCGTGGCTATCGACAAATTCACTAACTAGATTGAGGCAGAGCCAACAAGAGAGATCAAAGCCAAACACGCCATCAAGTTTATGAGAGAAATATTTTACAGATACGAACTACCTTATCGGATCTTGACAGACAATGACTCCCAGTTCACCAGCGGTGCCTTCCAGGACTACTGCATTAAATTAGGAGTAAAAATCTAGTTCACATCAGTCTCTCATCCTCAGAGTAACGGGCAGGTCGAAAGGGCCAATGGTATCGTGCTCTAAGGGATCAAAACACCTGTGTACGATAGGCTCTTGGCTTATGACACGCTGGGTTGATGAACTTCCTTCTGTTCTGTGAGCCATCCGCACTACCCCGACAACCTCCACCAAAGAGACTTCCTTCTTTCTCGTATATGGTTCTGAGGCCATGCTCCTGTCCGAACTACGACATCGGTCTACACGACTGGAACATTATTCAGATAAGGATCAGGAAGAGCAACGAGCAGACGATATAAACCTTCTAGAAGAACATCAAGAATGTGTTGCCATCCGAGCAGCCATGTACCAACAGGCCTTACGTTGCTATCACGAAAAGCGTGTTCGTGCCCGTATACTTACCATCGGCGATTACATACTCCGACAAGTTCAGAATCAAGCAGGGCCAAACAAGCTCTCACCCAAGTGAGAGGGACCGTACACGGTGGTCTAAGTCTTAAGGCCAAAAGCGTTCAAGGTCGTAGACGACGAAGGCCGCGAGTTAGCAAACTCTTGGAACATTGACCAACTACGTAAATTTTATGTATAAAATCAATGTGCCAAAGTCTGTAAGTTTTGTTTAATAATATACATATTTTGAATTTTTTTTTTCGAAGTGTTTTACCTAGGAATCCCCTTTTCTTTTATCGCATTGTCTTGAAGTTGATCCTATTGTCCTTTTACCCTAGTCGGACAAGCTTGGGGGTCCCATGGACCCAGACTGGGGACGTAGTACTGTGAAAGCTTGTCAGGCCATGTAGGGTCAAACAATCATGTTAAATCTGGCCATGTTAGAGTACCTACTTAAGCGTATTAACTAAGTCGTGTAACTGGGAATTGATTTTTCCGACTTCACAGCTGGGGACTAGGACTTCGCAGTTTCAACATGGTTTGTTATAAGATTTAAGCTGTTTTCAAGAAAAATGACTTTTCTAAGAGAACAACTGGGGGCTAGGGAGAGTATCATACTCCATTGGGTGAGGACAGCCTTTGCGAGCGTACTCATACACTATATTCTTTTTAGATATTTATACAATAGATTCAAATTTTTACTTAAGTTCTGATACATATATAAAATGCTAACATATACATTAAGTGTTCTCTAGGTACAGAAACTATCAGGAAGGCCACTGCCAGTCCATGGTGGAGAAACATCCTCGGCCAATGGAGCGAAGGATTGCGTGAGGCGGTCGATCTCGTCTGCCTTCATGTGAGAACGCGAGAACCCCCCTCGAAGAAAACTTAGGCTCATTTGCGAACGTCCATCTCGGATGCAGGCAAGAAGGTGACCACCAGCATATCGGCTGGCGCGATAAAACTCCTGCTTCAGGTTGTTGTCAATCCGCTTCCCAATTCCCGCAAGGTGGTCGCACGTACTCCGCATCCAAGACAGATGACCGTTGATGGACTTTTCGGGAGGAGGACAAACCACCCGTAGCTCTTCGCAAAGACGTTACAGCGCTTGACAACAGCCTTCGAGGTAGGTATCGATCCATACTTTCCTACCTCAAAGGGCTTTCACAGCTTGCTCCTTTCGGACGGCGTTGGCCATCTTCTCGAGGTCTGTCTTTTCGAACTTCGTCTTCCTATACTCGATACGGTGCTCTCTCTCCTCTAAGTCGTTCTCGAGACCTCTACGCGCGCCGAGTAGGGGTTGCGCCGAGTTTTCCGTCTACAAGTGCGATGGAACCAATCTCTGACGACGTCAGATTCGCCAAGCTCATTCTTTCCGTCTTGGATTCAATCCAGTTGGGGAGATCAATCTCGACTGGTTCGACGATTTAATCTCCGACATCATCGGTTTTTTCTTTTTCAACTTATCATTGTTTATTAGATTAATCTTTTGATGTTCTTTGTTGTTATTTACATATAATTATGTGGCATTACTGAGACGATTTATATCGATCATGACTCATGACATCGCTATGCGGTCAACTATAATGATATATAATGATAAAGAAATATGTTGCGTACTCGAAGTGTCAGTTTTTGATCCATGTAGCCATCCCAACCGTTCGCCGTCGGGGGACCACCGTGGGCTATTCCATGTGCATCATCCACCGTGTAACACTAACCGACCTTCCACCGTCGTACGCGACGCGTGCGCATCAGCAGCGGCACGGCATCCTCCATCCGTCCCCTCTTCTCCCCTCTTTTTTCCTCTCTCTCCACCACCCCCCCGCCCCTCTCACACGCGCATCTCCCTTCCCCCTCTCCCCCCCTCCCTTGGGTTCCGATCGCGCCGCGCCGCACGCGCTCGCATCGCATCGCAGCACCTCCCCAAAACCCTAACCGTCCCCCACGCCCCGCTCCTTCCCGACCACCGCCGGAGAGACGGCGGACGACGCCTCGGGGCCCCTCGTGGCGGCCGCCCCGCCCGGCGATGCGAATTGCGGGATGAAGCTCAAGCGGCGACGCGCGGTGGAAGTGGTACGTGGCGACCCTCCCGTTTCCCCCCCCCCTCCCTCCCTCGCCCTCTCTCTCGATTGCCGCGATCTGGGGCCCGATCGCCCTGATCGCGGCGCCGATTTCCCGGTGGGGTACGCGGTCGCGTTCAGTGGGTTGGAGAGGTTTTAGCCTTTTAGGGGTTGGGTTGGGCCTGCGTGCGCCCTGGAGGATTCTCGGTTCCTGTATGTGACTCTTCTTGGTGGTTATTCGATCATGTGGGTGGTTTTCTGGAGGGGAGGATTCCTGGTGTGGTGCGTGCTAAGAGCTCAAGTAGTGAGGTGATCTGTCTTTTCCTTGTTTGATTAGGAGAGGAGTTGTTTGCTTGATTACTTAAGTCTGGCTGACTTTGCCCGATTACTTAGTCTGTTAGATCAAATATGTATTTGGGTCGATACAAAAGCATCTCATGGCTATGGGTCAGGGAACCAATAAGCAATTTCGTAGATTAGTGCCAGCAAAGATATTGTTCTGCAGGGTTTCAGTGGGGAATCCACAATAATGCATATGTTTGTCTGTAACGAGTATGCTTATGACTGGCCTCATGGCTATAAGAAAAGACGATTGGACCTTGCAGGCTTGGGTTTTGTTAGGGAGTAGTTTTCTGCAGCTCAGCAAGCAGAATCAGATGTGGTTGGGTTATTTGCGCTTTAGTTCTTTCTTGCGCAACTTGCCTGCTATAAATTTAGATTTGCATCTCTCATTTGTTCATGTGAGATGTTCTACATATATAACTTGCCTCCCTGTATATGTAATTATTTTTGGAATAATTTGTTTTTGTTCCTAGTACTAGTTGGACGTTTGATGCATAGAATAGTTCTTGTTTTAAGTAGTAGGAATATGTGCTGGTGTTTTGATGACTATCAGTGCTCTTATGTTTATGGCTCTATATATACCTCTTTAAAAAGAAACAGTGTTGGTGGTGAATCTGCCACTACATTTTTTATGGACATCCTGACATATTTTAATGTTACATGCTAGGCATTTTATATGTTCTTCTCTTATTTGGCTTTCTAAAATCACAATTTAAAATTACAAGTCTATAATGTCTGAACATACAAGTTAATTTCACAATTAGCACATGTGAACGCTACCATGTGCTTTTGTAACAAAAAGAGTGAAGGACATGTTTGATCACATTGTTTGAAGAATATAAGGATATTGATGATTCTTTCTGTCCATTTCAAGCACCACGGGCATTAAGATAGTATCGGCAAAATATATCTGTTGTTTAGACCACATGCACTTTAGGTACTACTTGATAATTTTCTCTTCTACAAAAGAAGTGAAAGTTCACTCAAAGTACTTGAATGTGTAAGTTACATTATTATTGCCGTATGCATGAACTAAAGAATAATATATTGCATGAATTAATGAATGTGTAAGAGCTATGCCTGTATGATTGTACTCAAAGCCCTAGGTATAAATTATACAGATTGCTTTAATATATTCTGGAGTGCGTGTTTGAATGCATTTTGATTGAATATATTAGATGGTTGATTATGTATGTTCAGAGCACAACCTACAGAACTTACCCCTCCATCTACAACTACAAAATACATTACAGTTTTCAGGATTGTGTCCTACTTGGTTTGCAGATCCTGTGGTTGGTGCATATGTTATATATGATTGGAAAAGTGTTCGAAAACACTTTTGAGCCATAACTTTACTTGATATATTGAAACAACTTGCTTACATGTACCTATTGGTCTTTCACAGTTTTATTTTTCCAAACATAAAATTGGTTTTTCCTGCTTTGGACAAACCTTGCAATTTCTCTTATGATTTTTGCTGATCGCTTTGATACCTTCAATGTAGCTTACCAGTCATATTTTTGATTGAAAAAACTATTGCTTTGCAATTTGTATATAACCTTGAAAACCTTGATTCTAAACTTGATAGTTTAGATATTTGCATGTACCTTTGTTTTGCTCCTGAAGATATTGACGGGCCAGTTATATTTCTAAACTTGATAGTTTAGATATTTGCATGTACCTTTGTTTTGCTCCTGAAGATATTGACAGGGGCCAGTTATATTTCTCTGCCTAAGCTTACGTAACAAGGTAAACCAGGGCAAACAAGGCACCTCTAGACTGGGGGCTAAAGTGGGCTTGATCCGACATCATATCTTCCTTAAACCTCTGATGTGATAAGATCTGCATCGGTGCTATCAAATCTTCAGTATTTTGCATATGTCAGTTACATATATCATTTATTTTTTCCTGTTCCATCATACTTATTAGAATAAATTTCATAAAACCCCACCTATTATGGTTCAAGTTTCACAAAACCACAAGAATTTTGGCATGTGGTACATAACCCTGGGTATTATGGTCTTAAAGTTTCACAAAACCACGCCGTTAACCAATTTGACATACTCCCATATCAAAATTTTAAAAGGCTATACTTATATGGATGTAACATTCATATGATGGATATAGAACTCATAAATTAGAGATATAATAATTGTAGAACTCAAGTGTGGTAGATGAAAGTCAAAATGATCAATAGTGTGGTTTTGTGAATGAAACTTTATAGCCATAATAGCTGGGGTTATGTGTCACGTATTTTGTGCAACTTAGACTATAATAACTGTGGTTAGGTGAATTTTACTATACTTATTATGAAATAGGTTGACTCGTGGATGCCATGTAGAATTCAGTATAGCATTTACAGGTTTAAGTAAACCAGCATGAACACAAAAATACAGTTATAAAATAAGATCAGGACATGCATGTAATAATAAAGAAATAGCTTTTGGTCTTTGAATCTTATCTGTTACGTTCTAGTCAGGACTCTAAATACTTTGAACAGTGTTTGGGGACCTAAAAATTTGTTATGAAGTTTGCAGGAGAAAGTGCAGTATATGACTGACATTTACAACACAAATTTGAGTTGTAAACTTGTAATATGCACCTTCACTTTATTTTTGGTTTATCTAACACACCTGATTTATATTCAAATTTAACCTGTTTTCTGTACTCTGTCAGGATTTAGGTTCCTATATATGACTAGAGGATGTCTTCTCCGAAATTTATGTTCACTTGAATCATTTAATCACATTTGCTTAGTGTCTGATATTGCATGAGAATAGGGGCTGCTATTGCATTAAGCACCTAATTGCAAAACCATTGATTCCTAATCTGATTTTGTTGTTGTTCCCTTCTTATATATCGTTTCTCATCAGTGACATTCTTTGATTTGTAGCCTCCAAATATAAAATCTTTCATTGACTGTGTCACTGCCACTCCTCTCGAGAATGTAGAATCCCCGTTGAAAGATTTCGTGTGGGAGTTTGGCAAGGTATGGATGTCCTACCAGCTGTGGATAAGTACTTTTATGAAGATGACGAAGATGACTTCTAATATCTTCTCATCAAACATCTGCAGGGAGACTTTCATCACTGGGTGGATCTTTTTAATCACTTTGATTCTTTTTTTGAAAGTTATATAAAACCAAGGAAAGATTTACAACTTGAAGATGATTTTCTTGAGGTGGACCCTCCATTTCCTAGGGAAGCAGTTGTCCAAATCCTTCGAGTCTCTAGATTAATATTGGAGAACTGTACAAATAGGCACTTCTATAGTTTGTTTGAGGTGAATGCTCTGTACCTCTTTCCTTTTGTTCTGTAAATCCATTTATTGTTTATTAATTTTATCCATCCTTATGGACCTTATCTCAAATTTCCAATTCAACATAGCTTTGTGTGTTTCCTTAGTTTGTTTTTCACAGTACTGATTTGTGTCGATTTTTCTTGTTACTGGTTACAGCAGCATCTTTCTTCACTTCTAGCATCTACAGATGCGGATATTGTTGAGGGAAGCTTAGAGACATTAAGGGCATTTGTAAACAAATCAGTTGGTAAAAGCTCTATACAGAGCGCATCGCTCACATCGAAGTTATTTGCCTTTTCTCAAGGTTGGGGTGGTAAAGAAGGTGGTCTTGGATTAATAGCTTGTTCTCTACCCAGTGGATGCGATCCATTTGCCACTGAGATTGGCTCCACACTCCACTTTGAGTTCTATCGAGGTGCTGATAAATCTGACAAGTCCCAATCTATAGATAATTGTCACAGTTTGGAAATCATACATTTACCAAGCATCATAAGCTGCAAGGAGAATGATCTTGAAGTATTGGATAAGTTGGTCAAGGATTACAGCGTGCCATCATCTTTAAGGTTCTCTCTTCTTACAAGATTGAGATTTGCAAGGGCATTTGACTCTCTGGCATATCGTCGCCAATATACCCGTATTCGCCTTTCTGCTTTTATCGTTCTTGTGCAGGCAAGCCATGACTCGGAAAGCCTAGCATTGTTTTTGAACAATGAACCAGAATTCATTGATGAATTATTATCGTTACTAAGCTATGAAGATGAGATACCAGAGAAAATTAGGAGATTGGGGATCCTTTCGTTGGTTGCTTTGTGCCAAGATCGGTCACATCAACCTACTGTTTTGTCCTCAGTAACTTCTGGTGGTCATCGTGGTATCCTTCCCAGTCTCATGCAAAAGGCAGTGGATTCAATCATCAATGGTTTGACAAAATGGTCCACAGAATTTGCTGAAGAACTTTTATCTCTCGTCTCCATGTTGGTATCATCAACTCCAGGTTCTTCAGCTCTTCAAGAAGCAGGCTTTATACCCACTATTTTACCCCTCCTGAAAGACACAGACACACATCATCTGCATCTAGTTAGTACTGCAGTACATGTCATTGAGGGCTTCTTGGATTACCACAACCCTTCTTCTGCATTGTTCAGAGATCTAGGTGGTCTAGATGACACTATTGCACGCTTAAAAATAGAAGTGTCGCAGGTTAATATTGGTTCAAAGAAATCAGAAGAACCTCAGTCTATGAATAAAGGTAAAGAAGTTGAAAGTAGTTTGCCTGCGCCAGACATGCAGCCTCTTCATTCTGAAGCATTAATTTCGTATAATCGAAGGAACTTAATGAAAGCCTTATTGCGTACCATATCTCTGGCAACATATGTGCCTGGTAGCTCTGCTCGTGTTGATGGTTCAGAAGAGAATGTATTGCCTCCTTGTTTATGTACCATATTTAGGAGAGCCAAGGAGTTCGGTGGTGGGGTGTTCTCACTTGCTGCTACTGTCATGAGTGATCTCATACACAAAGATCCAACTTGCTTTACTGTCCTTGATGCAGCTGGTTTGCCGCAAGCCTTCATTGATGCCATCATGGGTGGCGTTCTGTATAATTCTGATGCTATCACGTGTATACCACAGTGTTTGGACGCACTTTGCTTAAACAACAGTGGGCTACAGTTAGTAAAGGACCACAATGCTTTAGGATGCTTTGTGAAAATCTTTACTTCCAGATCATATCTGAAAGCTCTGGGTGGGGACACTACAAGGGCTTTATCACTTGGACTTGATGAATTAATGCGTCATCAATCGTCACTGCGATCTTCTGGAGTGGACATGCTTATTGAAATCTTAAACACCATTTCAAAAGTTGGATGTGGCGGAGAGTCTAGTTCTTTTACAGAATCTGATAACTCCTCTACGTCACTTCCCATGGAAACTGATGTGCAGGGAGGTACTTCAAAGAGTGAGGTTGGAACTTCTGAGGTGGGAAGTTCTGGGAAGATGGTAGATGCTTCTCTAGATGCAACATCATCGTCAATCGAGTCATATCTCCCTGAATGCATATGCAATGTTGGTCGTCTTATTGAAACTATTCTGCAAAATTCTGACACGTGTAGGTTGTTCAGTGAGAAAAAGGGCATTGAAGCTGTTCTTCAGCTGTTCAAATTGCCATTAATGCCGGTAGCTGTTTCAGTTGGGCAGAGTATTTCAGTTGCTTTTAAAAACTTCTCATCTCAGCATTCAGTTTCTCTTGCCAGAGCAGTTTGCTCATTCTGTAGAGATCATCTTAAGGTGACTAATGAACTGCTGGGTTCAGTTTCTGGAACTAAGCTGGTTAATAGTGATCATGTGAAGCAATCACCTCTCCTGAAAGCACTTTCCAGTCTTGAAGGGTTATTGTCTCTTTGCAATTTTCTTCTGAAGGGAAACGCCTTCATGGTCTCAGAACTGGCTTTTGCTGATGCTGAGATATTGAGGGAACTAGGTAAGGTTTATATTGAGGTCACATGGCAGATATCTTTACTTAGTGATTCCAAGATGGAGAAGCAAGACATGGAACAAGATGATGTGCCTGGAGATGCCTCAGTCTCAAATTTATCTGAAAGGGATAGTGATGATGACACAAATGCAGCATCAGTTGCAAGACATATGGATCCTGTTTCAGTAAGAACGTCTTCTGTATCACCATGGAATATGGAACAAGATTTTATATCAGCAGTGCGTTCTGCTGCCAGCATACACCGCCAGGGTCGGCACTCACTATCAAGGATACGTGGTGGCCTTAGTGGAGTTATGGATGCAGCACATACTGATATAGACGGTCCTTTTTCTCCAGGAGAAAGTTCACAAAGTCATGATACTATAAAAAAGAGTCCTGATGTTGTTGTTTCTGAACTCCTGATGAAGCTTGGACACACGATGCGTTCCTTCCTTTCTACCCTTGTCAAAGGATTACCAGCTCGCCGTCGTGCTGACTCAAGTCTGACTCCAGCCTCTCGAAGTCTTGTGATTGCTCTTGCACAACTTTTTCTTACTGCTCTTGGTTACTCTGGACATTCTACTGCTGGCTTTGAGATGTCATTATCTGTGAAATGTCGATATCTTGGGAAAGTTGTGGAAGACATGGCAGCACTTACCTTTGACAGCAGGCGTCGATCTTGCAATTCTGCAATAGTTAATAGTTTCTATGTGAATGGAACATTCAAGGAGCTTCTAACCACCTTCGAAGCTACCAGTCAGTTACTTTGGACACTACCTTTCTCAGTCCCGACTACCGGCTCAGATCAAGCTTCCTCTATCAGTGAAAAGGTGTCTCACAATTCATGGTTGCTGGATACATTACAGAATTACTGTAAATTGCTGGAATATTATGTGAACTCTTCATTTTTATTGTCTCCTTCTCATAATCAGCTTCTTGTTCAACCTATGGTCACTGAATTGTCCATTAATCTGTTCCCTGTGCCATCAGAGCCTGAATCATTTGTTCGTATGCTGCAATCTCAAGTTTTGGAAGCAGTTCTACCTGTTTGGAATCATACAATGTTTCCCGAGTGTAGCCCATCTCTTATCACCTCCTTGGTCTCCATTGTTAGCCATATATGCTCTGGTGTTGGTGCTCTAAAACAAAGCCGTGCAGGTGTTGGAGCTGCGAACCAGCGTCTTACGAGTCCCCCTCTTGATGAGTCCTCTATTGCTACAATTGTTGAGATGGGATTTTCGCGAGCTAGGGCAGAAGAAGCCCTAAGAAGTGTCAGAACTAACAGTGTTGAAATGGCAACAGATTGGTTGTTCAGCCATCCAGAAGAGTTTGTTCAAGAAGATGTCCAGCTTGCACAGGCATTAGCTTTGTCACTTGGAAACACCACTGAAACATCCAAGGAAGATGGTTGCAATAAGAATGGTCCAAGTGTTGTGGAAGATAAAGGTGTTGTCTTGCTTCCTTTGGATGACATTCTTGCTGTATCAACAAAGCTGTTCTCTTCTGGTGATGGCATGGCTTTCCCATTGACTGATCTTTTAGTTACACTGTGCAACCAGAATAAGGGAGATGACCGTCAGCGGGTTATCTTATATCTTTTTGAGCAACTTAAACGTTTTCCATCAGATTCTTCAGTTGATGCAGGCGCATTATATTCTTTTGCCCGTTTGCTGGCCTTAGTTCTTAGTGAAGACAGTAGCATACGTGAAATTGGTGCAGAGAATGGTGTGGTCCCTCATGTTCTTAATTTATTGGAAAACCTTAAATCAAGGACAGAGAAAACAGATCAAACTTGGAATTCTATCAGTGCTTTGTTGCTTATATTGGACAACATGATACAATATACTCCAGCGCTTGATATAGAATTGCCGGAAGGGACTTCTAAAGTTTCTTCCGATGCATCAAGTGCTGATTGCAAGGTAAATTCATCTCTGTTTGTTGAGAAGAAAACTGAAACTGATTATTCAGCAACATATCCAAATGTTAATGTGTTTGAAAAGATTATGGGAAGATCCATTGGCTATTTGACTGACCAGGAGAGCCAAAAGATACTGTTGTTGTGCTGTGAATTCATCAAGCAACACGTGCCAGCAATTGTTATGCAAGCTGTTCTGCAACTTTCTGCCCGTTTGACGAAAACACATACCCTCGCTACCCAATTTTCTGAAAATGGAAGCCTTGCATCTCTCTTGAGTGTTCCAAAGACTAGCATTTTTCCTGGATATGAGACTTTGGCATCTGCTATCGTGCGTCACCTCATTGAGGACCCTCAGACTCTGCAGAGTGCTATGGAACTGGAAATTCGACAATCATTAAGTACCCGTGGCAGCCATGCTCCACGCTCATTTCTGACAAATATGTCACCACTAATATCTAGAGATCCTGTGATCTTCATGAGGGCTGTAACTTCAGTTTGCCAACTAGATTGCTCAGGAGGTAGAACGAATGTAGTTCTGTTGAAGGAGAAGGAGAAAGATAAGGAGAAACAGAAAGTTTCTACAACTGAAAGTGCTGCACTGTGTAATGAGCCTGTTCGGGTGACTGCTGATACTAAGACGATTGATACAGTCAACAGATGTTCACGAAACCAGAAAAAGGTTCCAACTAGTCTTTCCCATGTTATCGACCAGCTTCTGGTGATCATTATGAGCTACTCATCCCCAAAGAAAGAACAGAGATCTGATGGTTACTTTATGCTGTCTCCTATGGATGTTGATGAACCAAACACAAAGGGGAAGTCAAAAGTTAATGATGAACAAAATCTTGATGGTGATGCCTTCTCGGAGAAATCTGCCTTGCTGTCGAAATTGGCATTTGTTCTTAAGCTGATGAGTGAAATACTACTCATGTATGTGCATGCAGTTGGGATAATACTCAAACGTGATACAGAGTTATCGCAGTTGCGGGGTGGTGATCAAATAGCTGGACACAGTGGGTTACTGTATCATGTATTTAATTTGTTATCTTCTGACAGATCTGCTGATGTGTCGGATAATTGGATGGGGAAGTTATCTGAAAGAGTCTCTTGGTTCTTGGTAGCTTTATGCTGCAGATCCACTGAAGGCCGTAGAAGGGTAATTTCTGAAATCATGAAGGCGTTTAATTATTTCATAGATTCAGCAAGCAGCACCTCCAGAGGGTCTTTGATACCTGACAAAAAAGTATTAGCTTTCTCTGAGCTGATAAATTCGATATTGTCTCGAAATAGTCAGAACAACTTGCCTGTCCTTGGTTGCTCACCTGATATTGCAAAGTCTATGATAGATGGTGGCATGGTCCAGTCCCTTTCTGGTTTGCTCAAAGTGATTGACCTGGACCACCCAGACGCTCCAAAGGTTGTCAACCTTATTTTGAAGGCTTTGGATAGCCTCACAAGAACTGCAAATGCAAGTGATCAAATCCAAAAGTCAGATCGATATGCTAAGAACAAACTAACTGGGTCACATGAACAAACACACGTGGCTAATGAAAATGTAATCCATGAACAAGGTACTAGTAACGGACATGGTACTATTGATACTGTTCAATCTACAAGGCAACATGTCCAGGAATTATCTCATGATGATGGGAACAATAATGCTGGCCAAGATCAGCCTGTCGAGCAGACGAGACTAGATTTAGTTGAGAATACTGCTGGTAACTCTTCAACGGGTGGTGTGGACTTCATGCAAGAGGAAGCCACTGAAGGTAACTTGATGACTACTACGACTGATGCTGGTCTGGATTTCTCAGCTCAGCACCAAGCTGATGACGAAATGGCTGAGGAGGATGATGATCTAGGGGAGGATGGTGAGGATGAAGATGAGGATGAGGACGAGGAGGAAATAGCAGAAGAGGGAGCTGGTTTGATGTCAATAGCTGACACAGATATTGAGGACCAGGAGAATACTGCCATTGGTGATGACTACAATGATGATATGATGGATGAAGAAGATGACGATTTTCTTGAGAACCGTGTTATAGAAGTGAGATGGAGGGAAACATTAACTGGGATGAATCGTCATCTGAGGGTTTCCAGGGGTCGTGGAGATGCTAGTGGTTTTATAGACATATCTGCTGAGGCATTTCGTGGTGTTGGGACTGACGATATGTTTAATTTGCATCGTCCGTTTGGTCTTGAGCGACGTCGCCAAAGTGGAAGCAGGTCTTTTACTGATCGATCAAGGTCTGATGGAAATGCTTTCCAGCATCCATTACTCTCCAGGCCAGTGCAATCTAGAGATGGAATTGGTTCGGTATGGTCTTCTAGTGGAACACCCTCAAGAGATTTGCACACATTTTCTTTTGGGACTGCAGATATTCCTTTTTACATGTTAGATGCTGGGTTGCCACCTGAAACTGCTGCTCCGGTTTTTGGCGAGCGTGTTGTAAGTACTGCTCCCCCACCTTTGATTGATTTCTCTCTTGGTATGGAATCTCTCCGAATTAGACGGGGCCTTGGAGATAATCTATGGACTGATGATGGTCAGCCTCAGGCAGGTAATCATGCAGCTGCTGTTGCCCAGGCTTTGGAGCATTATTTTATTACAGAGTTGAATGTGTCTACTTTTCTAAATAATGCAATTCCATACACTGGCAATCGTGTGCCTGAGATGCAACCTGAACAAATTGGTGATGATGTAAATGAAGATTTACCATCACAAGATGATGACATATCAGAACATGTGACAACCGATTCCCCTGCTTTGCCTACTAGTAGCCCTCAACAATTTGGGACTACCAACCAAGAAACCAACCTAGCAAACGGCGATGTCTGTCCTATGAATGATGATCTAATTTGTCAACAGTCAGTTGATGTTGCAGATGTTCGTACTGAAGAAGAGATGCATCAAACAGCTGATGACATGAATGTTATACCTCAGAGTAATGAGATAATGTATACTGCTGACAGACAGCTTGTTGCTCATCCTGATAGGGACTCACTGTCAGGTAATCTGCAAAGTTATGATCATGTTATGCAGGATGAGGTAGAAATACCTCAACGTGGCCAGATTAGTAATGATATTAGGGACCCATCTGATCTGGAGTCAAGTTGCCATGCTCTTCTCACTTCCACAAGTGCAGCTCCTGAGCTGAGTGATGCTCATGTTGATTCCACCACTGTGAATACAGATGTTGACATGAATAGCATTGATATTTCTGATAACCAAGTAGAAAACTCAGCTCCTGGTTTGGATGGCAATGTTGTTTCTGTTAGGCTAGATGAAGGAGCTCCTCAAGAGGCTATTCAGCCTGATCAATTGAATGCTAACAATGAGGCATCTAGTACAAATGAAATCGATCCAACATTTCTTGAGGCATTGCCTGAGGATCTCCGTGCGGAAGTCCTTGCTTCTCAACAGAATCGCACTGCACCAACTGCTTCCTATACTCCACCAGCTGCAGAAGAAATAGATCCTGAATTTTTGGCTGCTCTCCCCCCAGAAATACAAGCTGAGGTTTTGGCTCAGCAGCGAGCACAGCGGATCGCTCATTCCCAACCCATTGGGCAGCCAGTTGACATGGATAATGCTTCGATTATAGCAACTTTCCCCCCTGATCTACGCGAAGAGGTATGGCTTACTCAATTTGAAGTGTTTCCACACTGCTCTGTCGTATTTGAACTATAATGTTGACCTGTGCTAATTCATTTAGGTGCTTTTGACCTCGTCAGAGGCAGTTTTGTCTGCCTTACCTTCAGCTTTACTCGCTGAAGCTCAAATGCTTCGTGACAGAGAGTTGAGTCGTTACCGTGCTAGGGGAAGCCTTTTTGGAGGAAGTTACAGGCTTGGAGCGAGGAGGTTACCAACAGACAATCAGACTGTTATGGACAGGGGTGTTGGTGTGACTGGTAGGCGGGTTATTTCTACTGTGTCAGCAGGCGCTAAGGGTAAAGATGTGGAAGGGACCCCACTTCTGGATTCTAATGCTCTAAAAGCACTTATTCGTCTTCTGCAGCTAGCTCCGGTAATTTCTATATTGTTCTCACACTAGCTCTGAACTGGTCTCTCTTTTTCTTAATCATTCTGACATGATTTATTCTCAAAAAGTACTACATTATCCTGCTTGCTTTGTCTTCTGTTTTCTCTGCCACATCACATTTATGATAATTGATAAGAGTAGATTGTTTTTAATAAGTTAGTGATGTATTCATCTACCATCTCGCAAGATATTCACGATAATAAAAGGGAAATTTTGTTTCTCTATTAGCCATTGTGACGAAAGCAAGATACACATGCCACAAGTGGTATCATCATTCCTTAGTAGCAAAAATAAAAATTTCCTACTGTTACATGCGAATTTCGTTTTCCTAATGAGTGGCAAAAGTGAGAAGGATTTTCATGTTATGCGGCAAAAATAAAGGTCTGTGGTGGCAGAAACAACATTTCCCTAACAAAAATAGGATGTTTTCTTATGCAGACAACATTTCCCTAATAATTTAGAGACAGAGCTGTATATTGAGAATTGCCTCCATATTTCTCTGTAGGATTTTGTGTGTGTGTGTTTTTCTTCTTTTTTTGCATTAGCTTGTTGCATTTCCAGCTGTTCTGTTTTAACTTCCTTCTCTTTTTGCAGCCACTCAGCAAAGGCCTTCTTCAAAGGCTTATGTTCAATCTTTGCGCGCACAGTGTTATACGTGTTACATTGATTGGCCATTTACTTAACATTATTAAACCTGAAGCTGAGGGGCTTAATGGATGGGACTGCATGACTACATATAGGTTACATGGATGTCAGTGGAACATTGTTTATGCACAACCACAGTCTGCAAATGGTAATGTTTTTCTCTATGTATGTTGCAATTTTGATTCTTGGTAGTTGTTTTCTGAATGGTTCTTGATTCTTCCTATAAATATTCTGTTTTATCTTTGTCCTTTTTGGGTTCTTTGTTATCTTATTCAATAGTGCTACCACTGTATTAATAATATACTTTGCTACTTCTGTACAGGTCTACCTCCACTGGTGACAAGGCGACTTCTTGAAGTGCTTACATACCTTGCTTCAAATCATCCATCTGTTGCAGGTCTCTTGGTCTACTTTGACCCTTCAACAAGTTCAAACTGTATGATCCTAAAGCACGGTAAAGAAACATCTCAAGAAGAGTTACAATCGGATATGATGCAAACATCATCTGAGGGTTATACCCCTATCCTGTTATTCCTTAAGCTCTTAAACAAACCGTTGTTTCTACGAAGTCGAGTATATCTTGAGCAGGTATTTCTCGGAATTTGTTATACAGAGCCATAGGTCTAGACAATTTCCTCATATAATTATCCCTAATTCTGTTATTTGCCTATAGGTGATGTGTTTGCTTGAAGTAGTGGTCAGCAATGCTGCTTCCAAAGTTGATTATCCACCTCGTTCAGGGCAAATGACTAGCACTTCTGTGGATGAAAACGGGGCACCAATTGAAACACATGGAGTACCATCTACTATGGAGCAAGTTCCTATCCAAGAAAATAGTCAAAGTAAAGATGTGGTGGTGCCAGCATCAGGTCCCAAACAGTCTATTAATGTGCATGACATTCTTACTCAACTTCCAGACTCTGAATTACAGAATCTGTGCAATATTCTTGCACTTGAGGGGTTAGTTTTTCACCCTGTCAATTATGTTAGAAAATCGACTGCTTCCTTTCAATTATGTCAGATATGCTTTGATTTCTTTGGTTTGAAAATTATTTTCCAAGGGCAGTGTGTGAAAATAGATAAATGTTTTTTTCCTGACTGGAAACTCAGGAAGTTGGTTCCGTATAGGTGTATAAAACAGGCCGCTAAACTTGCACACATACATGAAACTATATTTTGTCACTAAGAATTGCTGAATTCCTTAATAATGGATATTAGACACTACCTCCCCAAATAGGACAATTACATAGGCAAAATCCCTTATGTTTGGGGATGGAGGTAGTACTAGATACAAATAAAAAATGACACTATAGGATATTGTTCATTGTTCTTGTTTCTTGTAATCAAGGTTCCATTTGATGACATGTGATAGAAGATTCCACTCCAGAAAAGTTGATATTTTTCTGTTGTGTCTTCTGCAAAATATAATAGAGCAGTGTTAGTGGATGATAATTATATTGGTTGTCTGTTGACACTTTAGTATTGAGTTACTGACTAATCTATGGGTTGTGATACATGGTATGAGTAATTGAGAGATTTTGTTTCACAGGTATGTTACTAGTAGAATACTAGGTAATGCACATGTAGGTCAGTTTTCCTTCTTTTGAGCACTTCACTTTGAAAAGACATGTTGCATCACAATATTATTTATTGCCCAAATAGATTGGTTGGATGACAGCATGGCACCATACAGAATCCTGATCTTGCCAAGTACTCTTCCTGAACCAAACACTGATCTTGTAACATCCTATCTAACATTTGTAAGGCATGTACTGTAATATTGCAAGAATTGATGATCTTGGAATATACCGTCATTGTTGAATATTAATATAAAAGATACCTGTTATGTATTCTTAATTAGTTTTTCTGATTGCTATTTTGCTGGGAGTTTCTTTGAATTAACAGCTTTTGAATAATTTAACAAACTTTTATCTTTCCATTTCTCTAGATGACAAACTTACATTTTCTTTATTTGAAATGAAACCAGACTTCCGGATAAAGTTTATACACTTGCTGCGGAGGTGGTAAAAAAATTGGCTAGTGTGACGGTATCCCACCGGAAATTCTTCTCTATGGAGCTAGCCAGTGCTGCTCAGAGCTTAAGTTCTTCAGCAGTAGAGGAGCTTGTAACATTGAAGAACACACAAATGCTTGGGCTCAATTCTTGTTCTATGGCTGGGGCTGCCATCCTGCGGGTCTTACAGGTCCTATCTACATTGACCTCAGATATGAGTGGTAATAGCCAGGATCAGGCTGTGGGACAGGAAGAACAGTCTATTTTGTGGGATTTGAATATAGCACTTGAGCCTTTGTGGCAAGAACTAAGTGACTGTATAAGCACTACAGAGGCAAAACTTGTTCATAATTCAACTTTCAATCCCCATGTTCCTTTGATGGATTCAATAGAAGTTGGTGTCTCATCCTCTACTTCCTCACCTCTTCCTCCAGGCACACAACGCCTGTTGCCATTTATAGAATCATTTTTTGTTCTATGTGAGAAGCTTCAAACAAGCCAAACAGTAGTGCCATCTGATTCCAATGTGACTGCTACAGAAGTGAAAGAACTTGCTGGGAGTTCATCGTCCCCATCACTTAAGACTGGTGGAATATGCAATATTACTTTTGTAAGGGTGGCAGAAAAACATCGACGCCTCCTCAATGTGTTCATTCGACAGAATCCAAGTTTGCTAGAAAAGTCACTTTCTATGATGTTGAAAGTACCAAGGCTGATAGACTTTGACAACAAGCGTGCTTACTTTAGATCACGCATTAGGCAGCAACATGATCAGCATCTTTCAGCTCCTTTGCGGATTAGTGTTCGTCGGGCATATGTTTTGGAGGATTCATACAATCAGTTAAGGTTACGTCGTAGCCAGGATCTTAAGGGCCGCTTGACTGTACAATTTCAAGGGGAGGAGGGGATTGATGCTGGTGGACTAACTAGGGAATGGTATCAACTTCTATCCAGAGTTATTTTTGACAAAGGAGCTCTGCTCTTCACCACTGTTGGGAACAATGCAACTTTCCAGCCTAACCCCAACTCTGTTTATCAAACAGAGCACCTTTCCTATTTCAAGTTTGTTGGTCGAGTGGTAAGATTTCTTGTATGTCCTTGTTGAACTATATACATTTATCTTTGTTTTTGAGACCCTGTTATCTGGGATTTTGGACAGGTTGCCAAAGCCTTATTTGATGGCCAATTATTGGATGTTCACTTTACCCGTTCATTTTACAAACACATACTTGGTGTTAAAGTTACTTATCATGATATAGAGGCTGTTGATCCTGATTACTACAAAAATTTGAAGTGGATGCTAGAGGTATGGTTTCACTATCCATTATTTTGTGTGAATAAGTCAGGTGCATTTGTGTGCAGTTCCAGAACTGAATATATATATTTTTTAACAGAACGATGTTAGTGATATTCCTGACCTGACATTCAGCATAGACCCTGATGAAGAAAAACATATTCTCTATGAGAAAAACGAGGTAGTGAGATGAGTTTCTATTGTTTACCCAAAGCTTGTCTACCTACATGTTGACATGTCTCATGGTCTGTTACTTAATGAATCTGTAATTCAGGTTACTGATTATGAGCTCAAACCTGGTGGAAGAAACATCAGGGTCACTGAAGAAACGAAACATGAGTATGTCGATCTTGTGGCTGAACATATATTGACCACAGCAATTCGCCCTCAAATTAATGCTTTCCTTGAAGGCTTCACAGAATTAGTTCCAAGGGAGCTCATTTCCCTATTTCATGATAAAGAACTTGAACTCTTGATCAGTGGACTTCCTGAAATCGACTGTAAGAGCTTCATCTCAGCTAAAAATCCTTGCATTTATTTCTTACATTCGTCTTATTATTATTGTTATTACTATTTGTCAGTTGATGACCTGAAAGCAAATGCGGAGTATATTGGGTATTCGCCTGCATCTCCGGTCATCCTGTGGTTCTGGGAAGTAGTTAATGGTTTCAGCAAGGAGGACATGGCAAGATTTCTACAATTTGTGACAGGAACATCAAAAGTAAAAAAAAATCATTTAACAGTTGATTTTGTTATATCTATTTCATTTTAAAGCATACATGAAGGTTCATATTAGTTGTTTAACATATTATAGAGATTTTTTTTTTTGGCTGAAGTTTGAAACACTGCATGTGAATATCCAGTAAAGTGTTGCATTCCATGTTTTTTATTCACTTATATATTTTACATATAATTGATGAATTGGTTGTTTGCTTTTCTGTTAAAACTAGTTGTTTAAATTATTTGGAAAAAGTCACCCTGAAATTTTGCATTCATTTTCCTCCTGAACTAAGAAACATTGCAATTGACAGCTTTAAACTCTGAAACCTCTTTTACAAAGCAAACCCTGAGCCCTGAAAGAATTTTGTTTTACATTGATGTGGCAGTGGTTTTGGTAGTCATGGCTGATGTGATATCATAATTAGAATCTTCTGTTCATCCCACTGTCTCTTTCTAGTTTAGTATCCTCTATCTAAATATTTTGTTAGGTGTAAAAACTACCAGCACATCCTGTCTAAATACTGGGAAACCTCGCAGTACTGTTAATCCTTTTGTTGTCCAGTGTACATTGATTAAAGGGTAAACTAGTGGGTAGGCACTTGAAAGTTTGAATTTTATAACTATTCTGTTTACTAGCAGTTTCCCTTGTTATATTAATATAAGATGGGTTTCTCTTCATGTGAAGATGCAAGTTGACTCTATAGAGCTAGATATTCTGGTAAAACATAAGAATCCTTCTGTGATTTACTCATGATGGTGTTGCAGGTACCATTAGAAGGTTTCAAAGCGCTACAAGGTATTTCTGGTCCTCAGAGATTCCAGATTCACAAGGCTTATGGAGCTCCAGAGAGGCTTCCATCTGCCCATACTTGGTAATATCTATATTTTTCAATCACTGACTAGTCCACTCATTATGCAACTGTTTATGCTGTTGCAATGACGCTCATTTCATACATAATGTGCAGCTTTAATCAACTGGACTTACCAGAGTATTCCTCAAAGGAGCAACTAGAAGAGCGTTTACATCTTGCCATTCATGAGGCCAGTGAAGGTTTTGGTTTTGGCTGACGTATTGAATGAGTGCATTGTGTATTCACTGGGTCATTCGTTTTCTGTTTGCCATGTACAGGTATGCGTGTCTTATAAGCTGGTAATCTTATTGACTATTGGCAAGATTCCATTGTCATCATCCAAGTTTATGTTTCATTTCGTAACATTTTCTTTGTAGTGTTATGAGTTATCTGAAAAATCCAAATTTGTCAACTATCTTGAAAGAAAATGAGCTACCTGACAAATCCAAATCTTTTAATTATATTGAAAGAAAATGGAAGTATACATGTGTTTGCCATCTGATGTACCGTTAGCTTATCTTCCATTCATGAGTAATCCACAGACAGAAGTATACACGTTTGTCATCCGGCTTGTGTAGACCTAACCTAACTAGGTGTTTTTTCCATGAACATTCCTTTTGAGGTCTATCGCACTCTGCCTACGATTCTATCTATGAACATAGCTGTTGGGATCTTGGCATCCTGCTTGTTTTGTCCAAACTAGGTTGGTTGCGCATATATTTGGAAATTTCCAGAAGAATTTGCTCTGATGTACCATTAGCTTATCTTCAGAGTAATTCACAGAAGTATACATGTTTGTCATCTAGCTTGTGTAAGCCTAACTAGGTTTTTTTTTCCATGAACATACCGTACTTTTTGAAGTCCATCTCACTCTGCCTACGATTCTGTCCATGAACATAGCTGTTGGGGTCTTGACATCCTGCTGGTTTTGTTCTAACTAGGTCGGTTGCACGTATTTGGAAATTTCTAGAAGAGTTTGCTGTATACTCCTTTTTAGTGATAAGCTATAGCGGCATCAATAAATGTAGCTTTGGATGTTGGTATTTTTGGTTGATTAGTGCTACTACTACTATCATTTAAACAAACAAGATACTAGTAAATAAATTGTACATTGTGTGTTCCTAAGGCTAAAACTGCCCAGGATTTTCATTTCGGGAACTTCTAAATTAGCTTGGCTGTTGGTCAAGTATAAGTACGCTTAGCTGATTGAATTTTCTTACGTGAACAGCAGATTCATTTAAGATGCATGCAAACTCAACTATAGTCCGACAATAGTCACACAGTGCAGGCTTTACCTGCTTTAGAAAACCTTAACCAATAGTCACACAGTGGTTTTGCTGTTGTCTTTATAGAATGTAGTCACGATTCGATTTCCATTATCTATTATCGTGTTCTGATTTCTGATTCCCTGTACCGCTGTTTGCAGATTTTGGCGGCAAAATTGAGAGCATGGTCACCAGATGCTGCACATTGCATAAACCAGGCTAAAAGAACGCTTAGAGAATGTCCAGGATGTGCGTCAGAGTCCAAAAAATTTTGGAGTAGTTGATCGGGGATGCCAGGCGGGTATAGCTGGGGGGAGCTCTGACGACAACAGTGGTGATAGATGTTAACTTGTTTCCATTTGCCCTGTGTGGTCAAAGGGCGGAGTGTAAATTCATTGAATGCTTCCGAACCATTGCTTTCCTACTGCTTCGATCCTCAGATTATGGGGCCAAAGGCAGTTTGCAAATAAATAAGATTAGTTTCTGGTTACATGCCATCGTTTGCTCGTGTGCAAATGGCCTCATGCTCTGCTGTGTCTCAGCTACTTGACCTAACTCTCTTAAATCAGCTGGAGTCGTCTTAGTTTAATGTATCGTTGGGCTCATGGTCGGTTGGTTTGAGAGGTTGAAAGCGATGCGATGGATCGGTGGTGCCAGGTGGGATAATGTGCTTACTACAACTGCCGATTCCAAGTCAGTTTGGTTCGGTAATTGCACGGTATCTGCGTAAGCAAATTAGGTTGTGTCAGTTTGCAGCAGTACTTGGTTTGGAGTTATTAATATGTTTTCATTTTAGATGTCATAGCGTTACTTGATAGAGTGAACGCAGAAAGCGGGCAAGTCCCTTTTTTTATTACCTCCATTTTAAATATATACCTACTTTTAGGTTATGTCGTACTCGCCCGTTTCATATTGTTTTCACTTTTTTTTCAGTCAAATTTATCAATATATTAATATATTAAATGTTAGTTTTAATGAAACTAATTTCGTGATAGATGTTGCTAAATTTTTTTATAAATTTGATCAATCTTAAAAAAAATTAACTAAAAAAATCAAAATGATTTATAACGAAATGAAGGTCAGAAGTTAGTTAAAATAGCAAAAACCACTCTAATGAAGTTTAATATTTCACCTCATAAGTCATGTTGCAAATGATCACCCCCACTTAGTTTTGTGGCAAAATTCAATGCATGTGCTTAACCGAATCAGCCTATTATCATTGATGTAGCCTATTATCATTGATGTAGAGCCCCAAAGGCTAAATTAGCCAAGTCAATCTTGTTTAAGTGTTTGTATTAGATTTATTTTTCATGTTTTATTGATTTTTTTCATATAGCAAAATTTAGTGTGACAATGTTTAAGCTCTAAGTAATTCTATTTGTGAAATCTCAAAAAAAAAGTCAAGACTATACTCCTAAAAGTATTTAATTTTGGTATAGATCACATTGACGTCTCACAATTTATGAAAAATATTGATTAGGTTAAGCACATGCGCACTGGGATAGTTTTTGCAACAATACTGAATAGGGAGTGAACATTTATAATAAAATAATTTATAAGATGAAATATCAAATTTCAAGTGTCTTTTGAGATGGTTTTTATAATTTTTCCTAGAAGTTATGGAGGTGGCATATCATAGTGTTTACTTATACGGTAAACACATAAAGCTGTTTGTTTTAACTTATGTTGAAGTGGCGAAACTTTTTTCCTCAGCGTCGCCTTGCTGACTAATTATAATTTGCACACCCCACATATGCGTCTTCTAATACACGCTCCAAAAGACAAAAACCAGCGACACATCATCCTGTTAAAAGTCTAACTGCATATGTGTAATATTCGTAAGCACTAAGAATCCTGATAGGTAAAGTCATGCACACATAAGTCCACCACCATACCACTGGTGTTGACCAATCAATAGGCTGAATTGCTTTTTCTTTTTAACTGTGAACATGGTTGCCAATGATCACAAAAGCCATATGATGCAGATTTAAATCAATGGTCTTAAAAACTACGTAGAACAACTTGATCTATAAAAAATACATTATAAAACCAAGATTACTATTATCCCACTAGCCCTCTTAACTTGGTGTTAATCTGCAGTGATATACTTGTCATCGTTTTATTTTTTGACAAACTTGAGATTTTTCTTGTGCATTTGGATGAGCGTATTCACTAGCAGCAGTTATCTTGTTTCAATTCCAACAAGTTGTGCTGCTCCACTAAAGTAGCTAGCGTGTCGTCTTGCACAACTCAGCAGCAGCTAGCCAGAGATTTGTATGTACAACATGGAGTGCAGACGAGGTCAAACCTAAGTAGTACGCCATATATCTAATCTGCCATTATGCCTTTATATCTCCAGCACATTTTGCATGGACAAGCTGATAGTAAAAGAGTGTGTTCGGAAAGAGGGTTAGGAACCTCTTCTTTCGGACACGCAAATGAACCACATATTATTGAATGATTAATTAAATATTAACTATTTTTTTTAAAAAATAAATTAATATGATTTTTTAAAGCAACATTTATATGATTTTTTTTAAAAACACATCATTTAGCAATTTGGAAAGCGTACGTGCGAGAAACAAGAAAGATAAAGTTGAAAATTTTAGCTGCCAAACACAACCTAAGAACCTTTATCAGTGCAAGTATCCTGTCAACTTGTTAAGTGCCTTGCTGATAATTTGCGTCGAATTACAGTACACATAAGAAAAATAGGAACTAATTAATATCGAACTCCATATATAATTATTTTGGGGAAAAATTTACACCGTAAGATAAAAGTGTACTTACAAAATGAGCATATATATACTTTTTTTTAGAACTTGAGCATATATACTTGCAACGGTTTTTCCATGTCTAACTCAATACATTTATTTTTTTCAAAATGCCTAGTCCCTCCGGTCACCAAAGAACGGACTCTTCAAAATCAGTAAGACATAATTTGGACTACTAAATATTTCTGCATAAACTCAAAATGGTGGCAGATTATACCAATTTCATATGTCCAAAACTTATATGCTATATAATAATTATGGTCAAAGTAAACTTATCGTGACTGCACGGATTACAAAACAATAATTTATCTTGTACTTGAGGGATCAAGTATATATTAAGGTCGAATTTGCCTATGTGTTAGTAATACACATGGACACCTTTTTTTTAAAAAAAGAAGATGATCGAGTACTGGATTAGTTAAGTTAATTAACCTTTTCCCTCTATGGCATTAACGCCACCAACCTCCTCACTATTGGCACCCTCTCACAATCAGTGGTTCCATTGTCACCTCGCTTCTCCTGCACCCAAACCGCTAGTGTCATAGTAACGGCCCTTCTCCAATTATGCTGTTACTCACTCCAACGTGGTTGATTATTGCCATAATCCGTAATGTGCTTGTAATCGATCATTCACATTCTTGCTCTATCGATCCTACTACTTTGGTCATTTCAATCTAGCGGTTTGTCGGAGAAGATACATAATATAAAGCTTTACGGGAAAAATGACACTACTTTCTAATCCATTTCGTAACATCCGTTTATACCTACTAACGTACGTATTAGTAAAATTTAATTTTACGTTGATTTTAAGTGTTTTTTTCTCGTAATTTATTTCTCAGTATTGATTTTTAGATCATTAAGAACACATATATAAAAGTTTTACTTATAAGTTAATATTTTTTATTCATATTTTTATGACTTGTCAGCCATAGATCAAATGATCAGATAGATAACTACATCAAGCTATGCAACTATAATTTTAGAAAAGTTTAGAAATGATAATAAGCACCCTTTAATAAACTACAATTAACCATATTATTAAAACAACAACACAAGAATAAACATTGTCTATTTAGCGACGTAGTATCTAGTTCTATACAAAAGAATACTTGGTAGAACTATATCAGACCAGATAGTGATGGTAAAACTAGGTTCGGCAGACGTTACAATATCATTTTCAGGATGAATTATGTCGGTTTACAAGTAAAAACCGACGATATTCAGTCAAGTCCATATGAAACCAGCTAAAACTGATTGATTTCCATAATTGGGTCCTAATGGTTTCAAAAAGCTGATCATAATTGCTAACCCTAGAGCGTAGGTACGAAGTTTGACCGGGTTTCATATGAATGGTCATCTGTCTTTCTTTTCACCAAATAACTCCATGATGACTCCCCACTAGAAAAAAAAATCTCCCTGCAAGACAGCTCCATTTCTTCATGACCCTCTTTGAGAGTTGTGAGCCGGACGTATGATCTATCACCACCCTTGGTAGTGTTGGACCACAGCCACACGCATGAGTACATGACACACCACACAGCCAGACACAGTGCTGGCTATTGGCTGCCATCTGCCACGGACAATCCTGCACAAAAACTGGGATTCTTCTCCTTTCCCCTACACAACACAGACACAGACACAGACACTGACAGACTGCAGTGCTGACAGCCAGCCAGCCAGCCTACAGGCAGGCAGGCAACGCAAACCACCACCCAACCCAACCCAACCCAACACCAACTACTAATACTAAACCAAAATCAAATCACCTTACTAATTTAATCCTCCCCCCACTTAATCTAATCAAACCCTCCAAACCAAACCGATTCCTCCTCCTCTTCTCCTCTCTGCTCCCAACCCCACCCTTACTTCCTCGACCAGAGCGGGAGCGGCGGCGGCGGCGGCGGCGGCAGGAGACGAAGAGGAATCGCGATGGCGGCGGTGAGNCTTCCCCGCCTCTCCTCGAGTCTTCTATCTGTATCGTTGATTCCCCGAATTCCGCTGATTTGGTTGCGTGCGGGGGAGTAGAAATCCCCGGGTTGGAGCTGCTCCTGGAGCGGCTGATTGGTTGGTTTGATCTGCGCGGGTAACGGGTGCGGCGGCGGGGGGGATCGGTGGGTGATCGGCAGCTGGTAGCGGATTAGGCGGGCCTAGGGTTTGCTGTAGGTTACCAGCTGGTGTTGAAGCCGTTTCTTCTGGTTTAGGTTGTTGTAAGGGTTTGGAATTGGGCGGTTTCTTGGTTGTGATTGATCTAAGAATGGGAGCTTTCCAGTCAAGTCCAACGTCCAGCTCGTAGGGGGGGACTTGAGATTCGTGGCTGCTTACTTGCGTGCTATTTTTAGGGTTGGTTCCACGAATTTCTCAAGTTTGGGAATGGATTCTGTGTTTATGTTGAGAGCTTAGCTGCTTGGGAGGATGAGTGATGTTGGAGTTGGATTTGCTGGAATGGATGGAATGGTTGATTGGTAACTTGGTATGTAGCTTGTGCACACTGCGAATTTCATTTACCGTTAGCCAGAACTAGGGGGGATGAGATTAACTTCTCATTGTAGTTTCTGCTTTCGTGAACTGAATGTAAGTAGGTTTATTTGCTATCAAGGATATTTTGTGACAATTTTTCTGTGTATAGTGCAGTTGCCTGGCAGTTGTAACTAGGAAGGACATCCTGTTGCTTTGCAGCTTCTGTGATGTTGTTGGTTACTGTATCACACAAGCCACAGTAGTCACGCATATGATGTCTAAATTGGACTAGGGTGTCTATATTTAGTTAGTGGGACAATCTTTTGCTTCTGATTGCATTAGGTGATTAATTGTTTGCAGAACCCTTGGTGGTCATACATGTGGCATCTAAATTGGATTAGGGTGTCTCAATATTCTGTCTTGTAGAACCAAAAGCAATCCTGCATGTGGTTTTTGAATGGATTAGGGTGTTGCTATATTTGCTATGCCCCACTATTGAGATAAAGCTGACAGCTTGCTTTAAAGTTTTGATTTTCTTTATACCCTGTTGCAAGCATAATCAAATTACTAGGACTCTTGCGGTCCTAATAGAGTGATAATGTGGTATCTTTGTTATAGTTTCTTTGCTTCAATTAATATCCGGTTTGTTCTTTTTCGTACATGGCACACAGTACAATTTCATTAATGATGGCTATTCAGCTATTTCCTCCTGTCCTGAGAGCAACCTCGCATTCAGGTATGTCTAATATGATAGTGTCTGACAAGGGACCCTTTGCACTTGCAGGAAAAAGGAAGTCCATTGCCGAAGTTTGGGGAATGGGATGTCAATGATCCTGCTTCAGCTGAGGGATTCACTGTAATCTTTAACAAAGCTAGAGACGAGAAGAAGACTGGTGGCAATTCACAGGGACAGGATTTGCCTGCAAAAAGTGAACAGCCATCTGGACAAGGGTTGTATCCAGCAAAACCGAACAGTTCCGTAAGTATTCTGTTCTTTCCATTTCCTTCTCATGGGCTTTCCAACTCTTTTATATTGAGTAATGATATAATGGAGTTCCAAACTCCAAACTTCCAATCAAGAAGGAAATACTCACCTGTCATGATCTTGTGTGCAAAAGGTCAATTTTCTGATCAAAATTTTTCTTTTCAATAAAACACATGCATTTTTCAATCAAAATCTGGTCGCGAATGATCACATGTGCTGTTGCTGAGTTGCACCTGTACTGCTAATGAATATTAATGATATTTATGCTGTACGCTTCCTATGGTGGTGTGTGGTTGTTTAGCCAATGAGACATTTCTAAGGCCATCATTGCTGGTTCAGGGGGTCTGCTATTTAATGTTCAGGTGGGATGTCAAGTTCTTAGAATACCATAATTACATAACAAAAGTTAGTTAACATGGATGAATCGTCTAACAATCAGAAGTGAGCAAGCATATGTTATTGCAATATTGTTGGAACCACGATCCTCTGTTTTAGAATAAGAATTTGGTTGCTGAAGTTCACAACTGTTTCTACCTACCAGGCAAGTCTGGTGATTTTATTTACCTTGCAAGTCCATCAGTGTTTGGTTAATAGGTAATCTTTGAGCTCATATGTGAAGACTACCTATTAACCTTTGAGCTCATTAATAGGTTAATAGGCAAGATTTCAGATACTGTCGTGCATAAATATTTGATGATCACTGTTCTTTGATAATTTTCTTGTATGGCAAGGGGGCAGGTTATCCTGAAACATAACTTTACTCCTGTTACTCTTGCATTGGAATGCTTTTTTAACTTGGTAAGTAGTTTTGTTGTTTTTATCATGATATATATATTTTTTATTTGCAGAAGAAATGGTTCTGCTGCATGCAACCTACTGCTGCTGAATCTTGAAGATCATGGGCTGATTGGATTGTGGAAGCGGTTGCCTTGTTAAAATCAGAAAAAACTCCACGATATCCATGGGAACTTGTTTGTGGGTTTACAGTTGTGTGGTGAAGATGTTATGGCGGAACATGTAATATTACTTCTATGGTGTGTACATTATTTACAGCCTATATATGTGGGAAAACATCAGTGTTGTATATTGATGCATAAAGTTGGTGTTTCGTCAATTTGACTCAATTCTTGAATGTTCATTCTGTTTAAAAGGGCGAGAAGAAAAGGAAAAAGTAACACCGAAAGGCCTCTCAAGTTGGATGTGCATGTGCTTTCTTTTATGTGCTGACCATGCTGCTTTCCACAAAAGAGGGGACTTATTCTTGCACAGACGCTTTCTATTACTCTTTTTTCTTGGAGTGAGATGACTTTCTGTTGCATTCAGCTTGAGACAGCGGGTTTACCTCGATAATCGGTATTCAGTTGGTGCAAGTATGGTTTTGATCTTGCAGATGTTATCACGAATGTAATGCAATTTATGCTTATATTGGATGCGATCTCACAATCAAGCCAAAATTTGACGTGTCGACGTGGTCTCAGGATCATGCAATGTGATGTATTTATGTATCATGGCTTGGCTCATATACTGCGCAGTACTCCAGCTGTGAAAGCAGTGCGTATATGTTAACTAATAAACTGGACTGAGAAGAGAGATCGGCCGAACTGTGATAGCGGGCTCGGCCCACGGGAGAAGTGGAATAATGTTTTTCTTTTCACATTTTTGGGTCTATTTTCTGCAAGATAACAACTTGTGCTCTAAATCTCAGATCCATGCTCAATTTAGATTTTGTAAGTTAAATTGAAGTGGTTGCAAATTTTATATTTCTTCTAAAATATAAACAAAATAACTCATCCAAATGTTATTAATATAATCACTAGATCATAGATGAGTGGAGCTATAGCCATACCTAGCTTAAAAAAATATTTGAAGATATGCAAGGCCATAGTTATAGGATTAGAAAAGAATGTTTATGAGAATAAAGGTTGGGACTCAATAATGCATTGTCTAGAGGATTACTTTTTTTTGTCGTGTGTTACCAAGAGAACTACTTAAGCTTTGAGTTCTAGATTTGGTACTTATGCTCATGACTATAACTAACTATTCTTTTAGTATACGTATATGTTATTAGCGAGGCATTGATGATAACTTCGTCAATTTTAAGATATGAGTTAGTTGAGTTTGATCACGTGACATATGCATTGCACACACATATTAAAATCTTCATTCATATATTTTTTTACCACTTGTTCATTTTCACTTACAAACAAACAACATAATAATAGTATGACCTTACTATAGTATAAACTGATAACCTATGATTTATGATATATAAAAATATTATATTTGTTATTCAAAACTGCTGGTTTAAAATTCTAAATACACAAAACCATCTTAGGTGTAATACAAATGGTATTGTAAAGTTTAGGGCTTGCTTGATAGACATGCTTTAGACCCAAAACTGGTGTAAAATACTGGCCTATGACTTATTTTTAGTCGGATCGTAAAATCGTGCTGGGTTGGCCTGTATCTCGGATTATAACTTGGCCCGAAAAGCCTGGGAAAAGAAAAATCTGCTCTCGAGGCAAAAAAAAAAAAACAAAACGGACTTCTCTCCGCACTGGCGCCATCCTCATCTCCGGCCGACACCCCCACCACCAAACTCTGCCTCGCCCTAAACTTCTCCTCCCAGATGCCGCCACCTCCTCCTCCAGGATCACTTTTCTCTCAAGCCAACTAGAACCGCTTCCTTCTCCACCGCCGAGATATGCTTCACCACCACATTCTCCTCCCAGATGCCGCCGCCGCCACCAGAACCGCATCGTCTTGGAGTTGCCAACATCGTTTTGGTGCTCACCAGAGGCACTTCCCTCTTCTTCGATCTCCTTCTGCCAGCATCGTCTTGGAGTTGCATTGTGTCTCCATCACTCGGTTCCTATTTTTTTGGGTGCAAATCCTTTTCCAGTGCAACTGCAGGTTCCAATTTTTGTAGGTGCCATTTAGATGATTCTCATATATCTTCTCAATCTGAATTTTCTTGTTCCTGTTCGATGTTCTGCTCTAATTTTTTTATGAACAGTGATGTCTCATGTCTGAATCTGAATTTACTATTGGTTTATCCAGATTTGTAGCTTTAGATTGGGGTTTGGATCTGAAATTTCCATGTATTATTCAGTTTTCATGCTAACTTTTTGATGGGAAAGAAAGTTTTCACCTTCTGAAGTTCGTAGTGCTAGAAAAGTTTTTGTTTCTTCTCCCAAACAGCTCAGCCAGAGGAGTTTCTTTTCACCTGTATTTTTGGGTAACCAAAGTTACCCGTGATTTTATTTACGACCGAGAAAAAAAAACCCAAAACATCCAAGCAGGCCCTTAGGGGTTGGTTTTAAAGTTTAAGGTGCTAGATGGACTTCCATCCAAAGTTAGGGGGTATTTGGACTTTTTCTTAAATTTATTAAAATATCATGGCAGTTTCCTGATGATCAAATGTCTGTTTCGGTTTTCCCATGAAAATTCTTATTGTTATTCTGTTTTAAATTGCCAAACTGGTTTTAGAGTATTTAGCCATATTGTAAGGCTTCATAATTTCTGAAACTCTTATGGTGCTGCCCTGAGTCCTGACTATGTTTTGTTGCTTCATCGTTTTAGCAGAATTAACCCCGTCTTTGTTTTTGTTCGAATGGAATTGTATTATTTTTTTTATGCAACATTTTGGAATTTAGGTAAATTCCTCCTAACCGGGTAATTTCCACTTATGTGATCCTGTATACGTGGAATAAGTGTTTGCTGCATATGATTTTTTTTAATGAAATGCATCACAACAATTTACCTACACTTGTCATGTTTGAATACCTATGTATTAATTCAGCCACAGGTCAGTTTCAATAAATTGCACGCGTTGGCATATAACTCATGTATGTAATTATGGTTTAAATTAGTAATTTTGCACAGCACATACGCTTCATTACTACTGCAGCAAAACAAATCAAGCACATGTTTAAAGAATATAGAACACAACATGCAAATTTAACATAGCTCAACTGATTAGGTTCTTTTGATGAACTCTACCCGCTGGTTCTAAATGTCTGTCTCAGCATAAGGGCTCGTATTTATTTCTATTTATTCTTTTTCAGAAAATGTTCCTGTCTCAATATATGTCGGTCCAACTTTTTAGGAGATACTCATAAGGTAGGATGAGTATGGATGCGCATTTCTAAATGACTACTTTGTTTAGCAAGAAAATTATGGTACACCTATACTGAACTCTTCAAATCCTCATATTTGACATGCAACTGTGCTACGCAATGCACCCGCACGCGCGTTCTCTGGATGTTTTATGTTTTGATACTTTTTATAAACTTATTTATAAATAGATCATTAGAAAAACTTATTTCACTAATAGATACTTTTCTCAGTGCAGTGACCGTTGCGTCGAGGTCCAACGTCCCGACGCCAATGACGTTGGTATCGATACCCTCGTCCTTCTCGCAGCAGAGATATAGAGGGGTCGGTGTCAAAGATATTGGTGCTGAAAACCTATTTGTAAAATAAATTTTTAGAAAAAGGATTAAAATATAAATATTTTTTTATTACAAATAGGTTCTTAGTGACAGTATGTTCGGCATTAAGGACTATTTGTAATAAAAATATTTATATTTTAACCCTTTGTAAAATTTTTTTACAAATAAGTCCTTGACGTAAGTCTCTTTGGTGCTGCCCCCTTTACATCAACGACTTTGTTACGATGAAGGGTTAGGGTGTTGGCACCAATATCATTGGTTCTGAGACATTGAACCTCAATGGAAATGACTTTGGCGTCATGAAGAAAGATCTATTTATGTAATAAGTTTTTCAAGAGTTTATTTATGTAATAAATTTTCCAAGATCTATTTATGTAATAAGTTTTCCAGAGTCTATTTATATAAGACCGAGATTCCGAGATCGAGACCGAGACCGAGCGAGCTCTCTTTCTTAATTAGTCCGATTCCGAGTAGTTCGTCCCCGCGCGCTACCAGGGGACGCCGACACCGACTCTATCCAGATTCCAGAGAGTAGCTCGGACGTACGTACGGGTATATATCCAGCGCTCCGCTGCTTCAACGAGCTACCAAACCAGCACGAACAGTACGCACGTACGTTCCACCAGAATCATCAATTCACAAGTCGTTTCGTTTCGCCGCGACAAGGATCTCTCCAACGATCGAGCGAGCAATCTCAGCGCCGGCGAGATGGTGTCCCCGGGCATGATCCGCAACGTGGCGGGCATCGTCGGCAACGTTATCTCGTTTGGCCTCTTCCTCGCGCCGGTGCCCACCTTCCGGCGGATCATCAAGAAGAAGGACGTGGAGGACTTCAAGGTGGACCCGTACCTGGCCACGCTGCTCAACTGCATGCTCTGGGTCTTCTACGGCCTCCCAATCGTTCACCCCAACAGCATCCTCGTCGTCACCATCAACGGCATCGGGAGTGGTGCTCGCGGCGGAGGCTCTCTTCGTGGCGGCGGTGGCGCTCGGTGTGCTCTTGGGCGCGCACACCCATGAGAGGCGCTCCCTGATCGTCGGCATCCTCTGCTTCATCTTTGGCACCATCATGTACTCCTCACCACTCACCATCGTGAGGAAGGTTGTGAAGACGAAGAGCGTGGAGTACATGCCGCTGCTGCTGTCGGTGGTGAGCTTCCTCAACGGCTTGTGCTGGACGTCGTACGCGCTCATCCGCTTCGACATCTTCATCACCATCCCCAATGGCCTCGGCGTGCTCTTCGGAGCACTGCAGCTCATCCTCTACGCCATCTACTACCGGACCACACCCAAGAAGCAGGACAAGAACCTCGAGCTGCCAACCGTCGCCCCAGCCCCTGTCACCAAGGACGGCAGCGTCGCTCCTGTCACCGACGACGCCGTCGACGGCAGCACTACCAGCCATGTCACCATCGATATCACCATCGAGCAATAAGCTAGCTTAGTGATCGACCATAACCGAGTGTCTAAGCTAGTTAGGTGTTATCAACTTCCTATGTTTCTGCCCGGATGTTTTTAACATTCAAGTCATAGTATGTTTTTTCAGAAACCAACATAATTTGTGTTTTATTATCACTTTGTGAAGTTACGATCATATATATTATGTCCTGTAATTGTGATTTGTCAAATGGTAATTTCGGACTGACATTTCCAAAAATTTCTGGTATATCATCCTCCTCTCAGAGTTGTTAATAGCTTTGCAAAGGACCAGCAACCAAACATGTCCTGGTGTACACACTGTACAGCACCATGCGACCAATATTTCCGTATCTAGCACCAGCAACCGAAGTCCATACCATATAGTTCAGAGCATTTTGCAAAAACTCAGCAGAGATAACAGAGAAAGGAACTTCTTAACATAAATTCTAAGTCTTTTGGACCTAACACTGCGAGATCGTACGTATCAATCGCCTTCTATGCCCACAGTAAGTCCCATTAAAAGAACTTCAATTTGCATTCCTATCTGCAGTTCCATCTGCATTGCCTTTTATACTGCTAATAGCCTATAGATAAAATGTTTGATCTTATTTGGGTGATCTAGCGTCGACACTATCAACACGGGCCTGGTGCGTCGTCTTGGCATTTGATGGATTGTGTGGAACATGGGGGCAATATAGATGATTGGCTATCTAGAACAATAAGATTTTACATGCATGCAAGCGTAAAGCTTTATTTTGTTTTGTTTTTTTTTCGTTCTGCGTAAAATTTGATATGTGCTTTCTATTTTTATGGATGTAACTTTTAGCATTTACATATCTTAATTTTCATAAACCGTAATTGATATGAAATTTTCTTGTTCAACAGAAACCCGCCATTTGAGTACTCTTAACTAATATGGCCAATGATCAAACTGATGTACTTTACGCGTTGGTGTTTGAGTGAATCCTACAAATGAAAGTAATATGACTATGACCATCATTGTTGTGTGAAATCAAAGTGTTTTAATTATTATTTTATGATGAACAATTTGTGAGATTATTGGTTTTGATATTTGGAGGTTATTGGCGAAGTGGTGTTATAGCCGGTCAGATCGGGGCTTATGTACCAGTTAGACCGAAGTGACGATGAATAGTATTTTCCGATATTTTTGTCTGATGGTAGCGGTTAGATCGGAGTGAAGCGAGCGGTCAGGCCGGCCAGCTCGACGGTCTGACCAGCTAACTCTGTGTCAGTTTTGGTTTCGGGTTGTTTATTTAGATACTCATGATTATCTCATGATTATGACTTCTAGATGATTTTTATACATATGTAATACTGTTTTGTGCTAATGTTAAGTCAAGTTGGAGAGAACGTGTGCTCGCATATGGTTTCTTGTTTGATTCATGTGTAGGTGTGTCTTGATGCCTTGGAAAAGCATTGTCGGTAATTGATCAAGAGTCAACTTGGGAGAAGATGACGTCCGGACGATCGGGATATCATGCATAATGCTTAGGTTAAAGAACAATGCACGTGGTTGGTGAAGATTCCATGCGGCACACGATAGGAAGATTGTGTGCATATGGGATGAGGAGTTCAATTTGGAAGGTGTCCAAATTTGGTATGTTTGGAGTTTGTAAAGTTTGTGTCTTTTACGAGAAGGTTTCCTAGTGGATTAGGACTTCTTGTATAAGTTGGGTTCGTGGCTTTAAAGTTTCTACCTTGGGTATAAATAGAGAGGGAGGTTGAGACCTCTTGATATCAATTTTGTGAGAGTTGAGTTAGAAAAATTTAGGTTTCGAGTTTAGTCGAGATTTGTGAGAGAAGTGTTGTTGTTGTACTTTGTAAACACGAATAAAGTAATAAAGTTCAATCTACTTTAAGAGATCTTCGATTTGTGTTTTGCTTGAGTGCGGCGGTCACACCGGCGAGACATCGATGGTTAGACCGGCGACATCCGTCTGGTCAGACTGGCGACACCATGGCGGTTGGACTTCGCAAAGATGTTTTCAAAAATGATTACATAAAGATGAAATCTAGAGAGGCTTTGGATGACTACCTTACACACTTTAACAAAGTTTTGAGTTATCTTAGATCTGTTGATGCATCTTATGATACATACTATTCTCAATTTGAGATTTCTCGTCACTTTTTGAAAAATGGGATTGATAGGTCAATTTGAGAGATGAAAGTTACATCTATTTAAGAGTTTGTGGACATGTCTACTTTAACTTAAGATTCACTTTACACTAAACTCAAAACTCATGAGGTGAGTATTTTTTCTCATAAAGTTGATTCTAAATCTAGTGCTTTGATTTCCTCTAGATCTTCTTTTGATGATGGCTCTACTTCATCGGCTCCTAATGCTTTAACTACTATTAATGTCATGTGCGATGATCAACTCGAGCAATTCGAGGAGAAGTACTTGGCAAGTTGTCTTGAGCTATGAATAATGTTAGGTTCAGGAAAAAAGGAGGCTGAGGTCGATGTTTCGAATTTGTAGGACTAGATCACATCCATTCGCACTGCCCCAAGCTTGGGAGAGCAAAAAAGGATGACAATGGAGACAAGTTCAAGGACAGCAAGCCAAAAAGTTTGTTCAAGAGAAATAAATCCAAAGAATCTCTCAAGAAGGTGTTGGATCAAGTGTATGCAGCTTTTGAACCTTCAAGTGATGTAGATCTTGATACTGATGAAGATGATGACAAAGAAAAAAACATTTCCGGTGTTTGCTTCATGGCTCGTGGTGAATTAGGTTCAGATTGTGAAGATCATGAGGTAAATCTCCCAAGAGAATTTCTTGAAGAAGTTATTTTGACTTTTAGCTCCAAAAATAAAACATGTGAGAAGATTATTAAAAAATAGGAAATTACAATTAAATCTCTTAATTTTGAAATTGCTAGATTAAAATCTCTTATTCCTGATGATGATGATTGCAAAAATTGTGAGGTTTTATTATCTGAGATTTCAAACCTAAGAGATATTAATGCTACATATGATTTGAGATTAAAATCTTCTCTTGCACTTGGAGTTTCCATGCATACACGCATTTTGGATGAGTTGTTTTTAACCAAAAAGTTATTGAAGAAATATCAAACTGCTTTCTATGCTAGTGTGATGTTTAATCTTGTTTTTGCTAAAAGGTTGAAACAACAATCTATTGTTTTGATTTTTGGGAATCGCTCAACATGTTCACTAAACAAGATGAACCTAAAAGATACATTAGGTCGTGTTGAGTACATGGAAAACATTGTGAAATTTGATAAAGTGTTTTCTTGTTCTAGATGTCGCAAGTAAAAAGATGTTAAGTCCTAATTTGACTAATGAAGTTTCTTGAAAAATTGTTTGAAAATATTTTCTAATGATAAAAAAACTTAACATAATTTTAGATCAATCTAAAATGACTAGCTACTACAGAGGTATAGGTTTTGATGCTCATGATTATTTTACTAAATATCAACCTGCTGTTTTGAGCACAACTACTCAAGGTGAAATTTTGACAAAACCTGAACCCAAGAAAATAATTTTTAAATCTGCTGAAACTTTGCCCTCTCTTTCTTCTACACTAAAAGAAACAAAATGTGATATTTTCAAACCATCTACTTCTCGTGATAAGTATACTTACTCTTTTTGTGGTAAAGATAGACATTTGGTTAGATTTTGTTTTAGACTTGCTCGCAAACGAAAAAAGAGAAATTGCTTTTGCAAAATTAAAGTGGCAAAAATCGGGCTTTTCATCGCGGAGCTCGGTCAGACCACAGTGGGTCCCACAGTCAGACTGACGCCCGGTCAAACCGACGGCTATGCCATGGTCAGATTGGCCTTGGCGAGATTTTACTAAATATTCACAAATTGTCTTCTCACATGGATATGCCTATTGGATCTTCTGGTCGTGTGTCTCAGTACTGGATTTCAAAATTTCTTTTATCTAAGCCCGGTACTGAGGCTTTGACATCTGCTTGTGTGTAGGCTTTGGTGGCGAGGAAGGGGAACGTGTGGATCGTGGATTTCGGTTGTTCGCGGTACATGATCGGTGATAAAAGTTGGTTCTCCTCCCTCAAACAAGCATCTAGGACTGAATCAATTATTTTTGGAGATGCTTCTACTAGTGTCATTCTTGCTACGGGATCTATTAAGACTTGAACATATTGATTTTGATCATCTCACTGGGATAAGTGGTTTGGATCTTGTTCGTGGTTTACCTAAACTTAAGAAAGATGTTGATTTTGTTTGTTCATCGTGTCGTCATGCTAAGATGGTTGCTTCTTCATATACTTCTATTATTTCTGTAATGATGGATGCACTAGGACAACTTTTACATATGGGCACTGTTGGTCTAGCTAAAGTGCCATCTATTGGAGGAAAGTGGTATATATTGGTTATTGTTGACGATTATTCTAGATATTTTTGGGTTTTCTTTATGGCAACTTTTGAACATTATCAGAGTTTGTATATTCGTTTGGCTCTTGAACTTCCAAGTTCTTTGAAAACAATTCGAAGTGATAATGGTGGTGAGTTTAAAAACGTTTCTTGAACAATTTTGCAATGAGAAAGGTCTTGAACATCAATTTTCTTCTCCTCGTGTTCCTCAACAAAATGGTGTTGTTGAAAGAAAAAATCACTCTTTGGTTGAGATGGTAAGGACAATGCTAAATGAATATCACACTCCTAGAAAATTTTGGGCTGAAGTTGTTAACACTCTATGTTATATTTCTAATTGTGTTTTCTTGAGATCTAAACTTGGAAAAGCTTCATATGAGCTTCGATTTGGACGTCAACCCAAAGTTTCACATTTGTGTGTTTTTGGTTGTAAGTGTTTTGTCTTGAAATATGAAAATTTGGATATATTTGAGGCACACTCTACTTGGATATCCTACACACTCTCATGGCTATCGTGTATTTGTTTTAGAAACTAACAAAATTGTTGAGACTTGTGAAGTCACTTTTGATGAGGCTAGTCCTAGTACTATGATGTGACCATGACTATCATTGATATAACCATTGCTCACATCATAGGATAATTGCAAGACATTGAGATTGAGCTGCAGAAGTTATGGAATCCAATTTGACTTCAAACGGCTGTCAAATATACATACGAGATCCGTTTTGGGCCCATGAGTACTTGATGGAAAGCTCTCTGAGTACTCTTTCCAATGGATCTAGCCTCATCTCAAAATTCCATTTCAGTCATCCGTAGTTGAAGAAACAAGATGCTGCATCACCTGTAATGGGCCTATGGGCTTGTAACTTTATCTGGGACCCTGGCCCAAGTGGGGCTCATGTGGGGTGCACCCCAATCTGATGAAGCATGACCCTAGGGACCCATTGGGCATCCTCGCACCTTCTTAAATAGCTAAGTACCCCTTTAGGGTTTCTCGGGTTTTGTTAGATTAAAGTTTTAGCTATTGCTACTTTATCTTGTAGTTACGTATGTTGGCTAGACCACCTAATTACTTGTCTTCGGAACCTCACCTTATCGTGAGCTTTAATTCCTATTTGCAATTCAGATTGTTTTTATCTTGTTCTTGCTTATTTTTTCGATTTGTTTATAGGAATAAGGTTGATCTGCACCGGCAAGATCAACAACCCATGGAGAGGTGTATCGATCGCTAAGGCGCAACACAACAACGTCTCGTATGGTTGTAGTCGAGTCATCAACGTTTCTCCCAAATTGTAGTTATCATCGACTCATCGAAAGATCGGGACAACCAGATCCCTGAGCATATTGAGTGGAGCTTAAGGTTTATCAAGTGATATCAGAGCAGGTCAGGGTTTATCAAGTGGTATTAGAGCTGTCGTTGCTTGGTGAGTTTTTATCTACCTATAACCAGAAAATAGCCATACAAAAAAAAGAATTGCATCCTTTACCTAGCCATATTTGTGCCATTGCATTGTTCTTTTCAGTTTTTGCTTTGTTGAGTTTTGTGTTGCATCATCAAGTCATGTTGCTGGTCTTAGCGTCTAGTCCGTTTAGAGTTTCGAGTTCTGGTCACGTATAGTACCATTGTCGTCATCGCCGCTGTGTCTTTGTCGTTGTCGAGACCTTCAAAAACGGAATCGTCTTGCCACCAGGGTTTGATTTTTGTAATTTTCAGAAGTTTTTGGCGGTTGGTTTTGGAGTTGTTGAGTTGCATCTAGGGTTTGCCTAGACTTGCTAGTGCCTTTGCCATGTTACTGTTTTGTGCGTGAGGAAGAAGGGAAAAGAATATAGCAGATCCATTTTACATTGGTTCGATCGAAGGAAAAAAAAGGAAAATTGAGTCAGGATAAAATATTGCGCAAGAAGTTGATGTCCTCTCGGTTGCAATTGAGTCTGACTCCCTCCCTTTCCTCTTGGTTCCAATTGTGTTCGACTCCCCCTTTCCACATGTGTTCTAGGTATCAACTTTAGTCAAACACTTTGGTAAAATTTTATTTCTATGTCGGATTTGAGATCTGTTTGCAAAAATGGAACCTATGGGACGAGCGCATTCCATTTTTGTATAGATCAAATTTTAGGGTTTGGACTTTTACATTTGAGTCCCTATAATTTTCATATTTAATTTGAGCCCCTGTAATCTTGCATTCAGGTCCTTGAGTCGTTTTTGTTGAAAAAAATAAAAAAAGGGAAAAAAGGCAGAAAGGTGCTAAAAAAAACCGCACCAAAAAAAAGAAAAAAAGAAAGAAAAAGAAAAAAGAAAGAAAGAAAGAACAGAGAAAATCAGCTGTTATCTTTGAGTTTGCTTTTGTACATCAGAGTTGTGCTTGAGTTGTTCCTAGTGTTATCTTGTGGTATCGTTTGTATCTAGGCTCACGTCTTTAGTACGTTCTAGCCTAGGATCAACATGGTACTGACTTTGAACAATTATTTAACTTTGCATTATCTGATTTGAGCATTTGCTACTCCTTTGCTACATATTTAAGCCTACCCAAAGCTTCACAGATTTGATTGCAACCGTACAACAAGTGTTTGCCAAGGCATCGATACATCCAACCTCCATTGGGGTGCCTGGTTGAGTGGTGTATGTCACCATTCTACTTGCATTGATTAGAACTTGTAAGAGCTTGGTTAAAAACTTAAGTGTGTGTCTTTTGAGCCTCCACTACCTAGTAGTTAATAGGAATGTGCATATTTTTATGTATGTTTCTTGTTTTTTACTAACAATGGTAGGGATACGCAAGACAATTGGGGATAACTATGCTCAACGTCGACATCTTCATCGAGACATGAGGAGTGATCAACATGATACATATGAGGTAAGTGCGACGTTGTTCTAACCAAGATCAAATCTGCACTACCTTATTTTGAAGGAAATTATGATTCTCATGCTTACATTAAATGGGAGCTAGTGGTTGATAGTGAATTTAAAAAGCATGATTTGTTTGAAAAACAAATGGTTATGTGTGTCTCTAGTGTTTTAGTGAAAAATGCTTCTTCCGATTGGAAATATCTTTGTAGGCATAACAAAATATTACAATCTTGGAAAGACCTGAAACGATATTTGAAACATGTTTATGTTCTCATGTATTATGCTGATATTCTGCTAAATAAATTGCAATGTTTAAAATAAGATACCGGAACTGTTATTTCATACTATTATGATATGCATGCTTGTTTATTAGTTGTGGTTTAGATGAATGCGAAGAAGCTACAGAATTGAGGTTTTTACGTGGACTTAACACAGAAATTCAGGACATGCTTGTTTGTTAAAGATATAGATCTCTTTCTCATTTGTTACAACTTGCTTGCAATGCTGAAAGTAAAATAGAGAAGGACATGAAAAAACAACACGCTATGTTTTTGCCTCCTAGTACTAACCATTTGCAGGAAGTGCATAATCACAAAAAGGAGAGAAACATGATGGAGCCGTCTTTCTCATCACTGGAGCTGAAATCCACTGCACCTCCATCATCGGAAAAGTGCATCAAAGGTAAACTAAACGGTGCTAAAATTAATCAAGGTGAGTGTGCTGTTAATGAATTACATATGTCCACTTTTCATGCTAAAGTAGAGCAACCAATAGTCGAACCAATTGCTGAGATTTCTAGGTCACAAGTTGATTTGTTTGTTGTTCCTTGTGATAAAGAAGAGTTGTGTGATAATGTTTCACTTATATCAATGCCACAACTAGTGAATAAATATGCTATTTCTAGTGTTAGTTCTTTATGTGTTGATTTTAAGCATGTTGTTCACAATGCTAACGAAGTTGAGGAACATGAATTGCTATCTTCTTTAAATACATTGGGCTATGTTCTGTTTGATAATTTTTGTGAGCTCGATAATTTGAAGGAGAAATTATTTGTTATTAATTTGTCATGTCCATAAAATATTATATTTTATATCTTTGGCAAATATAATGATAGAGAAATATATTTGGTGCATAGAGTTTACATATGTTTGGATTTAGAACCTCTTGTAGATGTGGATAAAAATTACAAACTAGAGAAATATGTTATTGCTAATCATGTTATCTCGAGTTTGTCTTGTTTTGATTTGAAGAAATAGATTGTTTTAAATGTGCTACGCGAAGAGCACCATATGATAAAACTGAGGATGGTTTTCCGTGAAAAAGGGGAGGATGATATGACAATGGCTATTATGGATACAACCATTGATCACATTATAGGTCAACCGGAACATGTCAAGATTGAGCTACAGAAGTTCTGGGATCCAATTCGGCCACCTGCAGCAGCATTGACTTCAAACAGCCGCCAAATATGCATACGATCTCCGTTTTTGGCTCATGAGTACTTGTTGGAAAGCTCTTGGAGTCCTCTTTCTAATGCATCCAGCCTCATCTCCAAATTCCATCTCAGTCATCCGCAATTAAAGAAACAAGGTGTTATGTCACCATTAATGGTCCTATGGGCTTGTAACTTCATCTGGGACCCCGGCCCAAGTGGGGCCCATGTGGGGTGTGCCCCAACCTAGTGGAGCACGACCTAGAAATCCCCTTGGTCGTCCTCCCACCTCCTTAAATAGCTAGGTACCCATTCATGATTTCTTGGGTTTTGTTAGATTAAAGTTTTAGCCATTGCTACTTTATCTTGTAGTTACATGTGTCGGCTAGACCACCTAATTACTGGTCTTCAAAACCCCAACTTATCGTGAACTTTAATTCCTATTTACAATTTAGATTGCTTTTATCTTGTTCTTGCTTGTTTTTTCGATTTGCTTGCAGAAATAAGGTTGATTTGTACCGACAAGATCAACAATCCACGGAGAGGTGTATCGATCGCTAAGGCGCAACACAACAACGTCTTGTATGGTTGTAGTCGGGTTGTCAATGTTTCTCTTAAATCATAGTTATCATCAACTCACCGAAAGATCGGGATAACAGATCCTTGAGCGTATTAAGTGAAGCTCAGGTTTTGTCATATTAGACCTGAAATTGCAGGTATATTGTCACAGGTTCAGGGGGAGGATGGTTGCATTTTTAAGGATGAAAGCAACGATGAAGACGAACCAGTGTTGCGGAGCTTCAACGCCGTTCAGACAAGAGGTCTTTGTGCGATCAGACCAGCGGATGGACTCCGGTCAGACCAATCTTCATTTGCAACGAGGGTAACTTTTAATTCCGCATAAAGTTTTTGGTTGTTGAATACTCCAACCATTCACCCCCTGTGGTTGACTTAGTTATTGCTATCCGATCTTACATGTTGAAATACATTACCGGTGTGAAGAAATAAAATAAAGGATATATGCTTTACAATAGACACCCTTACATTATTGGTATAAAGGAGGATGGCGCCATCGAGGGACGGCAGTGGCGGAGGCCGAGCCCATCTCTTTGGCTCAATGATGCCCGAGGACTTGGAGGCGGGGAGGTGGAATCTCTGGTGCCGAAGTTTTCACCCATGGCTAGTCTAGTAGCAGCACCAGCAGGGAGAGGGAAAGAAGAGGGGATACCGCCGGTTTCTGACTCGAGGCTTCTCAATCCGTCAATTGAGGCATTGAGGAGCTCCTAGCGGACCTCGGCGTGTGGTCGTAGGGCAAGGCCATGCCCATGGCCGTTTCCTGCTCACGCACCTCTGCGGTCCCTTCCTGGTCACTAAATTGGAGCTTGGTCTCCGTCGGGGGACCGCGCCGAAGATGTTGTCATCATCGTACACCATGGTCGCGACCTTGGCCACCGACAAGGAGGATGAAGTGGGAGGGCATAAAGTTTGTAGGCTTTGCCCTTGTAGAATTTGGATGGCGACCTCATCTCTTGCTCGCCCATGACGAGCTGGGGCTGCCACTCCAAAGACGGGCTCGTTGGTTGGGGCTACCAATTGAGAGAGGAGCTTGTCGGCCATGGCTGTCAGGGTATTTGCCCTTGTCGCTGATGCCGACAAGGAGGAGGAAGTAGGAGAGCATCGAGGCTGCTGGCTTTGTCCCCACTATTTTTTTATGCCAACCTCGGCCATGAAGAGCTGGTACCACTGCTCTAGAGAGAGGCTTGCCGGCTAGGGCTCGGGAGAGGACGGCGACCTTGCTAGGACAAGGATAGAGAGAATGGATGGCAACCTCAATGGGAAAGAATGAAAAAGGAGAGAAGAACAAGTGGAGAAAAGAAAAGGAGGGAAAAGGGAAAAAAAAAGGAAAAGTGGGCACTATTTGTCGGTTAGTGTAGATTACTGATGATGCCACATCCTTGTACGCATGGCATGGTATGTCAGCACCATGTAGAATCCCGGAGGGGTTGTGGCAATTTGGGAACGGAATGACACATTAAGTGGTTTATGGATGTTAAAGACTAACGTTTCGGTTATATACTTACTGATAAATTTTTAGCCAATGTTGCTTCTGATGGATTGCTCAGCCTTATTAAAGAACAACTAAATGGGTAGATATTGCTTGAACTTAATCATGTTTTGCTAGAAACTCTAGCTCAAGAAAGCCGCGAGTCTGATGATAATAGTTTAAGTGCTAGTTTGGACATTGATACAATAACAAGTATGGCAAAGTCACGGTTTGGATTGTGTTACTAGGTTAGATAGTGACACAATAGAAATATAGCCGAACTTAATGATAGTCTAGATTGTACTACAAGTGAAAGTGAAATGTTGTTGTTGTCCTAGATTGAATCACAGATTGGTCCTATGAGTACTGATGATGAAATTGATTGTTTCTTGCGAGGTTACGATGAAATAGAGTAGAAAGCAATATATATATATATATATATATTAAATTAGTTAAGGCACCATGATGCCCGAGCACCAAGATTCAAATTGAGTATATACATCCAGTGTGCCATGGAACTTCGTAGCACCCACTCACATGGTAATTTTTTTACTCTGCTTAACTCCTGCACGCCTTACATGTCTCTTGTGACTCATTTCCCTTAATTTTGAAGTATGTTTTTTACTATCGCATTTCACCACCAAGTCTATTTATATCTTTTATCCCAGCTTTAGAACCATCCACTTTCTCTCTCTCTCCACCAAATTTTCCTAAATTTCTAGATCAGAGATCTCCTCCACTGGCCGGCTGCGAGCTGGCGATGGGGAGAGCGTCATCGGCGACCATGCTAGCTAGAAGGCGCCCGGCGGCGTCAGCCGCATGTGCACGGAGAGGGGATGGGGCTTCTGCTCACCACCCATGTGGATCTTGCACCGCCAGTGATAGCATCAGCTACGGGCGATCTGGAGGCGGGACATCTCGACATCCGTCGTCTCCCCAGGAAAGCAATCTCCACGACGATGGGCTCGTCAGGATGGGTTGTTGTCAGGCTCTGTCCTTCACAGCAGCGAGGGAGGTGGAGATCGACATCGTTGTCATTGCCCTCACCTATGTGTGGGACCGTCAGTGGCTATCAAGATCAAGAGCTAGCACCGCCGCCATCCCTTTTCCTAGTCTCTTCACAAGGGGACACATCTGAGGTGGTGCATGGTGATGACGCCGCCATCCCTTTTCCTAGTCTCTCACAAGGGGACACGTCTGAGGTGGTGCATGGTGATGACAGGTGGCGGGTCAAAGGCATCTGACGAGATTGCAGGGGGCGAGCGAAGGTGGATGGCAAGAGCAGAGAAGCTTGATGGGAGCCACTGAGTTGTGTGGAGTAGGAGGCTGATGACGGGATCCGGGTTTCCTCTGCGGCGACCCCTCCATCTCGCGTCTTGCTGTCTATTCACCGGCCTCATCTGTCGTGCATATATATATATGTGTCGCTGCTGCGTTTGGCACGTTATCAACCACGATTTTTCCTTTGTTTTTTATCGTCAGAGAGAAGATGGTACGTTGTCAGTTTCTCCTAGGATTATACGATTTCACTGTTTGTGTAATTTTTTTATCGAGGGAAGTCGCGCTACTACCTGCATGGCACGCTGCGTGTGGAACATATCTTCAGAATTAAAAGGATAAGGATTCATGCCATGAGACAATGGAATAATGCAAGAAAAGCAAGCTAGAATAAATGATGCAGCATTGCCAATGTGTGCCTCAGATCTATCGTGAGTATTACAGTTAGGAATTAGGATGATGCCATGTAATTCACTTGGAAGCTTATCCTATTCTCAGCCTAAAGCTACAAAGCAAGCCTAGTATGATTCATGTTCTATCATATAGTCAGATCATGTCCCACACCAATTCATCAAAATAGCAGCCAGTGCAACCAACTCACATAACTTGAGCAGGAGCCCTCTAACCTGAACCAAATTTTCTGGAATACAACAGAATTCGTGTTCCTAGTCTGACAGGTGCAAGTAGAAGAAAGAATCCAAGATTGCAGCTTATCTTACTATCATACTAGAGCGCTTTCTAGAAGAAAGAATCAAAATTGTAGCAGTCTTTGCTGATAAAACATAGTAATTATTTCATAACTGAATACATAGATATATGAACACTAACTCACCGTCCTGACCATTGCAGGTGGATAAAGGAATGCAGAACCAACAAATGAAAAAAGAAAAGAAAAGAAAATGCATCTCCTCCACGGGAGAGGAGAGACCGCAGACCACACATTGCTGCCTCCATCCCCGCCTCCGAGCACAACCTCCACCCAGCCGCAGCACCTCCTCCGTTCGATCTTGCAACGCAGAGAGGCTGTGCGGCATTGAGGTAGAAATAGTTAAGAAATTATAGCAGAAATCAGTAAGCTAAATAGTGACTTTGAAGTACATTGTATACTAACTGCGTGAAGATTGTGATTCAGATCAAGTAAAGATCAAGTAAAGGAGTACACACCGCCATTGTGGAAGAGATCTGGTGGTACCAACCTTGGATAGTCCGCTGCCGCTGCCTTGTTTGACGCATCATTGCTTGACCGCGCTGCTCACGCGTGATGAGCAAGGTCAGCGGAGTAGACGAAGGGGAGGCCAATGAGGAAAGCAACGGCTCCGGCTTCAGTCGTGATGCAGCGTCGAGGCCGAGCCGCAACCCGATGAGTGGCCGAGAGCGGCGCTTAGCCGGACGAGGGGGACGGTGGGGTGACGGTTGCACAGGGTAGTAGATCCGATCGCCAACAATGTACTGCTCCCCAGGCGGATGGCGGCGGTGGCCACACACGGATGGATGTGGGGCAATGGACGCGTCGGGGCCGCCGCTCGGTGCAGATCCACTCGACAGTGGTTGAAGAGGACGTCCAGGTTGTGTGCGCCGAATTGGACCGTTGTCCATGTGGCCTCCACCTCGGGCCTGCCATGGAGGCGACATGCTTGGGGCATATTAGAGTCGGCGCCAGGAAGGGAAGCACGCGGATTTCGGCGCCTGCCATCTCGCCCGAGACTGAGGGGGAGGTCCGACCAGCCACTACGTCCGGTGGCCCGTCACCGCCGTCACCGCACAGATCCCGCCGTCCGTCGCCTCCTGCTCATCGGAGGCCTAAGCAGGTCACTGATATGGGCTGTCGTCACCCCGTCACCCACCGGACAATGGGGTGGGCGGGATTTCGGTCGGGCGGTGCCGGCGCCGATGGAGCTCCCAGATCGTATGTTTAGCGGAGGCGGCGGCGTATCGTATGGAGGAGAGCCAGATCCACGAAAAAGGGGTTAAGGTTCAAAACAGATAGAAATAGTTAGAAAGAATTAGTAAAAAAATTACTGAGTAGTGGATAGCGGGATAAAGCTATAAGATAAGGAGGGTAGGGATATGAGTAAAAAAAATTACTGTTGTAGAGATAGAGTGATAAGATAAGGAGGGTGAGGATATGAGTAAAAAAATTATGGTTATAGAGATAGAGTGGGTAGCGAGATAAAGCTATAAGATGAGGAGGGTGGGGGATATAAGTAAAAAATTGCTGTTGTAGAGACAAAGGGGGGTGACGGACGAGTGTAAAATTATTACTGCAGTAGAGATAGAGATGCGTGATGGGGTATGGGTGATGATGGGAGTAAAATTATTACTACTGTAGATGTAGAGGTGGGTGGCTGAGTGAGGATGATTGTAAGGTGTGCTACGTAGTTACACCTGAGCATAAAGATTCGATGCCATACCCACATGGATTTGAGGTTTTTGAGTTAATAAAATTGGTGAGGATAATAGAGCTACAACTAAGCATATCAGCCAATTTATCGTTCAATGTAGAGAGGCTGGTAGTGATGATATATTGAAGTTGAAGTTATTTTCTTTTTCTTTATTGGGCATTGCCTACACATGGTTTCATGTATACCTATTGACGCCGATAGTGATGGTACTTGTTTCAAATTCATTTTTTACTTGGTCACAAATAGAGCATAAGTTTCGTAATCTTTTTTGGATGTAAGCTCAAGGGATCAAACAGCTGTTATTGATCCACCAGTCACTTGCAAGAGTACTTCTGTTATACCTATGGACAAGATCGAAATTGCTCATAATCATCTTGCTCCTGTAAACTTTGACAACATGAAAATGTTGATTTGGCCAAGTCAAGACAATTCCACAATAGGGAAAAATATTGTTATTGATGAGCCTTGGTCTAATATGATTAAGCCCAAGAGTCCCAAGGCTGAGGATTCAAAGGTAAAACGGATAAATCATCCTCAGACAAGAGTAAAAAGTCAAAGCTCACATTCAGGATTGGCCTATCAACGATTCGATGGTTGGCCTAGTGATGCAAAAAGACCAAGGTCACCTCCTAAAGAGAAATTTGGTCAAATGCCGAAGCAATCGGAACCATCGTGAGTACCAACGCCATAAAAACCTCTGATGGTGATGATATCGTATCGATGTCCGATGCCACCATCTGGTTATTTTTCATACTATATGCCATGGATGCCTCCTTCGCCGATGACGTTTCCATACTCACCACCGATGTTGTTTCATCACGGATGGGCGGAATTACCAAGCTGTCCATTTAGCTCTAGCAAAGACCGTTTCCAAGCAAACAATTGGTCTAGTAAATCAATGTTGAGAAAGGTAAGAAATGTATGAGTGAAGGAGAATATTGGTATTTGATATGGTCACAGATAAATCCGTAAGCGCACGGATACTGCTGTACCATTTTACCCAGGAGTATTCCAAGGGTATTGTTATTTGTTTTTCCGCAAGAAGGCGACGGTGTAAAATGTAGGTTGATACATTCATAATTATGCAATAATTAATATACTATAGTCTAAACTCTAAACAAGGTTAAATGATAATAATAATATTTTAGTAGTATGACACACAGAAAAATCATCTCAATATATAAACTAGCCAGTGAAGAAAGACAAAAGAAATAGCTATGGTTTCATATGTACTTCTATATTTATCATGCTTAGTCCATACAATAATCATATACATATACATGACTAGGACATAGTTCTCGGCACCTGGACACTACCGAGAGACCACTTCTTGCTGGTCTGTCAACGTGGTTTTGGCATTTTACGAACTCTTATGTTATACTCGAACATGGAGGAATACAAAGGACGAACATTGATGTCACCACCTGCCACCTACCTCACTTTCTGTGGGGCACACCCGCATCCAACAACATTTAATCAATCTAAGCATTGTGCTTATATTGCTAAGTAATGTCACTAATTCCATCAGGACTTCCACCCTATGGATGGACAAGTAAGAACCAGCGCAACCAGCTAAGATCATTGGAGCAATGTCGTAGCATAGATCGTCTAGCCTAAACATGTATAGTTTATGAAAGAGGTATAAACTACTCATAAACCATATAATTGACAAAACAATATATGAACAACGAACACAATTAAATAATGAAGGTAGTTCTATTGTTAAGCTCATAGTCTTACAAGAAGAGTAAAGTACTAAAAACATACCCGAATCTTCAAGAAGACTAGGAAACCAAAGAACTATTCTAAGCCTAAACTCCACTAAAATAGAGAGAAATACAAATGTAGAATAGAGAGATTACTTCTTGAGTGTTGTGAAGTGAGAAGCTCTCCACTTTTTAGAGCCTTCAATGACGCTTGAGTATGATGGCTGTGGAGGTCAGTACACTCATAATCTGGGGTCCACCTCTCTACCGTCTTTCTCTCAGAGGCTGCCATGTGGGCCCCTATGACGGTGCACGATGGATTAGGCATACTTAAGTTGGTTTGGTCTAACTTGTGGGCCCTTCAATCTGTGTGCTCTCACGTGATTCGCCGGATGTGTGTTTCTTTGTATGTCGGCGCATTTCTCCTTTACTTTATTGTATAATCCCTGCATCCATAGTATTTCTCTAAGACAAGTGGAACTACAATATTTGTAACTAAAATATGTGTAAGAAATGTTAGTTCTTCTTTTATTTATTGAGATAATTGATGGTCGAAATTGGTACTTAATGACCATCAACGGAGACCAAGGCCTCGGAGGTGATTACCGTCCAAGAAAGGCCATGTGAGGTTCCATTAACAACCATCGACGAAGACCAAGGCCTTGGAGGTGAGTATTGTACAAGAAAGGCCATGTGAGGTTCCAATACATTTTGAGGTGCTATGGAGGTTAGCCAAACCAAATAGACCGAAATCTACAAACGAATGCCGCTTCTGGCGGTCTGACCGGTTGTCCAGGGAGGTCGGATTGTGTCAGCACAACGGGTCTAATCGATCCAACAGAGGAGATACCCATGGTCTGACTGGGCCTCCTGGTCGGCCTAACCAGTATGCCATTGCTGGTCTAACCGGTAGGCAACAGACAAAAAAGGCAGATCTACTTTCAATATCAACAAAAGCAATGATCTAGCATTTGCAACATAACCACAACCAAAGTGGGTACCTTTTGGCTTATCCCACTCTCAAGAGAGAAAGCTAGAATGTCTTGGGACCAAAGATCGTAAGGAGAAAAAGGCTGAATACACAAAGGACAGAGTACAAAACTACATAAACCTCACGTTCTTGCAGAATCAAACTCAAAAAGAGTCTGTACTGAAAGAGTATTCTTAAGTGCAGTCAGCATAAACAGGCAGAAAGGTGCATGCGACCAATTAGGGTGCGCCACCTAGTAGTTGAGTAAACAATACGCTGAAATGACCTGAGGAGTATTAACGTCATTAGGACACCGTCCTAAGGTTGGTTTACTCTAATCGTTAGTTCGTTACCGAAAAACAAAGAGTTCCGGAGGAATGTATGCATGATAGTGTTTGTTGGAGAAGAAAAAGCAAGCCGGAGCAAGTGATATCGTTTACGCTCTCTGGTGCATAAGCTAGGTTTACACATGATACCACATTGTTTGTGTTACAATTTAAATATTGATAAGTGCTCTCCGAGAGGTGACATGCATGTCATGGAAAGGCATTCCAGTCACCGGAAAGCTAAGAGATGAGGGAAAGTTGAATTACGTGCTTGTTATATGGTTTACTCTCTATCACGCTGCTACTTTACATCATGTTTAAAGAAAGTCATCTAGGTATGTGCCACAGATAATCCTACAAGGTAGTCTACTGTAAAAATCTTTTCGATTACGCTAGTATTGCATCGATACATGTAAATATTGCATCGATACATGTAAATAGTGGCACAGATGATCAGATGTAGAAGGTCCTAGCTAAAAGTTCTTCCCCGAAGCAAGTGATCGCTAATTATTTGTTACTATTTATGTTGGTTTACAAAGACAACATACAAAGTACATAGCCACATAAGATCGATAACACTCCTCTGGTTTACGTCGTGAGAAAGAAAAAGTTTGTGGGACAGGTCCACTTACATTTAGTATGTAAGCCTCTCAATCGTGTGGAATAAAGATAGGAGTAAAACCCAACGTCAATCTATTATGAAGCCCATGTTGGCAGTAACTGTTTTATATAATAATCTTTTCTGTCTCTACTATTATGAGCCAAACACTACGTCGGTTTTATTGTTAGCCCATTGTTATTATTCAAAATATTGAAAAAAGAGATATATAGTTTTGCGTAATAACCTTGGACTGATACGTAATTACGTCCCCTAGCTAGGGTAACTAGGGGTGTGTGTAAATTGCTCACATACTCTTATTTGATGCAGGAATCGATGAGGTGGCATAATCGAACACAACAACATGATACTTTGTTGATAACGGTTGTTTTCTTTACACACTGGTTGTATATACTACTACAATTTGTACACATTCTTTGCCACATCGATGATAGGGTAGTCGTTAAGACGTAAACAGGTGGTACAAAATAGTAGAGCATGGAAGTCTGATAGAGCATAGTAGATTAGTATACAAATCTGTGGGTATTGTGGATAGGGCCTCATTGTTTGCCCTATGGCTTATAAGCCAAAGCCAAAATTTGAATTTTAAAACATGATTTGTATCATCCTGCAATTAATATAGAATGACAGGATAAAGAAGCACACAGGACCCAGTCACATCCCCTTAATGTAAAGGATTCCTTCAGGGAGAGCTCGGGTCCTGTGGTCGTGTGCTCGGGGCCCCAAGGTGTCAAGGTCTTGTCCTCGGGACACTGCCGTCCTCGGATGTGAGGGACAGCCAGGCTAGATATTGTATATGCTATTTGAAATGATAGCGCAAAATATTTAGTTGGATGAGATCTCAATAAAACCAAATAAAACAGTAATCATCCAACTTCATCACTGTCCTAGCATGCCAAACAACACACATAATACAAACCCCGAAGTGCCAAGTAGAGAACAAGAGAGATATTCGACGAGAGAAGCGTGCTAGTCAACTTCAGCATGAGACATACCCGTCAAACCATATGAAAGCGGTGACCAGATGCGTTACACATCCTAGGAGGCTTACTAAATTTGCTAAACTCATCGACCATCTCAATTGCTCTAAAACCGTAGTCATGGTAGACTAGTTTCCAGGATGAGGTCTAGTCCCACACTTTCATCTCAAGCATTGGCATACAAATAATAGGGCATATAGAACAGATAAAATTCAAATTACAACTAATTAGAGATATGTAGGCCAATCGGCCACATATTCAGAGTTCAATGGAAGCTTGTTTAATCCACAAGCAAACCGACTAGGGGTAGGCCCTTATTAGAATCCATCCCGAGAAAAGCAATAGTCCCGCAACACTCAACCTAAATAAATTTAATGCATGAAAACAAAGTTAAACACAAATACAAGAATAAGTGTCAGCACTATCAAGCCTAACGTACTACATGCAAAGCATATATCAAAGGAGGGCTATTTTTAGTCTCATTTTAGCATGAAAGCAAATTTTATTTCACAAACATTTGCAAAGGGATTTTATAAAGCAATTTTAAACATGAATATAAGTAGATCACAATAATTTTCATAGTAATATCATAAATACACCCTTGCTACCCTCCTTGGCAACAAGTCAAAAATCCATCATAAAGAATCATCATAAATACCCAAATTACCATTTCCAAATCCTCATTTCATAAACACATTCGAAATACAAATCTATACTCATGACACTTCACTGTGTCGCTCTTGAACGTCAGCACGGCTAATCGATTAGTTTCAGACTCTCAGAGTTTGTACAACGTTAACCACATGGTATGAATTCTCTAGTTTGTCTTGTGCCGGCCAAAGCACTACCATACTCTACACGTTGAGTACGGTCTAAAGGTCGTAACAAGCCTGTTACATTGTCTACTATCTAACCTTGCATCAACAACGACAAGTATGAATCCACCCTAGGAATGACTTAGAGCCGTTAGGTGGTGGACCCACGCCTGAAACCTAACGTCGTGGCGGCAAACTGATATGTTTCCCCACGAGGCACTATGCCGTTGTATTGGACAAACATTGACGCCTAAACTACCCTCAGCGGGCAAATAGGTAGCTCCTCTGAATCATCGCTAAGGCTAACTCATACTACTTCGGCCTAACGTATGCAAGGTTAGACAATATCCAACTTAATAGCCCAAGGTCACCCAATAAATAACATATGTGGATGTACGGTAAACTGATAAACCCTGAGCTCCACTCGATAAGCTCATGGTTTTGATTGACCCGATCTTTCGGTAAATTGAAGATAACTACGATTTGGGATAAATGTTGACGACCTGACTACAACCGTACGAGACATTGTTGTGTTGCGCCTTAGCAATCGATACACCTCTCCATGGCTTGTTGATCTTGCCGGTAAAGATCAATCTTATTGCTGCAAGCAAATCAAAGAAACAAGCAAGAACAAGATAAAAACAATCTGAATTGCAAATAGGAATTGAATACAAATGATAAGTTGGGGTTTCGTAATGAGCAAACCGGCAATCTAACTGATCACGGGATTACACGGCAAGGTAGCGAAGCTAAACTTTAATCTAAACAAAACCCGAGAAACCCTAAAAGGGTATCTAGCTATTTAAGGGGATGGGAGGACGACCAAGGGGTCCCTAGGGTCGTGCTCCACCAGATTGGGATGCACCCCACATGGGCCCTACCTGGGCCGGGGTCCCAGATAAAGTTACAAGTCCATAGGCCCATTATAGGTGACTGTTGATGCAAAAATGTGCCAATAGCGTATTAATGCAAAAACATGGCGGCCTGGGAGATTTGCTTAACTACAGTGTAGGTCCAACTCTTAGAAGACAGGTTTAGGGCGTGCCAGTTGGTTTGGTCCTGCAATCAACAAGATATACAGAGAAAGCCATGTTAGATGCACGGTAGCCGATCGGCCGATCAGCCAATGACGTATCGTATAGACCTAGCCAATACGATTTGACCAAATCGGTTGTGAGGTGTAAGATAAATAATTCAAAGTAAACCCTAAATATGCTTCAACGGCTATAAATACATAATCTATTGATAAAGATTAGATCTTAGCCGATGAAATCATAGTTTGGTTAAAAACTGATACCATATCGGCTAATACTCCGATATAGCCTTATATAAGAATATCAATTTAAATAAATATATTGAGGCAAGCTTAATATATTTAAAGTGATACTTTTGTATAAGGGGCGGATATAACATGAAAAGCTAGATTAAAAGGAATTTAAACACAACTAAACAACTATATCAAATAAGATCGGCTGAAACTCCAATGCTACCCTTATTACAAACAAGAAACAGGCTAAGAATCATGATTCTAATTAGGACTAGGGCTGATGTAGCACAAAGTGTAAAAAGAGACATAATATCTAGACAATCAAGTCTTTGAATGCTTTTCGGAGTGGTAGATACCTTATGCCAATCTAGGCTAATGAGCTGATTTAGCCAATACCGACAAAACCTTAGCAAAGGCTTGGCCGATACAGTTAAAACAACCATCAACTTAAATTGGCTAAGTTATATGATAACTTAACAAGCCAAACCTCCAGCTGACAAACCCGAAGCACGAACTCGTCGGAAAGTAAAGGAAAATTGTGGCGATACGCCGAAAGTATGTATTGAATTGTTGTTATTCTTTACATAGACCTCGGGCTTATATTTGTACCCACACATACAAACCTTGTCCTTACCAGACACTATTTACAACTTGTCTAAACAAACAAGTCCTCGGTGGACTCTTACTACAATATTATAAAAATGAAACTAACTCTTACTCCTAATTAATAGATACAATTGCCTTATCCGGACTTAATTCCTAGTTGACAATATCTTTAAACCTTCTTCGAAGCTAACAAGAACCCAGGCTACCAGTATCGGCTTAGCCGAATCCAATCCAGATCACCCATATCGGCTGCCCAAGTCCGATTCCATATCGGCCGATACGACTTCAACCGATGCACTGTCTATTTTGGAAAACTCCTTTATCCCTTCAAATCTACCTTGGATCCAATCTTGATTGTTAGCATATCTTTACCAAATTTTGCCGTTAACACATGCCCCCCAATTCCGGAGTATAAATTGATATGCTGCGGAATTATCTCGTAGATCCACAAAAACTAGGGTTTCTGTATCACGACCGTTACCGGCTTTGCGCAATAAATATCAATGGTTCCAGTCCTAAACCTCACGCCGTTATCTTTCTTCACGCCAACTAACGCCCCAAAACTGCACAAGCCTTTCTCATCTTCTCCGGTGACCTCACCGACGACGCGAGCTTCCAGTGGCAACCTCCATCGTCCCCTTGGCATCTCTTCTTTGTCAAACTCCATGGCCACCATCACCGATGTCCCCTTGGTACGCCTTCAAACCCTTTTAAGATTTATCATCTTTTTTTACTCATTGCCCCTGTTCTACGTTGAATTTTGCTCTTAGATCCCCTTTCTCAGCAATCTCTTGATTTATCTCTGTTCTTCTTCAATTGTAGCATTTGAGAGACCAAATTGCCATGCCTATTCTGAAAGAACCAACCCATTACTTCCTTGGGCTGATGGGCGATGTAGACCCTTGCTACCTTATTAATGTCGAGACTGATAGAATTCCCTACAAGCAAACCAAACCCAATTTAGCCAATTAGCAAACTATGTTCAGATCTTGGCCCTCTAACTTAAATGGATGGAGAACATGGTACAAAATGGTATCGGCCTCCAAGCAATCTATGTGGGAAGAAATAGGCATAGCCTAGTGCTTAGCTTTGTCTCTGGCCGAAATGAAGAAAGATGAACTAATGTTGTCATCGGTTGCTTATTTTTGGTCCGATACACTCAATGCCTTCCTTTTTGGCCAAGGACCAATGATCCTCACTCTGTTAGATATCAAGATGCTTACTGGTTTGGACATCACTTCATCGGCTAACCCCTTTTCTTTGAAAGTCAAATGTGAGCATAAGTAATCAACCAAAAATGTGGGCGGCTGGTAAGGTTATATCTCCAAGCACATCGGCACAGGCCCAGTAACAGATAGAGAACACATAACTTTCCTCAACCTTTGGCTCGAAAGATTTATCTTCTATGGATCAACCTGTGGCCCAATAGCAAACATGGAGCACCTGGCCCAAGCATTGGTAAAAAAGAAATCCGTCCCCTTGGGCAAGTTTTTACATGGAGCCGTGTATCAAACCTTAAGCCAATCAACATCCAAGCTCTTCTCTGGGTCTTCTGTCGGCTATGGAGGAATTTGGTGGTTTTTGCAACTCTGGTTGAACTTGTATACACTCAATGTTGCTGAAAATAGCCCCTTGTATTCATCAAGCTTTCCATTGTAGCACTCAGACGATGAGGAAGCTAGCATACGCCGACGCATGTCCTTTGGCGAGGCAGCATCAACTTATCCTGTATCAGGGTCATCGGCTGAAACTTTTCAAGAGTGGTTTGATCAATTCTATGATGGGTTTCCCAAAGCTGCAAGGGTCTGGTTTCCTTTTGTTAGTTTCACAGATTATGAGCTCCCAGCCGATTTAAGACTAAATGACTTGAATGATACAGTTGATCCTAGCTCAAGGGAAAATTTTGTATCGGTTATTTCTCCATGCATCCTCTCAACAAGGGTATCTCAGGGCCGTAATGTACAAGTATCTTATGAATTTTATCAATCAACATCGGCTGCGAGACAATTTGGAATGGGCCAGCTCCCTATTAGCTTATATTTTGCAAGAAAAATTCAAACAAGGGGTATTGTAACATCGGCTCTACAGATGGACAGAATTCTGAGCATTGAAGGCCCCATACTTGGATCCTTAGACCATGTAAACATCCATCTTTTAAGGAGCCAACTCTTTGACAAATGGTGGATTGAATGGAAGAAGCACTTATTTTACCTATCGGCCAGCTTTTATTTGACTAAAATAATTCTATTCCTTAGCCCTCTGGTAAAACCACCTTTCTTCTTCTCTTCAATTAGTTTTATCCTTTTATCTTCAAAAATTGCCTAACTCTTCAAAAAGTGGCTAGCTGATTGTATATGCACCGACCTTGCTGCCATCAGGCGAGCTAGCTCCATCAATTATCGGCTTTGCTGCCCCCACAGTAGCGTCATTGCTGGAAGGCCAAGTCAGGGAGCCGATACCTAAGCCTGGTGGGAAGCACCAGCAAATAGTCACCAAGAAGTTGACAAAGAAGCCAAGAGCTGCATCTCCTAAGAAACCTGCCGATAGTACTCCCCCACTTGACTCTAACATTGAAACCTTTCTAGACGAAGCAATTATGGAGGAAGAAGTTGATATGGCTGCAGCCGACATAAGCGACACTGAAAACCAATCTGCAGCCAATCCTAAGCCAGCCAATGTGGCCACTCCTCCCAGATCACCAGCCAAATCTGATACACAAGCTTCACCTCAACCTTGTCAATGCAGGACAATCCACAAAGTGAAGGTAAAATATAATTTGTCTTCAGTTTTAACCTTCTCCAAAACTTTGCAGCCCAAGATGGTATCGGCTATGGCCAAGGACAAACACTTTTCGATGCTCGCCCTTGTCTCCATGTCCTCAAGCTTCTCCAATAGCATTGGTAATATCCAAAACTTCTCAAACTTGTAACACCAGCTGATACATAAGCACTTAATACTTACTATCTTTTCAGCCCAAAGCTCCATCGCCTTCTCCTCATCGGCCATCTCCAAGTAATCAAGTTCCCTCTGCTGCTGGTAGTCATCATATAGAAGAACAAGAAAAGACCATAGCTGTGCCGATGGCTCAGGTAAACTTATCAATACACCTCATCGGCTCAATCTCGTTTGTCACTAAACATCAATCTTGTTTTGCAGAATCTAGCCGATATATTTTCTTTCGACATCAGGCAGTTCTTGGACGAGGACAATGAGGAAACCACTAGCAAGGTTAAGTCCCCAATCTCCAAAAGTTTAAGAACCCAACTGCTGGATATAGCCGATCGGCTCAATGCCTCCCTAGACGCCTTAATCACTGACTGTGGGCCAACCAGGAGCAGGTTTCAAGAAATCCAAGATTAGCTGCCTGATAAAGTCATTGATGCTATATCTCTAGCAGCCTTCCTTGAGTCTCATCAAATCAAGGTTCAACGGGCGCAACAAAGACTTGCAGATCGGCGAGAACTTAAAGCTTTGGAATCAACCCTTCAAAGTACCGGCAGCAAGTGAACAACGACAAGGCTAAACTTGATGAACTAACTATTGGCCCAAAAGCAACCCAAAAACGCATCATCGAGCTTGAACAACAAGAAGCTGATCTCCTAGCTAAATTGGAACAGACTTGCAAAGAGATCATTCAAGAAAAGCAAAAACTAACCAATCTCCCAAAAGCCATCGACATCCAGCGAGCAAAATTGAAGACATCGGCTAAAAATTAGCAGCCCAAAACAAAGCCTTGAAGTCGATCCCAAGGACGGATGCCAATGAAGCTAAAGTTATCAAAATTGTTGACCAAATCCGCGTGCGAGTGATATCGATGATCCAAGCTTTTTTGTGTTGATGTAATAGCTTAACATTTTTGTGTAATATACTCATCGGCTTCCACAATTGTATTTTCTATATCTTATCATATTTTTTTTCTTAGGGCGATAATATATATCAGCCATCTTGAGGCGATGTTGTCATATATCGGCTAAACAACCAATTATAAATTGATCCAAACACTTGGGTAATACTTTTTCAAATATTTTCCATTTAAAGCCTTCCCAAAAACTTCTCCATCAAGACCTTCAAGCAAATATGCATTTCTAGGAACACAACTATGAACCCGATAGGGTCCCTCCCAATTAGGTGACCATTTTTCAAACTTGTTATCTCTGGTCCCTATCAACAGGATCAACTTCCTAACAAGCTCCCCTTCCTCAAAAGTCTTTGGCACAATCTTTTTATTGTAATGTCTTGAAACTCTTTCCTTATCTCGTTTGATCTTTTCTAAAGCACGCAATCGGACTTGTGCCAAATCTTCCAAGTCCTCAATCATCAGGCTATAATAATCATCGGCTGATAACTCATTTTGCAAAGAAATCCTTCTTGAGCTGATGTTAGTTTCCCAAGGTAAAATAGGTTCATGCCCATATACAAGTTGACAAGGTGGCACTTGTGTAGCCCCATGACATGCCATCCGATAAGCCCATAGCGAATCGGCCAAAGTAGTATGCCACCTTTTAGGTTGTTCAGCAATCTTTCTCTTAATCAACTTGATCAAACTTTTGTTAGAAGCTTCAGCTTGCCCATTAGTTTGTGCATAATAAGGAGAAGAATTTAACAACTTGATGCCCATACCATCAACAAACTGAATAAACTCATTGGCTACGAAAATAGATCCCTGATCTGTCATGATAGTCTGTGGAATCCCAAACCGGTAAATTATATGCTCCTTCACAAATTCAATGGCATCTTTGGAATCAACTTGCTTTAAAGGAATCGCTTCAACCCACTTCGTAAAATAATCCATTGCCACCAAGATATATTTATGTCCCTTGCTTGGTGGTGGATTAATCTGGCCGATCATATAAATTCCCCAACCTCTGAACGGCCATGGCTTAATAATTGGATTCATAGCCGATGCCAGTGCTTTCTGAATTGCTCCAAATTTCTGACAATCTTGACAACCCTTATAATATTTAAAGCAATTATCTAGCATTGTCGGTTAAAAATATCCAACCCTTCTAAGTAACCACCTCATTTTATGAGCCAATTGATGTGTTCCATAAATCCCTTCATGAACCTCACACATGACAACTTTAGCCTCCACCAGATTCAAACATTTAAGTAAAATTTCATCAATCGTCCGATAATATAAGTCTTCATCAAGCAACACATATTTTAAAGCTTTATATTTTAACTTTCTTGAAACTGATTGAGAAGGATTCTTTAAACAATTAGTAATATCATACCTCCAATCATCGGCATCAACTTCTGCAACCTCAATATCAATATCTTTCAACATCAGCTTATAGCCCGATGCACCTTGAGCTAAATCATTGGCTTCAATATTCTGCCCTCTAGGAATATGCTTCATACTAATAACCTTGAAAGTTTTCATTAGCTCTTGGCACTTCTCATTGTAAACCTTCAAGATCTCATTCCTGCATTCATACTCCCCTGATAACTGGTTGATTACCAACAATGAATCCCCAATAATCTCAATAGCATCGGCTTCAACCTCTTTCAAGAGTTACAAACCCTTAAGCATTCCTTCACACTCAACTTGATTGTTTGTATAATAAGGTTTGATTGTAAAAGCAAACTCAAAACTTGCCTCCTAGATGATATAATCACCAAGCCGATACCACAACCATGTGTACAAACAGATCTACCAAAGAATAATGTCTAAGGCATCATCTCAACATAATTAACTGACTTACCTCAGTGCTGAATGATAAAATTGACAACTGCTTGTCCTTTTACTGCTTTAGCCGATTCATATCTAAGATCAAATTCTGTCAAAGCAAAAATCCACTTCTCAACTCTACCTTTCAAGACTGGAGCCGATAGCATATATTTTACTACATCGGCCTTATAAACTATTGTGCACTCATTTGAAAGTATATAATGCCTCAACTTTGTACATGAAAAATACAAACATCGACACAATTTCTCAATAGGGATATACCTTCTCTCTGCATCCAAAAGCCTTCTGCTAAGGTAAAATATTGCCCTTTCTTTCCCATCAACCTCTTGAACTAGAACTGAGCCGGTAGATCTCTCATCGGCCGATAAGTAAAGTTTGAATGGAATCCCTTTCTGAGGTGGCATCAACAATGGGGGTGAACTCAGATATTCCTTAATATTGTCGAGTGCTTTCTGTTGCTTTTCTCCCCAAACAAATTCTTAATCGGCTTGCAACCTTAACAATGGAGTAAAAGACTCAATTATTTCTGACAAGTTAGAAATAAATCTCCTTACAAAATTAACCTTGCCGATCAAGGATTGAAACTTGGTTTTATTTTGTGGGGGTTTAAAATCTCTAATAGCATTTATACTTCTCTGTGTTATCTCAATTTCTTTTTTATGAACATGAAAAACCAAGGAATTGCCCAGCCGATACGCCAAAAGTACATTTGTTAGGATTCATCTTTAAACCATACTTCCTTATTCTTTCGAGCACTCTTCGTAGATCGACTATATGTCCATCAATCTCTTTAGATTTTAGAACCACATCATCAATATAAATTTCAACCAATACGCCAATGAGATCATGAAAAATATAATTCATAGCCCTTTGATATGTAGCACCAGTACTCTTCAAACCAAAAGTCATAACAACCCACTCATACAAGCCGATTGCACCCGGACACCGAAAGGCCGTCTTGTGAATATCTTTTTTAGCCATAAAAATTTGATTATACCCTGCATTGCATCCATAAAACTAATAATCTTATGTCCAAATGCTGCAACAACTAATAAATCAGCAATCGGCATTGGGTACTCATCCTTGGGTGTAGTTTTGTTAAAATCTCTGAAGTCAATACAAACTCTAAGCTTCCCATTTTTCTTGATTACTAGTACTATATTTGAAACCCACTTAGCATATCGGCAGGGCCTTATAAAATTGGCATCATAAAGTCTTATAATCTCAGCCTTGGTAGCATCATACATCTTTGGCTTGAATCGTCTTTGAGGCTGTTTATATGACCGATATCCTGGTTTAATTGGGAGCCGATGTTCCACTATAGATCGGCTATGTCCTGGCATCTCATGGTACTCCTATGCAAAAAAAATCTCTATACTCTTTTAATAATTCAATTAATTCCTTTTTGAATATAGCTGACAATTTAGCACTTACAAATGTCAGCCTAGGTCTATCACCATTGTCAATATCTACTTCTTCTAGCTCATCGGTCGACATAAACCTTTGCCCCAACTTTCTTTCAAAATCATCCACAGAATCTTCTACATATGCATTGGGGCTAACCTTTATGTCGTCAAAGTAAAAGTTGAGGTCCTTCATCACCGATCGGCTGAATATCACAATTAGACACTTTTAAGAAATCATCTTCCCATACTTTACCTGACAAGCAATCAACTTCTTGCATCTCCCAGATAGTAACATTAACTGACCTATTGGCTTGCATGATCTCTACCTGATCTCCTTGCCACTGAATCAAGCTTTGATGCATTGTTGAAACTATGCAATAATTTACATGTATCTAGTCTCTTCCTAACAACAAACTATATGATCCCTTTCCATCAATGACAAAAAATATGGTTGGAATTGTTTTGCTACCAACTGTCAACTCAACATTCAGAACTCCCTTTGTTTCAGATGAATTCCCTCTAAAATCTTTTAACACCATATTAGTCTTGATCAAATCTTCTAGAGTCTTTCCAAGCTTTCTAAATGTCGTATAAGGCATAAGATTGATAGCTGCCCCTCATTCAACTAGCATCTTGGACATCGGCTTCCCATTGAAAAAACCCTTAATGTATAAAGGCCTCAAGTGCCGATGTTCACCATCCTCAGGTTTTTCAAAGACGGCTTGCTCCGGTGTTAGTGTCAATTTTGCCAATGATTCTTCTATCTCCTCATCGGCAGCATATATACCGTACTCTGTTGGCAACACAAACACTATATTGATTGAAGATGAAGCCACAGCTTTATCTTTAGCAGATGTTGAAACCTTATCGCCTTTCACTTCATTGGCTAATACAATTTTGGATTTGACATGCCATTCCTTCCTGGTTCGTTGCAGCTGATAGTCAATCTCTTCATCAACTTCCTACATTTGTTCTCGGTTCCGCAGTTGTTGTACCATCCTTTTTTGATTCTTGGTGAAAATTCTAGATGGACACCATTGAGGGTTTTGAACTTGCTTTCCTTGATCTTCATCTTCATCCTTGAAATAATCCTGATGAATCGGCCCCAAATGTTGGTGTACTGACAACCTCTTCTGCATTGGCCGATTCTCAATCCTTGGACTTCTTGGTTGATGAGAACTACCTTGGAACATTGCATCTGCATCACTGCATCCTGGACAATCTTCAATTGATGGCAGCCTCATTCCTTCATTCTAGCAAAACCTGAAGAACTAACATCTCCAATGAGGATCAAAACAAGCTTCATCATTTTAAGCATATATTTGAATCTGCTTATCTTGTTTCCTCTAGTATTTGCTGATCAACTTAATAGTATTAAATTTGTTTTGTTGATAAGTTTGATAAATTCTCTTATCGGCCTCATTGGTGTGGACCATGTTAATAGGAAAAGGATGACCTTTAATCTTCATCGACTTCAATAGTATTAAATTTGTTATCGACTTCAATAGTATTAAATTTGTTTTGTTGATAAGTCCGATAAATTCTCTTATCGGCCTCATTGGTGTGGACCATGTTAACAGGAAAAGGATGGCCTTTAATCTTCATCGGCTTTTTCCATCATCAAACTTGATTCTGCCTTGTTCTATAGCCAATTGGATCTACTGCCTAAACACCTTGCATTCATTTGTATGATGTGATCCAGTGTTATGCCACTTGCAATATTTCCTTTTCCTCAAATCTTCAGCCGATGGAATGACATGACCTACTGGAAGTTGTATTTGTTTCTCTTGAAGCAGTAGATCAAATATCCTATCGGGTTTGTTGATATCAAAATCATATCTTTCTTCTTTTCCATTGTCTTTGACCCATTGGCAAACAACAGTTTTCTTGTTTCTTGACCACTCTGCCAAACCGATCTATGGGTCTTCATCTTCTGATTCTAACTCATAGCTATAAATATTATTAACATTATTAGCTTTCCTGGTAAATCTCTTAGCCTCTTGGAATCTCTATTCATGAGCCGACACCTTCTGGACTAAATGGGCTAAGCTCTCAAAATCTTGTGCAGAAAATCTCTCCCTTATCGGCCCAAACATCCTTTGGAAAGCTAAATTAGCAAGCTGTGAATCAGTCAAGTTAAAACTATAACATTTGTTCCTCATATCTGTAAACCTTTGAATATAGTCTGGAACTGATTCATTAGACCTCTGCCTGATTGATGTTAAGCTTGACAACTTCATCTCCTGGACCCATTGAAAAAGTATCTATGAAACTGTTTTTCTAGATCGGCCCAACCTCTGATAGAATTGTAAGGTAATGAAGAAAACCATGTGAAGGCTGATCCAAACGATTATAATGGAAATAATCTGACTCTCAAAGCTTCTACAGCCGATGCCTCCCCAAATTATGCTAAAAATCGGCTGATATGTTCATATGTAGAAACATTGTCCTGTCCCCAAAACTTCGAGAAATCTGGAATCTTGTATCTGCTTGGCAATGACACCTTGTTGAAGTACTCTGGATATGGATACAGATATATATTTTCACTGTCCTTGGGCTTCAAACCAAATTGTTCCCTAACCACTTCTGCAATCATGCCAGCCCATTGTTGTTGTCGCCCACCAAACTGTGGAACTTGCTCATAGTGGTTGAACTAAGGCTGATACTGATACTGTGGAATAGGTTCTAGCTGATATTGTTGAGGTGACATCGGTTAAGGCGAAAAACTTGAAGTTTGGCTCAAGAAAGGTTAATGAGGTTGATATTGATAGTTTTCAGGCACCTCATGCATATATTGTGGTCCAGATGATGTTAATGGCTGCTGAATAGGGATTTGACTTCCTTGACTGTCCATTGGCTGTTGAATAGGGTTTTGTATGATCCCAGCCTATGTTGATGGTATCCTTGGAGCCTGATTTTGTTGATCTTGCTGAGATATCTGCCCCCCAGGCACAAATTGTTGTTGCAACCCTAAAGAACCTGGGATCTCAGTCTTGATGGTCCTATATGGAGGAAACACATTATTTGAAAAGTACACTGGTCCTTTTGCCTTCTACTCAACTATAGTTCCATCCATCACCTTTTTGACCACGTTAGTTAATGTGTTCACCAACACATTAGATTGGTTAATGAAAACTTGATGTATTGCGTAATTCAGCCTATCTTGTAACGAAATCTTCTCATCCATAGCAGGTTCCTCTTCTTTAGCCTTGATTTCTTTAGTTTTGATTCCATCTTGTTGTGTAGTAGATTCTGCCTCTGGCTTTGGGAAGACTACTTTGCCTTTTTGGATAACTTTGCCATGCCGATACACAGCGAAGGAATCCAGATATATCTTGTGAAAAGCTTGAGTCAACTGATCTATCTCCGCCTTTTGCTTATCAGAAAATTGTTCAACTGTTACTGGGATAACGGTTTCTTCAGTTATTTCTGGCATGATGGATGTCTTGAAAGTCGTGTCACACTAGGCGTGCCAAAAGTGTGTTGATGCAAAAACATGCCAAAAGCGTATTAATGCGAAAACACGACGGCCTGGGAGATTTGCTTAACTCTAGTGCAGGTCCAACTCTTAGAAGACGGGTTCAGGGCGTGCTAGTTGGTTTGATCCTACAACCAACAAGATATACAAAGAAAGCCATGTTAGATGCACGATAGTCAATTGTCGGGAGGTAAAACTCCTCTAGCAGGGAACCGTGGGGTCCTCCTTTTTCATTCGGACCAAGGGCATGGGTGAGATCTCGAGAGACGAAGAGAAGTAAACTTAGAGGGGGTCAGGCTCTTCGGGGATGGAGAAGACACACCGGATTTATACAGGTTCAGGCCGCAATGGAGGCGTAATACCCTACTCCTGTGTGTGATTCATATGTGATTGGTATGTGCGAGAACACAAGCACTTGTTCTCTCCTTTTTTTTGGCCCTCCCCCTCTCCCTTAGCCAGGGCCTCCTTTTATATATCAAGGGGTTACCACACAGGCCTCAGACTTAGGTTCGAGAAAAAGAGAAAATGAAAAGCGCTAAAGTTACGAAGACGCGGGCACCGTCCTTTTCAACGTGCCAGGACGTGCACGTCCCACCAAAGTACGCCTTCAGCGGTCACTCCGAATGATCGGGCGGACACCCGGTCATTCTTCCTTTTAAATGCCGAAGACTTTCGGCCTCCTGGGCCCTCCAAGGGGCGGCGCAGCACTGAAGCGACCGAAGTAGAAAGGGGCCGGTCAAACCCTAAGGATGGGCAAAAGGCCCGCATTAAATGTGACGGGACGAGGCATGCGCTAGGCACGCCCTACAGCAGTAGGCGTGTGCCCTCACATCCACCATCACATCTCTCAGATCAGCCCACGTAGCCCTCTGGCATGCTCACCCACTGCATTGAATGCGGTAGGTGGGCGTCGGTGACAGCCGCCCAGCCGACGCACGTGGGGTTGATCTTGGGAGGGGGGCTCGGGGCAGCCTGAACCCCCGCGCGGGAGGCAGCTGCCGCTCCTCGCATGGCCCGACCCCCTTCGAGGCATGCCATGCGTACTCGGGGCGACCTCCTCCCTTTACTCGCGATACCCCTGGGCCCATATTGCCGACAGCAGCCCCCGGTGTTAGCCTTGGGCGACGCTTCTTGCCAGTGGCAAGTGTTGACGTCATCCCTCCTGGAGAAGGGTGTGCGGGCCCGATCTTGGCTTTGTGTGGTGGCGCCTTGGCGGCGGGTCCTGCACGAAGCGGAACCATCTCCCCAGTAACGATGGGCCATTACTTCGTGATTGCCGCATCTTTTTGGGTGATCTGCAAAAACTATAACGACCACTGAGTAATGATGGGCGTGGCTACCATGCCTGCTTGAGGAGATCGTGGGCCCAGCCCGTCCTGGCTGAAACGGCCGCACACGGTACGCATGTGCTGGATATGGGCGCGTGGGGAAGTGGGTGCGAGAAATGAGGGGGCAGAGGATGCGGCCGCGAGAATTGAGGGGGCGGATGAAGTGGGTGCAAGAAACGAGGGGCTAGGGCGCACAGGGAAGTATAGACGGCGCAGCAGGGGGGTTCTTCTCCCCTCCTTTCACAACTTCATCTCTCCCAGCTCTTGCGCCCAAGCTCTTCCTGCGCCTCTGTTCATCCTCGCCGCGCTCTCGCTTGCCGCTCTGCCTGCGCAATGCTCTCATTTTTCTGCCGGCAGTGCCATGACGCGGAGCTCAGTGCCGCTTCCTGGCAACATCCTCCCTCCTTCCCGGATCACGAGCAATCGGTTCGCGGGGTTGCCGAGGAAGTTCGTGCCGATGCCGTTCGGGCGGGCAACGGTGATCCTCGGTGAGGACCGGCCGATGCCGCAGTACCCAGAGCGGTCGGTTTTCTTCCTCTCCTTCACTATGGTGGGGTTGATCCCCCCATTCTCCTCCTTCTTCTACGACGTCTTGGAATTCTACGGGATCACGATGGCGCACCTCACCCTCAACGCTGTGATCACACTGGCCATCTTCGCACACCTGTGTGAGATGTTCCTTGGGGTGAGGCCGAGCCTCCGGCTCTTCCGATGGTTCTTTACCTTGCAGCAGTCGTCCTCCCCGAAGGAGGCCGAGGGGTGCTACTTCTACCCGCGGGCCAACACGCAGCGGCTCTATATTGAGTAGAAGTTGCGCAACAAGTGGGATGACTGGAAACAGGACTGGTTCTACACCGTGCTCCCCGACGATCCTTGACTTCGGCTCCCGACCGCGCTGCCCGTACAGACTCCAAGTTGGCGGGAGGCGCCGGAATTGGGGGATGTGTATGACGCGATACTGGACCACCTTGCCGGGTTGTGGGCCCTAGGGCTGAACAACACCATGGTCTTCGGCGACTACACCCGCTGGTGGATTGCACCCCTCCAGGAGCGGGTCCGGCCCTTGTGGACGTACGCCGGTCCCGACGACACCATCCGGACCCACCTGGGAAGCGTATGGGACTGGCCCCCGGTTGACTTGAAGGTAGTGGTCTAGAAGGTGCTCGGCCTTGGTGGCGTCGAGCCGTCGATGATTCCCTCGGGCATCCTTCCACTCTGCTGTGACCCGGAGCGGGACTCCATCGTGGCCATCATCCAGGCGGTGGGCGCCGGTGTGGAGCGCAGCGGGCGCGGCGACACGGGCAGTAGCCACGATCATAGGGGTAGCGCCCTCCCGCCCGAGGGGGCCATGGAGGGGGTGCCTCCGGCGGAGGCTCAGGCAGCGCTCGCCCTTCTGACCCGAAGGGGAAATGAAAGCAGTTGGAGTTGTCCCGCTACCTCCTGCCACCTAGCGGGCGCCATGCCAACGGCGCCGCCAGAGGCTGGGATAAAGAAGAGAAGGCAGCGGATGGTGGGGCAGTCCAAGCCGTGCTGAGGGGAGTTCATCGAGGCCCTAGAGTGCAGCATAAAGCGTCGCTCCCAGAGGTATGATCCCGGCTCGATGTTCTGCGTGTGCCTTCCCGGATTTTGCTGCCTTCTCTTACTTCCTCTTTCCCTCTCCTTCTCTTTCTTTTTAGCGAGGCCCCTTCCCGTGGTACTCTTGTGGATGACCCTCCTCTCCGGCCCAGAGTGCCCGAGCGAGGGGAGGCCGAGTTTGGCGGGCGGACAGCCGAGGCAAGGGTCGAGGCGGGGAGGCCGGGTGCGGGAGTNGGCCGGGTGCGGGAGCGGAGACCCAGGCGCCGAGGAGGCAAGCGGGCCTTAGTGCCGTGCCCGAGGCGGGAGCCCCGAGGAAGCCCCCAGCTCGGGGGTCGGCGCGGCCTGCCCAACAGCCGGCGAGGCCTCTTCGACTGCGCCCAGGACGGAGGCCACAATGGGGCCCCTGCCACCGATGCTGCGGAGGGCTCTTTCGGCCCCGGGGGGGTGGCACAGAGGATGCAGGGGGTGACACGCCACCCTGGAGGTCGTCGTCGCCGCAGCCCCGCGGACGAGACATGGGGAGGGACTCTTCCCCCAACCCTCGACATCGGGGCCCGACCATTGGCGGATCGAGCCAGACCGGGTCACCGAAAAGGCGGCGGTCCCCGTTTACTCCGTCTATCCCGACGGGCACGGAGCCCCTCCTGCAGGCGCTGGTGGTCGGGAACACCACCGTCCTTGAGAGGCTGAACGCCCAGATGCAGTCCCTGCTGCGGGAGCGAGCCGAGCTGGACGCGGGGCATCGCTCGTTGGAGGCCATGGTCGTCACTGGCCGCTCCGCACACAACCGCTGCCTGGCAGAGCTGGTTGCGTGGGTCGCGGCCATGGACGAAGTGATGCGAGAGACCGAGGAAGAGAGGGTCGTGGCGCTCGTCGCCACGGAGGCCCTAGAGGAGGGCATCCTACATCTTCAGGAGGAGGCCTGGTGAGAACGCGACGGGAGGGTCTCGAAGCGCGAGCCCAAGGTCTCCCGCCGTGAGACGGCGGCGTGGTGGCTCGAGGAGCAGCTCGCCAATCATGAACTCGTTGTGGCCGGCTGCAAGAGCCGGCACTTGAAAACCACCCGCATGGAGTGGGCCGCCTTGGAGCAGCGCGTCAACATACTGAACGCGCGGGAGAGGGGCTTGGCCTTTGTGGCGTGGGACGCAGCGGCGCCGTTGGACGGGAGCGAGGCTCTGCGGGAGCGCCTCGCCGCGGTGGAGCGCACTGTCTCAGAGCTTCAGGAGGCCGCGGTGGGCGGATCGATGCTCTTCAGCTCGAGCTCCACGTTGGGCCCGAGATGCTGAAGAGTGCCCTTCTTCGGCTAGCTCGCGCGGGGCACAAGTTGGGCGTTCTGGTGAGCCAGAACTTCTAGCTGCCCATCGGCCTAAGCAGGATTGCCCACCGGCTCGAGGCGATGGCCGGCGATCTGGAGCGGCTTCCCGAGGAGGTGGAGGACACAATGAAGCGGTCATCGGCCGCACTGGCGCGGGAAGCGGTGGGGTTGGTGCTTGCCAGCCACTGGGCTCCTGACCCGAGCTTCGTACCCTTCCTCACGCTGTACGACTTCGCCCCCGGGACGGAGGAGGGTGCCCGGGCCGCCATTCGGGAGGCCACAAAGGCCATCGTCGGCAACTTCGAGGGGACGGCTCCCATGTTTGCCTACGCGGCCCCATCTGACAACGAGGAAGGGGAAGGCGGCTTCGAGGGCAATGAGGATTGGGAGGATTCTGACGACGACACCGCCGTTGATGCCCCGGGCGCCTTGGGAGGAGTGGGAAAGTCCGGCCCGAAGTAAGCCGGGGGCCGCCCACCTCAGAGACCTATATCGCCTCGCACATATATGTATATAGTGCTTTGCTTTTCTGTGTATTTTGTTTACCTTAAGAGTTGCGTATTAGACTTCACATCGAACTCCAACTGGTTTTGCCAGTTGATTTTGTCTGCATTCGCTGTTCCTAAATTGAAGAAAATTTGTATGCTTGTGAGTTTGATATCGCGTGAGAGCGCCGGTCCGCCTTCTTTTCTCTCTCTGCCAGGTTTATTTTGAATAGGTTTGGGCTCGGGTTGTGTTCTCTCGTGATGGGGGTGCGAACTTAGAACCGTGGGGGAGATCCGCTGGTGATGCTGGCCAGGCCGAGGGTGCGGGGACAGGGAGTCGGGGATGACCTGATTTCGGTCCTTCCAAAGTCCCCTACCCTTGCAGTGCATCAGGGCACGGCTCGCGTCTGGGCCCCGCTTGGCGTCTAGGTGAACCGAGTCGTTGATAGCAACGCCGACACATAGAGCGTGTCGACCCAAAATAGAACCCGAGAGGCGGCAAGAAAGTGCTTGCCACGCAAAAAACAAAAGTGCACAAATAAGGGTAGTGGCAGCCCTGGCCAACTTGCCACGATGCGGAGATTGTGCAGGGTTGGCCCGAGCCTCGAATACAAGTACTTCTCATAATTAGGGATATAATTTGCGAAGATGTTCAATGTTCCATGGGTTAGGCAGCTCTGTATCGTCCTCCATGGCTAGTCGGACAGAGCCTGGTCGAGGGACTCCGATCACTTTGAAAGGTCCCTCCCACATGGGGGAGAGCTTGCTCAAGCTCGCGCTCGTTTGAACGCGGCGCAAGACTAAATCATTTAATTGTAGTGATTGGGCCCGGACGTGGCGCTGATGGTAGCGCCGTAGGCTTTGTTGGTAGTGGGCGGCCCGGAGGGCCGCGCAATGCCTTCTCTCCTCGAGATAGTTGAGGTCATCGCGCCGGAGCCAATCTTGATCGGCCTCAGCGTACATCGTGGCCCGGGGGGGATCCCAGGGCCAGCTCTGATGGGAGAACTGCTTCAGCCCCATACACCAGGAAGAAAGGTATTTCTCTTGTTGCACGGTTTGGGTGGTCCGGTTTGCCCAGAGCACCACCGGCAGCTCCTCGACCGATGAGTCCCCATGCTTCTTGAGGACGTTGTATGTCTTTGTCTTCAGACCCTTAAGGATTTGCGCGTTGGCACGCTCCACTTGGCCGTTTCTCTTCGGGTGGGCAGGTAAGGCAAAGCAGAGCTTGATGCCCATGTTGTCGCAGTAGTCGCCAAAAAGTTCACCGGTGAATTGGGTTTTGTTGTCCGTGATGATGCGGTTGGGAACTCCAAAGCGGGCAGCGATCCCCTTGATGAACTTGAGGGCCGAGTACCTATCGATTTTCACGACAGGGTAAGCCTCGGGCTACTTGGTGAACTTGTCGATGGCGACGTAGAGATACTCGTACCTCCCGAGGGACTTCTTGAAGGGGCCCAGAATGTTCAGCCCCCAGACCACAAATGGCCACGAGAGTGGTATCGTTTGCAAGACCTAGGCTGGCTGATGGGTCTGCCTAGCGTGGAACTGGCATGCCCGGCACCGCCGAACCAGGTCAGTGGCGTCCCGGAGAGCTATCAGCTAGTAGAAGCCCTGGCGGAAGGATTTAACAACCAATGTGCACGAGGTGGCGTGGGCGCCACACTCGCCTTCGTGGATATCGGCGAGAAGCTCGATACCCTGTGTCTAAGGGATGCCCCGTTGGCACCACGTCGGTAGAGTGTCCCTTCCACCAACACGTACCTTTTGGAGGTTTGAGCGACTCGCTCGCTCCCTTCGTGCTGCTCTGGTAGAGTCGCGTCTTGGAGGAATGCTTGGATTTATGACATCCAAGCAAACTACCGAGGGGTGTCGGGGCCGACCCCCTTGGGCCTTGGGGCCCAGACTTCGTCGGTCTCTCGAGGCTGCGGGGAACAAGATATGGAGGGCTACACCACCGTCGACCAAGACGCACCCCATTTTGACGTTGCACATGATGGGGGAGACCACCAACGCCAAGTGTCCACCCCTGGCCAGGCAAGTGGGGTGATCGCTTTGGTCGAAGGTGAGCTTCACCTCCAACCAGCGTGACCGCCGCACCGTCTCGTGGGTGGGGATGGCGGCCAGAAGTTCATGCTTCATGGCCTTGAAGCTTCGACAGGCAGCGTGGGCGCACACCCTTCCGTCGACGGTGGCGATGGTGTGCTCAGGCTCCTGGAAGCCGAGCTCCGTGTCATCGGGGTCCTCGACGGGGGCCTTCTCCTTGGCCTAGCTACGTTAATTACCGGACGAGGGCGCCGGGGCCTTGTCCTCACGGTGACCCTCCTTCTGCTCCTGCTCGTACTTCTTGACGCGCTCGGCCAAGTTCTTGACCGAGCGGCAATCAGTGAGACTGTGGTGGGACGTATTGTGCATGGAGCACAATTTATCCGCCGAGCGCTCCTCGCTAGGGGCACCGGCGTCCTTTTGCTTGCCGCTCGTGGCCTTCCCCTTGTACAGGGTGCGCGGGGCACCTTCGGCGGCGATGACGTAGCCCTCATCATCGGATCGAGCCGACCTCTTCTTTCTCCTCTGCTTGTCCCGCTGCTTGGCATGGGCGGCTGGCTCGGGCGCTGCCGCGGCCTCTCCGGTGCTGGAGGAGTTCCAGGTCCAGGCCTCCTCCTTGCGAGGCACTCGGTCTGTGAGCTCGAAAAAGCTCCACGGTGGTCTAGGGCTCCTTGGAGGCTATCTTCTCGAGCATGCGGTTGTGCCGCACAGCCCCCCTGAACGCGTAGATTATAGCGTGAGCAGGGATGTAGGGAATGGTGTTGCACTTGTAGGTCCGCCTCCTCTCCCGGGCATGGATATGTGCCCTGGAAGTTTGTGTCGAACTGTCGGCACAGATCCTCCCAGTAGTGGATCGAGGCGTGTGGCAGATTCATGAGCCAGGCCTGCGCTTGGCCCTTGAGGGCCATAGGGAAGAAGTTTGCCATGACCCGATCGTCGCCCCCGTCGCCTCTGTGATGGTGGTGTAGATCTTGAGGAACTCAGAGGGGTTGATGCCGCCATCGTACTTCTCGGTGAGGCTGGGCCAAAATTTCAAGGGCCATCGGACATTCCGAAGACTCGCCACAAAGGCCTGACAGCCAACACTGTGCGACGGGGGAGTGCGGGGCAAAGTCCCCTGCTTAGGGTGACGTGGCGCTCTAGAGGAGGCGGCGCCTTCCCCCGTATAGGCGGCGCGGCGTGCGTCACGCCGGCGCTCTATATCGAACCTGGCATCGGCTCCTCCATATATGTCCCCCTAGCACCCGCAGTCACCCTTGGGTGTCGATGAGGGGAATGATGTCGCCATGCGCCCGGTGGTTGCCGCTCGGCGGGCCCTTCGCCTTGAAGACGACGAGGCTATGGTCGGGCTACGGGATGTTCCGGCCATCGACGCTCGCTCGCCGGTGATTAGCTGCCATTGCGCGGTGGTGACCAAGTTGGCCACATTCTCCAGCCAGTGCTGGATTGGGGTCTCCGGCTCTAGGGCGATGGGTGGGTGGCGCAAGAGCGCGTCGACCGCCTGGAGCGCGCCCTCAGCGGTGCTACCCTCGCCATAGGTGAGGCGTCGATGCACGCCGCCATGGAGCCTTCCTTTGCAAGCCGCTGAAGAAGTCTTGGAGCCCTTGGCCTTGTTCCCAGCGCCGTCGCCCTCAGGGGGCGCCAGGTTACATTCCTCCACCCGCCGAGGCATGCGGCGATGTGGTGGAGATGGGGGAGCATGGGGCCGGTGCCAAAAACTCGGGCTGTGGTCTTGCATGTCACCGTCGGTCGCCCCGCCATCTCCCGCCTGACCAGGTGGGGTAACGCGCGGGACGAGCTCTCCAGCCATCTTGCTCATCACCGGAAGCGTGGTGCGCAAGAAAAGCAATGGGTTTTGAGAAACACGGACGTGCCCCCTACCTGGCGCGCCAGCTGTCGGGAGGTAAAACTCCTCTAGCGGGGAACCGTGGGGTCCTCCTTTTTCATTCGGACCTGGGGCACGGGTGAGATCTCGAGAGACGAAGAGAAGTAAACTTAGAGGGGGTCAGGCCCTTCGGGGATGGAGAAGACACAACTGATTTATACAAGTTCAGGCCGCCATGGAGGCGTAATACCCTACTCCTGTGTGTGATTCATATGTGATTGGTATGTGCGAGAACACGAGCGCTTGTTCTCTCCTTTTTTTGGCCCTCCCCATCTCCCTTAGCCAGGCCTCCTTTTATATATGAAGGGGTTACCACACAGGCCTCAGATTTAAGTTCGAGAGAAAGAGAAAATGAAAAGCGCTACAGATACGAAGACGCGAGCGCCGTCCTTTTGAACTTGCCAGAACATGCACGTCCCACCAAGGTACATCTTTAGCCGTCACTCCGAATGACCGGGCGGACACCTGGTCATTCTTCCTTTTAAATGCCGAAAACTTTCGGCCTCCTGGGCCCTCCAGGGGGCGGCGCAGCACCGGAGCGACCGAAGTAGAAAGGGGCCGGTCAAACCCTAAGGACGGGCAAAAGGCCCGCATTAAATGTGACGGAACGGGGCATGCGCCAGGCACGCCCTACACCGGTAGGGGTGTGCGCACAGTTCGCGCTGTCACATCTGCCATCACATCTCTCATATCAGCCCACGTAGCCCTCTGGCACGCTCACCCACTGCATTGAATGCGGTAGGTGGGCGCCGGCGACAGCTGCCTAGCCGACGCACGTGGGGTTGACCATGAGAGGGGACTCAGGGCAGCCCGACCGCCGGCGCGGGAGGAGGGATCGGGCAGCCCGACCTCCCGCGCGGGAGGTAGCTGCCACTCCTCGCATGGCCTGAACCCCTTGGGGCGTGCCACGCGTACTCGGGGCGGCCTCCTCCCTTTACTCGCGATATCCCCGGGCCCATATCACCGACACCGATCGATCGATAAGCCGATGACATATCGTGTAGACCTAGCCGATGCGATTTGACCAAATCGGCTGTGAGGTGTAAGATAAATAATTCAAAGTAAACCCTAAATATGCTCCATTGGCTGTAAATACATAATCTATTGACAAAGATCAGATCTTAGCCAATGAAATCATATTTCAGCTAAGAACTGATACCATATCGGCTAATACTCCGATATATCCTTATACAAGAATATCAATTTAAATAAATATATTAAGACAAGCTTAATATATTTAACTAAAGTGATACTTTTGTATAAGGGGCAGATATAAAAGGAATTTAAACACAACTAAGCAGCTATATCAGATAAGATCGGCTGAAACTCCGATGCTATCCTTATTACAAACAAGAAACAGGCTAGGGATCATGATTCTGATTAGGACTAGGGCTGATACAGCACAAAGTATAAAAAGAGGCATAATTTCTAGACAATCAATACTTTGAATGCTTTTCGGAGTGGTAGATACCTTATGCTAATCAAAGCTAATGAGCTGATTTAGCCAATACTGACAAAACCTTAGCAAAGGCCTGGTCGATACAGCTAAAATAACCATCGACTTAGATTGGCTAAGTTATATGATAACTTAACAAGCCATACCTCCAGCTGACAAACCCGAAGCACGAACTCGTCGGAAAGTAAAAGAAAATTATGGTGATGCGCTGAAAGTGTTGATTGAATTGTTGTTATTTTTTACATAGACCTCAGGCTTATATTTATACCCACAGATACAAACCTTGTCCTTACCGGACACTATTTACAACATGCCTAAACAAACAAGTCCTAGGTGGTCTCTTACCACAATATTATAAAAAAGAAACTAACTCTTACTCCTAATTAATAGATCCAATCGCCTTATCCGGACTTAATTCCTAGTGGGCAATATCTTTAAACCTTCTCCGAAGCTCACAAGAACCCAAGCTCCCCGTATCGGCTCAGCCGAATCTGATCTAGATCACCCATATCGGTTGTCCGAGTCTGATTCCATATCGGCCGATACGGCTTCAGGTGATGCGCTGTCTATTTTGGAAAACTCATTTATCTCTTCAAATCTGCCTCGGATCCAATCTTGATTGGTAGCATATCTTTACCAAATTTTGCTGTTAACAGTGACACAACACCTCTAAGAGTTGACTGGGATGGAATTTGGTAATGAGGTTGGATCCGTTGGAAAGAGACCTCTGAGAGCTTTCCATCAAGTACTCATGGGCCCAAAATAGAGCTCGCATACATATTTGGCGGCCATTTGAAGTCAGTAGTGTAGTAGGTGGTCGAATTGGATTTCAAAACTTCCACGGCTCAATGTCAATGTCTTCTAGTTGTCCTATGATATGAGCAACGGTTGTATCAATGGTAATCATGGTCATATCATTCTCCTCTTCTTAACGAAAAATTGTCCTCCGTTTTTCCTCTTCACGCAGTCCATTTAAAACAACCTGTTTCTTCAAATCAAATTTAGAGAAACTCGAAGTAGCATGATTAGCAATAATATAATTCACTAGCTTGCAATATTGATCGATGGCTACATGTGGTTTGAAAACTGGACATATGTAAACTCGATGCATCAAATATACTCCTTTATCATTATATTTGCCAAAGATATGAAATACAGTATCAGTTGGACATGAAAAATCAATAGCAAATAATTTCTCCTTCAAATTATCAAGCTCACAAAAATCATCAAACATAACATAGCCCAAAGTACTTAAAGAAGATAGTAATTCATGTTTCACAACTTCATTAGCAATGTAAGCAACATGCTTAAAATCAGCATACAAAGAACTAACACTAGATATAGCATATCCATTCACTAGTTGTGGCATTGATATAAGTGAAAGCATTATGACACAACTCTTCTTTATCACAAGGAACAACAAACAAATCAAATTGTGACAAAGAAATCTCGGCAATTGATTCCACTAATGGTTGCTCTACTATAGCATGAAAAGTGGACATGTGTAGCTCAGCTTGAGAATACTTACCTTCATTTATCTCTACGCCATTTAATTTACCTTGCAAACTTTCTTCAGACATCGCAACTGCTTCAAACTTCTCCTCTTTCTTCTCAAGAACATTATTTTCCTTCTTTTATTAAATGTTCTGAACTCTCTGCAAAACTTTAGTAACAAGAGACACAAAAGATTGCTCCTTTAATGTTTGCACATCATCATTGCACAATGATATCGGAGATTCAGAAACAGGAGATAAATCACATTGTTCATGCTTTTCTGCATTTGATATGAAATTTTATAAAATTTAACTCTCAATACTACGAACAAGCATAAATAGGTGTCCAATATGATTATATGTCACATTAGCAAGCATAACTTGAATATCAAAATTAAGCCCCTTGAAAAATCTATGCATTGTGTTCTCATTGCAATCTTTTAGACCACTGTAAATGATACAATTAGTAAATTCATGGATGTACTCCCTAACAGTTTTATCATCTTGTTTTAGATGTTCTAATTTTTCAAGAAAAGTACATTTGTAATAAGAACTCACAAAATATTTTCTCATCATGGTTTTGCACTAATCCCAAGTTTCAAGGTTATTGCTAACATGACTCTACCAAAACAATGCAAAAGAGGTAAACTTATTACTACTAGTAGCCTTAATCATTTGAATATCAGAAAAATTATATTCATCAAATTCTTGCCTACTACTAGCTCCCAATCAATATAAGCAACAGAGTCATACTTACCATCGTGGAATGGTAATTTAGATTCAACTCGTGCAAAATATGTAGCAAAGATATAACAAATGCTCAAATCAGAGAATGCAAAGTTGAATAATCATTCGAAATCAATACCGTGCTGGTCCTTAAGCCTAGACACAAACGATACCACAAGATAACAATAGAAATAATTCAAGCACAACTCTGATATATAAAAGCAATCTCAAGGATAACAACTGATTTTCTCTTTTCTTTCTTTCTTTCTTTCTTTCTTTCTTTCTTTCTTTTCTTTCTTTCTTTTTTTTCTTTTCTTTGGTGCGGCTTTTCTTTTCTTTTTGTTTAAGCACATTCCTACCTTTTCTTTTTTTTTGATTTTTCAACTAAAACTAACTTAAGGAAATCAATGTAAACTTATAGAGACTCAAATGTAAATATAAAAATTATAGGAACCCAAATGTAAAAGTTCAAACCCTAAAATTTGATCTATACAAAAATGGAATGCTCTCCTCGTATGGATTCCGTTTTTGCAAACGAAACTTGAATCCAACACCAAAATTTTTTTTACCAAGCTATAGCAACTCACTGTATGATAGAGCAAACAAGCGTACGGTGGGGAGATGGAGTGGGAGGCGTGCGGTGGAGAGATTGAGGGGAAACCGGCAGCACTAGGACTCTGGGGAGGTGGAGTGGGAGGCCTGCGGTGGGGAGGTGAAGGGGAAACCGACAACACTAGGAGTCCAGATTTGGTATAGTAGATTGGATCGATGGATAAAAAAGGAAACTAATTTTCCACCGATCCAATCTACTATTTCTTTCCGAATCAAACTCGACTACTTCCAAAAACTGATTCTTCCTTCTGTCGACAACAGCACGGCTAAGTCTAGGCAAACCCTAGATCAACTCCAAAACCAACCGACATAAATTTCTAAAAACTAAAAAAAGAACCCTAATGGCGAGACGATTCTGTTTTCATAGGTCCCGACAACAGCAAAGACACGGTGGCGATGACGACAGTGGTACTAAACGTGACCAGAACTCAAAACTCTAAACGGACTATACGGTAAGACTAGCAACACGACTCGACAATGCAACACTGTTAACACCAAAATTTGATAATAAGCCCGAAGTCATCATTGGCCTAGAATCAGTATCGACTTCAGAGTCCAGGAATCGGTTGATGGGATTTATCACTCATCAGTAGTCGGATTCTTGGTAGATTCAGTTAAGGAAATTATTCAATTAAAGGAATCTTATCCAGAAGAGGTCGATTTCAAGGAGTATGCGGCATGACAATTTATCTATTAATTAGGCAGGATCAGTTAGTTTCCTTTTATTTTTAGAAAAGATTGTTTAGAGTCCAATTAGGACTTGCATCTTTTACTTTATCTTTAGGAAAGTTTGTGTCTTGTCCAATAAGGACTAGTATCTACCCATGGGTATAAATATGTATACCCGGGGTCTTTGTAAGATATCTCTCGATCAATATACAACTTTCGGCGCATCGCCACCCTCTTTTTGAGGTTTTACTTATCAACCGACGGAACTTGGCACTTGACAGGGGGCTGCATCGGTTTCGATTTTCGGCGAAGGGGTAAGTCCAACGTTCCGTCGGCCCTGGTGAATGTATCGGCTACATTGGTGTTGTTCAAGGTTGCATCGCTTCGACCTCTTGGATTGCTCTGTTTTGGTTGATATATTTGCCTACTTGATATTTTGATTTTATCTTTAATAGCAATGTGTTTAGAGATGCATCGGTTTAGCTGTGACTGTCTTGGTTAGGTCTGATCTTCTGTCTTAGCCGATATTTCTCTATAATCGCAATGATGCTTTAGATAGATTTGTTATATCCATCACATTAGACAGATTTATCGGCTCATTGAGTATTAGATTATTATATACAATCTCATGCTGCATCGGTTGGGTTCGACCTACTAGATTGTTGTTAATAATCTAAGTCTTGTTAAGCCGATAGGTTCATGTTAATGTTTCATCGGAGGGTTAACCGATCTTATCTGATGTATTAAATTTCTTTGTTATGGTTTTACTGTCTTAGTCAAATTTAATACATGACCACCTTGAAAATCAATCAAAGACTCAATTGTCTAGACCTTATACTTCCTTTCATAATTAGTGCTGCATCAATTGGGTTTGACCTACTAACTCGTGTTTGGAATTGTAAAAACTAGCTTGCTCTTTGATTGCCAATAAGGGTTTCATCGGGGTTCAGCCGATGAGCTATCTGGACGTTGCATCGAGTTATAAGGATTACATACAAGTTGTTTTAGCCAATGACAACAAAAGCTTCATATATCATTTAATCATTTGGGTTTAACGACATCGGATCTCCAGCTGATGTACTCTTTAACCTTCGGATTAGCATTTATTCTATCATATCAGTATTAGCTGATTGATTTTTATTGGATTATATTGTTGTATTATTACGTTATTATCAGCCGGTTGTCTTTATATCATTATTTACTCAAGTATCGGAATCTACATTGGATATATAACCGATTGCTCAAAGCCCTATCGACATCGGCTAGAATTACTATATCGACTTGATGGCCGATCGGCTCTGAGATCTTCAACTTATATATCTTGTCAATTGCAGGATCAAACTGACTGGCACGTCTGCATCTCATCAATTTTTGGACCTACATTGGAGCTAAGCAAATCTTTCAGGCCTTCGTGTGTTTCGACACGGTTCGTGTCAACGCAGATTTGGCACTATCGGCTGGACGCAGATTTTTCGTCAACAAACACAAAACTCAACAAACCAAAAACTGAAAAGAACAATGTGATGGCTCAAATATGGCTAGGTAATGGATGCAGTCTTTTTTTATGGCTATTTTCTGCTTGTAGGTAGATGAAAACTCACCGAGCTATGAAAGCTCTGATACCACTTGATAAACTCTGAGCTCTACTCGATAAGCTCACGACTTTGATTGACCTGATCTTCCAGTGAGTTGAAGATAACAATGATTTGGAGGAAAGGTTGACGACCGGACTACAACCGTATGAGACGTTGTTGTGTTGCGCCTTAGCGATTGATACACCTCTCCGTGGGTTGTTGATCTTGCTGGTGAAGATCAACCTTATTGTTGCAAGCAAATCGAAGAAACAAGCAAGAACAAGATAAAAGCAATTTGAATTGCAAATAGAAATTGAATACAAATGATAAGTTGAGGTTCCGTAACTAGCAAACCAGCGATCTAACCGATCACGGGATTACACGGCAAAGTAGCGAAGCTAAACTTTAATTTAAACAAAACCCAAGAAACCCTAAAGGGGTACCTAGCTATTTAAGGGGGTGGGAGGATGACCAAGGGGTCCCTAGGGTCATGCTCCACCAGATTGGGGTGCATCCCACATGGGCCCCACCTAGGCTGGGGTCCAAGATAAAGTTACAAGCTCATAGGCCTATTATAGGTGACAACACCTTGTTTCTGTGATTGCGGCCAACTGGTATAGAATTTGGTAATGAGGCTAGATCCTTTGTAAAAAGAACTCTGAGAGCTTTCTATCAAGTACTCATGGGCCCAAAACGGAGCTCGTATGCATATTTGGCGGCCATTTAAAGTCAGCAGTGTAGCAGGTGACCGAGTTGGATTCCAGAACTTCCACGGCATAATCTCAATGTCTTCCAGTTGTCCTATGATGTGACCAACAGTTGTATCAATGATAGTCATGGTTACATCATAAACAGTAGATGATGGCATAGAGTTTGGTCCTTAAATCGACTCAGGCGAACACTCCCCATATCGGTGTGCAACTACCACCATATGCACATCATTTATCGCCTAAGTCTAAAACAAGTTTTCACCCTTTTTTGTTCACAAATAATGATAGTTTTCATTTTCTTCCAGAAGTAAAATAATACCCAAAATCTCATTTATAAAGTGACCATATTGAATATTGCATAAATCTAAGCATAGCTAAGCTTATTGGTGCATATTTAGCAATATTATAATCCCAAATGAGCACAACTAAGGTACTATAACCATACCTAAGGTTACAAACAGTAGGGAGTACAAGTTCAAGGTGGATCATGCAGTAAGTGGACATAACAACCATTGACCACATTTCAAATATGAATAATTAGCAATACGCATGTAGTTTTATAAACAATACATTTCGTACCCCGAATCATATGTTTCAAGGTGATCAAGGCAGGAGGGGAGCACTTGCCTTATTCTTGTATAACCTGGACAACACCAAATTAACATTCTCACCATCGACGCACTCGCTACAAGTGCAAAGAATAACGTACGAACGGTAATTAGCAAATAATGTGAAAAATCCAAAATGATCTAAAATGCATGATTTCTTCACAGTGGTTTGGTACTGTCTTAAGAACTTCCATTTTATCACTTTTATTTTAGGAGTTATGAATTTTATAAATTCTATACTAGACATAGGCTAATTATGCTCTATTAAATTTTAGATGCAGTTTAGAATAAATTTTAGACAGGTCACGCATGTCTCGCGTACAATGGCACTGCGCGCGTAAACCTTTCGAGTGTAGGATGGATGTGCTTACGTCCAAGATCCATGCGTAGGTGTAAACCATTTAGGCACATCACGATCCCCTCGTACGCGTAGGCGTAAACTGTGCATGGCTACACACACGTCTTGTGAAAAACGACATGGTGCGTGTAAACTTTTCGAGCGTATCACTACTGGAGAAATGATCTTTGCCCGGATGGCAAAAATCACATTAGTCCCGGTTCGAATAGGAACCGGGATTAAAGATCATTTTTAGTCCCGGTTAAAAAGTGTTCCGAGACTTTATGATCTTTAGTCCCGGTTGGTAACGTTAGTGTTACCAACCGGGACTAAAGATCATCTTTAGTCCCGGTTCACTTTTTGTCAGGCCGTGTCAGGTCATCGGGCATCCTTAGTCCCAGTTAGTGTTATCAACAGAGACTAAAGATAATCACTTTAGTCCAGTTGCTAACACTAACTGAGACTAAAGATAAAAATGATCTTTAGTCCCGGTTGTTGTTATCAACCGGGACTAAAGATCAAATACCTTTATATACTCGTTCTTTCTTCTTTAGCCGAAGCCAGTGCTGCAAAGGTCAAGAGGAGGAAGGGCGGTGGTGCCAAATTTTTTTGTGAAAGTGTTTTGGTGATAATATATAAATCAAAGTGTACTAAAAGGTTAGTAACTTCATCCAGAAATGATGTATGCTTAGCATGTTACATTTATAGCTATGTTTCTATACATTATTGTCTCTAAAAAGGTTTATGGAAATTATGAGAGAGAAAATTTGTTTAGGGAAAATGAGGTTACTTTTTAAAATTAGAAACAAGTGGATAAAAATGTTATAAAAGAGAAGATAATGGAAAAATATAGAAAATTACGATAAAACGATAGAAAACCAAATTAATTTAAAAGTCGTTAAAATAGTTAGAAATAAGTATGACACATTAAAGATATGTTTAGAACTTTAAAAAAAATTAAACATGAATAATGTGTGGGATTATTGTATAATTGTTGGATGATTACTTATATATAATTATTGTATGATTATTTAATTAGTTTGACCTTTGTGGATTTTCCTTTTATGATTTTTGTGCATTTTCAGGTAGATGGATCAGCAATGGATATACACCGCAGACCGACGGTCGTCAGAGTTTATTGAAGGCGTGCGTTATTTTTCGAGTATTGCCAATACCAACAAGCATAAGGGTTTTATATATTGTCCATGCAAAAAGTGAAAAAACCAGAAGAACTATTCTACATCAAAAACTATGCATGTCCACTTGTTTGAGTTGGGATTCATGCCTAGCTATAATTGTTGGACCTCGCACGGAGAGTTAGGGGTTCCAATAGAAGATGATGAAGAAAAAGACGTGAACATTCCGGACTGGGGTCAATACGGTGGATTTGAAGGAAATACAACAGGCGAGGCGGACAGGGCTGATGAAGATAACAACGATGCGAATGATCTTGGTTAGATGTTGTGCGACGTAAAGAAGGACTGTGAAAGTGAAAAGGAGGTCCAGAATTTGGAGCGTATGTTAGCGGACCACAAAACGTCCTTGTACCCAGGTTGCGAATAGGGGCACAAAAAGTTGGGTACCACGCTGGAATTCTTGTAATGTAACGCAAAAAAACGATAGTGAGTGACAAGGCATTTGGGAGTTACCAAAACTCGTAAGGAACATTCTTCCGGAGGGAAACGAATTGCCCGAAACAACATACGAAGCTAAGAAGGTAGTCTGCCCTCTAGGCCTAGAAGTACAGAAGATACACGCATGTCCGAATGATTGTATCCTCTATCGCGGTGGGGAGTACGAGAACCTATAAACATGCCCTATTTGTGAGGTACTACGATACAAGACTAGACGAGATGACCCAAGTGATGTTGACGGACAGCCTTCGAAGAAGAAAGTTCTTGCTAAGGTGATGTGGTATTTTCCAATAATACCACGGCTGAGGCGATTGTTCAGGAACAAAGTGCATGCAAGAATGATGCACTAGAACACAGAAGAACGTCAATAAGATAGGATGTTGAGACACCCAGCTGATGGGTCGCAGTGGCGGAACATCGACAGAGTATATCAAGACTTCGGAGAGGACGCACGAAATGTGTAATGCCCTGGAAATTCGACCGTCAAATGCGAAACCCTAAAAATATGAAATTTCGAAAACCTTTAAATCAAATTGCATCATGCCACATTTTATTGCCTGTTTATTCGAATCTTTGTTTGCGGGATTAAATTTATCGAAATCTATTTAAGTGCAAACCCTAAAACGGAAAATCGACTAAATGAACAATTAAGAAAAATAAATCAAAATAAAGTTTTGGACAAAATTGTAGTAAAGAAAACATTCTACCTAAATGTCATCCATTCATTTGAGAAATATAAATTTAAATAGGAAATTTTATATGTAAATATATAATTATCTACACCTAGGCATATATATATACACAAATATATGTTTATTGAGTATGAATATAAAGTTTGGTGACATAAAATGTTGGGCCATTCTTTAGGCTATGGTGAGATAAATTCAAATGAGTATTTTACATATATATAAATATATATATATATATAGAGAGATATAAATATAAATCCTAGGTATATAAATATATAGGCATACATATATATATATATATATATATATATATATATATATATATATGTATATATAATGTATATAAAAATAAATTATGAAAACATGGGAATTTTGAGTGAAACCTTTAGGAACAATAAAAATATTGAACAATATTCATTTAGGTAAAATTACAAAATTTTGGATGAATTTTTAAATTGAATTCACACAGAAAATCGGCAAAATAGAAAAATGACACTATTCATCGACCGCCAGCTGTTCGACCGGGGTCCCAAGGCCGTCGCGTCGCGCTGCCGCACGTTGCCATCGCCGCTAGGCCGCCTGGAGCCCCGTGCCACCGCGCGCCGCTCCCTCCCTCTCTACCGTGCCACGCGCGTCGCGTCGCCGCACCTCTCCCTCGCGCCCCGCGCCGCCCGAGCCGTCGCCGTAGCCTACCACCGCCTGCCAAGCGCCGCGCTTGCCAGGGCCTCGCACCCCGTGCCGCCGCACCTCGTCCGCCGCGCCGGCCGCACGTTCGTCCCCCCGGCCCTATAAATCCCCCCGGTCGAGCCTTTCTCTCCGCCCCGCTCCCCCTCCGTTTTGCCAATTTTCCCCTCTTCTCTGCTCTGCTGCCGCCGGCCACCGCTCTACCGTCACTATCTTGTTGCGCCACCGCCGCTGGTAAGCACCACCTTCCCCTTCCTTCCCTCCCCCTTTCCGCCGTCCGTGCTGCCTAGAGAGAGAGAGGGCCGAGCGAAGAAGAAGAAGAAGAAAGAAAGAAGAAGGGCCGAGACGAAGCGGAGCCAGGAAGAGAGAAAAAGAAAAAGAGCATAGAGAGAAAAGAGAGAAGAGAAAAAAAAGAAGGGAAAAGTAAAAATAAAGAAAAGAAAGGGAAAAATTTAGGAAATCAGAAATTTAATTCATATATAGTCACATATATATTTGGGTTAAATCGGTAAATCCATTGTCGATTATTTTTGAAAACTATTAGAAAATAAATTGGGATTATTTAATTGCAATTATTTACTTAAATACGATTATTCACATAATTGATTATTTCTTTAGCGGGTTGTTTAGCTAATTATTTAGATCTTTGTTCATTAGGTTATGTAAATCCGCGTATAGATCTTTGTTCATTAGGTTATGCAAATCCGCGTATAAAATAATCAGAGGTTTATTCATCGGTCATTTCTAAAACTTCCAAAAATAAATCGTCACCATTCGTTATTTATTTAAATATCTATTTAGTTAGTTATTTAGTTAGTTTTTACTCATTAATTAGGTTATCCGCTTAATTAGTCATTGCGATTATTTAGTCAATTATTTATCATCTAGGGTTAATTATTATTATCGGGATCTAATTTATTCGGAATCGTTTAAATTAAATCGGATTAATACTTTAATCGGCTAACACAAATACTTTAGGACCAAAATGGATTAAAAATCGGAATAGGACTATTTCATAAATATTGAAATCAATATCGACATTCGACGCTCGCGTTCGATCTTTTCCTTTAATCGGATTTTATTGGATTTTAATTGAATTCGAATCGAATTCAATTTCTTTCGCATGTAATTCTAGACACTGAGGGAGTTGCAAGTCCGACTGAGGATCAAGACCCGCAGGGCTTCGAGCAAGGCAAGTCATCACTATTCCTTGAACATATTGATCCCAAATTGCGAACTTACTTTGTTTACAAATAAAACTGCATGCGATGATGAATATCCTACTTGTTATTATGCCATACCTTTGACTATTGTTTACCTTATTTCCTTGTACCTATAAATACCTGTGAATCCCTAGTCGTTTATGACAAATGCTTAGTAATGCTAATTTAGATTCATGCATTCTCATATTTATTAAATGCTATATGCTTGGGCAATTACCTTAAGGAAGGTAATTGATATGCGGCATGTGGAGACATGAGCGCCACATTGCCATGACATTGATGACATGATTTGTGAATGGAAAATAAAACCAAACAACTGTTTTAGACTGGGGCGGCTGGATGTTTTGGGTGGAATCCGGTTAAGGCTAGCACCGTCCCTGGTCAGTTAAGGACCGAGCCATGAAGCTAAGCATGAAACGACCCCCGTACAACCGTACTTCTCGAATGGGCATAGACCTAGCGGAGTAAATAGCCGAGCGGAGGCAGTATCCATGCATAGTGGTATTCTTGATGTGTATGAGAGGCGGGGGCCTACGGTGGAGTCACCATCGGTAGGACCGCCACATATAAACCTAAAATTAATTAAAACTTAATGCATGTGTGAATCTTCCCTCCCCGGAAGCGCCAGAACTCCTCTCACTGCTAGAAACCGTGTACGCCTAGAGTGCATGAGGATGTAAGTTCATGGAGCGGGTACTGCCAATGTGAGGTTATTGAAATGCTTTGCCATGACGTGTCTCATTTGTTGGGACTTCGGCTCATGTGTTGGGCAAGTCATAGAGTACGGGTAAAGTGTACATCCATTGCAGTGTGAGTAAATCAAATCTATTTGAATAGCCGTGCTCGCGGTCACTAAGCACCGGGACATGTATTACACTTGGCTAGACTCTAAATTCTTAAACTGATTGGGATGGGTATGCATAATGACTTTTATGTGCTGGTGGTTCAACTCGTCGAGAAGCGAGAAGGGGTAGGTCCCAGAAAACCATGACGACACAATGGCGGGAAGCTATCCTTGGGATCACAAGGGATGGTGGACAGAACCGTCGTTGATTAATGAACTATGGTATTAAAACTTGATCAGTCTATGCTAGGTCTTAGGCTTGTGAAAGGAATTGCGAAACTAGCTTTACGCAAAAGAACCACAACCGTTCTTTGATTATCCCCTATCATATGCATCATTGATGTGGTGGCTTGCTGAGTACGGTTGGTACTCACCCTTGCTATGTGCAAAACATTCAGTTGTGGGCGATGAAGTTCCCGAAGACCCGTACGAGTTCTACCAGGAGGGTACAGAAGACGATGGCGCCCAGTAGGTCCTAGACTCGGTCGTTGCCTGTGGCAATGGCGTGCCGCTGCCTTATCTCCGCTACCTTATCTAGATTCTATTTTTGCTTGTATTCCGGACTGTTTGGTCCCCTGTTCTAGACTATTGCCTTCAGGCCTATTATTGTAATATTTTGCGTAAGACGATTGGTGTATGAACTCTTGATGACTCGGCAATGTAATCATGGGTACCAGAATACTTGATCCAGGGAAATGGTACTATGAACACGAGTGATTCCTATTACAAAAACGGGGGTCCACAAAACGTAAGGTTCGGTTTAAGTATGAATGACATGAATCCATTTGGAGAGATGAGCTGCGGCCATAGCATGTGTATCTACAACCTCCCCCCTTGGCTATGCATGAAGCAGAAGTACATCATGATGCCGATTATTATTCAAGGCCCAAAGCAACCTTGTAATGATATTGATGTGTACCTAAGACCATTGGTTGAAGATCTTAAACTTCTGTGGAAGAAAGAAGGTGTCACCATGTGGGATGAGGACAAACATGAGCAATTTAACCTACGAGCATTGCTGTTCGTAACCATTAACTATTGGCCCGCACTTAGCCACCTATCCGGACAGTTAAACAAGGAGTACAAGGCTTGCACTCACTGTATGGATGAAACTGAAAGTATGTATCTGAAACATTGTAGGAAGGTTGTGTACATGGGTCGTCGTCGATTTCTTGTTGCAAACCACCCTGTTTGGAAGAAAGGCAAGCATTTTGAACAGAAGTCAGACCACCGTACTAAGCCTAAACATCGTAACAGAAAAGTCGTGTTTACTATGGTGAAGTTCTAAAAGTAGTATTTGGAAAGGGACCTAGCAGCAAACCTATAGCAAGTGAAGACGGTCACGCGGCGATCTGGAAGAAGAAGTCTATTTTTTGGGAGTTATCCTATTGGGAAGTCTTGGACGTCCGCCACACAATCAATGTGATGCACCTCACTAAGAACCTTTGCGTCAACCTGCTGGGCTTCCTAGGTGTATATGGGAAGCCGAAAGATACACTTCAAGCACGTAATAATCTAAAGCATATGAAACAACGCAGCGGCCTTCATCTGGAACCAAAGGAGAAAGGAAGCCGTTACTTGAGTCCGGCCAGTTACACTCTGAGCAAGGCAGAGAAGGAAAGTATGTTTGAATGTTTGGAGAGCATCAAGTTACTATCTGGATACTCCTCGAATATAAAGGGAATAATAAGCATGAAGGAGAAGAAGTTCACAAACCTAAAGTGTTATAACTGCCATGTGTTGATGACACAATTGCTTCCTGTTATAATTCGAGGTATCCTTCCCGATAATGTCCAGACAACAATAACAAAGCTATGTGCTTTTCTCAATGCAATTTCATAGAAGATCATCGATCCAGATAGTTTAATAGCCCTTGAAAATGACGTGATATAATATAATATCTTGTTAGCTTTGAGATCATCTTTCCACCATCCTTCTTCAATATAATGACGCATCTTCTGTGTCATCTTGTTAAAGAGATTCGTATTAGCGGTCCTGTGTACCTACACAACATGTTTCCTTTCGAGCGGTACATGGGCGTTTCGAAGAAGTATGTTCATAACCGTTCTCGTCCGGAGGCAAGCATTGCCAAAGGGTATGGAACAGAGGAGGTCATTGAGTTCTGCGTAGAATTTATTGAAGACATTCGTCCAATCGGAGTGCCCGAATCAAGCCACGAAGGGAGACTACGGGGAAAGGGGACTCTTTGAAGGAAAGCACTAATGACTGTAGATAACAATTTATTTCGTAAATCACATTTCACGGTTTTCCGACAATCTTTGTTGGCGGCTCCTTAATCAAGAAGCACTTGGCGATTGTTCGCTCATAAAATTTCGGAATGTCCGATGCCTGGATTACACGCCATCACATTGATACTTTCTCTGCTTGGCTGCGACAACATCTCATGGGGAACAAGACGATTAACCAACAACTAGACTTTTTAGCGAGGGGACCATCTTGCTCGATCTTGACATCCAAGGATATGAAATAATGAGTATACATTTTACAGAAGAGCCCAAGACACAAAAAGCACGAACCAAAACAGTGTTGTTCGTATTGATGCCATGAGATACGATGGGACAACCAGCACATATTATGGTGACATTGACGAGATATGAGAACTCGACTATGGACCTCTGGAGGTGCCTCTGTTTCGGTGCCAATGGGTTAGGCTAACTGGTGGAGGCGTAACGATTGATGACAGCGTGATGACAACGGTTGACCTTAACAAGGTTGGATATTCAGACAAACCATTCGTCCTACCCAATGATGTAACGCAAGTTTTCTACATGAAGGACATGTCTAGCAAACCAAAGAAGGGAAAAGGGCTCGATGAGCCAAAGCGCCATGTGGTTCTCCCAGGCAAAAGGAAAATCATCGGAGTCGAGGACAAGACTGATGAAGATTACGATCAATTTGACGGGCAACCACCATTCGTGGTGACGGTTGACCCGAGCATCCTCCTATCAAATGAGGACACCCCTTACTCATGCAACGATCATAGCGAAGGAACATTCATGAGGAGAAAGTACGTGAGGTCAACCATCACGCTGTAAATTATTTTTAATGTAATGACCTAGGTTGTTGCATGGATGACGTAAATTATTTTGAATGTATTGAATTATTTAAATCGGGCATGAATTGTTTATATATGATTATTTAAATTTAAACTGTCAATTTTGAACTGTTTAAATCAGGCATATGTTATTTACATATGATTTTTAAAATTTAATTACAATTTTAAACTATTTAAATCTCGCATATGTTATTTTTATATGATTTTTAAAATTTAATAACAATTTTACACTATTTAAATCGGGCCTATGCTATTTATCTATGATTTTTAAAATGTAATAGCAATTTTAACTATTTGAAATGTTTTGTTACTGTAGTTTGTAATTATTTAATTTTTAGTCCCAGTTGTTAACCCTAGCTAGGGCAAAAAAAATTTTGGAAATAGCGGGAAAATATCTTTGGTCCAGGTTGGAGGAAACAATCGGGACTAAAGATATCTTTAGTCCCGGTTGTTGGGCACAACCGGGACTAAAGATATTTTTTTGCTATTTCCAAAATTTTCAGGAATAGCGGGAAAATATCTTTAGTCCTAGTTGTTTCCACCAACCGGGACTAAAGCTCCCGGGGAATAGATAGTAAGTCGCATCGTTTTCTTCGGCAGGATCTTACACTTAGCCGTTTTTACCGATATCTTCGCTAAGTGCCATGACCGGCTAGGGTCTTCGTTGTCACCGCCACCAACATCTCGCCGTCATCGTCGTCATCACCGCCGCCGCCGTCATGTATCGCCGCCCTCTCCGCTGTATTCGCTTCAAGGTTAGGCCCGATATCCCGACCCCCTCTCCCTCTTTGATCTCTCTCTCCTCCGGGCGGCCGCCGCCACCACCGATCTTCTGTTGCACTGTCGTCGTCATCGTCGCCACCACTGCTGACGCCGCTACACCACTGCCGCCATGGCCGACACCGGTCACTGCACGCCAAGAAGGTGTCATCGCCGCCGCGCGCCAAACGTGAACGATCGAACGACCGAATGTGAACAAACGAATGACTTTAACGAGTTTTACGACCGAACGAGTTTAAGGAGCGAACGAGTTTAATGACTTTAATGAGTTTAGCGAATTCATGACCAAACAACTTTAACGATTTTCACGACTTTCACGATGTTCACGACCGAACAACTTTAACGACTTTAGCGACTTTCACGACCGAACGACTTTAACGACTTTAGCAACTTTCACGACCGAACGACTTTAACGACTTTAGCAACTTTCACGACCGAACGAGTTTACCAACTTTAACGAGTTTAAGGACCGAAAGACTTTCATGACTTTCATGACTTTCAGTACCGATGTATATGCAATCTACATGTTTTAACTAATTATTTTTTTATTGTCAGAATTACCTGGTCCAGCTGCTAACCACTGACGTCGCTCAAGCTTACATGGTCCCAAGGCCTCCAAGCAAAACTAAGGCAAGTTACATGAAACTATAAAAGTTTTTGTACATTCCTATAAAATGTATTAGTTGTACTTAAAATGTACACATGTAGGTTTGATATTTCTTAACTAGGTGAAATTTAACGTAGATTTCATATTTCTTAGGTAGGTGGAAATTACCTGGTCATCGTAGTTCTCGAGAATGTTAATATATATATAACAATTTACCTCGTTCATGTTAGGAACAGATGGTCAATCGCGATGATGAACAGATCATCTACGACTAGATCGCAAAGGGCAGTAGCCAATACTGGGTGGATGAGGATGAGAACGAGGACCCCAACCAGTATTTGAACGAAGAGGGCAACAAGAAGGGTAATGAGGAGGAAAACGAGGAGGGGCACGAGGAGAATAGTGACAGCCAACCAGCCGTTGGAGAGAAGAAGGGACACGGACAACGAGGTGTTGCGAGGAAGGTGGACGGGAGACACATTATTACTGAAGTGAATACAGATGGCCGACTAGTTGCCCCTGCCGATGCAGCAACGAAGTTTGTGGCACGCAGTGGTTGGGTCGTGAGGGATCACGTGCCTATCAGCAGAGTAAACTGGCGCCAAACAAGGACACATGAGGATGAGGAGGAACAGCCTTATCTCCCTGATACAGAGAAATAAATGTTGTGGAGCACGATGCTTGAGACATTCACGGTCCCTGAGGCAGAAAAGCAAAAAGTGAAGGATTGGACTTTAAAGAAGATGGCAAACACTTCCGGCAATACAATAAAGATTTGTACAAGAAATATATCGTGAAGGGCCTGACACCTGACTTTAACAAAATGACCAGGCTGAAGGATCATTGGGATGCATTTGTCGCATACAAGACAGGGGAGCAAGGGCAATGATAGATAAAAAAGAATAAAGCCAATGCTGCTAGAAAGAAGTACCATCGCCGGCTAGGGTCAGGTAGCTATAAGAAGGCAGTGCTGCAATGGGAGAAAATGGAAGCAGGGTTGCTAGTATCATTCCGGCCACAGCCGATTGGCCGAAACAATCAAAGCATTGGTACTATGCTCACGGTGGAAAACTCGATCTTGGTGATGGCTCCTTGATATCCGGTGATGATATTCGCAAAGCAGTAAGCTGATTGATGGAAGCAGTAGAGGCCTCTGATCAGGGAACATTCAGGCCTGACAGAGAGAAGGACAAGCTTACGCTCGCACTGCAGAATGACGAGCATCCAGGCCGAACGTGAGGAAAAGGCTTGGTTCCATGGAAATTTGGGTTTCAAGAGGACATCCACACGTACAAGAGTCGCATGAGGAGCAAAAGAGATACTGAGGTGAAGTTAACAAATCTTGAGTATAGGATCGCGATGCAAGAGTTAAGGATGCAAGAGGAGGTGGAAAGATGGGTGGACCAACGCCTAGCCAAATAGCAGAGGGAGCAGACCCAACAACATGTTCCTCCCATCATGGTGAGCCCCTTAGGCAAGCGCAGCAGTTGTGCTTCTACATGGCAAGTAGAAGAACATAGCATGGAAGCTGCAGCAAGGCCAGCTCACGACGAGCCACCATGCCCTGTTGATGAAATCACGCAGCGGACACCGTGTGAGCTGTGTAGTCCCTTCAAGAACATATCACTCAATGTATGCTCGTAGTTTTATGATATATGCATTGTGAAAGTTGGTGTACATATTAATTACTAATTAACCTCGATTCTCGTGAAGGAGGCGTCGGGCATGGCCGTACCAGTGGACCGTTCAAGGACATACCATTGCAGGCCGATTCCACCTGGATACTGTTAACAGCAGATTTTCGTAATCTACTCGGAGAGGAAAGAGAAAACCGATGCATAGAAGAAGGAGCGCTCTAAGTCGAGTCGGTCACTTTATCAGACCAAGCTAGAGTCGGACTTAACTCCGTATAGGATTCAGTACCGTATCAGACTGGGAGAAGCGCTAGCAGAAAGGCTGTATCGGCCGATTCGGATTCAATATGGCTATCGGCCGATAGAGTCAGGAAGTTGATAAGGACGATATGGGCTCAGTTTGGGCTCGAGATAAGCTTCAAGGAGGTTGCCAAATAGAGATAAGGCTCGGTTTTAGGCAATTGTTTCTTGTAAATTAAGTAGATTTAGATCTAATCTTTGGCAAGAGTCTGCCGCAAAGACTTGTTTGTTAGTTAGAGATAAGATCGTGTCCTATACGGACCATGTTGTAATCTCGGGTATAAATATCCCGGTAGCTTGTACATAGAAACTCTCACAATCAGTCAAACACAAATCAATCTACTTTCGGCGCATCGCCAACCCTCGCAAGAGGTTAGCTTCCGGCGAGTTCTTGCTTCCCCAGAGCAGAGGTAAGAACTCGTACCCGACGATCTACATCGTCGGGGCTAGCGTGTCGCTTTAGGCACGTTAAGCCCAAGCGATGTGATCATCGTTTATCATGTTTTAGCTAATCTCGATGTGGTTTTCTAATTCTATCTCGCCAGCGGTTAACTCGTTTTAGGGTTTATTGCCGAGGATGGTCGAATTAGTTTGCTCGTATAGATTATCTAAAGCATCTACCATCCCCAAAAGCGATCGACAGTTTGATTTTCTTTGTGTTAATTCTCGATCTACACTCTCAGTTGCTATCGACCTTAGTCGTGTTTCGAGGTTTAATTCAAAGCCTACTTTCGATCGTAATTAAGGATAGCACCGGGGTTTCAGCCGGTCTTGCCTAATGCATGTGATTATTTATATTTTTGCATGTGTTTGCCACTTGTACAAGCAGATCGATAAACATAAATATATTTATTACAGGGTATCTTTATGACTTCTCTGTGATTAGTATATCTATATTGAATGATTGGCTTGTATAAGTTTGCACTAGAGTATTAGCTAGTGTATTTATCTTCATGCATCCTTCATCGGCCGTTTCCATTAAATTGCCACAAGCATATTAACATGGGTCGATGGGATTAGATCTATTTACCAATCTTATTATGTTATAACCTCAAGTAGGCCGATATAGCTTTGCCCTATCGGCTAGGCTCCTACGATGCAACATCGGCCCATTGGCTGATCGGCCATCGTTTCTAATGTGGTTTACTTGTTTAGCCATGTTGATTACAGATCAAATCAACTGGCACGCCCTACACGCACCTAGGCAAGCCATTGGACCTGCATTGGAGTAAAGCAAACCTCCCAGGCCGCCGTGGAAACGTGGAACCCGTTTTGTTGTGAGGCGGGTCGAAATTCTACGCCAACACGCTTTTGGCACGCCCAGTGGGACATCAAGAACTCAAGCTTCACAACAACAATAAGATCACTGCAGGACGTCAAAGCAGAGCGAGATCTCGGAGGGGAACGTCGTCTCTGTGACCGCCGACCAGCTCAATGAGGACCAAAAGCTGAGATGAACAAGCTAGTTGAGCAATTTCAAAACATGTACCTGCAAACGTACTCTAGGACTCGGCGAGGCACCCTTATCCAAAAGTCTAAGGTGGTAATGCCGAGCCCTGGAGACGGAGCTAGCACATCGGTGGAGCACACGACCACGTTGTCAAGACTGAAGACAGCGCCGTGCCGACGCTGCAAGACCGCATCGACTCCGCGGTCCACTCTGCGTTGGTCAATCAATCGGGGATCCTGGTGAACACACTGACCAATACGGTGAAATCAATCCTAGACGGTTCCATTCACCAGTACAAGGCTCAAGGGCCGATTTTCCTGCCAGACAACAAGTTCCCTGCTTATCGGACTTTGAGGACCAATCTGAGTACGGCTCCATAGCCGACAACGCCGATTCCACCTCCATCGGTCCAGCCAGCGTCGACCATGCCGTTGGTCCTGACCAAGCAAGCGGGAGTAAGCCCCCAACACATCACGGAGGAGCAGTACGCGCAATGGACAAGGGGGAAATAGCCGATGGTTGAGTCGATACGGTAAGCTCCAATTAACCAACCATCGGCTGGACAACCTCAGTTCACTCAGGCAAGCAACCCTCCACATGCAGCTGCCTACAACGCACCGCAAGGCTACCAACAGTACGCTACAGGGCAATACGATGCACAGAATTTGAATCATCACTTCCAACCGTGTTCCCCAAGGCAGTATCGGCCGGAAGGCTTTCAGCAGCCCTACCACCAAGAGCTTCCTCACCAGCCTACAGGATTCACCCAAGGGTACTGGGCCGATATGATAGCCGAAGTGATGCGTGATCAATTCGGCTTGAAGCCCATGGAGAGTTCCACGGTGTATCGGCACCCTTACCCCGAGGAGTTCGATAGAGTACCGTTGTCGAATCGGTACAAGATCCCAGACTTTTCCAAATTTTCTGGGCAGGATAACGTCTCTACTTACGAGAATGTCAGCCGATTCTTACCTCTGTGCGGTAAGGCATCGGCTGTGGAGGTGTTGAGGGTGAGATTTTTCCTTCTCTCCTTGTCAGGGTCAGTGTTTACATGGTTTTCCTCTCTACCCTGCAACTCCATCAGAGGTTGGGTCGACCTGGAGAAACAGTTTCATAGATACTTCTATAACGGCGTACAAGACATGAAGCTGTCCGATCTCACCGCCATTAGGCAAAGGATTGACGAATCGGTCCTGGAATACATCCAAAGATTCTGGGACATAAGGAACAGTGCTACAGCCTCAGCCTAACCGATTCTCAACTGGCCGATTTGGCGTTGCAGGGACTATTAGGGCCGATACGAGAAAGGTTCTCCTCACAGGAATTTGACAGCCTAGCTCAGCTAGCGCAGAGAGTATCGACCCATGAACAAAGATTCCAGGAGGCGAAGAAGTTCGCGAAGAAAATCAATACTGTCTATCAGTACGCCTCCGATGAAGATGATGAAGATGATGCCGACGTCGATCTGGCTGAGTGGGCCCGGATGAAGAAGCCAACAACATGCCAATGGGCCAAGAAGGGCGACAAAGAGGACAAGTACGCCTTCGACATCAACAAGGCCAACAAAATATTTGATCTACTATTGCAGAAAAAGCAGATACAACTGCCAGTAGGTCATGTACTGCCATCGGCCGAGGAAATCAAGAAGAGAAGATATTGCAAGTGGCACAACACATATTCGCATCACACCAACGAATGCAAGATCTTCCGGCAGCAAATTCAATCGGCCATCGAGCAAGGCAGGATCAAGATTGATGAAGCCAAGCAGCCGATGAAGATAGAAGGACACCTGTTCCCAGTCAACGTGGTGTGGGCAGACAGGGCAATGGCGGTACCTATCGGACCAACAAGCGGCCTCATCAGACTTCAAAGGGTCTGATCAAAAAATACCAGCGAAGACGAGAAGAGCAAGCACAAGAGTACTCTGACCAGGACAGATCCTATGACCCTCATTGGGAGTGCGAGTTCTTCCGCTTTTGTTGGAACGAAGGAATGAGGTTGCCAACAATTCAAGAGTGTCCTGCGTGCAATGACATAAAAGATCCTCACCAGGGCAGCTCAAGTAGGCAAGTGCATCGGCCGATGAAGCAAAAGGAAATCTGTACATGAAAGGCTAGGGCCGATGCACCAAGATCGTCAGGACGAAGACAACGACCAACCCCAGAACCCTCAGTGGTGCCCAAGCGACGTGTTTACCAAGACCCAGAAACGACGGGTATAGAGGCTGAGGAAGAAAGAGCAGGTCCAGGAGCAGCAGGCGGCAACCGCCCATCGGCCCACCAGGACTAAAAAAGAATGGAGGATAAAATTCACGGTGGTCAAGGCCGATGAGGGCACCTCGAAATCAGCACGAGCTCCTGCGTCTGCAAAAGGTAAAGGCATAGCATTGGCTTCTGTTAACATGGTTTTCGTGTTGCCAGCGGAGTATAGTGTACAGATGGCCGATGAGGCAGAAGCCGAAGATGAGATAGAGCAATCTTCGGCTAGGCTACAGTTGTCACCAGACCAAGCCGTGTTCGACAAGCCGGCCGATACCAGTCACAGGCACCTCCGGCCGTTATACATCAAGGGCTTCGTCAATGGACGGCCGATGACGAAGATGCTGGTCGATGGCGGCATGGCAGTGAATTTGATGCCATATACAACTTTCAGGAAGCTAGGAAAAGTACCTGAAGATCTCATCAAGACTAACATGGTGTTAAAGGACTTTGGTGGCAATTCATCGGAGGCAAAAGGGGTGTTGAATGTGGAGCTCACGGTGGGCAACAAGACAATACCTACTACCTTTTTTGTCTTCGATGGAAAGGGTTCCTACAGCCTGTTGTTGGGACGCGATTGGATCCACGCAAATTGTTGCATTCCCTCAACAATGCATCAGTGCCTCATTCAGTGGCAAGGGGACCAAGTCGAGATCGTGCAGGCCGATAGGTCAGTGCATGTAGCCAATGCCAATCTCGCAGTTTGGGAGATGGAGGGGATCGACTGCCTGTCCGGGCGAGTATGGGAGGCCGATTTCCTCAAGGTAACTGACTGCGACATCGAGACGATTGAAGATCAAGACAAGCAGTTGCTTTAACAAAAGTGTGCCATCCACTAGCCAAGACGACCAAGACAGTCCCTATACAGATGACGCAGTGGATGAGTTAGATGGAAAACTGGGACAAGGCTTTACATCGGCTGACGAACTTGAAGAAGTCGATATAGGAATAGGTGATAGGCCTAGGCCGACGTATGTAAGTGCTAGCCTGCCGAAGGATTATAAGAATAATTTGATAAATCTTTTGAAAGAATTCATGGATTTTTTTGCATGGGAATATCATGAGATGCCAGGATTAAGCCGATCGATTGTAGAACATCGGTTACCTATCAAACCAGGCTATTGGCCATTTAAACAAGCTCCTAGAAGATTTAAGACCGATATGCATAAAGCTATCAAGGCAGAGATCACAAGACTTTACGATGCCAACTTTATCAGGCCCTACCGATACGCGGAATGGGTTTCCAACATAGTTCCAGTGTTGAAGAAAAACGGCAAGCTCAGGGTATGTATTGATTTCAGAGATCTAAACAAAGCAACACCAAAGGACGAGTACCCTATGCCGTTGGCCGATTTGCTAGTTGATGCTGCATCTGGACAAAAGATCATCAGCTTTAGGGATGGAAACGTAGGCTACAATCAGATTTTTATGGCTGAGGAAGATATTCACAAGACAGCTTTCCGGTGTCCGGGGGCAATCGGCCTATATGAGTGGGTTGTCATGACGTTCGGTTTAAAAAACGCTGGAGCTACTTATCAGAGGGCTATGAATTATATTTTTCATGATATTATTGGCCTTTTGATCGAGGTTTACATCGATGATGTCGTCGTAAAGTCAAAAGAGTACGATGTGCACCTGGCCGATTTACGCAAGGTACTATAAAGAGCAAGGAAATATGGTTTAAAGATGAACCCTAATAAATGTGCCTTTGGCGTATCGGCCGGTCAATTTTTGGGTTTCTTGGTCCACGAAAGAGGAATTGAGATTTCACAGAAGAATATCGACGCTATAAAAAAGATCAAGCCTCCAACTAACAAGACCAAGTTACAATCTCTGCTCGGCAAGATCAATTTTGTCCGGCGCTTTATATCGAACCTATCAGGCAGGATAGAGCCGTTCACTCCATTGTTGAAGACAAAGGACGATCAAGAGTTTACATGGGGTGACAAGCAGCAAAAGGCGCTGGACGATATCAAAGAGTATTTGAGCTCCCCACTAGTTCTAATTCCTCCACAAAAGGGAGTTCCGTTCAGGCTGTACCTATCAGCCGATGAGAAGTCTATCGGCTCAGTTTTGGTTCAAGACATTGACGGCAAAGAGAGGGCTATTTTCTATCTCAGCAGGAGGTTGCTGGATGCCGAAACAAGGTACACGCCAGTGGAGAAGTTATGTCTGTGCTTATATTTTTCATGTACTAAATTGAGTCATTATTTACTTTCCAATGAGTGCATTGTGGTAAGCAAGGCCGATGTGATGAAATACATGTTATCGGCCCCCGTGTTGAAAGGGAGAATTGGGAAGTGGATTTTTGCCTTGATAGAGTTTGACCTATGGTATGAATCGGCCAAAGCGATGAAGGGACAAGCCCTGGCCGATTTTATTGTTCAACATAGGGATGACTCAGTTGCATATTCAGACATTGTGCCATGGACATTGTATTTTGATTGGTCTGTTTGCAGACATGGATGCGGTATTGGACTGGTCATCATATCCCCTCGGGGGGCAAGCTTCGAGTTTGCGTTTACCATTAAGCCTTATTATACTAATAATCAGGCAGAATATGAAGCTGTTCTTAAAGGTTTGCAGTTATTACAAGAGGTTGAGGCCGATTCCGTTGAGATTATTGGCGATTCACAGCTGGTCATCAATCAACTTTCTGGGAAGTATGAATGCAAGAATGATATTCTCAGAGTTTACAATGAGGAATGCAAGGAGTTGCTACAAGCTTTCAAGATTGTGGCGATGAGGCATATACCCAGGAAGCAGAACTTCAAGGCCAATGATTTAGCTCAGGGAGCATCAGGATACAAGCCGATGGCCAAAGATGTTCAGATTCAAATTGCAATGGTAGACGCCGATGACTGGAGGTTTGCTATCATCGAGTACTTGAGAAATCCTTCTCAATCGGTGACACGAAAGATGAAATATAAAGTTTTAAAGTATGTCTTGATGGATGATGATCTATACTATCGGACGATTGATGGTGTTTTGCTCAAGTGCTTGAGTTTAGAGGAAGCCAAAATTGTTATGAGCGAGGTCCATGAAGGAATTTGTGGAACGCATCAAACAGCCCATAAAATGAGATGGCTCTTGAAGCGCATTGGATATTTTTGGCCGACGATGCTAGAGGATTGTTTCAAGTATTATAAAGGATGTCAAGATTGTCAGAAGTTTGGAGCAGTTCAGAGAACACCGGCATCGGCTATGCATCCAATCATAAAGCCATGGCCGTTTCGTGGATGGGGTATAGATATGGTCGGCCAGATTAACCCACCATCAAGCAAAGGACACAAGTATATTTTAGTGGCTACAGACTACTTCACAAAGTGGGTTGAGGCCATCCCACTTAAGAAAGTCAATTCCAAGGACGCCATCCAATTTGTTAAAGAGCATATCATATACAGATTTGGACTTCCACAAACATTGACAACTGATCAGGGATCGATTTTCGTGTCCAATGAGTTTGTTGAATTTGCCGATAGCATGGGCATCAAGTTACTGAATTCTTCTCCATATTATGTGCAAGCTAATGGGCAGGCAGAAGCTTCTAACAAGACTTTAATCAAGTTGATCAAAAGAAAAATCGATGAACAGCCAAGATGGTGGCATACCACGCTGGCTGATTCTCTTTGGGCGTATCGGATGGCTTGTCATGGTGCAACTCAAGTGTCGCCGTATCAGTTGGTTTACGGACATGAAGCTGTGCTGCCGTGGGAGACCAACATCGACTCAAGAAGGATTGCTTCGCAAGACGACTTGACAGCCGATGAGTATCACAATCTTATGGTTGAAGAGTTAGATGATTTGGTACACGTCCGATTGCGGGCATTGGAAAAAAATAATGCGAGATAAAGATCGAGTTGCCCGTCATTATAACAAAAAGGTTGTTGCCAAGTCATTTGAGGAAGAGGATCTTGTTTGGAAATTAATACTGTCAATCGGTACACGGGATAACAAATTCGGCAAGTGGTCGCCTACTTGGGAAGGTCCTTTTCAGATTCATCGATGTGTTCCCCACAATGCTTATCTACTAAAAGGGTTAGATGGAGAAATTTATGGCAGAGCTTTTAACGGCAAGTACTTGAAGAAATATTACCCAAGTGTATGGATCGACTCATGATCGGCCTATCAGCCGATTTATGATAATAGCCGATGCGCGTTGCATCGCCTTTAGATGGTCGATACACACTATCGCCCTTAGTTCAAATTTTACAACATGAGCCCTCATCTTCTAAAATTTAGGGGGCATATATATATACTAAGCGATTCTTCAAGTTTATCAGATGGATCATACATTCAAAATTATGGTCTGAAAATTTTTTCCGATGGACTGCATCAAACTCGTTCGAGATCATATTCGGCTAACTGGCCGATGAGATATATACTAATCAAAACATAAGGTTGTCTTTTCACAGACATGCACACGAAAAATATATTACATCAGCAAATGAATGTTTCAATGGCTGCGATGGCCTTACGGCGGATTTGATCAATGTCCTCTATTACTTGAGCGTCATCGGCCGTTGACCCTGGGATTGGCTTCAAAGATTTGCTCAGGGTCGCAAGGTATTTGGCCGATGCCTTCAGTTTCGCCGTTTGGTCTTCTATGGCCTTAGGTGATGCAGCTATTCCGGATGCAACTTCTTGGATCTCCTTGCGGGTGGCTTCTAGCTTTAGTACTAAGTCTGCTTCGAGGCGGTGGAGTTCTTCAAGCTTATTGTTCAAAATGATCGGCTCAACAGCCAGCTCATCCAACCTGGTCTTGTCAGAATTGACTTGAGCCTTGCTGGCAGTTAAGGCCGATTCCAAGCTTTCACGTTCCCGCCTCTCCGCGATTCTTTCCTTAGCCTTGTGGAGCTTGAAGTGGTATTGTTCCAAGAAGATGGCCGTCGTCAGGATCTACATCAGGTCTTCGGGCAGTTAATCTTAGATTTCTTGCACCCTACTCCTGATAGGATTGTAGTTCTCCACCAAAGACTCCAATGATGATTCCAGCCGATTAGCGATATCGGATAGCCGGTTCTTCAATTCTTCAGAAACTGACGCCTTGGCTGTGCTGGGTGACTCTCTGTCCTTGTCATCAAGAAATTGGCCGATGTCAAAAGAAAACATATTGGCTAAGTTCTACAAACATCAAGACAGGGCATGGTTAACCAGTCAAACAAAAATCGGCTAGGGGTTCGAAGTGATCTGGTTTACCTGTGATGGGGCATCGGCTGTGCTTGCATCGGTTTCCTTTTGTTGTCCTGAAACAGTGGGTGAGGGAGCTGGCCGATGTGGTGTAGGTGATGGAGCACGCAGCTGGGGCAAAAAGATTAACCCTTACCGAAGCAATCGGAGAGGGTGGCGGAGAAGGAGAAGGTGTTCTCAATCGGGCCTTGATTTGTTCGCGCCTTTGCAAGGTTGCCTTTTTAGTTCTTGGTAAAGGGGCCGATTGAGTCCTTTCATTAAGTAAAGACGATACGACGACCTGAAAAGGATATCAAGTTATAGCATACCAGCAGAAGGAGATTGCATATATTCGAGAAGAGGGACTATATTAACCTTACAGACTGCATGTCTTGTTCTGCTTGGTTGGATAGTGTCGGCTTGGTCATCGGCCGGTGGGATCATAGTGGTCTTGGCCGATGGTCCTTTAGTGGTCTTGGCCGATGGATCTTCTTCTTCAGGCAGATCGGCAGCTGCTGCATTGACCTCCTCCTCTATTACTTGTTCATCGAGGAATTCTTCCATGGAGGGGTCTAGTTCGTCAACATCGGCTTGATCGTCAGTCCTGAGTTTCTTGCTGGTTTTCTGAATCTTTTCTTTTACTGGCGCCTTCTTTTTAGGAGTCTCTTTGGTTATCGGCCTTGGAGCAATGATAACACCTTTGGGGCAGTAAGGCCGATGACTGACTCTAAAACAGTTCTTCCTGATGGAGCCAGGACTAGAGCATAGGAGATTTTCTACCCACTGTTGCTGATTGATGGCATTGGGGCGTCAGGGACTTGGAGACTGATATTATCAACAAGTTCTGTCAGATAGAACCTGGCCGATTGATGGAAGAGGTGAGAAGCCCATTCCTGCCACCAAGACTGGAAACTAATATGGATAAAAGGGCTTAGCCACAACCGGTCACAATCGCCCAAGCTTGGTATTTGAATCTCCAAGGCTTTGTTCATGATCAGGGCCGATGAAACTGTACCCCTGCTCTCTAGGAGCCGATGGAAGTGCAGGCTGATAGGAAGTTGTCCAAGCCCGCATTGTCTGGCAGCCACCATGGGATTGTAAAACTCATATGATAGGCTGGTGCTTCTACCTTGAAATATGCCTACTGGGAGTAGGCAAGGACTCACGCCGATCATGAAGACCTCCCTTGAGACTATGTCATCATTTAGTTGGCTCAGGGTCAGGTCGATAGGGAGCTCAAACTCAGAGTCCGAAGGGTAGACAAACATGTCCATCTTGGCTGATGGAGGGCTGGTGTAGAACCGGACAAACCAAGTAGATATCTCTTCGGCCGATTGATCTTCTCCGGGATAGACTGAAGCTGCTTCTCCAAAGGACATGCATCTTCTTGTTGAAGGATCTTCATTCTTGCTGTAGTCTGATGGGAAAGCAGAGTCCGGTAGCGGAGGCCGATCGACCATGGTGTTAGTATGGATGGTTAGCCAGAGCTGGATAAACCACCATGGGCCTCCATGTGCCACTATCTGTTTTAACATCAGATCTTGAGTGGCAGAATAAAGCAGCCGATAGACAGCTCCAAGGAGGTATCGACCGAGAGGAAATTGTTTCTATTCAACTAGGCCCTGAGCTAAGTGTTGGCAATTCAGAGTAGGGCCACAGGTTGATCCACAATATATGAATCTTTCTAGCCATAGAGTCAGAAAGGCCACATGCTCTCTCTCTGAGACAGATCCTTGCTCCATGTGCTTGGATATATACCCAGACCAGCCTCCAATCTTCTTGGTCTTCAGCTTGTTGGTGCTGTCTTCAGCTTCCAGGAGGTTGAAAGGATTGATCTCAGAGTGTATGTCTAATCTTGTCAGTATCTTGATATCTATTAGTGTTGGGGTCATCGAACCTTGCCGAAACAGGAAAGCATTCAGGGTGCTAGACCAGAAATAGGTGGCTGCTGACATGAGGGGTTCGTTCTTCTTGGTATCGGCCAAAGAGAGAGCAATGCACTGGCTGATCCTTATTTCATCCCAATGAACTTGCTTGGCCGCTGCAATCCTTTTGTACCAAGTCCTGTAGCCATTGAGCTTGGACGGCCAAGATCTAAAGGTATGCTTCCATGAAGCGACATTGGGCTTTATCTCCTTGAAGGGGATTCTGTTTGTCTCTGCGTTTATCAGCCAGGTTGGGTCGGGATTGCCCATGGGTCCAAGAAGGAACCGATGTGATTTATCATTGGTTGGGATCAAAATTTGGTTCTTGAAGACCTACAGCATGAGAACAGTGATAAAAAATAAGACCCAAGGGAGGGGGGCAAGAGCAGAAACCCTAGTTTGAAGAACTCGGCGGGAAAACGAAAATGTGAACTCAGAGAGGATTGACTCACCACGGGGATCTCAGAAGCGTAGAACGGCAAGGAAGCCATGGATGTTGTTGAAGAGGTTGCCGATGAGGGAGTCGATGCCGAAAGAACACCGGGGAGTCACCGGAATCGAGAGGCGCAAGCGATTATTGAGGAACTGCGCAAGGAAATCGGTGGCGGGAGGCTGTGAATCTGGATCTGCGTGGTTTTTAGACAAACCCTAGCGAAGAAGTCGATGGGTTCCTTGGAGCTAATTCCGCCACATTATATAATGAAGCGGAATTGGGGGGCATGTGTTAACAGCAGATTTTCGTAATCTACTCGAAGAGGAAAGAGAAAACCGGTGCAGAGAAGAAGGAGCGCTCTAAGTCGAGTCGGTCACTTTATCAGACCAAGCTAGAGTCGGACTTAACTTCGTATTGGATTCAGTACCGTATCGGACTAGGAGAAGCACTAGCAGAAAGGCTGTATCGGCCGATTCGGATTCAATATGGCTATCAGCCAATAGAGTCAGGAAGGTGATAAGGACGATATGGGCTCGGTTTGGGCTCGAGATAAGCTTCAAGGAGGTTGCCAAATAGAGATAAGGCTCGGTTTTAGGCAATTGTATCTTGTAAATTATGTAGATTTAGATCTAATCTTTGGCAAGAGTCTGCCGCAAAGACTTGTTTGTTAGTTAGAGATAAGATCGTGTCCTGTACGGACCATGTTGTAATCTCGGGTATAAATATCCCGGTAGCTTGTACATAGAAACTCTCTCACAATCAATCAAATACAAATCAATCTACTTTCGGCGCATCGCCAACCCTCGCAAGAAGTTAGCTTCCGGTGACTTCTTGCTTCCCCAGAGCAGAGATAAGAAGTCGTACCCGACGATCTACATCGTCGGGGCTAGCGTGTCGCTTTAGACACGTTAAGCCCTGGCGATGTGATCGTCGTTTATCATGTCTTTGATGATCTTGATATGGCATCCTAATTCTATCTTGCCAGCGGTGAACGCGCTTTAGGGTTTATTGCCGACGATGGTCGAATTAGTTTGTTTGTCTAGATCATTCAAAGCATCTACCATCCCCAAAAGCGATCGACAGCTTGATTGTCTTTGCGTTAATTCTCGATTCACACTTTGAGTTGCTATCGACCTTAGTCGTGTTTTGAGATCTAACTCAAAGCCTGTTTTCGATCGTAATTAAGGATAGTGCCGGGGTTTCAGCCGGTCTTACCTAATACCTGTGATTACTTTATGTTTTCATATGTATTTGCCACTTGCATGAATGGATCGACTGATATAAATATATTTGTCACAGATTAATCTCAGGATTTCTCTATGATCAGTATATTTATATTGGCCGATCGGTTCATACAAGTTTACACTAGAATATTAGCTAGTGTATCTACTTCCCTTATCCCTCGTTGGCCGATATCATTAGATTAACACGGACATATTGGTGAAGGCCGATCAGATTAGATCTGTATGTTTATCTTATTTCATTATAACCTCAAGTAGGCCGATACAACTTTACCCTATCGGCTAGGCCTTCACGATGCGACATCGGCCTATCGGCCGATCGGCCATCGTTTGTTAACATGGTTTACTTGTTTATTCTTGTTGATTGCAGATCAAATCGATTGGCTCGCCCTACACACACATAGGCAAGCCATTGGACCTACAATGGAGTTAAGCAGATCTCCCAGGCCGCCGTGGAAACGTGGAACCCGCTTTGACGGTGGGGCGGGTTGAAATTTTGCGCCAACACGCTTTTGGCATGCCCGGTGGGACAAAGAAGAACATAAGCTTCACACCGACAACCAGGTCACTTCAAGATGTCCAAGCAAAGAGAAATTTCAGAAGAAAATGTCGTCTCGGTGATCGCTGATCAGCTCAACGAGGAGCAAAAGGCCGATATGGCAAAATTGGTCGAGCAATTCCAGAACATGTATTTGCAGACGTAGTCTAGGACTCAGCAAAGCACCATCATACAAAAATCCAAGGTGATAATGCCGAGCCCTGGGGACGAAGCTAGCACGTCTGCAGCAACACAAGACCAAGCGGTCAAAACTGAAGACGATACTCGCAGCGCGGCGCCGACGCTACAGGACCGTATCGACTCCGCGGTTCACTCGGCACTGATAAACCAATCCGGCATCCTGGTGAACACGTTGACCAATACAGTCAAGTCGATACTAGACGAATCCATTCACCAGCACAAACCTCAAGGGCCGATCTTCTTGCCTGAAAACAAATTCCCTGCATATCGGACCTTGAGGACTGATCTGAGTACGGCTCCACAGCCGACAGCGCCGTTACCAGCTCCATCGGCCTAGCCAGTGCCAACCATGCCGTTGGTCTTGACCAAACAAGCAGGAGGAAGCCCTCGGCACATCACAGAAGACCAATTCGCACAATGGACAAGGGGACGACAAGCTCCGACAGTCTTGCAACAGCCGATGGTTGAGCCGATATAGTAGACCTCTGCTAATCCAACATCGGCCGGGCAACCCCAATTTGCTTTACCAAGCAATCCTCCACAAGCAGCTGCCTACAACACACCGCAAGGCTACCAGCAGTACTCTACAGGGCAGTATGAGGCGCCAAATTTGAATCATCACTTTCAGCCATACTCTATCACCAAGAACTTCCGCACCAGCCCGCAAGAGTCACTCAAGGGCATTGGGCCGATATGATAGCCAAAGTGATGCGTGATCAATTCGGTTTAAAGCCCAAGGAAAATGCAACCGTGTATCGGCACCCATACCCAGAGGAGTTCGACAGAGTGCCGCTGCCGAGCCGATACATGATTCCTGACTTCTCCAAGTTTTCAGCCAATTTTTAGCCCAATGTGGTGAGGCATCGGCTGTGGAGGCATTGAGGGTGAGATTTTTCCCCTTATCTTTGTCAGGGTCAGCATTCACGTGGTTTTCCTCTCTACCCTGCAATTCCATCAGAGGATGGGTTGACCTGGAAAAACAGTTTCATCGGTATTTCTTCAATGGTGTACAAGAGATGAAGCTGTCCGATCTTACCGCCATCAGGCAGAGGGTTGACGAATCGGTCCCGGACTACATTCAACGATTCAGGGACATCAGAAATAGGTGCTATAGCCTCAGCTTGACCGATTCCCAGCTGGCCGATTTGGCGTTCCAGGGGCTGCTTGGGCCGATACGAGAAAGATTCTCATCACAAGAGTTTGAAAGTCTAGCTCAGCTAGCACAAAGAGTATCGGCTCACGAACAAAGATTCCAGGAGGCGAAAAAGTTCGTAAAGAAGATCAACAGTGTTTTTCAGTATGCCTCCGATGAAGATGAAGATGTCGATGCTGAGGTTGACTTGGCTGAATGGGCCCGGATGAAGAAGCCGACAACATGTCAATGGGCCAAGAAGGGCAATAAAGAAGACAAATTCGACTTCGACATCAACAAGGCCGATAAAATATTTGACCTACTACTACAGGAAAAACATATATAGTTGCCAGTAGGTCATGTGTTGCCATCAGCTGGAGAGATAAAGAAGAGGAGATATTGCAATTGGCACAACACGTACTCTCACCATACAAACGAATGCAAAATTTTCCGGCAACAGATACAATCGGCCATCGAACAGGGCAGGATCAAGTTTGATGAAGCCAAAAGGCTGATGAAAATAAAAGGACACCCGTTCCCAGTTAACATGGTGCGGGCTGACAGGGCCGATAACGATGCCTATCGTACCAACAAACGACCTCATCAGACTTCAGAAGGCCTCATCAAGAAGTACCAACGGAGGCGTGAAGAGCAAGCACAAGACTATGCTGACCAAGATAAATTCTATGACCCTCATTGGGAGTGCGAGTTTTTCCAATTTTGTTGGAACGAAGGGATGAGGTTGCCAACAATGTAAGAGTGTCCTGCATGCAATGATATAGAAGAATCTTACCAGGGCAGCTCAAGCAGACAGGCGCATCGGCTGATCAAGCAAAGGAACCTGTATACGAGAGGCTGGGGCCGATGCACCATGATCAACAGATAGAAGATGATGAGCAAGTCCAAAACCCTCAATGGTGCCCAGAAGATTTATTTAGCAAAACGCAGAAGCGACGAATCTAGAGGTTAAGGCAAAAAAAAGATCTAGGAGCAGCAGACAGCAATCGCCCATCGGCCTACCAAGACCAGGAAAGAATGGAAGATAAAGTCTACAGTGGTACAGGCCGATGAAGATAATACAAAGTCAACTCAAGCTCCTGCATCTGCGAAAGGTAAAAGCATAGCATCCACTTCTGTTCACATGGTTTTCTTGTTGCCAGCAGAGTATAGTATACAGATAGCCGATGAAGTTATAGCCGATGACGAGATGGAGCAATGTTCGGCTAAGCTACAGTTGTCACTAGAACAAGCCGTGTTCGACAAGCCAGCCAACACCAGTTATAGGCACCTTCGGCCGTTGTACATCAAAGGATATGTCAATGGGCGGCCGATGACGAAGATGCTAGTCGATGGCGGCGCGGCAGTGAATTTAATGCCATATACAACTTTCAGGAAGCTTAGAAAAGTACCTGAAGATCTAATCAAAACAAACATGGTGTTGAAAGATTTTGGCGGCAACGTGTCCGAGGCAAAAGGGGTGTTGAACGTGGAGCTCACAGTTGGCAACAAGACCATCCCTACCACCTTTTTTGTCTTTGATGGAAAGGGTTCCAACAGCCTGTTGTTGGGACGAGACTGGATCCACGCAAACTGTTGCGTCCCTTCAACAATGCATCAAAGCCTTATTCAGTGTCAAGGAGACCAGGTCGAGATCGTGCAAGCTGATAGATCAGTACATGTGGCCAATGCCGATCTTGTAGTTTGGGAAATGGAGGGAATCGACTGCCTATCCGGATGAGTTTGGAAGGCCAATTTCCTGAAGGTAACTGACTGTGAAATTGAGCCGATCGAAGATGGAGACAAGCAGTTACTTTAACGAAGGTATAACATCCACAAGCCAAGATGAACAAGTTAGTCCCTACACAGAAGATGCGGTGGATGAATTAATGGAAAATTGGGACAAGGCTTCACGTCGGCCGATGAGCTTGAAGAAGTGGACATAGGGATAGGTGATAGACCTCGGCCGACGTATGTAAGTGCTAACCTACCAAGGGAATATAAGAATAAACTAGTACATCTTTTGAAAGAATTCATAGATTGTTTTGCATGGGAATATCATGAGATGCCAGGACTAAGCCGATCGATTGTAGAACATCGGCTACCTATAAAACCAGACTATCGGCAGTTTAAACAAGCTCCCAAGAGATTTAAGGCCGATATGTATGAAGCTATCAAGGCAGAAATTACAAGGCTCTACGACGCCAACTTCATCAGACCCTGCTGATACGCGGAGTGGGTTTCCAACATAGTACCAGTGTTGAAGAAGAACGGCAAGCTCAAGGTGTGCATCGATTTCAGAGATTTAAACAAAGCAATGCCAAAGGATGAGTACCCTATGCCGATGGCAGATTTGCTAGTTGATGCTGCATCTGGACACAAGATTATCAGCTTTATGGATGGAAATGCAGGCTATAACCAAATCTTCATGGCTGAAGAAGATATTCATAAGACGGCTTTCAGGTGTCCAGGGGCAACCGGCCTGTATGAGTGGGTCGTTATGACATTTGGTCTAAAGAATGCTGGAGCCAAGGTCGAGGCCGATTTTGTATAAATTATTGGCGATTCACAGTTGGTGATTAATCAGCTTTCTGGGGACTATGAGTGCAGGAATGACATTCTAAGGGTCTACAATAAACAGTGCCAGGAATTGTTAAAAGCTTTCAAGATTGTGACGATGAGGCATATACCCCAAAAGCAAAACTTTGAAGCCAATGATTTAGCTCAGAGAGCATCAGGATAGAGGCCGATGGTGAAAGATGTTGAGGTCAAAATTGCTACCGTGGATGCCGATGATTGGAGGTTCGCTATCATTGAGTACATGAGAAATTCTTCTCAATCGGCGTCACGAAAGATGAAGTACAAAATTCTACATTATGTCTTGCTCGACAATGATCTATATTATCGGACGATTGATGGTGTCTTGCTCAGGTGCTTGAGTTTAGAAGAAGCCAAAGTTGTCATGAGCGAGTGTTGACGACGGATTTTGGTAATCGACTTGGAAAGGAAAGAGGAAACCGAAGCAGAGAAGAAGGATTAAGTTGGAGTCGGACCAAGCTTCGTATCGGACCCGGTAATCGTATCGGACTTGGGGAGTGTTGCTATAAAGGGCATATCGGCCGATACGGATTTGGTTTGGTCATGGGCCGATACGGGTTGTGAGTTGACAGTATCAACGTGGGCTTGGTCTGGGCTCGAAGCAAGCTTCAAGGAAGTTGCCATATAGAGATAAAGCTCGGTTTTAGGCGATTGTATCTTGTAAATTAGGTAGTTTAGATCTAATCTGTGGCCAGAGTCTGCCGCAAAGACTTGTTTGTTAGTTGTAGATAAGATCGTGCCCTACAAGGGTTCTGTTGTAACCTCGGGTATAAATATCCCGATAGTTTGTACATGTAAACTCTCTCGAATCAATCTCAAAAAACCAGTTCAATCTACTTTCGGCGCATCGCCAACCCTCGCAAGAGGTCTTCTTCAGCGAGTTCTTGCTTCTTCGGAGCAGAGGTAAGAACTCGTTCCCGACGATCTGCATCGTCGGGGCTAGCGTGTCGCTTTAGACACGTTAAGCCTCGATGATGTGATCGTCGATTATCATGTCTTGAGTAGTTTTGACGGGTATCTTGATTAAGCCTTGCCAGCGGTTTACTCGCTTTAGGGTTTATTGCCGACGACGGTTTAATTTTCATACTTGGCTAGATTATTCAATGCATCTGTCATCCCCAAAAGCAATCGACAGCTTGATTTTCTTTGTGTTAAGTCTCAATTCATACTTTGAGTTGCTATCGACCTTAGTCCTGTTTTGAGATCTAACACAAAGCCTGTTTTCGATTGTAATTAAGGATAGTACCGGGGTTTTAGCCGGTCTTACCTAACATATGTGATTGCTTTATATTAATTACATATGTTTGCCACTTATATGTGCAGATCGACGAGTATAAATGTGTCAATTGTGAAGTAGTCTTAAGATTTCTTTATGGTTGATGCGTTTATATTGGCCGATTGGCTCGTATAAGGTTGCACTAGAGTATTAGCTGGTGTAGTTATCTTAGTCATTCTCATCGGCCGATTTTATTAGCTGAGATCTATGTATCAATGAAGGCCGATAAGATTAGATTCATATCTTACTCATTTTCTAAGTGAGCCGATACAGCTTTGCCCTATCGGCTGGGCTATGACAATGTGTCATCGGTCTATCGACCGATTGGCCATTGTTTTCTGACTTGGTTCGCTTGTTTCTTGTTGATTGCAGATCAAATCAACTGGCACGCTCTACTTACGACTAGGCAAGCCATTTGGACCTGCACTGGAGCTAAGCAGATCTCCCAGGCCGCCGTGGTAACGCGGAACCCATTTGGTTGCTGGACGGGTCGAAATTCTGCGCCAACAGCGAGGTTCACGAAGGAATTTGTGGAACACATCCATCGGCCCATAAAATGAGATGGCTTTTGAAGCGCGTTGGATATTTCTGGCCGACAATGCTAGAGGATTGTTTCAAGTACAACAAGGGGTGTCAGGATTGTCAGAAGTTCGGAGCAATTTAGAGAGCACCGGCATCGGCTATGCATCCAATCATAAAGCCGTGGCCGTTTCGTGGATGGAGAATAGACATGATCGGACAGATCAATCCGCCATCAAGCAAAGGACACAAATATATTTTAGCGGCTACAGATTACTTCACGAAGTGGGTTGAGGCCATCCCTTTTAAGAAGGTTGATTCCAAGGATGCTACTCAGTTTGTTAAGGAGCATATTATTTATCGCTTTAGACTTCCACAGACGTTAACCACAGATCAGGGATCAATTTTCGTGTCCGATGAGTTTGTTGAGTTTGCTGACAACATGGGCATCAAGCTGTTGAATTCTTCTCCATATTATGCACAAGCTAATGGGCAGGCAGAAGCTTCTAACAAGACTTTAATCAAGTTGATCAGGAGGAAGATTGATGAACAGCCGAGACAGTGGCATACAACGCTGGCCAATTCCCTTTGGGCGTATCGGATGGCTTGTCATGGTGCAATTCAAGTGCCGCCTTATCAGTTGGTTTATGGGCATGAAGCTATGCTGCCGTGGGAGACCAACATCGGCTCAAGAAGGATTGCATTGCAAGACAACTTGACAGCCGATCAGTACCACAATCTCATGGTCGATGAGTTGGATGATCTAGCACACGTCCGATTGCGGGCTTTGGAAAAAATCAAGCGAGATAAAGATCGAGTTGCTCGTCATTATAACAAAAAAGTTATGGCCAAATCGTTTGAGGAAGGGGATCTTGTTTGGAAATTGATATTGCCAATTGGTTCCAGAGATAACAGATTTGGCAAGTGGTCATCTAATTGGGAAAGTCCTTTTCAGATTCATCGATGTGTTCCTCGCAATGCATATTTATTAAAAGGATTAGACGGAGAAGTTTTTAGCAGAGCTCTTAATGGCAAGTATTTAAAGAAATATTACCCAAGCATTTGGATCGACTCATGATCGGCTCGCTAGCCGATTAATGATAATAGCCGATGTGCGTTGCATCGCCTTTTGATGGCCGATATACACTATCGCCCTTAGTTCAAATTTTAGAACATGAGTCCTCATCTTCCAAAATTTGGGGGGCATATATATACTCAGCAATTCTTCAAATTTATCGGATGGATTATATCAGATGGATTACAAAATTTGTGGACTTTAAAAAATTTTTCAGATGGAATTTTTCAGATCATATTCGGCTAATTGGCCGATGAGATATATGTTCCTCAAAGACAAAGTTAACTTTCTACAGGGAGAAAATAAGAGTATATTGCATCAGTTTATGAAGTTCTGGATAGCTGCAATGGCCTTGCGACGAATTTGGTCGATATTATCTATTGCTTGAGCGTGATCGGCCGATGACCCTGGAATTGGTTTCAACGCCCTACTCAGGGTTGCAAGATGCTTGGCCGATGCTTTCAGCTTTGCTATTTGCTCTTCTATCGCCTTCGGGGAGGCAGCTATCTGGACTTCAACTTCCTTGATTTCTCCACGAGTTGCTTCTAGCTTCATCAACAGGTCTGCTTCGAGGCGACGGAGTTCTTCAAGCTTCTTGTTCAAGGCAATCGGCTGAACAACCAGCTCGTCCACTTTAGTCTTGTCAGAGTTTACTTGAGCTTTGCTAGCAGAAATGGCCGATTCCAAGCCTTCACGCTCCCGCCTCTCTGCAATTCTCTCTTTGGCCCTGTGAAGCTTGAAGTGGTACTGCTCCAAGAATATGGCTGGCGTCAAGATCTCCATCAGGTCTTTAGGCCGTTCATCTTGGATTTCTTGGACTCTGCTCCTGATTGGATTGCAATTCTCCACCAGCGACTCTATAGACGCCTCCAGCTGATTAACAATGTTAGACAGCTGGCCTTTTAGTCTTTCAGAAATTGATGGCTTGGCTGTGTTGAGCGGCTCTTTGTCCTCATCATCAAGAAATTGGCCGATGTCGAAGGCAAACATATCAGCTAAGGTCTGCAATCATCAAGATGAGACATGGTTAACTTAGTCAAAGTGAAATCGGCAGGAGATTCAAAGTGGTCTGGTTTACCTGTGATGGGATATCAGCTGTGGTTGCGTCGGCCTCCTTTTGTTGTTCTGAAATGGCAGGTGAAGGGGTTGGCCGATGCGGTGCAGGTGACGGAGCTCGTGGTTGAAGAAAAGTAAGAATGCAATGGTCAGATATACATTATTAAGAAGATGAGGCAGGTAGATCGGCACTTACCGAAGCAACTGGAGAAGGTGGTGGAGAAGGAGATGACGTTCTCAATCGGGCCTTGGCTGGTTCGCGTTTTTTCAAGGTGGCTTTCTTTGTCCTGGGCAATGGGCCCGATTAAGTTCTCTCCTTAAGCAAGGATGACGCAATGACCTGAAGAAATCAAGTTATAGTAGACCAGTGAACTAAAATTGAAAAACTACATGAGGAAGCCTATACTAACCTTGCGGACTGCGTGTCTGGTTCTCCTGGGTTGGGCAGCGTCAGCTTGATCATCGGCTGGTGGGTCTGCCATAGTTGTGGCCGATGGATCTTCAGTTGGCTTATTGGTCGATGGCTCTTCAGCAGCGCTGGCTGATGGATGTTGATCTTCGGGTATATCAACAGCTGTCGCATCAACCTCTTCCTCCATTACTTGGTCATCCAGGAATTCTTCCACGGAGGGGTCTAACTTGTCAAGATCGGCCTGGTCGTCAGTTTTAGAATTTTTGTCGGGTTTCTGAGTCTTTTCCTTTACCGACGCCTTCCTCTTGGTAGTTTCTCTGACTATCGGCCCTTGGAGCAGCGATGACACTTTCGGAGCAGTAAGGCCGATAGTTGATTCCATAACAGCCTTTCCTGATGGAGCCAGGACCAGAGCGTAGGTTATTCTTTGTCCGCTGTTGCTGACAGATGGAGCTGGGGCGTCAGGGACTTGAGGGCTGATATTGTCAATAAGCTCTGTCAAGTAAAACCTGGCCGATTGATGGAAGATGTGAGTAGCCCACTCATGCCACCATGTTTGGTAGCTGATATGGATGAAGGCACTCAACCACAATCGGTCGCAGTCCCCCAAAGTTGGAATTCTGGTCTCCAGGACTTTGCTCATGATCAATGCCGATGAGACCGTGCCCCTACTCTCCAGGAGCCGATGGAAGTGCAGGCTAACAGGAAACTGTCCAAGTCCACATTGTCTGGCAGCCACCATAGGGTTGTAAAATTCATATGACAAGCTAGTGCTTCTGCCTTGGAATATGCCTACTGGGAGCAGGCATGGGGTGACGCCGATCATGAAGATCTCCCTTGAGACCATATCGTCATTTAGCAAGCCCAAGTTCAGATCGGAAGGGAGCTCGAAATCGGAGTCTGAGGGATAGACGAACATATCCATCTTAACTGATGGTGGACCGGTGTAGAATCGGACGAACCATGCAGACATTTCTTCGGCCGATTGGTTAGCTCCAGGATAGACCGAGGCCGCTTCTCCAAAGGACATACATCTTCTAGATGAAGGATCTTCATTGTCACTGTAGTCCGATGGGAAGACTGAGTCCAATAGTGGAGGCCGATCGACCATGGTGTTGGTGTAGATGGTTAACCATAGCTGAATAAACCACCATGGACCTCCATGTGCCACTGTTCGATTCAGCATCAGATCCTGAGTGGCAGAGTAAAGTAGTCGATAGACTGCCCCAAGGAGGTATCGGCTGAGAGGAAATTTTTTCTTTTCAACCAGAGCTTGAGCTAGGTGTTGGCAGTTCAAAGTGGGGCCGCAGGTTGATCCACAGAAGATGTATCTTTCCAACCATAAAGTTAGAAAAGCCACATGTTCTCTCTCTGAAATAGATCCTTGCTGCATATGCTCAGAAATATATCCAGACCAGCCTCCAATCTTTTTGGTCTTCAATTTATGGCTGCTGTTGATGAGGAGGTTAAAGGGGTTGATTTCTGAGAGGATATCCAGGCCTGTTAGCATCTTGACGTCTATCAATGTAGGGGTCATCAGACCTTGCCGGAATAGGAAAGCGTTCAAAGTGTTGGACTAGAAATAGGTTGCGGCTGACATGAGGGGCTCATTTTTCTTGGTATCGACTAGGGACAGAGCAAGGCACTGGCCGATTCCGATTTCATCCCAATGGACTTGTTTGGCTACAGCAATTTTCTTGTACCAGGTCCTGTATCCATTGAGCTTCGACGGCCAAGATCTGAAGGTGTGTTTCCATGAGGAGACACTGGGCTTTGCTTGCTTGAAGGGGACTCTGTTCGATTCAACGTTTATAAGCCAAGTGGGGTCAGAGTTGCCCATGGGACCTAGAAGAAATCGATGTGATTTGTCATTTGTGGGGATCAAAATCTGATTCTTGAAGACCTACGGCGTGTGAACATTAATAAAAAATAAGACACGGGGGGCAAGAGCAGAAACCCTAGTTTGAAAAGTCTCGGCGGGAAAATGAAAATGCAAATTTGAGGAAGGATTGGTTTACCTCAGGGATCTCGGAGACGTAGAATGGTAGGCTCGCCATGGATGTTGTTGAGGGGGTCGCTGTTGAGGGGGTTACCGCCGAGAAGACGCTGAGAAATTGCCGGAATCGAAAGGCGTGAATGGCTAATGAGGAACTGCGCGTGGAAATCGGCGGTGGAAGGCTGCGAATCTAGATCTGCGTGGTTTTGGACAAACCCTAGCAAAGAAGTCGATGGGTTCCTCGGAGCTAATTCCGCCACATTATATAATGAAGCGGAATTGGGGGGCATGTGTTAACAGCAGATTTTCGTAATCTACTCGGAGAGGAAAGAGAAAACCGACGCAGAGAAGAAGGAGCGATTCGAGTCGGATCGGTTGTGCTATCGGACCAAGCCGGAGTCGGACCAAGTTCCGTATCGGACTCAGCGGTGCATCGGACCAGGTGGTATCGGCCAATGAGGGTTCAATGCGGCCATCGGCCGATGGAAGCAGGAAGCTAATGGAGGCAGCGTGGGCTCGGTTTGGGCTTGAGTTTAGCTTCAAAGGAGATTGCCAAATAGGGATAAGGCCCGGTTTTAGGCAATTGTATCTCTTAATTAGGAAGTTAAATTAGATTCGATCTGATCTATGGCAAGAGTCCGCCATAAGGACTTAAGATCGTGCCCTACATGGACAATGTTGTAAATCACAGGTATAAATATCCCGGTAGTTTGTACTTAGAAACTCTCTCTCAATTCAACAACAAACAACTACAATTCAATCTATTTTCGACGCATCGCCACCCTCGCAACAGGTTAACTTCCGGCGAGTTCTTGCTAACCCAGAGCAGAGGTAAGAACTCGTACCCGACGATCTACATCGTCGGGGCTAACATATCGCTTTAGACACGTTAAGCCCTAGCGATGTGATCGTCGTTTATCATGTCTTGGATGATCTTGATATGGCATCCTAATTCTATCTCGCCAGCGGTGAACTTGCTTTAGGGTTTATTGCCGACGATGGTCGAATTAGTTTGTTTGTCCAGATCATTCAAAGCATCTACCATCCCCAAAAGCGATCGACAGCTTGATTGTCTTTGCGTTAATTCTCGATTCACACTTTGAGTTGCTATCGACCTTAGTCGTGTTTTGAGATCTAACTCAAAGCCTGTTTTCGATCGTAATTAAGGATAGTGCCGGGGTTTCAGCCGGTCTTACCTAATACATGTGATTACTTTATGTTTTCATATGTATTTGCCACTTGCATGAGTGGATTGACAGATATAAATATATTTGTCACAAATTAATATCAGGATTTCTCTATGATCAGTATATTTATATCGGTCGATCGGTTCATACAAGTTTACACTAGAATATTAGCTAGTGTATCTACTTCCCTTATCCCTCATCGGCCGATATCATTAGATTAACACGGACATATTGGTGAAGGCCGATGAGATTAGATTTGTATGTTTATCTTATTTTATTATAACCTCAAGTAGGCCGATACAGCTTTGCCCTATCGGCTAGGCCTTCATGATGCGGCATCGGCCTATCGGCCGATCGGCCATTGTTTTCTAACATGGTTTACTTGTTTATTCTTGTTGATTGCGGATCAAATCAACTGGCATGCCCTACACATACCTAGGTAAGCCATTGGACCTGCACTAGAGTTAAGCAGATCTCCCAGGCCGTCGCGGAAACGTGGAACCCGCTTTGACGGTGGGGCGGGTCGAAATTCTGCGCCAACACCGTGTCCATGCCCTGCAGTTGCAAACTATAATTAATGATACTTAATGCACATAGCAACGATAGAAGCAATCATAATGACAATGAAATGGATGACATTACCTGTTAAGCATTTCAATGATTGGGTTGAAAGTTTTCTTTAGTTTTTGCATAGAGTCCAGGAAATGTATCATGCTTTTAGAAGTGTTTATGACAAGTGGATCCGGTAGAAACAACAAATTGTGTGAAATAATATACATATCATTGTATGAATACGAGAAAAAAATTGATACAAAAGATAGTAAAAACTCACTTTGTGTTGTAAAGCAAGAATCTGAAGGTCTTATAATGTTGCTGCATCAGGAATTTATAAATGTTATCCTCTGTTTCCTCTAAAAGGTCCTATCAATCTTCTCGTTAATTATTATGGGGTCCATGCTGAAATGTCCCCACCTATGGCAATTGAACCTCCATTCTACAGGGCAAAAAAAAAGATGTAAGATATCCGCCATGGGAAATCTTCGATGCTACATACGACAGGCCAAGAAATGAAACAAAATTAAATGACACTAACAAGAGAGATTTCAAGGGCGTCTTGATGATATACGTTGGAGACATCGCTGAAAGTTTATCCATATATCACACACCCCACGAAAGTAATTTTTGTCTTTAACTCTAGAAGTGAACATGATCCTACCATTGGCTGATTGTACCATGTACCATTGATGGAATCCATACATCTGTGTAGATAGATTCTTGACTAGCTCTGGCTCAACAAGTGGTTCGTCGAGGTTAAATTTGTGATGAATATCAGCCACTGATGCCTTCTTGATAGGGGCTATCCATAGTAGTTGCTCTTTGGTAAGATTTGTATCTTCCATAAGTTGTTTTACATTACACTCATGTTTAGATGGCATCGGGTCAACCGCTTGTTTTGCTTGCATTCCGAGCTGGGGGACAACTTTTGACTTTCATTTTGTCTTCTGATAAGACTTGTGTATTGAGTGGTCGTAGTCCGATACTATGTGGGCTATTGTCAGTTCTCTCATCATCTAAAAAAATGCCTTTGTTGTTGGGTCTTTTGGAACCTTCTTCTCTAGACTTTGCTCATCTTCATGATGTACTTTCACTTCATGCAGAACCAAGGGGGAAGGTTGTAGATACATAGGGTCACATGCCAAGTGCTATGACCATTACTCATCTTTCCAAAAGGATTCATGCCATCCGTACTTAAATCAAACCTTATGTTCCTTGCATCATTTCCGAAATCTTGAAATATTCTGTTGATGTTTCGCCACTGCGACCCATCGACGGGGTGTCTCAACATCCCGTCTTGTTTACATTCTCCTACGTGCCAGCGCATCATTCTAGCATGCGCTTTGTTCCTGAACAAATGTTTCAGACGTGGTATTATAGGGAAATACCACATGACCTTAGCAAAAACTCTCTTATTCGAAGGCTATCCGTCAATATCACCGGGGTCATCTCGTTTAATCTTGTATCATAATGCCTTACAAACCAGGCATGCTTCCAGGTTCTCACACTCCTCACCACGATAGGGGATACTATCGTTCGGACATGCGTGTATCTTCTGGACTTTCAGTCCTAGAGGGCAGACTACCTGTTTAGCTTCGTACGTTGTTGCGGGCAATTCATTTCTCTCTGGAGGAATATTCTTTACGAATTTTAACAACTTGTCAAATGCCTTGTGAGTCACACCATATTTTTTCTTCCATTGCAAGAATTCCAATGTGGTACCCAACTTTTGGTGTCACTATTTTCAATCTGGGTACAAGGACGTTTTGTGGTCCGATAAGATATGCTCCAATTTCTTGACCTTCTTTTCACTTTCGTAGTCATTCTTTCTGTTGCACAACATCTGACAAAGATCATCTGCATTGTCATTTTCTGAAACACCTCCGTCCGCCTCGCTTGTTGTACTATCTGCAAATCCACCGTATTGAGCCTAGTCCTGAATATTATTGTCTTCTTCTTCACCTTCTTCCATTGCAACCCCTAACTCTCCGTGCGAGGTCCAACAATTATAGCTATGCATGAATCCCGATTGTAACAAGTGGATATGAAGAATTCTTGATGTAGAATACTTCTTCTGGTTTTTGTACTTTTTGCATGGACAATATATAAAATCCTTAGGCTTGTGGGCATCAGCCACCCTCAAAAAATAATGCACGCCATCAATAAAATCCTTCAACCGTCGGTTCATGGTGTACATTCATTGCCTGTTCATCTACATCAAATAAAGAAATTTGAAGGAAGTGTGCGAAAGTAAAAATAATTAAATAAGCATTTAATAATTTAAAACATCATAAACTCAAAAGTTGAATGGATGAAGAGTATTGCTAACCACAGTTAGATTTTATTTATTTTTTGCCACTATCATAGTTTTTGTACCTATTTTACGTACAATGCCACATACTACTTTTTCTATTATCTATTATTTTTCCTTCATTTTCCATTCTTTTTCCCTTCACTTTCTATTATTTCCTATTTTTTTCCCTTCACTTTCTATTATTTCCTATTTTTTTCCTTCATTTTCTACAATTTTCTTTTGTTGCCTTTTTCTACATTTTTATCAATGTCTCTAAAATTATGAAGTGCTCTTATTTTCTCTAAAATTTTATTTTCTCTTATCTTTTTTCATATATTTTTGAGAGAGAATAACGTATGAAAACATAGCTAGAAATGTAATATGTTAACCACACAACAATACAGGATTAAGTTGCTAACCTTTTAAATCCCTTCAATTTATGTAATATCACCAAAATACTTTCATCAAAAATTTTGGCAGCACCTCCCTTCCTCCTCCTCCTCTTGGTAGCAATGGCTTGGGTTGGAAGAGGAAGAAGGCATAAAAAGGATTAGTATTGTTTTTACTACAGGGTGAGAACACCAACCGGTATTAAAGATCAACATAGTACCAGTTGGTCTCTTCAGCCGGTACTAACATATTATGTATGTTTAGTATCGGTTGGTAACCCAACCGGTACTAAAGTATTGATCTTTAGTATCGGTTGGTGATACCAACCGGTACTAAAGAAACCGGGGGAGCCTGATAGCCTCTGACATCGGTGAACTGGGAATAAAAACTATTTTTAGTATCGGTTGGTGTTACCAATCTGTACTAAAGATACTACAGAGGTGCAAGGCCTTTTACTTGGTAAAAAAATCATTTTTAGTATCGGCACTTATAACAACCAAGATATTTATGTTTTGAGCCGTTCGATCAAAGAACTCTTCAGTAGTGATGATTCCCCTTCACCATGTGACTTGTTTAGTCCATAAGTCCAAACAAGTTTCTCACTGAACATTCTGAACATTTTAATTTGGATCACATTCTCTCCTTAAGAGCCGTGACGGTCGCTCTTACATATCAACTGACCAAATAACGGTGAAGCTGACTTCAGGTCAGGTCGAGTGGACACCCGGACATACATAGCTAGCGGTGTGGCATATCCTACTTCTACGTAAGGATGTAAGTGGGTAATCCCGTTACCTCAAAAAAATATTGTTTTCTAGTTAATTTTCACATGATAGTATAAATGTTAAAAGAAAAAATAACTAGAGTGGGATAAGCGGGAAAAACACCCGCTTGGCCGCCTTAGGATCAGACGTGGGGGTTAGCTGCCTGGAAGCACCAAAACCTGCCTTTGTACTGACGTTTCTGTCAGAAATTTCAATCCAAATCAGAGGTAATAAATACAAGTTGACGGTGCATAAAGAAAACCACAAAATTTCTCTATTTTTTCAACTGACACATTCAGATTCCAGACCACTCAAACAACGGACACAGAATCCACGCGTGACACTATAATATTCCAGTAACAACTCCAAATTCAGAACTAATATAATTAAGGTTTTTAATTAAAGCCCTCTCATTTTGGTTTCAGATTATTAAGAAGAGCTAACGACCACTACGACTCGTAAGAACCTGCACCTATCTACATGCTCAAATCTTGACGGACTTGCACGTCGACGGCGAGGACCACAGTACCGGCTCGTCGCCCCGGGGAACCGGCACCCCCAGCGGGCATTCGTAGATGTAGAAGTAGTCCTCCTTGTACGGCCAGAACTTGTACGTAAGCGTGGTCCGGATCGTCACCACCACCTCGAACCGCCCCTGGACCCTCTCCTCGGCGAACCTCTTCACCACCGCGGCGCTGGCATTGTGCAGCCGCCCAGCGATCGCCACGTCCAGCACGGCGTTCCTGTGCGGCTTCTGCTTGAACGGCGGGAGCTCGTCGTCCACGGGGCCCAGCTTCTCGCCGGCGTAGAACGCCGCCGCCGCAAGGTGGTTGAACCGTATGGTGTATAAGGCGTGCGTGCTCTTGATGAGCAGGCTGGGGGTCATGTTAAACCGGAGCTCCAGAGCAGTAGGTGACCCTGCTTCCGCCACGGCTGCGCCAGCGCGCGGCGGCGTCTGGTGCAGCTCGAACTCGTGGACGACGGATGCGCCGAGCATGGGCTTCACATCGAACGGCCGGAGGATGAGCAGCCTGGCGATGAGCAGGATCAAGAACGACGCCCACAGGTTGGACAGCTGCTTGACGAAGAAGGCGAAGACCTTCTGCGTACAAGTCTCCGGCTCGAGAGATTGGGGAGTTTTGAGCAGCGAGCTGAGGCACTTGCAGCAGCAGATGTGGAGGAGCACGTTGTCGACGGCGTGGCAGAAGAAGAAGTAGAGGCAGGAGAGTAGGCAGTGCGCGTAGCTTCGTGCGTCGGGGAGGAAGTCGAGGCAGTCGCCGAGGTGGTTGAGGCACTTCTGAGGCTGGGACAGGGCGGCGGCGTCGTCCCTCTGGACGACCATTGCCGCTGGCGCGACGGTGATGGTGTCGTCGGTAGACATTTCCACTTGCAAAGTTGCAAAGCTCTTCAGGGAAATAGGGGGCTATGCCGCTATGGTGGTGCCGTGCAAAGTTGCAAAGGCTCTTCAAGGGGTAGGGGGTTATGGTGGTGCCATCCACGTAATTAATGAGCTGAGGTCTGTTGGCCTTGATTCTTCAGATATGTAAAAGAGCGATCCCAGGGCAGTGATTGCAATTTTGGAACGAAATTGTGGAAATTTCCAAAATATCGGTAATTTTGCCCCCGACAGCAAGCACATATCTCATCCAAAATTTTCACTTATTTTCAATTTTCTATGAATTTCGTCAAAGTTTATTCAAATTCATTTAAAATTCATTAAATTTTCAAATAATTTTGATGGAAAAAGTACCAAAATTTCACTGATTTCGGTTCTTTCAGGGCCCTGGCAAAAATCCCAATTTCGATAATGCAAACCCTGTCCTAGGGATAGTGTCGGATGGTGTCTGAAACGAGAATGTTATCTTAAAAAATCCCTTTGTTTTCAGAGGCGGCTCAGAATAAAACCACCTACTAAAATAGTTGAGGCAGTCATAGGGTTATAAACTCCTTGTAAAAATCTATTTTATAAAAGTTTTTTTAAGAAAACTGCCCATAAAAACAAGAGAATGCTACGAGACCGTAGTTTGGACGAGATTATACCGGTTCGGTATAAGGTCCTAATACCTAACCGGTATCATCCCGTTTGAATGAGATTCTATTGTATAGCAGCCGGTGATTTTGAAAGACGGTTCTAGTAAAAGAATGCCTCTACAAATGAATTTATCCTTAAAAACATGAATACTACAAAAGCAAATAGCATCAAGACCAAGAACACCAAGACATTCATCATTCTGAAATTAGTCCTCATCAATCAAGGTGCTCCATCGCTTCGTGTCCAACAAAAATTAATTCACATTTCAAATGTTGCATGTGTTAAACCAATAGAAATAAATTTTGATTGGTTGCATGCATACATGCAGGGCATTTTAGATACACATTTACTCTTGGCACAAATAATTATAGAAGCACTTTGTTTAGATATAATCATTTTGAAAAGACCTCAAAAATCTTAGGTGATGATTAAATTGGGATAGAGAGAGTATCACTGCTGTAGCTTTTGACGAGATCAACAAAGCACTTTGTAGATGAATGACTTTTCATTTGAGAATGTTTAGGGGCCTCAACAGTTGTTACAAGCTCTAATATCTCTTTTTGAAATTGAATTTTTTGAGCTTTTCAAAAACCTCAGTTGGAGACATGCTCCACATCCAAATTTTAGAGCTTTGAGATAATTTAAGTCCTAAAATATTCGTTGCAAAGCTTTGGCATGTGGTTCTTTGATGTCCAAATTTACATAATTCATTTAAAAATCATATTAAGTCCAATTGAGGTACAACAAAGTTCTTTGAGATTTTTATGATATTCTCTTTAAGATTATCTAGTAAATATTTTTTTAGACAATTTAATTCAGTGTCGAGGATAAGACATATCTCATATATATGGTTCACGGTATACGAAAATACCATATACTAATAGTATACGAGAATGTATCTTTTGATTAAGGAAATATGATGCATAAAAAAGAAAATTATGTTATTGGCACATAAGGTATTCCGGATAAGAAAGGAGAAACGGGGTCCTACTCGAACATTAGAAGGACTACTCGAATCATATCCATACTTGTTTTCCTAGTTCATTTGGACAAGGAGACATCTGAGGGTATAAATACAAGACCCCCTAGGATGAGAGGAAAAAGGCTAAGTTAGAATATAAGTCTAGACAAACTCAATTTGGAGCCACAAAGGCCAACATGAGAGATCTAAAACCATCTCCAATCTCGTCGAGATCATATTTGAGGAAGAAGACTACACTAGCCTCGATTATATGTGAAAGCTCCATACCGCCAAGCTGACATCGACTAGATTAGATCATCCCAAATACTATACTCATGTGATACTGATATATAAAAATAACATCGGCTTCGGCTAACAGCACTATGGCTATTACATGTCAGTCAAGGGGCCCGAACATATATAAAAATTCCGTCTCCTGTCTCTTTTACTTCAATCTCGCGTATACCCTGGTTCCAACGATCCTCATACTCAACAAATACCATCTGCAGGTATAGTTCGTCGATAGCGGCGTGCCAGCTAGGGGCGTTGGTGCTTCAAGGTTTTGGTGAGATGGGTTTCAGGATGCAGATTTTTCGACGAAAACCTTTTCGACGACTTCGGCTTTAGGAGATACGACCCAACCGGAGTGCGTTCTCTTATAGAACGGGACTCTTGTCATTTCAATCTTTATCAAGACATCGTCACTATGGATTTTTCGATGAGAGATACTTCAACGGCTTTGGTTGTGGGATATATGACCTGACCAGAGTACGTCGCCGCAAACAATTCAATCTCTCTAAGATCAACCAAGCTTCAAAACGTCGTCGCTGCTGTGGAGGACATCAATTCAATACCGTCGGCCACAAGACCTCAGCCTGGGCCGACTACTCCCATCCGACATCCGCCACCAAAAGGTTTGAGGAACTGCCGTCATCATCATTGGCAAAGTCCGAGACCGACCTATTGTGGCCTGCTCGAATATATTGTCCAGTTGTCCTCGTCAGATTTCGACATCAACGGTCAACCTACTCGAGCACCAGTCAAATCCGGAACGAAATCAACAGCACAATCATCGACATTTTTCCCTTCACCAGATCACCAATACCAAGCAGCACACATCATATATATCTAGGCCATGTCATGGATAGATCGTTTCGATCACGGGCTGGCTATCGTTTCTGATCGATCTCTCAGCCAAATGACCAGGTCGACAACTGCATGCACACACATCTGTTACCAGCAAAAAAACAGTTGATCAATATACGCTACTGGAGAACTGATCTTTCGTCGTGGTACTCAAAAACACAAATATATCGGCTAGATTAAAAACCGGTAGTAAAGTATCTTTAGTATCGGTTCTAAAAGTCCAAATCCCTATAAACATTTAAGTCCTAGTTTGTGTTACCAACCGGTACTAAAAATACATTTTTAGTAGCAGTTGGTAACACCAACAAAGACTAATGTTGGAGGATCTTTAGTCCCGGTTGGTGTTATCAACTGGTACTAAAAATATATTTTTAGTACTGGTTGGTAACACCAACATTTTTAGTAGTTAATGTTACTCACCGGTACTAAAGATGTCTTCAGTGTTAGTTCAAAAAGAAAACATCTTTATCCAAATCATATGTGTGTAGTAGGTGAGATGGTAACACGTTTGAGGGCTGAGGTGAGAGATCTTGAGTTCGAATCCCACATCCCACATACTAGTCTCGGTTGCTATAGCTAGTATTAAAGGGGTTCTTAACCAGTAGTAAAAATCGTTTCCCCGGTAGTGATACCTATACTACTACTGTCCCTTCAAAACGTGTACTCGGAAGTATACTACAGAAGTCCATATATATTATATCTGATGAATACGAATCAAGGTATTTAAGATTTATTTTTACATTAATCTACTAATTTCGTAGATACATTTGACATGTATCTATACAGGTATGCAATATTTTATATATATAATTTACTGTATCTATTTCTAAATTCATAATCTATTATGTTTACCTGTGGCATGTTTTGTATACAATATCTATTGTGCAAACGTTTCCTATATATATTAGGTCGACTACGGTCTAGTGCTAGGGCCCGATATGTTTCTTCTGTATAAATCATGCTGGTTTACGATATGCATAGTACCAAATATTCAATCTGTTCATTACATCCCGAGAATATTAGAAGATTTATACAATTTTTCGAGTACGTACTCGGTATTCTCTGCTACATATCTTGCCTTTTAGAAAATATTTTTTAGGAATAATTGAGCAGTCTAGTGGGCAAAGGTCAAGTATACCCCATTGTCGAGAATGTTCTCGAACAAACGACGAGTTGTCAGACCAAACCAATTAACAAAGACCGGCGGCCTATCTCACATATAGTTCCGGTCACAACCCGGTCTGTTTGTGAAAAGGTAGCTATGTACAATCTTCTCATGAAGTTTGTCGGCTTGATGACTCGATATGCTTACGAACGGACGTCCGATATGCTTATAAGTTTTCTATGTGAGTCATGCTGGCCACATAAGATGCATATGTAATAACCAACTCAAGCGCCTCTAAAAGTGGTCGAGGTACGACCACAATTGGTCCTCGGCTAGCGGTTGTAGTGATCCTCCTACCATCTCTACGAGTGGTCGAGAATGACTACACTTGGTCCTCGGCCAGCGGTTGTAGCGATCCTCCCAACATCTCTGCGAGTGTCGAGAACGATTACACCAGGTTCTAGGCCAGCGGTTGCAGCGATTCTCCCATCAATTCTACGAGTGGTCGAGAACGACTATACTTGGTCCTCGGGCAACCGTTGTAGCAATCCTCCCACCATCTCTACGTGTGGTCGAGAACGGCCACACCTGGTCCTCGGCCAGCGGTTGTAGCAATCCTCCCACCATCTCCGTGAGTGGTCGAGAACGACTACACCCTATGTAACACCCTGAAAATTTCAAATTTTAAATACAAAAAAAGAGTTTGGAATAATCAAAAATCTTTTTCAAAATTTTCTCATGCTGCTATATTTTGGTTTTTCTTTTCTTTTTCTTGTAATGCCAGTGCTAGATTTATGAATTTAGAATAATATTTCTTGAAGAACCATGATTATGAAATAATATCAATTAAGAAACACTTGTAAATAAAAGCAAATACTAAATTATTTTCCAAAAAGTTCTTTTAATGGATTAATATTCCTTTATGGAAATATTTTATAAATAAAGGACACTAATAATTTATTTTCTAGAAACCTATTTGTGAAACAAAATTCTTTAAAGAAACAAATTTACTAAGCTTTTCTTAAAAAGTCTAATTCCGGTCCCTCATGTCCTCTCTTTTTCCTTTTTCCTTCCCCTCCTTCTGTTCCTAGCCCGACTCATCCCAATGGCCGAGCCAGCCTGGCGAGCTTTCAGGCTATCGAGCCGAGCCGTCGCCCGTACCGGCTTGATCCCCTTTCTCCGTGAAGCTCGGTCATGATCGATCGCTTTTCATCGCCGATCCGTCGGAGTCCAAGCGGCCTTGTCAGTGATGAACTCATCGCCAAAGTCCACACTAACCACCGCGCTCCGTCACTGCCAGAAATCACTGAGCTCCCAAACCCCAACCCAAGCCGTGCTGCTCCCTTGCTCCTCTTGTGCGACGCATGTGTGTCCCCGCTCGACACGGAGCCATGATGGAACGGGCCTGGCATGGACGCCAACGCGCCATACCACCATCTCACGCGTGCCACAACGCACCCCCCAACCCAAGCCGTGCTGCTCCCTTGCTCCTCTTGTGCGATGCACGTGTGTGCCCGCTTGACACGGAGCCATGACGGAACGTGCCTGGCACGGACGCCAACGCGCCATACCACCGTCTCATGCGTGCCACAACGCATAGTGCCATGCACCGCTCGGGCCACGCACACGAATGTTGCATCATGCCCATCCCGCATGTGTCGCTCCCAAGCTTTGACCATGCATCGCGAGCCACATGACGAACCACGGACACCGTGCCGTCCTCGTTCAACACCCCGGGACCCTCTCCCTTCCAGGCTTTCCACGCGGTACTGGCACCCACTTGCACATCAGCCACAGCGTCACACAGCAACATGGCCCTTCGCCCATCCATCCCGGCTCCGCATGCACTCTCGGTCTAGTGCACCTTGGCACCGCTCCAAGCTCATTGGTGTCCCGCGTCCAATCCGAAAGGGGTGAGCCGGGCTCATCCATGCCACACTGCCCTGCTCATCCTCACTTCCATGTGCCACCCCATCCCCTCCCTTTGCCGAGTAGCGACCGTCGCCTATAAAAAGCCTCGCCTCACCCACCTCATCCCTCCATTTTCCCTCTCCCGTGCCATCTGCATACAATCCTCCTCGCCTCCACCCAACTGGCCTAGGGCACGCGATCGAACACTTCGCATACGCTCGAAGCCGCTCCACCCAAATCCACGCACCACTCCTCTTCGCCCAGCCATCCTTCACCACCATTTCGGGTTGCCTCTCCACGGCAACCCCGAGCCGAAGCAAGCAGGAAATGGCACCACATGGGTAAATCGCTCGCGCGTGACGACGACGACTTCATAGCCACAAGCGACATTGGATGAATTGTGGCCATGGACGAACCGCAAGCAAACCTCATCTTCGTTCTGCCGCCAGGAGCATGGATGAACAGCGAGCTCAACCGTCCTCAACCCGTTCCTCTACGACCGTCGTTTTGCCCCTGTCGTCCTTCAGTGTGTTGCTCCTCGGCTGCCGCCCGATGAGAAAATTGGGCCACCATCCTCTCCCTCCTCCTTCGCTGGCCATTTGCTTGGTTGTCGCGGCCGCAACACGGCCACGCTCGCACCCCAACTCACGCGCACCCGCACCCAATGGCACTACAACCCAACTCACGCACACCCACACCCAATGGCACTAGCTTTGCATTTTTTCCCCTTTGTGTTAAATTAGGAAAGCTGGTGATTAACTCGTCGTTCATTGAGCAGGTAAAGTTTGTGAAGATGAAGCCGCAACAGTCGACGAGGAGCCATTACTGAGCAAGGCAAGTCACTACGCACCCCTCATTGAGAATACTGATCCTATCTTTATAAATGTGTTGATTGCAAACAAAATTGCATACTAATTATAAAATACGTACCTAATCTTGATTATGAGCCACCCATGAAATTGTTATCCATATCCCTTGTTGTCTGAGTTTATTAATTACGCGTGGTCAATTATTGACACTTCTTAGCTTTGCTTGTCAGACGATTATACACTCCATGCTGGGTATATGGATGTAAGGCGGTGATCACTAGGTGGGAGTGATCGTCAAAAGAACGAGTCGAGACATGAGAGCCACCCATAATTCAAAACCTTTGCGAAAACTAAAAACTTCATAAATAAAATAATTTCGACTGGGGTAGCACAGATAAAATATGGGTGGTTCTATGAAACGACAAACCACTGACCCTGGTCAGTTAAGGACTGAGTCAAGAAGTTATGCTGGAAACGAACTGAGTACGACTGCATTACTCGAATGGGTATAGACCTGGTGGATTCGGTAACACATGTGGGGTGACACCTATCATGGTAGTTCTACAGTTGTTACCATTGTGAGGGAAGATGTGATGGATCGATTGATGACATGTCAAAAACTAAAAATGCACCTAAGTATATATTATGTAACCCCGTAGTACCTTGGGAACACCAGGACTCTTCTCACCATCGGCTCGAGGTAGGGTTGGGCGCTGGGGTGGAATGGGGATTCATAGTCCTTGGAGCGGGTGCCGTAATGCAAGGGTGACCGAAAACCCGGGCCATGACAAGCCTCATGTGTTGGGTCCGTCACGAGGTGCTGGATTAAAATGTACATCCATTGTAGTGTGAGTAAGCAAATCTATTCGAATAGCCATGCTCGCGGTTAATTGAGCGCCGAGACTTGTACTACTCTTGACTAGCCTCATAAGTTTTAACCTTGCTTAGAATATTATTGGGAGGGAATGTGTGACCTTGTCTAACGTGCAGGAAGGTCGGAATGGTGGAAAAATATGAAAAACTGGATGTAAGGGTAAACCGGACCAAGCAAGGCTTGGGGAAGGTGGATGAACCCTCATTGAATAACGACAACTTCAATTTAACGTTGTTTTTAGTTAAAACAGTTAAGCCATAGGTTTGTGAAATGATTTGTGAAATCTAGCTTTATGCAAATAAACCAAGCCATCCTTGAACTCCTATGTGCACCAAATGCATTATGTAGTAGTAGCTTGCTGAGTACGGTTGGTACTCACCCTTACTTAATCAACTCTTTTAGAAGAAGGTGTTGGAGCCGACCCGTATGCATGCTATGCTGACAAGGAAGTGCCGAAGACGGTAGAGTAGGGACATAGGTTCAACAGTCGCTGCCTGTGGAATAAGATTTGGTATTTCGTACTATCTTATCTACCTCTTTTGGTATTTGGTATTGTAATTGACCATGCTTGATCTATTTGGGTCTCACTTGGGCAACCCATGTATTATTAATGTATTGTAAAACCTTTATAACGATGTCAGCTATGTGATATGCAACTTTGCAATGTGTATACCATCTACTAATCTAGGGATGGTATTGTAAACACATGAGGTTTCGGTGTACAAAACACATGATGCTATGTTTATATCATGCTATGTTTGTACAAAACACATTCCATCATTGATCGGTTGTATATCATGATAAAACACTTTTAAGAAATCACCTTCCCAGACTTTGCCAGACAAACAAGCACTTCCTTTGATTTTCCAAACAGACAAATCGGTTATAGCAACATTAACTGACCTGTCAGCCAGCATGATCTCTATTTGGTCACCTTGCCATTGAACCAAACTTTGATGCATCGTTGATGGAACACAACAATTGGCATGGATCCAATCCCTACCAAGAAATAGTTTATAAGACCCCTTTCCATCAATCACAAAAAATGTCGTAGGAATAGTTTTGCTACCAACAATCAACTCTACATTCAACGCCCCCCTTGGCCTCCGATGAATTCCTACCAAAGTCCTTTAGAATTATATTTGTCTTGATGAGATCTTCTAGAGTCTTCCCAATATTTCGATAAGTAATATATGGCATCAAGTTTACTGCTGCTCCACCATCAACCAAAATCTTTGACATTGGCTTCCTATGAACAAAACCTTTGATGTACAATGGCCTAAGCTACTAACGCTCAGACTCTTCTGGCTTTTCAAATGCAACTTGTTGAGGTGGTAAGACCAATTGCACCATAGTTTCCTCACAATCTTCATTATCAGATAGTGGTGCTTTATGTTCTGCAGGCAAAACAAAAACCATATTGATTGCAGCCGAAGGTCCTGCCTCATCAGTCTTAGTCTTAACAGACCATTTTTTTCTTGTTTTCTTCGGCTGATGATCAATCCCTTCTTCCAACTCCTGTGCTTGCTCCCGATGCCTTAATCGTTGAACTCTCCTCTTCTGATTCTTAGTAAAAATTCCACTTGGGTACCATTGAGGATTTTGTATCTTCCCTTCTTGATCAAACTCTTCATCTTCAAAATAATCTTTATGAATTGACCCAAGACGCTCATGAACTAAAACTCACTTTGCCGTCGATCCCAATCATAGTCATGAGAAGACCATCGAGAAGAACTCCCATGATCATAATACTTTGGTTTCCCGTTACTGCATTCCGAGCAATCTTCAACTGATGGTAATCTCATGCCTTGGTTCCAATAGAAATGAGAAAAATTCACAATCCCAATGTGGATTACAATGAGGCTCTTTATCGTCGTAATATTTTTGTGCTCTCTTTTCCTGACGCCTCTGGTATTTCTCAATTATATCTGATGAACTCGTCTTTGATTCATGATAAGCCCGATGACTCCTATCGGCTTGATCATCCGATCATCCTATATAAACCATGTTCACTGGGAAATGATGTCCATTAATCTTCATCGGTTTCTTGCCATCATCAAATTTTATTCTCCCTTGCTCCATAGCCGATTGAATTTGTTGCCTAAAAACCTTACACTCTTTTGTGTGATGAGAACTTGAGTTATGCCACTTGTAATATTTTCTCTTCGTCAACTTATCAGGTGATGGAATAACATGATTCTAAGGCAGTTGAATCTGTTTCTCTTGCAAAAGGAGATCAAATATTCCATCGATTTTGCTTATGTCAAAGTCACATCTCTCTTCTTTTACAACATCTTTAAACTATTGACAAACAACCACCTTTTTATTCCTTGACCACTCTGCCAAGCCAATTTTATGATCTTCTGCTTGATCTGCATTTGACGAGTAATTACTAACATGAGCAACCTTCTTGGAGAACTTCTCTTTTCTTGCTTCTTGAAACTGCTGCTCATGAGCCGACATCTTCTGTACCAACTGAGATAAACTTTCGAATTCTTCCGATGAAAATCTTTCCTTGATTTGCCCCAGCTATGTAATAGGTTGGTACTATACAAGGACATAGCAAGGTTGAAGCAAGGATGTAGAAAAAAGATCTGAAGCTTAGTCTTCCAGCTTGCTTTCATAGTCTCTTTTCTTTTGTTTTATCCTCAGTTATGAGGCTTGGGGCATAAAGTATCCTCTTTATAACTTTTTCTGTGTATGTCCATTTATAGATATGGAGACCAAATTTCTATCCATTATATATATAAAAAAGCAGGGACCAGGATGGAGTGGGAGTAGGGAAGAGCTGATGAGTGACTCTCCATCCGAGGGTCAATTTGATTGATAAAAAAAAGCGTAGAGCTCTAGATTTGTTTGAAGTATCGTGATTCTTTTGACGATATATATTAAGACAATATCTGCATTGAATATATTATTGCTTCATTTGTTGGCCGTGGTATTTTTTTATGACCTTGGAATCTGATCATATAAAATGTTCTATTGGCTGTTTTAAGCTTACCGTGCAATATTCCCCATCATTAGGTCCATCAAGTGATGGTCGGTCTCTGCTTTTTGCTCAAATAAAAAAAGGGTTAGTTGGATCACATCATGTTGTCTCGCTTTTGGAATCTTTTCGATAGTTGGATGAAGGTTTAGGTTTATGTCTCCCTTATGCCTCTGCAAGCTGGTTGAATTCAACTAGAGACAGAGCAAACCATATTGACTCTTCGTTAGGCTTTGTTTATCATTGTTATGCACTGTATAATCTGGAGATGGTTTTTCAGGGATAGTCCTTCGTTTTTCATGTTTTAAAAATAATAATTACAGGAATTTTAAAAAACTTGATAATATAGAATAATGTCTGATATAAAGATAGAATAATCTTTAATTTAAGAACATGAGATAGAATAATCTTTAAAAACTTGATAAGATAAGAATTTATATCTTTTATTTGTGTTTTATTATGTATATCAAGTACAATGCATTTCGAGATCTACGGGATAAACATCAGAGCGAACTTCATGAAACTTAACACCGTAGTCCGGTAGCAGCCTATATATAGCGATGGTGTCAAGGCCTATTATAGAAGTACATGTGGTATTTCCATCGAGCAATGGTGTGTCCTCATTTTTACATGTCTTATAAATGAACAATGTTTTTTAAATGATCTTATATCACTTCATAAATATACATGTCTTTGTCAACCATATTTGTCATATATTCTTTTAAACTTGTAAAATTTAATATTACGTGTTGGCAAGTGAATAATCTTGATTTAATTTTTGCTGCAGCGGATTGAATTTTCATCTAAAACGAGAATGGATCAAATTTATAAGAGCAGCTGACAAAGCATACGAACCATGCATGCATATGAATAAGAGTTGGATCAAAATTAACTGCGGGTTTGAATTTAATTGACAAAAACCATTAGCATAAAGAAATCATACAGATATATCGCCCACGTACTAATATTCAGTCCTAAGTATTTAATATTCAGTCCTAACCTAATACTTATTACTCCCTCCAGGGGTGGAGCTAACGACATAGAAGGAGTACCACTCTTGCTTTACTATGCTTTGGATCGAGTTTAAACTGATGTGGGTGTCTAAATTTGCATTGAGAAAATGCATATATGATGAAAATAGATGAATTATGTTAAACAAATCTCTTGATCGGGTTTCTGGGCACCCCCTCTTACGTGTAGCTCCACCCTAACACCTTCTATCCTAGTTTGATCATCCTCTAAGTAAAGAGCACCAAGATCAAGGATACCAAAACATCCATCATTCTAAAATTAATTATCATCCATCAAGGTGTTTTGTTGCTTTATATCCAATATAAATTAATTCATACTTTTAAATGTTGCATAGGTTCAAAGAATAGAAATTAACCTTGGTTGACTGCATGCATACAGTTGCATGTATGTAGGGCATCCCACGATTCACATTTACTCTTTGCACAAATAAATAAAGAGATATTTTGTTAGATAATGATCATTTTAAGAAAGCTTCAAAAATTTTATGTGATGATCAAACTGGAATCGATGAAGGGAGTATTTCATTAGTTTCACTTATTGGGAAGGCAAAAGCGAAACGTGATCATATAGTATAAAAAACGTGATCATATAGTATAAAAAACATAATCACATACATTATTATTATAAGTTTTACAAAGAATTGGAAAGGTAGTAATCATAATTTTAAATATACATGTTTGAGTAATGATGTATCATATATTGTTTTATCTTATCAAAACATTAAATAACAATTTGGATAACATGAATGATAAGAAAAAAAGGGAGATCCACTTGTTGGTTGATTTTATTGGTTATTGCTGACATAATTAGAGAGAGATAAGATTCCACCGTTGTCTTCTCTAATAAGAAAAGAAGCATATAAGAAAATAAGATATAAGATTTAAAACATTACCATGATCGATGGTAACAAACTCAAAATCCTATCCGGATTGCCCCCAAGTCCACCCGTTGAAATAAAAAGGAGAAGAAGGCGTTAGGGAAAAGTGACGACTAATTCCAATGCCAAATTCCCGAAGCTCTAATAGAGCCCGATTGATTAATTGCCAAATTCGTAGTGCAACCCGCTCCCGTACAGGTGAAAGAAGAAGAAGGAATCCAGAAGTGTAACGATGAAGAAGAAAAGAGGAAGAATAGAACCGAAACTAAACATCGGCTTTAATGGCTTCACATCATGGTCAGTGACATTGGCTTCAAAGGCTTTACATCATGGTCAGTGAATCAATAATTTTCACATTAATTAGTAGTGGTGATCATGTTTAAGCTAGGACTTAAGATTAGATTAAGTAAATAAATTCCAACACAACTCAGCGGCAAAAATATATCTCCGCGATACACATGGATATATCGAGACTGTACGAATTTCATCCACCTGTACATATGTATCCGTTTCGGTGATGGTAGCAGTTCTTGACGACGGTGCAGGCATCACCGTCGAAAAGGTTCGCAGCTCCAAGCGCCGTCGCCGTCGGCGGCGCCGGGAAGTGTAGGGTGCAGACAAAGTCGTACCAATGGCGAACCCCGGGCACATGCACGGCGGTCTCAATGGTGAAGTAGCCTCTGCCTGCTTCCTCCGCGTACGTCCTGGTGACCGCCGCAGCGACCTTGCCGCCGAGGGTCTCCCCGCCCTGCATCCCCATGGGCACCACGACCGTCTGCTTGCGTCGCAGCCTGAACGCCGGCAGCTTCGCCTCCGGACCAATCTTCTCGCCCCCAGCGTACAGGGGAGTCATGGCGACGTTGTCGAAGCTCATGGATAGGATGTTGGGGTTGTGGAAGCTGAGCATGACGGTGAAGTTGTAGGCGACAGTGGAGGTGGTGTTGTCGAAGTCGAGCTTGAAGAGGGTGGTGCCGTTTACCACTAGAGGGACGATGGAGTCGTGAGGTCGTAGAAGCATCACTGGAAGCGTCACCACCGTCGTCAACAGGACAATGGCTGCTATTATCGCGAGGCAGAATCTCCCGCTTCCACTTCTCAAGAACTCAAGCAGCATTGCTGCCTGCCGAGAGAGCGAGCAGTGATTTTGCTTCAGCGTGGACAGGTGACAGCTTCAGATGGTGCCCTAAGTCTTAATAAGGCTTTAATGGAAGGCTGATAGCTACTCAACTCCAGGATATAAAAGTTAAAAGAGTAATAATTGAGCTCGCTAATATTGGTACTACTTCGGAATTACTTGTCATCCTAGTTTTGTACATCACCTGCATTATTAAACTACACAAAATTTTAAAAATAATGGTCAAAGAGAGAAAAGTTTTACTCAAGGCAAAGCTAAAAAGATATATAGATAGGTCATTTGAACCGGATCGAGTATCAAAGCTTCTAAATGCAGGTATTTTTTTTCCTCTTCAGGGGTTGTTTGCATCTAACGTTTTGATAAATCAAATTTACCTTAATCGTGTTTTAATTAAAAACTATGCTTGTTGACTATAAGGAATTCCATTTTTTTTAAATCCCCCAAATCGCATTTTTTCAATAAAGATTGCACGGCATTTTTGCAAAAAAACCAATCAGTTCCTTGTGCTATTCTCTCGTATCTGCCAACCAAGATTTTACATAAAGAAAAAAATTGTGGCTGTAGGATAATGCAAAAGTAAATCTTCAGGGAAGACACATCGAAAACTGGATATTTACCGGTAGCCACTGCCTATATACTATTTTTTTCCATCGTATTTAGGAGGAAGAAAATGCATGATATCATGGAGATGCCACTAAGGACAAGTCTAATAGAAAAGTAAGCAGCCATCTGGCTATGTGTTATTTTCATGTCACTAAAGTTATATAAAAATTAACCGCGTCATAATTTTTGTTTATATGTGGGCCAAACCGTTGTTCTCTCTCCTAATCTATTTACCAATAGCAGAAGCTCTTTCCATGTGGGCCACCTTTAATTTTCTCTCACCTAATCCTTTCCCCAATCACGGTATCTCTCGTAGGCGTGACATGCCTAAACGCCAGTATGAAGCCATCGACTGATTAGTCCACCGCTTCTCTTTCTCTTCACACCTCTCTTTCAGCTATGAAAAAAAGCTGATGTCAGTGGCTAATAGTAAGCAAACTTTTTTTTATTGCGGTTGCCCTAAGGCTACCTGGTTCATATAGAGCTGGTTGCATTCAGACTACAGCAGATCCAATATCCACCCTCCACAGCGAGGAGCCCTGTCCCCCTAGCCATTGAACAGGGCGCAGGCAAATCTTGGACTGATACATGGCCATCCTCAAACCTAATGGAAAGCAGAGCCCCTAGAGGTGAGGTGGAGCCCTGAAACCCTCAGGGTGGCGACAATGTGAAAATAGAGAGGATCTTAAGCCCCCTAAGTGGTTCATATACACTATGGGAGTGGTCCTTATAGCAGTCATTTGAATGAGCTAGCATTACATATAAGGACCGGTCATATGGAATAAAAAACACATTGTTTATCTCTCATCTTGAACTCTCCCCTCTCTCTTTAGTGTATTCCGTTGCTTGTCGCCATGGGGAAGAGGAAGAGGGCACATTCAAGAAGCTGATGGCATCGGAGTTCCGCCCACGAGTCGCTATAGCCACCACCGCCGCCTCGGGTGGGTCACTGTTGCCGCTACCCAGTTCCACCCTCGAACGCGGACGCCGTCGCCGCCATTGCGGCCTCCTCGGGAAGGTCACTGCCGCCGCCATCGAGTTCCGCTTGTGAGCGCATGCACCACCGTCGTCATTGAGGCCTCCTCATGTGGGTCACTACCGCTGTTGCCAAGTTCCACCCACCAGGGCCGGGCCCTGCCGCCGCGGCCTTGTTGTGCGGGCGCCGCCACCATTGTCTCTTGCCACAGGGGCGCTCGACGCCATTGCCGTTTCCTCCTCTTGCTCTCGCCACCTACTCCACCGAGCACGAGCGCCGTCCTACCGCCACTGCTAGGTCTGAGTAGTTGCTTTGGGGGAGAAGGGATTGGAAGGGGAGAGAAAACACTGGTTAGGAGGGTAAAACGAGGGACCCAACTTAACACTCGTCTTTGTCATATACTACATTGTGGGAAAGGTGTTATATCTCGGTGGAACCCACATGGGACCCACTATAAGGTCTAGTTAGCCCATATACATTGCTGATGCCCTCAAAGCCCAGGTGGGTCTACCCAGAAGGACAAAGAGGCAGAGCCTGAGCTGACCTCCTAATGGAAGTTGGACGGTGTAAGCCATCTCACCTTGGGTCCTTGATGTCTTCCCATTTATATGTGACAAAGCATTTATCTACTCCGGGGCGAGGCGCGTGGGAAATGGGCGGCAACTGCTGCACCTACCACCCATCGTGTCGGCCCTTGTGTACCCTGTCAGGGTAATGAGCATCCGGTGATGAGTATCCTAATTTTTCTCTTTGTTTTATTGTACCAATCAACAAACAAGTTATAATTCAAGTAACAACAAAAATTCAATAGATAACTTGGCTAGGCTTACAAGTACTGCAATCCAAAACCCAGAAAATTTTTCCACCCGTGCTTGATCAAGACGAACAGAAGATGAGATCCTCTCGAGAGTCAAGTGGCGCTTCTAGAAATTAATGTCATAATCTCGCCCTTCTTCACAACCTCAAGCCCAGATGGGTTTACTCAGAAGGACAAAGGGGCGGAGCCCGAGCTGACCTCCTAATGGAAGTTGGACGGCGTAAGCCATCTCGCCTTGGGCCCTGATGTCTTCCCATTTATACGTGACAAGGTGTTTATCTACTCCGGGGCGAGGCGCGTGGGAAATGGGCGGCAACTGCTGCACCTACCACCCGTCATGTCGGCCCTTGTCTACCTTGTCAGGATGATGAGCATCTGGTGATGAGTATCCTAATTTATCTCTTTGTTTCATGGTACCAATCAACAAACAAGTTATAATTCAAATAAAAGCAAAAATTCAATAGATAACTTGGCTAGGCTTACAAATACTGCAATCCAAAACCCCAGAAAAATCCTCCACCCATGCTTGATCAAGACAAACAGAAGATGAGATCCTCTCGAGAATCAAGTGGTGCTCTTAGAAATTAATCTCCTAATCTCGTCCTTCTTCACAACTCAGGACGGCAGCCTTCAACCCTTCGTAGATGGGATCACCGTCTCCCAGGTAATCTGGAGGAGACCTCGATAGAAATGACCCAACCAAAAATATAACCTTTATCTCCTTAATTATATAACTGATGATATATATACGAAAATCAATGTGCCTTTTGGCATGTTTCCATGTGTTATTAAGTAGAAATTTTGCAATTTTTTATAGAATTAGTTCAATTTCCATATATTTCAAAAATTCTTAATGATCTTTTCTTAGGTATTATTTAGTGTTCATTTGTTGTGTATAATTATAATTGAATTATCTATTAAATGATAAAATAGGTGATGATATTTTTAAAGGTGTTTCAGGTTTTGGTTGCAAATTTATGCTTGATGAGTCAAATTCATGCCATGGAACCTACACCCATGCCAGAATAGATACTATATTGATAGGTACTACGGCCTAATCAATTTGCATGTGATCTCCGTTGATCTATGCTTGATATTTGCTCCTTCATTCAAAATAATTTTAGAGCCCGTTGGATTCTTCTAGATTAATTCCAGTTATTCCTTTGTATTTTTTTCTCTCATATCATTCTGTAATTTATTTGAAAAGTAAGGTGTGCCACGTGGCCCAATCAAAACTGGCAGACACTTCCAGCATGGGAATATTAGATGGACCATCCATGCACGTAAGCAGGCCTAGCCCATAAACTAAAGATGATTAACCTAACAACCTAGGTAATTAACGATGCTGCCAATGACGTTGAACTTAATTAACCTAAAAGCAACTACTAAATACCCAACAAAAATTAGTCAAACTTAGTAAATTACTTAATAAACCTAGGCTGGCTTGATATCTACCTTTATAGAGCCAATTTGCACAATTCTTCTCACATATGATCTTTTTATGCTGATAATTCTTCTTCGTGTCTTGCCATATCAAAACGGGCATAGAATTGAACCAACGGCGAATAACATGGGGGCCTTGGTCACATCATCCTCTCCCCCTTAAATCAAAGCCGTCCTCGGCTCTGTGTATACAACCGGCTCTTTGTTATTCTTCTTGATAATATGAAATACTTTCATTTTTATAGCACTGTTGTACATCGGTTTCATCACGTGATTAACATCGCGATGCATAAAAAAATAGTGATTGGACCTGTCCTCGTGGATAGCATTGCGATCGAATTGCCAAGGCCTCCCCAAACAAGTGAAAAACACTCATAGGTACAACATCACAATCCACTTTATCAACATAGCTCTCAATAGAAAATGCAGCCCTGACTTTGTAAGTTATTTTTAATGTTCATCCACTAAATATAATATGGTGTAGGAAGTCTCCGCATCGTCAAAGATAATGCATGTATGAAATCTGAACTAATGGTATTATTAGAACTATCACCATCAATTATTATTTTGCATACCTTATCACGAATCTTGCGCTCTGACTGAAAAATATTACTATGTTGCCCATTCACATCAACCTTGGAGCTATCACGATGTACTTCATGTGCAAGCATAGATAAACCTATCTTCGGTGAACCATCATGTACTTCAACGATAACAGGAGCTTCTTCATTTTTCAATATCCGAGGAGGTGAAATTTGAGAAACAATGACTTCCTTATGCTTGAGATGTGACTTCTCTTCCTTTCTAACTTGCCATCAGGATCAGATGTCACCTCAGGTAATTTTGTTCTTACTTTTAAGCAAACAGACCTACAAACTACTGAACCATACCGACATCGCAGCTCCAATTTCATTACAATCTGTCGATGGGCAATACCCCTATATGATAATTGTAGAGTATGGAGATCGTTGGAATCAAGGTGTACGCGAGATCGTATCTAGGAGACAAAGAAGAAGGGTTTATACTAGTTTGGGCCCTCAAGATGAGTAATAACAATGCTTCAGTTTATATGTATATATGGATGGGAATACCACATTGATTACATTGGGGGAAAAGTCACTGATCTAATCCATCGACTAGGACCTGTCGAGAATGGACCGACGAGATATATTTGACGACTAGGGTTTAAGCTTCCTCCAGATTGAATCTTGATGTGGCTTTGGCAATGGCTTGTAACTCGATACCCCTTCCTCCATAAGGCGGCGTTGTATTTATAGCGACGATCACCTTCTTCTCCATGTAGAATTCGGAGAACTTAAACAGGATACGGGCTAAGGAGATCTTGTCTTCCCTGACTAGGACTCTGACACCTTCTATCCGAGAAGACAATTTCCTTCTAGATCCGTCATACTTCCTTGATCAAACGATACCTTTCGCTATATCTTTAGGTATATGGTATTTTCGTATACCACGAACCGAAGTATAGAAGACATGTCTTATCCTTGATACTGACAATAGTCCTCAACTTTAATGTAAATAGATAGGAGAATGTTCTCGATTGAATAACCTAAAAATGACAGTTGTCAGACTAATATGACTGTTCTCGAACGACCAAATAGGTACAGAGCACGCGACTAAGTTCTGTGTCTAGCCTTGACCGAGAACATGATCTAAACTTGAATTTAGATTGAAGTCAAAAACATTAACTGCCATAAACAAATCCGCAAAAAGTCCGGCGATGATTTCTCTTTGTTTCTCGAAATTCAAACTGTCAGATATGACTTGTAAATCCCACTTTTGATATCCATTTGATTTCCGTTTGTGCCAATGCACATTTCTTCATCCCCTTGCGCTTCTCCGCACCAGAAAACAAAACCCTAAACCACAAACTCTGACGATCTCCCACCCCCCGGCAACCTACATGGATCTCCTGAAACTCATCACCACTGATGAATTCTTAGCGAAGCTACAACAAGAAGGAGCGCTACCGACCATGGAAGTACTAGGCCGATTGGAAGGAGGTACATATCCCCTGAATAATTTAGGGCAAATCATCACTCTTACTTCTTTCATCTAATGTGGTTTCTTGCCTCTTCCTTCCTAATTCCTTTCACTTCTTCTTGATTTTTACGACATCCATATTCTTTATCTGAACCCCAACTCCATCTGCTTCCTCAGCATCTTCACTTATCTATGCGAGGGGTACAACCCTTTCTAGATTTGTTTAGATACTTTTACAAACTCGGATGGATGGAATCCTCTATAATTTCTTGATGTTGTGGTCTCTGTCGCCGGGATGGAATGAAAGGAGAATACATCCCTTCCAACCACCCCTTGTATTGTTGTTCTGAAAAAAACTCACACGCTCAAAGTCTTGGACCTCAAAACCTTCTCTGACCTTCGTCCTAGAAAGTTTTGTTGAAAAAATCCATGATCTCCAAGTATGTAACTTTACTGCATACGAAGTCGTTCAAGACTTCGTTCGTCATCAGATCCAGCCACTTGAAGCCCGTGCTCACCCCGCGTACGAGTACACAGAGCCTCAGGATGTGATATGAGTTTTTTTATTGAGGTATACAACTCAAAGTCTTCCGATAACTTAGAAAACTTGACCTGATCTCGACATTGACTTTGTAATGTTTTCTCTGTTACAGTCCTCAGTGAACTGGTCGAGCAGGAGTGTGTGGCGTAGGTGGTGGTCGACCCACCGTCCACCGCAGCCAACATACCTACGCCGATATGCGACCTCGCGCAGGTCCAGTGAGATGCCATTATGAATGTAAGTGTTCGGATCACTTCCCTTATCAATCATATCTTTGTCTATAGGAATAGTAATAGAAACTCTTGTAAGCCTGGCCTAGGACGGATGTCGTCAGTCCTCTGATCAATCATTACACATTTGCTTCGCTGAAAGAGCAGGTCGTGGCTGAACAGGGGGTAGCTGTCTCCATGCCTAGGGGTAGCGGTTCCAAGAAGAAGCGCTGGCCCACATTGGCAAAGACCACTGGAGCAGGAATACCGACGAAGACCAATGTTTCCGAGGTAAGACTTCAGTTCATGTTTTATCTGACAACAATGGCACGTTCATCGATCTTACCCCTCTTTATCTGTAGACCACTTCCAGCATGAAGCCTACCTCCTATGGGAGGAGTAAGCTGCTGAACCGAACCAAGATCAGGTGAGTTCTCTTCCTGGCCTTCGTCATTGTCGCTCTCTCGATTGCTCATCTCTCTTACAATTTTGAGGATGATTTCTGATTGCAGCCCATCCCCCTCCGCGTCACAACATAGTCTCGGGGCTCACGAGGGGGTGAGCTCGAAGTCGCCTCCCATAGTCGCAACCGCCGTCCTCCCACCGCCACCTCCAGCAGCAGGTCCTCTTATCACCCAAGGGCTGTCTTCAGTGACCGATAAGATTCTGCAAGCTTGTCATTCGCCTAAGGCATGTTCCTGGGGCATCTTGTAGAGGTCAACTAGCTTACGAAAGCTGCGACTTTCATTAATGACGTCTTCGCCGTTCTGGAGGCTCCGCTAAAGGAGGAGCAAGCAGACAATGAGAAGCTACGGGAGGTGATCGTCGGGAACGAGAACCGGTGCGTGGACAAGAACTCAAAGGACAACTTGGATTCCCTCCGACAAAGTCTGCACAAGAACTACGGTCACCTCAACATGGTCGCAAGGAGCTTGGGTAAACATGCTCCTTTCCCATAGTTCCTAGATGAAACAACGGTCTTGGGATCCTTAGGGACGCTGATAATCGAGCTGGAGATTGCAGCAAGCTCCCATGCACACCAACTGGCCGAAGCGATGCAGACTGTCTCAAGACTGGTGCTTGTCATGTTCTCACCTACCTCAAGCTCACGCACCTGGAGGTGAGCATCGACGAAATTATGGTCAAGGGGGGAGCTGACGAGCATCGCGAGGACGTGATCTTAGAGCTGAAAGAAGTCAGGGAATCCGTAATCCCCTATTTTGAGAAGTAATTTCTTTGTTTTGCCTTATGTAATTTAAGAACAATTTCTGGTCTTATGTTCTTGAGAACATTTTCCATCCGTTTGTCTTTTAAGTTATCGGGAAACTTTTTGTTCTGTAGATATTTTGAAGTTAAAGCCGTGGTTGTTCAGAATGGCAGACGTTCTATGGACTTAGTCGTGGTACCTGAATCGCCTCACGCTTCATCGACTCCAAGTGGCGGCGACCGTGTATTGGTCACCGTCAATCCTGACAACATGCTAGCTTCTTGCGAAGCTCAACTCGTGCTCCTCTAAGAGCAATATCAAGGTAACCGAAACTGTCTTTGTAGCTTATTTCCCTTATCCTCAGAACAGGGATGCTAATGATGTCAATATCCTTATTAGACCTTGAAGGCTCTTTTGAGGAAGCAAAACGCCTTGTTCGAGAAGGAAGAACTGGAGTGGGTAGCCGACAATGCCAAGGAGCAGAATGTAGTGCTCTGGAGGAGGAGAGAGATCTGGATCTCGTCCTACCTTGAGGGGAGCTGCTCCACACTCCGAGAAGTCAATCTTTAGTTATCTAGGCTGGCTACGGAGTATGTGTCACAAACTCGTTGGAACCACATGAAGGATTGACAATAGCCTTAAGGAAGAATGTCGTCGAGCCAATCGATACACGGGTGGTCATGTTCTCACGTGTATTCGTGAGTCACTGCCATAGATGAACTTCAACTTTCTCAGGGAAGGGTTTAATCATTCTTGGCGGTTGTCCACCGAGATCGACTAGCTCGCACAATCCCTCGCCCGACTCACCAAAGATGTATTTGCCTCCATGAAGTGGCAATGGCCATCTTGGTAAATGTAATAGTTAGGATGTCCTGCAAAGTACTTATTCGAGACATTTTTGAGAAATCCAGTTAAGTATTAGAAAGGAGAATTTTAATCTATGTGCACCAGTGAACGAGTACTTTTCACAAGGATTGTATGCAGCATAATGAGTTGGGTTCTCTTCGTAGCCCCCAGCTGGTTTTATGGAAACTTTTTCCACAAAGGCAACTTGAATCTCACAACAGAGCATGCTGAAGAAGAGAATTCCTAGCCCCCAGCCGTGAAGTTGGAATAATCAATTCTCAATTACATGGCTAGTTAATACATTAGACGGGGTAATCTCACATGACCAGTTTGACATGTCGTTTGACCTTTGGCTCCTGACTGATCCAATAGTACCAAGCGCCATTGGCCAAGGTCCTGAGATGCGATGGATAGTCAGGCTTAACATAATAGGACAATAAGAAACGACTTCGAGACATGGCGGTATGAGAACAGGAGATCAATGGACAAACACCATTCTTTTCAGTCAAAAAGATTCATATATATTGACTTACATAAACAAACTTCCAAACTATATATTGATCTCATACATAAAATTTATGTAATTGATCGATGTTTCAGGAATTCAATAATTCGCGGCCTTTGTCGTCAGTGATCTTGTAAAATCTTTGGTTTATGATTATACTCTAGTATATGCTTGCTATATAATTGATGGGTTTATCTTCTCTTTGTTGCAACACATGACATGAATTACTATATGTATGTTATTAAGCTCTTGAATATTAATTGAACATAATTTCTATGCTTGATGAAATCATTGTCAAAAGGAGGAGAAGAGATAACCATTTTTGTTTTTTTTCAAACACCAAAACAAACATTTTTGATGGGTTTGCCAATGTGTTCATCAAGAGGGAGATTGTAAAATCAAAGTGTGTTTGATTCTTATGTCGTGATGAACAATTGGCATCTGCGGTTATTGGTTTTGATATTTGGAGAATATTAGCGAAGTGGTTTTTGAGATGATTGAATTTTTAGACGATGAACAGGAGCTGTTGTTTTTGTTGGGTCCGGTCAGACTGGGCAGGTTAGGCCGGTCAAACCGGTGGTATGTGTGTGGTCAGACTGGCCAGCCCGCAGTCTGACCGACCGACTCTGTGTCGGTTTCGGTTTCGGGTTGTTTCATTGAATATCCGTGGTTAATTCATGTTTATGACTTCTAGATGGATACTATGCGTATGTAATACTGATTGTTTGCTAACAATGAGTCAAGTTGGTGATAGCTTGTGCTCGGATATGGTTTCTTTGTTTGATTCATGCGTAGGTAATCTTTACGTCTCAGGAGAGTATTGCCGGTGATGGATCGGGAGTCAACTTGGAGATAAGGTGACGTCCGAATGGTCAGATATCATGCGGGATACTTAGGCTAAAAATCAATGCACGTGATTGGTGAAGATTCCATATGGTATACGATGGAGATATTGTGTGCGTATGGGATGCGGAGTCGAATTTGGAAGGAGTCCAAATTTGTTAGAATTGGAATATGTAAAGTTGGTTTCTTGTACGGGAAGGTTTCCTAGGTGGATTAGGACTTTTTGTATGAGTTTGGTTCGTAGCTTTAGGCTTCCTACCTTTTGTATAAATAGAGAGGGAGGGTGTGGCCTCCTGGTATCGCTTTGGAGAGCATTGAGTTGAAAGTTTAGTTAGGGTTTCGAGTTTAGTCGAGATTTTCGTGAGGAGTGTTGTTGTTGCACTTTGTAAACACAGAGAGAAGTATTAAACTTGTCATCTACTTTGAGAGTTCTTCAATTTGTGTTTGCTCGGGTTTGACAGTCTAACCGGCGAGTAATAGGTGGTCAGACCGACGCATCGCAGCGGTCAGACCGGCGGGAACACAGCGGTCAGACCAGTGACAGCGGCAGGAGGCAGAGGCGATTTTGGAGTGGTTAGACCGGAAGATCAATACCGGTCAGACCGACTGATCTATTCTGGTCAGACCGATCTACATCGATTTGATGGTAACTTTTAATTCCGATAAAAGTTTTTTTGGTTTTTGGGTACTTCAACCATTCACCCCCCTCTGGTTGGCTTAGTTCATGTTCTTCGATCCTACAACTTGTACCACCGTGTATAGTCCTTCCCATTTGGGTCAGAGCTTATTGCGCCCTGCCTAATTTTGGACTCTTGGTTAAATAATTTAACCAGCCATGTTGTTTTATTATAAAATATGGCATATGTGATGTTAGATCTGAGCTATCAATACTCAAAAAAGATTTACCAACAATCAATAAATCACCAAAAATATCGTATACAGCATGAAGCCAAAGATATTGCTCTGAAAATAGATGCAGATATATGCAAATTTATAAAATATAATGTTATGGCACTAAACCGACTGCATTGTAAAAAAATACGCTAAACAACACCCAACTTTTATAAAACAAAACCAGTATACTAGCTATAGAAGCACATTGCTTGCCACCTCTTATTAAATCGTATTGTATTAACTGGTATTGGTCCTCTTCCATATGCATATTGTAAAAACAATTATGCTAAAGTCCCTAATGACACATGACGAGACACACCAAGTAATGGGCTGCGAACATTATGGGCTTCTTCCCAAAATCACCCACCGATACTCTTAAAAATATTGTGATACAGTGTACCGTCTTCTCCGCTGCTTCGTCTTCCTCAAAAATTTCCTTTCGCACTCCTGTTGACCAGCCGCCGCCGCCAAAGCTAGGGTTCGCACTCCCCACTGTATCCATCTCCAAATCACCCCCAAATCTCGCCACGCGCATGTGAGCACGCTGAATTTATATTGTCCATTGCCTTTTGTGATCATCATATAATTTTGGATAAGTGTGATCCATACACACATAAATAACCACTCATGCCTCAACGTGTCCATGATCACAAACTGATGTACTATGGAATCTTCAGTACAAGGTACCTTGATATAATTCATGGTTTAAGCAATATATTTAAGACGATGTAATATTGCTGGTTCTTAGTATCCATTAGGTTCTGTACATTGACTGTTCTTAGTATCCATTAAATAAGTTACTAACCTATTTCTACCTACACATGTCATTTTTAATTTTCAGAAATATATTTGATAGGGCACGCCAATGGCGTGCCTGATTTTCTAGTAATGATCCAAGAGTGGGCGAGCCGAGTTGCAGCAGCATAGGACGTTGGCATCATCATCTGAGGGTATTCGGTTGGTTCTGCCATCGCTGGGTTGGCTTCATCACTGCTTTATTGCTAACTAGTAACCGTGCACGTGCATTGTAAAAAGAAAGAAACATGCATATATTGTTGGCTTCATCACTTAATCTGCAATACCGAATAATGAGTAAAGGAAATATTGTTGGAACCCAGCGTGCCAATCAACTTCAGCCTGAGACGTGCTCGTCAAACCACATGAAGACGGCGACCAAATATGTTACATATCCCAGGAGACTTGACTCAATTTGCTAAAGTTCTACAATGTCTCATTTCCTCAGGATACATACTCATGTTAGACTAGTTTTCAGGATGAGGACTAGTCTCACACTTTCATCTCAAGCAATGGTATTCAACCTAGGACATAAAAATAATTAAACTTACACTACATTTATAACTAAGTGATTACATAGGCCGACCGGCCAAATATACATACGGTTCAGTGGAAGCATGTCTACCCAAAAGAATCCAACAAGCAACCGACTAGGGGTAAGCCCCCAGTTAGAACCATCCTGAAAGAGCAATAGTTCCCACAACACTCAACCTATAGCAACCTCAACACCTGGAGTAAAGTCAAAGGAAACAAAATATATAACAAGCAAGAATCAGTACATTAAACGAATTAATGTACTGGCAAGACAAAAAATCAAACCTAAATACATGCAAGTTCTATTTTAAAGGAAAGGCTATTTGTAGTCTTATTTTTGGCATAAACCAAGTTTTATTTCTCAAGCATTTGCAATAGTATTTACCAAAGCATTTGAAACATGTATATAGAGTAAATCATATTGTTCATCATGATAAAGTCAAAAGTATACCCTTGCAGCCCTCCATGGCAACAAGTCATAATATACATCAACACAGGCATCATAAATACCATAATTCACCATTTTCCATCCCATTTTCAAAAGGCACATTTAGAAAGCATAAAACTATACTCATGACACTAGCTATGTCATTCATGACCGTGAGCATGGCTAATCGATTAGTTTTAGATTTTGCAAAGTTTGTACAGTTTGATCCACATGATGTGAATCGTTCTAGTTTGTCCAGTACCCATTGGTACCACCATACTCCACACATTGATTGCGGTCTAAAGATCACAACGAAGCCTTTACAATATTTATTGTCCAATCCCTGCATGAGCACGATGAGTGTTATTCCACGCTAAGTCTAGAATCTTAATGCCATTAAATTGGTTGACCTTTACCAATATAATGCCTTAGGCAGACCGGTACAATCGTCCTCTACGTGGCACTCAACGTTGTACGTGAGGCGGAATAGTATAGTCGTTCCCTTACGCGGAATAGTACAATAGTTCCTTGCCAAATCATAAATAAATGCGAGGCGGAACATTACAATCGTCCCCTCCTAAACAACATACACAGAAAAGGCGAATCGATACACTCGTCCTCATGCAATTCATATAAACATGGGCAACTCCCACAAATAGCCCTACAGTTCAGTCGTAGGAATCATTGCTACTACAACGACCTTCCAAATGCAAGGATAGACAATAAACAATTTAATGAGCTTAGGCTATCCCATACTAGCATATGTGGTTGCACGGTATACAATAGTTGGTGACATAGAGTTTGGTCCTTAGTCGACTCAGACGAACACTTCCCTTATTGGTATGCAACTATCACCATATGCACACTACTTGCCGCCCAAGTCTTAACACATGTTTTTCATCATTTTACAATTAACCATAATATACATCTTTGTCCAGAAGTTAAAAAATGCCTAAAATATTGAGTATAAATGATCCATTATGTTTGATCTATAGTTTCTAAGCATGGCTAAACACATGGCAAATATATAAACAAGTATGTATACCCATTTGAGTACTTGGAAAGTACTCCAAACAGTAGGTAGGTAATGTTTCAAGGTGGAAAATACAGCAAGTAGGTCATAGCTACCATCTAACAAAATTCAAATGTCGATACGGCAAATACGTGTGCAATTTTGTAAAGAAAACATTTCATTCCCCAAAGCATGGGCTTCAATATGTTCAAAGGATGAGGGGAGCACTTTGCTTGCTTTTCTTCAACCTGATCAGCAACTAAAACCACTCCATCACCATTGACGTACTCGTTATCTATAACACTCGGGAGACTAGAATGACGATATTGAAGCACTCGGCTTTCTATCAAAGAAGTCTGGGAGCAGATTATTTTTTTGAATGTGAAGGTCTCACGGCTGCTGTGGAGATTATGGGTACCCTATACCCACACAGCCGGCTTATCCGACTAGAGATAGGAGTTGGGTCGAATCGTGTATTATGTAAAAGATTAGGACTTGGGGATTATGTTGCTTTGTTTTCTACGGCATAGCTCATATTCTTAGTCAGTTATGATTATGTAAATTGATAAGAAAACTTATGCCGTATCGGGTTGGGTTTTTTTCTTTGTAACCCTGCTTCTAAAGCTATATAAGTTGGGCAGAGAGCCTTTTATAGGCATAACCACAACTCAATCGTCATATCAATACAACATCCAGTCCATACAATCCCCGAAATAGAAGTAGAGTATTACTTCTCATTGAGAAGGTCTGAACTTGTCTAAATCTTGTTCCCTTTACTCATCCACTTTAGATATTGTCGATTTCTAGAATCAACAGTAATATATAACGGAGAAAAGTTATTCAACAACACATTTTGCAATTTCTCAAACATGTGGATTGGCAGGAGTTAATTTATGAGTGAGCAAGCTAAGTCTTTAAGAAAACTATAGGGACTCATCCTTTTTGACCAGTAGTCAATTCATCCTTTAGACTATTTTAAAAGACCAAATCCGTTCATTTTCATCTGGTCAATGTGATTTTTAGTTATGGGAAGATCAAGTTAACAAATTAAAGGATCTGCCTTTTAGCAAATACTATCACAGTAAGGTCTATTTGTGCCGGTTTAGGATACTTTTTGAATAAACATATTTGCAACCGGCGGCACAGCTAACCAAGCAGAGACTACCCACGAAGTCACGAGATTTGTCGAGGTCATATAAAGTTTATCATCTTCACCTAACTTCGCATTAAAAAGTTATTATTTTTCTTTAAGAAGTTACTATTGAGTATCACTTGCAGTTCTGTTACTAACAACACTAACACTAGTTCTAGTATAAGAACTGGCAGTGATTCCACCTTCTATTACTACTACCGATTCGATCACAGGTATAGCCGGCAGTGATACAATAGTGCTGGTTCAACCAGTAGTGATGCACTGCTTTTTGTAAAGAACTGTAGTGATGAGCTGGTTCGAATGGGGGTTCTGTACTATTGAAAACTTTAAGTCAACAACGATAAAACTTTACTCATATATAATGATTAGCAGGAATCTAATTGATGTCCTTTTAGTAGGAAACCACTGAACGTAGACAAAAGACCAAGTAAAAGTCATAAGAAAATTAGGACGCCAGATCAGTAGTCATTGAATACCCCAGATCAGTAGTAAAATATTGAATCTACATGATTATAGCGGGACATAATGATCAGCTATTTGCCAAACAATATGCAAATTGCTGTTCTATTTAGCTATGCCAAACACAACTTGCCCTTGTTTTCATATCGGAATCTGACCTATTATTATTGTTGCCAAAGCTTAAACAACACAGATATACAAGTACTTATTTAAAACAAATTAGCTTTACACACACCCAACACCCATTAACACTCATACTTAACACATTTGCAAATTATAGAGGAACCATAGACCTTTCTCTCTCACACACACGCATGGGTCCCTATTTTCAGTGGTGGCTATTAAGTAAAGGAACTCTGTGGTAGTGATTTCTTATTTACCACATCGATCTTGCGGCAAAGCAACTATCTGTGTGTGCATCTTTTCTACCGGAATGTTCTACCGGAATGTTTTTATGGCTTTGAGGGTGAGCCACAGGCTAGCTTGTGGTTGATTCTAGCATTCAAATTCAATGGACTATATGGCCGAGTCTCAGCCTTGTGACATCTCCTATTTCCGCAGTCCAGGTGCCATCTCAACATCAGCAGCAAGCTATACGGTTATCATCTGTTTGAGAAAACTCTACACTCCAGTCTGTCTTAATTCTTTGTGACACCCTCACTATGAGTAACTAGCGGAATGCAATTTGTTAATAGTCGCTTAGAGATAGTTGAGGATCCTAGCTATTACATGCAATTCAATATCATTTGGTTGTGAACTTGTATGGCGGTTTGGTTAACTTGCACACAACCATATCCATATGCCATATGAACATGGCAAGCATGGGCTCAATCCAAATTGCTCATCCCACAATCACAAGTAAGGTAACATCCATACCTCGTGAACTATCACTAAAATTCGATACTTTAATACGAGACGAAGTTGCCCCTAGACTTCTCAAGCCGGATGAAATTATATCCCCGAACGTGACCCATGTTGGTTTTAGTCCTACATGCAAATGGCAGTAATTTGATCACATGGTAATCTAATCAACAAATTATCAATAAAATAAAGGGTAAATCAAAATACCCCTCTTAAGTCACTCGTCTTTTACTCCATGAAACACAATTTTGTGCACTATTACAGAAATTATTTTTCTGTACAAGAACCTCTATAGTTTGCAGTGGACCGTAACTGCTCGCGTTAGAAAAAAATGACTTCCATTTTCACATATGGCTTCTTCATAGGCCCACATAGAAAGATTTATTTTGACAAACGGGCCTATTAAGGGATCACATGCAAAAATGAGCCTATTTTCGCATGCGGTCCTCTTAAGAGGCCGCATGTAAAAATACCCCCCTCTTCTCCACAGATTTTTTTTTATCCCCTACTCCTCTTTTCCCTCTCAGCACTTCAAATTTTTCACCTCCTCTTCTCTCTCTCTTCCTCTCCTCTCCTCATATTATTTTCACCTCCTGCTTTTCTCTCTCTTTCTCTCCTCTCCTCTCCTCTCCTTCGTGCTGCAGTGACCTCGGGCAGCACCACCGCCGACGAGGAGGCAGCCGGGAGCGGGCGGCAGGCGGCTTGACGAGCTTGGCCGGTGCCCTCGACGATGACGAGGACGCGGCCAGGAGTGGCGCCATCCCCATCCCCGTCCGGCGCCGCCGCTGACGATGATGAGGTGGCGGTCGGGAGTGGCTCCATCCCCGTCCCCACCCGACGCCGCCGCCGCCGCCGACAAGGCCGGATCAGCCGCTGCCAGCCCCGCGACAGCCGGATCCACCGCCACTGGCCCCGAGTTAGCCGGATCCACCGCCACTGCCACCATCGGGGAGCTAGGGTTTTTATTTTTGATTTTTTGAGATTTATTTCTTTTTAATTCTTATTTTTGCCTGCGGACGACATAAGTACCCGCATGCGAAAAAATCGCTATTTTCGCAGTCTTTCCCAGACAGATGGGCGGCCCAACCGCATAAAAAAATAGGTTTTGGCCGCATGAAAAAATGGTTTCTTAGTTGTGGTGCAAAAGACTTCCTAAAAGTTAATTCATCCGCTACCGTCCCACCTCCCTCGAGTTTCCAGTGATTTCGCACCGATCTCTCAATTTCTCATGTTGTCGGAGCCTCCAACTTGCTAGATTAAGACCTCTCCCGCCTTCTGCAGTTCCGCCTTTCGGCGTGCATGACGGTGGGAAAACATGAGATAACATGAATGCTGTTGAAATATAAGCACACATAGATTTAATCTCTTCCATAAATAAACCATGGGATTAAATAGCTAAACCAACATAAATCTCACGCGAATATAATGTAGACTTGTATACAATAAAACTTTACACGAATAGACGGATATATGAACATGAAGAGTATCACCGGATCACACTGCAGGCGGTTCCTGGAGCCAACACGGCGGCGGCCGGCTTCCCGCTGTGGTGCACCACCGGGAAACGGAGCTCGCACGTGTACTCGTAGTAGTACACCGGGTTCAGAAAAGGGACCCTGTACATGAAGGTTGAGGTGATCGTCACGGTGACGTTGAAGTCACTGCCGGCGGTGTGGTCTCTGTCGAACGCCTCAGCCGCCGCCGGGGCTAGGGCAAGGCCAGCGGTGCTGCCTTGGAAGACGGCGTGGACGACGTTGCTGGCGTTGGGACGCTGGACGAAGATGGGCAGGACGTCGATTGTGGGGCCGAGGCGCGTGCCGCCGTAGTACGCCACCGCCGTCAGGTCGACGTAGCGGACGGTGAAGCTCCGGCTGGGGTTGTGGAAGCTAAGCTGGACGGCGATGTCGTAGTTAAGCATGGTGGAGGTCGCGTTGGCGGCGGCAGGGGTGAGGCGGAACTGGGCGAGCACGGCGTCCTTCACCCGCGGTCGCACGTGGGTCGGACGGAGGAGGAGCGAGAGGACGAGGAAGAAGACGGTGGCCGGCATGAAAAACTCGACGATGGGGTAGGCGAAGCTGATGGCAGGCACCACCATGCGCAACGCGCGGGGGACGTATCGCTTGCACATCTGCAAACAACCCATCGATCCTTGTACCTAGTACAGACTTACAATCAATGTCTGATGTCTCGCTTAGAAGATGCAGCAGCTCCTACCTCCTAGTAAGGGTGCGGAAATAAATACAGCTACATATATGTAGTGGCATATATGCTCTTCCTCGGTTTCATAATCATTTATGTTTTGGACAGTGATACTATCTCACTACTAGAGAATAGGTTTTTCCAGACGACCAAAATACATTTTCGCGCTGCCCCAAGGTGTCTGTGAAGACTAAAATTTTTGCTTGCGGGCGGCCCAACCGCACGCGAAAATGTATCTGCGCAGGCAGGCCGCTTAACTTGGCCGTACGGGAAAATCGATCTTCGCATACGGTTGCATTACGCGGCCCGCCTAGGAAGATCTTATTTGCCATACGGCCGTGCAATACCTAGCCGTTTCAGAAGTTGTCATACACTATACCAAAATATTTTCTGCTATTGATCATTGAGTTTTTGAATGGTACACGTACGAGCTAATCTAGTTGTCATTATTCACGCATAGTACAAACTTGATTGATTATAAAATGAAGATATTAGAAGGAAATACAAACATTGTTATATAGAAAATATAATATACATATGTACATACACATATGAAAATATTTATGAAACAAATGAACACAAATGTTAGAATTGAACGCAAATACATGTTTTTTAGATCTACATATGTTCATTCTCCCACTCTCTTAGGGGTTTGAATTTGTCCTTTAGTACAAGTTGACTTTCATTGTCGTAGAATTCCCCTAATCGGCTGCAGACATCGCGACAGAGGAAGTGGCACAGATCCGCGCAAAAGTTAAGAAGTGTTTTTTTGTCGAACCGGTTTGCTACAACTGAAACTTGCAGGAGCTATTCAAAAAAGAAGACAAAATAAAAGTTATGAAATGAAATTAGACCAAATAGTTCATATAGAGGATGCTCTTTGGACTTACATCTGAAAACTTTGTTGTGTACCTCCCGTTGACTCTAAGCATCTCGCATACATAATATCCACATAGATCAGTGTCGGGAGGGTTTCTTGTAGCACTGCAAAAAAACATTACACCCGCCAATATTAAAAACTAACAATCACATGATTATGTCAATGACATACGTCCTTACCGCCCAGCGCGTCTTCATGAGAAGCTTTTTTTTCTGCGGATCTTTTACTGGCCCATTATGTCCTACGTAATAATGGTGTCCTCTACAACGATAAAATATTTGTTTGAGTGAATTTAAAATTGTAGAAAAGCAAAATGATATTCAAGGGGTATATTTAACTTACAAATTCAACAAAACAAGAAACTCCATGAACACACTCTCATCGTAGTTTGCTGGATCAAACACTACGACCAAATGGTCCTTTGGATATACAAGGAATAATATGTAGTTTGCCGGATCAAACACTACGATCAAGGTATATGAATTACATACGACATTTTGGTAGTTAATTTGTTGTACTACGAAAACATTAACGAAATGGAAGAGATGTTGCTTACATTAAAGCGTATGGGACCATTAAAATATTCTTGGCTTGGTGCAAGAGCATTGTTTTCCCCAAGTAAGTTGCTACCTCGATCCTCTTTTGCTTGTGCAAAGTTTTGATATATGCTTCTTTTTCCTCCAGTGTTTTATCCTTTAGTTCTGGACCATTCGGATCTAGCATCAAATTGTGTTGTGTCTGGCAAACCCTTGTTGGGTTGACGTAGCCTACTGAGGTCCTCGTTCTTACCGCGTCAGTGAATTGTGACCTATAGAATGTAGGTTAAATGAGATGAAATTTTTTTCACTTATTCACTAACAACAAACAAGAGTAAACACTTACAGGCATCACGTAGCGATGAGATTGATGTCCATTTTATCCATCTTGAAAAAGACATGTAGGTCCTTGAAATCGATGAGCAAGAGCCCTTTGGGTCCATAGAAGAAAGCTTCTTCCGGGACCTTGACACTAATGAAAGTGAGGCCCTTTTTAGCTGCTTTAAGGTACTAGTCATGCATCAACCTCATCTGCCATGGTAGATCTTGCATGACATTGTATGGTAAGAATGGCTTGCCATATTCATATTCCTTTGGTACGTAAGAAGATATCTAAGATTGTATGTCCTCCTCATGACCTACTACGGATTTTTGCGAATCTGATAGATGTTGAGGTTCATCTTTCTTTGTCAGACCTCTCCCCCAAAAAGCCTAAAACGCTAATCTCGCTTCATAAACTACCATTTCCTTGGGATTGTACGTGGAAACCATCTGTGGTATGAGCCGACGGGTTCAAGGATAGGAGTAATTGGGACAGAAGTAGCTTTCTGGGAGGTGGAACATGTTGCACGAGAGCTGATTGTGGTATAGGAGGAGATTGATTAATGGGATCAGTTTTTCAAGAGGAGGGTGGACTTGAGAAGGAGACAGATGTGGGGATTCCAGACGATGTCGCGATATCACCGGAGTTGGGGAATTTGGTGGGGATAGCGGTGCTGATGGAGAATGTGCTCTTGGTGGGGTCGATCTTGGGGGGGATGGCGGTGCTGGAGGTGGTGCTGATGGAGTTGGGGTCGTTGACGGGCGCTTTCTGGTTAGGATGATGTCTCGACGATACCACAGTATGAACTGGTTTACTACATCTCCGAGGAGTTCTATCCCCTCTGGTGTTGGGATGTCCAGCTCCATCGAGCTATGCTCAGCATGAACATTTGCCACTTGCACCCTTACGTAGTCATCCGAAATTGGAGTGTTGTGGAACTGTCTTCCTGGTATCGCTAATTCAATTCCAACCTCCTTCGTCTTCTCAGCTCTGCCTATCGAAACAACAAGAATGCACAGTGTTGATCCCGTAATAACATTCACGGGGTAGGGAGTTTTCTCAACCGCCCGACGCTGCTCGACATCTACATAGTCTGCTCTGATTGGGGAAATATGTTTGAAAATGCTGTGGGATTTTGGGCCGCTAGAGAGTAGAAATATTGCGTCACTAGTGCAGTTATGTCTTCTCGCATCTTCTCTGTGTATTTGTCCCACTTCCTGTAACTTTAGGCTTTTTGTGAAAATCCTACCTTCCAACTCGTCCTTGACGATTTACCTTTGACCCTTCCGAAGTGTTCAGGGTTGCCCAATGCTGCTGTGAGTTGGTCGTTCTCCCTTTTGGCGATGAACTCCCCTATTTTCTTCTTCTCGACGATCTGTTGTAGAGACGAGGTCACCTGCTCGATATCTGGAGTCTCGAAAAGCATCTAACCCTCCTTCGTGACTTGCCCTGTGCTTCGTGCCCATACCTAATTTTTGGTCCTTTCTTGTAGAGGTTGGACCAACAATGGTTTGTCTTGAGCTGTAAATTTTTCTTCCGTAGCTCGTGTAACGCCCCGATTTTTGCCCCGTCGAAAAATCTATTTTATTTAAAATCCTATTTTCAAAATAATTTGGTTCTATGAGTGTATTTAGGATTTTGTGCAAAAAATCTCAATTGATTCATTTCCTTGGAAACCCAAAATGTTGATCATGGTATCATCTCCCAAAATTAAGTTCCTACAATTCGAATTTTGAAGTTCGAGTCTTCCCTTGTTTCCTAAAATTCGTACGGTTGAAATTTCGATTTTGGGATTTTAACCGTGTCGTCAAATAATCTCCTTTCCATTTAGAGAGTCTAAAAATATTTATTTTTATACTTCGACCGCCCGACAAATATTTCTTATACGTGCACATATCAAAACCAAAATTTCTGCGCACGTAAAACCCAAAATCTACGGTCGTTATTCCCGTTGGATTTAATCGCGCACCAACAGAACCGGCAAAAACCGAATTTTTCCTTCAATCATTCTTTTCCAAATAAAATCCCCACGTCCGGAATTTTAGAATCCGAACCGTGTCCTAAATTATCCCTCCATTTTCTATTCGTTTTAAATTATTTTGTTTAATGCTCTACTCACTGCATTTGTCACAAATTTTTATTCCAAAACCAAAACTCATCCAACCAAATTTCCTATCTGTCCAAAAATCTCAAAACAAATCATTTGACATCAGAGTCACCGCCCTTTCACAAGTTCAAAATTATCTACAGCCCCAGGCGAAATGACAATAAACAAGCATGCGTGCACTCCTCCATTTTTCTCCACTGAGACAAGAAAAAAGCCATTTCGTTCCACCACTCATGCACGCACACATTTTCTCCTCTGTCGTCACTTCCCCTTCCCCGACATCTATTAGAACTCCCCTGACACCCTTTTAACCACCTCAAAACAAAAGAGCAGGCAGCAGCTCTGCTCTGACTCTGCATTAACGAGAGTTAGGCACTGTCCTGCCACTTTCTCTGAGCAAGATAGGCACTGTCCTCTGGCAGTAGCAGAGAGGACTGTGAGGGAGTAAAAGGATGCACATGCGTGTTCGTTGTCGTCGAGCTCTCCGCGATGCACGAAGGACAGTATAAAGGCAGAAGCACTCCATGGATCCGTCGCTAAGCTGCCACTCCATTTTCATCACACCGACGAGCCGAACACCGTCATCGTTCGACCAGTCGCCTTCTGGCCGTGCACTGCTGCTCTGCATCGTGCACCGTCCCACCTGGCCGACACTCAGCCCGGCCGTCTCCCAGGCCGAGCCGAGCCAAGCCACCGGTGAGCCACCCCCGGCCTCTCCCTTCCTGCTCTCGTGCTCCCGGCCAAGTCAAGCCTGCGTCGTGCCACAACTACCGAGTAGCCGCACCGCGCCGCGCTTGGCCGAGCCGACACCATCGTCCGGCGTCCGGCCGCGTCGCCGACACCCTGCACCGAGCCGCCTGCCCGAACGCTTAGCCCGGCCGTCGCCCAGCCCGAGCTGAGCGCCCGGCGCGCCGTCTCCCGGCCGAGCCACCTGGCTGCCTTCTCGGGCTGTGCCGACGCGCCACCACACCCGGCCGCCTCCCGGTTGCCCTTGCCACGCCTAGCCGGTGCCCTCCCCGAGCCACCGGCGTCGTGCCCTCCCCGAGCCACCGGCGCCACGCCCTCCTCCTGCCGGCACGCTGCCGCCCCGACCAGGCGCGCCACTGACCCCTCGCCACCCCCCGGCCAAGCGCGTCGCTGCGCCGCCGCGCCCGGCCGCCTCTCGGCCGCGCGCCGTGGCCGGCGCACGCGCCAAGCCGCGCCGCGTGCCATCCCATGCCGCCCTGCGCTACCACGAGCCACCGCCACTGGCCCGCGCCAGGCCAAGCCGGCGCCAACCCACCCCTGTCACACGCCACCTCGGGTCATGGCCGCGCCACGCCGCACCACGCGGCGCCGGTGGTAATCTAGATTTTACAAAATCTAGTAATCTTCCAAAATTCTTATCTCCCCGACCGTAAGTCCGATTACTCAGTTCAACTTCCATAATTTTCTAGAAATGAGATCTATACAATGGCACAATTAGTTTATAATAGTTATTATCTACTCTATGGGGTTTTGCATGTTTTTCTCTTTTCAATTGCATAGGGGACGTTTCGGAGATGCAACAGACGCGGATTTTCTCGAAGATTTGAAAACCAACAATAAGGCAAGCCACTCTTCGATCATATTGCTCCTAGTTTATATAATGTGTTGATTGCAAACTTGCATGCTTAGCGTACATAATTACTTTGATCGGCCATCAGTCTACGAGCACACGATCGACGGACCAACCTATGTAGTTGTATTATTTTCCATAGGACCTTGTTAAACTTAACTCTTGTCGCTCCACTATAACAGTACCTCGATACTTGCGCTCTCTGGGTGTAGGTGTCCTTTTTGCACCATTCGCTTATATCATGTTTATACATGATTATCGATGTGGAAAAACTTGGGTTGTGAAAGGTTTATAAAACCCGACTCGGGAAGTCGGTGACTTTGAAAATAAAAAGGTTTTATGGGAGAAAACTTGCGGTGCGAATCCTCTCCTGTGTGGTTTGGTTTCGTAGTCATGCATAAGAACCGAATCCTTTGGGTTTTACATCCGAGCATCTCACAGTACGACCACTTGGGTAGAATAGGATGCCCCTAGATGAGTAACTAGCTAAAACATAGGTGTCCAGCATGTTGGCAGGTGAGGAGCACCGGTATGGTGGAATTTATGGCAATCTTCTACTGTGGAGATGTGTCGGGGGTCCATACGATGGGGCCTGAGTAGATGAGGGCCTGAGACTAGCCTGATGCTTGGTGGAGAGATTCCACCGATCTATGTGACATGGGACATTTATGGTTTGGTTAGAGAAAGGTTTTGTCACGAACTTCCGGTACCGACCAGTATCGGTGTAAGCTTTGTGTCTTGTGGGAAAAGCATACAGTGTCTACAGATGTTTAATTGAACTATTCGAACAGTCATGCCCACGGTCAAGGGCGAATGTGAGGTAATTCCCATAGCGTAGATTTGTTTTTAAAACTTATTTAATAAATTGGTTCGTGGGATGGGAACCATTACCAGAGTCCTTCTTTGTGACAGACAGTCAGCCTTCATGGTTGGGAACAGGCCTGTGTGACCTGGGGTGTCAACTAGCACCATAGGGCCGAGAGGGCCGGTTTGGGGGCCGAGATGACCAAGTTTGGGTTGGCAAGTCGAGAGGACCGGACCCGGAGTTGTTAACCTTGAGACTTGGTTAACGGATGATTGTTGGAAAGAATGTTGGTTTGTGTTTTGAAAGTGAAAGGAAGCTAATAAAGGGGAAAGTGTTATAAATGCTAAAATTTTGCTTTTCCTGCTCAGGTTGTTGCAAAGCAACTCGTGGACGGATTGAGGTGAGACGCCTCCTTCCGAAGGAAAAGTATATTTTTGAAACCTACACTTAGACCTTTGAAAAGTATTTTAAAATGCTTTGCCAAACAAACTCAGCCTATCTTTGAAGTTTGCATGGACACAATTCCTATTGGTTTGCTGAGTATGAAAGTACTCAATCCCCCATTGTTGTTGTTTTTTCCCCTTGGCTTAAGTTCAGGAAGAAGAGGAAGGTTGGAGTTTCGTCCCTAAACCCAAACTACTGCCGGTCGATTTGGTGTCCTAGCTTCGCTAAGTTTCGCTGCTGCTGACTCTGATTGGAGGTTGCAACTCAGGGATTACCCGAAGCTGCAACGTAAAGGTATATCATATTTATTTAAATCTTGCATTGATTCATCATGTTACCGTTGGTACCAGCATCGTTATTCTGGGACTGGTGCCTGTTTTTTGGTTCCATGGGAAAGCGGTTCGCCGTTCTCCTGCGGCATGTCCTCCTCGTTGCCATTGGTACAGTGGCACAGGGGCGATGTGTGGCAGCTCGCCATTGGTCGATGTGACCGTTGTATCCGCTTGACCCCAATCTGTGCGGATATTTATTTTTGTTTGCTAGGTCAGACATCTTTTTCCTCCTTGCTAATGCTTCTGATGTTGTCATCTTCGCGACAAACTTATCCCATTCGACCTACAAGATATTTTGTACTCTTCGAATGGAGACTTGTTCTCCTGAACGAAGTATGTGTTCATATCTCATTTTCGCGGTCTCCACCGATAAGACATTGTCTTCAAGGCATACGCCCTTCCCAGAACCTCTGAACCAGGTGGATAGACGAGGTACTTTTGCAGCTCGTTCCACATTAGATTCTTAATGTTTGGGTCGACCTACTCCCATTTCTCAACATTTAGTGGCCCATTAAGTCTGGCCACAGTCCATCATGTGTTGCTAAACATGGGCATCACGTGCCTTGGCTCGACGGGCTTCCCATCTGCGTTGAGAGCAGATATGTAGTACGTTTCGTACGGCAACTGGTTCTTACTTCTCTCACCGTGTCTTCTCTTTGCACGTCCTCCTACAATTGCAGACATGTCCATATGCTCTGGGCCCGATGTGGCTCTGTCTGTCTCTACTTCAGCTCTGGCAATAGTCTGGGCGGCCTTTCGTTTTGAGTGAAGCCAAGTAGCCATCTGCACGAACATGCCATTAGACGCTTACGATCTCGATAGATATAAAAATTGGGATGCCAAACTTTCGGATTTACTTCTTGCTCGATAGGTATATAGTTGGGGTCTTCCTTGGGAGCAGGCACATTTGTGTTATCTCTACCGCAAAAGGGTCGCTAGGGGTGTGCCATGATTCCTCGCTAGAGGCCGCCTCATTTCCGACAGTTGCTACGGGTGCCTCACAGGGAACTTTGTCATTCGACATTTGTTGTATGGTCGTTCTTCACATATACAAATTTCGCATCTCAAATGTAATTAGCACATGACAAATTATATGTCTAAACAAATATATGTCTAAATCAAATTTAATTAGCATCTAAATGACATATATATCTAATGAGCGTCTAAATCAAATATATGTCTAAATCAAATTTAATTAGCGTATAAATCAAATATATGTGTAAATCAATTACATGGTCTAAATTTGATTAGCTCTACATTTAATTAGTGTCTAAATGAAATATATGTCTAATAAGTGTATAAATCAAATATATGTCTAAATCAAATTTGTAAAATGTGCAATCATTATCTATCTAACTATAACTAGTATTTTCATGCAATTATTATGAGTAAATTTTGTAATAATACCGGTACATCCTTGAACGACAGATTTATCACAAAAGTCCATAATTTGATGATAAAATTGAATATATGGTCTCAATCAATAATATGGTCTAAATCAAATATATGTCTAATTAGCATCTAAATCATCACAACATCACAAAATTTTTCACATCTCACATCATCACATCATCACAAAATTTACCACATCTCACAAAATGATCAGCATCATCACATCTCACACAATTGTCACACATCTCACAAAAATATTTTTTAGGAAATACTGCTAGTCGGCGGGGATGGTAGTGACCGCGCATGGGGTCGACGGTGACAACGACCAGCGGGGTCGGCCGTCACGGTGCGCGGGGTCGGCGGTGAGGCCGGCGGTGATGGCGCGTGGGGAGGTCAACGGCGGCAACGGCGGCCTCAGCATTGGCGTCGTCGCCGTTGGCTGGGTGAGAGGTCGGCGGAGGCGGCGGTGGAGGCTAGCTCAACGGGGGCGGCGAGTCTACGCGGAGGCGGTGGATCTAGGCAGAGGCGGCGTCGGCATTAGCGTCGGTAGCCTGGCAGCGCTATGGCTTGACCTTCGAGACATGGAAAAATTTCCAAGTCCCGTGCGCGCCTTATAAAGCATGCCATGTCATTGTGTGCAGGTGAGTTAACAACCCGCACGCGAAAATATCTTTCCGTGCGGGCCGCTGAAATAGCCCACATGCGATGATTTCCTTCCGTGCGGCCAGCTTAAGGGGCCGCACACATATCTCATTTTTCTGTGCGGGTCAGTTATGCAGACCACGTACAAAAATAATTTTCAAATTTCTTTTGAATTTTACATTTTAAAATTCAAAGAAAATATGTTTTTGCAGTTATTTATAAAAAATTTGACATGTTTTTTTCTTTATCTCTCATAATTTTTTTCTTTCTCTTTATTTCTTTCTTTATAAATTTTACATTTTAAAATTGAAAGTCTTGTTGATTTTGAACAATTTGTTTATTAAAGAAGCATAAGATTTGCCCTGGGACTTTTGATGCACATTTTAAAATATTTGTTTAACTGATTTTTTATCCAACACAAATTTAGTACATGTCAACTCATTGTACCACAACATAACAGGAAGTGACATGTCCCAACAATACGGAATACATCGTGTTATACATACGTTTCCCAAACAAATTAAACTAACATTTCACACTTTTCGCATCACCATCGGCCCGCACATGCAAAAAGCTCTATTCATTAAGGGTTCGCTCTATGCGTTTGATCCGATTAGGAAGATCAGTGAATAGTGGTACGTCATCGTATTGGTTGTAATCAGACGCGTCTTCAATGTTGTCAATGCCAACGATGTGTTGCTTTCCAGGTACAATAATGTCCATCATCTCGTTAGAAGGGTCCTTCACATAGAAAACCTGTGCAACATGCTCAGCAAGGACCCAAGGATCATCCTTGTGGCCTAGTTTACTGCGTTCCACAACCGTAAGGCCGTAGTAATCCAGGGATACACCTATTGTGTCTTTCACCCATTGGCATTGAAGCACAAGGATTTGGATATTTAGTTTGTAGTCAAGTTTCCAAATTTCTTGTATGATGTCGTAGTACGACTTCTTCTCGCCGGTTGTGTCGAACGCTTCGACACGAACTCCACTATTCTGAGAAGCGCTTTTCTTGTCCTTACTTATCATGTAAAACGTATATCCGCCGATGTCGTACCCTTGCCATGAGGTCACGAGGCTAGATGGCTAGTAGCCAGCCTCTGCAAAGTTATTTCCTCAAGGGATTGACCAAACGGCAAGGTTTGATCCTTTAACCATTGAGGAAATTTGCGCTTATGTTCTTTTGAGATCCAAGCAGCGAGTCGTCCAGGGTTAGAGGCTCTGATCTCGTTCATGTGTTGTTCAATATACGGCTTGACGATGGCGAGCTGTTGCAGCACGCTGCTATGTGCATCCGCTACAGCTTTGTGGTCGTTATCATAGAAACATTTCTTGCCTGCGGTCCCCTTCCCAGTTAACTTACCCTCGTGTAGAGCCGGGGGTATCCCAACGAGAGTGACATCCTTCATGTAATCTATACAACACTCAACCAGCTCTTCAGTTTTGTACCCCTCTATCACTGATCCCTCTAGATGAGCACGATTGCAGACATACCCTTTCAGAACCGATATGTATCTCTCGTACACCCACATTTGATGTTGGTATAGAGGACCAAGTTCGATAATCTGAGGGACGATGTGGACAATCAGATGCTCCATCATATCGATGTAAGATGGAGGAAATACATCTCTAGCTAGCACGTTGTCTCGACTGCGAATGCTTGAAGGGGTCCTAATTCCTCTGGATCAAAAACCTTCTGTGTAATTCGATTGAAAAAGTAGCACAACTTTGTTATCACTACCTTAGTGTGAACTGGCTTGACTACTCTTATAGCAATAGGAAGAAAGACAGTTAACATCTTATGACAGTCATGAGCATTGTATCCAAAGATAGTCAAATCTTTCATTGATACAAGTTTCCTAATGTTCGATGAGAAACCAGTAGGGACTTTCAAACCACACAAGCATCTACAGAAAACCTTTTTCTCTTCTGGTGTCATTGAGTACCATGCCGGTGGAATCTCAATCTTCCCATTAGCCAACTCTTTTGGGTGAAGGTCATGTCTTATGTCCAAATTTGTCAGGTCGGTACATGACTTTAGTCCATCTTTTGTTTTACTCGGAATGTCTAGTAAAGTGTCGATGGTGCTGTCAAACACATTCTTCCCAAGATGCTTTACGTCAATGTTATGACGAATCTTCAGGTCTTTCCAGTATGGCAAATACTTAAAAAAGATTGAGTGCTTCTTGAAAGGCAAAGTATTATCCTGATCTGTTGCTTTCTTCCCCTTGCCTGCCTCCTTCTTGCCCTTTCCGAACACGACCTTAATATTCTTTGTCATGTCGAAGACCACAGTACCACATCGTGTTTGAGGGGCAAGATCGTTCTCTACTGTCTTGTCGAATAATCTGGCCATCGCACAGTACTTGTGTCTCTGTGGTAAGAACCGACGATGACGCATGTACACTATCTTGCTTGAGGACATCAAGTTCTTGTACGACGTGTTTATTCTCGCCTGAGAGCGAAAAGTTCGCCGGTAGGTCATTGATGGTAACGAATATGATGGCACGTAGGGTAAAGTATTTCCTGCGGTATTCATTCCACACTCGTAACCCTTCTTTCCACACATTTTCCATGTCCTCCATCAAAGGTTCAAGAAACACATCTATGTCGATCCCAGGTTGTTTTGGCCCTTGTATAAGGATAGTCAACAAAATATACCTTCGCTTCTGACAAATCCATGTCAGTAGAACTATCTATGTCGCTTCTGACAAATATAAGGTTGTACATGGTGAGTAGAACTGGCCAGGTGCTGTGTGAGCTGCTTAGGTCACCGAATGGGTTCATTCTGTCCGTGCTTGTTAACGACGAAATTTGGTAAATCATGCATTGGATTCAGAGTTAAAGCCGAAGCCGATTGGAGGAGATAAGCGATTACAGAAAACAGAGTATGAATCGGCTGCAAGCCAAATCGGCTACGGTGTGCATCGGCTGAAACAGAATCGGACAAGGATAGCCGATGTAGCCGATTCCGATGAGGAGATGGCAGGATCATTGTCGGGTTCGGTTGGTGTGCTTCATGAGGATTGCCACGTCGGATTGAGTCCGAAGAAGGCAATTGTATCTATTAATTAGGATATTTGTTAGTTTCCTTTTATCTTTAGGAAAGTGTGTTTAGTGTCCCTTAAGGACTTTATGTTTTTCTTTTATCTTTAGGAAAGTTTCTTTCTTGTCCTACAAGGACTAGTATCTCCCCATGGGTATAAATATGTACACCCGGGGTTATTGTAATCTATCAACTCTCGATCAATACAATTCGGCGCATCGCCACCTTTTACTCTGTTACGGTTTATTTATCAACCGGCGGAATTTGGCACCTGACGCGGGGCTGCATCGGCTGTCGATCTCCGGCGAAGGGGTAAGTCCAATGTTCCGTCGGTTCAGGCAATTGTATCATCTACGTCGGCGTCGTTCAAGGCTGCATCAGTACATTCGACCTCTTGGATTGCTCTGGTTTGGATAATATATTTGCCTGGCTATTTATCATATGTCTTCTGTTAATCTAGTATTAGCATCTCGATTTAGTTTTATCGGCTGCTTCTCGTTTTAGGGTTTCTGCCGGTATCGGCTAAATCGTCTTGCTAGATTAGATTAGCTTAGGCATCTACCACCCTGAAAATCAGTCAAGGGCTTGATCATCTAGATACCGTGTTTCTTTACATACTTAGTGCTGCATCAGTTGAGTTTGACCTACTAAGTCGTGCTTAGAACCATGAATCTCTAGCCTGCTTTTTGATTGCCGATAAGGGTTTCATCGGGGTTTCAGCCGATGAGTTATCTGGACGTTGCATCGGCTTATAAGGATTGCATATAAGTTGAATTTAGCCGATGACAACAAAGGTTTCACTGTTTAATCTAATCTTGTGGATTTTATGGCATTGGATCTATGTTAGATTCACTTCATCGGCTATGCTATGAATATATATAATCTCTCTCTTGAGGTGTTTTTAGACATAAGTGATTTATACTGTCTCGGCGCCCTGTCCGATCTATCCCAATCACTTGGTTTAAATATATTTTGAGATTTAGATTATGTATCATTGATATCTACAGCCGATCGAGTATGTCTAACTTTCGTTTCACTTTATCAAGTCATTGCCGATCTAATGCATATTATCATCAGCCGATTGTCTCTTTGTCAAGTGTCAGAATCTACATTGAACACATAGCCGATAGCTCAAAACCCTATCGCTATCGGCTGTTATCAGGATCGGCTGGAATTACTACATCGGCTATGTTGGCCGATCGGTTCTTTGATCTGTCGTTTGTATATCTTGTCAGTTGCAGGATCAAACTGACTGGCACGCCCGCATCTCACCAAGATTTGGACCTGCACTGGAGCTAAGCAGATCTCCCAGGCCAGTGTGTGTTTTTTGCATCAACACGCTTTTGGCACGCCCGGTGGGACCGTGTTTTTGACAACAGATTTTTACGCGGCTCGTGGAACTCACAATCGCAACAATATGTCTGATCAAGAAGTCAAGGCCAAGGAAGAACAATCTCTCAAGCTGATAAAGGAAGAAGAAGAGCCGATGGATGATGAGATGCTTCAAAAGATAGTTGATGAAATCGTTCGTCGCGCTGTGTTTGATCGATCTGGAGTTTTGGTGAGTACATTACATGGTTTGATCGAGAAGATAGTTCCCAGAGTGATTGCCTTAACAAATCAGATTGGGGGGCAAATCGACGAACGATTTCAGCATCATCGGCAACAGCGACATTGGCTTGGGGGGCAAATAGATCAGCATCAGCCTGGAGAGCCACATCAACAATATCGGCCAGAAGAAGCTCAAAGATATCAGTCTAAAGAAGATTGGGCCGATATGATTGCAAAAGTAATAGAGGAACAGTTTGGAATTAAACCTAAGGATCAGACTTCTATGTATCGGCTGCCATATCCTGAGTGGTTTGATAGGGTGTCATTGCCACATCGATACAAGGTTCCAGATTTCTCCAAGTTTTCAGGGCAAGATGATATATCTACAATGGAACACATCAGCCGATTCTTAGTGCAATGTGGGGAAGCATCGGCTGAGGAAGCTCTGAGAGTTAGATTTTTTCCACTGTCTTTGACTGGATCGGCCTTCACATGGTTTTCATCACTACCATCAAATTCCATTAGAAGATGGGCCGATCTTGAGAAGCAATTTCATGACTACTTCTTTGCTGGCGTCAGTGAGATGAAACTTTCAAATTTGATATCAATGCAGCAGCAAGAAGGAGAATCGGCTATGGAATATATACAAAGATTTCGTGATGTCCGCAGCCGATGTTATAGTTTGAATCTAAGCGATGAGCAGCTAGCAGATCTTGCATTCCAAGGGTTATCAGCATCTATCAAGGATAAATTCTTTTGCCACAAGTTTGACAGTCTAGCTCATCTAATGCAGACGGTATCGGCTCATGAAGGCCGATTGCAAGAAGCAAAAGAGGATCAATTTTGGAGTCACAGAAGATAATTTTGAAGCATGAGTTCCCATACTCCAAAACTGGGGGGCATGTGTTAACGACGAAATTTGGTAAATCATGCATTGGATTCAGAGTTAAAGCCGAAGCCGATTGGAGGAGATAAGCGATTACAGAAACAGAGTATGAATCGGCTGCAAGCCAAATCGGCTACGGTGTGCATCGGCTGAAACAGAATCGGACAAGGATAGCCGATGTAGCCGATTCCGATAAGGAGATGGCAGGATCATTGTCGGGTTCGGTTGATGTGCTTCATGAGGATTGCCACGTGCGGATTGAGTCCGAAGAAGGCAATTGTATCTATTAATTAGAATATTTGTTAGTTTCCTTTTATCTTTAGGAAAGTGTGTTTAGTGTCCCTTAAGGACTTTATGTTTTTCTTTTATCTTTAGGAAAGTTTCTTTCTTGTCCTACAAGGACTAGTATCTCCCCATGGGTATAAATATGTACACCCGGGGTTATTGTAATCTATCAACTCTCGATCAATACAATTCGGCGCATCGCCACCTTTTACTCTGTTACGGTTTCTTTATCAACCGGCGGAATTTGGCACCTGACGCGGGGCTGCATCGGCTGTCGATCTCCGGCGAAGGGGTAAGTCCAATGTTCCGTCGGTTCAGGCAATTGTATCATCTACGTCGGCGTCGTTCAAGGCTGCATCAGTACATTCGACCTCTTGGATTGCTCTGGTTTGGATAATATATTTGCCTGGCTATTTATCATATGTCTTCTGTTAATCTAGTATTAGCATCTCGATTTAGCTTTATCGGCTGCTTCTCGTTTTAGGGTTTCTGCCGGTATCGACTAAATCGTCTTGCTAGATTAGATTAGCTTAGGCATCTACCACCCTGAAAATCAGTCAAGGGCTTGATCATCTAGATACCGTGTTTCTTTACATACTTAGTGCTGCATCAGTTGAGTTTGACCTACTAAGTCGTGCTTAGAACCATGAATCTCTAGCCTGCTTTTTGATTGCCGATAAGGGTTTCATCGGGGTTTCAGCCGATGAGTTATCTGGACGTTGCATCGGCTTATAAGGATTGCATATAAGTTGAATTTAGCCGATGACAACAAAGGTTTCACTGTTTAATCTAATCTTGTGGATTTTATGGCATTGGATCTATGTTAGATTCACTTCATCGGCTATGCTATGAATATATATAATCTCTCTCTTGAGGTGTTTTTAGACATAAGTGATTTATACTGTCTCGGCGCCCTGTCCGATCTATCCCAATCACTTGGTTTAAATATATTTTGAGATTTAGATTATGTATCATTGATATCTACAGCCGATCGAGTATGTCTAACTTTCGTTTTACTTTATCAAGTCATTGCCGATCTAATGCATATTATCATCAGCCGATTGTCTCTTTGTCAAGTGTCAGAATCTACATTGAACACATAGCCGATAGCTCAAAACCCTATCGCTATCGGCTGTTATCAGGATCGGCCGGAATTACTACATTTCTAACGAGTCTTATTGCATAATATGAAACAAAATAATCCCTAAAAATTAAGCCTACGATTCATTACTCTTAATGCATTAGTGATTCTATTAACATTGTACTTAAACTAAAAATAGAAAAAATTGCCTACAATAATAGAGTTTGCAAAACTGCAAAATTCATTGATTTCGACTGAAGATATTTGAAATAAATGGAGGCAAACTAAACCCATACTAAATTAAAGTAGTATGCACTAGTAAATACTTTTCAAATTTTGCCATGAAACAATATATTTAAGCTAAAAAAAGCCTACAATTGTCCATTTGCAAAAGTGCAAAATTCGTCGCATTTCACTGATGAAAATTGAAATAAATAGAGGCAAACTAAACCAACATTACATTAAAGTAATATGCACTAGTAAATACTTGTAAAATTGTGCCATGCAAACAATATATTTAAGCTCAAAATAGAAATATAGCCTACAAAAGTCCATTTGCAAAAGTGCGAAGTTCGTCGCATTTGACCGATGAAAATTTAAATAAATGGACACAAATGAAAGAGGAAAGCAAGCATGAAACCTTTTATATAGATGCCAAGCAAAGAATTGAAGTTGAAAACCTTCCCCTTTTTTTACTAAGTTTTGGAGAGAGAAACGTCGAGTTTGAATGGTTGCAGCTCAGGCTGGGGCCCTAATATGGTGCCGACCATCGCATGCAGTTCACTTAAGTCACCCACTCGCGATAATGGGCATATTATCGCGTGCGGGCCTATTAAGCGACCGCATCCAACTTCTCAAGCGGCGCCTTAAGAGGCCCGCACGCGATAACACACCCATTAGCGCGTGCAAGCCGCTTAAGTCGCCCGTACTATCGTGTGCGGTCTATGGACTGGCCCCAGGGGACTAGTTTTTGCAAGCGCGGTCACTTAGGGCCCGCTTGGAACCTAACGGGGGCCTCGTACAGAAAAATGAAATATGTAGTAGTATGTCCAAAACATATCATTTACTATGATTTTCTATGTATTATGATATATAAAAGATTCAAGTAAATGTTTATGTCTATTACAGTACTTTTTGAGACCTATCATTTACTATGATCTTCTATGTATTACAATATATAAAAGATTCAAGTATATGTTTATGTCTATTACAGTACTTTTTGAGACTTATAAATACATCAGGTTCTAGTGTCTTTAACTAAATAATTTAAATGTTATTGATAGTTTGTTTGAGCTCCACTTTGTAAAAAAAAAGTCAAGAATTGAAGATTGGTGAGAGTAAATATTTTCTTGCCAAAACGCACCCTATCTTGTTTTTCTTTTTCTTGTTGAAGATGATGCAATTTCCCACCTTTACTCTTTTGTGACTTTACTTAGAATAAATTGTAAAGAAAAGAAGATTAAATTTTAGGAAACTACATGTTCATTATATTATCAAAGTTATAAAAAACTATAAGGAAAACGAGTTATATCTTATAAAACCCACCGTTATTCAAATGTCCATTTGTTCTGGCTTATCTGAAATTATGGTTTTTTATAGTAGCAAAGAGTTACACCAACAACCTTAACGAAGAAATAAACAATTACAAGTTTCATATTACTTATGTTTTTAAGTAAATGTGTGCTCAACATGTATGGAGGTGGAGTTTCCTGAATCTCCACAATCATAAATCCATGGGTTTTATGCAAATTTGACCATGGGGTTTTCAAAATTTACTCATAAAAGAACTATAATACTTCAAAATAATTTAGTGATAAATCTAGTGATATAATTTTCACAAAATAAGTCAAAATGGTTTGAAATATATTATTAGTGATCAAATGTTGGAAAAGTTGACACGATTGATAAATTACATTCTAGGTGCAATTTGAAGATCCAACCGTTTGGAATGTTAGAAATATAAGTAAATATAGATTTAGTTTATTCCGTAAATAAATACGATATTAAATAGATAGGCCAACAGAACAATCTCAGTTGATCTAAACATATATATGAGATAGGTAAACAAGAATGGATCAAATATACAAAACATGATTGAGGCAAACCAATGGTTCTGGTTCTGTTATGAAAGAGGAGCGGCTCAAAGAGGAGCAACACGCACGTAGAGCACGTGCTGAACCAGGTGTTGACAATGACGTGCAACGCCTGAACATAGAGGAAGCCGAGCCATTGTAGAAGATCAAAGAGCAGTCACGTGGAGCGCTTCCCAAGAATCTTATTAACGCTCTCTCCTAATATAGGACGTCAAAGATGAAGGTTCTGGAGACCTGCACTCCCGATCGCCGAAGCATGCCAGTGGGCGAGATAGAGTAGACTATGAGTGACGACATAGTATAGAGGTGGAGGCAAAACCATCCACTGTTTCTACGTGTGTTTTTGGAGGCACCGGCTCACTTTATATAAACATATCATAAGCCATGCATAACCTATCCAGACTTCATGTTGCTCCACGCACCGGATAACCTAGTGTGTTTGAAAAATAGAACACCAAATTTTATAGCCAAACAAAACTGCAAAAGAAAATCGCGTTTTTGCAAGCATTGGTGACAACTTTGTCGCATGTTGCGTACGTGCACCGCCTGGCCTGGGACTGGACCTATCTAGGTGAGCGAGCATGCATGTGTGTTTCTCTAATTATCTCCACCACACATCGCTCAAGTAGTTGGGAGAGCACATTCCCTTTTCAGGAGATCTCCCTATCCTAAAATAAGCAAGGTGGTAATAAGTTTCACATGAAACCGTTTCTCCGCTTTGCCTCTCCTCTGACTTGGGGCAGAGCAAAATAAGTGACCTCACCACTACCGTTGACCTCCTACATCTCCGTCCCCCATCTCTCCAATGTCAGATCTGCTTCCGTCCCCAACGAGCACTCTCACCACGGCTGTGGTGGCTCGACCACCTACACCCTACTCAATGGCGGCTGAGTCTGCCGGCAGTGCCTGGAATCAAGACTAGATTGGCGTTCAGTTGGAGGGGAATAGGGTGTGGGGCAAGATGAGATGATGAGGAACTAGGTCCAGATCTTCCGATAGGTATTGATTACTCTCAATTTGGCGAAAACTTGACATACACGATCCGGCTTTCAATCAACACGATCCGAACCCTACAATCACATCACCACGTCACCTCTGGTTATCAACTGTGCACTACCCGATTGACCTCGCCGAGAAGGCTAATTACTATATATGCTAATTGAAGAACACAAGCAAGAACATTGCAACTCAATTTATAGATGAATGATTAAGATCTCAAAGTTGGGTTCCACCAACTGAACTTCCGGTGAAACTACAACAATAGAAACCAAAACCTGACTAGAAACTATGATGGCTACTGAATAAATATGATTAGGGACGTCCTAGGGTTAGCTCTAGGGCGTCCGCCCCTTGGTCTTAGCCCAGGACACAATTACAAGGCCTAACGCCCAAATCAGACTCAGATTGAATGAGGTACATGGCTTGTTTTGCAGATTCCCAATAACTTGGTAGGAATTTTGACATGGGATCAAAAACATCTGAAAATAGACTTCATAAGCTTTTCAACATGTACTCATAGTCCTCGTGATGACCAGTGGCTAGTTGATTCTGTCAGAATGTCCAAATCCGAATCCAAAACGTGTAGAACTTCATCTCTTGTCTTCTATAAACCAAAAGTGACATGGTAAGGGCACCAGCAATGTATAAGACCAAAGTAGACATTAAGGTGGGTTCCATTGTTCTATATGGACATCTTCACAGTGTATATAAAAAAAGTGGACATATTATGGTGGACCCCACGTTTCCAACCACTCTAATTTCCTCCACCCCATCCCCACACCACCAAGAGATAGAGAGAGAGAAACCACGAGATGAAGGCGGCGGTTGTGGATGGGAGTGAATCCGGCGACGGCAATTACGATGGCAGGCCCTGCCGAATCCGGCAGCGTCGGTGGCAGTCAGTAGTCCTAATCCACTAGCCCAACTTGTACAAAAGTCCTAATCCACTAGGAAACCTTCCCATACAAAAAAACAACCTTCCCAATACAATTCAAACTCCAATCTTTCCAAATTTGGACTCCTTTCAAATTTGACTCCTCATCCCATACGCAGACAATCCCCCGATCATATGCCACATGGAATCTTCACTAACCACACGCATTGTTCTTTAGAATAAGCATCCCGCATGATATCCTAATTATCCGGACATCATCTTCTCCCAAGTTGACTCCCGATCCATCACTGGTAATAGTCTCCCGAGGCATCAAGATACACCTACACATGAATCAAACAAGAAACCATATCCGAGCACAAGTTCTTTCCTAACTTGACTCAACATTAGCACACAACAGCATTACATACGTATAGAAATAATCTAGAAGTCATAATCAGGAGTATTCAAATAAACAACCCGAATCCGAAAATGACAGTGAGCCGGTCGGTCTGACCGTCGAGCTGGCCGGTCTGACCGCGAAACACACGTTGGTCTAACTGGCCTAGTCCATCCAGTCTCACCAAACCACATAGTCATCAACACACCACTTCACCAATAATCTCCAAATATCAAAACCAACTATCTATCGTACCAATTGTTCATCATGAAATAGTAGTCAAAACACACTTTGATTTCACAATCTCCCATTTGATGAACACATTGGCAAACCCATCAATTTGGAAAAATAAAAACAAAGAAGTGGTAAAAAGCATTGTTGTGCTCGAAAATTCAAAAGAAAACTTCTCCCCCTTTTGAAAAGAAAGAATTTTTCCTTGCCTGAAAACATGCACATTTTGTATTCTTCTTCCCTTTTGACAATGATTTCATCAAGCATTAGCATTACATTCATATTATCAAGAGCTTGGTTATATACCTAAAGCAATTCAATGTCATATGTTGCAATATAAAAAAGAGAAATTCATCGACTAGATAACAAGCATTCACTAGAGTACAATCATGCACCAAAAATATTAGAATTAAAATCAAGTCAACAATCAAGATTCATGATTTCAAATAATTTATGTTGCAACTTATTCACTAGAACATAGATTGAAAGAAAAACCACTACATATACCTATCTCATTATTACTCAATCTTAAATTAACTCCTTCACAAAAATAATAACCAAGAGAACTTTCAGCATTTATTTGAGTTTTTTGTGCTCACTCTAACGTTGAATATTAATCTCTCAATTATGTTGTCTACGTGTTTGTCATCAAGGCTGTTTCTAAGTATTCAGCACTCATTACTTTCCTCATCACGAATACGTCCTTGTCGTCAAGACTGTTTCCAAGGATTTGGTATTCATTTTTACCTCTCTTAGAAGTAAATACAAGCAATATTTGCACTTGTGGCATTTGGAACAAACAAACAACAATTTGAGGAATAACAATCCAACAAGCATATATATAATAATTAGTCATCCAAACTAAGCACTAGCTTCAACATTGCATATTTTATTAATTCAAGTAAAAGAATTTAAGTGTCATGCATCATCTCCCTTAACAGAAATATCTAAGACTCATGAAAAGACTAAAAGGCTAAAAGGCATACAAGCTATACTAGCGACAAATAGATCTTAATCATATTGCTAGCATGCACATGAATATTGTCAGTGCCAAGGATAAGACATACCTCCTATACATGAGTTTGTGCTATATGGAGATACCATATACCTAATAGTACATGAGAAGGTATCCTTTGATTAAGGAAATACGATGGATAAAGAAGAAAAATATCTTCCCGGAATAGAAGGTGTCAAAGCCCTAGTCAGGGAAGATAAGGTCTCCATAGCTCGTGTCCTATTCTATTTCTCCGAGTTCTACTTGGAGAGGAAGATGATCTTCGCTATAAATACAAAGACCCCCACAGACGGAGGGGTATCTGTTGATGCAAAAAACACACACTGGCCTGGGAGATCTGCTTAGCTCCAGTGCAGGTCCAAATCTTGGTGAGATGCGGGCGTGCCAGTCAGTTTGATCCTGCAACTGACAAGATATACAAACGACAGATCAAAGAACCGATCGGCCAACATAGCCGATGTAGTAATTCCAGCCGATCCTGATGACAGCCGATAGCGATAGGGTTTTGAGCTATCGGCTATGTGTTCAATGTAGACTCTGACACTTGATGAAGAGACAATCGGCTGATGATAATATGCATTAGATCGGCAATGACTTGATAAAGTAAAATGAAAGTTAGACATACTCGATCGGCTGTAGATATCAATGATACATAATCTAAATCTCAAAATATATTTAAACCAAGTGATTGGGATAGATCGGACAGGGCGCCGAGACAGTATAAATCACTTATGTCTAAAAACACCTCAAGAGAGAGATTATATATATTCATAGCATAGCCGATGAAGTAAATCTAACATAGATCCAATGCAATAAAATCCACAAGATTAGATTAAACAGTGAAACCTTTGTTGTCATCGGCTAAATTCAACTTATATGCAATCCCTATAAGCCGATGCAACGTCCAGATAGCTCATCGGCTGAAACCCCGATGAAACCCTTATCGGCAATCAAAAAGCAGGCTAGAGATCCATGGTTCTAAGCACGACTTAGTAGGTCAAACTCAACTGATGCAGCACTAAGTATGTAAAGAAACACGGTATCTAGATGATCAAGCCCTTGACTGATTTTCAGGGTGGTAGATGCCTAAGCTAATCTAATCTAGCAAGACGATTTAGTCGATACCAGCAGAAACCCTAAAACGAGAAGCAGCCGATAAAGCTAAATCGAGATGCTAATACTAGATTAACAGAAGACATATGATAAATAGCCAGGCAAATATATCATCCAAATCAGAGCAATTCAAGAGATCGAATGTACTGATGCAGCCTCGAACGACGCCGACGTAGATGATACAATTGCCTGAACCGACGGAACATTGGACTTACCCCTTCGCCGGAGATCGACAGCCGATGCAGCCCCGCGTCAGGTGCCAAATTCCGCCGGTTGATAAAGAAACCGTAACAGAGTAAAAGGTGGCGATGCGCCGAATTGTATTGATCGAGAGTTGATAGATTACAATAACCCCGGGTGTACATATTTATACCCATGGGGAGATACTAGTCCTTGTAGGACAAGAAAGAAACTTTCCTAAAGATAAAAGAAAAACATAAAGTCCTTAAGGGACACTAAACACACTTTCCTAAAGATAAAAGGAAACTAACAAATATCCTAATTAATAGATACAATTGCCTTCTTCGGACTCAATCCGCACGTGGCAATCCTCATGAAGCACATCAACCGAACCCGACAATGATCCTGCCATCTCCTTATCGGAATCGGCTACATCGGCTATCCTTGTCCGATTCTGTTTCAACCGACGCACACCGTAGCCGATTTGGCTTGCAGCCGATTCATACTCTGTTTCTGTAATCGCTTATCTCCTCCAATCGGCTTCGGCTTTAACTCTGAATCCAATGCATGATTTACCAAATTTCATCGTTAACAGTATCGAGTTACAAGCCATAGCCAAAGCCACATCAAGATACAATCTGGAGAAAGCCTAAACCCTAGCCATCGAGTAGTTCTTGTCGAGCCGTTCTTGATGGGCTCTAGTTGGTTGATTAGATCAATCATCCAACTTCCCTATTGTGATCCTTGTGGTATTCCCATCTATATATATATATATATATAAACCTGAGTAGGGTTATTACTCATCTTGAGGGCCCGAAACTAGTATAAACCTTTGTTCCTTGACTTCTAGATATGATCTTGCGTACACTTTAGTTACAACGATCCTCATATTCTACAAATATCGTAGGCGGGTATCGCCTGTCGACATTTACGCATTAGGTAGGGGACTTGATGCTAAAGGATCTCGATGCGATGACTTCAAGAGTTGGATTTTCCGATGAGGTCTTCTACGACCATCCTTGCCTAGGAGACCCAACCTAGTTGACGTTCGCTTATGTCCAAGTCGAAACCATCATCTTCTCGGTGTTCGCTACTGTCCTGATCTCGTCCCCCTTGGCTTACACCGAGAATGAGGCCACGACAACGAAATGGATGAACATGATCCCTGCAACGGCCATCTCTTCGGTAAATGCCAAGCACGAGGTGCTGACAACCAAATCTACCGATGAGCATCCCAAAAAGCCTAATCTCCTGGACCCTATCAAGAATCAGACACCGATAAGGAAATTCGTCGAAAAGGACATCAACAAATGGTGTCCAATCCAGACGACCTCTACTCATCGTCTTGCTGGATGTCGGATCATACTCCAAGTGATGGTTGAACTCGATGCTTGCAAAGATCACGGGATTCAGTGCACTTCTGCATACAAGATGTGCTGTCGTATTCACAAATCCAAAAGCCATCCTTTAACTGGATGCAAGATATTCCTGAAGATCACCAAAACAATGGTTCAATCTCCATGTTACTCGATCCACTCTCATTGAAAGCAATTTGACGATGCATCCGTGGACGACAATACCTCAAAAGATCTAGATCATACGATTGGGTATATCGGACTAGACCCTCATAAGACATTCGTTCTTCATAGCTTACATGACCATGAATCATCCGGGTCGAACTCTATGCGTGACGTGAACGTGATCGAGGGAGCGATCGATGATCTAGGCGAAGACGGCCGCACTTGGGACACTATAAAAAAGGGTGAAGTCCATTCTCGGGAGAAAACACCCGCACCAGTCAAGCCGGTTTGCACTCCTACTAAGCACCTAACCAACGTCACTTTGCTATGACAAGCTCCTTTCAACCCGGTAACCCAACCTAATGTGGATGCATGGTTAGAGCATGTCAAGTCCATCGTCGTCAACCTCAACTCCACCTTCACAGCTGCTGTTGGGCAACATGTTCCGGAGGACCCTCCTTAGAACGACGAGGTTCCCAAGGAAGCGGGCACTGCTAATGGTCCTAACGCTTATCATAGTGAGCCCTGTCTCCCTGAGAACGCACAACCATGTCTACAAGCTCGACAAACGCCTCCTTGTTAAGATACTTGCGATCTCTGCGACCAGCTGAACAGCCGAAGGCAAGAGCACCAAAACTAGCCTGATGTCGAACACTGATAACCCTGCGATCAACGTCACATGGACCGTCGTCGGGATGGCAACCATAACCATGATCATCATCGAGATCGACACGACCGACAAAGTCGCCAAGACGAGAATCGATGGAATCACCATGATGAAAAAGGATGACGAGACTCGCAATCTCTGACTCCAAGGCGAGACCGAAGTCGCGATCATCGCTCCAGAGGCCGTATGCCCGATCATGATGACCCCTCGTCTGTGACATCCTGGCCCAATTGGGATTTGACCGGTGTGGCCCATGAGAGCTGTATGCACATGTTTAGTACCACCTTGCTAGTTTAGCAAGAATGGAACCAACTTATAAAGCCTCTTTTCTCCAACCATATCACTCCCGGGTTAACCCTTTTACACGAAGCGAGGACAAAAGTGTAAGTGGAGTGGTATATGTAAGTGGTCCCGCCTGTCGGATGGGCTAGCTGCTGTAACATACCAAGAATTCACATGGATAACTTAAAAACTTTTTGAGTTCTGAAATTTTCAAAAACTTTGGAGCTCATTCTAGGGCTTAACCCATTTAATAAAAGTAAACCATATAGATTTTCTTGGGTCAAGTCAGAAGTAAGACCAAAACGTAAATTATAAATTAGGTGTTGACATAATCCAATTCAAATAAAAATAGTTTAACCCTAATTTAAATTTCAATTATCTTGATTTTTACTTTGGACTTGATCATCATATTTAAATTAAATACAAACAAATGGGAATATAGGTTTTAAAAAAAATATGTAAACCCAAATTATTATACAATTCACTTGGTCATATGTGCATTTTATTATTTTGAGATTGTTTTTGGATCTTATGGTGCATCTCATAGTAGGACTCATTAGTATGAAATGGTTAGGGAAAAATATTAAAAATTAATGGTGCAAATTTAAACCCTACAAAAATTCTCATAAATACTATTCAACACCATGACCTTACAGTAATATTGGTTTGAATTTATCAAATAATTTGGTGTCTCAAATAAATCCTCCAACTCAGCAAAATCTGCTAAGTTCAGATATCACTTAGCCTACTTTGCACCTTCACCAAAATTAAACCACAATTTATTTAGCAAAACCCTTTGGTCAGCATGTTAACCAAATTGTACTCTAATGACAGGTGTCTCAGCTTAATCCTAATTTGAAATATAATCACATGAAATGAGAGCCACAAGTTACTTAAACAGTTCTGGACTACAGCCAACCAAGTAACATAGGTTACTTTATAAAATTAATATGGTAAAAATAAAAATGATCTAACTTTAGGACTTGAATTATTAATAGGATGACATTCTTGTCTACCCTCTGTAATTTTGTTTCCCATTAAATCTCAACATAATTAGAGGAGACGAAGAGATTAAATCAATACATTGGAATAGTGCCAACACTTAGAAAAAATTGAAGCTTCTAGGCCTCCCACTCCCTTTCTCTCTCTGCCATGTGGGGCCCAGCCCTTGTGGGACCCACCTGTCGGCCACATAACTTTGCCACCTCCTTCTCCGAGCCCAGGAACAACTGACATGCGTCGGACGCGCGCCACGCCGCCAGCGCGCCACCTCACTGTCCACCGCCTCCCCGACCTCCACCTTAAATAGCGCCGCTCTACCCACCGACGAGACTTTTCATCCTTATCGTGTTCCGCCCAAAACCCTAGGAAAATCGCCTCGGAAGCTCCGGGAGCAAACCCATCTTCTCCGGTGCCGTCGAGATCCACCACAGTCGCCATCCTTCTCTGGTGAGCTTCGCCGCAGACCAACCATTGGAACATGATCCCCTATCCATGCCTAAACCATCTATACCTTCTCCCTTACTTTGACGCAGGTCGATCAGCTGGTGCTGAGCTCGTCGGCCTCCTCGGTGTCCAGAGCACCGTCGTGGATCGCATCGCCATTCCCGTCGACCCGGTGGACCCCTGACTAAGCCACTACGCCAGGGTCATCGCCTAGGTCCCAGGAGCAAGAAACCCAAGAAAGATCAAGCCAAGGCGTTGCCGTTGAGGAGATCCCCTCCGTCTTCCCCAAGTTCGGCCACCGGCCATCGTCGTCGATTACTTGTCCTCGAGTGAGTTTCGGCGCGATTCCTCTCACGGGTAGCAACCCTAGGGCATCACTAACCTCGTGCATATGCCTCTTTGACAGGTTGTTGGCCGCTTCTCGCTGTCGCCGTCATCCTGCCTTTTTCCGCCACCGCCAGAGTTTTCTTCACGTCGTCACCTCTGTCCAAGCTTTGCCAAGCCAAGCGCGACCTCAAGTGAGCAACCACGACCCCCGTAGACGCACGTGCAAGCATGATTTCGCACTGAATCGAGTTAGAACTTGAGATACCCTAGCATGTCGAGGCACTCCGCCGCTTACATCGTCGCCGGCATTGACTTCGACCACCGCAGCCCGCAAAACAACCATCGACGGGTTCGCCAGCTTCCCCTCCACCTTTTCTCTTTTGGCCGCGCCTCGTAAAACCCCGCCGTTTGCCGCCGGCATCGACGACAAGCTCGTTGGCCGCCATGCCCAGTCGCTGGTTCTGTTTTCTCCCTCCCCGAGCCGCTGACCTGCAGGCCCCACTGCATCTAAGTAGCAGAGATTTGATTAGGAGGGAAAACAAGACTTTCTGTACTAATGTGTAAATATGTAACCTATGACATATGGGACCAACGACCTATTAGTAATAAATCAGAAACTTGAGTACTCTTAATGAAGATGTATTTAAACATATGCTAGGGACTTCGGGTTGAATCCTTAGAGACCCAAGGACTTTTCTTCAAAAGTTACAGAGACTGACCAGTGGACCCCTTATCTTTAAAATCTGGAAATATTAAAGAAAATACTCAAATCAATAATTATACAACAGAAAAATATGTGAAACTTGTAAAATACATATAAAATTCATTTTAATTCCATTTGAGTTGAATCAAATTTCTGTGGACTCACAAAATTATAAACTTTAATATGGTAAAATAAAACATGATACTTACAGTAGAAGAAATGTCTCTAAAAATTAGTATATCGAATACTTGACATATAGCATTCACCAATTCATAAAATCCATACAAAATTCATTCTAGCTCCAAATAATATAATTCCAGATGTGTTAGGTTGTTAATCTCATAGACTTGGTTTCTATAAATTAAAATGTAGTACATGTAGTACCAGAAACATATCTAACATTTGTATAATAAATAAGACTTATAATATGTCATATAACTTTTAAAATTCATAATAAACTCATGCTAGCTCTAAATATTGTAAACTAAATTTTGTTAAACATTGGGGAAAGTACTCTCTGCTGCCGCAACCTAAACCTTCACAAGTTCTGGACCCAAAATGCACTTAGAGCTAAATAGAGCTTAATTAATCTATTACTAGTATTGAACTTTAAAAATTTATAACTCACAAATGCAATGTGATAAAAATAGAAATTCCTTCACCACAAATTATATACACACAGTATCTAACCACACTAGTGAATTCATGCATTTTAGCGCATTTTGAATATTTGTATGTTTCGGTATTTATTCGATAATCGTTATTTCTTTTAGAAGACGAATTCATTGTTGGTGAGGAGATTTGTCCTATTGCTGACCCCGGTAAGGACATCAATCAAGGCAAGTTTTCCCTCACCCGTTGAACATATTGAATCCCATGTTTTTCGGGCTAAATGTGTTATTTTATAAATTTGCACGCGTAATTCTAACTATTGGTATTTCCAAAGATATACATGGTAGCTATATCCTGAAAATTTGCATATATCCTTTTTAAAACTCCAACACCTTGCTATTTGAAACCTTAAGTTTAATTACAGTACCCTAATTGTACTTAAATGGGAACACCTACGCCTTTATAAAGTGCAAATGCTTAGCCTTGCTTAGTAATAGATAAATCATGATTATGGATCACTTACTATACTATTTGAATCATTTCAAAACTTATGAACAGAGATGTTTGCTCTGCTTATTTGCGAACAAAAGTGAAATGAATGTGAATTTCAGACTTAGGCGGCAAGTGGTATGCATATGGTGTAGTTGCATATCGATACGGGGAGTGTTCGCCTGAGTCGTTTAAGGACCGAACTACATATCACCCACTTATGTTTACCGTACATCCACATGCATTATTATGGGGTAACATTGGCCTATTAAGTTAAGCATTTGTCTGACCTTGCATTCAGGAGGCCGTTGTAGTAGAGGTAGTGGCCACAAGTGTACTGTGGGCTATCTATAGGAACTACCCATGTATGTGTTAATGATTGTGTTGAACCTAAGGCTAGCAAATATTACTAGCCGTGTGTTTACCATGAGGGGACAAGTGTAATGTTCCGCCTCATGGCATGGGCGTCTAAGTCTATCCAATACAACGATAATGTGCCTCGTGGGGGAACGGATGTGTTCGCCGTCACGGCGTTAGGTTTAAGGCGTGTTGCAAGAACAAGATAAATTTTCCCTAAATTTTAAATTGCTTTGGGAAAAATTTGGGAACTGTGGTCTTTGGGATTTTTGAAAAAAAAATGTGTTCCTTGCATCAAAAATTTTCTTGTGTAACCTGTGTTCTTTAAAAATTGTTTTTTTTTAAATTGGTTTTGAGCATATGTTGAGTCCCGTTCCTTTGCCCTCTGTAGATGGCAGGTCATCCCCCGACGCACCGTGGTCAGAATATGGAAGGCTTCGTGGCAGAGCTTGCCCGTATGACTTTGGTCGTAGGTTACCTTGAAGCGCCGGAGTACACCACGATCGAGCCTCTCAGTGGCGAGTTCCCGTTCCGAGTCCGTTTGGAAGTACATGGCTCCGTGGGCACCAGTCTTCCCAATATGGTGGTCACCGCTTCAGGAGGATCTGACGAGCACGCCTGTCAGGAGGCGGCTTACTTGATGATGGCCAGGATGCGAGAACTGCACGACTACGCCCTCCACAGCTCAGCGTACCGCTATCATCCTCGTCGCGGTAGCTCGTCCACCAGCAGCACCTACCGATCTGCAACGGAGGAGAATGACACTACCTTCGGACGGATGGTCATAGTGATGAAGGGTCTGGACAAGATGCACGCCGATCTCCACAAGGCATCCAAGGCTCTTAATGACCAGAAGTTGATCAAGATTGCTCGCTTGGAGGATGAAGTCACACGGCTCAAGGCCGATAATGCTAGGTTGCGAGGACGCCCAGCGCCAAGAGGACTCAGGATTCGCACCATGCCAAGGAAGAGGACCACCGCTCTTGTACGTATCCAGCTTGCGCCAAGGAATTCACCACCCGCTCCAACGCCAGTTCCGCCGCCGCCACTAGGGTTCGCCATCACCTTCGCCTCAACGTCTGCGTACCAGGGTCCAGCCGGTGGTAGCGGAGGTTGGTTGCACGCCACACCCAGTGGTAGCAACGGCAGTGGTTCAAGTTCAGAGCCAACAAGTGGAGACACTGCCATGGCGGATTCTGGAAACCGTTCTGAGCATTAGGCTCGTTACCCTTAGTTTTCCGTTTTCCTTAGTTTGATTTCTTGTTAGATGCTGTGTGTTAGGTTTGTTGTTCTGGGGTTTAGCCGATGGTCGATACCATGTGCCTATGGTATGGCTATCTTATTAAGGATTTTTGCGTGCTGTTTTGGAAGTGTTTTAAGTTAGATCACAACAATTACAGTTAAATTAATAATATATTAAAGCTTTGTTCTGAGCAATCTGTTTTCTTTCTTGTCCATTTCTTTCTGCTGGTTTTTCTCCTTCAGATGGTCAACACCAGGACAAGTGGTGACAACAACGGACAAGAGGGATCCCAGGCTAATAGAACAAACACCAACGCTCCTCCTCCACCACCGGATAACCCCACTCTTGCTCAAGTGCTAGCTAGCCAGACGCAGATGATGGCGGCTATGACGCAGCAAATGCAGCAGCAACATCAACAAATGCAACAGCAAATGTTGCAATAGATGCAACAACAAGCTCAACAGCAGCAGCAGCAGGCCCAACAGAATCAACCACCACCCCAATCCAAGTTGCCAGAGTTTCTTCGTGTCAGACCGCCGGTTTTCTCAAGTACTACCAATCCCATGGAAGCGAACGATTGGCTTCATGTTATTGAGAAGAAGCTTAATCTACTCCAGTGCAATGATCAAGAGAAGGTCGCTTTCGCTACCCATCAATTGCAGGGTCCCGCTTCGGCTTGGTGGGATAACTATCTGGTTACCCGTCCACCCGGAACGGAGGTCACTTGGGCGGAGTTTTGCCGCAGTTTCAGGAAAGCCCAAATCCCTGACGGCATAGTAGCCCAGAAGAAGAGAGAGTTTAGGGCGCTCCACCAAGGTAATAGAACAGTGACGGAATACCTCCATGAGTTCAACCGTCTCGCACGTTACTCTCCGGAGGATGTGCGCACTGATGCGGAAAGGCAGGAAAAGTTTCTTTCCGGCCTGGATGATGAATTGGCCAACCAGCTAATCTCAGGGGATTATGCTGATTTCGAGAAGTTAGTTGATAAGGCAGTCCGTCAAGAGGATCAACGCAACAGGATGGATCGAAAGAGGAAGGCAGTCCAGTTCAGGGCGCAGCAGGGAAGTCAACAGAAGGCCCGGTTCACCGCCGGACAGCAGGGTGGACCTTCTACAATGATTGTTCGTCAACATCGACCTTACCAGCCTGGTAATTTCAACAACAACAATTCCGGCAACCGCAACAACAACGGCAACAACAATTCCGGCAACCGCAACAACAACGGGGGACAGCCCAACCGCAACCCGGTTCCGCGTCCAACAACAACGGGGGACAGCCCAACCGCCGCAGCTTAGCCAGCTCCATCGACTCAACCCAGGAAGGAGTCCGGCGGAAAATCATTTGTCTGCTTCAACTGCAACGAGCCCGGACACTTCGCCGACAAGTGCCCGAAGCCAAGGCGTGCAGGACCCAAGTTTGTTCATGCCCGTGTCAACCATGCGTCAGCAGAGGAGGCACAGGCTGCACTAGAAGTGGTATTGGGTACGTTTCCTGTCAATTCAGTTCCAGCCATCACACTTTTTGATTCTGGTGCTACACATTCCTTTTTATCAAAGCGTTTTGCTGGGACATATGGGTTGTCAGTAGTGAAACTTAGAACGCCTATGTGGGTTCACACTCCTGGGAATGAGATGACCACAGCCCACTATTGCCCCTCTGTGGAAATAGAAATCCAGGGTTCTAAATTTCTAGCCAATCTTATCTTTCTTGAATCCAAGGACCTAGATGTCATTCTTGGGATGGATTGGTTAACAAGGCACAAGGGAGTTATCGATTGCGCTAGTCGCACTATCACTCTGGTTAATGAGAAAGGAGAAGTCGTGACGTCCCAGTCGCCGACACCCCAGAAGCAGAGAGTGTGCTTGAACCAAGTCGATGGGACGAAACAGATCGCAGAAGAAGGGAAAGACATTAAGAAGTTGGAGGATATTCCTATTGTTAGAGAATACCCTGAAGTCTTTCCGGATGACATAACCACAATGCCACCAAAGAGAGAAATTGAATTTCGGATTGATTTAGTACCGGGAACTGCCCCGATACACAAGAGACCCTATAGGATGGGAGCCAATGAACTGGCGGAAGTCAAGAAGCAAGTTGATGAGCAGTTGCAGAAAGGATATATTCGCCCGAGTACGTCACCTTGGAGTGCTCCGGTGATCTTTGTGGAGAAGAAAGATAAGACCAAGAGGATGTGCGTCGACTATCGCGCCCTCAATGAGGTGACCGTCAAGAACAAATACCCGTTACCTCGGAATGATGATTTGTTTGATCAGCTAAAGGGAGCAACATGGTTCTCCAAGATAGACCTGCGATCAGGCTACCACCAATTGAGGATTAGAGAGGAGGACATTCCGAAGACGGCATTCACTACTCGGTATGGGTTGTTTGAGTGCACAGTCATGTCTTTTGGACTTACCAATGCACCGGCCTTTTTCATGAACTTGATGAATAAGGTGTTCATGGAATTTCTGGATAAGTTCGTCGTGGTTTTTATCGATGATATACTTGTTTACTCTAAGTCCAAGGAGGAGCATGAACAACATCTTCGCCTCGTACTTGAGAAATTAAAGGAACACCAGTTGTATGCCAAGTTTAGCAAGTGCGACTTTTGGCTCGAGGAGGTACAGTTCCTAGGCCACATCATCACAGCTCAAGGAGTGGCAGTAGACCCGTCGAATGTGGAATCGGTTATGAAGTGGACCCCACCGAAGACAGCCACACAAATCCGAAGTTTTCTTGGACTTGCGGGTTACTACCGTCGATTCATTGAGAATTTCTCCAAGATTGCCAAGCCAATGACACAGTTGCTGAAAAAGGATGAGAAGTTCAAGTGGTCAGCAGAATGCGACAGAAGTTTTGAGGAACTTAAGAAGAAGTTGGTAACGGCACCAGTCTTAATTCTGCCAGATCAGACTAAAGATTTTCAGGTTTATTGCGATGCGTCTCGCCAAGGGCTAGGATGTGTATTGATGCAGGAAGGCAGAGTGGTTGCGTACGCTTCGCGTCAACTGCGCCCACATGAGAATAATTACCCTACTCATGATTTGGAATTAGCAGCAGTGGTACATGCCCTAAAGATCTGGAGGCATTACCTTATTGGGAACCGTTGTGAGGTGTATACGGATCACAAGAGTTTGAAGTATATCTTCACCCAACCGGACTTAAATCTCCGTCAGCGAAGATGGTTGGAATTGATTAAAACTATGATCTGGGAATCCACTACCATCCCGGTAAAGCTAATGTAGTGGCAGATGCTTTAAACCGGAAGAGCTACTGTAACTCCACCAGTATGGAAGAGATGAGCAGCCAGTTGCAGCGAGACTTCGAACGGCTGAACCTCGGTATTGTTGAACATGGGTTCGCGTCCGCTCTAGAAGCACGACCAACGCTCGTGGAGCAGGTCCGAGTAGCTCAAGCTAAAGATCCAGAGATAGCAGAGCTCAAGAAAAACATGAGGGTTGGAAAGGCCCGAGATTTCTCCGAAGATGAGCATGGCACGATATGGATGGGAGAAAGACTGTGTGTCCCGGAAGACAAAGAGTTAAAGGAGTTAATACTCACGAAGGCCCATCAATGGAGTTAATACTCACGGGGGCCCATCAAACTCAGTATTCAATTCATCCTGGCAATACCAAGATGTACCAAGACCTTAAAGAGAAGTTTTGGTGGGTTAGCATGAGAAGAGAAATAGCTGAATTCGTCACACTCTGTGACGTGTGCCAGCGAGTCAAGGCAGAGCATCAAAGGCCTGCAGGACTGTTACAGCTTCTCCAAATTCCGGAATGGAAATGGGAAGAAATTGGAATGGATTTCATCACAGGTTTGCCAAGAACGTCGTCTGGACATGATTCTATCTGAGTCATCGTGGATCGACTCACGAAGGTGGCTCATTTCATTCCTGTGCATACTACTTACTTGGGGAAGAAGCTAGCAGAACTCTACCTCGCAAGAATCATGTGTTTACACGGAGTGCCTAAGAAGATCGTATCGGATCGAGGAAGCCAGTTCACCTCAAAGTTCTGGCAGAAATTACAAGAAGAATTGGGAACCCGTTTGAACTTTAGCACGGCTTACCATCCGCAAACTGATGGCCAGACTGAGCGAGTGAACCAGATACTTGAGGATATGCTCAGAGCCTGTGCGCTCGATTTTGGAGGAGCATGGGATAAGAGTTTGCCATATGCCGAGTTCTCCTACAACAACAGTTATCAAGCCAGCTTGCAGATGGCACCATTTGAGGCGTTGTATGGCAGAAAGTGTCGTACCCCGCTCTTTTGGGATCAGACCGAAGAACGACAACTATTTGGGACTGAAGTCTTGAGTGATGCGGAAGAAAAGGTCAGAACCGTCAGAGAAAGGTTGAGAATTACGCAGTCTCGGCAAAAAAGCTATGCCGACAATCGTCGAAGGGAGTTAACTTTCGAAACAGGGGACTACGTGTACCTTCGTGTCACACCGCTTCGAGGAGTACACCGTTTTCAAACTAAAGGAAAATTGGCACCACGCTTTGTGGGACCATATAAGATCCGCGAGCGTCGAGGAGAAGTTGCCTACCAGCTTGAGCTTCCACCCAACATGGCTGGTATCCATGATGTGTTTCACGTCTCGCAATTGAAGAAATGCTTGAGAGTACCGGAAGAACAGGCCAGTCCCGATCAAATTGAGATTCAAGAGGACTTGACTTATGTGGAGAAGCCGATTCGTATTCTTGAAACCAGCGAGAGGAGAACCAGAAACAAGGTTACCGGGTTCTGCAGAGTTCAGTGGAGCCATCATTCCGAGGAAGAAGCTACATGGGAAAGAGAGGATGAATTGAAGGCTGCCCATCCGCACCTCTTCGCCAGCACCTCCGAATCTCGGGGTCGAGATTCCGTTTAAGGGGGGTAGGTTTGTCACACCCTGGGGTTCTCCCAAATCGTAAAAATCAAATTTAATAATTTATCTGAGATATGGTTTAATTAAATCTGGAGAAAAACCCAATTAAATAATGCACTAAAGAAGTGAAAGTGGCAAGGTGGAATTTTTCTTGAGTTCCCCATGTCAAAATACAGTAACAGGATTTTTAGTGGAATTTTCAGAGCCCTCAAAATAATTTTAACCAATTAAATCCCTGGGAAAAATTATTTTTCTTTTTCCTCTCCTCGGGCCGTCGGCCCATTTCCCCCCCCCCCGGCCCAAGCCGCCGCCTCCCCGCGCCTCTCCTCCTTCCCGTTGGTATCAGAGCCGACCTTGACCGTAGGACAAGCCAACTGGAAACCTTAAGAGCCCTCTAAAATTTTTCATGTGCATTTTCCCTTAAATTTTAAATTGTTTTGGGAAAAGTCCGGGAACTGTGGTCTTTGGGATTTTTGAAAAAAAAAGAGGTTCCTTGCATAAAAATTTTCTTTTTGAGCATATGTTGAGTCCCGTTCCTTTGCCCTCTGTAGATGGCAGGTCATCCCCCGACGCACCGTGGTCAGAATATGGAAGGCTTCGTGGCAGAGCTTGCCCGTATGACTTTGGTTGTAGGGTACCTTGAAGCGCCGGAGTACACCACGATCGAGCCTCTCAGTGGCGAGTTCCCGTTCCGAGTCCGTTTGGAAGTACATGGCTTCGTGGGCACCAATCTTCCCAATATGGTGGTCACCGCTTCAGGAGGATCTGACGAGCACGCCTGTCAGGAGGCGGCTTACTTGATGATGGCCAGGATGCGAGAACTACACGACTACGCTCTCCACAACTCGGCGTACCGTTATCATCCTCGTCGCGGTAGCTCTTCTACCAGCAGCACCTACCGATCTGCAGCGGAGGAGAACGACACTACCTTCGGACGGATGGTCACAGTGATGAAGGGCCTGGACAAGATGCACGCCGATCTCCACAAGGCATCCAAGGCTCTTAATGACCAGAAGTTGATCAAGATTGCCCGCTTGGAGGATGAAGTCGCGCGACTCAAGGCCGATAATGCTAGGTTGCGAGGACACCCAGCGTCAGGAGGACTCAGGATTCGCACCATGCCAAGGAAGAGGACCACTGCTCCTGTACGTATCCAGCTTGCGCCAAGGAATTCACCACCCGCTCCAACGCCAGTTCCGCCGCCGCCACCAGGGTTCGCCATCACCTTCGCCCCGGCGTCTGCGTACCAGGGTCCAGCCAGTGGTAGCGGAGGTTGGTTGCACGCCACACCCAGTGGTAGCAACGGCAGTGGTTCAAGTTCAGAGCCAACAAGTGGAGACACTGCCATGGCGGATTCCGGAAATCGTTCCGAGCATTAGGCTCGTTACCCTTAGTTTTCCGTTTTCTTAGTTTGATTTCTTGTTAGTGCTGTGTGTTAGGTTTGTTGCTTGGGGTTTAGCCGATGGTCGATACCATGTGCCTATGGTATGGCTATCTTATTAAGGATTTTTGCGTGCTGTTTTGGAGTGTTTTAAGTTAGATCAGCAACAATTACAGTTAAATTAATAATATATTAAAGCTTTGTTCTGAGCAATCTGTTTTCTTTCTTGTCCATTTCTTTCTGCTGGTTCTTTCTCCTTCAGATGGTCAACACAGGACAAGTGGTAACAACAACGGACAGGAGGGGATCCCAGACTAATGAACAAACACCAACGCTCCTCCTCCACCACCGGATAATCCCACTCTTGCTCAAGTGCTAGCTAGCCAGACGCAGATGATGGCGCTATGATGCAGCAAATGCAGCAGCAGCATCAACAAATGCAACAGCAAATGTTGCAACAGATGCAACAACAAGCTCAACAGCAGCAGCAGCAGGCCCAACAGAATCAACCACCACCCCAATCCAAGTTGCCAGAGTTTCTTCGTGTCAGACCGCCGTTTTCTCAGTACTACAATCCCATGGAAGCGAATGATTGGCTTCATGTTATTGAGAAGAAGCTTAATCTACTCCAGTGCAATGATCAAGAGAAGGTCGCTTTCGCTACCCATCAATTGCAGGGTCCCGCTTCGGCTTGGTGGGATAACTATTTGGTTACCCGTCCACCCGGAACGGAGGTCACTTGGGCGGAGTTCTTGCCGCAGTTTCAGGAAAGCCCAAATTCCTGACGGCATAGTAGCCCAGAAGAAGAGGGAGTTTAGAGCACTCCACCAAGGTAATAGAACAGTGACGGATACCTCCATGAGTTCAACCGTCTCGCACGTTACGCTCCGGAGGATGTGCGCACTGATGCGGAAAGGCAGGAAAAGTTTCTTTCCGGCCTGGATGATGAATTGGACCAACCAGCTAATCTCAGGGGATTATGCTGATTTCGAGAAGTTAGTTGATAAGGCGATCCGTCAAGAGGATCAACGCAACAGGATGGATCGGAAGAGGAAGAGCAGTCTCATTCAGGGCGCAGCAGGGAAGTCAACAGAAGCCCCGGTTCACCGCCGGACAGCAGGGTGGACCTTCTACAATGATTGTTCGTCAACATCGACCTTACCAGCCTGGTAATTTCAACAACAACAATTCCGGCAACCGCAACAACAACGGGGGACAGCCCAACCGCAACCCGGTTCCGCGCCCGCCAACGGCCGCAGCTCAGCCACTCCATCACTCAACCCAGGAAGGAGTCCGGCGGAAAATCATTTGTCTGCTTCAACTGCAACGAGCCCGGACACTTCGCCGACAAGTGCCCGAAGCCAAGGCGTGCAGGACCCAAGTTTGTTCATGCCCGTGTCAACCATGCGTCAGCAGAAGAGGCACAGGCTGCACCAGAAGTGGTACTGGGTACGTTTCCTGTCAATTCATTCCAGCTATCACTCTTTTTGATTCTGGTGCTACACATTCCTTTTTATCAAAGCGTTTTGCTGGGACATATGGGTTGTCAGTAAGTGAAACTTAGAACGCCTATGTGGGTTCACACTCCTGGGAATGAGATGACCACAGCCCACTATTGCCCCTCTGTGGAAATAGAAATCCAGGGTTCTAAATTTCTAGCCAATCTTATCCTTCTTGAATCCAAGGACCTAGATGTCATTCTTGGGATGGATTGGTTAACAAGGCACAAGGGAGTTATCGATTGCGCTAGTCGCACTATCACTCTGGTTAATGAGAAAGGAGAAGTCGTGAAATTCCAGTCGCCGACACCCCACGAAGCAGAGAGTGTGCTTGAACCAAGTAGATGGGACTGAAACAGATCGCAGAAGAAGGGAAAGATATTAAGAAGTTGGAGGATATTCCTATTGTTAGAGAGTACCCTGAAGTCTTTCCGGATGACATAACCACAATGCCACCCAAAGAGAGAAATTGAATTTCGGATTGATTTAGTACCGGGAACTGCCCCGATACACAAGAGACCCTATAGGATGGGAGCCAATGAACTGGCGGAAGTCAAGAAGCAAGTTGATGAGCAGTTGCAGAAAGGATATATTCGCCCGAGTACGTCACCTTGGAGTGCTCCGGTGATCTTTGTGGAGAAGAAAGATAAGACCAAGAGGATGTGCGTCGACTATCGCGCCCTCAATGAGGTGACCTGTCAAGAACAAATACCCGTTACCTCGGATTGATGATTTGTTTGATCAGCTAAAGGGAGCAACATGGTTCTCCAAGATAGACCTGCGATCAGGCTACCACCAATTGAGGATTAGAGAGGAGGACATTCCGAAGACGGCATTCACTACTCGGTATGGGTTGTTTGAGTGCACAGTCATGTCTTTTGGACTTACCAATGCACCGGCCTTTTTCATGAACTTGATGAATAAGGTGTTCATGGAATTTCTGGATAAGTTCGTCGTGGTTTTTATCGATGATATACTCTGTTTACTCTAAGTCCAAGGAGGAGCATGAAGCAACATCTCTCGCCTGGTACTTGAGAAATTAAAGGAACACCAATTGTATGCCAAGTTTAGCAAGTGTGACTTTTGGCTCAGGAAGGTACAGTTCCTAGGCCACATCATCACGCTCAAGGAGTGGCAGTAGACCCGTCGAATGTGGAGTCGGTTAGCAAGTGGAAGCCTCCGCGCACGGTTTCGCAGATTAGGCACCAGAGTTGGAGTATGTTTCAGAGGAAGACTTTTCAGAAGAGTAGGCTTGTTGCTACCATCGAGGAATGCCTGTGGATTGGAGTCGCTACGTTGCGAGTGTTTAGTTTATTAGAATACTTGTTTCCTTTTTCCGCTGCAGTTTTGTAAGAGATTTTTATTGTTTTGTAAGACGTGGATCTGTATGACAACTTTGTCATTTGTGTACCCTGGCTGGTCCTGGACAGGGATTTTAATACACAATTTGCTTTGGAAATTCTGGTAGTGAATTTCTGGGCGTGACAATATAAGTGAAGCATTATCACACAACTCTTCTTTATCACAAGGAACAACAAAAGAATAAACTTGTGACAATGGAATCTCGGCAGTCGGTTTCACTAATGTTTGCTCTACTATAGCATGGAAAGTGGACATGTGTAGCTTAGCTTGAAAATACTCGCCTTCAATTATCTCAACACCATTTAATTTACCTTTGATGCTCTCTTAAGATGATGGAGGTGCAATGGACTTCAACTCCAGTGATGAGAAAGATGGCTCCATCATGTTTCTCTCCTCCTATCGGCAAAGGTTTACTTCCTGCAAATTATTAGTAATAGGGGGCACGGATATAACTTGTTGCTTCTTCACATCCTCAATTTGTCTTTCCACGTTGCAAGCAAGCTGTAACAATGAGCAAAAGAGCTATAACTTTGACAAGCAAGCATGTCCTGAATTTTTTTGTTAAACTCACGTAAAAACCTTAATTCTGTTGTTTCTTCACATTCATCTAAACCACAACGTAATAAACAAGCATGCATATCATGATAGTATGAAGTAATAGTTCTGGTATCTTGTTTTAAACATTGCAGTTTGATGAATAGAATGTCAGTATAATACATGGGAACATAAACATCTCTCAAATATTGTTTCATGTCTTTCCAAGATTGTAGTATTTTATTATGCCTACAAAGATGTTTCCAATCATAGAAGCATTTTTCACTAAAATACTAGAGACACTAATAACCATTTGTTTCTCAGACAAATTCTATGTATAAGATCAATATACAGTTTGTAAGTTGGTTTACATAAGTTAAAATATATATACATAAATCTCTTTGTCCGAAAAGCACAGTGTTTGTCCATTGATCCCCTGTTCTCATATCGCCGCAACTCAAAGTTGTTTCTTATCGTCCTATTACGTTAAGTCTGACTAGTCACCAGGTCATAGAACCTTGGCCAGGGATGCTTGATACTTTGGACTAGTTAGGTGCTAAGGGTCAAATGACCATGTCATACTGGTCATGTCAGAGTACCCCCTATAATGTATTAACTACCCGTGTAATCAGGAATTGGTTTTCCCAACTTCACGGCTAGGGGCTAGGAATTCACCGCTTTAGCATGGTCTGTTATAAGATCCAAGCTGCCTTTGTGGAAAAGATTCATTTCCCATAAAACCAGCTGGGGGCTAGGAAGAGTATCCAACTTCGTTGCACAGAGAAGTACTCGTTCATTGCTGCAAATAGATCAAATTGTTAACTTCAAATACTTAGTATATTATAGACCAAACTTCACAAAAGGCCTATTAATGTCTTGGACAAGTGTTTTTGCAGGAATTCCTAACTATTACAACTACCAAGACAACCACTACCACTGCATCAAAGAAAATACTTCTTTGGAAGTGGAGCGAAAGATTGCACAAGCTAATCGATCTCGGTAGATGATCTCCGAGAACGAGCAAACTTTCCTAGAGAAAACTCAAGTTCATCTACGACCATGACTCATAGATACAAGCGAGAACATGACCGCCTACGTACCGACTAGCTCGACGACATTCTTGCTTAAGGTTATTGTCGTTCCGCCAAGCAGTACCGGCAAGTTCATCTCATGTACTCCGCAGCCAACCCAGATAATCAGGGATCTACAAATCTAGTGGAGGACGAACGACACGCAACTCATCGCATAACCTCGCTAGGGCGGATCAGCTCCCTCCAAAATAAGATGATATCCAAATCTCTCTCTCATTGAGAAGCTCTACATTTTGCTCCTTCTTGGCATTGTCGGCAGCCCATTCCAACTCTTCCTTGTCAAACATGGTCCTCCAGTAGTTAGCCTAGCACTTTGCCTCGTCAAGAGAGCCCTCAAGGTCTAGCAAAGATATTGACATCATTAGCACCCTTGTTCTGAGTATGAGGGTGATAGCCTACAATGTCGAACATTCTTACTTTGATACTGCTCATGGAGGAGTGTGAGTTAAGCTTCGCGAGAAGCCAACATATTGTCAGAAGTGACGATGACCAGAACACGGAAGTCACCACTTGGAGTCGATGAGGCTTGAAGCGAACTAGGAACCGCGACTAAGTCCGAGGAGCGTCCGCCATGCTGGATGACCACGGCCTCGTCCTCAAAAAATCTACAAGACAAGAAGGAGCGTGCTTCCCTAACCTCTAGGTGACCATGTCGAGGTGGCCATAGTTCTCATGCATGGCTTGTCCTTGGAGTCAGACAACGCCTTTTCAAGCCCTTTCTGCCGGTTCTCATTCCCAGCGAACAGCTCCCACAGCTTCATGTTGTCGGCTCGCTCCTCCTTTAGCCTTGCCTCCAACTCGGCAATGCGGTTGTCGATGGAAGTCGCGGTCTTTGTGAGCCTGTCGGTTGCTAAAGACAAGCCCTGGGCGACCAAGGGGCCTGATGTCAGAGGTGGCGGCAGAAGAGCGACAACTATGGCAGGTGTCTGCGATTTGGTGCTCACCTCCTCGTGGGCTACGATGCTTTGCCCAGAGATAGAGGGGGAAGGGTTGCAGTCAAAGATCATCCTGAGAATCGTAAGACATAAGAATATTCGATAACGACGATGACGAAGACTAAGAGGGGAACTCACCTGATCTTTGTCCGCTTTAGCAGCTTGCCCCTCTCATAGAAGGTAGGCTTCTCACTGGAGGTGGTCTGTATACAAAGAAGGATGAGATTGATGAAGGTACTACAACTGTCAGATGAACCTGGGACCGAAGTCTTACCACGAAGCCACTCATTTTCGTTGGTGTCCCGCCCTAGTAGTCTTCGCCAGCGTGGGCCAGTGTTTTCCCTTGGTACCACTACCTCCTGGCGTGAGGATAGCAACGGCTTGTTCGGCCACCGCCTGTTCCTTCAGTGAAGCAGACACCTGGTGGTCGATCAAGGGACCAGGCCTACAAGAGTTGGGATTACTACTACGGGCAAAGACATAATTGACAAGGAAAGTAGTCTGAGTACTTACATTTACAATGGTGTCCTATTTAGTCTACAGGGGGTCACACACCAGTGTAGGAATGTTGGAGGCGGCGGATGGCACATCGATGACCATCTGTCCTACACTCCCAACCACAGTCGCGTCGGAGAGGAGTGCAATAAAGATGAACATCATGAGATCAGAATCGGGAATAATTTGAGGTGTTCGAGTTGTTGGAAGATTTTGACTTATGTACCCCGGTGCGATATCCATGTCACATTTTGTGCCCCTATGTACTCATACGTAGGGTGGGCACGGGCCTAAAGAGGCTGGATCTGAGGACGAAGGAAGTCTTGAATGACTTCATACCCAGTCAGACCGTGTTCTTGGAGGTCATGGATTTTATCAACAAAACCCTTTAGTGCGGGGGCCAGAGAAGGTTTGGAGGTCCATGATTGGGAGTGTGTGGGTTTTTCTTCAAGGGACAACAAGACAATAAGCAGTATCGTTAGCATGAAGATAAAACCAATTGATCCTTCAGTACCTTCTCGAGGACGGTCAGTTGAAGGGGATGTACTTTTCCTTCCTCTTGTTCCTAATACGGAGACCACAACATCCAGAGATCCAAGAGGCCTCCATCCATCTAAGCTCATAGAAGCATCTAAATAAATCTAAGAAGGGTTGTACCCCAAGGTATGCTTTGCATAGATGAGTGAAGATACTCAGGAAAGCAATGGAATTGGGGTTCAAGTGGAGAAGGTGGATGTCACAAAAATCAAGAAGAAGCAAAAGGAATTTGAAAGGAAGAGGTAGAAAACCGCATTGGACGAAAGAGGTAAGAGTAATGCCTTGCCCTAGATTGGGCAGGGGATCAGTACCTTCTTTTGAATGCCCCAGCACTTGCACGCTTGGTAGCTTTGCCAGTGCCTCGTCAGTCCTGCTGTAGCTTTGCCAGTGCCTCGTCAGTAGTGACGAATTCTAGGAGATCCATTAGACTCTCTGAGGAAGGGAATTGATGACGTTTGTGATTTAGGGTTTTTCTTCTTGTTGATGTGAAGGAGCAGGTGTGCAAAGGAAAAGAGAAATGGTTGTTTGAGCAAATGGAACCCAAATAGGTTTTATAAGTCATGTCCAATGGTTCAAATTTCAAGGAAGAGAGAGAAATCACCGATGGAATTTTTGCGGATATGGAGTTTCTTTGTTGTTCATGTGTAGGTGTTGCTTGAGGCCTTGAGAGTATAGCCGTTGATGGATTGGGACTAGGCTTAGAAGAAGTTGAGGTCCAGACGATCAAGGATATCATGCGGGATGCTCAGAGTAGAAAACAATACACGTGGAGGTGAAGGTTTTCATATGGCATATACTTGGTGTTGTGTGCGTATGGAAAGAGGAGTCAAATTTGGATTGTTGTCCAAGTTTGGGAAGATTGGAGTGTGAAGTTATATGGGGATGTTGTTCCCTGGTTTGATAGGTTTCCTATGTGATTAGGAGTCCTAGTTCTAGTTGGATTCATGACTAGGGGCAACCACATTGTGGGTATAAATAGATGAGGGGTTGAGGCTATAAGAGATCGACTTTTTGGGAGAGAAAAGTTAGTTTGCTTCGAGGTTTTAATCCTAGTTCGAGAGTTGAGAGAAGAGTACTTTAGATGCACTTTGTAAACACATATTAATATAATAAAGTTTAATCTACTTTGAGAGATCTTCAATTTGTGTTTGCTCAGGTTTTGGCGATTACACCGGTGGGCTACCTGTTATAAAAGTTATTCGATATAGCGGAATGACGATGAACCTTCTCGATCGCTTTAGTGATTGATCACCCAAGGCATATCAGATGACGACACAGGAATACACGATATTTATTAATGAGGTTCAGCAAAAGCCTATATCCTCGGGGCTCTGATTATGGGTGCTCCTCCCCAATCAACATTACACCTGGCCGCTACGAGTCCATGACCTCACCGCCATCATCTCTCTGCGTGTCTACGCTACATTGTAGTCGTCATGGTTACGTTGTGGTGCCCCCTCTCTATTTAAAAGAGAGCTTATGATAGAGTCCGACTCAAAATCTATCATACACCTATTCCAACTCCAAGTCCAACTCCTAGTAGGACTAGTATATTCGATGCGTATTCTAACAAACTCCACCTTGGCAAATATACGTCACCTAGCAGCAGTAGAATCACCACACCAATCTATCTATCCTCCAAACTTCGGTTGTCTTCTTTTGCATCAAGAGACTCCGCTATCTCCGTAACTTCTTCCTTTGGACTCCACCTGCAATAATGCTCCACCTTCTCAGCTATCATCTCAGTCGTCTTGCCAAGCGAAAGTGAATTCTTTCCTAGCTGTCACATCATAGAATCCTCGAAGACCATGTTCAACTTGATCTACCGTCTTAAATTTGACTTGATTTAATCCATGGCCAGATAACTGATGTCATCATCAAATAAACAAATCAAACTCACCAGACATGAAGAGAACCCTTTTTTCCTTGTCGTCTTATCAACCAAGCTAACAAATCCAACAATCACACTTTTCGCATCCGTAGACTGAATCTATGATACTTTGAGAAAATCACTACTGCCTTGAATCACCCGAAAATTATCACCATAGTGCTCGCTCTTCCTCTTCAGTTCTAGTATAACTCCATATATCTCAACTCCTCATCGAGTCTAAGATATATCTTGTTTCCACCAGATAATTCCATATGCGATCTAACCAGCCTGTCGTCGCCAGTCTACTCGCCCTTTCTTTCAATCCGACTGACTTTGCCCCTCGGTCTAACCAGCCAAATCTAGTCCAACCGTTCAGCTCATCCCAATCTGACCAAAAACCACCGCACAACCAGTATGCATTGCAAATCTCATCACAAGTCGTATTGCCGATCACCTAATTCCTGTCAGAGCCACCTCTAGTCCCATGTCTACCAGATCCTCACACGAGTGCCTCGATCCCCGAGTCGCATGTTTGTGGCCCTCCAAGGCCCACTCCACGCATGCATGGCAGTGCCACTTCGAGTCGATCATGAGACAATCTCCAAGGCAACCTCCAACCCTCTTGTGCAATCGGTCCAATTACCAACATGTGTTCGAGTACCGTGACTTCTCCTACCAATGCCTCCATGCTAGATTTCAACTCATGTGCATGCACCTTTATGGACAACTAGACCTTGTATCTTGTGCATGTAACATGTAGACAGCCCAGCATCCTGACCCTTGCAGCGCTATGTACAGTACTCAACCCTCGTGTCCTTGTATGGTATTTGTTGTGCATATGTTGTGTGCATCTGATATGCCCCTTGCGCACGTCGTCCGTGCCTTCGCACGTACAACAGTCACAGCCCTCATGTTCACCGTCATGGACCTCGTCGTCATCGGCCCTGCACATCCACCACACCGGGCCACGCACGCCGGTTTTGCCATTCCGACACTGGCCTCCCTGCCGCCATGGATCCGTGATTGCCGTGTGCGTCGGGCGCGCCATCCATAGCGCTACTCCTCCGATATCTCCGGTCACCTTCGGCCACACCTGGCTCCGTCTTCCAGTCACGTTCCATCATCGCCGGTCTAATCGCGAGCGAGCTTGTTGCCTCCACAACATCCTCGTCGTCGCCATCGATCTCATCGCCATGGCTGACGATCTCTTGTCGACGCGCCATCCCACCTCGTGTTTCCTCCTCCACGTGTATTGTTGATCCAATGCTAAAACCTTCAGCTCTGATACCACTTGTTATAAAAGTTAGACAATATAGCAGAACGACGATTAACCTTCTCGATCACTTCAATCATTGATCACCGAAGACATGTCAAATGATGACAAAGGAACTCACGATATTTGTTAACGAGGTTCAGCAGAAGTTTACATCCCTGGGGCTCTGATTATGGGCGCTTCTCCCCAATCAACATAACACCTAGCCGCTACGAGTCCATGGCCTCATCGCCATTGTCTCTCTGCGTGTTTATGCTACATTGTAGTCGCCATGGTTATATTGTGCCCCCCACTCTATTTAAGAGAGAGCCTATGATAGAGTCTGACTCAAACTCTACCATACACCTATTCCAACTCCAAGTCTAACTTCTAGTAGGACTAGTATATTTGACACCTATTCTAGCACTACCGATGGTCAGACCGACAGCATTAAGGCGGTCAGATTGGCGACAGGCAATGACGGTGAATCAGGCAGTCAGACCGGAACGACTACATCGGTTAGACCAGTGGCATCTGTGCGGTTAGACGGATGCATCTACGTCAGTCAAACCGATCTACATCGACAATGAGGGTAACTTTTAATTCCGCTAAAAATTTTGGTTTTTGGGTACTCCAACCATTCACCCTTCCTAGTTGTCTTTGTTCTTGCTCGATCGTACAAGTGTTATCAGAGCCACATTTACTCTTTTTGATCTTTTCCGATCTTGAAATTTTGCCTTGGCTAATAAGTTTTGTTGGAGAAATGGGAACTAGGGTACCCCTTTCTCTAGGTATTAGGGTAACATTTGTCACATCAATACATTTCTGCCCTAAGCAGAATTCATTGCCAGGTCAAAAATAGAAAGTCAACAGCTGGCAGGGCGTGGGAACCGGGGCTCGCTCTGGCCGGACCCCCAGGGCACCCATGCCCTTCATGGTTACACACTCTGTATGTTAAGAGGAGTGTGAAAACCTACAAGATTTATATCTACAAGGTGCAGTCGAGGCCCACTTTGGTCGGAGCCCCGAGACACCCATGCCATTTACGGTTACATGCTCTGTTTGTTAAGAGGAGTATGGAAACCTACAAGGTTTAAAGAAGAGTGTGGAGATACAACTGCATGTTGTAATAAAACCTGTAAATTTCTGTCTATCATGAACTTCTTCATCAATGACATCTTTGAGAATCTTGTCTAACCATGACGAGAACTTCTATTACAAAGCACGGGAGTGTGCCCAGGGCCTAGGACCGTCCGAAAGGCCCAAGGCATAGTCAGGGGGATTGACGCTACCCCAGGGTACAAATAAATCATTTGATAAGTCTGATGATGAGTCCGTTGGTACTGGTTGCCCCGGGCTCTTACGGAGATCTTCGCTTGGGGATTATCATCTCAAGGCAAAAACTGTGTACGCTGCTGGTGGTCTGAGCAGGATGGTGGGCCCAACGGTCTGATTGAGGGCAACATCATCATGTCGATTGCAATACGGATCAAGTTTATAGCTCGCTAGCATGCAACTAGGTGGTGGCGAGGTTTGAATTCACTAGCGATGCCGTGTCACTGGAAGAAACATGGGCGGAGCGACGTGTCGCGCGCTGGCAGGTGGATCATAGCTTCGCCAGCAAGCAAGGAGATAAATGGTGTCTCGACCATGACTTGGCTTGGGTCATGCCACTGAGATAAGGGGAAAAATGGGAGGAGAAAATGCTAGATAGGGCAACTTTAGCACCGACTCATATGGTAAGCTTGTGTTGTATACTCTTGCATCCTAATAGTTCCAAACACAGGAGTAGGGTATTACGCGTCCGAGCGGCTTGAACTTGTATACCTGTTGTTTTCAGATTTATTTGTTTTACATATTTTCTCATACCACACGCACCACGAGCTCGATCCGTTCTCGCCCCCTGGGCCGGATCTTCAAAGGAGGGGGTCTTCTCTTCCCCGTTGTGGGAGTGCCGCACTCCGACAGCTGGCACGCCAGGAAGGGGGCGCTTTAGAGGTTGAGCTCATTGCGTTCTTCTGCAACGTTGTCTTTGAGAACTTCTACTAGCTTTGATGGAGGGAGGATGCCAACGAACGGATCCAGACGATGAGGAGCCAAAGGTTATGCTGTAAAAAGTGGTCGCGACGAACGCAGCCACCACTACATTAGCAGTGGTGGTTGTGCCAGTTGCCCCTATTCCGCCACCTTCTCCAGTTCCCACGACGGCGTTGAGACGAACGGCTTGCATAGGTCACCTCGGCCGTGTGGCCCTCACCCCGCTTCCTACAAAGGGTGTGGGAAGAGGCCCCGCCGGGACGGTGGAATCGTCGTCACATCGAGACAGAGAGTGTGTTGCTCCGGCAGAGCACCACTCTGACCTCGCTCATATGTACCCCAGTGGTGCCCGCACGGTGGCGGTGTCCCTCTTGTGTCATCCCCCAAATTTGGGAGAGAGTGGCGACCGAGAGCGCCGCTGGTTGGACGAGGTGGCTGAACTTGTTGGCATTGTGCACCTATGGTTTACCGCTGCTCAAGCTCCAACAAGATGTAGGACTGGGTCTCGCGTGACCTCTAGTATCGCATGACCCCGCTCCTACACCGCACGCCGCCCCGTGCCAGGGCGTCGCATGACATGGCCCAAGTAAGGGTGGTGCACGAGGACCTCCATGTTCGTCTTCACGAGATGCGGTTGAACAGTGATGCTCAAGACGTCCTTGAGCACTGCCGTGAGAGGCATGGGAACGATGAAGGCATCTCGGGTGCCTAGGTGTCGTCTGGTGCTCCACGGCACGGACAGCCTCGAGCCACCCTCGTTTCTTCTCCCTCTACCGAAACACTATATGGCTCAGGCTACATGGCGTTGTCAGTTGACCGTTGACAGGTGTAGTGGCCACCTGAGTTCCGACCTAGCTTATCGGAAAAGTACAACGGCACCATCGACACAGTGGAGTACCTACAGATCTACACCACAACCATTCAGGTGGCGGACAGTGATGAGAAGATGATAGAGAATTATTTTCCTATCGCCCTCACTACCTAGGCACGATCCTAGATGATGAATCTCCCGGAGGGCTCGATGCATTCACGGGAGGACTTATGACGCCGGTTCCTGGCAAACATCCAGGGCACGTTTCCCTGCCTGAAAACCGAGGGTAACCTGCATGTTGTTCATCAGTGCAAGGATGAGACCCTACGACAATTCCTCTAGCGCTTTAGCCAGGTTCGCAACGCCATCCCGCACATCGCCCATCACACGGTGATTCATGCGTTCCGGTCTGAAGTGCGGGACAAGCGTATGTTGAAGAAGATGGGCACGTAGGTCATTCACACCGCGGCCGAGCTCTTCAATGTCGTGGATCCCTGCACACAGAAGGAGGAGGCCTAGGCATGGAACAAACCATGCCAAAAGCCGATCTAGCCCGACGACGATGAGGGTGATGACATCGGCAAGGGCACCTCTCATTCTGCCTCACGGCAGAATCGAAAGAAGCACAAAAGCTAACTAGTTGCATTGCAGCTCTTGGTCGCTTCATTTCCAGACGTGGGAAGCGGGCTCTGCACCTCTTCAAGCTTCTTAAGAAGGTCGAGGGCTTTACTTCGATAGAGAGGGTGGAAGAAGTTTTTTGCCAGCTCAAAAAGTATTTATCCTCGCCGCCCGCCCTCATGGCCCTGTCCCCCAATGAACCATTGTTGTTGTACATAGCGGCAACACCCCAAGTTGTGAGCACGACCCATGTTGTTGAGCGAGTGTTGCCCACAGACTTGGCCACTAAAAATGAAGCTATTGCGACTGGTGATGTTGCAGACTCGAGGCCTGGGTCCAGCAATGGATCAGTGTCACGCCCGAAAATCCACAAGTAATTTCCAAGCTAATTTGTGCATTAAACCCTCGTCCAAAAATAAGCCAAGGAACACAAATCGACAATTTGACTATACAATACCAAGTAAACAAAAGAGATAAATACTTATAAAAGAGACACTTAGTCCTCAACACAAAGAAAACTACAGCGAAAATAAAATCTAGCGAAGCTTCAATTCCACTCCCAAAGGCAGCTCAACTAGGATCTAAGCCAAAGGTCTTCTCCTCCTGGATCTTTTCTCATCAACTGAGGTTTGCTGATTATTGCAAGGTGAGTACATGGAATACTCGATAAGCCACATAACAAATATGCAAGTACAAGGGATACCAAAGGATGGCATAATAGAGGGCTCATTTGCAAAAGCAACATTTACCAAAGAGTTGAGAATTTGTAAAACAGTAGAGTAATTAATTAAACAGTATTAATCAACACTGAACAACACCCCGTGTTGTACAGGCCCAAACCACCACTGAACAACCATACCCTCAGTACCACCACGATACCTCGAAACGGGACTGTGACATGACACCCAGCATAACACAACTCAATATGGTGCACCACTCTCGGATCATAGTCGCCCCTTTTAGCCAAGGTATGGACTCTCCAGCGATCCCCTGTGGGCTTATCTCCGCCACTTCACAGTCTGGCACTCTACATTGAATCATGCTACACCAAGCATCCAGCCATTGTGTTTTGGGATCTGTGTGACTTGCCTTGCAAACAAGCGTCCTCAATTCGTCTTCAGGAACTTCTCCAATGAATGAACGATCCTTCGAAACAACGGAAAACTAATCCTAGAACGCAAAAAGAGGAAAATACTAATAAAAACCAAATAAATAGTACAAGTAAAGTTCATAAATAGGTAGAGCTTAAATTTAGATAAATTTAGAGACTTGAACGACCTCATTCCGAGTTCATCTGAATTAGTTATAATTTTTACAAGATTTAATCCAATTAAACGTATTAAAAAAATTAAATAAATTTATGACACAATTTATGAATATTTTTAATAGATAGATCTTGATTTTAGATAAATTTAGCAACTTGAACCACATTAATCTGAGTTAGGGTGAATTAGTTGTGAATTAATGAAGTTTTAATTCATTAAAACCTATAAAGAAAACAACTAAATGATTTATGACATCATATTTATTTTTTTGACTGAAAAGGGTGGAATATGACATCAGCCCTAAGAAGAGACAGAAAAGGCTGGTGACAGGTGGGATCCACTCGTCATAGAGACAAGCGGTAGACAGAGTCTACCATGAACCTAGTGCACAGAAGAGGTCCACCGGTCCACGAGTCTACGGTATGGATGGCTCAGATTGGTCTTTGACCGTGGTTTGACTCGATTGGTCTTTGGCGGTGATGGCAAACGGCGGCACGGCGGCGGAAACCGAGGACGCCAACGCGAAGAGGAGATCGAGACGGTCCTTACCCACCCTTACACGACGACAGGCGGCGAAGAACGGCGGCCGGCGACGAGCTTGAAAGGCGGCGAGGTCAGGTACACGGCGACGGTGGTGCTCCGGCTGTCTTCAGCGGAAGGGGACTAGTGGCCGGGCTTTGCACGGTTGCTGCGGTGCTGGAGAAGGCGATGGCGCAGGGTGGCGTCAACCAGAGAGGCGTCGCGACGCGGCCGGAGTTGGTGACGACGGAGGAGAGAGAGGGAGCTTGCGGGGACAGGTGGTTAGGGCACGGGTAGCTCGGGCTAGGGTTGGAAAAGTAGAGGAGACCCGGGGCATGCTATTTATAGGCGGAGGAGGGAGAGATCGAGCTCCATACGAGAGGATTTGGCAGCGCAAAACCTAGGGTTCGACCGAAGACATGAAAACTCAGGTTCTAGATCGATTTCGTGTTGAATTCAAAGGGATAAGACTCGATTCTTGGGGGAAACGAAAGAGGAGGATAAGAGGAATATTTTACCTCAACTAAGTTTGGAAACGAGCAATGGGATCGGCCAGATTTGATAGGGAAAGGGGCGCTGGGTTGGACACTGTCTCTGGCCGGAGGTTGAAGAAGGTACTGTAGTGAGATGGTAAACTAGACTTTTGCGTCCAGACTTGGGCTGGTTGAAGAGGAAGGTAAAACGGACTTTGGAAGGGAGGGTGCAGTCCAGCGGCTGAGAGGGAGAGGGACGAAAAATGGACTTTGGAAAGCAAAAGGGCTGGGCTGAGAGGAAAAGGAAGGATGAGCCGAGGACGTAATAATAGACTTTTCCGAAGAGAACAAAGGAGTGGGCTGGATTCGGCCCTGATCTTGGAAGGAGAATTAAATTACTTTTTCAATTTAAATAAATTTATGAAATGATATTTTGATTATTAAAAATACTTCCAATACTCAAATAATTCCAAGAAAAATCCTGAAAATACTTGGACACTCAAATTATTTAATAAAATTTTAATCAAATCATTTAATCATTAATTTATTATTTAAATGTTTACTGAAATATTTTTTATATAATTAAAATTAGTATTTGAGCTCCGAAAAAATCCAAGAAAATTACAGAGAGTGTAACTAATTATGGAGAATTTAATAAAATTAAATCCATCGATGATTTATCAAGACAATTTTATCTAGCTCAATTTAATGTTCAATATTTTTTTTGTAGATTTTACTCAAACACTTGCCTTAATTAATCAATAAATTCTAGAAATTCCTTTTTCACATCAATTTATAATTTAGCGATTTTTTAGGGTGTGACAATCAGCTATTGGGAAATCAACTGATTATGTTCTCGGGTCCCCTGGACCCGAGGACCAATGCCCTAGGGAGATCATGTCTCCGGAGCACACGGGTGTGAGCGGGCTTTCGGGTTTGCTCCTCGATCAAACGTGAGACCCCTCTGAGGTGGTTAAGCTAGACTGTGGGTGCACACAACAGTGACTGGTCTATTTCACCTATGAGGCACTCAGGGATTCCAAATCAAGGTAACCCCAACCGCAAAATATGCTCTATGCAGTCCTCATCAAGTCCAGGAAATTATGACACTATTTTCAAGCTCAGAAGGTGTCTATAGTCACCTCATACCCCCTTGTGTAAATTTTGCATAACCAAGAGAGCATAGGACGGATCACAAAATGGGTTGTTGAGCTTGCAGAGTTCGATCTCCATTTCGAAACATTTCACGCCATCAAAAGTCAAGCCCTAGAAAACTTTGTTGCTAAGTGAAAGTCAGTGCCCGATGTGGATGATGTGCTCAATGCAACTTCCCTGGGGCTTGGCCCACTAGGTGACATGCCATCCCGCTAGTGTATGAATTTCGATGACTCTTTTGCTTACAATGGAGCTGGGGTCGGTGACGTTCTAACATCACCAACTATTGAAGAGCTACGGTATATAATACAGTTGGATTTTCGGGCCACGAACAACATGGCAGAATACGAGGGCTTGTTTGCCGGGCTCCGAGCGGCTAGTGCATTGGTGTCTGTTGTTTGTTGGTGCAGAGAGATTCCCAGCTCGTAGTCAATCAAGTTTCCAAAAAATATCAATGCACAGATCCGCAGATGACGACATATGTTGATGAAGTGCGAATGTTTGAATGCCGTTTGAGGCTATTGAGGCTAGCATCCTCCTGAGCCCCAGTTCCCCCGAGAATGTTTCAAGAAATCCTCTCTAACCCGTCTGCAAGCCTGCCCAGGCCCCTCGGCGAAGCTACTCCAAGTTCGCAAGTAATGGGCCTCGGGCTCAAAGAACAAGATGGCCCCTAGGCCCCGACCGAGCGTTCTGGGCCAAAGCCAGTACCCCTTTTTGGATGGATAAAATCCGAGCGTTTTTGCTCCGATCTCATCTCCACGAAGATGATGCGAAAGCGAAAAGGGTTGCACGCATTGCCAAGCGCTATGTCAGGGTAGAAGGGGACCTCTACTGATGTGGCACAATGGCGTGCTTCTCAGATGCATTGGCCGCGAGGCCACTGTTGACATCCTCTTTGACATACATGAAGGAGAGTGTGGCAGCCACTTTGTGTCCCGCTCCCTTCTTGGAAAAGCCTTCCGGCAAGGATTTTATTGACCGACGGCATTGCAAGACACTACAACCTTGGTGCAGTGTTGTCGAGCATGCCAATTCCAAGCCAAACAAGTGCATCAGCCCGTGCAAGCACTTCAAGTCATACCGCTCTCGTGGTCTAGGAGCTGGACATCCTCGGGCCTTTGTCCCGAGTGGTTGGTAGCTATGAATATCTTTATGTGGCCATCGACAAATTCACCAAGTAGCCGAAAGCTTTCCCGGTCACCAAAATCAACAAAAATTCAGCTCTTAGGTTCGTAAGAGGGATTACAAGCTGGTTTGGGGTTCCTAATCGCATTATAACCGACAACGACACGTAGCTCACGAGCGATTTGTTCGGGGACTACTGTGAGGACGTCGGAATCAAGCTGTGTTTTGCCTTGCCTGCTCACCCCGAGAACAATGGGCAGGTCGAGAAGGCGAACGCAGAGATCTTGAGAGGCCTCAAGACTGGATCATCTAATATCCTCAAGAAACATGGATCGGGGTGGATCGACGAGGTCCCAGCGGTCGTGTGGGCAAATCAAACTACTACCAGCAAAGCAACAAGGGAGACGCCTTTCTTCCTTGTGTACGGGGTTGAAGCTGTCCTCCCGTCAGAACTAACATACAGTTCTCCTCTGGTCAAGCTCTTTGAACACGGCCTTGACAACAAAAATCTTTGGTAGGATGACTTAGATTACTTAGAAGGGCGCAAAAGGCGGGCTTCGTTGCAGTTGGCTAGGTACCAGCAAAGCCAAAAGTGCTATTTTCAACGCAAGGTTTGCGCTCGAACAATCCAGGTCAGGGACTTGGTCTTGCGTCGCGTCCTTACGCGTGCTGGCAAGAGCATGTTATCTCCGTCGTGGGAAGGCCCCTTACTGGTGGTCAGTGTCCCGCGGCGGGCTCACTAAGACTGGCTACCAAAGACGGAACCCCGCAATCGAACCCATGGAGTATAGAACATCTACGCAAATTCTATCATTAGCATGAGAGTGGTAAGTTTGTAGTGCTCGGGTCAATGCTTGGTTTTTCAAAATTCAGACATTGCCCAGGGGCTACCACAATGTACATTATCAATAAAATTTTCATTTTTTTAAATTTTCATGTCTTGTCACATTTTTCTCTAGCGTTATCTTTTCCTCTTGCGTCCTTTTCTCTTTCCGAAAATGCTTGTTGGTATTTGTTACAGTCACAGATAAATCTGCAAGCGCACGGATACCGCTATAACACTTCACCTCAAAGTATTTCAAGGGTATCAAATCACAGGGAATGTGTGTGTATATCTAGGAACGAGATTCAACCAAGGACTACAACTAATGGTAGGCTTAGGCTAGAGAGGATTCCTGTGGATTAATTAGCTATACTTAAGTTAAAGGTAAAACTCTATCGATTGCTTCGGGCACTGGCTCTCCCCTGGTGTGCCAAGCTGAGTCTAGCCTGTAGCTCTATGATGAACCCGAACGTGGAGGGATACAAAAGACGGACAGGGTTGTTACCACCTGTCACCTACCTCACTTTTCATGGAGCACACAACAAACAAAAGTAGCCGCTAACCTAGACACCACGCCTAAGTTATTGATTATTACTCTAGCCTCGTGCAGAAACTTCTTTCTTCATCCAGAATCCTAGTTCTAGAGCACTTGGTATAAATACTAAGTGATGAACCTGCAACAATGAGAATATATCTCACTTAAGCAAGCTAATTAAATACCTAAAAGGAATCATGAATACTTACTTATAAAAGAAGAATTTGTCAAGGTATAAGATCGGAGATAGGGGTCTACAACTCCGGCACTTCTCCAGGACTCTCCCAAAGATAGGCTAACGTCTCTGGAACATTCCGAAGAGAAAGCTAACATTTGGGGCACTCCTTCCGAAGCTTCCCTTCACTCTCTTCATATATTCTAACTCTACTAGAAAGTAGCCTAAATATGCAAGTGAGTTGTACTCCACTTCTTGTGCAATTTAAGAGTGAGAGCTTCTCCTCCTATTATAGCCCTCCTATAATGGTTGGAAGGTCGGTAACTACCTTGAATCAAGCATAGCCAGTTTTGGGGAGTCATCAGGAGCCTACACGTGGAAGCAGATGGCGAGCGGAGCCGAAGGCGATTCGGGCGACCTTGTGGTTTGGCCGACCTTTGGCCCACCTCCCGACCACTCCTTCGGCTAGGAGGCTGCCTGGTCGGCCCCCTGCATGTTGTACCTTGGATGGGCTCAATTGACATGTGGGGCCTCCAATTTGTGTATTTGTGTTTGATTGTTTGGAGGTGTATTTTGTCCCTGCAGATGAGTCAAACTAGGGCCCATCACTGATGAGCTCATCCATGATGGGCTCATACTTGAACCCGACAAAGATGACTAGGTCACCTTTGTCGGTATGGTATGGCGCTCGTCACGGATAACTCATCTCAATCGGGCTTAAACTGAAGCCCGTCATGGACGACTCATCTCAATCGGGTTTAAACTGAAGCCCATCACGGATGAGTATTTAACCCAAAAAAATAAATTTTATTTTTTGGCTAGCCTCAGGCCCTTGATAGCCATGCCCGCTGCAAAATAATAGAAGCAGATATATATATTCCCTTTCCCAGCAACCCCATTCATACAGCCATTCACAGCCATTCATAGGAATTCACAAATCAAACATATATTCAGTGATCACACATCCACATTCACACATCCATTCACATATGCCATTCACATCTATTCACACATCCATTCAGTGATCACCAAACCGCCGACATGCATCTTCAAGAGTTAAGGATCAAAACCTACAAAACCGAGTTATAAATTGGAACAAATTTATATGTAATTAGCATTGCAAGTATATACAGAAACATTAGACCAGATTATATTACATATAATATATACATAAATAGTACATAATCACATATCTTTGACAAGCATTGAAAAATGTTCAACCATTTAGAGACGAGCTAGCTACGACTGTACTCTAAAGCTTCCTTTGGTTGATAAGATTTCATCTAGTATGAGACATGCTAACTCCTCTCTAATGACTTCGAAGTTGTGATGCGGAATGTTGAAAATTTTTTCATGCATGTGAGGCGTCAAGTTAGTGTATATGTATATACTTCGAAGTACTTAGCATATATAGGCGTATACACAATTCACACAATTGAAGCACAAACTCAAGGTTGAGCAATGTAATCTCTTTTGAAAAGGTCCTCATGTCATGGCACACGTGGAACCCACACTGGTTGCCAACTTGTTGATGGCATGGGAAGTCTATTTTGTGAGTGAGGTTGAGTTTTTCTTCCTTATGCCTTCCGCCTTTTTGCACATATGGGTCTCACGCATCGTTTAATGCATATTTAATCCTCGACCAATCGTATGTCTTCTTATCAATTTTGGAGTTAAGGTAGTATACCATACTCCACTTCGACACTAAGACCAGAAGAATCCAACGGTTTCTGCGGCATTAATATATTACAAGTTAAATAATAAAGCTTTACGTGTCGTGGATTTGCATCTAATTAGGGTACACACTTACTGTTGATTATAGGCACACATAACGAACTCTTTGTCCTGGTGGGCCCATAAGCAGTCCTTGATATATTTTGTCATCCTTTCTCGATCATGTTCCAGATTTGTCACGTTGACCATAGATGGATCTAGTAAGGCAACATCCGGTGCACTTCTTTGAATATGCTTCCAAGATAACCAACAAGCAAGACAAAGACCCATATAAGCATAATATAAGGATTGTTATTACCATATTTTGTACGCAATAATACTTACAACGAGTAGCACTTAAGGAGATTGGTGTCCACCGCTCGCAGCCTGTAAAGGTTAAAGAGATCTGAAAAGTCTAACACAATAAAGGCTTTTGGCCCAAGAAACGGCTGTGAACCGTGATAGCCTGTCATAGAGGTCTCTCTATTCTTCCTCCTTGCGTTGGTCTTCTCCATGTAGTACCCGTGCAACTCGTTGCAAGTAGGGCCCATCTTCGCTAAGTCATGGTCTCCAACCAAAGGCATGCCTAATTGGAAGGTGGTCGGAGAAGGAACTGATGGCGCCTTGCCCAAATCTAGCTTCTTTGGAGCTAGAACAAAGGTTTGCAGTTTTCTTTTTCCTCTCCCCCTACCAATAGCTTTTTTGCTCATTTTTTCAATTAGAGAAGAAGATTGCGCCTTCCTACTCTTTTTGATAGGAAGGGGAATGTTAGTCATGTTGTCGGCCTCCATACGATCATCCCCAAAATCCGTATCATATTGCAATTGAATATCTTCATCTTGTTCTTCAATGGCAGGAGCGGCTAAAGGAAGAGTTGGAGCGGGTATTGGTAGCGGATGAGTACTTGGTGCATTATTTGACCTAGGAGTCATCTTTATCTCAATGAGGTCCTTGAGCCATTGGATAAAGGTCCGACGTGCAGCTACTAGGGTCAAAATTTCATCGTTTGGTGGATGCTGCAGAGTCCAGCTGACCCATTCAGACTTGACCAAGTCCACTTGTACTTTAGCTTACCCGACCATCAGTTGCGCCCCATGCACTTGGGTTTCCGGCGTAGGCTTGAACGCAACACCCTCGGCGGTTGGAACTGTAAATGTTGGTGTCACCCTAACTACTAGGGTGCACTGTGTGGATCCCTACGATAGATTCATCCATGTTCTTAGAAGATGATATAATATATGGATTTGTTAAGACAACATATGTATTGTTTGTTGGTTTTACCGTTATGTGGTCGACTGCAGCAATGACTGGTGATTGTTCTACCACCGCCTCAGTTGATGCGCAACTACTACACCTTTGCGTGGGGCTCGCTTCTACTCTGGGAGTGGCGACGGGGTCAGCGTTTTGTTGCTGGAGCTCACCCCTTATGCGTGCCTCTACCTATTCCAATTCTTCATCGAAATCAGAGCTAAGCTTGGCTTTGATCTCCTCTCTAAGCTGTTCCTTCAGGCGTGCATCTTTCTCCGCCTTTTTTAGCTTCCGCTTCCTGTACTGCCACATATATTGGGGAAACCCAACCTTCCATGAAATATTGGAGCCAACACCCCTTGTCCGTCCACGGTGTTCTTCGGTGCCCAATGCTCTCGTGAGGATGTCATCCTTGCATCTTTGTGAGCAGACCTCTTGCGAGGACGATCTGTCGGTAGCATATGCGATCTGCGGTATAGTTAAGGCCGGGTTAAATCAAGGCTACGATAGAAACAAATTAAACATATTCGATACGTTGTACTTACCATATTCTTGTACACTCGTTAATCTTTGGAATTTGGGAACATAATTGTCCCATTGCTGTTCTTAACAGCCCTTGCCCTTGCCTCATTCCTTGCTTGTTCGTCCAAGATATCAGCAAATGGTGGCTTGGTGTTAGATTGTGCAACAACGTCATCCTTCCTCTAACATTCATCTTGCTTCCCGCTATATTCTTCGGTGCCAAGCCGGTGCAGGTGCACGTTTCTAGCCTGCAGTGCCCTAGCAGCCTCGCTTTTTGCCTGGGACTCGGGGGTTGATTCGGCAACATGGAACTCGCCCCACACAGTTTTGGTGATCCACGGGTATGTCTCATATGGTGTTGGCTGGTTAAGGTTGAGGACGTACTCGTTGACCAGCTTTGTGTTGAAATTTTTCCAAGCGATTCCCATCTTTTGGAAAGCACGACGCTTGAGCCTTTGCTCGTCCTCTTCAGGATATTCGAAGCTCTGCTTGAACTGCACCCAAACTTTCTCCTTTTCTATAGCTGGGATAAGCTTCACATCATCGACCAAAATGGTGAAGTGTCGCCTCCCTAGCACCCCGCATACTGATGCAAACTTTTTAGTAACTTTGGCGGAAGTCACCGGGAATCCTAGGGCGTTAATCTCTGTTATGATCATTCGTTCCTTAGGAATCTTATTTTAGATCCTAGGGTTCCGGGTCGATGTGGTCCCACTAGTTGTCGCTGACGTGGGTTCGCCTTGCTGAAACATTTTCTAAATAACTTATGTATGACAAAAAGTAAAAACAAACAATAATATTTCACTAAAAGTATTATTCAAATTTACAAAATTAATTAAAATACCCTAAAATGCCTAAAATTCACTAAGCCCATCTTAATTCACTAAGTCTCATGACACATCACACATAAACATCACAAGCCCAAATAATTCACTAAATTCACTTATCTAAATATAATTATCACTAGAATTCATCTAAATTAACTAAAGTACCCTACATTCGACATATATCCACATATTACTAAGTCCCATCACACATAAACATCACATATGAACATCACAAGTCCATCTCAAATATAATTCACTAAATACATACATAAATACTTACATGCATAAAAAATTATCCCTAAAAGTAAAATACATTCACTAAATTACCCTAACATCAATAAAATACCCTAATTAACTAAAGTACCCTAAATTCACTAAGTCCATTTATTACTAAGTCCATTTGCACATCAACATCTCAAACCTACATATATCCACATTTCATCTCAACATATCATCACTTAGTTATTCATTTGCACATCAACATCTCAAATCTACATGTATCCACATTTCATCTCATCTCAAACCTAAATTTAGTAAAACCCTAAAATCACTTAGTTATCCTAATAATCAACATCTCATCTCAACATCACAAATCAACAAATAAAAAACATACTGGACGAGGAGGGCGACGGGCTCGGGGACAGCGGGGGACGGCTGCGCGGGGCTAGGAGGACGTCGAGGCAGTGGTGGTGAGGATGACGGTCGTGCTTGAAGAAGGTTGAAGCGGCGAGGAGCTCATGGACGGCCTTGCAGGGCTCGGGGGAGGGCGACGATGTGGCGGCGGTGAGGAGCTCATCGACCGCGGCTGGTCGGGCTTGTGAACGTGAAGTGAGAGGAGTGAAGTGTGTGTAGATTTGAGAGTAAAAGAACCCTAGTCTTTATGTGGTCAAACCACATTCGTAACAGGGTTCAACTCTAGTGCCATCACAGAAGACAGTCATCCGTGACGGGCTTACGTTTAAGCCCGATTGAGAGCTCATCCGTGACGGGCTTATGTTTAAGCCTGATTGAGATGAGCTCATCCGTGACGGGCTTATGTTTAAGCCCGATTGAGATGAGATCATCTGTGATGGGCTTATGTTTAAGCCCGATTGAGATAGCATTTTTCAATTTTTTTAGTAAACAAATTACTTTTATTTGTGTTTTCTCTTTCATAGTTGACCATTGTTGACTTTTCCTTATTCCTTATTTTATTGCAAGTAATAGCCCATAGTTACCATATTTTCTTCTTCTCACTTTTTTCTTACTCGGCTACATGGTTATGATATGCTATGATCCTAGTAATAATTCAATGAGTACTAGCAGGGTATTGTAGGTTTGGTTTGGACTTTTTATTTTTCCTTATTCCTTATTAAGTGGGAGTATGGCATTTGCTTTGTGCCTTTTGAAGCTGTAATTTAAACAAAATTGTGAAAGCAACACAATCTTGTAGGGTATGCCACTCCTCCTCATTGCTACCCCATGCGCTCTTCTTCTATAAATATAGCTATTGCATGGTGCCTCAAGCAGCAAGCAGCTACCGGGCGAATTACAAGCCGCGTGCAAACCATTGTTGCCAAAATAGCAAACCATTGTTGACTTTTCCTTATCAAATGATACTAAATGCTTCATTCATTATAAGAAATAGCAAATCATTCATTACAAAGGCAATGATACAAAATACTTCATTCATTACAAAAAATTGCAAATCAAATTAATACAAAGTCTTCAGTTACGGATATGCCTTCCATATGATCTGAACGAGCATATGCCACATCCTCTTTGGGGTCATCATCAAGGTCGATGTGAGGTCTTACATGAAGGTTCTGGTTGTATTCTTCTTCATCGACGACGTTGTCAACCCCAACAATTCTTCGCTTGCCATCCCTAACGACATGCAGCTTCTTGTTTGTAGGGTCTTTTATTTAGAAAATCTGCTCGACCTGCTTCGCAAGTACGAATGGTTCATCGGCGTATCCAACCTTAACTAGATCAAATAAAGTGAAACCTTTGTTGTCGACTTTGACACCAGTGCGTATATTTACCCAACGGCAACGAAACAAAGGGACTTTGAACTTCACGTCGTTCAGCTCCCAGATCTGCTCTATGCGGCTATAGTATGTGTTCGACCCAGATTGATCTTGAAATGCATCTATAAGGACTCCACTGTTTTGCACTGTGCTTTTGTCATCTTGTTTGACGATGTAAAATGTGTATCCATTAATATCGTATCCTTGTCATGTGTCAATATCCCAACACGGTCCCGCCACCAACGACCGTACTATTTCATTTGGGCCATCGGTCGACCTTGTAATACGATTCTTGAACCATTCGTTGAAACGAGAGTTATGTTCTCTGTTCATCCACATATCCGATCGCCCCAAGTTCTCCTGTCGGATTTTCGCTAAATGTTACTCAAAGTATGGGGCAACTTCTACCATATGTTGGAGCACAGCGAAATGGGCCAGCGCATAGGAAACTTGATCGAGCACAATTTTTTTCTGCCTATTGTGCCAACACCTGACAACCTTCCTTCATGACGAGACGCTGGAACTCCGATAGGATCGGTCTCGGACATGTAATCGACGCAAAACTCAATAACCTCCTCGGTCGTGTAACATTCAATGATGCTCTCCTCTGGTTTTGCTCTATTTCGAACATACGACTTAAAAACTCCCATGTACCTCTCGAACGGGTACATTTCTCTTAGAAAAGCGGGGCCATATAATTTTGTTTGCTTCACAAGATGAATAGGGAGATGAATCATGATATCAAAGAAAGACAATGGAAAATACATCTCCAAGTGACAGAGAGTATTGACAATATCAGCCTGCAACCCATCTAGATCTTCGGGATCTATAACCTTTGACCGATTGCATTGAAGAAGGCACACAAACGCATGATTGTGTGGCGGACTTTGGGTGGAAGAATACCTCTTACAGCAACTGGTAAGAGTTGTGTGATTAGCACGTGGCAATCGTGAGACTTTATTCCAACCAGTTTTAGATCATCCAATGAAACATACTTACTTATACTTGTTGAATAGCCCGATGGAACTTTAATATCTTTCAAGCAGGATAACATTGCAATCTTCTCATCCTTCGACAAGGTGTGGCAAGCTGGAGGGAGGTACACTCTTCCTATCTCTGCATCAGTTACAGGCATGAGTTCGCTGCGAATATTTAGCAGTTGGTCGACCAAACTCTCACACATATTCTTTTCAACGTGCATGAGATCAACGCAATGACGGACATCAATATCCTTCTAGTAAGGTAGTCGCCAAAATATGGATTTTTTCTTCCACATACCCTTGTCCTTTGCCTTACTATGTTTACTTTTCTTCCCAAACTTATTAGTTATGTCCTTCACCATGTCGTGGACCTCACCTCCGGACAAATCCTTGGGAGCAGGTTGAAGTTCTCTCTTACCGTTGAAAATTTTCTTCTTTCTTCTAAATGCGTGACGTACCGGGAACCATCTCCTATGACCCATGTAAATCATCTTTCGTAATTTCTTCAGCCACCTACTTCGTGTATCTTTCAAACAGTCGGAGCAATCCTTTTTTCCTTTCACAGTTTGTCTAGAAAGAATACCAAGTGCGGGTTAGTCCTTAATGGTATAGAACAATAAAACTTGTAGCTTGAAGTTGTCCTGACCATATGCATCCCAAGTTTCCATATCTTTTTTTCAGAGAATCTGAAGATCATCGATAACAGGCTCCAAGAACACATCAATATCATTGCCGGGTTGTTTTAGTCCTTGGATTAATAAGCATAGCATAATGTATTTTCTTTTGAAGCACAACCATGGCGGTAGATTATAAGTTACAATGAGAACTGGCCAAGTGCTATAAGAACTGCTCATATCTCCGAAAGGATTCATGTCATCCGTACACAAACATATCCTCGTGTTTCTAGAGTCGGTTGTGAATTTTAGGTGTTTTCGATAGATATTCCTCCATTGAATCGAATCTGTAGGGTGTCTTAGCATACCATCGTTCCTTCTCTCTATGTCATGCCAATGTACTAACTCCACTTCCTTGAGGTTGGCAAAGATTCTCTTGAAATGATCAATGATAGTTAGATACCAAACAACCTTTGCCGGACCACTCCGCTTTGACTTCTTTCCTTCCTCAGCACTTTTCTTTCGCTTGTATCGCGAAGCCTTGCAAACAGGACAAGCATCTAAGTTCACATATTGCTTGTGGTACAATATGCAGTTATTTGGACAAGCGTGAATTCTACGGACCTCTAACCCAGGGGACACAAAACCTGCTTTGCTTCATATGTCGTCTCGGGCAATGTGTTCTTCTCAGGAAGCATGGCTTTCAATATTCTCAAAAGATCTATGAAACTCTTGTCTATCCATCCACTACTTGCCTTCAGCTTCATTAGGTCTAAGGTAGCTGACAATTTGGTGTGTTTTGCCCTGCATCCGGCATATAGAGGTGTCTCCGAGTCACTGACCAGCCTGGTGAACTTCATGGAATCTCTCTCGTTGTAAGCTGGGTCCTCAACGTCACGCAACATGTCTTGCAGCAGATCGTGATCCACATCAACCATTTCACCGCCTAATGAAGAAGGTACAAACATGTCATACTCATCTTCATTTTTCTGATTTTGTGCACCACTTCTGTCTACAGCTGCAACATCGTCGACTAATTTTTGCTCTTCATGTTTCACCCAACATATGTAGCCATCCATGAATCATCGATGTATCAGATGAGCGTGCACGTCCACTCTGCTATCAAGCATCATCTCATTTCTACAATCTGCACATGGACAACACATGTAATCATTGTTTCTTCTTTTCCTGTCCTCCTTCGCAGTGTTTATAAAATTTGAAACGTCACTTCTATACTCTTTGTCATGTCGCACAGTTCCATACATCCAACTTTGATCCATCGCTGTAAAAGTGAATAAATATTAGATAAATATTTTGTAAGATAAGTATTATTAAATTTATGGGAATTGATTAGTATTTTTCAATTACTTTTATGAATTTTCTATTTTTCTTGAAAAAAAGAGACAAAAATCGCACCCCTCAACCTCCCACCAAAATAGTGAATAGTGGGATAACCATTTCCTAGGCAGTTGGAGTATTTATAGTGTACAACAAATATCAGTAACGGCCAACGAACGGATATCGGTGATGGGTTTTGTAGTTATCTTTATTGGGCCTAAGTTTGCGCCCGTCATCGATGACAACCATCGGTGATGGGCCTAAATATTATTTTTATCGGGTCTCAATTTGAGACCGTCACTGATGATGAGTATCATCAGTGACGGGCGTAGGTTTAGAGCCCGACAAAGATTACAAAGATAATCTTTGTCGGGCCTAAAAATAAACCCGTCATCGATAGGTCTTATCGGTGACGGGCTCGAAATACATGCATATGGATAATGTCTGTACAAGTATATCTTTATCGGTGTTTATTTTGACGCGTTAGAGATGACGATGCTGTGACGGTTCGTAAGTACCCGACACGAGAAAAGCCGTTACAGATAAGAAGTTTTGTACTGGTGATCATTATAGCAGCAGTTTAGCTGAAGGCCAGTATAGCTAACATAGCAGATAGTAAGACATTAACCCTTATGCTGATGATTAAGACATTGTATTGGGAGGTGGTGGCCATGTTCAGTACCACTTTTGGACAACAACCAATTTATCAAACCAATGTCTTGTTGCCCTTGGAGGTGCCTGTCACTGGTTCGTTTACTGAGAAGTTTATTTGTAGTGACATGCCATTCTTTGGTTCATGTTCCTCAATATCCATGATTACGTTTGGCAATTCACCATATGCTTGTACTGTGGACTCGACAAACAGTGATGCCACCAATATCAGTGAGCACGTCAACAACCCTTCTCTTCACGGCCAAACTCACTGGGCGACGAGTAATGGGTATTTGCGAGGCCTACTTGATCACCCGCCAATTTGTGCTCTTTCTTGATACAGATAATGCAGCTACACCAGACTCAGCAACAAGTGGGGCCTTCTCAATACTTGCACAACCTGGATTTGAGAATTGAGACAGAGGTTCCAAGCGAAGTGGTGGTGCTAACTGAGATGGCTGAGGGTGTGGTTAGAAAACACTGGATGGGCTGGGTGCAACCATCGGCCTACTGATGCCATGTCTAGGACTTGTCGCCGAATACATGGTAGATGTTTCCGGGGTGCGGTACAAGGGTGTTTGTGACATGTATTGGATGCACATCACACAACAGCCATCCCATATGCATCGGCCCTGATAGGCTTCCTGCGCTCGCAAGGCATTGTGAGCTGAATGGAATGAGACAAGGGCTACAAGTTGAGTTGTTTCATTGAGCACATGCACTTCCTCTGCACCAAATGGACTAAATACTTGAAGAAGAACCTCTGCGGTCACTGGATAGAGCACATGGCTCACGTGACGCGAAGGACACTTGCTGTGGTTGGCTCCTTGTTACTTGCATTTCATCGAACACCTTCTAGCCATCAACATTGGAGGTTGCCTCTGGACTTGAAACTGGTACCAAGGAGTCCGCCGAGGTACCAGGTACTGAGGAAGCGGATAGAGTACCCATAACATGATCCAATCTGGCTTTACCAAAATGCGGCCATACAAGGCCTCCTTCCTCTGTTGGTCCATCGAGTCAATGGCGACGGTCTCCATCAGCATGATAATTAACCACCGCCTTCAGTCGTTTCTTCGTAGATCGAACCTTGGCTGGAATCAGGACGCTCAAGCTGAACACCGACCCTTCCGTTGGCTTTACCGATCTGGCTGAAAGAGGATGGATCGGAATGCTCTAATACCAAGTTGTTATGATCTGAGCTCATGAGAAGAGATCGAATCACACAAACTAGCAGCAGAATATAATGATAACTTGAGATAATTTGGAAAGAAATTGGGGGATCGGGTGAAGAACAGAAGCAGGGGTGAAGGAAGAAGAAGAACAGCGGGAGGGGAAATCAGATTCAATTCATTTCATTCACGAATTAAATTTTAAAATATATATTTTTTTCCTCAATTTTGCATATATATACATATCTTTGAAATATTTGCATAAATATACACTCCTCGCGGGTTGGGGACGCGTCACCACACCGTCGACGCAGCTGGAAGATGTGGGACCGATGGGAGGGGCAGTGGAGCGGTGCCAACACACGCGACCGCGTCGGTCCCACGCGGCACAAGTGCGCGACCGCGTCGATCCCGTGCGACGAGGGAACGGTGACACAACACGAGGGCAGTACCGCCGTACAGTTGCGCTAGACCGATGTGGTCCCGTGGCACCAAACTGCGGCACCGAGGCGAGCACGCGAGCTAATTACAATCCCTCTATTGTGCAACCATGTTTTTGTCTATGCAATCAATTCAGAGTTGTTTGATGCCTATGCTTCTGAATAGAGCAGTCAGAAATTGGCTCACTCACTCATGCATCATCACGTAATCACGCACGCATGGGGACGGTGCCGCAAGGCAGCCGCGCGGGACAGCGCCGCGAGCCCCGATGCTGCAGTCTGGTGCCGCGAGACCGATGCGATCCCGCACGACTGCCTGTCGCCACCGCGCCTTCTGCCCGCATCACCATGCTGTCAAGCGCGCACCACGCGGGATCGACGTGGTCGCGCGCTCGTGCCGCGCGGGACCGACACGGTCACGCGTGTCGGCTCCGCGCCGCCGCCCCTCCCGCCGCGTCTTCGAGCTGTGTTAACGACGCGGTTGCGTGTCCCCAACCCGTGAGTGTATATTTGTGCAAATATTTCAAAGCCATATATATATATATATATAAAATAAGGCTTTTGTCACTTTTTTTCGTCCATTAAGGACATGAATTAGACTTTCGGTTTTTTGTTAGGCCAAATGTGCGCTTACGAACTAAGACGGAGGAGAGAAGGGAGAAAAGTAGGCTGATAGGGAGGTCAATTAGACTTTCGGTTGCTTGCTGGAACGAACCTGACCCAAAGAGAAAGAGGAAAGATTAATTAGACTTTTGGTTGTTTGTTGGGTCGAACCTGACGCAAAAAGAAAAGAGAGTTTTTATTTAGATTTTTATTTAAATAAATATTGAAATGGTGTTTGTTATTATTACAATTAACAATTGACCTCTGAAAATTTCGAGAAAATTTCAGGCAGTGTAATTAATCATGGATAATTTAACAAAAATTAAATCTAGCCATGTAATTTTAATAAGTAAGGCTTTCGCCACTTTTTTTCCTTCGTCAAGGACGTGAATTAGAATTTCGGTTTCTCGTTGCGCCGAATGTGCGCTTACGGGCTAAGACGGAGGAAAGAAAGAAGAAAAGTGGGCCGATTGGAAGGTCAATTAGACTTTCGGTTGCTTGTTGGGACGAACCTGGCCTAAAGAGAAAGAGGAAAGATTAATTAGACTTTTGGTTGTTTGCTGGGCCGAAACTGGCCCAAAAAGAAAAGGGGATTTTATTTAGATTTTTATTTAAATAAATATTGAAATGGTATTTGTATTATTAAAATTAACAATTGACCTCTGAAAATTTCGAGAAAATTTCAAGGAGTGTAATTAATCATAGATAATTTAACAAAAATTAAATCTAGGTATGTAATTTTATTTCTCACACTTACTTTACTTTACTTTACTTGTAAATTAATTTAATTCTACACCTACCTACTTAGAAATACCCAAGTATTTCGAAAAAAATGTATTTTAATTAATTACATAATATAAATCTTTCTTAAATTTTTTAATTTTTTCTTTTTTTCCCGTGGCAACGCACAGGCAGTTTTTCTAGTATATATATATATACATATATATATATATAATCGAGAAAAAAAATGTAATTTTAAATTTTAATTCTTTCATTCGCTGCCTTGAGATGAAACCACATCACAAGCTTTAGGCACAACATCACAAGCCCGAACTGACTTTTGCTCGTTTGACCGTGCCCTGGAGCCTAACTACTAATCTGACCTAACTTTTTTAACTTTACTTATTTGACCCTGCTTTTTAAAATCGGAGCTGTCGTCTAACCCTTTGATCACTACACCGTTAGGATTTCATTTATAGATAAGAGAAAAAGTATTTTATAGCCCGAACTGACCAAAATGTCCTTGAGCAACGAACCAACCCTATCCCCGAATTTCTCGTCCTGTGGTCCACTCATCTTTTGGGCCTTTTGGGCGGCGCGGCTGCAAGCACGGAAACAGTTTGGCGAAGATGGCGGGCGGCCACAGTTCGATGACGGCGATGGCTTGCGAGAGTGGTGGAGGCGATGGGCAAAGGGGGGTGTGGCGATGGCAGTGGCGGCGGGAGGGAGCTGCTAATAAAACCTAAGCTCCACTCAATACGCTCAGGGATCTGGTTGTCCCGATTTTTTTGTGAGTTGATGATAATTATGATTTGAGAGAAATGTTGATGACCCAACTATAACCGTACTAGACGTTGTTGCGTTGCCCCTTAGCGATCGATACGTCTCTCCGTGGGTTGTTGATCTTGCCAGTGCAAATCAACTTTATTCTTGCAAGCAAATCAAAAAAACAAACAAGAATAAGATAAAAGCAATCTGAATTACAAATAGAAATTAAATCTCACGATAAGGTGGGGTTCCGAAGACAAGTAATTAGGTGGTCTAGCCGACACACGTAACTACAAGATAAAAGTAGCAATGGCTAAAACTTTAATCTAACAAAACCCGAGAAATCCTAAAGGTGTACCTAGCTATTTAAAGAGGTGGGAGGACGACCAAGGGGTCCCTAGGGTCGTGCTCCAACAGATTGGGGCGCACCCCACATAGGCCCCACTTGGGTCAGGATCCCCGATGAAGTTACAAACCCATATGCCCATTACAGGTGACGCAACACCTTATTTTTGTGATTGCAGATGACTAAGAAGGAATTTAGAGATGAAGTTGGATCCGTTGGAAAGAGGACTCCGAGAGCTTTTCATCAAGTACTCATGGGCCCAAAACAGATCTCGTATGCATATTTGGCGGCCGTTTGAAGTCAGCGCTGTACCAAGTTGTCGATTTGGATTCCTTAACTTATACGGCTTAATCTCGATGTTTTCCAATTGTCCTATGATGTGAACAATGGTTGTATCAATGATAGTCATGGTCACATCATCCTCCCCTTTTTCACAAAAAACCGTCCTTGGTTTTTCCATATAGCGCTCGTCCCGTAGTCCATTTAAAATAACCCGATTCTTTCGATCAAAACTAAAGAAACTCGAAGTAGCATGATTAGCAATATATATAACTCTCTAGCTTGCAATATTGATCTGTGGCTACAGTAGATTTGAAAACTAAACATATGTAAACACTGTGCACCAAAAACACTCCTTTATCATTATATTTGCCAAAGATACGAAATATAGCATTGGTTGGACATGTCAAATGAATAGCAATTAATTTTTCCTTCAAATTATCGAGCTCACAAAAATCATCAAACAGAACATAGTCCAATGTATTTAAAGAACATAGCAATTCACGTTCCTCAACTTGATTACCAATATAAACAACATGCTTAAAATCAACACATAAAAAAATTACACTATAAATAGCATGTTCATTCACTAGTTGTGGCATGGATATAAGTGAAGCATTATCACATAACTCTTTTTTACCACAAGGAACAGTAAGTAAATCAACTTGTGACAAAAGCATCTCGGCAATTGGTTCCACTAATGTTTGCTCTATTATAGCATGAAAAGTTGACATATTCAACTGATTAGCTACACACTCACCTTGATTAATTTCAGCATAATTTAGTTTATCTTCGATGCTCTCTTCAGATGATGGAGGTGCATCTAATTTGAGTGTGAACAATGGAAATGGCGGCTCGTTCATGTATCTCTTCTTTTCGTGATTATGCACTTTCTGCAAATGGTTGTCATAGAAGGGAAAAACGTAGTGTGTTGTTTTTTCATTTCCTCCTCTATTTGACTTTCAGCATTGCAAGCAAGTTGTAACAAATGAGAAAGAGATCTTTAACTTTGACAAGCAAGCATGTCCTGAATTTCTTTGTTAAGCTCACGTAAAAACCTTAATGGTAGTTATGGTCACATCAGCTGCGGCAGCGACATGCAGGAGATGTCGTGGGCCCAGGTGCGAAGAGATGGAAGCTAGTGCACAGGGCAGAGGGAGCTTGGTTGGCACACGGGCATGGAGGGAGCTTAGTCGGCACGCAGACGTGGGGAGCTTGGCTGGGCCTAGTGGCAGAGAGAAGGAGGTCGACGCCCGGTCATGGAAGGAGGGAGGTTGGCGCATGCCACGAGCTCAAAGGGGGGAGGCCCCGCGTGCCACCTCCGCCACCGGACCTGAGGCGAGCCAGTGTGCGAAGAGAGTGAGGCCGGCGCATGTGTGCACAAGGAGCTCGGTCGACACGCAGACACGGGATGCTCGGCCGGGACCGGTCACGGAGGGAGAAAGGCTAACACGCACTGCGGGGTCGCAGGGAGGGAGGCCGGCGTGTGGGGACACTAGGGGATGCCCGCGCTCGACTTTGGGCGCAGATGAATGACACCGGCTGCTGCTACTGATGAACATCAATGTAGTCCAGCTCGCAGCCGGTGCTAGACATGCCGTCGAAGGACGGTAAGGGCTGCTGACATCGACCATGGGCTTGATGTCGTCGTAGCCGCTGTCATAGTGATGCAGCGGAGGCGGCGACGGAACTGGAGATGGCCATCGAGATCGAGCAATTTGGACTGGAGATGGCCGCCATCTGGTTGTCCTCCGGACATGTCTACGTGTGTGTTTGTGTTTTTTTCTTGAATATATAGAATTCAAAATTGATGCTGTCAAAATTTTGCCAAATCTATCAAATGTAAGTCAACTTTGTCGACGATATATTGAACCTAAGTCAATTTTTTTCAAAAAGCTATGAATTAAATGTCAAAATTACTAAAATTCATCAAATCTAAAATAAATTTATCAAACCTATGTCAAATTTATCAAACCTGGCTCAAAATTTGTCAAATCAAACACCAATTTATTGAACCTATGTCAAAGCAGGGTAAATAAACAAAATCTTTTCATAAAGTACGGTCAAATGAGAAGGGCATAAAAGATATTTTTTTATGAATTAATATCGTCACGTTGCCTTTCAAAAATAGGATCAGGTCTGATCTTCACTTTTTAAAAAGAGGGTCAAATGAGTAAACTTGAGAAAACGAGGTTAAATTGAGAGTTAGAACTCGAAGATCAAAAGCACAGTTGCCCCAAGCTTTATAAATCAGCGCACACATGCTGACAACTCGAACCCACGGTCCATGGACAGAGCGTACACAAGGCTCATTTCTAATCCTCTTGACCCCACTAATCAGTAGACTCTCACGTGTGACAGCAGCGGGCCAGGGGCGAAGGGAGGCCACGGCGGCCACGGCAGTGACCAGGAAGCCCCTCACGTCTCACGACCTCCCCTTGAGCGGCAGGCTGCTGCATCCACGGGCATCACGGCGGTGGGCGACTGGCCAGGAAGCCCATCGCTGCCTTCCCTGGGCAGGCTGGGCATGGGGTTGGGATTCTGCAGCGTCGTCAGGGCGTGGGAGTGGTGTCGAAACAAGTTTCGACAATAAAAATCTGGGGGTAACGTCAAATACGATGGGTTAGTATACAAAGGGAATTTAGACAGGTTCAGGCCCTCTTTTCGAGAGAAAATACCATACTCCTGTTTCGAAGATTCGATCCGCCAAGTGGTTTATTGATCTCTTTCAATATGTGCTCTCGTGAGTTCTCTCTCTAGTCGTCTAATAGTCTATATTCCCCTCAAGAGACACCCTACCCTCCTTATATAGTCTCAGAGGATAGGTTTACAAGTCGGAGAACCTATCATATTCTATGTCGGACTCCTCAATCTTATGGACTATAGACTATGAGCCGTTACCTTATCTCAATGGTAACGTAACACCCAAGTCATAAGCCGGTTTACATAATCATGAGTCATAACCTATCCCCTATGGTAGATTGGATAAGCTAGCTGTGAGGGTATCCGGTACCCACAATCTCCACAGTAGCCCTTGAGACTTTCACAGTCAACAAAATAATCTTGCCTCGAACCAGAATTTCACACAGCCGAGTAACTCTTTAACCGAGTGCCTTTGTCACCGAGTGCCTCTATGAGTCTCCTGAGTGCTTTATCATCTAAAAAGGCTGTGAAGGGCTGAAAACATTTCAAAATTTTGTTAAGAATAGATATTTAGGTGCATCGACTGATGCACCTAATTAGGTGTAAGCCCCGACTATGTGTTTAGTTAATCAAACTAAACATATAGTCAAGAACCATAATAATCATACTCATCCGAATGATATAAATAAATGTCTAGCCTAAGCCAAGAACAATCATAAAAAATCATATAACATATAATCTCATAATCAAGGCATAGTGTATAATGAATTCCGAGTACTCGACAAGCTCATGCTTATCCGAGTCGTTTTGCCCGAGTCATCTCAGAACAAACAATTCAGCCAACCCTCATGGGTAGAAAATCTGAGTTAATAATTCATCAGTCACCTGAAAAATATGACCAAAATATTAAATAGCTCCAGCCATAATATCGGTCTTAATCAAAAAAGCACACAAAGGTGGCTGAAAAACATTGACATAATCATAAAATCAAATGCTTTGTAAAAAACCAAACAGCTCCTACAACCTATAAAAAAGTTACCAGGACAGTTATAAAAAACTTTACTGTTTGTCACCTTTTAAGTTGCATCGGACCAACCTTCAACAAGTTGGGTAACTGCTATATGAAAGAATTTTGAAGGTATTGGGCAATAAGACATGCGCATATTGTCAGAGCAAATTTGCTTAAGTTCTCAAGGACACATGCTAACCACACCTGTAATATGGGCCGTAAGTTTCTCATGGGCTCGGCCCAAACACGAGAAAACCCAGCAAAACCCTAAAAATCTCTCTTAAAGTGTCGGCATCTTCCCCGCCGCTTCATCTTCCTGAAATTTTTTCCATTTTCGTGCTCCTGTTCATCAACTGCTCTGAAAAACCCGAGAACTCGCGCATGCTCAAATCCATCCATCCAGGAATTCAAGTTCTACCACAGTCCCTCATCCGCATCCAGCCTCTAGCATCTCCTCAAAAAATCCCCATCCCCTGTGCTAGATCCACCTCCTCTCAGCTCACATCCATGGCGGAAGAGAGAGAAATCCCTTTCGACCAATGGACGACCTCGGATGTGAAGGAGTCGACCTTGTAGGAAATGGTGAAGAACGGAGTCCTCCCTCCTAAGGAAATCATTGGCTGGCGTCCAGCGTGGGGTCCGAGCATCTTCATGATGAGATAGGTATAGTGTGGTACCGCCATGAACTTGGCGAGCGCAGGTCTTCCGATGATTGTGTGGTAAGCTGCCTCGAAGTCAGCAACCTCAAAGGTTATGTTCTCCGTCCAGAAGTTCTCCCGAACTCCGAAGGTGACTGGAAGGGTAATATGCCCGAGAGGGGTAGATGACAGCCTTGGGATGACTCCGTGAAAGGGGGCTGAACTTGGCTTCAGCTCTGATCTTGGAATCTGTATCTCGTCCAGTGTTTTGGCGAATAAGATGTTGAGGGTGCTGCCGCCGTCAATGAGGACGCGCTTGAGCTTGATATTGCGAACCACCGTGTCTAGTACCAGGGGATACCGCCCCGGGTAAACCACTCAGTCGGGGTGATCCAAGCGATTGAATGTGATAGTCACCTCTGACCAACGTAGGTAGTGTGAGACTTCGGGTTGTACGGCGTTAACTTCTCTGTCGGTCAGCTTCTGCTTTCTCTTGGACTCGTATGCCTGCGGTTCTCCGAAGATATGGTTTAGCTCCCCAACGGGATCTTGGAAGGGTTCTGAGCTGCCAGCTGGGTCGTTCCTCTTGGTTCCCGATGGGCCGGCTTCTGGAGTAGTTGTGCTGCGTATTGCTCAGCGAACTGCTTGTAGATGAAACAATCCTTGGCCGCGTGCTTGTGATTCGGGTGATGAGTGCACTGAGCGTTCATGATCTTGTCGTATGCGGCGACTCGGGGATGCTGTTGTTGGTAGTTCGACGTTGCAGCGACCAGATCCTCAGGCTTGCGCTTGCGATCTTTTTGGCCGTTACTGTTGTTGGTGCCGTTGTCCTTCTTAGGACGCTAGCTGCTTCTGAATGGCCTGTCGTCCCTCTTGTCATGCCGGTCTTGTCGCGAGGCCTTGATTGCGTCATCAGATTTAGCGTAGGAGTTTGCCGTCTCGAACATTTGCTTGACCGTCTTCGGTGGCTTGCGCCCAAATTTGCTGATCAGCAACTCATCGCGGATGCCTTTCTGGAACGCGGCTATGATAACATCGTCGGTGATGTTGGGGATCTTGTTCTGCTTTTCCGAAAAGCGCCGGATGTAGTCCTTTAGTGATTCGTCTGGCTTCTGGATGCCGTTGTTAAGATTGAAGTGGGTCCCGGGCCTTTCGAAAGTACCCTGGAAGTTGGCAATGAAGTGGTCTCGAAGCTCACTCCACGAGTCGATCGAGCCTCTTGGCAAACTCGTGAGCCAGTTCCTAGCTGAGTCGGCGAGAGCAACGGGCAGGTAATTAGCCCTAGCCTTGTTGTCTCCTCCTGCTACGCGGATGGCGAGGGTGTACACGGTCAGCCATGACTCGGGGTCGGTCTTTTCGTCGTACTTGTCGATCCCAGTAGGCTTGAAGCCACTTGGCCAATCCACTCGACGCAGGTCCCGAGTGAACGCAGGTACTCCATCGTCGTCGTAGTCGGGTGATCACCTTCGGTCTTCATAAGAGCGTCGTTCACGCTCCCGATGGCGCCGGTCAAGGATCTCCCTCAAGTCACTCGGCGGGGGACTTTGAGAGCCGCTTTGATGGTTGGAGTTGTAGCTGTGACGAATCCGATCGTGGACGGGTGGTCGACCATAACCTCTCTCATGAGAGTCGGTCGATTGTTCTCGATGCTTCCATGCTGCTTCTTGGCGAGGGTCTTTTGACTTGATGGGTGTCTTGCTTTGTTCGGGCCTTTTGTAATCTTTGGATCATAATGGCAGTAGGCGGCTTCCACCAGGTGTTTCGGCGATGGACTCTGTGGGTCTCCGTGCGGAACTAGATGCAGGGTAGTTGGCCGTTGCCGCAACGATGGTCTTGATCTTGTCCAGGAGTGGTGTTACCACAGCGGGCGCTGCTTCGATGACGGTGTCGATGAGGGTGAGGGCAGCAACGGCGTTTTGTTGAAGCATCTGAAAGATGTTGGCGTTGTCGACTCGTGTCTGCAATATAGCCTCGCGGGTGGACCGCCCCGTCGCTCTCAGGTCTCGTTTTCTTTTGTCAGCTTCTTCTTTCTTCTTGAGCTCTTCCTCTTTGCATTTGTTCTCCTCCTCCACGTGCTTGCGCTCCTGCTCAAGCCTGGCTCGTTCTTTCTCCATGCGCTTGCGCTCCTGCTCAAGCTTGGCTCGTTCCTCCTCCGCAATCCTCCGGGCCATGGCCAAGTTGGTCTCGACTACTTCAGCCATGAGGACAGTGAGGAGCACCAGATCGTAGTAATCTTTATCTAAGTTGAGGCTTTTGATTTCGTCAGTGGAGATGTCATAGAGGTCGTCGAAGTCGGCGGCGCTAAGGTGTTCGTCAAGGTCCGTAGACTAGTATGACCCGAGTCGTTCGAGGATGACAGCCATCTCCCTCGCACCCGGATCGCAGCATGTAGATGATGAAGAGGATTCTCCCGAGTGGATAGAATCCAACTCGGAAGACAGAAGGTTGTGGTAGATCTTAGCGTCGTCCGGTAACCCAAATGGCGCCGAGAGATTTCCCCCTCCTGACTGGTTCGAATTCGAGTCGAGGAGGGAGAGCTTACCGAATTTGTCGGTAGTGAAGTCGAGGCCGCCGAACGAAATGCTTGCCTAGGGGCGAAGACGAAGTTGTTGAAGCCTGATGTAGATCCCATCGCGCTTGTCGGCGAGATGAAGAAGAAATCTTGACGCAGAGTCCCTACCTGGCGCGCCAACTGTCGAAACTTGGTTTCGGCAATAAGAATCTGGGGGTAGCAGTCAAGAGCCAAACACGATGGGTTAGTATGCAAAGGGAATTTAGACAGGTTCAGACCCTCTCTTCGAGAGGTAATACCCTACTCCTGTTTCGGGGATTTGATCCGCCGAGTGGTTTATTGATCTCTTGATCTCTTTCAATATGTGCTCTCATGAGTTCTCTCTCTAGTCGTCTAATAGTCTATATGCCCCTCAAGGGATGTCCTACCCTCCTTATATAGTCTCGAAGGGTAGGTTTACAAGTTGGAGAACCTATCATATTCTATGTCGGACTTCTCAATCTTACCGACTATGGACTATGAGCCGTTACCTTATCTCAATGGTAACGTAACACCCAAGTCATAAACCGGTTTACATAATCATGAGTCATAACCTATCCCCTATGGTAGGTTGGATAAGCTAGCTATGAGGGTATCCAGTACCCACAATCTGCACAAGTGGCGAGGTTTGCGGATGGGATGGGCCGCTATTTTTCTGATGGGATGCCGGTGAGATTTTTTTTTAATGGATGGTGGCGAGAATTAGGGGAGGACATCGCTCCGCTGGTGATTGCATCCGTGAGTTCACCTTTTGCATGGCAACTCATGTTGTGGGGTTTCCAATCTGAACCTGCAGATGATCCAATCAAATGGCTGAGCTAGGATGCTGTTTGATTTTTTTATGCATTTTGAGATGCATCAAATAGTGTAACTGCTGTTTTTTATATTCGTATAGATAATATAGTTTGATAGGTTTTTATATTCGTATAGATAATATAGTTTGAGAGGGTTATTTTCATATATGACATACAAGTGGAGGCATTTTTGCTTGAAAACGACTTTTAATTTATGGCAGTTTTAAAAAAGCTTATTCATGTATGAGATATTTTGGTGTTTTATCATAATGCATGAAAATAGATAATTTTTTAGGCATTATTGAAAAACGCCTTCAAAACAAATGACATTTTGAGGCATATCTGCTAAAAGCGCCTTCTAACAAGAGTATTAAAGCCATTAATTAATTTAGCCATGTAATCAATGTTTTTTGAAGCATTTTTGCAAAACAGCTTTAAAAAGGTTGATTTGATGCAGGTTTAGAAAGCATCCATCCTATAGCGAGTCTCTTTCCTCCTCGCGTCCTCCCTGCACCCCATCTCTCCAAATGCTTTTTGTTAGACCAAAAATATGCTAAAAACTTCTCCAAATGTTGGGCCGTACGGCCTGATCAAGATATTCGCAAACAGGCCAGCTAAAATTCTGTAGTAATGGCCTAGGCTATCGATTTATGCAATGGAGTCAAATAATCTGGCCATTCATTTTCTGTCAGACATGCTTAGGGATGGCAACAGGCCGGGTCGGGCATGGGCAGAGCGAATCCATGCTCGACCCGAGACCCACGTGCCCACGTACGACCCACGTCCGAACTATCTATCGGGCAAAACCTCATGCTCGCACCCATGCCCGTTGGGCACGAGCATGCCCGACGGATACCCACTGGGTATCACAGTAAATATCTCAAAAATATCTCAATCCATAGAGAATTTTAATAGAACTACATAGGCACATGTTGCACAACAAAGCCAGCAATATTTCACTGTTCAACACTTAAAAACATCCACATCATGACATCAACCATTCAACATAATTAGGGCAGCCATCTAGCCTCTACTTTAGGCATCAATAGTTCAACACAAGTCACAACTCACAAGCAATTAAAGATTAAAGGTACATATTACAGTCATCCAACATTCAGTACATTCAAATGATTTAATACATCAAGCTTGCGAACATCAACTGGCCATGTTGTTGCAGCAAGCAACCTCTTTGCTAACCTCAAGCTTGAGTTACAGTTGATTCACATTTATCCTAAAAAGACAAGGAAAATTTCAGATTTAACATGCATATAATTCAAGCATCTAGAATTTGCAATATTACATAAAGGTTTTCAAGAATGGATGGTTTATCATACCGATTCATCTTCATCTTCAAGGACAGTCATCAAAGTATTCATTGTGGTCATTGTAGGTCCTATTAGAACAAAATATCCAAAAATTAGTGCTATGTAAGGAAGGAAAAACATGTGCATTTAAATTCTAAACTACTTACCTAACATATCAGCTCTAGACCAAGCTTGCATGCACATGAGTGCTTCTGCTATTTTTGGTGTAAGTCTACTACGATGTGGACTAATTGTTCTTCCACTAGTAATAAAGGTTGACTCCGAAGCCACGGTTGTCACTGGAATTGCCATGATATCCCTTGCAATCTTTTGCATAGTTGGATACTTGATCCCTATAAATTTTCACCAATTGATAATGTCCAATTCTTGTCTAGGAGGTAGGTTTGGCTCTTCCAAGTACAAATCTAATTCTGTGTGTAAATGGGAGGATGAAACAACCAATTGCAAAGACGTGTGCTGCTCAAATATGTCAAACACTTCATCATGCCCTTGGTTTTGGACAGTGCTAGTACTAGGTTCATCCGTGGTGGCAACAACCTTCATATTATCCTGGTACTCCAATACCAACTTGTGTAATAGATCTCTAACATTTCTAACTTTGGCCATGTATTCATGTTCACCATAAATAGGTTTGTAAAGAGCATACTAGAACTGAAGCTTATATCTAGGATCCAAAACTGTTGCTACTGCCATCAAACCATGAACATCTAACCAATACTTTTCAAACTTAGCCTTCATCTCCTCTGACATTTTTTTCTACCAAGGGATCTTTATTAGCTTTTCATTTTCTAATTGCCAAATAAATACCATAGATTTTTGAAAAGAAAAGATTAGATGTGACATAATTTCTTCCAGACAGTAGCACTGTTATATCATAAAACATCTTTAACCTATTACCAAGCTCTTTAGTAAACTTCCAATCTGATGCAGTAGGACACATATCTTTAAACAAGGGGTCACATCTAGATAGAGTTTCAAAGACAAAGTTCATACTCTTGTGCAATGGAAAGCATGAAGTAAGTGGAATTCCATCTAGTTTTACAATCAATAGCCATTTTCCTAACATACGGAATGTTCATGTTAGATGCAATTTTTTCAAATTTCTCATGTCATTTTGGTGTGGCTGTCCAAAACCCTACACTAGTACGAATTCTTTCAATGCCTTTCTCCATAACATTCATGCCATCCTTAACAATCAAATTTAAAATATGTGTTGCACAACGCATATGAAGCAAAGAACTGTTCAACATAAGAGAGTTAAGAGGCAACTTTCCTTGCATTTTGTCCATCAAATTATCATTGGTGGAGAAATTGTCAAGTGTGATAGTTGACAACTTCCTCTCAATGCGATATTCCAACAGGACTTCATGAAGTACCTCACTTATAGCCATATCGGTATGTGGGGCTGGCACATAAATGAACCTACAAAAGAGAAATGGACTTTGTCATCAGTTTGTCACTAGTGAATTACTCTACACAACAAAATAAGATTCAATACATCATTATTTAGCTACCTCAAAAGAAAACTTTTTAGCTTCCAATCATCATCTACGTAGTGTGCTATGACATCCATATATCCCTTCTTTTGATGATCAGTTGTCCACATATCGGTTGTGATGGCAATACGAGCATGCTATTGTTGAAAATACTTGATCAATGCAAGCCTTTGCACCTCGTACATATCCAAAATATCCTTCCTAATAGTATTCCTTGACACTACCTTGAGCAACGGTTGCAATACAGCACAAAACTTGTGAAATCCAGCATGATCAACAATGGAAAGTGTGTACTCATGAAGACATATCATCAGTGCAAGTTCTTTCCTAGAAAGATTTTGATCAAAGACATATGTTTCTAGCCTAACTGAACCATCTGCTGAGTTATTTGTAAATGTGAGGGTGGATTGTTTAAGGCCTTGTTTAGCCTGTCGAGACTGACAACATTTGAGGTGATTCTTTAGGTGTGTTGTCCCATTTTTTGTCTCACCAGAGAGCAACTTCTGACACCAACTACATTTAGCTTTCCACACATTCCCGACCCTTACTTGTCCAAATTCTTGCCAAACAGCAGATTTTAGTTTTCTTTTGTTCCCCACAGCAACATCATCATCTATCTCTATCACATCAGTACCTTCAGATGCTTGTTGAGCAGAGGCAGTACCTTCAGAAGGCGTTGTGGCTGATGCTGGTGAAGGAGAGGGTAAAGGCGTAGTTGAGGTCACAGCAACAGCACCTCCAGCATGTAACGAGCTAGTTCCCGTAGTTGACATTTCGTCAAATTTGGCATAAGAAATATGCATGCACAAATACTAAGAACATCAACATTTCTTTAGATCATAAGAAATATGCATACACAAATACTAAGGAATAAGATCGACATGCTACGAGGACGGAGACACAGAGTGGATGGGCTTACACTTACCGCTACGACCTGCGAGGAGCCGAGGACGAATTGGATGGAGTGCGCCGCCGCCTGCGCCGGTGCGCCGCCGCCTGCTCTGGTGCTCCGCCGCGCCTGGCGCCACCCGTGTGCCGGTGCGCTGCCGCCTCGCGTGACACCCGTGCGCCGCAGCCTCGCGCGCCTGGCGCCACCTGTGTGCCGGTGCGCTGCCGCCTCGCGTGACACCCGTGCGCCGCAGCCTCGCTCGCCTCCCAGTCGGCACCGCCTGCGCCCATCCATGGTCCACCGCCGCTTGCTCCCGTGCGCGGTGCACCGCCGCCCCTACTCTCGTGCGCCGTCTACCGCCGCGTCGCCGCCTGCTCCTTCCCGTGCACCGCCGCCGCCGTGAGATTAGGGTGGGAACTGAGAGGAGAGGTGGCGGTGAGGGATTTGTGAAAGGGTTAGGGTTTCAGTTTCTCTGATAATATATATACTGCATATTAATGGTCCAAATGGGCTATTGGGCCATGAGGGGAGGTAAAGGCCTGATGGACACATATGGCCTACAAAATTTTCGTGTCGGGCATGGGTTACCCGCGGGCAAAACATAAAACCCAGCTACGCCCACTAAGTTCGCGGGTATAGGGTCGGACGTGCCCACGGACAAAAGAACGCGCCCACGGATGCCCATCGGGTCGGGTATCCACGGATAGCCGAACCCGTGGGCATTACTGCCAGCCCTACACACGCCTGATAAATCACCCAAAGGCACTGCATTGTTCTATTCTACCTTTATGCCCATGAATTCAGGACAACCAACGTAACCAAACACTTACTCACAAATATGTGCGCTAAGAAATTAAAGTAAAACTGCTTAATACGACTTTAACACCAAAGCAAGAATATGTCTATTGCCTTTGTGCTTTGATAAATGCTGCGGTTCTATAAGACAAGATTATGTGATAGTTTTTTTTGTTAAGAACCATCAGATCATGTCTTTTTGAAAGATTAAAGTGGGTTCCACCAAAGTTAACAACTCCAAGAAATACTTGGCAACGGATCAGGATCATCCTAGTTGGCCATCTGCATAAGCAACCCTATGGATATTTCTTTAGCCCATCATCATTGGACCAAAATATCATTTTGGAGAAGCACATGATGTACGCATCTCTTTCAGATTTTCTTTGTACTATCAAGTATTCAGATGATTGACTGTCCAATCTCTATTGCCTCTCCTGAGTCCAGATTGCATCCGCCAGCTTTGGTTCGTCGAACAATTCATCAGAGATAATTACTTTTCTGTCTTGTGATAAATTGTAATTATCTTCAGTAATCAGTACTCCTTTCCATCGGTCAACCTGTACTACTCAATAAAATGTTAACATCTAATTTACGATTAAATTCCAGTTTTTTTGTAGTTAAGAAGGTATCACTTCTAGTGGGGTAGATTCCATTTCCAAACCCCAATCTTGATTTGTCATCTGGCCGGTTACCTTTAAGAAAAAGACCCCGATCGGATCCTAGTACCTCTGAATTTCCAAAGTTTAACCACCAGGCCATCATAAAAACGAACAGCAGAGAGTTCGAATCTACATCGCTCCTACAGCTCAGTTGCATGTGAATCCGATGAAGATTTACTTACAAAATTGCAATTGGTACTAAAAATTAATTAGCCTGAAACTAATAAACATTCAGACTTCGTAGGCTATTAATACCCCGGAGTTTTCTTCAGAGTTCAGAGCAGAAGCAGAGACACCAACAAGAAGGCGATCAGCTCGTTCTTCTTCTCCCTCTCCTCCAGCGGCGGCCATGGCGAGATTAGGCCTTGCTGTGTGCGCCGTCTCCTTCCACCTCTGCCTTCTTCTTGCGTCGACCTCCTCGCTCCGGCGAGCTCCCACGGAGGCGGACACAGCCAACCATGTCAGAAGAACTGCCTATCACTTCCAGCCTGCAAAGAACTGGCAGAATGGTAATCAAGGGCTAGTCTCATCTCATCTCCCCGAGTAGTTGTTGTGAATAATCGCTTTGATCCAGTTACGGATTTAGCCAAACTAATCGCTTTTCCTGTCTGATCGGGGCCGAATTGCTGCTGATTCGGATGGATTGGATTTCTGATGGCGGATGATGATGCCGATCGAGCAGATCCGAATGGTACGATCTCTTCCTGGTCCTCTTCTTCCTATCTTTCCTCTGATTACTGGAGGCTTTGCATAATTGTTCTCTAGTAGAATTGCAAAAATTATATCCTTTCCTGGTTCCCTTATATGCCCCGATTAGCCAGGCATAAGCACCGCCAATTCGCCAGTAGTGAACACAAAACATCAGAATAGGTTAAGCTTATCCATTGGAGATGTGTGGTCAGCGATGCTAGGGTGGATTGACAAGTGTTCCTGAACCATTTGGCCATAACTGAACAAGAAAAATCATTCTGTTCAAACTCAGTAGATTTTAGTGAGACCATAACACTGCAGTTTTCTCTAATTTGTATCGCCCGTAGTCACATTGTGCATTTGGATTACCAATGCATGATTTATTATTTCCTTTAAAATAAATTATAAAAGGCAGCATGTCGCAGGATTGCTTGCTCAATGCTGCTACTACCATTTTACACAGCATATATTCTTGGTCGGAAATTTTGTGTGCCAAAATTTCAGTAATTTCAACCACTCCAAAAGAACAGTTTCACTCAAATATTTTGGTCTATTTCAAATTTAGTTCAATGTCAGCGATATATTCCAAATTTTTTCCTAGATATTACTAATTTCACCCCCTCCTTTTTTTTTCAAGATGGCTGAAGTGTAGGCCTGTCTATAGTGTTGTTTATGTCATTCTAAAACTATGTAATTGGAACCATTCATTTTTCAATACCATTCACTTTATCCCTCCCCTAGTCCAATGTAGGATGGTTTTTTGCCTACGTAGCATCCACGTTGCAGTTCAGTTCATCTATCTTCTTCTTCCTCCACGTTTCCTCTTCTCCTCTCTTCCTTCTCACTCCTGCCTTCGCTCCAAGTTAGAGTAGGACAGTACCAACGACAGCGAGCGTAGGGCCCAAGCTGCCCTTGGCTGCTTGCACGTCCATCCGCTGTTGGATTTCATCCACTTGCAATGGAGGAGTCGGCAACGGCAGCAGTAAATCAACACATCTCAGGGGAGGAGAAGCTGCGGTGACGGCAAAGCCCAAGCTGTTGGCAAGCTCCATTCAATGTCGCACCGCCCAGCATCCCTGCCATTGTGTCGTTGACAAGCTCCATACATTCACCACGTCCCCCCGCCAAGCTTCATCGAGATTGACCACCTTGATTGCAGCATTTCCTAGATCATCCGGCACCGCCATTGTACACATGACCCTTGCACTCCTAGCATCAGCACATCCAGCTCGTCTTCCTCCTTTGCACCCGCACCTCTTCACCAAAGTCACGCATGCAAGGAGCATGAGATTCTCGGTGGTCGTGTATGAGGCGTGGACCTCGCCGAAGCCATGAGCTTGGATCCGTTGATGTCTATGCACGAGATTTGGATTTGTGACATAGCTCAAAGAGAGGGGATTTGGCACAAGAAGGGAGGAGAGAAGAAGGGAATGCCACCATCGCGGCAGCTCCTTGACTCCTTGAGGCTGCCGCCACTGTCTTTCACACGCTCCAGAGCTCGACCTCTTCTTGCACTATGTGTTGGTGGATACTGTGGGTGGTACACATGACACTCTTCCTGTCGTCGAACTCTCCTCTGCTTGGTGCTGGCAGAACTAGTTCATTTGCCAGCAAATGGGCTGGTAGGATCAAGATGTCGACTTGGGAGGGGAGGGGGTGTTCAGTAGATATTAAAAATAATTGACTCATAATCAAAACTAAGCTAAGTAACTAGGCTTGGTGAAATATGAGTCTAACTAAGCAACTAGATTAGATTAAGTTTTGTAATCCTAGGGTGATAAGGGTTCAAATAGTCTATATGAGAATAAATTGTACAAATATAAATGCAATAAGTAAATGAGATAAGAGACAAGAAATTCCTAATCCCTGTTGAGGCGAGCCCAACTTCATTGCTCAAACCACGAAGCCTCCAAACCCATTCGTCAAGATGGGCAAGGTGTGAGTCGGTCTCGAAGTAGTCGTTGGGGAAAAACCCAACTTACCACAACATACTGGTTAGACCACCAAGGGGTGGCCGGGCAGACCGATCTCCATTGCAACGGTTACAAAATTGCACCACCGTTGTGACCGCCATAGGCCGATTGATTACACTGCCGGTGGCTTCGATCAGACCGAGTTGGCACTGATCAGACCAGTCTCGGCTTTGGCAGCTTTCGATTGCTAAGAGAGGGCCACCCTACCGGCTCCATGGACGCCCAACTTGACTGAGTTCAGCCTGATCAAATTGGCGCGCACGCCACGGCCAAACTGGTCGGAATGGCACATAGGGCGTGGTAAGACCTTGAATGTCCCCTTTGGTCAAACCCGCTATGGTTAGAGAATAGAAGATGATTTTAACCAAACCAAGTACCCTCATGCATCTGACCTAATTCGACATTTTAATCATTTCTTCACATAGGTTACCATCCCTTTTGATAGTACGGCAAAGCTAAAAAGAAACCAAGCAAAATCGATCGCCCAACACCTCGATCGCTAAGAACAAAACGCTAGATTTATCACCTTCATCCCAATGCTTTGCACCATCAATTTTAATCCGTGGTAATCCTCTATGGCATGCACATAATGTGCTCCAAACTCAAATTATCTCACTCAAAGAAAATAGTTAATAGTTAGTCCACAATTAACGCTTGTCATTAATTATCAAAATCAACATCGGGACCTAGATGCTTCAGGGGTTACGGCATCGGCTCTTAGCTCATTCTCACCGAGATCCGCTGCTGCCGCCATTTCGTCTGGCTCAATCACCTCCTCCTCAAATAGTTTGGAGCGGGCAAGCTCAAAATCCACATGTACTACCGTGCTCAGGATGTGGAGCTTGCCGAAGACAAGGCATGAACTCGACTAGGTGGTGGCGCTCGAGTTTGAAAAGGCAGTGGTGACCAAGGTGCTGACACGATATAGCGGTTGATTGAGAGAGAAGAAGCAAAGAGGAAGAAAGAGAAGCGATCGAGATGGGAACTAGGTTGCCATGACACGTGGGTTCCCAACATTAATTTTTTCTGATGGAACTATCTAAAACTACCTTGACTTGAACCCAACAAGATGGTAAATTGCACGATTTGAAAAATTAGAGATATTGGATACCAAGTTTTAGAATTAGACCCCTTCTTTTTTAAGGAATTGAATAATGGATTAATATGACATGCTCCCTGAGCTAGTGAACAGTATGTTTTTTTAAAAAAACTTTTTGTATATGAATTTAGAAAAATATTCTAAATTTATTTTTCAACTTTATAATACTCTCTTCATCCAAAAACCTAAGACATATTACTTTTTTCATCAAGTTCAAGGAAAAAATAAATCATTATGTATGTATCAAACATTAAGGGTATACACATGCAAACAACTGATGAGCATTAAAATGATTGATCGGGTTCCTCTCAACAATTCTAGAGATAAAAAATGAACATCTGGATATATGGAGACTACAAATACAGCTATCTCATTTAGAAAAATCAGAAAATAAAATATGTTTAGAACTTTTGGATAAAGGGACTTGTTAGTTCATTTGTAGTTTGAATAATGAACACAAAAAACTGAGCCTTAGCCGATAAAGAACACAATTGGTGAGAGCATTAAATGTACTTATCCCGAACTAATATGGTAGTCCTTTCTTCCCAAGATAAGTGTAATTGTATATTCAAATTTTAACCTAAAATAAGTGTAATCCTACATTAGTACCTATCACATCAATAATATCTCCATTATACCCTTACCCTCCCACTCCCTACCATATCTTATTTAATATAGGAGGTATTTGGATAATTTTCTCTGTCTTATTTTCACCTCTCATCGTTAAAAATGTACTTACAGTTATTTCTTTTATCCGTGCAGGGCCTATGTACCATAACGGTATGTACCATTTGTTCTACCAGTACAACCCGCATAGCGCGCTCTGGGACATCGGCAACCTCTCCTGGGGCCACTCCGTCTCCGGCGACCTCGTGAACTGGGCCGCTCTTGACACCGCGCTAGACCCCACCTCGCCGTTCGACGCCAACGGCTGCTGGTCGGGCTCCGCCACCATCCTCCCCGGCGGCCTCCCGGCTATCCTCTACACCGGCATTGACGCCAGCAAGGAGCAGGTGCAGAACGTGGCCTTCGCCAAGAACCCCTCCGATCCGCTCCTCCGTGAGTGGGAGAAGCCCGCGTACAATCCGGTCATCGCTCTCCCGGCCGACGTCCCCGGCGACAACTTCCGCGACCCCTCGACGGCGTGGCTTGGCCGCGACGGCCTGTGGCGGATCGCCGTGTCCGCAGAGGTGGACGGCGTCGCGTCCACGCTCGTATACAAGAGCAAGGACTTCATCCGGTGGGAGCGGAACACCGCGCCGCTGCACGCTTCACGCGCCGCCGGCATGGTGGAGTGCCCGGACCTATTCCCCGTGGCGGAGCACGGCAAGGATGGCCTCGACGCGTCGGCGAACGGCGCCGGGGTGCGCCACGTGTTGAAGCTTAGCGTGATGGAGACGCTCCAGGACTACTACATGGTCGGCCGGTACGACGACGCGGCGGACGCCTTCTTGCCGGTGGAGCCTGAGCGCGGCGACGACTGCCGGAGCTGGCGGCGGCTCGACTACGGCCACGTGTACGCGTCAAAGTCGTTCTTCGACGCGCGCAAGAACCGACGCATTCTGTGGGCGTGGGCGAACGAATCCGACAGCCAGGCCGACGACGTCGCCCGCGGCTGGTCCGGCGTGCAGACATTCCCGAGGAAGCTGTGGCTGGCCAAGGACAGCAAGCAGCTGCTGCAGTGGCCAATCGAGGAGATCGAGACGCTGCGGAGGAAGCGCGCCGGTCTCCGGCGAGGCACCATGCTGGACGCCGGCGCGCTGCAGGAGATCGTCGGCGTCGCGAGCTCGCAGGCGGACGTGGAGGTGATGTTCAAGATACCGAGCCTGGAGTTGGCCGAGAGGCTGGACGACCCCAACCGGCTGCTGGATCCCCAGAAGCTGTGCGGCGAGAAGGGCGCCGCCGTGCGGGGCGGCGTCGGCCCTTTCGGGCTCCTCGTGATGGCCTCCGGCGACCTACACGAGCACACCGCCGTCTTCTTCAGGGTGTTCAGGCACCATGACAAGTACAAGCTTCTCATGTGCACCGACTTGACAAAGTAAGTTCACTAACTTTACGTTGTTCGTCTCTACTGGTAGTAGAATAAATCTGGACTGACAACATGTAATTGCAGGTCGTCGACAAGACCAGGGGTGTACAAGCCGGCTTACGGCGGCTTCGTGGATATGGACATCGGGGATCACAAGACCATATCACTGAGAACCTTGGTGAGTTCTTCACAAACATTGACATGCTTGTGCGTGCAGCATGATTAATTCATTCGTTGAAGAAAGATGAAACAGAGATGACATGAATGTGTTTTGTATTTGACAGATTGACCATTCGATGGTGGAGAGCTTCGGCGGCGGCGGGCGGGCATGCATCACGGCACGGGTTTACCCCGAGCACGTGGCGACGAGCAGCAGCCATTTGTACGTGTTCAACAACGGCACCGACGCCGTGAAGGTGGCGAAGCTGGAGGCGTGGGAGCTGGCGACGGCGACCGTGAACGTTGTTGGAAACCACGGCCTTGTTGCGCCGGCGTTGGAGTTGGAGCCGTCGCGACACAGTGAGGCCAGAAGCGGCTGGGCCTGGGCGGCACTGTTGGTTCGATAGTTTTATTTCATCGTGCAGCCGATTGGTTGTGATGATTTGATCGATTGTTGTGAACAGAGTCTATTCTGTGACAGAAAGAACAGCACAGAAGAAATCATTCGACAGTATATGTCACGTGCTTTATATATTTTGTCTTCTTTCCTTGATTAGAACCTTTATGGACAGGCGTCAATTTAAAAAACGACACCATATGCCGTGTGCTCATTTTTGTGCTGGGCCGCCCCACAGCCCATGCAACAGATAGGCCTCATCATGTATTTGTCACGTGCTACCATAGATGACAAGGAGATATAGATTGGGTGTGTTCGGGAGGAGTGGCCGGGAACCCTCCTCTTTGGCACATAAAAGGACACACCTATTATTGTATGATTAATTAATTATTAGTTAATTTTTTTAAATGGATTAATATGATTTTTTAAAACAACTTTCGTAATAATTTTTTTTATAAAAAACATACTATTTAGTAGTTTGAAAAACGTGCACACGAAAAAACGAGAGAAGTGAGTTGGAAAGTTGGGGAAAAACATAGCCTAAAAAGAGTATACCTCAGAAAAAAAGCGTGCATGAGAAGAAACTGGACTGACTAAATTAGAGATTAAAAGAAGATCCAATTAGAACAAATTTTGCAGGTAAGTTTTTTCTATCAAAGCATCCTCCATTTTACACATATCTATGTCAAATTATGAAAAAAGAATTAAAGCATCAAATCACCAAATTGCTTATGATCCAAATGACTATTGAATTATTTGCTGTGTAATTTGCAGTTGTAGCGCCACTTTGTATGAACTTAAGTAGTATTGTATTTCGTAGAACTAAACAAGATTTGTGTTGATGTGCATGTTGTATGTGTTGCTGCATGTCCTTGTTAAATCTTCACGACATGTGTTGCTACATATTATTGAACATACTTGATTTGACCGTGCTTGCCATATAGACAATTAATTAGCTAATTATTTTGCTGATAATGCACGAAATGCAAGGCATTCGGCATAGAAAGCTTCCAAGTTAGAGAAGACTGCAACAAGAGGTGGGAGCACCCAAACAGGGTGCAATGCTAATGGTGTTTGGTCAGTTAATTCCAGAAAGGTGCAGTTGAAGGTCGTAACTCCCAAAGGCATAAAGGTGATTGTGCTAAATCCATGTGTGCTGGGACTGATGTTGACAACTCTGAAAGGACCAATAATGTTGATCCTGATAATTGTGGAATGGTTCCCAACTAATGGTGTTATTCAGTCGAGAAGAATTAATTCCAAGAAGGGTGGAGCTGAAGGTGGTAATAACTCTGAAAGGCACAATGATGATTGTACAAACTCTAGACGTGCTAGGGTTGATGTTGGTAATTCTGAAAGGAGCAATGCTGATCCGGATAATATTGGGATGGTTCCCAATGCTGATGGTGTTATCAAGTCCATAAGAATTACTTCAGTAAGGGTGGAGCTGAAGTGGTTGATCTTGTTAGTTGCGATCTCCGGGGAATCGGGAATCCGTTTCCCCTCCGCCTACGCGCCCTAATCGGGGGCGCCAGCCGATCAATGGCTGTGGGCCCCTCTCACGCAGCGCACAGTAAAAGAGGGGAGCCGCCGGCGCACACGAACAAACGTTCGTCGTCGTGCACACGGGCTCCCCACAAAACCCTAGAACTGCCGATCCGGGAAGGCGCTGAAGTGAGGGGAAACGCTCACCGCCGCCACCATCCACACCGTCCCATGGCCACGTCGAGCTCCAAGTCCGGCGAAGGTATAGGACTCTATCCCTCTCTCCCTCTCTCCCGTTTCTTCTACAATCTAGAGATCAACTCCTAGATCGGCTCCTAGCGATCCTAGAACTCTAATAATGGTATCAGAGCAACCCCTAGGAGTAGATATAGGTGGGCTAAGAAGAAGGAAAAGGAAGGGGACCTCGGATCCCCGAAGAAAAACCAAAGAATCAAACAAAAAAAAAGGGTAAAACCCTTACCTCTCCACCGCCGGTCGTCGATGACGCCGCCGGGAAGCCTACCACCGCCGCCGGCCTTCGCCGACGCGTGCGGGTAGTCAATCCACCGCCGTCGGCTGTCGCCGATGTCGCGGGAAGACGGGGGAAGAAGCGCGCGGCTCCGGGCACCGCGGCAAGACCGCTCGACGGTGGCGCACTCATTCTCGGGGGTGAGTGCGCGCACCGACGAGGGGGCATGCGACAGCGCCACCGTGCTCCGCCGTGCGTGCGAGCCCCGGCGCATGGCAGAAAAGGGCTAGGGTTTTGGGGGCTAGGGTTTCGGTGTGCGGCGGCCAGGAGGAGCGGGAGTTTTGTTTCCCCGATCTCGGCGCGTGGCCGTCCGATTGAAACCCTAGCAACCGGATGGCCAGCGATAGCCAGGCCGAAATCGGCCCAAGAGGGAGTGCACGCAGGGCCGCTTTCCTGGCCTAGGCCCAGGTTGCGGCCTGTGGTGCGCGGGAGCACCCGCGCGTGCGCAAAAAAGGGCCGCGGGCCATTCGGCAAGGCCGGCAAGAAGTCCATTTTAGGTCCCTTGCGGCCGAAAGAAAAGAAAAAAGTCTATTTTACATCCCTTTTTTCACAAGCTTTATAATTTTAAGTTTAATTGATTGTTTTATTTCTAAGCAATTTTAACCAACGTGAAAATTGTTTAGAGAGTAGATAAATTATAATAATTGCTTCTGAATATGTATGTAATTTATTTTTTTCGCTGCTATGATGATGTTTATGCATTTGTTCTATTTCTGCCCAACGGTGATGTATAATTAATGTGGTAGTTTGTATGTTTTAATTTTACCAACGTTAAATTAAAACATGCAAGAATTTAAATGTTTCTCAATTTCTTTAATTTGCTTTCAGAAACAACTAACCCACTTGTGTATATCTCAGCCGTTGAGCCCCTTAATGGGAATAATTATGGCTCATGGCGAGAGAAGATGAAGATAGCACTTGCGCTATCGGACATAAATTTAGCTCTCACCGAGCCCTGCCCCACTGAGCCAGTTGTGCCAGTGAGAGGGGAAGGTGAGAGCGAAGATGCTTTTAAGCAGAGAATGTTGGATCATGCTCCAATAGTACATAAGTACGACACTGATCGTGTGAAGTGGGAATCTTCCAACCACAAGTGCTTAATGGTAATCAAGAGCTCAATAGTGGAGGCAATAAGGGGAGCAATCCCAGTATGCACCACCACCACAGAGTATCTTCAGAGGGTGGAGAATCAGTTTACTTGTTCTTCAAAAGCCTATGCGAGCTACCTAATAAAGAGCTTAGTTACAATGAAGTACAATGGCGGAGGGGTCAGAGAGCACATTTTGAAGATGAGTGGCATCGCTTCAAAGCTCAAGAAGATGGACATGGATCTCCCTGATGAGTTCTTAGTTCACCTCATTTTTTGCCTCTCTACCTTCAGATTTCGACTCATTTGTTGTGAACTACAACTCGTTGCCCAAAAGCTGGAATGTTGAGAAATTGATTGCCATGTGTGTGCAAGAAGAGGACAGACCCAAGACTCGTGGTGATTCCATAAACTACATGCAGAACAAGAAGAGGAACAACCGCAGTCAATATACTGCCTCTCCCAAAGCACAAGGAAAAGCGCCACAAATTGATTCTCATCCACGGCCAAGGGTAGAAGTGGATAGGGATACTTGCAAGTGGTGCAAGAAGAAGGGACACTTTCAGAAGGATTGCCCTGATTTCCTGAAGCATCTAATGAAGAAAGGTGAGGACATTATTACATTCGTAGATGAATCCCTGTATATAAATTATTCAAAATCCACTTGGTGAGTTGATTCAGGTGCGACTATTCATATTGCAAATTCATTACAGGGATTCCGTACGAGGAGGATGCTAGCAAGAGGAGAAAGATGCATTAGAGTAGCGAATGGTATTGAAGCAGAAGTTGAAGCTATTGGAGTTCATCCATTAGAGTTGCATAATGGCTTCACACTTTATTTGCAGAACGTGCTCTACGTACCCTCCTTAAGTAGAAATTTAGTTTCCGTTTCATGTTTGGCGGATGATGGATATAATTGTTATTTCGAACCAGATTTATGTTCAATTATATTCGAGAATAAGTGTGTGGGTCTTGCCATCTGACAAGGCCAACTTTACATGTTGTCTAAACATGAGAATGTAAATGTTGTATGCAATGAAGAGAATGTTGCGTGCAATAGTGTGTCTTCCTCGTCTACAAGTGTAAGTAGTAAACGCAAACGATGCAATGAGGAAACCTCGGCGAAATTGTGGCACTGTCGTTTAGGCCACATTTCGAAGGGGAGAATTGAATGATTAATTAAAGAAGAAATTTTGCATCCGTTAGACTTCTCGGATATAGAATATTGCATCGATTGCATTAAAGGAAAGTATGTTAAACAAATAAAGAAAGGAGCCATACGAAGTTTAGGAAGATTGGAAATCATACACACAGACATTTGTGGTCCTTTTCCAATTAAGACAGTGGATGGTTATGATTCATTTATAACATTCACAGATGACTATTCGCGCTATGGCTACATTTATCCAATTAAAGAACGATCAGAAGCATTGGATAAATTGAAGATATTTAAGGCTGAGGTAGAAAATCAGCTTGATCTAAAGATCAAAGTAATAAGGTCTGACCGTGGAGGAGAATACTATGGTCGGCATACCCCTTATGGCCAAATACCTGGACCTTTTGCAAGGTTTCTACAGGAAAATTGCATAGTAGCCCAGAACTCTACACCGAGTGAGCCTCAACAGAACGGAGTAGCTGAAAGACGCAACCGCACTTTAATGGACATGGTGTGAAGTATGCTAAGCCACTCCACTTTACTGATAAGTCTATGGATGAAAGCATTAAAAACCGTTGCCCATATTCTTAATCGAGTACCAAGTAAGTCGGTGCCCAAAACACCGTATGAGCTATGGACAGGAAGGAAACCCACGCTAAATTATGTACGGGTGTCGGGCTGTCCAGCTGAGGCAAAGTTATTTAACCCAAATATTGGGAAGCTAGATCCCAAGACAGTCGGTTGCCATTTCATTGGCTACCCTGAGAAATCAAAAGGTTTTTGTTTCTACTGTCCTGATAGTCACACTAAGTTCGTAGAAATGAGACACGCAGTGTTTCTGAAGGATGACATAGTCAGGGGGAGCATGGTACCCCGAGAAAATACTCTTGAAGAGAAGCGGGTACATGTACCTACTCCGATGATTCAGGAACCTTTTTTCTTGATACCTGTTGTTGTTACACCGTCAGCACAGAACGCTGCGGTGATAACACCTGATGTTAGTTCTCCTGTGACAACAACGACTGAGCAGGAGGAACTTGAGATTCAGGATCCTACAGAACAAGTTGTCACACAAGAGGAAGAGCAACATCAGCCCCAAGTAGAAGTCGTGCCGCAACTCAGAAGATCTCAAAAAGAAAGAAGCAGAGCTATTCCTAGTGACTACCAAGTCTATGCTAGTGAAGAAGTTCAAACAGAGGAAGATCCCACCTCGTTTGAAGAAGCTATGAGAAGTGCTCATTCATCGAAGTGGCTTGAAGCCATGGAAGATGAAATGAGATCAATGAGTACCAACAGAGTTTGGGACTTAGAAGAAATTCCTAAAGGAGCCAAGACAGTAGGCTGTAAATGGGTCTACAAAATAAAACGTGACTCCAAAGGGAATGTAGAAAGGTATAAAGCATGACTTGTGGCAAAAGGGTTTACTCAAAGAGAAGGAATTGATTATAATGAGACCTTTTCTCCGGTGTCATGTAAAGATTCCTTCAGGATTGTAATGGCACTTGTGGCACATTATGATCTAGAGCTACATCAAATGGATGTAAAGACGGCATTCCTTAACGGGGATTTATATGAGAACGTCTACATGGCACAACCCAAGGGTTTTGTTGTGGAAGGAAAAGAACAAATGGGATGCCATCTAAAAGAATCCATTTATGGATTAAAACAAGTCGCCAGACAGTGGTACTTAAAGTTGGATGAAGTAATAAGAAGGTTTGGGTTTAATGAGAATGAAGAGGACAATTGCGTTTACGCAAAGTTCAGAAATGGGAGATTTATCTTCCTTATCCTATATGTAGATGTCATCTTGCTCACTAGTAGTGATGTTGATCTACTATTGGAGACGAAAAAGTTTTTGTCCTCGAATTTCGATATGAAAGATCTTGGTGAAGCCTCATTTGTTCTAAGAATGGAGATTCACCGAGATAGAAGAAGAGGGGTTTTAGGATTATCGCAAAAGGCATATCTTGAAAAGATTCTGAAGAAATACAGTATGCATGCGAGTAAGCCTACACCTGCTCCCATTGTTAAGGGCAACAGATTTTGGAAATTTCAATGTCCTAGGAACCAGTATGAGATCGATCAAATGAAAGGGGTTCCATATGCTTCAGCTGTCGGAAGCTTACAGTATGCTCAAGTATGTACGCGCCCTGACCTAGCTTTTGTTACCGGGATACTTGGCAGATATCAGGAAAATCCAGGAATAGATCACTGGAGAATGGTAAAGAAAGCTTTGCGTTATGTGCAAGGCACAAAAGGCCTCATGCTAACGTACAGAAGAACTGATTCCCTTGAGATAGAAGGGTATTCAGACTCAGATTTTGCGGGAGATGTAGATGATAGAAAGTCCACATCATGGTACATATTCACTCTCGCAAAAGGAGCCATTTCGTGGAAAAGCTCCAAGCAAACTGTCATAGCATCATCAATGATGTATGCCGAGTTTGTAGCTAGTTATGAGGCCACGGGGCAGACAAAATGGTTAAAGAAGTTTGTACCCGAGTTGAAAGTGGTCGACAGCATTCAAAGGCTACTCAAGATGTACTGCGACAATGAGCCAGCAGTGTTTTATGCTCACAACAATAAGTCAAGTGGTGCTGCCAAACACATTGACATTAAGTTTTATGTTGTGAAAGAGAAAATCCAGGATTAGACTATTAGTCTTGAGCATATAAGTACAAAGAAGATGTTAGCGAATCCACTTACAAAAGGCTTACCGCCCAGTGTGTTCAGAGAACACTTAGCCGACATGGGTTTACAGGAAAGCCTATGATCCTTTGATTACAAAAGAGCCTAGTGTTTATTTCGAGATGGAGAGGTGTATTGTAGTCGTTGCGTCTGATGGTTCAGTAATAACTATCATGATGAAGCGTGCTCTATGTATCAATCTATTTAGAAGTAAATGTTGAGTATAAGAAGTAAGAAAGACGGAGATCGAAGGGGAGAATGTTAGTTGCGATCCCCGGGGAATCAGGAATCTGTTTCCCCTCCGCCTACGCGCCCTGATCGGGGGCGCCAGCCGATCAATGGCTGTGGGCCCCTCTCACGCAGCGCACAATAAAAGAAGGGAGCTGCCGGCGCACTCGAACCAACGTTCGTCGTCGTGCACATGGGCTCCCCACAAAACCCTAGAACTGTCGATCCGAGAAGGTGCTGAAGTGAGGGGAAACGCTCACCGCTGTCACCATCCACACCGTCCCATGGCCGCGTCGAGCTCCAAGTCCGGCGAAGGTATAGGACTCTATCCCTCTCTCCCTCTCTCCCATTTCTTCTACAATCTAGAGATCAACTCCTAGATCGGCTCCTAGCGATCCTAGAACTCTAACAGATGTTGGCAATTCTGAAATGAGCAATGCAGATCTAGTTAACTCTAGAAGGGTCCGCAATGTTGACGGTGCTATGAACTCCAAAAGAATTAATTCCAGAAAGGATGCTGAAGGTGGTAACTTCGAAAGGCACAATGGTGATTGTCCCAACACTGCTGGAGAACTGATCTTTGCTCGGTCAAGCCAAATCACAAATATCTCAGTTTTCTTACGAACCGGTACTAAAGATGGTCTTTAGTATCGGTTCGTTATGATATTTAGTATCAGTTGGTAACACCAACCGATACTAAAGATCATCTTTAATCCCGGTTAACTTTTTGTCAACCGTTGTCAGGCCGCCAGAGAATTTTAGTACCGGTTGGTGTTACCAACCGGTACTGAAGATCATCACTTTAGTACCGGTTGGTGAAACGCCAGGGATCTTTAGTACCGGTTGGTGTGATCATCACTTTAGTACCGGTTGGTTCGGTACTAAAGATTATATTGATCTTTAGTACCAGTTGATAACATCAACCGGTAGTAAAGATCGTGTCATTTATATTGTCTTCTTTCTCTTTCAGTTCGAGCCATTGCTTCAAAGGGGAGGTCTGCCAAAATTTTTCGTGAAAATATTTTGATGATATTATACAAATCGAAGGATCTAAAAGGTTAGCAACTTCATACTCTATTGATGTATGGTTAACATAATACATTTGTAGCTATATTTCTATACGTCATTATCTATCAAATAGGTATATGGAAAAAGGTGAGAGAGAAAATTGATATAGAGAATAAAAAGAAGGGTATTTCATAATATTAGAAACATCTGAATAAAAATGTTAAAAAAAGATAAAAAAGGAGAAATATAGATAATGAGGACAAAAAAATAGAAAACTAAGTCCATTTAAACATCATTGAAATAGTTAGAAATAGGTATAATGCATTAAAATTTTGTTTAGAACTTTAAAATTTTTTTGAATATAATTAAAATATGGATAATACATGGAGAAATATATTTACATTTTTTAAAAATGATAGGATTTATATATAATTAACCATGACTTCGATTACGTTGATTTAAAACTCGATAAAATTGTTAGAAATAAGAAAGATTCATTAAAAATATGGCAGTTTAATATGATGTTTTAAATTATTATATGATTATTTGATTACTTTCACTTTGATGTAAATGAATCGACAATGGATGTACACCACGGACCAACGGTCGAAGGAGTTTATTGGTGGCATGTATTATTTTTTGAGTGTGGCCAATGCCTACAAGTCTAAGGGTTTTATATGTTGTCCATGCAAAAAGTGTAAAAACCAGAATGAGTATTCTACATCAAGAACTCTTCATATCCACTTGTTGTAGTCAGGATTCATGCCTAGCTATAATTGTTGGACCTCGTGCGGAGAGTCAGGGGTTGCAATGGAAGAAGATGAAGAAGAAGACGACAACATTTCGAATCGGGCTCAATACGATGGTGTTAAGCCCTGAAGTCATTATCGGCTTAGGAATCGTATTGGCTTCAGAATCCTAAGATGAGCCGATAGACATATCAGGTTGCTTAGGCAGAGTCAATTAGTTTCCTTTTACTATTAGAAAAGATTGCTTAGAGTCCGAATAGGACTTGTATCGTTTACTTTATCTTTAGAAAAGTTTGTGTTTTGTCCAATAAGGACTAGTATCTACTCATGGGTATAAATATGTACACCCGGGGTCTATGTAAAATATCTCTCGATCGATATACAACTTTCGGCGTATCGCCACCCTCTTTCTCGAGGTTTTTATTTATCAACCGGCAGAACTTGGCACCTGACGCGAGGCTGTATCGGCTTTCGATCTCCGGCGAAGGGGTAAGTCCTACGTTTCGCTGGCCCTACCTATTTATCATATATCTTAGTTAATCTAGTTTGGCAGCTCGATTTACTTGTATTGGCTAGGATCTGCTTGAGGGTTTTTCCCGATATATGCTAAATTGCTTTGTCAGATTAGATTAGCTAAGGTATCCAACACTCTTAAAATCAGTCGAAGACTTGATTGTCTAGATATTATGTTTCTTTTCATACTTTGCACTGCATCAGCCCTAGTAATGCTTAGAACCATAATTTCTAGCCTGCTTTTGATTGCCAATAAGGGTTTCATCGGGATTTCAACGGATTAGTTATCTGGATGTTGCATCGGCTCACAAGTATTACATGCAAGTTGGTGGATGACAGCAAAGGTTTCATTGATTATCTAATCGTATGGATTTAATAACATCGGACCTCCAGTCGATGTTTGCTTTAACCTTCAGATCAACACTTATTCTATCATATCACTATTAGCCGATTGGTTTTTATCAGATTATATTATTGTTTTATTACATTATCATCAGCTGATTGTCTTGATATCGTTATTTACATCAAGCGTCAGAATCTACAGCCGATTGTTCAAAATTCTATCGACATCGGTTGGTATCGGCATCGGCTGGAATTACTCCATCGGCTTGTCAGCTGATTGACTCTTTGATCTGCTGTTTATATATCTGTTAACGACAGATTTTCATAATCTACTCGGAGAGGAAAGAGAAAACCGATGTAGAGAAGAGGGGCTAAGTTGGAGTCGGACCAAGTCTTGTATCGGACTCGGTGAGTGTATCGAACTGGAAGCTGTGTTAGCAGGAAGGGCGTATCGGCCGATACGGATTCAACGTGGTTGTTAGCCGACAGAGATAGAAAGTTAATAGAGTTAGCATGGGCTTGGTTTGGGCTCAAGATAAGCTTCAAGGAGGTTGCCAAATAGAGATAAGGCTCGGTTTTAGATAATTGTATCTTGTAAATCAAGTAGGTTTAGATCTAATCTATGGCAAGAGTCTGCCACAAAGACTTGTTTGTTAAGTAGTAGATAAGATCGTGTCCTATCTGGACAATGTTGTAATCTCGGGTATAAATATCCCGGTAGTTTGTACATAGAATCTCTCTCACAATACAATACACAATCTTGTTCAACTTATTTTTGGCGCATCGCCAACCCTCGCAAGAGGTTAATTTCGGCGAGTTCTTGCTTCCCCAGAGCAGAGGTAAGAACTCGTACCCGACGATCTACATCGTCGGGGCTAGCGTCTCACTTTAGGCACGTTAAGCCTCGATGATGTGATCGTCGTTTATCATGTTTTGGGTGATTTTTGTAAGTGTATTAATTATGCTTCACCAGCGATCTACTCGTTTTAGGGTTTATTGTCGACGGTAGTTTAATTATTATGCTTAGTTAAATCTTTCAATGCATCAACCATCCCTAAAAGCAATCGACGACTTGATTTTCTTTGTGTTAAATCTCAATTCACACTTTGAGTTGCTATCGACCTTAGTCCTGTTTTGAGATTTAACCCAAAGCCTGTTTTTGATCATAACTAAGGATAGTGCCGGGGTTTCAGCCGGTCTTATCTAATACATGTAATTACCATAATGTTTTTATATGTATTTGCCACTTGTATGAGTGGATCGACAAATATAAATATGTTTATCATGGGTTACTCTTTAGGGTTTGTCTGTGATCGATATATTTATATAAGTCAATTGGTTCATACAAGTCTGCATTAGAGCATTAGCTAGTGCACTTATCTCTTTTATCCCTCATCGGCCGATGCCACTAATTGACATTAACATGTTGATGAAGGCCGATGAGATTGGATCTATATTTTCATCTTACTTTATCATAGTTACAAGTAAGCCGATATAGCTTTGCCCTATTGGCTAGGTCATGACAATGCGACATCGGCCCATCGGCCGATCGGCCATTGTTTACTAACATAGTTTGCTTGTTTATCTTGTTGATTGTAGATCAAATCAACTGGCACGCCCTACACGCACCTAGGCAAGCCTTTGGACCTACACTGGAGTAAAGCAAACCTCCCAGGCCACCGTGGAAACGTGGAACCCGTTTTGTTGTGAGGTGGGTCGAAATTCTACGCCAACAATATCTTGTCAGTTGCAGAATCAAACTAACTGGCACATCCGCATCTCATCAGTTTTAGGACCTGCACTAGAGCTAAGTAGATCTCCCAGGCCTTCGTGTGCCACATGCAAGATTTACGTCAACACATCTTTTGGCATGCCCGACGAGACAGATTTTGCGTCAACATGCTTTTGGCATGCCTAATGGGACACGAATTTTATGCCAACATGTCTGAGGAAGAAGTCAATGCCAAGATCTTGATCACAATGGAGGATTTTACAGAAGAGCAGAGGCAACAGATGGAGCAATCCGTGGCTGACTTTCAAAAGCGTTGTCTTCAATCTTTTGTCATGACGCAACAAGGACCAATTCAGAAGACTCAATTCTCCAAGCCGATGGCTCAGACACTTCAGGATACAGTTGATGAAGCAGTTCATTGTACTTTGGCCGATCAATCTGGAGTTTTGATGAATACATTACAAGATTTGAAGTAGTTCAAAGAATTCAGCTCGGGGGGTAAATTGGTGAACAATTTCAACATCATCGGCAGCAACAATATCGACTCGAGGGGCAAGCTCATCGGCATCGGCATAATGAGCCACATCAATATCGGCCAGAGGAACTTCATCAACATAGGCATGGTAAAAGGTATCAATATAACAATGGTTGGGCCGATAGAATTGTAAAGTTGGTAGAGGAGCAATTTGGACAAAGGAACAAAATTGTGTGTATCGGTTGCCATATCCTAAATGGTTTGATAAGGTTTCATTGCCACACCGATACAAGGTTCTAGATTTCTCCAAGTTTTCAGGGCAAGATGATATATCTATAATGGAACATATCAGCCGATTCTTAGCACAATGTGGGGAGGCATCGGCTGAAGAGACTCTGAGAATTAGATTTTTTCCATTGTCTTTGACTAGATCGGCTTTCACATGGCTTTCATCATTACCATCAAATTCTATCAGAGAATGGGCTGATCTTGAGAAGCAATTCCATAAGTATTTCTTTGCTGGAGTCGATGAGATGAAGCTTTCAGATTTGATATCGGTTGAGCAGCAAGAAGGAGAATCAGCTATGGAATATATTCAAAGATTTTGTAATGCCCGCAGTCGATGTTATAGTTTGAGTCTAAGTGATGAGCAACTAACAAATCTTGCATTTCAAGGATTATCAGCACCTATCAAGAACAAATTCTTTTTCGCGAGTTTGACAACCTAGCTCATCTCATGAAGATAGTATCAGCTCATGAAAGTCGATGGCAACAAGCAAAGGAGGATCAATTTTGGAGTTATCAATACCAGAAAGAAGATAATTTTAAAGCATGAGTTCTCGTACTCCAAAATTGGGGGGCATGTGTTAACGCCAAAATTTGGTAAGCCCTGAAGTCATCATCGGCTTAGGAATTGTATCGGCTTTAGAATCCTAAGATGAGCCGATAGACATATCAAGTTGCCAGCAGTTGGATTTTTGATGGATTCGGTTAAGGAAATTAATCAATTAAAGAAAGCTTATCCAAAAGAGACCGAGTTCGAGAAGGATGTAGCATGGCAAGTTATCTACTACTTAGGTAGAGTTAATTAGTTTCCTTTTACTATTAGAAAAGATTGCTTAGAGTCCGAATAGGACTTGTATCGTTTACTTTATCTTTAGAAAAGTTTGTGTCTTGTCCAATAAGGATTAGTATCTACTCATGGGTATAAATATGTACACCCGGGGTCTATGTAAGATATGTCTCGATCAATATACAACTTTCGGCACATCGCCACCCTCTTTCCAAGGTTTTTATTTATCAACCGGCGGAACTTGGCACCTGACGCGGGGTTGCAACGGCTTTCGATCTCCGGTGAAGGGGTAAGTCCTACGTTCCGCTGGCTCTACCTATTTATTATATATCTTAGTTAATCTAGTTTGGCAGCTCGATTTACTTGTATCGGGTGGGATCTGCTTTAGGGGTTTTGTCGGTATCGGCTAAATTGCTTTACCAGATTAGATTAGCTAAGGTATCCACCACTCTTAAAATCAGTCGAAGGCTTGATTGTCTAGATATTATGTTTATTTTCATACTTTGTGCTGCATCAGCCCTAGTCTTGATTAGAACCATAATCTCTAGCCTGCTTTTGATTGCCAATAAGGGTTTCATCGGGGTTTCAGCCGATGAGTTATTTAGATGTTGTATCGACTCACAAGGATTACATGCAAGTTGGCGGATGACGACAAAGGTTTCATTGATTATCTAATCGTATGGATTTAATGATATCGGACCTCCAGCCGATGTACGCTTTAACCTTCAGATCTGCACTTATTCTATCATATCACTATTAGCCAATTTGTTTTTATCAGATTATATTATTGTTTTATTACATTATCATCAGCCGATTGTCTTGATATCGTTATTTAAATCAAGTGTAAGAATTTACAGCTGATTGTTCAAAATCCTATCGACATCGGCTGGTATAGGCATCGGCTGGAATTACTCCATCGGCTTGTCAGCCGATCGGCTCTTTGATCTGTTGTTATATATCTTGTCAGTTGCAGGATCAAACTGACTGGCACGCCCGCATCTCATCAATTTTAGGACCTGCACTAGAGCTAAGCAGATCTCCCAAGCCTTCGTGTGCCACACGCAGGATCTACGTCAACACATCTTTTGGCATGCTCGACGAGACAGATTTTGCGTCAACAGATGAATTTACGAAAAATACAACAGGCGAGGCGGACAGAGCTGTTGAAGATAAAGACGGTACGGATAATCTTAGTTAGATGTTGTGCGACGTAAAGAAGGACTGTGAAAGTGAAAAGGAGATCCAGAAATTGGAGTTGATGTTAGCAGACCACAAAACATCCTTGTACCTAGGTTGCGAATACAAAAAGTTGGGTATCACCTTGGAATTCTTGCAATGGAAGGCAAAAATGATATGACTGACAAGGCATTTGATGAGTTATTGAAACTCGTAAATAATATTCTTCTCGAGGAAAACGAACTGCCCGAAACAATGTACGAAGCTAAGAAGGTAGTCTGCCCTCTAGGACTAGAAGTCAAGAAGATACATGCAAGTCCGAACGATTGTATCCTCTATTGCGGTGAGAAGTACTAGAACCTAGAAGTATGACCGGTTTGTAAGGCATTACGATACAAGATTAGACGAGATGACCCAGGTGATGCTGACGGATAGCCTTCGAAGAAGAGAGTTCCTGCTAAGGTGATGCGGTATTTTTCTATAATACCACGGCTGAGGCATTTGTTCAGGAACAAAGCGCATGCTAGAATGATGCGCTGGCATGCAGAAGAATGTAAACAAGACGGGATGCTGACACACCCCGTCGATGGGTCGTAGTCGCGAAACATCGATAGAACATTCAAGACTTCGGAAATAATGCACGGAACATAAGGTTTAGTTTAAGTATGGATGACATAAATCCATTTGGAGAGATGAGCAGCGGTCATAGCACTTGGCCTATGACCATGTGTGTCTACAACCTTTCCCCTTGGTTATGCATGTAGCGGAAGTATATCATGATGCCGATTATTATTCAAGGCCCAAAGCAACCTGATAACGATATTGATGTGTACTTAAGACCATTGGTTGAAGATCTGAAACTGCTGTGGAGGAAAAAAGGTGTCCCTATGTGGGATGAGGACAAACAAGAGCATTTCAAGCTACGAGCGTTGCTATTTGTAACTATTAATGATTAGCCTGCACTTAGCAACCTATCCGGACAATCAAACAAGGGGTATAAGGCCTGCACGCACTGTATGGATGATACTGCAGTATGTATCTGAAGCATTGTAGGAAGGTTGTGTATATGAGTCATCATCGATTTCTTGTTGCAACCCACCCTGTACGAAAAAAGGCAGACATTTTGATGAGAAGGTAGACCACCGTACTTAGCCTTAATATCGTAACAAAAAAACCGTGTTTGCTATGATGAAAGATCTGAAAGTAGTATTTGGAAAGGGACCTGACAGCCAAGCTATAGCAAGTGAAGATGGTCACGCGTTGATGTGGAAGAAGTCAAATTTTGGGAGTTACCCTATTGGGAAGTCTTAGACGTCCGCCATGCAATCGATGTGATGCACCTAACTAGGAACCTTTGCATCAACCTACTAGACTTCCTTGGTTTATATGGAAAGTTGAAAGATACCCTTGAAGCACGTAATGATCTAAAGCATATGAAACAACGCGACGGCCTTCATCTGGAATTGAAAGAGAAAGGAATCCATTACTTGAGTCCAGCCAGCTACACTTTGAGCAAGGCAGAGAAGAAAAGTATGTTTGAATGCTTGGACAACATCAAGGTACCATCTGGATACTCCTCGAATATAACGGGAACAATAAGCATGAAAGAGAAGAAGTTTACAAACCTAAATTCTCATGACTGCCACATGTTGATGACACAGCTGCTTCCTGTTATAATTCGGGGTATCCTTCTTGATAATGTCCGGGTAACAATAACAAAGCTATGTGCTTTCCTAAATGCAATTTCATAGAAGATCATCGATCTAGACAGATTAACAGTCCTACAAAATGACGTGGTGTAATGTCTTGTCAGCTTTGAGATGATGTTTTCACCATCCTTCTTCAATATAATGACACATCTTCTATGTCACCTTGTCAAAGATATAGGTATTCTCGGTCCTGTGTACCTACACAACATGTTTCCTTTCGAGAGGTACATGGGTGTTCTAAAGAAGTACGTTCGCAACCGTTCTCGTCTGGAAGCAAGCATCGCCAAGGGGTATGGAACAGAGGAGGTCATTGAGTTCTGCGTAGAATTTATTGAAGCCTTCGTCCAATCGAGGTCCCCGAGTCAAGCCACGAGGGGAGACTACGGGAAAGGGGACTCTTGGAAGGAAGGCGATAATGACTATAGACAACGATTTATTTCATAAAGCACATTTCACGGTTTTGCAATAATCTTCGTTGGTGGCTCCTTACATTGAGGAGCACTTAGCGGTTGTTCGCTCCAAAAACATCGGTAAGTCTGATGCCTGGATTACACGTCATCACATTGATACTTTCCCCGCATGGTTATGACAACATCTCATGGGTAACGAGATGATTGACCAACAACTAGCCTTCTTGGCGAGGGGACAATCTTGGTCAATCTCGACATTCCAAGGATTTGAGATCAACGGGTATACATTTTACACGGGAGCCCAAGACAGAGAGAGCACGAATCAGAACAGTGTTGTTTGTATCGATGTAGTGAGATACGATGAGACAACTAGCACGTATTACGGTGCCATCGACGAGATATGGGAACTCGACTATGGACCTCTGAAGGTCCATCTGTTTCGGTGCCAATGGGTTAGGCTGACTGGTGGAGGCGTAACAGTTGATGACTGTGGGATGACAACAGTTGACCTTAGCAAGGTTGGATACTCAGATGAACCATTCGTCCTATCCAATGATGTAACACAAGTTTTCTACGTGAAGGACATGTGTAGCAAACTAAAGAAGGGGAAAGGGCCCGATGAGCTAAAGCGCCACGTGGTTCTCCCAGGAAAAAGGAAAATCATCAGAGTCGAGGATAAGATTGATGAAAATTACGATCAGTTTGATGGCAACCTCCGTTCGTGGTGAAAGTTGACCCGAGCATCGTCCTATAAAATGAGGAAACCCGTTACTTACGCAACGATCATAGTGAAAGAACAATCGTAAGGAAAAAGTACGTAAGGTCAACCATCACGATGTGAGATTGATTGTACGGACAATGTAAATTATTTATACTATCGTAGTGTTTGTCCGACGTAATTATTTATGCTACCTTGCAACTCATGAATGTGCCTATTTATATTTTCTCATTACTTTTATGATTTTTTTATTTTTAATGCACTTAATTGGGACTTTATTTTTAATGAACTTAATCGAGCATGGGCTAACTATATATGATTTGTACAATTTTATACCAAATTTTAACATATTTTAAATGTATTCTTCTTAATTTTATGACATTATTTTATTTTTAATGCACTTAATCAGTCATGGGTTAATTATATATGATTTTTGAAATTTTATACCAAATTTTAACATATTTTAAATGTTTTTTATTATTTTTATTACTTTATTTTATTTTTAATGAACTTAATCGGGCATGGGTTAATTATATATGATTTTTCAAATTTTATAACAAATTTCAATTTATTTTAAATGTATTCTCCTTATTTTTATGACTTTATTTTATTTTTAATGTACTTAATCGGGCATGGGCCAATTTTATATAGTTAATTAATCATGTTTTAAACCTACTTTTAATGAAATTAATTTACCCGCGGTTAACTTTTTTAAGTTTTTACCCCCGGTTGTTATCCAAACCAGAAAAAAAAATTAGAAATAGCGGGAAATCTACTTTAGTCCCGGTTGGTGAGAACAATCGGGACTAAAGATAGGATTTTTAGCCCGGGTTGATCTCACCAACAGGACTAAAGAGGGTTGTATATATGTGGGGACGCATCGTCTTCTCCGATCTTCACACTTAGCAGTTTTTTCGATCTCATCTCTCATCACCGCGCGTTGACCTCCATCATCTTCTCCCGTGGCCCTCACCGTCGCTGCTGCCGTCGTCGTCGCCGTCGTCGTTGTCATTGCGGTCCTCGTCGTCGTAGCCATCGTCGTCGTTGCCGCCACCGTCGCCACTGCTGTCGTCGCACTCACCGTCGTCATCGCCGCTCTCACCGTCGTCGTCCTCACCATCATCGTCATTTTCCGCACTTCAAGGTGAGGTCGCATGGCATCTCTCTAGCCCCCTCCACCTCTCTCTCCTCCAGCGTTGCCACCAATGCCACCGCCACCGCCGCCATTGCCACCGCCGCCACTGCCGCCACCGCCATGGCCATATTACCGCCGCGGCCGACCCACTGACCGACCGAACGAACAAACATGTGAGCGAACGAGCGAACGACCGAATGAGCAAGGAAATGACCGAATGACCGAGCGAAAGAACGACCGACCGAACGAGCAAACGTATGAGCGAACGACCGAACGACCGTGGAAACGAATGAACGAGCGAACGATCGAGCGAGCGATCGACCGACCAAACAAGCTAACGTATGAGCGAACGACTTAACGAGTGAGAAAACGAGCGAACGACCGAGCGAACGAACGAATGAGCAAACTACCAAATGAACGAACGAACGAGCACTCGAAGGTACTAGTTCAAGATATTGGCTGAACACAAGCAGCCGGTCTTTCATGACTGAACACAAACGGATAATTTCTAAAACAAATTTTGTCTTGCCTCCTTTGCATAGGTAGTCAAGACAAAATTTGTTACAGAAATTATCCGTTTGTAGCCATGAAAGAGCATGGTATTGTGTTCACCCAATATCTTGAATCACTATCTTTGACTTAACGATGTATGAACCTAAAAGTATGTTTAGAATTTTAAAAAACTTAGGGTTATGTTTTAGTTGTACGATGCAAATGTTGTAATTACTTAACGATAGTTTTGTTGCTAGGGTTGGACACAGGCGACTCTCAAGTTGAATTACGTGATTCAAAGATCGCCAAGCAACATGCTAAGGCAAGATATATGATATATGAGATCTGACATGTTAATTCTAATTGTATGCATACCTAAGGCTATGGATATATATAACAATTTACATGTAGGTTGTCGACAATGTGGATATGTATGCATACCTTATAAGTTCTTCGTAGTTGTCGACAATGTGGATATATATATAACAATATACATGTAGGTTGCATATTTCTTAAGACTGTGTTCTTTTAAAATTGCTAAACGGTGCTTTTTTTTTCATATTTCTTAACAAAGTGAATTTTAGAAGTTGTTCGTAGTTGCCGACAATGTCGATATACATGATGATATAAACGTAGGTCGCATATTTCTTAACTAAGTGAAATTTAGAAGTTCTTCATAGTTGCCGACAATGTGAATAATAATAACATTTTCTGTACTATTTAATGTTACGAATAGATGATAGATCGCGATGATGAACAATTTCTCTTGGACGAGATCAATGAGGGCGGCAGCCAGTACTGGGCGGACGAGGACCCCAACTAGTATTTAAATGAGGGGAATCAGGAGAGGAATGAGGAAGGGAATGAGGAGGAGAACCAAGATGAGCAACAAGCCAGCCAACCGAGCATTGGTACGAAGAGGGCATGCGGACAACGAGGTGTCGTGAGGAAGGTGGAGGGCGACACATCATAACTGAAGTGAACCCAGACAGCGAACCAGTTGCCCCCACCGATGCAGCAAGAAAATTTGTGTCACACAGCGGTTGGGTTGTGAGGGATCATGTGCCCATTAGCATACAAAACTGGCTCCAAACAAGGTCACGAGGAGATGTTGAACAAACATATGTCCCAACTACAAAGAAGGACATGCTATGGACTACCATGCTCAAGATCTTCACAATCCCTGAGGTAGATCACACCAAAGTGAAGGATTGGATGCTGAAAAAGATAGCTCAACAATTCCAGGGCTACAAAAAAGATTTATACCACAGATATATCTTGAAGGATCTGACATCGGACTTCGACGTATTCCCCAAACTGAAGGATCATTGGGATGCATTTGTGACCTACAAGACAGGAGAGCAAGGGCAAGCCAGAATAGCGAAGAACAAAGCCAATGCCTCCGAGAAGAAGTACTTTCACCGGCTTGGATTGGGCGGCTACAAGAAGGAAGTGCCCAAGTGGCAGAAAATGGAGGATGCTCTAGCCATAAGAGGAATCGTTCCGGCCACAGTTGATTGGCCTGAACGATCGAAACATTGGTACTACGCTCATGGGGGGACACTGAATCCCAGTGATGGCTCCCTGATCTTTAGCAATGACATACGACAAGCAGCTCATCGTCTCGTGGATGCCCTAGAGGCATCTTCTAAGGGAAGATTCCATCCGGACAGAGAGAAGGATGAGCTTATGCTCGCACTGAAAAATCCGGAGCACCCAGGACGAACGCGTGAAAAAGACGTGGTTCCATGGAAGTATGGGTTTAAAGAAGACATCCACACATACCGGAGTCGTATGACGAGCAAGAGAGATACAGATGCAAAATTGGCAGATCTTGAATTGAAGGTCGCGACTCACGACGCATGGTTGTAAGAGGAGGTGGCAAGACAAGTGAAACAACGCTTAAGTGAACAACGGAGCCAATAGTCCCAGCCGTTTGTTCCTCACGTCATGGTGAGCCCCTCAGGCAATCGAAGCAGCTGCGCTTCTACAAGGCAAGGGAACATAGCATCGACGCTACAGCAGGGCCAGCTGTCGACGAACCACCCTACCCCGTGGATGAAATCACGAAGCGGACACTGTGTGAACTGCATATTCCCTACAGGAACATATCAATCAAGGTATGCTCGTAGTTTTATAATATTTGGCTTGTAAATTGCAAATGTTTGTGCATATGTTAATTACTAATTAACCTCAATTCTCATGAAGGTGGCGGAGGGCATGGCCATACAAGTGCAGCAAGATGAGACGTACCATGGTAGACCGATTCCACCTCGGTACTCAAAAGTCGAAGTTGAGTTGGTGGTCCAAGGCTTTGAGGATCTCGAGCTAGAAATCCCCGGAGGAGATGGGGAGATGAAACTAGGAGAGGCAGCCCACGCCATTATATTGTGGTGCAGGCGCTACATCGTGCTTCCCGGGCGAGTAGCGGCGTCCGTTCCTACATCTCCACCACCGCAGCCTCGGTCTCCGCAGCATCCGCTGTCTCCTCCGCCGGCACCGTCTCCTCCGCAACCGCGGTCTCCTCTACCTCCACTGTCTCCTCCGCCTCCACCGTCTCCGCTGCCTGCACAGTCTCCTCCGTCTTCAATGCCGCAAGCACCTGCAAGTACCAAGCAGTCGTTTCCACCTCGTCCAGCGCCGTCAAAGTCCACACAACAAAAGAAGAAGCCAAGACTTGATGAGCCAAAACTACCCGCACTCAAGAAAAGAACGTATGATAGGACAGACGAGAAGATTGATGAGATCGTCAAAAAAACAAGTGGAGGATCACATCGTGCCACTGGTTCCAGAGAAAAAGATTCCAATAAACCCAATGACTAAGGCCTTCTTTCAGAAAATGAGCGTCCTTTGGGAAAAGAAAGAGGAGACCGATGCTATCGGACTACGACTTCAATTTACAACAATTTATAGCTAATACAAATCTGAGCAAAGAGCAACTACTAGGGAAGGCCCCTATAGAGAGCACAGAACTAAAACACAAGTACGTACTCGGCAAACCACTTGTCAAGCCGGATTTGGTCACCAAGCTCTCTACACAGATGTATCGATTCCATGAATGGTACATGGATCAATCGGCTAAGGGTAGGATGATGTTCGCGGCAAGGGTTAGAAATGAACATTTCTTCCGTGGGACATACGATATGTGGATACGCTGGGAAGATTGCCACGATGTATACCATCAAGACGCCCTTAACGTCTCTCTTATGAGTTGCTGGGTTCTGTAAGTGTCGATTAATTTAATTTCGTTCATTTGCCCATCGTATGTGACATTAAAAATTTAACGTCTTTTTTTCACTGTAAAATGGAGATTCAAAGATGTTAGAAAGAAGGATACTTCAAGTGCGGTTTCATGGACTCGTACGTAATCAACGAGAAGACCTTAGAATGCTGGCCAGTGGATACTGAGAATAACATTTTCAAATTCCTGGTGCAGCAACATTTTAAAGAGTACATACTATTGCCATACAGCACAAAGTGAGTTTTTACCAGTTGCTGTAGCAACTTCCTTCTCGTTTTTATAAATTGATATGTATATCATATTTCATAAATTCTGCAGATTCCACTGGGTCCTCTTTGTCATAGAGATTACCAAAGGCCAAATTATTATCATGGACTTTATGCGCAAAGATAGGGATGTTTTCGATGATATCATTGACATGATTAACAGGTAATGTGATCCGCTAGTACTCTCGTTATGATTGCTGCTATCACTACTATGTGGATCAAAGTGTCATTAATTCATTTACAACTACAGGGTGTGGCAAGATTCTGTACAAACGTCTGCGGGGAATTCAAGGAAGAATTGTCAGTGCGGATGAACTTTCCGATACGTACATGGTCCAAAACTATAAATCTCATTTATTCGATATTAAAAATATTTCATAAGTTTATTTCTCCTTTAGTGCTTATGATAGGAACAGGAGACCAACTTGTGCGGCTACTATGTTTGTGAATTTATTCACCGCATGGCACACGCCGTTAACACTGATACGGATATCGAAGTACATAAACATTTGTACGTACATTATTTACACTCTTCTCATTGATTTCATTGATTTAATATATTCATATCTTATTTTTTGAAAATGATAGATTATGTGGATGAAGGACCAACTTCCCCAGGAGGATTACATCAAGGCTGTTCAAGAACAACTCATGGAATTTGTTATGAATGAAATTGTTAATCTGGCGAGAGAATTCCACGACGACGAAAGATCCATTCCTTGAGATAAATTGTCCTAGTTTGTAATCTATAATGGAACATTAGAAATTAACAACGATTGTACATGTTTATAAGTAAATTCCCATTGTACAAAAGTAATATATACCAGCAATGATATATACGTGATGATATACAAATATATATTACTCTTATGTGTATGTATTTACTTATATATATGTCTTTATACATATTTATTATATATATATGCACTTATATATATTTATACATGAATATATATATATGTCTTTATATATATATGTAATTGTACATATATATGCATATATATAAACATGCAGAAAGCAATATAAATTAAAAAAAGAAAAATCATTTTTAGCACCGGTTAATAACATTAACCGGTGCTAAAGATGGATCTTTAGTCCTGATTATTTCAACCGGGACTAAATATTTCCATCTTTAGTCCCGAATTGGTAGTCTCGGTTGCAGAACCGAAAGTAAAAGGGTTGTCAGTAAAGCTCAGTTCTCTAGCAGTATAATTGTGGAGATTATGGGTACCGGATACCCTCACGGCTGGCTTATCCAACTTACCATAGGGGATAGGTTGTGACTCATAATTATGTAAACCGGCTTAGGACTTGGGTATTACGTTATCATTGTGATAAGGTAATGGCCTATAGTCCAAAGTTGGTAAGATTGAGAAGTCCGACATAGAGTGTGATTGGGTCTCTGACTTGTGACCCTACCCTCCAAGACTATATAAGGACGGTAGGGCGTCCCTTGAGGGATATGAGACGAATATAGAGAATCAGAGAGAGAACTCACGAGAGCACATATTGAAAGAGATCAAGAGATCAATAAATCACTCGGCGGATCGAATTCCCAAAACAGGAGTAGGGTATTACCTCTTGTTAGAAAGAGCCTGAACCTGTTTAAATCTCTTTGCATACTAACCCATCGTGTTTGGCGCTTGACTGCTACCCCCAGTTTTTTATTGCCGAAACCAAGTTTCGACAGTTGGCACTCCAGGTAGGGGCTCTGCGTCAAGTTTTCTTCTTCATCTCGTCGACAAGCGCGATGGGATCTTCATCAGGCATCGACGACTTCGCCTACGCCCCTGAACAGGCGTTCCGCTTCGGCAGCCTTGACTTCATCACCGACAAATTCGGCAAGATCTTTCTCCTTGACTCGGATTTGAACCAGTCGGGAAAGGGAAACCTCACGGCGCCGTTTGGGTTACCAAACGATGCTAAGACCTACCACAATCTTCTATCTTCCGAGTTGAAATCAATCCACTTGGGAGAATCTTCTTCATCATCATGCTGCGGTCCGAGTTCCAGGGAAATCGCCGTCATGATTCAACCACTCGGGTTGTGCTCATCTACCAAGATCGTTGATTACCTCAGCTCTTCCGACTTCGACGACCTCTATGACATCCCCACGGATGAATTCAACGACTCCGACTTCGACAACGACTACGAATCGATGTTCTTCAACGTCCTCATGGCCGAAGTAGCCGAAAATGACTCGGCCATGGCCCAAAGGGTTGCAGAAGAGGAACGAGCCAAGCTTGAGCAAGAGCGCAAGCGTATGGAGGAGGAGAACAAGCGCAAGGAGGAGGAGCACAAACGGAAAGAAGAAGCTGACAAGAGGAAACGAGACCTGAGGGGGACTGGGCGCTCCGCCCACGAGGCCATACTCCAGACACGAGTCGACAACGCCAACATCTTCCTCACGCCGCAACAGAATGCGGTCGCCGCCCTCACCCTCATCGATACCGTCATCGAAGCATCACCCCCTGCGGTAACACCACTTCTAGACAAGATAAAAACTACCGTCGCAGCCACAACCAACGGTGCCCCCACGAGCTTCGCACGGAGAGCTACCGAGTCCATCGCCGAGACACCCGAGGACAGCCGCTTGCCGCCGATGCGATCCAAAGACTACCGGAGACCTGAGCGGAGCAAGAGACCCGAGCAGAGTAAGACACCCGCCAAGTCCAAAGACCCTCGCCATTACGTAGCATGGAAGCATCAAGAACAATCGGCCGACTCTCATGAGAGAGGTCACGGTCGACCACCCATCCACGATCGGATTCGTCATAACTCCAACTACCAAAGCAGCTCGCGGAAACCCCTACCGAGTGACTTGATGGAGGTATTTGATCGGCGTCATCGTAAGCACAATAGACCCTATTATGAAGACCGAAGGAGATCACCTGACAACAATGATGATGGAGTACCCGCGTTCACTTGGGACCTGCGTCGAGTGGATTTAAGCCCACAGGGATTGACAAGTATGATGGCAAAACCGACCCCGAGTCATGGTTAACCGTTTACACCCTTGCCATCGGTGCAGCAGGAGGAGACAGCAAGGCCATGGCGAACTACCTGCCCGTTGCTCTCGCCGATTCAGCCAGGAACTGGCTCACAAGCTTACCAAGAGGTTCGATCGATTCGTGGAGTGAGCTTTGGGACCACTTCATCGCCAATTTCCAGGGCACTTGCGAAAGGCCCGGGACCCACTTCGATCTCTACAACGTGATTCAGAAGCCCGACGAGTCATTGAAGGACTACATTCGGCATTTCTCGGAGAAGCAAAACAAGATCCCCGACATCACCGACGACGTCATCATAGCCGCATTCCAGAAAGGCGTCCGCGACGAGTTGCTGATCGGCAAATTCGGGCGTAAGCCTCCGAGGACGGTCAAAAAGATGTTCGAAATAGCCAACTCCTATGCCAAATCAAACGATGCAATTAAAACCTCGCGGCAAGACAAGCATAACAATTAAAGCCCACCGTGGGGCTCCACCTCTGCCGTCACCGGTGAAAATATCAAAAAGCTAAGTCATCATTAATTTTCTTCTTTATATGATATTTTCTTTTTCCTCTGCCACACTACATCAACTGGTCCTCCGTTGAGCAGTGAGTCAGGGGCTACAGATGTTATATCATATTTTTTGAGTTATTTTTTATAATGTTTATCTCTATTGCTTGCGAAATAATCCAAGTAAAAAAGTGTCCATCGAGTTATGAAACTCTATTTCCCTATGCTTTCCGTTTGGTTTGTCGATGGATAGTTGCCTTTGGGCCGAATCCTAGCACCCGGGAGCTCGTTGGATGGAGTGTATAACGCAAGGTGCTAAGCATTACTCGGAAGAAATCAAAAGCATAGAGATAAAATAATTTGTTTTCTGCTCTAAACAATTATGAAAGTACCCGAGTAGTAAATTCTGATATGTGAAACTTTGTTCCATTAATGATGAACTCATATTAATGACTAGTCGGGCAGAGTGTTTAAACGTGAGGAGACATCTACTCGGGGAAATCAAAATCAACAAGAGGAGAAATACATACTTATAAATATTTTAAAATGCTTGAATTTTCCTCATGTACCATATTTGCATCAGATACTACTCATCCTACGTGTTTATACTGCAGGATCGATCAATTATGCATCATCGTCGGCCTGCCTTCGTCGTCGACTGGCGTTTCCGCCTACACGGTTGATTGGTGACATCACCGTTGTTGGGTGTCTACGACTTCATCGTTGGCCTGCCTTCGCCGCCGCCGACTGGTATTTCCGCCTACACGGTTGATTGGTGACATCACCGTCGTTGGGCATTTAGGACTTCATCGTCGGCCTGCCTTCGCCGCCGCCGACTGGTGTTTCCGCCTACACGGTTGATTCGTGACATCACCGTCGTTTGGCATCTACGACTTCATTGTCGGCCTGCCTTCGCCGCCGCCGACTAGTGTTTCCGCCTACACGGTTGATTGGTGACATCATCGTCGTTTGGCGTCTACGACTTCATCGTCGGCCTGCCTTCGCCATCGCCAACTGGTGTTTCCGTCTACACGGTTGGTTGGCGACACCACCGTTGTCGGGCGTCTACGTCTTCATCGTCGGCCTGGCTTTGCCACCGCCGACTGGTGTCTCCGCCTACACGGTTGGTTTTCACACCACCGTTGTTGGGCGTCTACATCTTCACCGTCGGCCTGTCTGCGCCGCCGCCGACTGGTGTCTTCGCCTACACGGTTGGTTTTCACACCACCGTTGTTGGGAGTCTACGTCTTCACCGCCGGCTCGCCTTCGCCGTCGTTGACTGCTGTGCAATTTCGTCATCATTGTGGAGCAACTTCATCCTCACTGTCTTCGGCACCGGCAAATTCTAGTGCCTCTACTTCGCAAGCTTCGATACTTCACCATCTACAACGTCTCCAGAAGCCTCAACAAGACATCTTCACTGCGTATCTTCACTCAGGCAATGGCTACTCAATGACAAGCTATAGTTCTTGACTCTATGTTCAGTTGTTTTCCAACTAAGCATAGAGTCGGGGGCTACACAAATACAAGATTCAAAATTCAACATGCATTATGTCAAGATAAAGCAATCAATTAATCAGCCAACGAATCAACTTCGGAGAAATCAGCTTCGTCTTCGCTCCAGAGCAGACTTTCTACTTCAGCAACTCCAATATTTTCGTCGACAACTTTGGCTCTCATTTGATGCTACAGTCAATTCTAAGTTTTTCAAGAGTTAAGTTCAAGATTTAATCTACATGTTTGGGAGTTTGGAGTTATCAATCAATCAACTCAGATTCGACGAGTTGGATAACAATATCTACTTTGCTCCAAGTGAAGTATCTTCAACAACTACGAAATCAAGTTCTACTACCGTTATCATAAATCAAGAGGCGATTGCATCAATCTTTGCCACACACATGCTAGCGTTAAGGAAACTACTTGAGCTTTGATATCTTTTCAACAGTTTGATGGATTATTATCATTGATGTTATCATCGGCACCTTCGTCATCGGCATTATCTTCATCTTCAGTCAACTACTGTCAACCAAGTTATTTGCTTCAGGAGTTTGGGCTTCGTCTACACTAAAATTTGACTGAGGCACCAACGCCGCCATCTTCATCAACATCTTGCCATGTCTCTTGGGCATTACCTATTCTGCTACTGTTGACGGACAACTTTGTCTCTACAACTGGTTGTTTTTTCTGCTACGGATCGTCATCACCACCGGTTGCGTCTGTCACAGTTGGTTGGCCTATTACGCCGCAACTGATTAGTATTTTCGTCTTCATCGTCCGGCTATCTTCGTCGTTGCCGACTGGTGGTCTCGTCGTCATTGCTGGCCTATGTCGTTGCTGCGGATGTGCGTCTTCATCTTCAACACCGACTTGCCTTGGCCACCAATGACTGTCATCATTACTGCTGGTCACGTTTATCACCGCCGACTATTTTCTTCGTCTCCATGGTTGGTGGATTTCGCCATCGCTGTTGATGGGCAACTATGTCTCCATCACCGATATCTTCGTTACCTTTGATGGGCAATTTTATCTTCACATTGGTGGTCTCGCTTCCATGCCGATTGCATCAGTTGCCACCAATGGATAATCTCAACTGCGACAGAAGGACAAGCAACATGCTTAGGGGCTTAATAGCTCTAGTACGAGGATCATACCTTCAATTTGGACTTACTCTGGATATATGCAACATAAATACATGGCCGCGAGCTTATCTCCTATATTCATGGTCTGGATCAATCATTATTTTTCACAAGGGTCACAAGATGAGTTCTTGTGCCAGTTGGGATTCAATTATCAAATCTATTTTGGTGCATCCCATGAGGGATAACCATTCGGATCAGAAGATGAAGCGGCGGGGAAGACGCTGGCGCTTCAGAGATTTTAGGGTATCGCTAGGTTTTCTCTTGATTGGGCCGAGACCCATGAGAAGCTTACGGCCCCTATCACAGGTGAGGCTTGACATGTGTCCCTGAGGACTTAGGCAAATTTGCCCTGACAATATGCGCATGTCTTATTGCCCAATGCCTTTAAAATCTTTTCATACAGCAGTTACATAACTTGTTGAAGGTTGGTACGATGCAACTCGGAAGGTAACAAATAGTAAAGTTTTTAATAACTGTCCTGGTAATTTTTTTATATGTTGCAGGAGCTGTTTATTTTTTGCAAAGCATTAGATTTTATGATTATGTCAATGCTTTCTTTGCTACCTTGGTGTGCTCTTTTTGATTAAGACCGATATTATGACTAGAGCTATTTAATATTTTGGTCATATTTTTCAGATGACTGATAAATTATTAACTCAGATTTTCTACCCATGAGGGTTGGCTGAGTTGTTTGTTCTGAGATGACTCAGGCAAAACGACTCGGATAAGCATAACCTTGCCGAGTACTTGGAATTCATTATACACTATGTCTTGATTATGAGGTTATATGTTATATGATTTTTTATGATTGCTTTTGGCTTAGGCTAGGCGTTTATTTAACTCAGGAGAACATGATTATTATAGTTCTTGACTATATGCTTAGTTTGTTTAACTAAACACATAGTCGGGGGCTATAACTAATTAGGTGCATCAGTCGATGCACCTAAATATCTATTCTTAAGAAATTTTTGAGATGTTTTCAGTCCTTCACAGCCTTTCTATTGGATGATAAAGCACTCGGGAGACTCAGGCAGAGATGATGGAAGCACTCGGCGATAGAAGCACTCGACTAAGGAGTCATTCGGCTATGTGTTATTCTGGTTCGAGGCAAAGTTATCTCGTCGACTGTGAAGGTCTCGGGGGCTACTGTGAAGATTATGGGTACCGGATACCCTCACGGCTGGCTTATCCGACTTACCATATGGGATAGGTTGTGACTCATAATTATGTAAACCGGCTTAGGACTTAGGTAGTACGTTACCATTGTGATAAGGTAACGGCCTATAGTCCAAAGTTGGTAAGATTAAGGAGTCCGATATAGAGTGTGATTGGGTCTCCGATTTGTGACCCTACCCTCCAAGACTATATAAGGAGGATAGGACGTCCCTTGAGGGATATGAGACGAATATAGAGAATCAGAGAGAGAACTCACAAGAGCACATATTAAAAGAGATCAAGAGATCAATAAATCACTCGGCGGATCGAATCCTCGAAACAGGAGTAGGATATTACCTCTCGTTAGAGAGGGCCTGAACCTGTCTAAATCTCTTTGCATAATAACCCATCGTGTTTGGTGCTTGACTGCTACCCCCAGTTTCTTATTGCCGAAACCAAGTTTCGACAATAAGTCCAAACTTGTTGGAGCTGGTAAACTCTAAAGCGACTTCGGAAGGGTTCCCAATGCTGATGGTGTCATTACGTCTGGAAGAATTAATTGTGGAGCTGAAGTGGTGGTTGTTGGCAACTCTGAACGGAGCACTACTGATGGTGTTAACTCTGAAAGAACCAGTGGCAACGATATTAGCTATGGAACGGCTGAAACTGATGGTGTTAACTCAAATATGAATAGTGCCAGTCATGATGTAAATACGCAATGTCGAATTAATTCCAAACGGGCTCGTGAGAATCTACTACAAAGATTTCAATTAAATAAATTTTGTAACTTCAAAATCTCATCTCAAAATTAATATTTTGAAATTCAAATCTCAAATTCGAATGGCCTCTTAAACCACTCTAGTGACGATCAAATTTGACACCAAGAAAAATAGTAAATTTTGGCTATATTTAGAAAGCACTTGAGCCTTCTATATCGGCGGATCGAATCCTCGAAACAGGAGTAGGATATTACCTCTCGTTAGAGGGCCTGAACCTGTCTAAATCTCTTTGCATAATAACCCATCGTGTTTGGTGCTTGACTGCTACCCCCAGTTTCTTATTGCCGAAACCAAGTTTCGACAATAAGTCCAAACTTGTTGGAGCTGGTAAACTCTAAAGCGACTTCGGAAGGGTTCCCAATGCTGATGGTGTCATTACGTCTGGAAGAATTAATTGTGGAGCTGAAGTGGTTGTTGTTGGCAACTCTGAACGGAGCACTACTGATGGTGTTAACTCTGAAAGAACCAGTGGCAACGATATTAGCTATGGAACGGCTGAAACTGATGGTGTTAACTCAAATATGAATAGTGCCAGTCATGATGTAAATACGCAATGTCGAATTAATTCCAAACGGGCTCGTGAGAATCTACTACAAAGATTTCAATTAAATAAATTTTGTAACCTCAAAATCTCATCTCAAAATTGATATTTTGAAATTCAAATCTCAAATTCGAATGGCCTCTTAAACCACTCTAGTGACGATCAAATTTGTCACCAAGAAAAAATATAGTAAATTTTGGCTATATTTAGAAAGCACTTGAGCCTTCTATACAGGGCCGATCCGACTGATGGCATGATATTGATCTAACTAGCGGCACAAGGGTGGTCGGACCACAGCTGTTCGGCCGGTCCGACCAACAACCTCGAGTGTGAATTCAATTAAGACAATCCTTATGTTTCCTAGCTTGGGCCCAAGATATCTTGAGTCTAAATTGATCAGTAAGGTTAATATGGCATGGAGAAGGGCTTTGAAGGCAAGACCAACCCCTTTATAAGGGCAATGGTCTATTTGATTCTAAGCCCTAACCCCACATCTAACACAATCAATCAAATCGTTCTTTTACCTTTAATTTTTCAGCTGGGTTTTCTACTTACCTTATACCTAGTACCTAGTTTATCCATCTTTGTTGATTTGGTCATAAATCGTCCATCTTCTCTGCAATAGTGCTATATCTTTTGTAGTTTTGTTTCATGAACCTTTCAATTTCGCTCACGAGACAGGTGGTTATCTTCAAATTGGTCTAAATCGGTCTAGAGGCCAGTTTGATCTCTAGATCGTCTCCGCTAGTTGGTTTTGATCTTTTCTAAACCCATCTCAGTCAAGAGCTTTTCTAGATCAAGATGGCCGATGTGTTAATATAAAAAATCTTTAGGGGAGTCGGTGTTAATAGGATAAGGCGCCAACACACTCTCCAAATCTATTTGATTTCACTCAAACTTTCTCCCAAACATGAATAATTCCCTGAATTTCCTGTGAACTCAAATATAATATCCAATTTAAAATTTGAAAGTAAAATATCCACTCACATGCTCAAACTTTCTATTCAAAATAAATCACGGGATATATCAAATGACAGTATGCATTCGGACCGTCCACTCCCTTTCTTTACTCTTCTTTTGGCCCAACCCAATTTACCATCTCTTGTTTCCACACTGGCCCGAGATAGCCCAGCTTCCCCTCGTCTTTGCTTCCCTCCCAGTCTGGCCCACTACACCAGCATTGAGGGCTCAAATAGAATATGTATATTATTATGGCAAAAGATTTTAAGCATATGAAACTTAATGCTGTTTTTTACTACAAAAATTGTTGCTGTTTCTATGTTTAATTTTGGTGTCTCACTGCACATTGGGAACATTGTCTGTTTATGAGCAAAAAAACTATATATTATATTACAATCGAGTCGGGGGTTTAAATTCATTCCCATAATTACATTAATGTGTGAGCTTTCAACAGGAATTTGGCGAGGTTGATAATTCATCATATTCCTCCCTCTCTTCATTTCGTTAAAGGAGGTGCACTCGCTGGTGTAAGTGTCATGTTCGTACGTGATAGTGTGTGCTTACGTGTGTCTTCCGTGCAAAAATGGTTGCTGTATTATTCTGCAAACTTTCGAAAAAATAGAAATCATACCAATGCCTTGGAACACATATTTGCCTTCTGAAAATATACATTATTATTCTAGATGAGTTTATTTTCATTTTTTTTAAAAAAATAAAAAAATAATAAAAATCCAGAAATGTGAACAAAAGAAATTACATTTGTAGAAAGCATGGCCCTTATTCATAATTACATTTGATGCTTGTAAGCTTTATTTTTTTCTCCAGCCCATATTGGTACAGACAATAACTACCACGCGTATCAATTATTCAGTGAAAAAGCTCCTTTCCATATAGTCCAGCAATGGCTTGCCCGGGATTTTCCTGTTTCACCAGGGACTCTCCTACCAAAATCTATGAGTGCAAATAAATATAAATCAGATATTTATTTCAAAATAAAGTAACAAAAGATTCATAATTCAATTTTTAATATCTGAGAGGAGGAAACACAAGCCAATCGGTCTAGTGGATACACAATCGTTCTTTTGTTGTCTCTAAACCAAAATGTTTTTTTTCCAAAACACCATAATTCAAACTACAACAAAGTACCAGAAAAAAATTGTGGAGGAAAAAGGTTGCAATTTTGACTACATCTACAACTACATTAGAATATAAAACTGTTCTGAAACTAGCTTATTATTTTTTCCCAACTACAACTATTAGAAATTAGTGATATTTGTTATATCGTGGATAAATATTAAATCCAATTTACAAATATTCTTAATCCATTTCAGATGTTCCGTACAATATTTCAGCTGGAAATTTGCAGCAAGCACATGTATGACCAACTTAGCTGATAACGGGTAATCAGAAAACTTACTGCAGAAACACCAGCATTCTGCACGTATGCAACATCATCAGGCGTGAAAAGACCAGATTCACTAACAACCTGAAATAAAAAAAATCCATTAACACCATATATACAGGTCAACTAATCACTTTATTATATTATAAAACTTAGACGACAATATCTAACAGGCACCCCCGAAAAAGAAACAAAAACTTCTAATAGGTGTGAAACAAGAATCTGTTCTGTGGACAATTGAACTGTGCAATATTCTGAAATCAATGGTATATCAGATAACAATAACTGCGTGCTCCCAAATATATTTCAAGCAAATAAATGAATATATTTCAAGTGGCTTTTCAATTATCGTTGAAGAAAGTACACTGAAATATGGTTAATAATAAAGCATAACATCAAGCACATCTAAACGAATAAAAGTAAGATAACGTAATTGATGAATCAAAAATGAATTATCACACAATGGTACGGAGGAAGACGTACCAAAATCCCTTTATCCCTTATGAGGTCACCACGTTTCTCCAACAGGGTCTTTGTGTTTGAAGTATCAACCTTAAACGTCTCTATAACAAAGAAATTCCAGTTTACATCAATGTCAACTAGGATTCTTAACGTCTCAAATGATGGGAGACATTTGCAAGAAATGATAATGACAATACCTAAACTTCGGTTATTGATGCCGATAAGCTGAACACCGTCTATTTTCAGCACGCGGTCCAGCTCCCTCTCATCATGAACCTAAAATATGAGCGACGTTTAGTACACATTAAAAAAACTCACAATTGGACAGGATACGATGAACTAAGAAAGAGCTCATCTAAATATATAAAAATAAAACAGAGCATGCTTATGACGAATCACATATCAGATAAGGAATTGAACCCTACAAGAAAATGTTTCAACCGAACCATTATCATTCGATTAACCACTAATAGAAAAGCAACAACCAAAACCGGCTTGTCAAATTTGGTAGAAACAACAAATTTGGTAATAGGTTAAATCATTTGTCAAACAGAATATGGACAGTCAAAATGGAATTGTATGCAAACTGTTCTTGTAAAACAACAGAGAGAGAACATGGAAGTTGTAAAGCACCTCTATGAGAGCTGTCATTCCGAGGTTCTTGCAGATGCGAAGCATGTACTTGATGTCGAGATCAGGTAAAACAGCAGCAATCAATAGAATCGCATCGGCGCCCTTTGACCGAGCGTAATAGATTTGCCAGATATCTATGACGAACTCCTTGCAAAGAAGAGGGCACTGCATGCATTGACAGAATCAAACTACAACATTCGTATGACAAATGCACCTGTTTCAACTGTCAACTGAAGCTGAAGAATATTCTTCAGAAAAGTTAAAAAAAAAGAGCCCCTTTTGAATATTAGCGCGTACCTTTATTCCGGAATTGCGAACGGTCTCGAGATTCTCAAAGCTACCCTGAAGAATCAAAGAGTTTGAAAAGTCAGATATATGCAGGAAAAAAACATTGATAATTCTAAGGATGAGAATTTGAGAACTACGAAGTCGAAAGCAACCAGAAGAACAGCCAACCTGAAAGTGCTTTTCATCTGTCAGGATGCTGAGGCAAGCCGCGCCGTTCTTCTCATAGGATTGCGCGATCTCAACCTGTTATCAGTTTACAAGAATAGCCACCCATGAAACAGTATTCAGACGATGAAACCGTAATTCAGGAATCTTCAGACATGAATGTTCCTAAACAGAACGATCAGATGTTGACGCACGCAAAGCAATGAAACATACCGGATTGAAGTCCTTCCGGAGTACGCCCCTGCTCGGCGACGCCTTCTTCACCTCGGCGATCAGCGCCGGCGCGCCGTTGCGGTGGTAGGCCGCCATCAGCGCGCCGACGAAGTCCCTGGTCGGCGGCGCGTGCTGGCTCGACTCAATCACCTTCTGCAGTGGCTTCTTGGCCTTCCTCTGCACAAGAACAGAGTAACCCAATATGCATGCAAATCAGTAACAAATGGTTATTCTCGTGTGCGAATTTATTCGAATAATTTATGTGCGGATGAGTTTACCTGGGACACCTCGACTTCTTTGTCCCAGATGATCTGCTCGAGGATGTTGCGGGGGACGGCCTTGTCGACGCCGGAGCCCTCGGATGGGTAGCGTGCGCGGCAGCGGCGGCGGATGCGGATGCCCTGCGCGGCGGCGATGGAGTTGATGGACTTGCCGCTCTCCCACTGGATCACCTCCGCCGAGTTGAACATCTCGTCATGCTCCAGCGCGTACAGGATCGAATCCTGCACCGAAACCAGATGCCATCAAAACCCGCAGAAACGGTCGAATAGGAAAAACAGGGCACGCCGATGAACGCGATTTGCCAGAGCTGCAGAATCAAGAAACGGGTGGCTCGAGAGGAGTACCTTGGCGGCGGCGCAGCGCACCGCGCGGGCGGCTCTGGCGATGGTCCGTAGAGCGTGCGGCGACGAAAAGGTCGAAGAGAGGGACGCCGGCGAGAAGGCGGCCACGGGGCGAGAGGAAGAGGCGGCGAGGAGGGACTCCATTGGGGAAGGAGTTGGTGGGAAGAGGGAGCAGAGCTGCAGAGGAGAGGAGGAAGGGAGAGAAGTGAGCCGCTGTGATATGGCGGAGGTCGACGCGTGGATGATGGAGGTGTTTTATAGGCGTCTACAGCGACTGAGCCGGCCCGGCGGTTTGCCGCCGACTAAAAAGTAAACACGAAAATATGTCTCATTTCACACCATATATCCATTTCAGAATATAGTTTGCACGTAGGCATAAGATATGTCTCATTTCACACCATATATCCATTTCACAATATAGCAATTTTATGTATGTATATAGACATGCTCTTATCTAAATACATAAAGCTTGTTTGATAAGGCTATAGCTTTACCTTCATCGTATCTTGAGTTGAAGCCCAACTAAACTATCTCAACTCAATCTAAAAGAAGAGTTATCTCACAAAATAATGAGATAAGTCCAATTTCACCTTTTAACTCTTTGTTTTGTCAAAACACACCTTGAACTTAACTAGCTATTTTGCACTCCTAAACTTTTAATACCGTGCAGTTTACACCTAGGTCGGTTTATACCCTAGTTTTAGTATAATAGGATGCCATCTAGGACGCCATGTATAAAACAAACAGAGACCTTTAGGGCCTACATGTCAGGGCTGCCATCATGTTTGTGGCTCGATCTTTCGGTGAGTTGAGATAACTACGATTTGAGAGAGAAGTTGTTGACCCGACTATAACCGTACGGGACGTTATTTTGTGTATTACCGATCGATACATCTTTGTGTGGATTGTTGATCTTACCGTTGCATATCAACCTTATTCCTACAAGTAAATTGAAGAAACAAGTAAGAAAAAGATAAAAACAATCTGAACTACAAATAGGAATTAAAGTTCACGATAAGGTGGGGTTTCAAAGACGAGTAATTAGGCGTTCTAGCCAACACACGCAACTACAAGATAAAGTAGCAACGGTTAAATTTAATGTAACAAAAACCCAAGAAACCCTAAAGAGCTATTTAAGAAGGTGAGAGGCTGACCATGGGGTGTCTAGGGTCGTGCTCCAGATGGGTTCTATTTGGGTCGAGGTCCCAAATAAAGTTATAAGCCCATTAGCGAATTATAGGTGGAGCAACACCTTGATCATGTGATAGTCACTGACTCAGATGTAATTTGGAGGTGTGGCCAGCTCCATTGGAAAGAAGACTTCAATAGTTTTCCATCAAGTACACATGGGGCCTAACTGAAGTTTGTATGCACATTTGATGGCCGTTTGAAGTTAGTGTTACTGTGGTGGCCGAATTGGATTCCAGAATTTGTACGGCTTGATTTCGATGTCTTCCAGTTGACATATGATGTGAGCAAAAGTTGTATTCGTAGTAGCCATGGTCACATCATGCGTGAGGTGGCTGCCCTAGTTAGGAAGACGCCTGAAGAGGAAGCCGACATGCTAGTGCTGTCTGCAATGACCACGGCCACGAAACCATTGCCCGTTGCCAAGACACTAATAACGCCGATGGAAAGGGTGCTCCACGCGCTGAGGCCGCCACCACGTGGCGAGGACTACATGATCCTGCAGGCGCTGTTGAGCGTTGACATGCTGCTGTTGTTCACAGTGGCGGTGTTTGGTGTAGGCGGGACACTGATGACGATCGACATCATGGGGCAGTCGTGTCTCCGCTGGCTTCTCGTCTGATGTAATCCTCTCGTGGCTGCTCCTGGTCGCCGTCATTCTCCTCCTCACATTGGTCACGTTCCGCATGCCAGGGCGGGGAGCTAGAGCTCAACCTTACGACGCTTGGGGAGGCGACAGGGGGTAGGAGCTTGAGCTCGCCGGCACATGGAGGAGGTGCTCGTGGAGATGTGGAGACCGTGGGAAGCAAGAGGTCGAGCTCGCCGGTGCATGGAGGAGGGAGATCTCGGGAAGACAATTGGGAGGTGGAGGCAGAGATTGTCGTCGGTAGGGCAGATGGAGGAAAGCTGGAGGAGGGGAAAGAGGGTGACATAAGAGGAATAGGCTCTCAATGACATGCGGGGCAATTGTTCTTTCTAATAATTTTGCTGATTCAGATTAACCCATAGACGCCACATAAGCGAAAAAACCACTCTGGTTTAGTCTAAGGGATAAATTGAACGGTTTTGGTAATTAGAGGGTTTTGTACTTCCGGTTTTAGAGTCAAGGGGTGAATTTTAGACATAGGCTAAAGTTGAGAGGTGTAAAATCGACTTATCCCAAAAATAAACTAGAGAGGTGGAATGGGATTCGAGCCACTCCACATATCCACTACAGATTTCACTCCTGGAGTTATTTTTAAGAAGTTGTAGCCTGCCAAACAGGCACGGATTTTTTGTTTGTTTTCAACTAACAAATGTAATATATAAAAGGAAGGAGGGGGTATATTTTAGACAGAAGTAAAAAAAGAATAACTCCAAATTAGAACGTAGGGTAATATTAAACTCTTCATTTTCGACACACTGCACTTTAGGTAGAACATGTTATTTACTAATTTTAGATTTTAAAATAATTAAATCATCAAAAACTGTATATATTACCGTGATATCAAAATAAGCACTGCCCTACAGTTATTAATTCCAAAATTTTGAACTATTGAATTATAAAAAAAATAATCAGGCCAAACGTATTTCAATAGTATATTTATTTATTCCGAATTTAATAAGTCTATATATTTTTGTTGCGGAAGATCTCAGCCATAGATTTGGAAGATGGACACATCTGATTTTATCATTTTTATGAATGCCAAAATTTCTATCTTTTCTAATTACCTTGGTATTTTCTAGCTTTGCGGGGTTTTTTAGAACAACCTCTTGTTCATGTTTATCTATATCAAGATAATTTGCATATATTCTTTTTAAAAACACAGTACAAACATAGGCGTCCACAATGCACACACACTCATGCCTATGAACACACATTCCAGAAAACTGGGTCGACATTTCTTGAGATTGATGAAGTTACCATGGGTGTCTTACTATCGACGGGTACGTTGTCTACAACTGAAAAAATAATTAGCCAGAAATGAGAGTACCTTGTGTTGACGATTGTTAAGTACCGATTTCGACCATCAACTATCACAATAAATAAATGGAGAACTAACATTTCTTACACTATATCAATTATAAATAATATAGTTCCACTTGTATCAGAGAAATACTATGGATGCAGGAATTAAACAACATAGTGAAGGAGAAATGGGCCGGCATACAAGGAAACACACTTCCAGCGAATCACATGCGAGCACACCGATCGTTGGGCCCATAAATCAGCTCAAACCGACCTAAAGTGGGGCCAAACCACCGGAATCATCATAGGGGCCACCTGTCATCCCCTGGTGAAAGGCGGTGTCGAGGGTTCGACCGACAGACAATAGCGCCCCTCATCTCTACCCTCCACGTGTTGCTTCTTGGTGGCTCCTGAATGACAGTTGTATGAGTACCTGATCTCATAATGAGCTGATCTTCTCACTTCACAACACACCTCAAAAAGCAATTCTGTCATTTTATATATTGTATTCTCTCTAGTAGTAGTGGAGTTAGGCTTATAATAGTTTTCTGTCCTATAGTCTTCTTGAAGATTATGGTATGTCTTTAATACTTTACTCTTCTTATAAGACTATAGTTACAATAAAAGAATTATCTTTTTTATTATATTGTGTTCATACTTCATATACTAGTTCATTAGTTATGTGTTTTATGAATAAATTATACTTTATTTATTTGGTTCACTTGATTAGGCTAGTTGATCTATTCTACGGTAATGGTCCAATGATTTTAACGGATTGCACTAGTTCTAACTTGTCCATCCGAAGGGTGGGAGTCCCGGGGGAATTAGTATTAGTATTTATTAACATAAACATGGTGCTTAGGTTAGTTAAATGTCGTTGGATGCGGGTATGCCCCACATAATGTTAGGTAGGCGGTAGCTGGTGACAGGCGTCCCTTGTATTCCTCCACGTTCGGGTATGATGTAAGAGTTTATAAAATGACATAACCACACAAGCAGATCAGCAGAGATTGGTGTCTCGGGAGTACATAGGTGCCTAGAAGTAAATACTAGCCTTGTAAGCATGTATATGTTAAGTGTAAACTAAACATTAGAAGTATAGAAGTGCATATGAACCTTAGCTTTCTATAGTTCTTCTCCATTATCTAGTGTATCATTATTAGAGATGAATCTCCTGTGTGTCACACTACCCAACTATTATTATCATCTTAACCCATATTTAGACTATGGTAAAGTACTTATAGATTGATTAAGAAATGTATGAACATTATCTTTATGCCGTTGTCTTTCCTGCGAAAATATAAATACGATATCCTTGGAATACTCTTGGGTGAAATACTATAGTGGTATCCGTGCACTTGCGGATTTATTTGTGACCTTAAAAATTACCAACAAGCATTTCTGGTACCGTTGCCGGCAAAAGCACTAGTTAAAGATATAGTTACATACATCCATAATCATACTATGATTAGTGAACCTAGCTCGAAACATGTTAACCTTGATTTGTTTTCTCTTTATGAGAAAACAGGTAGTGTATGATCGGTTTCGACTTGCCGACAAATTTTGTTGATAATCTAAAGAAACTTGCGAGAAGAGTCCGACCTCGCATCATTCTTTCACAAATCAATCTCTCGACACCTGAACCAGTTGTTTTTGCACCATCAACCTTCAAGCTGATGGCTCAAAATACCCTTCATGAATATTTGGCTAGCTCTGCTGCCAACGTGCCCATTAGGCCCGTTGTCAACACTTGGGATGCTAACCTTGAGATCAAGACGGGTTTTATTACTATGGAGCAAGCTACCCCATTCTATAGAAAAGCCAATGAGGATGCAAACGCTCATCTCCAACAATTCCTTGAGCTCTGCGACACCATCGTCATTAAGGGAGTGACTCAGGTTGTCATCAGGCTCCGTTTGTTCCCGTTATATCTACTCGGGAAAGCGAAGCAATGGTTTTGCTCTAAGAGAGGTGCTGTGGACACTTGGGAGAGGTGTTCAACTACGTTCCTAGCGAAGTTCTTCTCAATGGGCAAAACTAACGCCCTTCGCGGGAAAATTTCGAGATCGAACAAGCATCTGATGAGTCAATTCCAAAGGCATTGGAGAGACTCCAGGAATACATCTTGGCTTGTCCTCACCATGGGATGGACAATTGGCTTATCATCTAGAACTTCTACAACGGGCTGACGCAGTCGGCCCGCAATTGTATTGATGCTGCTGCAGGAGCATTCTTCTCTCTCATTGTTGCTCATGCATCGTAACTGATTGAGAAGATGGTCTCCAACCAAGGTTGGAGTAAAGAACGACTCCAACCTCGTTAGCGGGACATGCATACCATCAAGGAGACGGACTTGCTCGCCGCTAAAATGGACATCCTCATGAAGCGCTTGGACGAATGGGCTTGTGGCAATATTGGACACTCAGGGAATGAATGCTCTGAAACCCGTGAGGAGATATTCTTCATGAACAACAACAACAACGGGTACTGTCCACAAGGAGGCCAGGGGTGGAACCAACCACACACATATTATCAAGGAGGCAATAATGGTAACTTCAATCCTAACTAGCCTTCCTGATCAGGCTAGAATCAATGAGACGATGTCTACGAAACTAACAACCAATAACAAAACCTTGGAAAGCATCCACACCAAGATGGAGGGTCTTTCCTCGGCTCTCAAGTACTAGTTGAGCTTCAACAAATTGTTGGAGACTCAACTAGCTCAGCTAGCAGCTGTCGTTCCCACTGCTGAGACAGGAAAGATCCCGGGGCAACCCGAGCAGTCCCTGGAAAACATGAATGTGGTGACAACCCAACTAAGCCAGCCAAGGGAAAGTAGACCAAGTAGCATGATCCCCCTTATGACAACTCCAACAAGGCACAGGACGGGAGAGCGATCCCACGAGAGTTCGTTGACACAAACATCTTGCCGTTCTCCCGCTGCAATAGGAAGCCGACCATGGATGTGCAATTCAGCTAGTTTATTGAGGTAATCCGAAAGATTTATATCAATATTCCACTCCTGGATGCGATGCAGGTGCCAACCTATGCACGCTACCTTAAGGACATCATCAACAACAAATGGCCGATGCCCACCACGGAGATTGTAAAACACATGGAAGAGTTTAGCGTAGCTATACTCAACCGGTTTCTTGAAAAGAAGAAAGATCCAGGGTGTCCCACTATCAACTGCTTAGTTGGGACACAACACTTCGACCACGCTCTATGCGACCTTGGAGCAAGCGTCAACGTCATGCCCAAGGTATTATATCATCTATGCTAATGATGCTGTAGATGGCCGACTCAACAGTCCGCTATCCAATGGGCATTGCCTAAGACATTCCGGTGAGAATCTAGGGTTGCTTCATTTCTGTCGACTTTGTGGTGCTGGACATGGACACCGACAATGATACAACACTTATCCTTGAGCACCCATTCTTGAGCACCGCGGATCGATGCAATGATGTGGGGGTCAGAGAAATCCGACTCCACATAAATGGCAAGGAGGAGAAGTTCGACTTCCAACCCCGAAAGGAACAATGCTCAATGATCACAATCAAGTATAGACTGAACAGACAGAATATCCGGGAAGTCGAGGTGACACCCATGAAAAAGGATAGCCTTGTGGCATTTATGGAGGAGGTGTTGAAAAGGAAACTCCCTCTCCAGTACCACAACATCAAGATGCGAGAGGGCAGGGAGCAAAGCCAAAGCAGCAGCCCCCTAAGTCCGCAAAATCGTCCACACTGGCATAGAAGACCAAAAGGGTGTGGCGAGCAAAACCACAATCGTTCGGCTCATCATCTCCCAAGCTACTTGTGCGACAACAAATTGAGCGCATCGAAGAAAAGTCCCACTCGTTGGATTTAAAATAATTAGTCCCTCGCTGAAAGGTAAACCTAGTAGTTATTTCATATTTAATTTTTCAACTTGCATTTGCATATTTGCTTCTCCAACCATATTTGATTCTTCAAACTTTGCATCTTCAAAAATCTTTTTACTAAAAACCAAATTTGAGATTTGACATGATTAGTGGGCTGATCTTTCCTGAAATGAAGACCCACTAAATTCAACTTTGGAGCCATGTGAGGAGGTCTCCTAATCTTACATTTTTGAAAATCAAAATGGGACCACTTGGGGATTTAAAGGGGTCTGAATTGGCATCTTTGTAATCACTCGTATTGCTGCTAAATTTGGAGTGTTGAAGGATGTTCCAGTCATATACATCCCCCAACCTTGTTTCATCACTGGCGAGGATTATGTTGTGCGAGGGCATAATTTGAAATATGGTCCAAGTGCATCTCTCTTGTTTTTCTTCCCTGGATATACGAATGAAATTTTGTTACATAACACTTGATTTTATTTGTATAATTGCCGAGTGCTAACCATTCCTCTCATACCATGAGAAGCTGCTCATAGGAGCAATGTTTCTGGCAGGACAACTCGGAGCATGTCAAGAAATTCTGCCGCGGAGTAACCACAACAGCAGCCACAGTACTCGTTCATGCAACAAGCAGATTGGAACCAGCCTGGGTATACACTCGGCTGGGACCAACCACCACCAACTTATGAAGCAGGAGGCTCAGCTTGGCCAAGTGCAAGTAGCGATCGCTGGGAGCATCCCATCAACAGACGCTGGGGCAATATCCCTAGTGCAGACCACACCTCCAGCTCCAGTGGGTTGTCCCCAAAGTCTGTGCACATCACTCCTTCTCGGCTTGAAGTTCTTGTGACTTTAGAGGAGGATTTGCAGACATCACTCAACAGCTGAGAGAGCTTGACCTCCGGACCAATGAGATGCAATACACACTAAACCAGCATGTCAAGGAGACCAACACATGGAAGCAGCACATCGACAGCCAACTAGCGAACATCAACGCCACCATGCAGCAAGGTCAGACCGACATTTTGGCCTACTTTCAGTCGTAGGGATTCAATTCCCATCACACACCGTGAGCAAGAAGCTAACTTTGGGGGAGGACACCCACTAAGGTAACTTATATCTTTATTTGATTGCATTGCGTCATAAAAATAAAATAATAAAAATTTGCAACATATAAAAATACCAAAAATATTTGCTTTTCATATACGTGCTAAGAATTCTCTAGTTTTCCTCTGTTGAAATGATTAATAGTTGCTCTGTTCTTATTTCTCTCTAATACTTAGTTTACAACTTAATCTTCACCTGAGTTTTTTTAGTTTGTTGATAAAAAAACTTTGCCTGGAACATGAAACTCGTGTGTTGCATATGCATGATCTAAGTCTAAGTTGTTGTGGAATATAAGATGGTGAAATAGAGTTGCTATGATCTTACTTCCAAGTGATACTTGAAATCCGGAGTCTTTGAATGAAAATTTATAATTTCCTCAATGATGACAAATTCCTACCAATGCCATGATTATCTTGCAAAAGCCTTTACACATATGCTACTTGTTTTTCATTGAGCTTTGTCAAATTGCTGTGACCCTTCTGATATTCTTTTAATGTTTTCTTGATCAAGATCATAGACGTGCACCCGCCATATATGTTGGACCTCTATACTGGAGGTTAGCAAAAATATGTCATACACCTACCATAGTTGTTTTACTTCTACACTGGGGTTAGCAACAATTTCATCCATCAAATAAATACTCCATTCATGTCAGTCAAAATGTCTCTCCTAGTAGTTGCAAAAGAGATGGCTATAGAATAAAAAGGAGATAGAAAACAGAAAACATTCTCAATCATTATGAGAAGAGAAAAAAATGAGAAAAAGGGAAAAAGGAGTGCACGCTCACCATTGTTCCTGAGCATCATGATAAAAAATATAGTTAAAAGAAAATAGCCATATCTTGAATTATGAATAAATGTGAGCCTACGGCAAAGGAGTACCTCATACTAACTTCCACTATACAGCCATACACTTTGCACGTCTTGATCAGATTGTATGATTTGCTTTCTCTTTGTATTCACTTTTTGATTTTGCAATATATGTGATATAAGTATTGCCTCATTATTTTTTTCCACCTTGTGCTCCACATATAAACCTTTTATAGGTAGGATGAAAAGGAGGCAACAATATGCCTTGGTGAGGAATTATACATATTGAGTGATTTGAGAGAATCATTTGAGGAACTTTGATTTTATTTTTAAAATTCTTGAAAACCTCTAGAAAGAAAGTTGAACAAAGAGTAAGTAAATGATACTTGATGATCCATTCTATCTCTCAACCGCCCAAGACGAGGAGATGTTAAAAGCCCCATGAGGAGTAAGGTAAAATAGGTAAAAGTACTATTGTCAACTTATTCAAATTCTAGGTAGAAGCATATGTTGTAAACATAGTACTTTTGTGATATAAAACATGGAAGCAACTACTAATCAACAACCAAAGTTTTATTTTTACTCGGAACGGCAAATGTTTAGTTTGGGGTGTTGTTGGTGGTCGTTAAGTACTGATTTCGACCGTCAACTATCACAGTAAATAAAGAGAGAACTAACATTTCTTACACGTATTGAAAAATACTATGGATGTAGGAATTAAATAACAAAGTGAAGGAGAAATTGGACGACATGCAAGGAAACACACTTTCGGCGAATCTTGTGCAAGCACACGGATAGTTGGGTCCACAAGTAATTTCAAACCGACATAAAGTGAGGCCAAACCACTGGAAACTGTCATAGGGGCCCACCTATTATCCCCTGGTGAAAGACGGTGAAGAGAGACAGTGTCGAGGGTTCGGTCGAACCGACAATTGCGCCTCGCATCTCCACCCTCCACGAGTTGCTTCCTGGTGGCTCCCCAATGACTGTTGTGGGAGTTACCGACCTCCCCAACCGTCATATAACTCCCACAATAGTCATAAGCAGCCTATTTAAGGAGCTAATCTTCTCACTTCACAACATACCTTAAGGAGCGATTCTCTCATTCCATATATTTTATTCTCTCTAGTAGTAGTGGAGTTAGGTTTAGAATAGTCTTCGGTCCTATAGTTTTCTCGAAGATTCCGGTATATCTTTACTACTTTACTCTTCTTGTAAGACTATAGTTGTAATAAAATAATTATCTTCTTTACTATATTATGTTCATAGTTCATATACTAGTTCATCAGTTACATGTTCTATAAATAGATTATACTTCAATGATATGCTTCGCTTGATTAGGCTAGTCGATCTATGATATGGTAATGGTCCAATGATCTTAACGGATTACACTAATTCTAACTAGTCAATTCAAAGGGTGGGAGTCTTGGGGAAATTAGTGTCATTATTTATTAACATAAGCATGGTGCTTAGGTTAGTTAAATGTCGTTGGATGCGAGTATGTCCCACAGAAAGTGACGTAAGCAGTAGATGGTGATAGCCTTATCCGTCCCTTGTATTTCTTCACATCCGGGAATGATGTAAGAGTTCGTAAATACCATAACCACATTGGCAGACCAGCAAAAAGTGGTCTCTCGATACTACCTGGGTTCCTAGAATTAAGTTCTAGCCTTGTAAGCATATATGTGTTATGTTCAAACTAAACATTAGAAATGAATCTCATGTAGTCTTGTTAGAAGTACATATGAATCTTAGCTTTCTATAGTCTTCTCCACTACGTAGTGTATCATTATTAGAGATGAATCTCCTATGCGTGACACTACCCAATTATCATTATCATCTTAATACCTGTTTGGACTATGATGAAGTAATTATAGTTTGATTAAGGATTGTATGAACATTATCTTTATGCCGCTGCGTTCCTTGCGAAAATATAAATACGATACATTTGGAATACTCTTGGGTAGCATTGGATGAATTGCTATAGCGGTATCCGTGCGGTTGCGGATTTATCTGTGACCGTAAGAAATATCAACACCTTGCATATTGTTTATAACGTGCAACGAGAATTCACTTTGCAATGGCATTTGACAACTCACTGAGCTATCACAGGTGACTCGTCATCGATGTCCGGTTTTGTAGCAGTGACAACACATACATACACGTACGATAAGATACTAGCTTAATTTCGATGGAGCAATCTAGTTTATCAATATTTACAGGAATTAAAAAACATAGTTCTAACAGTAACAGTGTAGATATGGTGTTGCCCCATAAATATAAAAATTACACACATGCTGTGTACATGTATTTTTTGAGACCGGGAAGGTCAATGCTCGTACATATACAATCTAAAGTTGCATGCTTATCTAAATGTGAGTTTCAGTTTCAGTAGAAAAAAATGTGCGTCTCAGCTAGAGAGGTGCCGTGTATGCTGTACCCAAGAATGATCGCAACATGGAAATCAAAATATTTAGATAAACAGAACGTCTAGATATGGCTTGTCCTTATTCCACTCACTACTAAAGACTCTCTTATTGGTATTGGTTGAGAATCGGTCATAGGTGCTGATTTTCTAACCGGTACCAATTTGACGGCATCAATGCCCAAGGGCAAAGATGTTGGTTTTGGCCTCACAACCCGTACCTAAAGTATTCAATGAATAAAAAGAAAAGCGGCGCCGGCAGTGGTAGACGCACGCAGAGGCAAGGGCGATGGTAAGGGCGTTGAGCGATGGGGGCTGCTGCTCAAATCCTTGAGATCCCCATCCAACAACCACCCGAGATCCCATCATCCCCATCCAAAAAACACAATCACGAAAACATTGAAGACACACAAAAACACATGGCGAGGCACAACGACGGCCGGTGACGACGGGGCCGGCGCTACAACCCCCTTTGGACCGGCGGCTTGGTGGCGGCGGGCGGCCTCTGAGCGGCATGGGGAGTGGGGAGTGGGAAGGCCACCCTAGTAGCTCCGTGCCGATGCCACCATGCCCTTAGCCGGCGGCTCACTCAACTTGCCTCACCCACGCAGCATCCTGCCCTCTTGCCAGCTCGCCCCTACCTCCTTCAGTCGCGGCCGCAGCCATCTCCGTGCCCCAGCGCCCCTCTCGCCTGTGGCGATGGCCATGGCCTTCTCCGCGGAGCCGGCGGGCGAAGAGGCAAAGGAGGAAGCCCTCCTCGAGCTTCCTGAGAGGAGGAGGCACAGGACTTTTGGAGAGGGGGAGGGATTGATGGAGGATGAGGAGAAGTGGGGAGAAAGGTGCGAGAGAAAGGAGTAGTGGGGAGAGGATAAGAGAGTTAGGAGGAGGACTTGGCTTGGTGATGGATAAGGATGTGGGTGTTCGGCTCGGTCGGTTTATTTGGGTGTTGGTTTTTTAAAAAAATCAACACCTATAACATCTTATATGTACCGGTTTTAAAAAAACGACACCTATAGTATTGGTATTGGTTTTTTCTATAGAATCGGCATCTATAGTGCTCAAAGGTGTCGTTCTATATTTTTTTACCATTCAGAGATGGGAGAAGATTCCTAGGTATCGGTTTTAAATGAACCGACACCGATAAGCAGATACCTATATTTTTGTAGTAGTGACTACTACATAAACCCTCCACAAGTGTTGGATTCCCCAGCCAGCATCAAGTAGGGGGCACTGATGAGGGGGCTCATCTCAAACTGGCACCGATGAGGTGCATGATAAAAAATCCGGATCGGTTCGAATCGAGTCAATTCGTCCGAGCCCAAAAAATTCTCAAATTTTTCTCAATCAATCACAAATTGTTGTTCAACATCAAAATCACAGAGTGAGTAATATATTTTGTCACAAATGATCATCTACTACCCAAGTACTAGCTATCTGTTGCAGCATTAAAGGGAAAACCAATATCAACAAGGGAGATCAGAGGTAAACCAACAAATCAAAAAGGAATGCATCAAAAATCCTATTGCTAGGGGATGGGGAGGGAGCCACCGGTTCTGGTGGCTGCCTTCATCGTCGTGGCCCTCGAGCTGGCACGTGAATCTGACCATCGGCGCCCCCACTATATGTCATCATCATGGTCCCCTAGCAGCTGTGTGGATCTGGTTGCCACTAAGCTCGGGGCAACCGGATCTAGCCTCAAGCTTTGTGGTGGCCAGCAGCCCATCGAGAGGTGGAGGCTAAGGGAGTGACGAAGGTGCGGCAACTGGTGGGGATGTCGAGGAGGGATGTGGACGAGGCCACCCTTCAGCTTGAGATGGTGGATCTGGCTCTCCCCGTGCTCGTGGAGGCCAGATCGGGCCACTGTTGAGCTCATGACAGTGGATCCGCCGACCTGGAGGTCGAGGCGCTACATGTGGCAGCAGCGGAGAGGAGGGGCTCGTGCGATGGCGGCGGAGAGGAGGAGGCTGTGCGGTGTGACCGCGGTGGAGAGAAGGAGGGACGCGCGTGGTGGGGGTGGAGAGGAGGAAGAGGCCACATGGTCCGGAGGAATTCGAGACAGGAGGGGCATGCATGGTTATCTCGGAGAGGAGGAGTCTGAGAGAGAAGAGCAAGATTATGGCGACGGCAGAGAGATTTACTCTGATTCGTGGGCTCGGTTCGTCTGTGAGGAATAAATAAACGTGAGCCAAGCTTGGTTCGTTGGTTCACCTTCCTCCGAGGAATCGATTCTGAAGGAAAGCCGATATGTATGTCCAACATATGGGTGCCGGTTATTCTGAAAAACCAGTACATATATTACTAGTGTAATCTTTTTAATAAACCAGCATATATAAGGGGTTATGGGTGTCAGGTTTTACTTGTATACCCAAAAAAGGTTAGGAAAGCCTAATACGTGCTAGTTTTATATGTACCGACACCTATAATGGTGTCTCCTAATAGGGTTTTGTTAGGGTTATGAATAAGGCATACCTCCTATCCTTAGTATATGGGAAGATTACCTTAGCATTATGGAATTCGGCTAATTAACAGGGAAATTGTATCCGAGTAGAAGGTGTTAGAGTCCTATTTAGGGAAGATAAAATCTCTGTGATCTCGTAGGCCTAAAATACTCTTCGAGTTCTACTTGGAGACCAAGGCAGTTTGTTGTATAAATACAAAGCCCCCCAGGGAGGTAAGGGAACATTGAATCATAGCGCAAGCCACCACCATAGCAGAGGCAATCCGGAAGACTTGAAGACAACTCGTCGCCTGCATCTCGTCGAGTCATTCTCGATAGAGGTCTTGTCGGTACTTGATATTTTCTATTGTTCTCTATTGTAATCTCTATGGTTCTCGTCATAATCCCATATAAACTAGAGTAGGGCTATTACCTTGCGAGGGGTCTGAACCAGTATAGTCCTTGTATTTTGCATCCAACGTACCCCAACACCCTCTGAATACGTTCTACAGATATAACTCGTCGACAGTGGCATGCCAGGTAGGAGGACTTGGAGCTCAAGGTTTTGCCGAGATGGCTTCATGCTCAAGACCTTCCGACAACAATATCCACATTCGTCCTGCCCTGGGAGATCCTACCCAGTCGGCGTTCGTTTGGACTCAAGTTGGTTCCATTGCCTTCCCCGTCTTGGCTGCAACTCCGATCTCGCCTTCCCCAATACAAGTCTGGATCGAGAATGAAACCACGATGGCGACCGAAAACAACCCTTCGTCAGCTATTCCTCCTGTCCAGTCAGAAAAGAGGAAGTCGATGATTTCAACTTCCTGAAGATTTCCTAAAACGGCCAAGCCCCAGACAGCCGTTGGGGGCCAGGTGCCGACAAGGAAGTCTCCTCTAGACCATGACACCTGGTGTTCGATCCACAAGACATCTCAACACTCTCTGGTCGAGTGTCGGGTAATACTTCAAGTGAACACTGAACTCAATGCTTGCAAAGATCGAGATATCCAGCGCACATCTCCGTACAAGGTGTGGTGCCCGATCCATAAATCAAAAAGTTACCCCATCACCGACTGTAAGATCTTCTTGAAGATCACCGAATCCATGGTCCGTGTTCCCTACTGTATGATTCACCAAGATCAACCTCAAGATGCAGTGGTGAACGATAGCGAGATGGAAACTCCAGATCGTCTGGTCGGATTCATTGACGTCGATCCTTGCGAACCTTCCGTTCTTCACAGCTTGGAATCTTCAGGGTCCAACTGTCCACGTGAAGTGAATGTGATCGATGGGGTCATTGAGGACGTGCGTGCAGAGGGTGAAGTTCGTTTGGGAGAAGAACCGTCTGCTCCTGTTTCGTCACGCTAACCTAAGAAGCTGGTTCAAACTCCTGCCGAGCACTTCACCATGATTAACTCGTTACTAAAACAAACTTCGTTTGATCCAGTTACTTTCCTAGAAGCAGATGACTGGGTCAGACGGATACAGTCAACGGTAGCCAACCTCAACTCTGCCTTCTTAGCTGCAGTTGAATCAAACCCACAAGGTCCTTCTTGAGATCCCTGTCCTCAAGGTAAACATAGAACACTAGATAACGACGCTGCCGAGGACGCTCTTAGTTCACACCCCAACCGAGATCCTCAAGGTAAACATAGAGCACTAGGTAACGATGCTGCCGAGGACGCTCTTAGTCCACACCCCAACCGAGATCTGGGCCGCAATCCTCGAAACGCATCGCCAAGAAGACAGGACAATTAGCCCGCTCCTCATTAAGACGACTGCAATCTCCACAATTACTTGAATGGGCGTAGGCGGGAGCAACAAGTTCGGAACGATGCGGACGACCATCAACCTCGCGCAGCTTGCGGAGGAAATAGAGAGCGGGATGACAACACTAGCCGAGAAGATCACAACAACAATCGAGATCGTAAAAACCACCAAAGTCAATAGGGCGAGAACGATCAAGGTCAACAACAACATGATGACAACGATGACGACAAAACTTGCAATCGTTGAGATTCCGGAGGGACGAGGGCAGGGCCGCAGATCAAGGGGCTGCACCCTCTACTATGGTGATCCTTCATCATCGTCATCAACTGGAGGCGGTTCTCGCCGGCCGCGAGGACGTCGTCCACCCTTTATACTGGGAGGCAGATGTCAGACTTTCACACCTGCTCTACGGGAGGTGCGGTGGCCAAACAAATTTTGTTCTGCGGCGATAGAAAAGTATGACGGCAGTATAGATCCAAAGGAGTTCCTGCACGTTTGCTCCACAGTTCTCTACGTGGCCGGTGTAGACGACAAAGAGTTGGCAAATTACTTACCTGTAGCGTTGAAGGGATTTGCTCGGTCATGGCTAGTACACCTCCCACCTCGCTCGATTTCTTCCTAGGAAGACCTATGGCAGCATTTTGTCGCCAACTTTCGAGAAACATACAAGCAGCATATGGTCGAGGACGACCTATACGCCCTTAGGCAAAACCAGGGCAAATCCTTAGGGGACTATATACGGCATTTTAATGAGTGCCGAAATACAATCGCCGAGATCACTGATATTTCTTTCATACACATGTTTCAGTCAAGTGTCCGATATTGATACACCATTCAAGAGTTGGCGACGAGACAAATCACCTCTTCCATGAAGCTGTTCGAGATCATCGACAGGTGTGCTCACGCAGATGATGCTGTTAGGAGGAAAGATGGAAAATGCAAGGTGGTCAAGGAAAAGCAATCAGTCAACAAAGAAGCACCGGAGTCCACCAAAAAGAAGAAAAAGAATCACAAAAAAGAATGAAAATGCAAGGCGGAGATAGAGGTCCTTGTTGCAAGACAAGCGAACTCACCCCCAAATCACCCAATCCTTCAAGGTGATGAACCAGTACGACAATGGTGCCCAATTCACAAGACTGCCACACACACTCTGAAGGAGTGCCAGGTCTTTCAGAAAGCACTGGCAAAACAGTTGGCCCTTGAAAAAGGAAAACGAGTTCATGTGGTCGAGAAGAGCACTGATGATCTCTCGTTTGACAACGAACTCATGTTCCTAGACTTCGACGTACATGTAGCCCATATCTTCGGCAGTTCTACGACATACACCTCTAAAAGGAAGTATAAGAAGGTAGAACGCAAAGTGTGCTCTATGTCACAAGAAGTCACTACCAAGATGAAGTGGTCTAAACAAAAGATCGAGTTCTCTGAGCACAATCATTCGACAACAATAATCGTGCCAGGCTGATATCCGATAGTAGTCGAGGTTACTATTCGGAATATCAAGGTGGCACGCGTCCTCATCGATGGCGGCAGCTCCATCAACCCCCTCTTCGCTAGCACACTCGAGCTTGTTGCTTCCGACTAGCCCTTTCATGGGATCACTTCAAAATCATTATCAAAATCACTGGGGAAGAACATGCTAGCCATGACGTTCGGTCAGGCTAACAACTTCCGTATAGAACAGACCACTTTCGACGTAGCGGAATTTGACATGGCTTACAATGCTATCCTTGGAAGGATTGCTCTCGCAAAATTCATGGTGACATCCCACTACGTGTACCAGATTCTAATGTCAGGCCCAAAAAGGACAATCATGATCCCTGGGAACACGAAGGTAGCGATACAGTGCGACAAGAGGAGCCTCGACATGGTCGAGCATACTCCCACGCCACCCGCCACCTCAGAACACCCTCAGAAAGTGAGCAAACCCAACAAGGCACCCAAGCCCGATGATGCAATGAAGATCATCTCGTTGGCTAGTAGCAACCTCGATAAGGCAGTCAAGATTGGGGCAACGCTCGACAACAAATAAGAACTTGAGCTCATCACCTTCCTCCGCAAGAATGCAGACTTGTTCGGTTGGCAATCGTCTGACATGCCCGAAGTCCCTAGGGAGGTGATCGAGCACAAACTGATGGTGCGTCCCAACGCCAAGCCAGTAAAACAGAAACTGCGACGGTTCGAACAAGATAGAAAAGAAGCTATTCGAGAAGAACTGGACCTACTTCTCAAAGCAGGCTTCGTCAGAGAGGTTCTCCATCCAGAGTGGCTCGCTAACCCAGTAATGGTGCGCAAGGCCAACGACAAGTGGAGAATGTGCTTAAACTTCACCGATCTCAACATGGCGTGCCTCAAGGACCACTTCTCTCTTCCTTGCATTGACCAACTGGTGCACTCAACCGCTGGTTGCGAGTTGTTGAGTTTTCTCGACGCTTACTCTGGCTACCATGGATCGGCATGACCAAAGAGGATAAAGATAAGACAACGTTCATCTTGCCCTTCGGTGTTTTTTGCTATACCAAGATGCCCTTTGGTCATGTAGGCAACACATATCAGTGAGAGATCAAGAGGGCTTTCGACGACCAGATTGGCAAGGACATAGAGATATATGTAGATGATGTCGTGGTCAAGACAAAGACAAAGGACATGCAGATCGATGACCTGAGGGAAACATTCAACAATCTCCGGCGACATCAGCTAAAATTAAACCCGAAGAAATGTACGTTTGGAGTATAGTCGGGGAAGTTGCTTGGATTTCTTGTCTTCGGACGGGGAATTGAAGCAAACCCCGAGAAGATCAAGGCCATCGAGAACATGAAGTCACCGATAAGACTCAAGGAATTATAGAAGCTTACAGGATGTATGGAAGTTTAAGCCGGTTCGTGGCCAGGATAGGAGAATATGGACAACCTTTCTTTGCTCTACTCAAAAAGCAGGATAGATTCAAGTGGACATAGGATGCCGAGAACGCGTTTATCGCACTCAAACGGTACTTGTCCAACCCTCCTGTACTTGTTGCCCAAGAGCCAATGGAAGAACTATTTCTATATATTGCTGTCACGCCTTATTCAGTTAGCACTTATATTATTGTTGAGAGGGACAAAGTATAACATCATGTGTACTACGTTAGCGAGGCCCTCCACGACACCAAAACTCGGTACCCTCAAATCTAGAAATTGCTCTATGATGTAGTCATGACATCACGGAAGCCGCGTCACTACTTCTAGGCCACAAAGTCATGGTCGTCTCTTCCTTCCCTCGGGACGAGGTGGTAAGGAACAAAGACGTTGTCGGACGCATTGCCAAATTGGTCATTGAACTCGGCCAATTCGATGTCCACTACATCCCATGCACAACCATCAAATCTCAAGTTCTTACCGACTTCGTTGCTGACTGGACCATTCCTGAGAACACCCCAGCTGGTCAAACGAATAACGAGACATGGACAATGGCCTTCGACGAGGCATTTCAACAGCCAAGGAGCAGGGGCAGAATTCATTCTGACATCTCCAGCCGGAGATTAGTTCAGACATGCAATACACCTCAACTTTCGAGCTACAAACAACACCGCAGAATACAAGGGACTACTCGCCGGGTTACGAGCAGCCGCGGCACTAGGAGTGAAGCGATTGATTGTGAAAGGGGACTCCGAATTAGTCGTCAACCAAGTGCACAAAGAATACAAATGCTCAAACTTCGAGTTTACCAAATACCTTGCCGAAGTTAGGAAGTTGGAGTGAAAGTTTGACGGTTTGGAGGTACGTCGTGTTTGTCACAAAGACAACACCGATGCCGACAACTTGGCATGACACGCGTCTAGAAGAGAGCCGGTTGAACCAAGAACCTTTCTGGACATCCTAACAAAACTGTCAGTTAAAACCACGGATGATGAAGGCACCTTAGCCAGCACCAAGAATAGCTCGGGGCTACTACAGAGGTCACTAACGCCGTCGCCGGCATTAAGACCACGAAAGACTGGCGCACTCTGCTCATCAATTTCTTGGATGCAGACAAGTTACCGGACGAAGACACCGTGGTAGAAAAACTTTCTTGTCAGGCAAAAGCTTATTATATGGTCGGCAACAACCTATACAAAAAAGTACCGAACGGAGTTCTGCTCAAGTGTGTCTCTCCCAAGGACAGCAAAGATTTGCTACTCGACATCCATGAAGAAATATGCGGTTCTCAAGCCGGCGGGTGAACTCTGGTTGGGAAAGCCTTTCGACAAGGATTTTTCTGGCCAACAGCTCTTCAAAACTCTTGCGAGCTGGTAAAATGGTGCGAACTTGCCAACTTCACAAAAAACACATCATGATGGAGGCTCGACCTCCTCGGACCGTTTCACCGAGGACAAGGCGGCTACAAGTTCTTGTTTGTGGCTATTGACAAATTAACCAAGTGGATCGAGGTAGAGCCAACAAGAGAAATGAAAGCCGAACACGCCATCAAGTTTATGAAAAGGATATTCTATAGATACAGACTCCCACACCGGATCCTGATAGATAACAGCTCCCAATTCACTAGGGGTGCCTCTCATGACTACTGCATCGAATTTGGAGTAAAAATCTGCTTCACATCAGTCTCCCATCCTTAGAACGGGCAAATGGTATTGTGCTCCAGATGATCAAAACACGTGTGTACAATAGGCTATTGGCCTATGACACAGGCTGGCTTGATGAACTCCCTTCTGTCTTATAGGCCGTCCACACTATCTCAACAACCTCCACCAAAGAGACTTCTTTCTTTCTCGGGTATGGTTCCGAGGCCATGGTTCTCGAGTCGAACAGTATTCAGATAAGGATCAGGAGGAGCAGCGAGCAGACGATGTCAAACTCCTAGAGGAACATCAAGAACTTGTTGCCGTTCGAGCAGCCATGTACCAACAGGCTCTACGTTGCCATCATGAAAAGCGTGTTCATGCCCATATACTCACCATCGGCGATTACATCTACCGACGAGTTCAAAATCAGGCAGGGTGAAACAAGCTCTCACCTAACTGGGAGGGACCGTACATGGTGGTCGAAGTCTTAAGGCCATGCGCATTCAAGATCATAGACGATGAAGGCCGCGAGTTGACAAATTCTTGCAACATTGATTTTATGTATAAAATCGATGTACCAAAGTCTGTAAGTCCAGTTTAATAATATACAGTATTTTAGTTTCCTTTCTTTTGAAGTGTTTTACCCGGTGATCCCCTTTTCTTACATCGCTTTGTCTCGAAGTCGATCCTATTGTCCTCTTACACTAATCTGGCAAGCTTCGGGGTTCCATGGACCTCGGCTAGGGACGCCTAACACTTGTGAATGTTTGTCAAGCCATGCAGGGCCTAACGATCATGTTAGATCTGGTCATGTTAGAGTACCCACTTGAGCGTATTAACCAAGCCGTGTAACCGTGAATTGGTTTTCCCAACTTTACGACTGGGGCTAGGAATTTATAGCTTCAGCTTGGTTTGTTATAAGATTTAAGTTGTCTTTGTGAAAAATGACCTGTCTACAAAAACAGCCGGGGACTAGGGAGAATACCATACTCTATCGACTGAGGGCAGTCCCTATGAGAGTAATCATACGCTATGTTTCTTTTAGATACTTATGCAATAGATTTCAATTCTTACTTAAGTTCTGATATATACAATGTTAACATGTACATTGAGTGTTCCCTAGGTACATAAACTACTAGGACGACCACTGCCTATTCATTGTAGGGAAGACGTCCTCGGCTAGCGGAGCGAAGGATTGCTCGAGGCGGTCGATCTTATCAACTTTCATATAAGAACGCGAGAAACCCTCCCAGAGAAAACCTAAGCTCATCTGTGGGCGCCCATCTTGGATGCAGGCGAGAATGTGACAACCAGCATACTAGCTAGTGCGATGACGCACCTGTTTCAGGCCATCATCGATCCACTTCCCAATCCCTGCAAGTTGATCGCACGTACTCCGCATCCATGAGAAATGACCGCTTATGTTCTTCTTGGGAGGAGGACGGACCACCCGTAGCTCTTCGCAAAGACGTTGCAATGCTAGACAACAACCGTTGAGGTAGGCATCGACTCAGACTTCCCTACATCGAAGGGCCTATATGGCTTGCTCCTTTCGAGCAGCGTTGGCCATCTTCTCGAGTTCTGCCTTCTCAAACCTCGCCTTCCAGTACTTGGCATGGCGTTCTCTCTCCTCTAAAGCGTTCTCAAGGCCTACGCATGACATGTGATCTCAATTAGCTCCCCCTACATATAAGGGAGAAAGAGCTACAAAGGTCAAGTCTTGTACCTTGATTCTGCTCGAGGAGAAAGTTAAGTCGGAGTCCCTGTGGATCCAACACGCTATCCGAACTAACGATAACCAGGGCTTGCTTGTCAGCACTCGGGGTCGAGAAAGCACGGGAGAAGGAGGCGCAACATTAGAATCATGAGGACATACTTCTTGCGGGACGATCTCTTCTTCGATGCATCTAAAAATTGGCATAATCACACCAAAGACTTAGGTACAGTAAAGAAGGACATCGTTCTTGGAAGACAACAGACCTAACAATTTGTTCTTAAAAGTTACAAGGGGAGCAGCGATTACTGGTGAAAATAGGGGATGATGCTCTCCCTCAAATCAACAAGCTCTGGCATCACGAACTCGTGCGTCGCGTCAGCACCGCCCTTTCTCTAACGCCTCCTCTAGATTGACCTTGGGGTGCTTGAGCTTCAGGCATGCGAAAACATGACATGCACCGGTCCGGAGACCGGTACACATCTCCTCGACAACGTGCTCGGTGTGCTTCGTGGACATGACCTCCATCTTGCCGATGAGTGAACCCAAAGATCCTAAGATGGTCATCTCGTCGAGGAACTCGAGGCCCTTCATGTGCAAGCCCAAGCTAAGGGCCACCATGACAAGTCACCCGTAGTTCTCTTGTAAGCCTTGTCGGAGTGACGCCAAGTTCTCCTGGGTCTCCTCCATCCGTGTCTCCCAGCCTTGCCGTTGTCTCCCATGGCCGGCGACCAGGACCTTGAACTTCTTCAAGTCCCTTTGTGCTTCTGCCAATTGAGTTTCTAGCTCGACGATGCATTTGTCTGCTGTCGAGGTTACCTTCCTGAGTTGCTCGACTTCGGCGAGAACGTCACGCGTGCCGGACTGCAGCAGGTGGCTGGCCTCCACCAGCCTGTCGATCGCGGAAAGCGACACAATAGCGGGTGAGGAACTTGGCGAAGGGAGAGGTGGCGCTGATGCAGCAACGACGATGGCGGGAGGTGTGGGGAACATGTCCTCATGACCTGTACTTTGTGCCGAGGTTGCGTGGGAGGGACTACAACAAAGGAGAACATGCATTATAGAAGTTACTACAAGAACACTGAATATGAAATTGAGCAAGATGGTCACTTACTTGGGCTTGAGCCGCTTCAAGAGCACCTTCTTTCCCGGAGAGGAGGACTTCATGCCAGAAGTGGTATGCAAGATATGTAAGTCAGGACCAAGGGTACTCCCCGGGTTGGATTAGGGACCACAGGGAGTGTGACTAACTTAAGATACGCTTGTCTACACAAGAGTTACTGCTCCAGATGACTTCGCTCGAGCTGTCCACCTCCTCTTGGAAGGTTTTTGTCCACTGCCGCTTGGAGCATTCTTGGCAGTGGCCTATTCCGAGATCACCTTCTCCTTCAGAGAAGTCACGACCTGGTGGTAGACAAGCGAGTCGATGACGTTCGTCAGAGGCAGGACCTACAAAATTTAGATTACTACTCTTTCAGATAACAATTGTCAGAGGGAGGACAGTAATGGAGATCACTTACGTTGATAGCGGTGTCCTTGTCCGAGGACGCGAGGTCCTAGAGTGGGGTGAGGAGTTTGTCCGGGTCAGGTGGATGATCGATCACCAGATGACCAACTCGGGTGGCCATGGCTCCGTCATCAACTTCTGCAAACGAAACATCAATATTAATTTATATCGATCGGCCGTGATCAGATTAAGATCGGGAGGGTTACGATATCGTATACCCCGAACTAAAATCTGTGTTTCATCTTGTTCCCCCGTGTACTCGTACGCGGGGTGAGCGCGAGCTTGGAGGGGCTGAATTCGATGACGTATGAAGTCTTCAGCGACTTCATACCCCGACAACCCACATTCTCGGAGCTCACGGATTTTGTCTACGAAGCTTTTGAGAGAAGGGGTTAGGGAAGGTTTGGTTGTCCACAGGGGGAAGCGCTCGGACTTCTTATCTGGGACAACAAGGCTAGCAGGGCGGTCTATGATGTGTAGGTAGAACCACTTCGACCTCCATGATCCTTGAGAGGAAGGGCAGTTGAAGGGGATATATTCCACCTTCAACCCATCGCGAAGGTGGAAGCCACTACAGCCGAAGACTCTACGGGATTCCATCTATCTAAGCTCAAAAAAGTATCTAAACAGATCTAAGAACGGCGGTACCCCAAGGTATGCCATGCAAAGGTGTGTAAAGATACTAGGAAATGCAACGGAGTTGGGGTTTAGGTGAAGGAGGTGAATGCCATAGAAATTCAAGTGAAGAATAAGAAATTCGGAAGGAGGAGGCAAGAACCCACACTGTGCGAAATCCTCAAGACAAACAATTTGGCATAGTGCGGGGTTAGGGTTTGTACCTCCTTTCGATCTTTCCAGGGTTTTCTTCCTTGGGAGAGATGTTGGATTTTCCTCCAGGCCGATGTTGGATTTTCCTAAATCCATTGGTTTGGTGGAGGTGGAAGAAGGAGTATGAAGTTGTGGTTTTCAATTGATGGAAGTTGTGAAGGTTGGGGAGCGCAAGGAAGTGAGGGATCACTTGTGGGAAGGAGACAAAATGAATCTCAAGACTAGGATTTATTGGTCATGGCCGGTGGTTCGTATTTCAAGGAAGGAAGAGAAATGGTTGCCATGATTTTCTCGATTTGTTTATGGTAGTTTTTAGACTTCAATTCAAATTCATGGTAGACCATTGCTTTTTGATGATGTTGTCGAATGCTTCATACCTTCTTGATAACTCAAAAATGGTTAGGTAGTGATGTGACCAATGCTACTATCGATACAACCATTGATCACATCATAGGTCAACCGAAACATGTCAAGATCAAACCATAGAAGTTCTGGGATCCAATTGGGTCACCTACAGCAGCATTGACTTCAAAAAGCCGCCAAATGTGCGTACGAGTTCCCTTTTTGGCCCGTGAGTCTTGTAGTCCTCTTTCTAATGAATCCAGCCTAATCGCCCACATCCATCTCACTCATCCGCATTTGAAGAAACAAGGTGCTGCATCATCTATAATGGGTGTATGGGCTTGTAACTTCATCTGGGACTCCAGCCCAAGTGGGGCCCATGTTGGGTGCACCCCAACCTGGTGGAGCACGACCTAGGAGCCTCCTTGGTCGTCCTCCCACCTCCTTAAATAGCTAGGTACCCCTTTAGGATTTCTGGGGGTTTTGTTAGATTAAAGTTTTAGCCATTGCTACTTTACCTTGTAATTACGTGTGTCGGCTAGACTGCCTAATTACTCATCTTCGAAACCCCCAACTTATCGTGTGATTTAATTCCTATTTGCAATTCAGATTGCTTTTATCTTGTTCTTGTTTGTTTCTTCGATTTGCTTGTAGGAATAAAGTTGATTTGCACTGCCAAGATCAACAACCCACGGAGAGGTGTATCGATCACGGAGGCGCAACACAACAACATCTTATATGGTTGTAGTTGGATCGTTAACATTTCTCTCAAATCGTAGTTGTCATCAACTCACCAAAAGATTAGGAGAACCAGATCCCTGAGCATATCGAGTCGAGCTTAGGGTTTATCAAGTGGTATTAGAGCTTTCGTTGCTCCGTGAGTTTTTATCTACCTATAACCAGAAAATAGCCATAAAAAATATTGCATCCATTACCTAGCCATCTTTGTGCCACTGCATTGTTTTTTTCAGTTTTTGCATTGTTGAGTTTTGCGTTGCATCGTCGTGTCGTGTTGCTGGTCTTAGCGTGTAGTCCGTTTAGAGTTTCGAGTTCTGGTCACATTTAATACCATTGTCGTCGTCGCCGTCGTGTCTTTGTTGTTATCGAGACCGACAAAAACAAAATCGTGTCGCTGCTAGGGTTCCATTTTTCTCGTTTCGGGCATTTTCTGTCGGTTGGTTTTGGAGTTGCGTGTAGGGTTTCTGTCGTATGGTTGTGCCCTATCCTGTGTCCGTGGTGTTGCAGTGAGGAAGATGGAAGGAGGAGATTAGATTAGACTGGTATCAGTTTGGATGGGAAGAAATAATAGATTGGATCAGCTGGAAATCAGTTTCCTTTTTAAGCGATGCCCAAATCCGAACTGTCCAACTCCCCCTAGTGGGTTCCCACTTCACCTCCCCACCATACGGTTGTTTCCTCCTCGACTATAGTTGTTAGACACATTGGTGAAAAAATTTTTAGTGTTGCATTCATGATCTGATTGCAAAAAGGAACCGGTATAATTTCAGCATTCTATTTTTATATATTTTAAATTTTAGGGTTTGGACTTTTACATTTGAGTCCCTGTAATTTTTATGTTTACATTTGAGTCCCTGTAATCTTGCATTCAAGTCCTTGAGTCATTTTGTTAAAAAATCATTAGAAAAAAGGTAGGAAGGTGCTTAAAAAAAGAAAAGAAAAGCCGCACCAAAAAAAGAAAGAAAAACAAGAAAGAAAGAAAGAAAAGAGAAAATCAATTGTTATAGTTCAGATGGCTTTCATATATCAGAGTTGTATATGAGTTGTTTCTTGTGCTATCTTGTGGTATCGTTTGTGTCTAGACTCGCGTCTCTAGTATGTTCTAGCCTAGGACCAGCACGGTACTAACTTTGAACAGTTATTCAACTTTGCATTCTCTGATTTGATCATTTGTTATTCCTTTGCTACATATTTAAGCTTACCCAGAGCTCTACAGATTTGATTGCAGCCACACAGTAAGTGTTTGCTAAGGCATCGATACATCCAACCTCCATTAGGGTCTTTGGTTGAGTCGGTATATGTCATCATCCCGCTTGCATTGGTAAGAACTTGTAAGAGCATGGTTAAAAGCTTGAGTGTGTGTCTTTTGCGCCTACACTATCTATTAGTTAATATGAACGTGCATATTTTTGTGTATGTTTCTTGTTTTCTACTAACTATGGCAGGGATACATAAGAGAATTGGAGTTAACTGTGCTCAACATCGACATCTTCATCAAGACATCAGGAGTGATCAACATAATACATATGAGGTAAGTGACGTTGTTCTAACCAAGATCAAATCTGCACTACCTTATTTCGAACGAAATTATGATCCTCATGATTACATTAAATGGGAGCTAGCGGTTGACAGAGAATTTAAAAAGTATGATTTGTCTGAGAAACAAATGGTTATGTCTACCTCTATTGTTTTTGTGAAAAATGCTTCTTATGATTGGAAACATCTTTGTAGGCATAACAAAATACCACGATGTTGGAAAGACCTGAAATGATATTTGAGAGATGTTTATGTCCCATGTATTATGTTGATATGTTGCTCAACAAACTGCAAAGTTTAGAACAAGATACCAGAACTGTTATTTCATACTATCGTGATATGCATGCTTGTTTATTACGTTGTGATTTAGATGAATGCAAAGAAGCTACAAAATTGAGGTTTTTACGTGAGCTTAACAAACAAATTCAGGACATGCTTGCTTGTCAAAGTTATAGATCTCTTTCTTGTTTGTTACAACTTGCTTGCAATGCTAAAAGTCAAATAGAGGACATAGAAAAACAACACAAAATGTTTTTGCCTCCTGTTACTAATCATTTGCAGGAAGTGTATAATCACAAAAAGAAGGAGAGAGACATGAATGAGCCATTATTCCCATTGTTCACACTCAAATTCGCTGCAGCTCCATCATCTGAAAAGAGCATCAAAGGTAAACTAAGTGGTGCTGAAATTAATTAAGGTGAGTGTGCTGTTAATGAATTAAATTCGTCCACTTTTCATGCTAATGTAGAGTAACCATTAGTGGAACCAATAGCTGAGATTGCTTTGTCATAAGTTGATTTGCTTGTTGTTCCCTATGATAAAGAAGAGTTGTGTGATAATGTTTCACTTATATCAATGCCATAACTAGTGAATGAACATGCTATTTCTAGTCTTAGTTCTTTATGTGCTGATTTTAAGCATGTTGTTTACAATGCTAACGAAGTTAAGGAACGTGAATTGCTATCTTCTTTAAATATATTGGGCTATGTTCTGTTTAATGATTTTTGTGAGCTTGATAATTTGAAGGAGAAATTATTTGCTATTAATTTGTTATGTCCATCTAATACTATATTTCATATCTTTGGCATATATAAAGATAGAGAAATATATTTGGTGCATAGAGTTTATAAATGTTTCGATTCAGAACCTCCTATAGATGTGGATAAAAATTACAAACTAGAGAAACAAGTTATTACTAATCATGTTATCTCGAGTTTGTCTTGTTTTGATTTGAAGAAACAGGTTGCTTTAAATGGACTACGCAAATAGCACCATATCGAGAACGGTTTTCCATGAAAAAGGGGAGGATGATGTGACGATGGCTACTATGGATACATCCATTGATCACACCATAGGTCAACCGGAACATGTCAATATCAAGCGACAAAAGTTTTGGGATCCAATTCGGTCACCTGCAGCAGCGTTGATTTCAAACTGCCGCCAAATGTGCATACGGGCTCCTTTTTGGCTCGTGAGTATTTGATGGAAAGCTCTTGGAGTCCTCTTTCCAATGGATCTAGCCTCATCTCCCACATCCATCTTAGTCATCCGCAATTGAAGAAATAAGGTGTTGCGTCACCTATAATGGGCGTATGGGCTTGTAACTTCATCTGGGACCCCGGCCCAAGTGGGACCCAAGTTGGGTGCGTCCCAACCTGGTGGAGCATGGCCTAGGAACCCCCTTGGTCGTCCTCCCACCTCCTTAAATAGCTAGGCAACTCTTTAGGGTTTCTAGGGGGTTTTGTCAGATTAAAGTTTTAGCCATTGCTACTTTACCTTGTAATTGCGTGTGTCGGCTAGACCATCTAATTACTCATCTTCGGAACCTCAACTTATCGTGAGATTTAATTCCTATTTGCAATTCAGATTGTTTTTATCTTGTTCTTGCTTGTTTCTTTAATTTGCTTGCAGGAATAAGATTGATTTGCACCGGCAAGATCAACAACCCACGGAGAGGTGTATCAATCGCTAAGGCGCAACACAACAACGTCTTGTACGGTTGTAGTCGGATCGTCAACGTTTCTCTCAAATCGTAGTTATCATCAACTCACCGAAAGATCGGGACAACCAGATCCCTGAGCATATCGAGTGGAGCTCAGGGTTTATCAGGTAGGCACGATATCATTTATTCGAGAACTTCGACTCGAGAACATTATGAATTCATTTGATTTGAAGTTGGGGGCTACCGTCAGAATTAGGGATAAGGCAAACCCTTAGTATACAGATACGGTATACCCTTAGTATACGGGAAGGTTAGCTTAGTATTATGGAATTCGGCTAATTAACATAAAAATTGTATTTCAAGTTGAAGGTGCTAGAGTCCTACTCGGGGAAGATACAATCTCTGTGATCTCGTAGGCCAAAAATACACTCCGAATTCTACTTGGAGGCCAAGACAGTTTGCTGGATAAATATAAAGCCCTCCGGGGGTTATGGGATCATTGAATCATAGTGCAAGCCACCACCATAGCAGAGGCAATCTGGAGGACTTGAAAACAACTCGCCGCCTGGATCTTGTCGAGTAGTTCTTGATCGAGATCTCATTGGTACTCGATATTTCCATTGTTCTCTCTTGTAATCTCTATGATTCTTATTGTAATTCCATATAAACTGGAGTTGGGCTATTAACTTGCGAGGGACCTGAACCAGTATAATCGTTGTCTTTTGTGTGCTTGATGTCGTTTCATGTAGATCCTTGTTTCAACGTACCTCAATACCCTCATAATACGGTTTACGAATATAACCCGTCGACGGTTTTTTTAAGTAGTGTTTAGACTTTCCATTTGCCTTCGTGGAATTCATTTCAATGTTTGGGTTGATATTTTCAACTAAACTCGAAATGAGACAAGCCATTCACACATAATTAATCAAGTATTAACTATTATAAATTTGAAAAAAATATTCATTTGATTTTTTAAACAAACTTCTATGTAATTTTTTCACAAAAATACTATTCAGTGGTTCTGAAAACGTGTTCATAAAAACAAGGAAGTAGTCGTTCCGAAAAGTTACCTCGAATGCACCCTTAGGCTGCATTTGGAAGTACCTCGTCTGCTTCACATTATAAGATGTTTTGGGTTTTGAATAGATCTATGGATGTGTTTTATATATGTGTCCAAATTCATATCAACGTTACTAAATCAGACGAGGGTTGGCGAAACCTAAACATCGTACATGGAATAGAGGGAGTACTTTGGGTGGGCTAATTCGCTTGTTTACCATGAATACACTTTTCAAAGTTAAAAAATGATGTGTACCATGCTATAACTTTCGATATAAAAGTTTCTTTAGAGAAATCAAATAAATCCATTCTTAAGTCTGTAATTGTTGGTACTTAATTTATTAACCGTTCTCTTTGTTACCCTGCAAGTTAGTTCAGCTAGAATAAACGGAACCTTAGTCATTCTAACCATTATGGCATTATTGCACATGCATGATCATTCAATACATACCAAGATGATGTATGCCCACACATATATCTCATAAATATATATTATATAATAGAGTAAAATGCACTCAGTATACTAACTAATGAGATGGGTGCAATTTAGTGAATAACTTGTAAAACTTTGATTTTGGGGCACAACTTGCATAGTGCATGGGAACACAGGCCAAAACATGACACCATGCATGGCGGCGGCGCTCCCCTTCACCAGATCCATCCCCGACGTCTTCACGCGCGAGATCAAGTCCTCCACCACCGCCATCCCGGCGACGCTCAAGGGGAAGGAGGAGGCGACCCAAGGACCCCGTCGGCGCCGCATCATCCTCAACGCCGCTGGTAGACGACCGGATCTGGGGTTGGTGTGTTCTTTTTATCTCGTTCATGTTCTCTTGTTTAATTTCTCTCCTGTTCTCTTGTTCATGTGTGTGCCGAGAACATGGGGATTTGGATCGGATCAACATTATAATTAAATGGATGTAGGAATTGTTGTTGTTATTGATGTGTTCTTTGGATTTTGAATTTGGATGTGAGAATATTGTCCTGATGTGAGGATGTGGAGGGGATCACAGGATGTGGAGGGGTTCTGGATTCAGCTCGATTCAAGCCGGAGTTCGTTCTAGATTCAGCTCGATTCGAGCCGGAGTTTTTTTTTTGGCTCGTGCAAACATAAAGGTGCCGGTTGCATAAATTGGTGCTGACCAATTGGTACCGGCTAAGAAAACGGCACCTATTGCCGGTTCCCAACCGGCACCAATAGGGCTCTCTGTACTAGTGACTGTCTTATTTTCTAGCTACATAGATTGCAATTTTCAAGTGCTTCCTTTTTTAATCAATTTTCAAGTGCTTCCTTGGTCCAATTTCATAAAATTTGTTTATTTCTCGATATTTACACAAACAAGAAAAGTTTTACTGATAGCCTACTCAATCATGCTGCTAAACATATTTGCAAATAACCCCTGATACTTAGTTTCTATTCCTTCATTTCACTTTTTATATTTTCAACCCACGATGCCGATAAGTCCACTACTACAAAAACCCTTATAGGGATCGACCTTATAGGTGCCGGTTCATTTAAAACCGGCACCTATGAGCCTTTTTTCATCTCCCAACGATAAAAAAATATAAAACTAATACCTTTAAGCAATACAGGTGTTGGTTCTAAAGAAAAACCGGCACCTATACTATAGGTGGCGGGTTTTTAATAGAACCGGGACCTATATTTATATTATAGGTGTCGGTTCTATTAAAAAACCGGCACCTATACTATAGGTGCCGGTTTTTTAATAGAAGCGACACCTATAATATAAATATAGGTGCACCTATTAGAAAAACCGGGCCGGTCGGCTCCTCTCCTTATCCGCGTCGATCGGCTCCACAGCGTCCATTCGATCGTTCTTATCCCTCCTCTCCCTCCTCTCAGCTCTCTCTCTCTCGCCCCTCCTCTCCCTTTGCCTCTAGATCTGGCACGGAGGAGTGGCGGCGGCCGGCCACTCTGGGTGTGGAGCCGGGCGAGGTGGCGGCGGCGACGACGGTGGTGTGGAGGCGGCGGAGCTAGCCCCGTCTCTCTCTCGGCGGACCTGGTGGCAGCGGCGGTGCGGAGGCGGAGGAGGAGTCTCGCCGGCTAGCCCCCTCTCTCTCCCGGCCGTCTCTCTCCAGATCTAAGGAGTCCAGTGGCGGAGGCAGCGGAGGAGGCTGATCTGCGCCGGAGGAAAGCGGGCAGACCTGGTGGCGGCAGCGGCGGTGGAGATGGTCGGCGCAGAGACGGACCTAGTGGCGGCGGCGGCGGTGGAGATGGCCGGCGCAAAGGCGGACCTGGTGGTGGCGAACGGGGCGAGGTGGCGGCCGGCCGGCGGTGAGAATTCGGGATTTTTTTCTTTTTTTTTGATTTGTTCAAAACAATAGGTGCCGGTTCTAGATCCGACACCTATGCCCGGGAGGCATAGGTGCCGACCAATTGGTGCCGGGACTAAAACCAGCATCTATAGGGCCTTTGGAACCGGGAGCTATAGGCATTTCTGTGGTAGTGGTCCCACGATGGCCCAACATTGAATGAGTTAGCAACGGAAAGAGATAAATCAGGAGATTGACTGTTGGATCAAGGAAGAAGACAAAAAATCCTTCGTCCACATGCTTGATCACACAATCAGAAAATTCAGAACCATCACAAGTCAGCATCAGGCATGACCAAACAGAGATAAGGCCACTATGGCAATCCATTGCTTCGACACCCCAACACACAGATGGTCCACATGGTTACGCCACAATTGCTTCATTTCCTTGCTGCTTCATTGTTTGCGCTTAGCAAAATTAGTGTTATTACACTGTTTAGCCTTAGTTTTCACGCATCGCACAAGTTCATGCATCGAAATGAGAGTTTTACAAGTTTTTACATTAGATTACATTCACCTAGAGGTTTTTACACAAGTTCTTACACCTTGAGTATAATTTACTCTAATTACTCTAATATAATATCACAGTGTTGTCGAAATATTCTGCTTTGGAGCGGTACGGGTGATTCTTTCTTAAGTAACGTCGGTGCCGCATGTACACTAGCTTCTTCGATCCCTGAAGATACCTGTACACTGTACCATCAACACAAATAACGCAGCCTGTCTTCCCCTTGAGCTGTCCTGATAGGAAAAACAGTGCGGGCAAGTCGTTGATGGTGACAAAGATAATTGCATTAAGCGTGAAGTAATTCTGCATGAATTCGTCCCAAACCCGGACCTCGTGATTCCACAGATCAGCCATATCCTCCAGCAAAAGCTCCAGAAACACATCCATGTCATTGCCAGGTTGTCGTGGTCCCTATACAAGGATGGTCAACAAAATATACTTCCTTTTCTGATACAGCCACGTAATGAGGTTGTACATGGTTAGGAGTACTGGCCACGTGTTGTGTGAGCTGCTCAAGTCACCAAATGGATTCATTCCATTGGTGCTCAATGCAAACCTTACATTTCTTGGGTCCTCTTCAAACTCATGGTACTTTCTGTCAAATTCCTTCCACTGTCGAGCATCTGCCAGATGTCGAATCATCCCATCTTTTTTCCGCTTTTCATGATGCCAGCGCATCAGTTCAGCATCACTCGGGTTCGAGAACAAACGCTTCAATCGATCTTTCACCGGAAGGTAGCACATGACCAACTGGGGGATCTTCTTCTTGTTGTTGTCTTCTACCTCGTCTTGGGTAACATCCTGACGCTCAGACTGGCTACGGCTTGTTTTGTATCGACTAGTGTTGCACGTTGGGCATCTGTCCAAATCCTCGTACTCTTTATGAAACAGTATGCAGTGGTTAACACACGCGGGTATCTTTCGCACACCCAGAGATAAAGGGCAAATAAGCTTCTTCGCTTCATAGGTGCTGGTTGGCAGGGAGTTGGGTTGCGGAAATAGTTTCTTCAATAGAACCAACAAATCGTTGAAACTACTGTCCGACCAACCGTTTCTGGCCTTCAATCTCATAAGTTCAAGCACCGTCCGTAACAATGTGAAATCCTTAATGCAACCATTTGCCTCATCGTACAAAGAACCTTCATTGCCTTTTGTAATGATTCGAAGTTCTCTAACTCACGAGCGGACCCAGCTACAACCTCAAGTTTAGCATGACGCAACATCTCTTCCAAATCAAAATTACCATCATCTACGCTAACATTACCATCATCGACATCATCAACTATACTGTGCTGACCATCATCGCCACCAACATCATCATCAACATTAATGAGCTCTACTTCCTCTTCTGCTTCTTCTGCTACTACCATCAAATCCTCGTCCCAGTTGAACACTTCATCCTGTACTATCGCCCGGTTGGGAACTTGTTTGCTTGGGATCTCTCCATGATGTGACTAATTTGTGTAGTGTGCAACAAATCCATGCATCACCAAGTGTTGCTCGATTATAGATGGGTCGATCCAAATTTTCTGATTCTTGCAATGTAAGCATGGACATCTAATTTCCTTTGTCTTCTTAGATGCAGCATTTTTCTTAGCAGCTTTCATGAATATGTCAACTCCTTCAATGTATGAGGACAGGTATCTCTCGATATACATCCATGCTCTGTCCGTCATCTATGCATTATTTGCGAAAAAATATGTACAACTTCGTCACTTTATATATTTTTGATAATATGTTACATTAAAATTATACTAATTAATATTTATAACCACTATAATCTAGACAAGATAATTAAAGCTAGCCAAAAATCTACAAACTACAAACAACTAGAAAAAATAAAAAACTAGCTCTTTTTCTCTTCTTCTCAGCGTTCTCTGCAGTTAACTAATATATAGATCTGCTACAAATAAACACATCAAAACTAGATATATATATATGGAACATCGATCATGCACAATATTTCTTACAAAATTTGCCCATTTTAAGCTTCAAATAACAAATAAAAAATACTTTACTTCCCCCGTGTCACATACTTTTTGCTATGCAAAATCTCAACAAACAACCAATAAAAATGAAAAAAAACTTTACAAATAGAGTAGGAGAAAGTATATGTAACCTCTGGTGCAGTAGATCTTTCAAAAGATTGAAGATCAAAACCTTCCCCCTATGTATTTGTTCACAAGAGAGAGAAAATCGTGCTCAAATGACATGGCTGCTAGCTGGACTGGTGATATAGGTGATGGTATTTTCCCTGGCGGTCAACATATGTCGGTTGAATCGAACCGCCATAGAAAATATTTAGGGGTGGCGGCGGCTTAAGTGGGCCACCAGCGAATTTGTAGGAATCTTCGCTAGCGGGCCATGTCACCTTACCGCCAGAGAAGATGTGATATGTTCTCTGGCGGGGTCTTAAGATGGCTACCAGAAAAAATACCACATCTTCTCTGGCGGCCAGCTTTAGGAGGCCACCAGCGAAGATGTGTTTTCGCTGGCGGCCTGAGACCCCCACCCCCCTATTTTTTGAGCTGGCGGTTTCACCTTGTAGCCGTCAGAGAAAAGTTTTTCCAAACGCCATGAAAGATTGTTTTCGTAGTAGTGGTTTTTTTTACAAATTCAGTTAATGTTAGAGAAGTTTGAATTAGGACCAAACTAACTTATTGCAAGGAACGAAGGGAGTAGCTTAACAACTTAACGTGTCGGGTGTTGCTTAACAATGTGGAAGTGGAATCGCAGAATAACGTAATATAAAATATGCATGAATACAGTACGTACTATCCATACTCTTAAGACAAAAAAAAGTTCAATGCAAGTTATTTTAAACTACTCCCGTTGTAAAAAAAAAGCAATTATAGCACTGAATTTGTCAAAAAGAATGCAGTTCTAGAGTACTATTTTCCCATCCAACTACCCATCCTTCGAATTTCTCTCCATGTCTAGATCATTTTCTTTCTCTTCTAGATTATGACATTAGTATTTTTTTAGTACGGAGCGGGTAGATAATAATCTTTTTGAACATATTAGCAGATTTGGCCTACGGTACACTCAATAACACTCCCTACTTGAAAAATACTAGTGTCATGATCAAGATAAACAAAATGTGGATAATGGAGATGATTACTTTTGAAATTCTTTTATACGAGGTTTATCTACAGATCATTCATCAATCGTAGTACGTACGGCACATACTAAGTTAAGACCATCATATAACATAAGTGTTGTTGCTCATATTTGTAAACCTATAATTAATGTACTATATCTATCCATGCGTAGACTGCAAGATGCGTGGTCAATTCCTATTACTATTTCTGTATGTAACACTGCTGAAGAACCTATCTTTGTTCGATTAGCCAAAAAAGCAAATATCTCGGATGTATAACGAATCGGTGCTAACAATGATTTTTAGCACCGGTTAAAATGCCCAATGACACTTTGAAATCTAAAGATCATTTTTAGTACCGGTTCAAATATTATCGGACCGTGTCAAGCCCCTTGGGATCTTTACCAACCGGTACTAAAGATATCTTTATCAACACTTTAATACCAGTTAGTAACACCAACCGATACTAAAAATAATGTTCCTTTATAGGTCTTCTTCCTGCTCCAGCCCGAGCCATTGCTGCAAATTTGCAAGGAGGAAGGTTAGCAAATCGAAAGGATCTAAAAGGTTAGCAACTTCATGCTCTATTGATGTATGATTAACATATTACATTTCTAGCTATATTTTTATACGTCATTCTCTCTCAAATAGGTTTATGGAAAAAGATGAGAGAGGAAAATTTTGTAGAGTATTAAAATAAGGGTACTTCATAAAATTAGAAACATTTGGATAAAAATGTTTAAATAAAGGACAATAAAGGAAAATATAAAAATTGAAGACAAAATAATAGAAACCTAAGTCCATTAAAAATCATTAAAATAGTTCGTAATAAGTAGAATGCATTAAAAATATGTTTAGAACTTTAAAAAAAATTAAAAATAATTAAAATAAGGATAATACATGGAGAAATATATTTACAATTTTTTGAAACCGATAGAATTTATATGTAATTAACCATGATTCCAATTATGTCCATTTAAAACTCGTTATAATCGTTAGAAATAAAAAGAATACATTAAAAATGTGTACCGTTAGTTTTTAGTTTAATTATGATGTTTTAAATTATTATATGATTATTTAATTAGTTTCACTTTCGTGGACTTTCTTTAGATTTGTTTATTTGATGTAGATGAATCGACAATAGATGTACACCACGGACCGATGGTTGAAGGAGTTTATTGATGGCGTGCATTATTTTTTTTGTGTGGCAAATGCCACAAGCCTAAGGGTTTTATATATTACCCATGCAAAAAGTGCAAAAATCAGAAAGAGTATTATTCATCAAAAACTCTTCATGTCAACTTGTTGCAGTCGGATTCATGCCTAGCTATAATTATTGGACCTTGCGCGGAGAGTTAGGGATTGCAATGAAAGAATTTGAAGAAGAAAACGACAACATTTCAGACTAGGCTCAATACGGTGGATTTGCAGATAGTTCAACACACGATGCGGACAAAGCTGTTGAAGAAAACAATAGTGCGGATGATCTTGGTTAGATGTTGTGCAACGCAAAGAAAGATTGTAAAAGTAAAAAGGAGATCCAGAAATTAGAGTTTATGTTAGTGGACCACAAAATATCGTTGTATCGCAACCTGGTAACGACATTGATGTATACTTAAGACCATTAGTTAAAGATCTGAAACTGCTGTGGAAGAAAGAACGTGTCCCTATGTGGGATGAGAACAAAAACGAGCAATTTAACCTATGAGCATTATTGTTCATAACCATTAACGATTGGCCTGCACTTAGCAACCTATCCAGATAATCAAACAAGAGGTATAAGGCTTGCACCCACTGTATGGATGAAACTGATAGTACGTATTTGAAGCATCATAGGAAGGTTGTGTACATAGGCCATCGTCAATTTCTTGTTGCAAGCTACCCTGTACGAAAGAAATGCTAACTAGTGGAGGTGTAGTGATTGATGATTGTGGGATGACAATAGTTGACCTTTACAAGGTTGGATACTTAGACGAACCATTCGTCCTAGCTAATAATGTAACGCAAGTTTTCAACGTAAAGGACATGTGTAGCAAACCAAAGAAGGGAAAAGGGCCCGACGAGCCAAAGCACCACGGGGTTTTCCCAGGAAAAAGAAAAATCGTCGGAGTCGAGGATAAGACTAACGAAGATTACGATCAGTTTGTTGGTTGACCCGAGTATCCTCGGATCAAATGAGGACACCCCTTACATATGCAATGATCATAGCGAAGGAACAATCATAAGGAGAAAGTACGTAAGGTCAACCATCGCAATGTGAGATTGATTGTACGGATGATGTAAATTATTTATACTACCTAGGTGTTTGTCCGATGTAATTATTTATACTATCTTGGTGCTTGTCCGATGTAATTAAATAATATCTACTACCTTGGTGTTTGCACAATATAAATTAATTTTATTTGCTATTTTTGGCAATGAAAGAAGTATTTTGGTTGAAAGTTTGAAAAAATCCAAGTGCACTTAATCGGGCATGGGTTAATTATATATGATTTTTAAATTTTTATTACAATTTTAAACTATTTCAATGTATTCTAATTATTTTTATTTTTTTTAATTTTAATGCACTTAATCGGCCATGGTTTAATTAGATATGATTTTTAAATTTTTATTACAATTTTATATATTATTTTTGAAATTTTATTATAATTTTTAACCTTTTTTAATGTATTTTACTTATTTTTATTTTTTATTTTTAATGGACTTAATCAGATCAGAGTTAATTATATATGATTTTAAAATTTTATTATAATTTTTAACCTATTTTTAATGAAATTAATTGGACCACTATTAATTACTAAATTTTTAAACCTATTTTTAATGCACTTAATTGTGCTACAGTTAAGTTCTTTTCATTACTTATTACTTTTTAGTCCCGGTTGTTATCCATAGCCGGTAAAAAAAAATTTGAAAATGACGGGAAATATCTTTAGTCCCGGTTGGTGCAAATAACTGGGACTCAAGATATCTTTACTCTCGGTTGATGACAACAACCTAGACTAAAGATAGTATCTTTACTTCCGGTTGTTTTCTCCAATCAAGACTAAAGATATGGTATATATATGTGTGGGGAGGGCTGACAGGTCGGGCCAACCGATCGCTCCCTCCCCGATTTTTGAAAAATCAAAAAAAAAAATTTAAGAAATACTTTGCAAACTTAAAAAAATTATAAATTAAAAGTAATACATTACACAATAAAAATAATACAATAAAAATTAAAGTATGGATAATACGTGAAAGATCTATTTTGAATGTTTAGAATTTTATAAAATTAATATTTACATGTATATATATATGTATTTATATATATATGTATATATTTACACATGACGCTATCAAAGATAATTTTTAATCCCGATTGCAATAACTGAGACTAAAAATACCCCTCTTTAGTCATGGATTGTGCATCCCGGTTACACAACCAGGACTAAAAAGAGGTTGCCAGCCGGGACCAAAGAGGTTATCCCCAGCAATGTAAGCATATGAAAACGATGTGACCTTATTCAATCTTTAAAGTGTAACTTTGGTCACTGTTTTTCTATTAATATATAACGATAACATATCTAATAAAAAAAGATACTAATATGATATTTTTATGGTTTTAAACTAAATATTTTAAGAGCTTTGATAGTACAAGTATTAAAAGTTGGACTAAAAAAGTCAACAGTGTTATGTTTAGATTCGGAGAGAATATTAAGACACATTTGTAGTACTTTTAATTTATAAAATAGTCGAATATGCAATTGGACTTAAAAGATTTGTTGTGTGGTTTACTAAACAACTTACCACTTGAAAAAATGGCTAGAAAAACAAAACGTTAACAACTGGGTGTGATTACTTGCACCTCATCATTTTGATTTTCTCTTACATTTTATCCAGGTAGGTGTGATTCATGATATGCAGGTGATATTCAAAAGAATCTTTCCGACGTCCGCAGATCCATGGTTTCTTTTATCAGCAGGCAAGCAACCCACACAACATACGTAGGACCTACAGTTTTTAATAGATGACACTGTTAATTTTGACCATTTATTTTATTAAAAAAATAAAATTATTGTTTATTTTATTATGATTTGGTTTATCACTAAAGGTAAGCATGACTGATAATTTTGTATGTTTGTACAGTTTGTTTGAATAAGAAACATGTTAAAAAGTCAATAGCATTGTCTATTAAAACGGAGAGTGTATATTTTCATTATGATTTACTACCTCTGTCCTAAAATAAAGATTTTCGTCATGTAGTTACGGCTGCATGTACCACATGATACAGAGGCTGGGATTTTTATTTCATTATCTATAAAAATTTATATAGGGGAAATCGGGACAGAGGTCGTACATAAATAGGCAGGATTGAAATTTTCTTGAAGGTTTGACATAATTAAAACAAGAAGGGAACTAAAGTTTTAATGTAATTTTTCCCTAAACGTGTAAGTAAAAAATCCTTAACCAAAATTACCAAATCAATGACCTAAATCCCCATTCTAGGGTCCCTCCATGCCGGCTAAAAGCAACCGCCGAATTAATTGCACACACCTTCACTGGTCGATCTGCTCTACTGTGGCCATATTGCAATGCTCTACCAGTGGCAAGTATCGAACATGGGTTCTGCCAGTGCCAGGGCCAGTCGACTGTCTACATATCCAAGGCAGCCTTCTCCGCATCGCCCATTCAATCCAACGGGATTGTGTTGCTAACTTTTTTTTTTACAAGAAAGACAATTATGATCATGACATCTAAAATTTTGCGATGATATAGAATCGTCAACCACCTTAATCTAGCAAAAACTAAATTAAGATGAGTATTGTAAAAATCAAACCGTCTAGCGGAGTCGATTTAAAGATCAAAACCGGCCTCTAGGCCAATCTAGATCGATATAAAGATAACTATCTGTCTCATGGGCAAACCAAAAGTTTATGGAACAAACCTACTGAGGGATAATCTCACTTTCGTGATGAGAATGAACGGCTTTTAGTGCAAACCAATAAAAATGGACAAAACTAAACTAGAACTAGACGTAGATGTGTATTGAAAAAACCAATTTAATTAGCTAATTGTGTTAAAAGTAAATTGTATTCAATTGAACCAGCCTTACCCCTTATATAGGGATTGGTCTTGCCTTCTATAGGACTTTCTTTACGTCAATCTTAGGGTAGAAATTAATTAGAACTTGAAAAATAGCTCCCCACACAATGAAACCTGAGACCTGACAAAATTGGCCACATACTGCCAGTCAAACCAACCATACACAGCCAGTTAGACCAGCACTTTTTAAATTTTGACAATATTTTTTTACTTTGAGTCTTGTTGTCAAATTTGGGTGTTAACATATGCCTCCCTTCCTTTTTTTTTTTGAACTTCTGAACGTAAAAGCATAGAACACATGGTCTTAGGGCGATAATATAATTACCGGTCATATCACCTCCTTATGTCTTGCCAGACACTTGAGAAGTATTTCTCTAAGTATTTTTCATTAATCGCCCTCTGAAATCGTTTTCCTTACAAAATTTCAAGAAAATATGTATTCCCTCGAACGATTCCACCTATCCGATAAGGACCCTCCCAACTAGATGACCATTACCGAACTCCTTAGATCTAGAACCCAAAGGTAAAATCATCTTCCATACCAAGTCTCCTAATTGAAAAGATTTTGCTTTCACTCTCTTATTGTAGAATCTAGCTACTCCCTTTTTCTCTTTTTCTATCTCCTCTAAAGCTTTTAAACGTTTATCGGTCACATCATCAATATTGTTTTCCATTAATATTTTATACTCCTCAACCAATAAATCATCTTGCTTGATATATCTAAGAGAGCCAAGATTCACCTCTACCGGCAAAATCACTTCTTGTCCATATACTAACTCAAAAAGAGTAACCTTGGTAGCACCATCCTTAGATATCCTATGAGCTCGTAATGCTTCTGATAGCACCTCATGCCATCTCTTTGGGTGTTCCTCGATCTTTTTCTTGACTAACTTTAGCAAAATTTTATTACTCGACTCGGCTTGTCCATTAGCCTAAGCATAGTAAGGAGAACAACTTAACAATTCGATACTATAAGATTCGACAAAGTTTTTTTACCTCCTTAGACATAAAAGAAGCTCCTTGATCTGTGTTTAAAGTTTGAGTAATGCCGAATCTATGAATAATATGTTTCAAAATAAAGTCAATTACCTCCGTATGAGTCATATTCTTGAGTGGCACGGCCTCGGCCCACTTAGTGAAGTAATCCATCACAACTAGCATGAACCTATGCCCTTTTCATGACGAAGAATAAATTTGACCTATGAAATCCAAAACCCAACCTCAGAACGGCCATGGTTTGATAATAGGATTCAACACGGCGGCAGGCGCCAATTGAACATTGCTGAACCGTTGACAAGCCTCACATCCTCTATAATACTTGAAACGATCATCAATCATTTTTGGCCAATAGAACCCGGTTCTCCTAATCAACCAATTCATCTTGTGGGCCGATTGATGAGCTCCACAAACCCCTTCATGAATTTCTCCCATAGCAATTTTGAATTGATCATTATCTAAGCACTTCAATAATACTCCATATATATTTTAGCGATACAACTCTCCATCAAGCAAAGTATATTTGAACGCTTGCCACCGAATTTTTCGGTCAATCCTAAGGCTAGGATCTTCCAAATAATCTATCAAGGGAATTCTTCAATCCTCTTTTGAATCTAAGTGTCACGCCCAGAAATTCGCTAACCCGAATTCCAAGTAGAATGTGTATTAAAATCCCCGTCCAGGACCGGCCAGGTTATACAAACGACAAAGTTGACATACAGATCCACGTCTTACAAACATCATTAAAATCTCTTACAAAAACGAAGCGGAAAAAGGAAACAAGCTATTCTAGTTAACTAGACGCTCGCAGCGTGGCGACTCCACTCCACAGGCATCCTTGACGGCAAGCACAATCCTACTCCTCTGAGTAGCCTCCATCTGACACGTACTCTAACTTTGGTGTAGGGGAAAATGAAGCAAGACTGAGTACTACCCACTGTACTCAACAAGTCATACCGAAAAGGAAGTAATGATGCAAGGAATAACAAAGGAGGCTGAAGGGGTTATTTGCATAAAATACGCATTTAAAAAAAACAATAGTTGAAAGCGGTAAAACAGTTGAGTTAATTAATTAAAATTGAACCATCACTGTCCAACGCTACACCACGTTGCGACAGGCCCAAACCACCAACTGAACTACACCAGTTCCATTAGGTCAAATTATTAGAAGTGTAACTAATCACGGTGAATCTGGTTGATCACCCATAACCGCGGGCATGACTATTCGAATAGTTCTACTCTGATCAGAGGTGTACAACTGTACCCACAAGACACAGTCCCACAACATGTTACCATGCATCGACATACCACCGTGGTACACCGGAAAGGAACTGTGACAGGACCCTTCGCACAACCCTTCCTAACCAAGCACACCACACCTCAGGTTTCGCCCCCACCTTTAAACCAAGACAGGCAGCCTCCTCTTGTGCCTAGGTGAATCCGGCAGCTGATCAACGAGTAAACCCCCACCGACCCAACTCCATCACGCCCACCCTCACCTGGATGCGTTGGCTAGGAAAAAGCCATACTACAAGTCCAGCCATTACCCATGCTGGCTTGTGGAAAGTACGATATGTCTTCCAGGGTTTCCCGCGAACCGGTCCCTAAATGTCATGAGCACGACCATCAAAACCATGTTCTCACAACCCACCATTATCCAGGTTTTAGTTGGACTAATTATTTAATTATTCACAATTAACCATCATGAGCTAACCTCAAATAACCAACCTTAAGTAATAGTGAAACATTAATTATCCCAATAATGTGCTAATGTTTCTAGGCAGGCTAAGCATGTTCTAACCTAGTTACTACTCAAATTACCTCCCAAGCTATCAACGGAATCAGGTAATGGAACCATAAGGCTGAGTACAATAGGTAAATAAGCACATAAATGACATTATAAAACAATGCAATATTTAGAGAAAAATAAAGCATTCGTAATTTAGGTATAATATGTTCAAGTGAATAAGCATGACTTGCCTTGCTCTTGCATTGGATCGACCTCGGCAACAACCTCGAAGTAAACCGGAGAGTCGGAATTACCAGAATCTAAACGAAAAACAAAGCACACAAGCAAACAGGCTATAAGTCTACTGAAACAGAGAACAAAACCATTTTTAATGGATTCTAGACATTTTTATGAATTTTCTGCAACTTGAATGGACTCAAACGGAGTCCGGATGAATTAGTTATGAATTTTAGAAGATTAACTGTGTTTTTACTATAAACAGAAAAGTCGTTATTCAATTATTGCGCAATAAACCCTAGGGCTGACGTCATTGACGCCTAGGCTAACGTCAGCGGGGAGGGTCCCGGTCCACGGTGGACCGAGTCCACCGGCCGGCGGCGGGTGGCGTACCACGTGCCACCGACATGGTGCCGACGCGGCGGCCACGCGGCGCACGCGGCGGGCGGCGGGATGACGCGGCGTGCGCGCGGCGCCGACGCAGTGGCCATGCGGCGGCCACGCAGCGCACGCGGCGGGCGGCGGGATGACGCGGAGCTGACGCAGTGGCCATGCGGCGGCCACGCGGCACCAACCACGACCACGGCGCAGCCATGGCACGGCGGCGCGCACGGCGGCCGGCGCGGGCAGTGCGGGAGGCAGCGGCGCGGGCGACAGCTGGATGCAGCGGGCGACACGCGCGAGCGGTAGCCGAACGGGCGGCCGAGCGGGGCGCGCGCGGGCGGCAGCCGAGAGGAGAGGGAGAGTGGGATGTGTGGCGCTCACCGGAGGGGAGGAAGACGATGACGGCGGCGGCGCTAGGCTCATGGGAGGCGGCGGTGTTAGGGGAAAAAGGGAGAGGGGAGCGCGGGGTGGCCAATTTATAGGAGGACCGGGGCTAGGGTTTGGCCGTGGGCTCCGGATTCCTCGCTGGAGTTCGGCGCGGGAGAGAAGAGAGAGGGCGGGATTCGGTTGCGAATCTCGGCCCCTACGGCGCGGGGGAGGTGGCGCGGAGTGGGGGAGCGGGAGCGGGCGGCGCTGGTGACGTGGGGAGGTGGCTTGGGCGGCGGTTACGGGCGCGTGGGTGCGGGAGAGGCGGGCNGGCAGTGGCCGGCCACGGGAGAGACGGCCCGGGCGGTGGCCCCACTTGTCGGCGGCCCGAGAGGAGGAGGAACGCGGCATGGACTTCGCGGCGGCTCGGGTCGTGACCTCGGGCCGCCCTAGAAGGAGAGGAGGGGGCAGCGGGGCGGTGCGGGCGGCCTTGGGCTGGCCCGGGAGGGGGAGGAAGGTGGGCCGACGGCCCAAAAAAGAGGAAAAAGAAAAAGAAAAAGGGAAAAAAGGATTTCCCAGGGATTTATTTATTGCGATGGAGGTTTTTAATTGAATAAAATTTTTTCTAGGGCTCTAAAAATTCCACTAAAAATCCTGTTAATGTATTTTAATCATGGGGAACTCCAGAAAAATCCCTCCATGCCATTTCCACTTGATTAAATATATTTTTAAATTAGAATTTTGCTCTAGGTTAAAAAGGAAAATTTATTTTACGCGATTTATTTCATGAATTTTAACTTGGAAAGCAAACTTCGGGGTGTGACAAACCTACCCCCCCTTAAACGGAATCTCGACCCCAAGATTCGGCGAAGAGGTGCAGATGGGCGGCTTTCAACTCGTCTTCTCTTTCCCAAGTAGCTTCTTCCTTTGAATGGTGGTTCCATTGAACCTGACAGAACCTAATTACTTTACTCCTTGTCTTTCTTTCGCTGGTCTCGAGGATGCGGGTAGATCTTTCCATGTAAGTCAAGTCACCATCCAACCTCTATTGGGGTACTTGGTTGAATCGATGTATGTCACCATTCCACTTGCTTTGGTAAGATCTTGTAAGAGCTTGGTTAAAAGCTTGAGTGTGGTTAAAAGCTTGAGTGTTTGTGATATTTGAGCCTCCACTACCCAGTAGTTGACAGGAGCGTTCATATTCTTGTGTATGTTTCTTGTTTGCTACTAACCATGGCAGGGTTACGCAAGGGGATACAAGATGGTCATGTGCAACATCGACATTTTCGTCGAGACATGAGGAGTGATCAACATGATACATATGAGATAAGTGACGTTGTTCTAATAAAGATCAAATCTTCACTACCTTATTTTGAAGAAAATTATGATCCTCATGCTTAGATTAAATGGGAGCTAGCGGTTGATAAAGAATTTAAAAAGCATGGTTTGTCTGAAAAACATATGGTTATGTGTGCCTCTAGTGTTCTAACTAAAAATGTTTCTGATGAGTCGAAATATCTTTGTAGGCATAACAAAATACCTCAATCTTGAAAAAACCTAAAACGATATTTGATACATGTTTATGTTCCCATGTATTATGCTAATATTCTACTCAACAAACTACAATGTTTAAAACAAGATACTAGAACTGTTACTTCATATTATAGGCATGCTTGTTTATTACGTTGTGGTTTAGATGAATGCGATGAAGCTACAAAATTGAGGTTTTTATGTGGGCTTAACAAAGAGATTTAGGACATGCTTTCTTTTCAAAGTTATAACTCTTTTGCTCATTTGTTACAACTTGCTTGCAATGCGGAGAGGCAAATTGAGGATGTGAAGAAGCAACAAGTTGGACATGTGCCTCCGATTACTAATAATTTGAAGGAAGTAAACAATTATCAAAATGAGAAGAATGATGTACTTAAGAAGAATGAAGAGAAGCTTGAAACACCTACGATGTCTGAAGAAAGTTTTCAAGGTAATTTGAATGGTGTTGAGACAAATGAAGGTAAGTATTCTCAAGCCGAGCTACATAGTAGAGCAACTATTAGTGGAACCCATTGTTGAAATTCCTTTGTCATAAGTTGATTTATTTATTGTTCCTTGTGATAAAGAAGAGTTGCGTTCTAATGCTTCACTTATACCCATACACAACTAGTGAATGAACATGTCATTCCTCTTGTTAATTCTTTATGTGTTGATTTTAAGCTTGTCCACAATGCTAATGAAGTTCAGAAACGTGGATTGCTATCTTCTTTAAGTACTTTGAAATATGTTTTGTTTCATGACTTTTGTGAGCTCAATAATTTGAAAGAGAAATTATTTGCTATTGAATTGTGATGTCCAACTAATACTAAATTTCATATCTTTGGCAAATATAATGATACAGGAGTATATATGGTGCACAGAGTTTACATATATTTAGTATTCGAACCACCTGTAGCCATAGATCCATACTGCAAGTTAGAGAATTATAATATTGCCAATCATACTACTTCGAGTTTCTCTACTTTTGATGGGAAAAAACAGGTTGTTTTAAATCGACTACGCAAAAAACACCATATGAAAAAACTAAGGACGGTTTTCTGTAAAGAATGGGAGGATGATGTGACCGTGGCTACTATTGATATATCCATTGCTCACATCATAGGTCAAACGGAAGATATCAAGATCAAGTTGTCCATGTTCCGGAATCCAATTTGGCGAACTGTTAGTTACACTGCTGAGTTCAAACGGCTGCCAAATATGCATACGAGCTTCGTTTTGGGCCTATGAGTACTTGATGGAAAGCTCTCAGAGTCCTCTTTCCAATTGATCTAGCCTCATCTTCAAATTCTATCTCATTCTGCCGCAATCTCAGAAACAAGGTATCGCGTAACCTATAATGGGTCTATGGGCTTGTAACTTCATCTGGGACCCCGGGCCAAGTGGGGCCCAATTGGGGTGCTCCCCAACCTGGTGGACCACGATCCTAGGGACCCCTTGGTCATCCTCACACCCACTTAAATAGATAGTTACCCCTTCAGGGTTTCTCGGGTGTTCTAAGATTAAAGTTTTAGCCATTGCTACTTTACCTTGCAGTTACGTTTGTTGGCTAGACCACCTAATTACTTGTCTTTGAAACCCCAACTTATCGTGTGTACTCGTTTCCTATTTTCAATATCATATTGCTTTTATCTTGTTCTTGCTTGTTTCTTTGATTTGCTTGCAGGAATAAGGTTGATCTGCACTAGCAAGATCAACAACCCACGGAGAGGTGTATCGATCGCTAAGGCTTAACACCACAATGTCTTGTACGGTTATAGTCGGGTCATCAATGTTTCTCTCAAATCATACTTATCATCAACTCACTGAAAGATCAACACAACCAAATCCCTAGCATATTGAATGGAGCTTAGGGTTTATCATTTTTTGACAACTTGTGCCGTTTATAGCCTCCAATACTTATAAGCCAAATAACAAAGTATTATGTTTGGTTTGATTGTTTGTGCAATAATATTATAAGCAAACCAATGTTTCAAAGATAGAACTACACCTATATCCTGTCCCTCTTTGTAAGAAGAACCATCAAAATAAAGCTTCCAAGGTGCAACACTAAGCAAATAGACCTAATTATCATAAGTAATATTCACATGATGATCTACTATAAAATCAACCACGATTTGGCCTTTTATAGATTTCAACGATTCATAAGCCAAATTATATTTAATCAAAGTATACGCCTATTTGTCAATTCTCCCACCTAGAATTGGCCTTTGCAACATGTATTTAATAACATCGGTCTGACAAGAAACTATGCAAGTACTAGATAATAAATAATGTCGCACCTCGGTATAAGCATAGTATAAACATAAGCAAAGCCTTTCTATGAAAACATACCTTGTTTCGGTATCCAAAAGACGGCGACTCAAATAAATGATGATGTGCTCCTTACCATCTTCCTCTTGCATTAAAACAGCACCAATGATGTTGTCTTCGGCTCCAATATAAAGATGAAACATAACTCTAGCTTTTAGCGCTCGCACCATGGGTGGGGATGATAAGTACCTTTTAAGTCCCTCAAATGCCTATTGCTATTTTGCCTCCCAAGTAAAATTGGTTTCTTTATTCAAAAAAAGTATTAGAACAAAAGCATTGATTTTATCGACTAGATTAGATATGAATCTCCTCTATTAATTAACTTTACCTAGCAACTTTTGACCTTCCTTCTTGCATGTCGGCGCTTTGAATTCTCTAATCTTTTCTATCTTCTTAGGATCAATCTCAACACCTCTCTCATGCACCATGAATCCCAAGAACTTTCCCGCCGACACACCAAATGCACATTTAAGTGGATTCATCTTTAAACCATAACGGCGCATCCTCTCAAAAGCTAATCTCAAATCAACTATGTGACCTTCCATGTCATCCGATTTGACAATAATATCATCAATGTAGATTTCTAAGATAATACCTAGCAAATCATGAAAGATCAATTTCATTGGCCTTTGATATGTTGCACCGACATTTTTCAACTCAAAAGTCATGACAACCCACTCAAACAAGATGACAAATCCGGGACACCTAAAGGCCGTTTTGAACATGTCCTCTTCGGCCATAAAGATTTCATTATAAATGGCATTACCACTAAGAAGCCTATGGCTCTGTCTCGAAGCATTATTAATCAACATGTTGGCTATAGGCATAGGATATTCATCTTTAGGACTAGCTTTATTTAAATCTCTAAAATCAATGCAAACTCTAATCTTACCATTCCCTTTCTTCTCAACCGGAACAATATTGCACACCAACTCCACATATCTACATGGCCTATTAAACCTGGTTTCAATAATCAGTCTATCTCTTCTTTGACACGATCATATATGTTAGGATAAAGCGACAAGGTGGTTGTCTATAGGGCTTAGATCCTGATTTTATTGGAAGTCGATGCTCAACAAGCTCGCGGCTAAGTCCTGGCATCTCATGGTATACCCATGCAAAGCAATCAACATATTCTTTAAGTAACTCGATTACTTCGATCTGATAATCGACTTTCATGTTCTTATTTACAAAAGTCGTTCTTAGAATAGTTCCATCACCTATGTCTACTTCCTCTAATGGATCAGCCGATGTAAAACGTTGACCCAACATCTCTACTTCATCAAAATTTTCTATGGACTCACCAATATCGTTCTTTGTAGATCGATATTCTTGCACCCTCTTTTGCAACCACTCTAAATTAGCGTCATTATTTATAATGTATGGTTACATTGCCTAGTCATGCTAATAAAATCAGAGATGGGTACAAAGCCATCCTTAGAAATACTAATAAAATCATAGCTAGAAAGATCTAACCCTGATAAGCATTGAATATTCCCATATTGCCACTCAATAGAAGCATCGGCCATTGCAACTTTGGCCAATGTATCCGCTTGAACAATTTCAATCTCATTGCCATCCCATTGAATCAAACATTGGTGCAAGGTAGAAGCAACAAAACAATTTGCATGAATCCAACAATGACCTAAAATAACGCTATAGTCAAAATTTGCAACAAAGTGGTTGGCAATATCTTGCTCCCCATGGTAAGCTCCACAAAAAAGATCCCCTGCGCTTTCATTGGTTCACCATTGAAGTCGTTGAGAGTCATGTTGAGCGCCTAACTTCTTGAATAGAGAGTATGGCATCAAATTTACAGTGGCACCTCCATCCACCAACATCGTAGAGATCGGCTTCCCATCAATGTGCCCCTTGAGATAGAGTGGCCTCATATGGCAATTAGACTCATCGAGCTTCACAAAAACTGCATCTTTTGGTCCTAGTGAAAGTTAGGCAATTCTGGCCTCATCCATGGCACGAAACTCCATAGGCAATACACACACCACATTAATATTCATATCTTCCCTTGGCTCACCTTCATCGAAGTCGTCATCATCATCATCTTGAGCAATCACTGGCTTCTCAACCTCTAATGACTTAGGCCTCCACTCTTGCCTTGGCGGCAGCCGCTACTCATTGAACCTTCTATCTTTCAATGCTTCGGCTTTCTTTTCTTTCAACTCTTGAGTACGAAGACGATGTAAGCTCCTCTTTTGTGAAGTCATCAAATTCTTAGGCATCCCCCTTGAATTCAGCTCAGTTCTACGAGCAATATAATGTCCCTTACCAATTTTTCCTGACGAAGATGTAACAATCGCAACTCTTGTTGGACGTGCTCGGTCAGACCGGCCCCACGTGCCAGCTCAGCTCCTAGTCAACATCGGTCAGACCGGCCTGTGGCTGTCGGTCACACCGACCAAAGGGCCTAGTCAGACTGACGCTCTGCGCTGTGTTGGCTCCAACTTCGGTCTCCTCGCCTTGGGCCACCTTGGCTTCATCTCCAGTAGGTATTGGCACATCGTGCACCTTCATGGTAATCACCTCTGAAGTCCTTGTCTCCACTTGACACACTTTTTTCTCCTCTTTCCTCCTCAAACCGATTTTTGATTGAAACCGGCTTTTGTTTGGCCAAGATGACCGCTCATGCATTGACTTCTGTTGCTCCACCCATCCTTGATGAAATTGCATTGGCGGCATTGCTGGCATAAATTCGTACATTGGCGGTGGTGCCCCCCATGGCATGAACTAAGGAAAAGGACAACCCGGCGGCAGCATTGGACAAGGCCCCCATGCTATGATTTGAAGATTGTAAGGAAAAGGTGGCTCTAATTGCTTTGGTGATCGACCAAATCTCTCTCTAGAAGGTGATCTTGGTCTCTTCCCTTTGTCATAACATTTTCTAGCCTTTTCCTTCTCATACTTGTTCAAAAGCATCTCAAAAGACATCTTCGGCTTTCGTAGTGTTTTAGAGCTCAAAGCATTACTTCTATTCTCCTTCCATACGCCAACCTCTAGACTTTTTGGAACAATCATCTTAGGCCGAGGCTCTCCAATCACTACCTCCTTCCCCTTGGTAGACCTGTCTTGCTTCGGTCGAATCAACACATTTTTGTCATCAAAGTTAATAGTATTCACGAAAAAGGATTATGATCTAACTTCATCTTGGAACCCTCAGTAAACTTCAATCGTCCTTCATCTATGGCCAATTGAACCTGTTGACGAAACACTTTACAATCATTAGTAGCATGAGAATAAGGATCATGACATTTACAATAAGCACGGCATTTTATTTCTTCTAAAGATGGTATGACATGGCCTTTTGGTAGTCTAAATTGTTTTTCTTGCAAAAGATAATAAAAAATCTTATCACACTTGGCCACATCAAAGCTATACTTGCAAGGAGTCGGCGTCAAACTAGAGCAAACAAATGATTTATTTTTATTAGTCCATGACCACTCATCTACATAAATATCATGATAACCATCATTATCATCAGAATCACTATCAACAGGGCAATCGACAATACTAACATTGGGTTTCTTATCATTAGACCTAACAAACCTCTTAGTTTCTTTGACCTGGCTTTCTTGAGACAGAGCCTTTTGCATGAGTTGACTAACATCAAGAAACTATTGGCCATCTAATCTTTCTTTAATGGGAGCAAGTAAACCATTATAAGCAAGGTCGGCCAAATCTCTTTTAGTTATGTTCAAAGTAAAACATCGGTTTCTAACATCCCTAACTCTCTTAATATAATCAGTGACAGAATCATTATATTTTTGCCTAACTGATGTTAAATCAGATAACCTAAGCTCAGTTTCACCAGGGTAAAAATAATCATGGAATTTTTGTTCTAATTGAGCCCAAGTATAAATAGAGTTTGCCGGTAAAGAAGTAAACCATGTAAAAGAAGTACCGGACAAAGATATAGAAATCAAGAGTAATTTAAAAGCATTTGTGTTACTAGCTTCTTCACATTGTGCTAAGAATTGGCCTATGTGTTCCTATGTGGTCCTACTATTCTCACCATTGAACTTAGTAAACTCAGGAACTCTAAAACCACGAGGGTAAGGGATATAATCAAAGTAGTGAAGATACAACTTTTGGTAAATCCTAGACCGATTCCTTGGCTCAATTCCAAGTGCTTCTCTAATGATATTCCTTACATGCTCTTCCATATTCTCAGGCCTAAGAGGTGGTGGTGGCATAATATGATTATATTGGCCATATTGAACATCTTGTCGATGCCCTCCATAAATATGATTAGGATCATTGTAAACAATGTGCACAGGTGGAGGAATAGGTGGATTAGTGTTAGCAACAAGAGCTACTTGTGGATTAGGTGTAGGATAATGATGCAAAATAGCATTATTAGTAATGGGATCAACTTCCTATACTAGTATGATTGCGTCGGTCTAACTTGACCAGGGTCCAGTCTTACCGATGGTTAGATGTCAGACCAGCCAGATGGCCGGTCAGATTGGTGGCGGGTGGTAGCGTCAAACAGTCCTGAAGGCCGGTCTGACCGGAAGCGAAGTGGCCTGTCAGACTGTCCTGGGGCACGGTCAGACCAGCTGTAGAGCTAGGGTTTGCCTCGCTCCCGGCATGTTGTGCAACCGCTCCATCGATTATGCTATAGATGTGACAAACAGGGGCTTGGCTAGTACTTAGGATAGAATTTGGTATCCATAACAGATTCAATTCTTTTATATAAAAGGGAACTCAGAGCCAACTCAAGTTTGTTGTTAAAAGTAGCATTGATAGTCTCATCTATGGTACTTTCTACGAGTTTTTGAATTGGAAAACCAACGTCATCGGAACTTACCTCATCGAAGACGATATGGGGTAGAGGACCGGTCCTTTGAGAAACCCCTTGACAAGTCTTGATATAGCTTGCCAAAACTGCATCCTCCATCTCCTTCTCCCGCTTCTAAAGATCTTGGCGTTGCTCCTCGGTCAAATCATCCATGGTGATGGGTATGATGTTGTTTGGATCAACCTCACGCATGGTCATGATGTCGATCTAGTCTATCCCCAACGGAGTCACCAAAAATCGTGTTGGCAACTTTTTTGGCATGAAGACAATCACAATCATGACACCTAAAGCTTTTTGGTGATATGGAGTTACCAACCACCTCAATCTAGCAAAAGCTAAATCAAGACGAGTTTTGTAAAAAAACAAACTAGCTAGCGGAGCAGATTTAGAGATCAAAACCAGCCTTTAGGCCGATCTAGATCGATATGAAGAAAACTACCCGTCTTGTGGGCAAACACAAGGTTTACGGGACAAACCTACTAAGGGATAATCGCACTCTCGTGGCGAGGATGGATGGCTTTCAGCGCAAACCGATGAAGATGAACAAAACTAAGCTAGAACTAGGCAAAAAGTAGATGTGTATTAAAAAAATGATTCAATTGGCTAATTGTGTTGAAAGTAGATTGTCCCTAATTGAACTTGCCTTGTCCGGGTTGGTCTTGCCTCCTACAGGACCTCCTTCAAGTCAATCTCAAGGTAGAAACCAATTAGAACTCAAAAAATAGCTCTCCTATACAAGGAAACCCGAGACCCAACAAAATTGGACTCAGAGTCGGACTTAACTGGTCTAACCGGCCGCATACTGCCGGTCAGACTAGTCTACAAGCAGTGGTCTGACCAGCTCTGTGAAGGAAACCTGGCGCTTTCTAAATTTTGGAAATATTTTCCTACTTTGAATCTAGTTGTCATAGTTGGGTATTAACATGTTGCTATTTATGACTCTCTAAATGTCCATTTAAGCAGCTTGCTAAAAAGAATGAGAGAGTAATTTATGTTTCACTCCAACATTATTTCTGTTACACTTTCTAATCTGATAGTGGATCATGTATATTAGTCTCCCTACCCTTCTTGTTCACCCCATCCCCTCTCTCTCCTCTTCTTCACCCAGTGGTGGGGTACGGGTGGCCGACAGAGCTCACCATCCATGCTAGATTTCAAGTCGAGAGGATAGGAGCAGCGCACGGAAACTAGCACATGGAGACGGTGAGCACCATGGATTGGGGCATCAGCGAGGGCCTGGAGCTACCTGGGCCTTCATCAGACAAAGGTGGGGCAACTTGGGCGCCTGTGCAGCTACGGCAGTATCCGTGCTCTGATGCCTCTCTGGGCCACGCCTTCGCTGCCCTTCCCCTGCCATGGCCATGACAGGTCGCTGAGTCGGATGCGGGGACGATGACGGCACAGATTTGTGTAGACGGTGGTGCCACGGATATGACAAATAGAGGCAGCACGGGTTTGGGCAGCGGCAGGAGGTGAACGGAGCAGTGTTGCTTGGTCAGCTAGCGCAGGATCTGTTGCTCACACCGATAGGGGCAGCGGCGGCACTGGCCGGCGGACGACAGCAGTGGCTGATGCAAGAGGCAAGTGAGAGAGGAGCAATGCATGGGAGAGAGAGGGGACGGGGAAGAGAGATAGGGGCAAGCCCCACTGTTTGGCAATTTGAGTTGCGTGGCTAGTTTTGGCTTGTGCAAAGGGGAGTTTGGCTAGCCGTGTGGCTTGTCCATCTGGTTGGCATGTTGGAGTCAATTTTTTTGTCCAAAATTTTCAAATCTTCATTTGGAGAGGCATTTGGCCATGATGTCAGAGTTGTTCATATAAGATAGTGACAAGCATGGCCATGTTCCTCAAAAGGGTGCCCAGTGCATTTTTGCTTTGATCTAAGTGTCTTGGAGTTGCCACTAACATTAGCTGTTCCATTTGACCGAGTTCCTTCCACCGCTCCCTAGGTTAACACGGGTGACACATAAGGTTTTGGTTTCTATGATAGTAAATTAATGCTATGAAAACTACTCCCTTCGCCTCAAAATATAGCAACCCAGTGTTATTATTAGACACCATATAGCACATCAAATGTAACAACCCTCCCTCCAAAACCGCGCAGCCAGCCCAACCGACGGGCGGGTCCACTTACACATACCACCCCACTTACACTTTCGTCCTCACTTCGTGTAAAAGGGTTAACGCGGGAGTGATATGGTTGAAGGAAAGAGGCCTTATAAGTTGGTTCCACTCTTGCTAAACTAGCAAGGTGGTACTAAACATGCGCACACAGCTCTCATGGGCCACACAGGCCAAATCCAATTTGGGCCAGGATGTCACAGCAAATCTGGGCGGGAATCATTAGATATCGTATTTAACATGGGTCTCTTGAATGACCCAGGTCTTGCCTCTCTCCATATGTCGGTGACCCAGGGATCTGAGCCCTCTAGAGCAGACAGTGCACACCATGGAGTTGCCATGTATCCCCTGATCCGACTTATCACCCTTGTTTGGGATCAGTTTGGGGATGGCACGTGGCCCATCCTAGGTCAAATGGGAGGAAGGTCTTGGGTCCACGACTCTTCCCCATTTATGTTTGATGAGACGGTTATCTATCCCGGAACAGAAAGCATGGAGATAGGGTAGTAACTGCTATAGCAGTCGCCGGTCACGTCAACCATGTCGGTGGAAACCAGAGGAACATGGTTGACTACTGTGATGCCGTCAGGACCCATTATTTTTATTGTCTCTCAACAGGCATCAGGCAATGTCGGGTGGGCCCCATGCCTAGCATGGCATGGTGAACCCTGTTCAAGGCGCACCTGCATCGATTGAGTGAGGGCGCGTTGCAAACTGCTGCCACAGCCCACTCGAAGTGGGCCCCGCTCGAAGCAACCCAAGACCCGAGTGGAATGGGTGGATCAACATGGCGAGCTCTCGCCACGACCCATTCGTCATGGGCCCTATTATGGCCCACCACTAGGTTGATGGAGCTGGCAAGAAGAGGAGTTGCTAACAAGACGTACCACTAGGGATGCAAGTGGGCCGACCCGCCAATGAACCTATAGATCAAATAAGTGGTAACCTGTGGATTTTCGCGTCGTGGCATGATTTGCTGCAGTAGGGATGCAAACAGGTTCGACCCGTGAACCCATTTATAAATCAAATTAGGGGGTAATCCATAGGTCAATCTGTGGGTTACCCACTAATTTTTCCTATAAGTGGGTTTGCGAGTAGGCCCACTTGCATCCCCACGTACCATACACAATGCTGACACAAATAAAATCTTCCTTCGAACTACAGTCATGTGGTGTCCCCAGAGAAAGTATAATGGGAGAGCTTGGACCAAGGGAGATGGGGTTGGATCCTAGTGACTAAGGAGGGACTTCAACACATGAAGTCAATTTCTTAGGATACCCAAAGAGAAAGGAGGATGAACTACTCGAAGTAGTTGATAAACTTATAAGATCCTTGAAGGCAAAACAGAGAAACCACCACCACAACAGCGGTAGGGTATTACACCTCCGGGTGGCCTGAAACTATATGCATCTCCGCGTTCCTCTATTCTCTAGCACTAGAGAGGCCCAAGCCCATTACCCACATGTGACTTGCTCCTGGGCCAAACTCATAAAAGAGGGTCCGATCAGATCCCCGCTATGGGGGTCCCTTTGACACCATGTTAATTGCAATGCCACCTCAGTTTTTTTTATCTTACATGGTATATGTTGAGGTGGAGCACTCCATGGTTACCTTACAAAAAGAACCATTTTATTTTTCTTCTTCCAAGGAGTCAAAACTATTTCATTAATTCATTGAAATTTGAATCATTCCAGACACTACTAAAAAGTCACTTTCCAAATGGTTAAAAAGGATTTTCATAGGCGAGGGAACAGACCGCCTCTAAAAAAATACATGTAAAAAATCATCAATTTTAACAGGTGGTTTGACCCGTGCCTATGAAAATCGATTTTCATAGGCCCTGGGTCCCTAAGTCAACTGCCTAGGAAAACATTTTGGCAAAAGAAAAAAATGAACATGAATAGTACATGCAAGCATTGATTCTGATGATTACATCACTCCTTTGGTTATGCACAATACTTCTCATGTTGTCGTGCAAGTTCCAATCACTAGAGCTCGCGCCCGACAATTGCATTTACAGGTGAGCTCATTCCTAAGTACTTCTTCATATGAATTTGAGGATAGATTGCTACCTAATAATTTAATTATGATTAGTAACTATGGAGAAGACCAGGGAGAGAGGCTATGAGATGGACAAGGTCATCACGGGAAGTCTAGATGGAGGCCCAACTCATATCAAATTCGAGTCTACATTGGGCTCGAGCAGTCCGTGCTAAAAACGTTACCCAAGTCGCATTCAGACTCCATTTTCAATGTTCTACCGATATATGAAAATATAAGGAGACCACCTTTCCAGTGGGCCTGGTCTCACGTCAAAATTCCTTCTCAGTCAACGGGAATCGTCGAAACAAGTGGTGTCTAGAATTTCTTTGGGTGCTGCGTCACCGTCTTTTGGGTCGTTGGGCTGTGTATCGTGTTGGAGTCCAATAGGAACGTGTCCAGGGGTCCTTGGTTGACCATAGAACCTATATACTCAATAGCCGCCGTCATGTTAGGGTTGAGGTTTGTTTAGATTATGTTTCGCCGTTCATCTATTTATGGAACCCCAACATCAAATTCTTAATCAATCATCTGCATTTATGTTGCAAGTTTTCTTGTTCTTGCTTGTGTCTTCGATTCGCACATAGGGATTAGCCTTCTCGATGAGGTCAATCGGGTTTTGGCATGGTTGATTACTAGAGGAGACGTGGTGCTGTGGTTGCATGGTTTGGATCATGTTGATCGAAAGCCGGATTGTGTGTGTTAAGTTTCCACCAAATCGATAGCTATCTCTACATGATGGAACATCGAGCACCCTGTTACCATCATATTCAGATTCATATCTAGAGGGTACCGTTGACGCAAAATTCGTCGCACACACGAAGACCTGGGAGATCTGCTTAGCTTCAGTGCAGGTCCTATTAATCGGGTTCAAGGCATGCCAATTGGTTTGATCCTGCAACTAACAAGATAGATAACTTGACCATATAAGATCAAGGAGCCGATCGACCAATTGGGCCGATGTGATGTAACGAGGCCAGCCGATGTCGACAGGGTTTTGATCAATCGGCTATAGACTCAATATAGATTCAAATAATCAAATGAACAATGAGATTTATGCTATCATCGGTTAGAACTAAACTATGTATAATCATTAATAAACCATTCTTTATCCAAGACAATCTTCATAGATCAGACCGAGCTGAGATAGCATAAGATTGAAGTTAATAAAGTTAGATTTAACTAGTCATTATACAAGTTTTGATTGTAAGTCGATGTAACTCAGAAATTGCAAAGAGATAATATAATCTAAACCAATCGGCCAAAAACTAACATACTATGATAGATGTAAATCCATTGGTTAAAGTATACATCGACTAGAAATCCGATTTAAAGTAAATTGAAATGTACATCGGATAACCAACCGATACATATGATAACTAAAGCCCACAATATTGATAACTCATCGGCTAGAACTCTGATGAACGTTGCATAAAAACCTATCAATTTACTAGAATTAAACTTATTAGTAGCAATATAATAGATATGACCTAACCAAGACAATATAAGATTGAAGATAATAAAAAAACCTACTTAACCGATAAATCTACACGAACATGATGGATATAACAAATCTATGTAAAACAACAGTACGATTAGAGAAATATCAACTTAGCTAGAATATCGGACCAAACCAAGAAAGTCCTAACTAAGCCGATACAACTCTAAACAGTGATTGAGTTTAAGATAGAATCAACATATCAGATAGGCAACGCTTGCGTCAACCTGAATAGAATATCGGATATAACCGAGAAAGTTCTAGCCTTGCCGATACAAGCGAAGTTGATGGAACTTACTTTCTCGTCGGAGATCGAAGCCGATGCAGCCCAACTTGAAACTAAGAACTCGCTAAAATAAAATGTGGTGATGCGCTGAAAGTAAATGTATTGATCTGTGGAGATAGTTTACAAAGACCCCGGGTGTATGTATTTATACCATCGGGTTGATACTAGTCCTGATCAGACATGACACAGGTTTTCTAAAGATAGAAGGAAAAATACAAGTCATGATCGAACGCTAGATAGAACTTCCTAAAGATAAAAGTAAAGTTACTAAATCTTGTCTAATTAATACATAGAATTAAATTGTCATGCCATAGTCTTCGCGATTCTTTCTAGAACTCGATTTCTTCTGGATAAACTTCCATTTGTTGATTGAATTCTTTCCTTAACCAAATCCACTAAAGAACTGTACCAAATTTTAGTGTTAAAAGGTACAACGGCCAAATGCAAACATCAACAGTGGAAGTCATTGAGCCGCAGCCACTGTTATAGCCATAGCCAGACGCAGCAGAACACTCGCATCGCTTCGCTATTGGTCGTCGTGGCAACCCTCATCGCTGGGTCGCAGCCCTCACTGCCGAGCACTACCTTTGCCCAGTCTACTGAGGCCTGCCACCATCGAATCTGGAGTTACAGGGCTCCCCCGCCTCTTCCACTATTGGCAGATCTAGAAGCCGATGGACCTCTACCGTCACGATCAGATCCCGATGATCCCACCATTCCTCCACTGCTGATCTCTGACGCTTGGGAAGGGTGGTGGGAAGGTGCGGGAGGTTAGTGATGACCTAGATAGCGAGACGGTGCTGGCTTGGTGAAGTATCAACAATGACTGTGGGTACTACTCTGGCACGGATCTAGATCCACCGGCCGCAGCCGAGAACCGCCACACAGGATCCACCTCCTCCAGTGCCTCCACCCTTCTTCTAAAGAGGAAGCAAGCTCAAATCTAACCTAGCCTAAGGTGAGGGGGAGGAGAGACCGAAGTGAGAGCTCAATCACAGGCAGTTTAATTAATGACGTGTTGGTTTTTTCATAGGCGGTAGTATTAGGAACACCCCTGTAAAAATATCGTTATTTTTACACATGTCTTTCTTGAAGGATGATTTTATAGACGGTCCCTTAAGGGGTCGCCTTAAAGGATCGTCCGAAAAAATCATAGTCCCTATGAAAATTGATTTTTACATTAAGTCTGTGACCGGGCACCATCGGTGTATTTTCGAGTGCGGCTCTACCTATAAAAATAAGGAGTCTGGAAATACATGGTTTTTTAACTAGCGCCAGCAATGCAAGTTGTCGCATTACTTGCAGAACAATTTAATTTTGCAAAGTTAGATTCGACCATAGCTGCTATACCTGGTCTAAGGCGACAATATATGTATAATGGCTCCATTTTTCACTGGTTAGCCCCAAAGATTCAACCACGGATGATGCATCATCGTCCAAATTCTGATCCAAAACAAAATCCTACCAACCTCGCACGTGAGCTAAACAAGATATAGATCTTCAATATTTTTTTCCAGCAACTATGGAGATATTTCCAACAAGATCAAGAACGCAACATAAAATGCAATCGACGAGATGAATTTGCTCTCTCCTTCTCTGTGTACGTGTCTGTTGCAGTTAGTAAACGCCTGGTCAATCCGGCCACTAAGAAGGCAATAACAGATAGAGATCGTCGCGGCGAGCAATGCAAGAGATGTCGGCTTGACCACGCCGTTTGTAGATGAGAAACTGTAGTGTCCACATCGATCGATCGGCTGCATCTGCGTGAATTCATGCTAGAGCTGGACTCGCTCACTCAACTCTGTAAAATTAAGACCCGAACATAAGTTTTTCTGCTTTCACGTGACATGGTGAAGGATTTAGAAGGCCAGGCCAGGGAACGTCTATTTACGCACGCGCGCGGATTGGGATTTTTATTTTGCGCACGCTAGCTTCCCAGTAACTTCCTGGCGTGGAATATTCAGAGACTACCGGTTTACCTAATTTGCCAACATAAATAGAGGAAATTTAAGGAATTTTTAAACAATTTGACACTCGTACAGATTCTGTTTTTCCGTGCGGTCAAAATGCGTTTTTCCGTGCGGAGGTCTTACCCGTCTACACCCAGAAGTCTGGGAAAATAAACATTTTTGCATGCGGGCGGCCCAACCACACAGAAAATACATCTTTCCGTGCGGTCCATTTAACCCGACCACACAGGATAATCGTTTATCCCGTGCGGTTCAATTATACTGACCACACGGGAAGATGTATTCTTGCAGACGTTCTAGCATATGCTAGCCATTTGGGAAGATCTCGTACGCACTTGTACTTTTTTTTTGTTGTGTTTTTGAATGGTACACTAGCAAATCTAGTCGCAGTTATTCGCGCTCAATTTCAAACACGATTGAATTTTATAATGAAGATATCACAAGTTAAACCATATAAAACATCGATATATATAATTAAATAGCATCTATACATGTATACATATGAAAGTAGCTATATTGCTAGTGTAACAAATATTACAAGTTCTGTCTCCCTCACAAATAGTTCTTTTTTAATCTACTACATGTTCTCTCTCCCGCTCTCTTAGGTGTTTGAATTTGTCATCCCAAGCAAGCTCGCTATTAGGGTCGTAGAACTCCACTAGATGCTTGCAGATGTCGCGATGAATGAACCGGCATCCGTGCACAAGTTGAGAAGTGTTTTCTTGTCGAACCGGTTTGCGGTATACGGAATGCTCGAGAGCTATTGAAAATAGAAGAAAAATGATATGTGTTAAAATCAACTTAAACGAACTAGTTCGTATATATAATGAGCACGATGACTTACATCTGTCAACTCAGTTCTGTATCTCCCGCAGACTCTAAGCATCTTGCACACGTAATATCAGCATAGGCTAGTGCCGGGGGTTGCTTGTAACACTACGTAAGAATAATAGATATGCCAGTATTAAAAACTAACAATCGCATCATTAAGTTAATGAATATATGATCACATACCGGCCAGCGTGCCTTTACGAGAAGCTTTGTTCTCTTTTGATCCTTTATGACCCACCATGTCTTTTGTAATAGTCGTGTCCTTTACAAAGATAAAATATTTGTTTGAGGTAATTTTAAAATTACATCTAAGCAGTATGGTATGCAGGGGGTTTGTTTAAAACTTACAAATTCAGCAAGACAAAGAACTCCATGAACTTTTGCTCTTCGTAGTGGGCCGGATCAAGAACTACGACCAAGTGGTCCCTTGGATATATGAGGAATAGTATGTAGTGATCGCTGCAAACACGGTTTATGAATTACATAAGGCATCTGGTAGATATTTTGATGTGCTGTGATAATATATGAACGGAACGAAGGGGATGTTGCTTACGTTAGGTGGTATGGGACCATCAAGACTCGTTTGTCCGCGTGCATGAGCCTAGCTTGCCCCAAAGAAGTTGCCACCTCGACCCTCTTTTTCTTGTGCAACCTGTCGAGATATGCTTGTCTTTCCTCCGACGTCTTATCCTTTAGTTCCGGACCATCCAGATTTAGCCCTATAGTGTGGGCCGTCATGCAAACCCTCGTCGAGTTGCCGTAGCCTATTGAGGCCCCCTTTTTTGGGCGTCTACCCATTGTGACCTAAGAAATTATGCAAGTTAAATGACTTATAATTTGTTGGCACACATCCGCTAACAACAAACAAGAGCAAAAACTTACAGGCACCACGCGCCGACGAGGTTGATATCCATTTTATCCATCCTAAAGAAGGCGTGTAGATCATTGAAAGTGATGATAAAGTTTTCGTTGGGTCCCTCGACGAAAGCATTATCCGGGACCTTGACACTAATCATCCCGAGACCTTTCTCAGTTGCTCTTAGATACCATTCATGCAACAACCTCATTGGCCATGGGAGTTTGAGCATGACGTGGAACAGCAAGAACGGCTTGCCATATTCGTATACCCTTGGCACTTCTATAGAATCCTAAGATTGCATTTTGTCTGCATGACCTAGTACGCTTTTCTGTGAATCCGCTTGCGGTTCAGGTGGTCTTGGCTTTGGTGGACCCTGTCCCGTGAATAACTTGAAAACTATCCTCGCCTCATACTCTATCATTTTCTTCGATTTGTACGTGGAAACCATTTGTGGTATGAGCTTGCGGGCTGGCGAAGTACTTGGCTTTTGGATAGATGCATCTTCCTGGGGAGGTGGCACAGGTTGCACGAGAGCAGATTGTGGAGTAGGAAACGACTGATGAGCAGGAGACGGCTGTCGAGGTAGCAAAGTTGGGGAATCTGGTGCGGCTAGCTCTGCAGGTGGAGAACGTACTCTTTTTGGGGACGGAAATCTTGGTGGGATAGGAAATTTTGGTGGGATAGGAGATCCTGGTGGGGTTGGGGAATTTGGTGGGGATGGCGGTGCCGAGGGGCAGCCATCTGTGGCACTGATGGAGCTAGGGTCATCGACGTTGCCTATCCCGTGAGGATGATGTCTCGATGATGCCAAAGGATGAACTGGTTCACCGCATCTCCCAGTAGTTCTATCCCCTCTAGTGTTGGGATGTCTAGCTCCAACGACATTTGATCGGCATTAAACCTTCCCGCTTGCACCCTTGCGTAGTCTTCTGGAATTAGGTTGTTATGGAACTGTCTCCCTGGTATCACTAATCCGGACCCAACCTCCTTCGTTTTCCTGGCTCTGCCTATCGAAACGACAAGGCTGCATGGTGTCGGACCGGTAATAAGATCAACTGGGTAGGGTGTTGTTTCTATGGACCCGACACCGCTCGGGATCTGCACCGTCTGCTCGGCTTGAGGAACTAAGTTTGGGAAGGCTTGGGGATGTTGTGCGGCAAGCCTGTAGAACTGTTGAGTGACTTATTGGGTTACTTGTTTGGTGACTTCTTCACGCAACTTCGCTTTGTAGGTGTCTTGCTTCTTGTAACTTTTGGATTCCTTTGGAAACCCTACCTTCGAACTCATCCTTGAAGATTTTCCTCTTATCCTCCTAGAGTGTTCGGCAGTCCCCAAAGCAACAGTGAGCTCGTCATGCTCCCTTCTGGCAACGAACTCCCCTGTCTTCTCCTTCTCAGAGATCTGTTGGAGAGACATGGTCACATGCTCGATGTCGGGAGAATCGAAAAGCATATCACCCTCATCCGTCACTTGCCCCATACTTCATGCCCATATCCAGTTTCGAGTTCGTGGATTTAGGGGCTGGACCAACAACGGTTTGCCTTGCGCTGCAAACTTTTCCTCCATAGCTCGCCATTGGTCCACGTGACCGTCGTATCCACTTGACCCCAATCGGTGTGGATATATGTTTTTCTTCGCCAGGTCCGACATCTTTTTCCCCCTTGCCAGAGCTTTAGGTGTTGTCATCTTGGCCACAAACTTGTCCCATTCAACTGGCGGGATATTGCTGTATTTTTTAAATGGACATTTGTTCTTTTGAACATAATAAGTGTTCATGACAAACTTTCACTGTCGCCATTGATGGGCCATTGTACTCAACGCAAATTTTCTCCCAATGACCTCTGATCCAGGCGGATACACAAGGTACTTCTGCAGCTCTTCCCACATTAAATTCTTGATGTGTTGGTTCACGTCCTTCCACTCATCCATGTTCAGCTGCCCATGAAGTCTTCCCATCGTTCCGCATGTGCTACTAAACTTGGTCATCACGTGTTTCGGCTCGACGGGCTTCCCATCTTCATTCAGAGCAGCAATGTAGTAGGTCTCCTTTGGCAGCTGGTTCCTGCTCCTCTCACCATGTCGTTTCTTTGCACATTCTCCTCCACTTGCTGATGTGTCCGTTGGATCTGGACCCAATGTGGTTGTGTCCGCCTCTGCTTAAGCCCTGGCGGTAATCGGGCCGGCCTTTCGTTTCGTCCGATGCCGAGTAGCCATCTGCACGAATAAGCCATTAGATGGCTATGATCGGGAACGTTAACAAATCTAGAATGGTTAGGATTCTGGACTTACTACCTGCTCAATAGGAATATAATTAGGGTCATCCTCGGGTCGCTCGATGGCCATTTGCACTAGTTCTATTTCAAATGGGTCGCTCGGTGTGCGCCAAGATTCCTCGCTCAACGCCGCTTCATTTCCGACAGTTGCTTCGTGTGTCTCCGAGGGCAGATTGTTCGTGGGCTCTGTGCCTGATGTAGCTATGGGTGTTGGGGAGGGATGATTGACCGTCAGTTCTGTGCCCGATGTTGGTACGGGTGTTTTGGAGGGAACTTTGTTCTTCGACATTTTCTTCTATGTGGGTTTTAGAAGGGGGAAAATTTGCATCTCAATATATATTACTAAGTACATACATATATAGAAATTATATATACTATATGCGAATAGTGTGGTATTTTTTCTTAATTTTGTGCTAATTGATGTGATATTTGTTATTATATTAATTATCTAGATACTAAATACATTGAACATACTATAATTATATATACTACTATAGTATATATAATTACAATATATCCATCAAATTCATCACATATAACTAATATAGTATATCCAATTACTATATATTCATCAAACTTACAAATTAATTCATCACAAAGTCCATCTCTAAACATTCACAAATATAAGTAAATTCATCTATAAAATGCATATATATACATCAAAATTTCACATAGAATCATCACATCACATCACATCATTTTCAAAAGTACACAGTCATCAAAATTCACATATAATCATCCAAAATTCACCTATAATCATCTAAACATACATCAAAATAATTTCGTAATATATCAAAAACCAAAAAAAATAACACATACTAGGAGGCGACGACCGTGTCAGGAGGGAGGAAGACGGCAGCATCGTCGGGGAAGGAGGCGGCCATGAAGGAGAGTGGAAGGCGGCGGCGTTGATGGCATCGAGGTCGTCAGAGTGGAGGAAGAAAGGTGGCGGCATCGGCGGCTTCCTCACCGCCTGGGCCGGGTGAGGAGGGGGCCGGTGGCGAGGGAGGCGGTCGTGGAGGAGAGTGGAAGGTGGCGGCGTCGACGGTGTCGAGGGAGGAAGGCAGCGGCGTCGACGGCATCCTCGCCACCCGGGCCAGGTGAGGAGGGGGCCGGCAGCGAGGGCGGTGAGGGAAGGCGGCATCGGCGGCATGGAGAAGGGCGAAGGGGAATGCAGCAGTGGATCTGGGCGGGCGACAATTTGGGCAGCCTGGCGACGTGTTTTTGGAAACCTCCGGACATAGAAAACTTTTAGTTCCCGCGGGCGGCTTTATAGATGACACATCATCCCTTGCGGGTGACTTAATAGCCTGCACGTGAAAATGCTTAGCCCGTGCAGGTTACTTAAGCGCCCGCACGGGATAATAGTCATTCCATGCGGGCGACATAAGTGTTTGCACGAGATAATAATTATTGCGTGCGGGCGACTAAGACACCCACACACAATAACTATTATCCCGTGCGGTTCATGTAAGTGGACAGCACACATAAATAATTTTTCAAAAATATTTATGGTACACAATTATTTCTGTATTTCCTAATCTTTCTTTCTTTTAGCGGTGAAATAAATAAGACACTAAACACACAAAGTACCATAATATTCAAAAAAATACCACATATATAATTGTGTTACAAAATATTTTCACATAAACAAACCATAAGACATAAGACACATGTAACAATTTTTCGTCGATAAATAAACCATTACAAAATATTTTCTTTTCCATGTGACAACGACATCTCACATATTTTCACATATATAAATGATTACAAAATAAACTATCATTTTACACTTTTTACAACACTGTTCGTCCGCTTCTTGCAAAAGTTGTCTTCATCAATCTCGCTCTACGTGTTTGATCCGATTAGGAAGATCTGTGAATAATGGTACGTCGTCGTATTGGTTGTAATCTGACGTGTCTTCAATGTTATCAATGCCAATGATGTGTTGCTTTCCGGTATAGTAATATCCATCCGCTCGTCCGATGGGTCCTTCACATAGAAGACCTATGCAAAACGCTCAGCGAGAACCCACGGATCTTCCTTGTGTCCTAGTTTACTGTGTTCCACAACCGAAAGGCCGTAGTAATCGCTAGATACGCCTATTATGTCTTTAACCCATTGGCATCGAAGCTCTGGGATCTGGATGTTAAGGCCGTAGTCAAGCTCCCAAATGTCTTGTATGATTCCGTTATATGACTTCTTCTCACCTGTTGCGTCCAACGCCTCCACACGAACTCCACTATTCTGAGCTGCACTTTTCTTGTCCTTGCCTATCGTGTAAAACATATATTTGCCGATGTCGTACCCTTACCATGAGGTCATAAGGCTAATTGGGCCAGTAGCCAGCCTCTGCAATGCTTTTTCCTCAAGCGATTCACCGAACGGCAGGTTTTGATCCTTCAACCATTCAGGAAATTTGCGCTTCTGTTCCTTTGAGATCCAAGGAGCCGGTGTTCTGGCGTTGCAGGCTCTAATCTCGTTCATTTGTTTCTCAATGTACGGCTCGAGGATGGCGAGCTATTGCAACATGCTGCTATGTGCTTCCGCTACAGCTTTGTAGTCGTTATCATAGAATCTTTTCTTGCCTAAGGTCCCTTTCCCAGTTAACCGACCCTCGTGTAGAGCGGGGGTATCCCAATGGGTGTGGCATCCTTCATGTAATCTATACAGCACTCGACCACCTCCTCAGTTGTGTACCCCTCTATCATTGATCCCTCTGGATGAGCTCGGTTGTGGACATACCCTTTCAGAACCGACATGTACCTCTCGTACACCCGCATCTGATGTAGGTATAGGGGACCAATTTCGATAATCTGAGAGACGATGTGGACAATCAAATACTCCATCATATTGAAGTAGGATGGAGGGAAAAACATCTCAAGCCAGCACGCTGTCTCGATTGTGAATGTTTGAAGGGGGCCTAACTCTTCAGGATCAAAAACCTTCTGTGATATTCGATTGAAAAAGTAGCACAACTTTGTTATCACTACCTTAGTGTGAACTGGCTTGACCGTTCTTATAGCAATAGGTAGGAAGACAGTTAACATCTTGTGACAGTCATGAGCATTGTACCCAGAGATAGTCAAATCTTTCATGGATACAAGTTTTCTGATGTTCGATGAGAAACTAATCAGCACTTTGAAACTATGCAAGCATCTACAGAAAGCTTTTTTCTCTTCTAGTGTCAGTGAGTACCATGCAGGCGGAATATCGATCTTCCCATTTGCCAGCTCTTTTGGGTGAAGGTCATGTCTTATGTCCAAATTTACCAAGTCAGTACGTGACATTAGCCCATCTTTCATCTTACTCAGGATGTCTAGTAAAGTGCCAATGGTGCTGCCGAACACATTCTTCTCAAGATGCATTACGTCAATTGCATAACGAATCTCTAGGTCTTTCTAGTATTCCAGATACCTGAAAAATATTGAGTGCTTCTTGAAAGACAACGTATTTTCCTGATCCGTTGCATCTGTATTATCCTGATCCGTTGCTTTCTTCCTCTTGCCTGCCTTCTTCTTTCCCTTCCCGAACATGACCCTAATCTTCTTTGTCATGTTGAAGACTTGCGTACCAGTTCGTGTTTCAGGAGAAAGATCGTTCTTTACTGTCTTGTCGAATAATCTAGCCATCGCACGCCACTTGTGCCTCTGTGGTAAGAACCGATGATGACGCATGTACACTACCTTGCTTGAGGAGGTGAGGTACTTGTACGACGTGTTGTCGATACATATAAGACATCCAAACTTCCCCTTAAGCTAACCTGAGAGTGAAAAGTTCACCAACAGGTTATTGATGGTAACGAATATGATGGCACACAGAGTAAAATGTTCCCTGCAGTACTCATCCCACACTCGTAACCCTTCTTTTCACATTTCTTGCATGTCCTCCATCAATGGTTCAAGAAACACATATACGTCAATCCCAGGCTGTTTTGGCCCATGTATTAGGATAGTCAGCAAAATGTACTTTCACTTCTGGCAAATCCAAGTAGGCAAGTTATACATGTTGAGTAGCACTGACCAAGTGTTGTGTGAGTTGATTAAGTCACCGAACGGGTTCATTCCGTCCGTCCTCAAGGCAAACCTTACATTTCTCGGGTCCTTTGCAAATTCAGGTGTAGTGCATCAAAGTTTTTCCATTATCGAGCATCGGCGGGGTGTCGAATCATACCATCTATTTTTTGACCCTCTTGATGCTATCTCATCAACTCGGCATCGGTACGGTTTGAAAACAACCACTTCAAACGATCTTTCACTGGCAGGTACCACATCACCAAAGCCAGAATCTTTTTCTTTGCTGGCACCGATGAATCTTGGTCGACCACCTCTCCGTCTGATGCTCCATTGCCCGTCTTGTATCGACTCGTCCCACATGTTGGGTAACAGTCTAAATCCATGTATTTCTTACGGTACAATATACAATGATTTATACATGCATGAATCTTTTGAACACCTAGAGATAATGGACATATCAGTTTCTTGACTTGATATGTGTTGGTCGGCAACAAGTTCGGCTTAGAAAGCATAACTCTCAATAAATTCATCAAATCGTTGAAGCTAGTATCCGGCCATCCATGTCTGGCCTTCAATCTGAGAAGTTCAAGTATAGAGCGCAACACCGTATAGTCCCTGTCACATCATTTCGATTCGTTGTAAAGAAGGTCTTTCACTGCTTTTTCCAACACTTCCCAATTGTCCAACCCTCGTTTTGTAAATGTTAGGACCTCTGGTTCAACGTGCCGCAACATATCCTCCAGATCAAAATCAATATCTGCATCATCTATACCAGAGCCACCAAATTCCGGGATCGTTCCCTGGGACATGTGTTTGATTATAAAATTTTCTTCCGCATCAAAGCAAAAAAACATCAGCCTCTTCATTACGAACGGCGACTTCCCCGTGACAAATCCATATCTTGTAATCATCCTTAAATCCACGCTCTACATTGTGCCCCAAAATTTTCTTCGGGTCTTGCAGCATCTTTTCGTTCTTGCAATCAAAGCATGGACAAAAAATGTCCCTCCTGTTCTCCCTCAAAGCATGTGCCTTTGCCTGATCAACAAATTTGGATGCTTCCTTAAAAAACGCTAGATAAGTTCTTCTTGTGTCGTACATCCATGCCCAATCCATCTTCTAAAATACATCTCTTATGAGTCGAATTGTACTTTATTAAATCATATAAAAAACAATACAAATTAAACAGACATTATATTACTCTTCATGCGCTAGTGATTCCAATAACATTAATTTTTTTAAAAAAATTATAGATTTACAAAACTGGTATATTCGTCATATTCCACTGAACAAATTTGAAATAAATGGAGAAAACTAAACAATGAGTAAATTAAAGTACCATGCACTACTAAATAATATTCAAATTTATACATGCAAACAATATATTTAATCAATAAAAAATTGTCTATTTCCAAAAATAAAAAAATTATATGCTTTTATCCGATGAAAATTAAAATAAATGAAGGCATACCTAACCAAGAATCCATTAAAAAAGTATGGACTACTAAATACTTTTAAAAACATGCCATGCAAACAATATATGTTAGCTAAAAATAAAAAAGTGCATACACTACTCCATTTAGAAAAGTACAAATTTCATCGCATTGCACCGATAAAAATTAAAATAAATAGAAGCAAATGAAGGAGAACAACAAGCATGTCACCTTTTATATGGATCCCAAACAAAGATTTAAGGTTGAAAACCTTCACCTCTAATTTATGTCAAGTTTAGGAGAGACAAAATGCCAGGTTTGAGTGGGACAAGCTCGGGCTGGGGGCAATATATGCATGCATCATCACGTGCGGTTGTGTTAAGTGGCCCGCGCGCGATAGTAGAGATTATCGCGTGCGGTCGTGTTAAGACGCCCGCACGGGATAACAGATTATCCCGTGCGGGCGATGACCGGGCTCCGGTGGATCGGTTTTTTCAGGCGACGCCACTTACGACCCGCTTGGAATCTATCAGGGCCTCGTACACAAAAAGCTTTTCTACAGTAGTGTGAGCTAAATCTTAAAAGGTCACTCCTTTCAAAAGAAGCATGCTAGCTATATACCCACGAGCAAAATTTTTTGGCGCGAATGAACATGATATATTATACCACAATCTGCATAATTAGCACTACCATGTCTATACAAATATTATCACAGCCAGTATAACTTGTGGAGTGTATAACTTTGTAGATACTCGTTTTTTCATACAAAATTACCGATGTATGTGACAAGTTCAATGTTTATTGTACATGTGTGTACTTCCACATGCTAACGTTCTTTTATCATCACGTGAAAATTAAGCTAGAAGTGAACTGTATCTATTTCTGCGCAGATTTTAATTGTTTCCTTCTTTGACGAGACAAATTAGGAATGGTCAATCGCTTTCGGTTTGGTGGTTTTGTTTTTCCTGGCTCCGATACGGTTTGCTGTCAGCTGGCGTATAATATCGTTGAGACAGATCTGAGTTGTTCGTGTGTGTTCAAATCATCCACCTCGACAAATCTCAATTGTTCGTGTGTGTCTAATTTACTCTTAAAGGAATCACGCTATATATGATGTAGCTAGAGAGGGCTTCAACTAACTGCCATCGATAGAGCCTCGTACATGTGCTGGGAAGCTTCCTTTCTCGTTAGAATTATGTCACAACTAATGAAAGAGTAAAATAATTATAATTTAATATCATCAATTTGGTTGTATCACTACTACAAAAGGTGACGGCTTTATAGCTTTATAGGTACCGGTTTAATTGAAACCGACACCTATAGTATAGGTGCTGGTTCTTAACCTAAATCGGCACCTATAGTTGGGAATAAATGCCAGTTATTTAGAAAAAACTGACACCTATATAGAGGGAAGTATAGGTGCCGGTTTTAGCCCCAAAACCGACACTTATAATATATTTGTGTTGGATTTAAAAAAAAAGATACCTATACAAAACCAAGCCGAATGACATACACCCATCCAACCTAATATTCCACTCCCGCACGCCAAGCCTTATTCATCCATCTTTATCCCCTTCGCCCACCCATGGTCTCCACACCTCCCCTTCTCGCGGTCTCATCTCGCGCTCCTCGCCCACCTGTGTGCTCCCCTTCCCCCTCCTCCTCCATCGGTCGGTCTACCTCCCACTCCCCCTCCTGCATTAGTCTATCTCCTATGGTTGCTGCTCATCGTGGCGATCTCGACAGTGGTGGCTAGGTAGGCCTTCCGCATGAAGCAGCAGTGCGACAAGGAGCAATGCCTCAAGGAGGCGCGCCGGCAAGAGAATAGCCCCGACAAGGTGGGGACCTTTTGCAAGGACCCCATCCTAGAGACCTACATCACCGCCTACATCATCTCTGAGCTTGGTGTCTGTGCCCGACCTCCCCTCTCCTTGTGGCCACCACGCCCCCCACCACCCCCCTCCCGCCTACGCATGAGGAGAAGAGGACAGAGGTAAAGGGGAGCATGAGATGGAGATGGGGACGGTGGTGGCGGCTGGCGGAGTGGCACAGGGCAGATGGCGGTGTTATTGGTAATGGCGGGGTGGGTGTGGACCCCCTCCTTCTTCGACCTCGCTCCCTTGGCCGCCCTGCCCCTTCCTCCTGGCTGCGCTCGTGGTCACGTGCTTCAAGTTCCCTTGGAGGCCGTTGCATAGAGGCGAGTGGCAGTCATCCACTGGGAGACGGAAAGTTACAGCGACGGGTTGCGCAAGAAGGCCGGCGTCATTTTCCAGCGACTACTCTGCGTCGGACGTGTTGGACTCCTCTATCGGCTGTCCAGGTGTGTTGACTGCACCGCGTGCCTTGACTCGTTGTTAATGCAAAAATTTAGTAAAATTCTTTAGTGGATTCGATTAAGGAAAGAAGTCAAGCAGCCAATAAAAGTTTATCTAGAAGAGACCAAGTTCAAAAAAGAATAGTGAAGACCATGGCATGACAGTTTAATTTTATCTATTAATTAAGTAGTATTTAGTAATTTTTCTTTTATCTTTAAAAATTTGTCTACTGTCCGATCACGACTTGTATCTTTCTTATTATCTTTAGGAAACTTGTATCCTGTTCAATTAGGACCAGTATCAACCTAAGGGTATAAATATACACTCGGGGTATTTGTAATATATCTCTGGATCAATACAACTTTTAGTGCATCACCACCCTCTTTTTTGAGGTTTTATCACCAGTGAAACTTGGTACCTGACGAGGGACTGCATCGCTTCGATCTCCGGCGAAGGGGTAAGCCCTAAGTTTTAGGATCTGCAGATCTCCCAGGCTTTCGTGTGCAAGACGAAATTTCACGTCAACACTCGCCCTGTCTCCCCCTCCTCCAGGCGGCGGAAGCGTCTTCCTGTCGGAGCTCCACCCGACGGCGGCAGCACCTCCCCATTCCCCTTTTTTTATTATTTTGAAGATTATAGGTGTCGGTTAAGGTATCCCTAAATTGATACCGGTTGGAAAACAGGCATCTATGGTGGGTTCCCAACCAGGCATCTATGGTGGGTTCCCAACCAGCATCAATAGGGGTTATGTATTAGTGTATGCAATTGAATTGTCTGGTATATCACGTACAAATTGTTTGAAACTCTTTTAGTGTGTATTCAGAGGTAGATTCCAATATGAACTTTTAGGAAATACTCATATCATTTTAAAATATAAGATGTTTTTGTTTTAAGTTTATAGAAAAATTATATTAAGATGTACAATGCAAAATCAATTTCGTCTAAATCCACCATTCAAAATATTTTTATAACTTATTATTTTGGTGTTAAATATGTCGTGACGTATTTTATAAACTTTGTTAAACTTGAAGAAGTTTGAGCAAAACCAAAACCTCTTACATTTCTGTTACATTTCTGTTGGAAGTACATGTTGTTTAGAGTACACCCCTTACAATAGTTAAGACTTGAGACAATAAAGATTACTATTAACCTATCAAAATAATTTTTGTTACACTTCTTTCCTTTTTGCGACACTCATGTGCCGCTTTGGTGGTGCACCCGAACAACCCTAAATCCAAGAATTCTTATTTAATAACACTAGAATGTATTGAAGTTTTCTTCATTTTTATTAGTAGTGCATCAGCTTTGTTTTTACCTGCGCTGACTCCGCTGCTGTCTCCTACTCTTCTCTCTTTAGGCCCCGTTTGGATGGGATTCTGTAAAGTGATTCCTCCAAGAATCACTCGGAGCTGGCCAAACGGGCTTTTTCTCGTAGTGTTTCACGACCGAATCAGGCGGAACGATTCTTGGAAAATGCACAGCAGAGGAGAATCGGCGAAAAACCAGTTTCCCACCGGAATCCAACCAACGAAATAGAAAAATACCCCTTCTTTCCGACGAAATTACCCACCACTGCCACTGGTATACCCCCCTACCTCTTCAGCCGAATGCGCTCCTCCCCTCTCGCAAGCCCGAGAACCCCATACCCACTCCCGCAGGTGCGCCTCTCCCATGGCTAGGGTTTCTCGCTAGGGCGGCGGCGCAGGTGCTCTGAGCTCTCCCCCGAGCTGCGCCGGCGGATCCGGACTTCGGCAGCTCCCCAGCGACTCCGGCGACCTCGTTCCGCCGTCGACGTCCCAGATCCGCCAGCCTCTCCCGCATCGACTCCGGCGGGCCGACGCATCCAGCCTCTCTCCCGGCCTCTCCCCCAGCCACACCGCCGGGCCGCCACTTCGCCGCCTCCCTCCCGGCCTCTCCCCCAGCCACGCCGCCTGTGCGCGCCGCCGACGCCGACTAACATCCCGGCCGCCAGGTTAGGGCGGTGCCGACGCGGGACCCCGTCGACGCCGACTCCCTCAGGCTTGCTGCCAGCACCAACTCCGGCTGCACGTTTTTCCTCAATTTCTGCATTCTGGAATTTTCGGAGTTGTCCGAAAATTATTTTCGGAACTTCCGAAAAATTACAGAACCAAATTATTTTCGGAACTTCCGAAAAATTTTCGGACTGTACTACTATTATTTTTAATTTTTAAGTACTTGTACTAATTATTACTATTACATTAAGCTTTATCTAATTTATATAATCACTTCTGTTGTATGACAAGGGTATTATAGAGAAATTAACTGGAAGTCCCCTCCCTCAGAATCCTAATTCAATGTTTCTAGCCAAACGCCTAATCGTAGTGATTCTGATTCACTCCAGTATCTGATTCAGGAGAATCAGAATCTAGAATCCCAGAATCACAGAATCAAGAGCTCTACCAAACAGACCCTTAGTTTCAGCAAATTTTCCAGTTGGTAAGGCTTAAGAGGCCCCATGCCCATGCCTTAGTGGGTGGTATTAACTACCAAGATGAAATAACGCCCTGCAGTTATCCACGTTATCGACGTCACAGCGAGGTCGCTCTCCCCAATTCTGCATCCCCTAGTGCTACATCGCCTCCCCTGCGAACTCGCGCTCCACAGCGCCCGTCTCTCCTCCCGCTCTGCGAGAAACGGAAACCGCTGCTGAAGAATGAGAACTGAGAAGACTTCATGGCTATCATTAAGACAGTGCATCGCAAAACCGTGATCACATGCGTCATGACTTGGGCTCTAATTGGCTATTAGGCGTGAATGATTATATATATGTCAATCAAAAGGTTTACGAGTTAGGAGAAACAATAAAGATTAAGCTGATGCACGTAAAACGAAGAAGTCATTAGCATATGATAAATCAAATTTTAATTATTATAAACTTAACAAACAGATATATTTGATATTTTAAAACAAAGTTTTCGCACTAAACGTATAGTTTAGTAGTTTAAAAACGTGTTAATAGAAACCGAGAAAAAATCTAAATCTTGCTGGAATTTAGTTGGATACAATGTAGCACGTGCTGCAGGTTTGCAATTAATATTCGGAATTGCTAGATTTGTTGCGACAGTTTTCTTCCCTCGTTACATTCACAACTCTAATCGTTTGATTCGCTTTGCGATTTGTGCTGACCTAGGCCCACGAGCCCACTTCATCACGTCGTTGTCATGTTGTCAGGCCCATTAAAATAACAAGGCCCAAATATTTTGAACAGTAGCATTCTCAACTTAAAATGACAGTACGTGAACTCAGCTATCATTTAAAATTTACGTAGTGGACTTCATTAATTCTGCATCATTTTTTAAGTTACTGTATGAATCATTGCTATTTTGTACGTACATATCAGTTACATGACGATTACATCGTACTTACACACATTACACACAAGTTACATGTATAATTTTAATGTAGGCATATTGTAATTGTTTGTGCAAAATTTCTATATCTCTTTTTTTTTCCAAAAGATGTCCTATCCGCAAATTTAGCTGACTAATTTTTATGGGTTTATGCATATTTTTTTAAGTTCATGCGTATATGATGATATCTTTATTTCGAGGATGTTGGCACATCAATCATGTGAAACGCTTTGTAATCAGCTGCAGATCTTTTTGAAACTAATTAAATCACATCTCCACATTTGCCCCTAACTTAAGTTGGTATATGATGTGTTGGGCCTTTGTTTTTCTCAGGCTCTGGACCAATAGCTAATACCTCAATTTTTTATGACCTGTTTGATTGGTTAATGGGTCAGCCTATTATGCGTATTGCAGGCCCATTAGTGTTAGCCCGGAATATGATTGTGTTTTGAGCTGAAATGTTGCAAATCTGATTAGTAGGTTGGCTTGTCTTTTGTTTTAGCCCGTTGCGGGCCGTAAACATCAACGGAATTTTTTTTTATTTTTAGATTTTTTTTAATATTTACAGAAATATTATAGTGACGAAAATATTTGCAGAAATAGACTCTGCCGCCTTTCTCTTGGGCGGTAAACTAACGTGGCACACGGCGCCATGTGCATCTTGACAGCGCCCACAAGGCGCCGGGTGCACATTTTGCGTCTAGGTCCCTTGCCGCCGGCTATATTGCGTGTAGCCCCTTGCCGCCCTCTGCAAGGTCCCATCTCGCTGCCAACAGGCATTACCCATCTTTTTTTTTACAATAAGGTAAAGTACACTTAAAAACTTAAAAAAAATTTTGTTGATAAAGCTTGTTGATAATATTTTGAAAGTTCTATTGAAGTCGGTGGTTTTGCAATTTCATATTTTAAATAAGAGTTGATGTTGTAACTTATTTGTGGTATTAGTGTACGAAATTGATATTGTCCTATCGTAGTCTCGGTCGTAGAAACATTATATGCACTGAAACAAGGAGAATTATGTCACGTTAAGAAGTAGTAGTATAATTTGAACATGATACATCTGGTTACATTGCGGTTACATAGATAAGATTAGATTTGAACTAGAAGAAAGGTAGTGCAAGAGTTGAACACTACAACGATATAGTAATGGGACAACGAAACGTGACATTACATGTTTGACTAAGTTAAGTTGTCCGATAATAGCTAACCCTATATGAGGATCCCTCTCCCTTCTCAAACTGCGCTTTAGTAAACCTGTCTTGCTCTGGCAATTCAAGCTACACCACACAGGAAGTTGGACAACTTAGAACATTTTCGGTGTCTATCCATTGTCTGTATTGACATCTTCTTGGCGGTTCCTGGGAGAAACGAATAGACATGAAAGCGAACAAAATTAGGGAATGTTGTGATAAAATAAGGATTCATGATAATCAAAATATTTTCACCATGAAATCTTCGTCTAGAATATTTGGGCAAACAAAGAACCTCTGACCCAAAGTACTTGGCTTTATCGAACTGAGAACCTGACAACGATCACCGCATGTGCATTTTGGACAGGCATCCCATGGAGGCAGTGCGCCCGTTAGCACCCGCCAGTCGCACTGTTGTTCACGACGTTATTATTCGTAAGCTTCTTTTCTCTACAAGTATTGCTCAGTAGTTTCTGATGAGAAATACCAGCGTCCTTCTTGTAAACAAGTGGTCAGGTCGAGAACGGGATTTTTTGGATCAACCCACTCGATGTATCCACAAGCCGTAGCGCGGTCTGACGAATAGCTTTGGATGAAGAATAAACAATCGCTCATGCAAACTGAATAAGCATATGTACAGAATGTAATACCTCACGGTCATAGTTAGGGCACCTAAAAAAACGCCTTTCTCGAATGTCTGGATTCATCGAAGCCATTAGTTGGCATCGGACACCGCAAAGGCAGAGAGGCCGCTGGCACCAAGGCGGGAATAGGTATGCACAAGGATCGCTACGCCAGTTGAGATCCTTAACGCCCCGGCGTCTAGCTATTGCCGAAAGCTGGTGGGATGAAGGGTTGAAAGGGTCAATTAGGCCTAGAGGGGGGGTGAATAGGCTAATTCAAAAACTCAAGTAAATGCGAAAGCAGGAATTTTTCAAATTTCAGAAAAGAGCAGAGTAAGCGCACTTCAAAGTGAACTCTAGATCTAGCTGCCTACAACAAGAATATGCTAGCTCAAACAGCAACTAGTCCTATAGCAGCACAATCAAGCAAAGCTAGAGGAGTGAGAAAAGAGATATCACCAAAGTTGTAGCAAGATGAGTTGTTCCCGGAGTTCAAATCCTTGAGGGGATTCTACTCTCCGTTGAGAGGCTCACGAAGAGCCGGGTCTTCGCTAACCCTTTCCTCAAGAGGTTGCACAAAGCACTTCTCCTTCCAGTAGTGATATCTCTTACCTTTTGGAGGTGAGATCCGACCTTCACAAACTTCTCCCAGCCAACCACATGTAGATCGGTGGCTCGGGATTGACACCTAGCCACCTAGGAGTCATCAACCTCCAAGAGTAACAAATGATGCAAAGAACTCCCAGAGATGATGCAAGTGCTCACAAATCTTCACAAAGCCAACAACAAGCACTCATGCAAACTTGAATCCACAACTCTCACACACACACCAAATCCAAATCGAGCATGGGTGAGAAGGGAAACAAGAAAACAAGGCTCCAAAGTGAATCATGAGATGAACAAGCCAAGGGCATGAAAATATCCAACATGTCCAGCAGCTCTCACAAGTGGAGACAGTGGGCTATTTATAGCCACAGCTCCAGATCTGCCCGTTATGCACAATAATTGCATTTTTCGGAAATTCCAAAAATTAATTTCGGACATATCCAAAAATTTTTACAACAGTGAAACAGTGAAGCCAACTGAAGATTTTTCAGAGATTCCGAAAACATTTCGAACAAGTCCGAAAATTTCCAAAACCAAAACAACCTTTTGGATATTTTTGGAAATTCCAAAAATTCCTTTCGGACAAGTCCGAAAATTTCCAGAAGCAATTTTTGGTTCGTAGACATTTTTCGGAAATTCCGAAAGACGATTTCGCACAACTCCGAAAATTTACCGAAACTTACTGTCTTCACTGCCATTTTCGAAAGTTCCAAAAAGTAGTTTCGGACAACTCTGAAAATTTATAAAACCTTATTTTGCTTCTAGGTTATTTTCGAAAATTCCGAAAATCATTTTCGGATAGCTCCAAAAATTTCCAGAAGCCAACATTGGTTCTGTCTATGTTCGAAAATTCCGAAAATCGTTTTTGGACAACTCCGAAAATTTTCAGAACACAAAAATTGAGGAGCCATTCCGCAGTTGTATCACACGCGAATAAAGGAGGTTGCATCGGTGCGACCGAAAGTACTCGTGCATGCGCCGAAAGGGATCGTGCTTTTGTAAAAACTAACAGCGAAGTGTAGGAATGCGAGTCCTGAATATCAACAACATATTCAGTCTACAACCATATAGTACAAGTATGTAAAAAAATAAAAAAAGAGAAGTCTGCTCTACTGGCCCTGCCCCGCACCGCGACCCCACTTGGTCCTCCGGGCCTGTGCTCACACGTGGTCCTGGGAGTACGTGAAGCAATCCGGTGGGATAGCACGGGTAGCACGAGGCTCTAGGAGCAGAGTGAAGGGCGACTGCTCCTGCGTATGCACCAGCGGTGCGCCTCCCAGCTGTGAGGGACCGAAGACGTCCTCTGTTGACTCCGGGAAGTCGAAGTCACTAAGGTCGAAGTGTGTGGTGGAAGCCCACCCATGCTTGGACGATGTCCTAGCAGGACCCTACCAAGACATGCCGGCCGCGTGTGACGAAGTCCTGGTGTCCTGCCAGAACTGCGTAGACAGCGAGGCCGACGCACCTGACATGCCGGCCGTCTGTGACGAAGTCCCGGCATCCTGCCAGAACTGCGTAGATAGCGAGGCCGACGCACCTTCCTGTGACGATGACCATGTAGCCTACTAGGAGTGGGTGTCCTGCGTCGTCCCGAACTGAGCGAAGCCTCCACATCGACGACGAGACCCTTGTAAGCTAACACATAAATTGCATATCAATTGATTGCCGATGTACAAATAAACCTTGAATATATGTACCGCCGAAGGGAGGGGGTGTCGGCCTAGGAACGTGCACAGCTGGACGAGGAGCAGTCGGTCGGGGTCGCACCTGTGGTGCTGCGTCTGTCTGAGCAACGTCGGCAGCATGACAGGTGAGCGCACAGAGAATTGAGCGCATCGAGTCCCGTATCCGCATGTACGTCAACAGATGCTCGTGTGCGCCCACCTCAATCCCCACGCCTAACCGTTGGATCGCCGTTGAAGCATCAACGATGACCCTGTTGCACTCAACGACCTGCATGGTTAATTTGAACATAAATATTCGTAACATTTGACCAACAGAAAGGCTTATGAGGCGATGGTGCGATGTAGGGTACTCACCGCACGAGCGAAGTCCTGGTCGCGGTGCCTAGCGTAGAGGTCTCTGGCGCTCGCGGCGTGGGCCTATTGCTCCATCGAAGCGAAGGTGACCCTAGTACGGGTGCGTGGCTGGTACCAACGTAGATACGCCTGGTACCCCTCCTCCTTGCGTGGCTCTCCCGCATGGTCCACGACCTCCTCGGTTGCGAGCAACCAGTCGTCGACAAAAGGCCCCAACTTGGAGGGCCAGTCACCAGCTGACTACTGACCCTTGCGCGAGTACCTGCAAATTAATGTATCGTATTAGTGCGAACGACAGACAAACCAAATTATTGTGGACAGGTGGATGTTAATGCAACATATTAAAGCGTAGTAAAATCACTTATCGAGGAACAGCAGCTGTGACGCTCATCGAAAACGATACTGGAAAGGACTGACGGAAGCCGAACTGCCGCATCACGCGATAAGGCGCGTGAGGCTCAACGCAGATGTCAAAGACCATTGGAACCGTAGTCATCCAGTACGCCTGGTCCCTCATGCAGAGTGTGGACAGGCCTAAGAGCGCACGACTGTGGATAGCGACGGCATTGTAGGGCTCCCACACTACGTCGGTCAACAGAAGGTGGTCGAACTCCATAACAAACTCCGTGTACGACTGCCTAACCTGGACATGAGCCCATCGGCGCTGCAATACAATAAGGTCGATGTGACGTACGATGAACTTAGCAATAGTAGTATAATATCAACGAGTACTTGCGACGTACCTGACGCCAGCACCACAGAGTACCCATCGTTGGGTAGTCGACCGCTGGTCTGTTCTCGTACAGCGATGCCTCATACGGATGGTGGTCCACAAGGGGGTGGCCGATCACAATCCTCTCAGCCGCCCAAATAGAAATGAAGAAAGGGCACCCACCGAAGATTGCGCTAGGGTCCGTCCTGGTGCAAGCCTCACAGAGGCCACGGTACTGAGCCGCTAGGAACACGGAACCCTAGCTCCACTGAGGCACCTCGCCAACCGCGGCGTCGGCGATGCTCTTGGCATAGTGCACGAGCCCCTTGTCAACCGCGTGCCCGTGACTGCCACAGAACATCACCTACCCAAAAAGCCACAGCAAGTACGCCTCCAAACAACGGCTGAAGGAGTACTCGTCGGCCTCATTCTGTAGCTAGTCGACCTGCAAGCGTTGGATGAAATGTTAGGCACCTTACAAGTTACATACATAGTACGCTAGTCACTTCTGGTAGAAAGAACTCACAGTGAACTGAAGCAGCCACCTCTTCGTAGGTCCGGTGTTGTGGTGCTGTTGCAACGGCTCGAGCGGTAGAGCTGGTGTGCGCTGTACGGGTGCGAAACGTGCCGTCAGATCGTCCTTCTAGTCCGCCCCCATGTCAACTGGCCCGACAGCGTCTCCCGCGAGCGGTAGACCCAACAAGTACGAGACGTCCTACAGGGTAGAGGCTATGTCACCGCACGGCAGGTGCACAGTGTGCGTCTCCGGCCTCCACCGGTTGACCAACTCTATTAGGAGGGACCTGTCTGCATCCCAACGTCTGGTCAGGTCGACGTCGCCATTGGTGGCCTCCACCAGCCGAGACAACGGTAGGAGGCCGGCCTCACGCAACCTGCAAACGTAAAATAATACATCATTTAAAAAATTAACACAGCAAATCCATACCTCCCAACGAAGGAGTCGTCAACCTGAAGTCGCTCGAGTGACGACCTTGGCCGGAACGTCCCAAGCTGAGCCCCCTTCACCACAATAAGGTAAGACCAGTGGCGGTGATCTATCGCCGGATCAAACAACTCAGGTGTGTGCTGATGCGCCATCTCTGAAAAAATGTGTTACATGTTAGGGCAAGTAAGAAGGTAATAATATAATCGTAAAAACAAGTTATCTAAAACGGAAGAATACTTATAGAAATATCAAAAAGTATAGGTTATTTATAAGATAACTTTCATAAGAAAGGGGCACATAATGAGAATGAAAAAACAGACAACAAAATTACAAGCCACAAAACATAAAGACATTACATGCGGAAGTCTAACAAATGGTTCGCAACACAACACAATGTGAACACATCAATAAGTTCAAACAAAATTACAAGCAAAGCCTTTTGTCAACATAGAACACACGAACTACACCACGTAGCCGGACGTTCCACGAGGACGTCTAGGACGGGGTCGACTTGAAGTAGCGCCTTCACCCGTAGGGCGAGCTCCATCTGCTGCTGATCTTGATAGTCCTGCCTCCGCCGCACTTAGTTTTTCCTTGTCTTTAGGACAATACTTGTAGGTGTGGCCACGTTCATCGCAATTGCTGCATCGCTTCGCCCTACTTGCCTCCGACTCGTCCATATCGTTGCGGATGCGACGAGTCTTCCTCCTTCCAGCCTTGTCTCGGAGTTTTGATGGGTCAGGAATATAGAATATCGGATTGTTAATCTTTGTGAACTCCCCAGCTACACCGAAGCCAAAAATCTCGCCACTCCATGTGTGACATATTGCTTGCTTAGAGAAATATTATGACACATATACTCCATCTTGGATGCCACACTCCGATGCCGCGGCAATGACATGGGTGCATGGCCTGTGGAGCAGCGTCGGCTTTCTACAGGAGCAATGACACGTGCCATCGGCTTTGAGAACACACTCCTGCTTTACTCTCTTACGGTAGATACCCCTGCCTGCCTTACCTTGGCAGAGTACCTCAAACCTGTGCTGTTGGGTACCTTGCACTAGAGCTCGATGTTTCATGGCCTTTGTACGCCACTCCACTAGCTTTTTCTGCATGAAAGTTCCAAATAAAATGTTGTTGTTCAGCATAGAGGGAAGAACTGCTTGGAACCACTCCCTAAAATACCTACATGTCCCATGTAAAATGAACTCCACTATACCAACTAGTGGGAGTCCACGGACACCGCTCATCACCCAGTTCTAAACTTCCGCCAAATTTGTTGTCATTATACCATATCTAGCACCACCTGTGTCATAAGTCTTCGCCCATTTCTTTTGGCTTATTCTTAATCCATTGAGAAAATTTCCGAATCTGCTCCCCAGTTCTTCTAACCAATGTTAGACTATCTGTTGGGAGAGCTCCGAATGCTTGAGAAGGGCCAGGAACGGTAGGCACTGGTCTCGCTGCACGCTGATCACTGCATTTGCCTGTCAACTCGTCTGACCTCTTCCAACGCTCGTTGAATTTTTTCTCTTGGTTCTGATTGCATAGCCTCTTGAACATGTCCATCAGCTCCTTGTTCTTGAATTGCTTGAAGAAATTAGCTCCCATATGACGCATGCACCACCTACTCTATACATCTTCCCACTCGCCAGGGTATCCACTATCCATACTCTCAAATTTTAACTCTTCTATCGCTCGAAGCATACCGGCGTGCCTGTCATGTATTAGGCACACATTGGACCTCATACCAACAACTTCTTTTTTAACCAGATGGAGGAACCAGTACCAGCTGTCAGTGTTCTCACTCTCAACAAAAGCAAATGCCAAGGGCAATACCTGATTGTTCCCATCTACCCCAATTGCTGTTAGTATCTGGCCCCGATACTTCCCGATCAAGAATGTCCCATCAATGCAAAGAACTGGACGATAGTGCACGAATACCATCTTACATGCATGTAGAGCTAAGAACGCTCTTTGCAGCACAGTCTTGCCAGGATGTTTAATTGAGGGGAATGTCTTGAGTACACAAGAGCTCCCAGGGTTTCTTTGTTGGATAACAGATAGCAAATGTGGCAAATTGTCGTACGAGGCTTCATAAGTTCCAAATCTCATCTCTATTTTCTATTTGGCCCTCCACGCCTTGGCATAGCTAATAGTATACTTGAATTTCTTTTCGATATGTCGGATTATTGACTTTGGTTCATATGTCGGATTGTCCACGACGTGTGCATACATCTCAGATGCAACAAATGCACATGTAGATAACATGTATGCTTCAAAACGACTGACACTGTCCAGTAATCCTTTCATTTTCCCTTATAGGCGTGCACTCTCCAGGGACACCCATCTTTTTCCTTAACACACCTAACTTCATATTGTGACCGGTTAGACTTGACAACCCAAAACTCTCTATGAAGTGATACTACAAAATGTTTCATCACCTCCTTCATATCTTCTCCATTACCATACCTCGCTCCCTGAATAACCTCATTCTCTTTGTACTCCCATCTCACATTTTCCCCTTCAGAGACGACCAGACTAGAAAAATCATCACTAGCCCATTCGGCTGGATTTATATTGTTTTCGTCATCATCTGATGAATCATCTTCCTCTACACGCTCGTTGTCACAATCCTCTCTTTCCATTTCGTCCACAATGGCACCAACAATCTCTCCCTCATCAGCCACTCCACTAAGTTCCATGCCTACTGGAGCTACTACACCATCTTTCTCTGGTGCGTCGACCTGATCCACTCCAGTCTCATTCACTTTAGCACTTGGCCCCTCGCCATCATCCATGTTCATCTGCACACTTGGATCCTTCGGATGAACATACGGAAGCATAGCTAGAGGCCACCCGCGTTGCAATGCATTCTTTACATACCATCTCCACATCCGAGAGTTTTGAACTGGCATTAGTTCCCAATAAAAACCCTCTGTTGCCCAACTTACTACAACATAGATTGTAATATCACTTGTCTGTAGATCAACTCCCAAGCCTCGCATCAACCGTCTTTTTATAGAAGGTACATTCCTCTCAGCTGGTCTATCAATTCCCCTTGCTATTCAATAAATTCTGACAGATCAACCCTAGTCGGCCTGTAATGAATGTTTCCTTGATCATGGTATAGTTGAAATATAAGTTTACTGGACATATCTGTAAAGTAAATTACTAGATCATTATTTTACGTAATAAATGACTACAGCGTAATATCTTGTTTGCAATATACCTTAATTTTTATATATGCTATTGTAATGCTACTTAACAATATTTAAAACTACAAACCTAATAACTATAAATACTACAGATCTACTAAGTTACCTATATCTAACAATACAAAGTTCTATAGTACCACAGCTAAAACCCTAGTTCATATAATGCATTTATTCAACCAAAGTTCTACAAAAATACAAGTAAAATCCTAGTTAACATCATACATTTAGTTACGTATATGATCTAGGAATATTACCTAAAATCGGAGTTTCAAACCGGCAGGGCTTTACCTCTTCTTTTATTCTCCTCCCTTTTTCCTTTTTTCTGAATATGGAGAGGTGAGGGGAGAAATGGGGGACAAGTGCAGGACGGCAGGCCTTTTATAGGCGATGGGGCTTGCCGTCCTGGCAGAGGGCGGCAAGGGGGCCGCGTGCAAAATTTCCAGCTCCACTAAACAGCCGTCCCCCGCGCGTGTGCCACGTCAGCTTGCCGCCCAAGTGAAGGGCAACAGGGTCTATTTCTGTAAATATTTTCGTCGCTATAATATTTTTGTAAATATCAAAAAAATCTAAAAATAAAAAAAATTCAACGGTTGATATGTGTAACCAACTGTCAAAAATATGACTATTTTTTATCCTAAAATCTGTCGACTATTATTTAATTAGTCCCCTATTCACCAAGTAGTCGGCATTTTGTTTGTTGTTGTCAACGAATCGGTACTATTTTTTTTTCGGCTCGTCAGTGTACTAGCAAACTACTAGTTTAGTGGACTTTTTAAATAATTAGGTAGATTTCTTGTTTTTTTCAACTGCATGCGAAGTACATTTAGAACGGAACGGTTTATTATGTAACCCCTCCGGATACAGCGGATATAGAATAGTAGAGATTACATGATGAGAATTTTTATGGTAAAATATACAAATAATATATACTTCCATTATAACAAGGGTATTTAAAAAATTTGTCATAAAATTAAAAATGATATTTTAGTATTTTTTGCTTTAGTGCCTAACTACCATTTAATTATCTCGTTGTGGTAGTTAGCGGTGGCAGTGATGGCGTGCGTGGACTTCCAGTGGCTGTCGGTGCCTCGTCGTGGTGAAGATGACAAGGAATAAGGAAAGGGATTGATTGGAAAAACTGGCTACCATTCTTGTTGGAATTGATATATGGGCTAAGGCCCACATGAAAATTAATTTTTTGAAAAATTATAAAAGCTCACCTCATAGAATGACATGCATAGAGAGTTTAGTATCACTTTGCTTATTCTAAAAGAGGAAGACCTGAGGATGCTCTCCTAGCTAATTAAGGTATGTATGGTTAAAAGAACAAGAGCAACACGCGCGCGCGCTCGCTCGTCTGCCAGGTCAGCCAAGCCAGGCGGCGCGCGTACATGACATGCGCGTGAATGGTTCACCAAATTAGTTCCTCATCCTTACGCAAATGCAGTCTCCTTTTGCAGTTTTGTTTTGCTGCAAAAATTCGGTTTAGTTTTTGAAAACACACCGAATAATCCGGTGCGTGGAGCGGCGTGGAGTCCAGATAAGTTACGCACGACTTATCCAGTTCGGTTACGCGGAGTGGAAATCGTGTAGGCGCCCTAATTAAGCGTTGTGACATCTCTATATAAACCGAACCGTCGTCTTCGCGCAATGTACGTGAAATCAATTTAGGGTTTTGCCTCCTTCGTCTACTCCGTCCCGTTCGCCGGCGTGCACCGGTAATCGGGAGAGCAGGTCTCTGGAACCTTCGCCTGCGACGTCCTGCACTGGGAGAAGGTGGCAATAAGGTTTTTGAGATGTGTTTCGCGCGACTGCTTGCTGTTCATCCACAACGGCTCGTTTTCCTCTTCATTCGGGTGTTGCGCGTCGTCTTCAACACCTCGTACCACGAGTCATTTCCGCTGTACAGCCGAATTTCCTGAACTCTTGGTACGCATCAAACATGTTTCGCATATTTGATCTGTTTATGTTTTACAGTCTAGTTTACATGTGTAGATCGAATAATGTGATTATGTTAGTTTGCTGCAATACCATGATTTATTTATAAAATAAATTAAATTACTATGTGCTTATATTCAACCGTTGTTTCACTATATGTACTGTGAATTTATAGAATTTTCACCACCTAATAAGATAGAAAGATAATCTTATCCCTTAGTATTTTAAACTACAATCTATTAAGTAGCAGGATAAATCAATCTAAACCCTTACATCACTTATAGTAACTTATAGTAACAGTATATACTATTAGTACATTGTAACGTAAAGATTCTTTAATGTTTAAAGTAATAAAAATATTAAAGAATCTTTAATGTTTTTATTACTATACAGAGGATGAGACTCTCAAAAATTTTTTTAAAATATATGTTTTTATTCTCGAACTCGCAAGAAAATACGGGTTTAGAATTCAATTGCAAAAATATACAATCGTAGCTACGCAGTAACACGAGACCGTCGCAGCTGTGACGATGTCGCAGGGCGGCGTTGCGTGCGAACGAGCTCCGCGGTTTGGAACAGCGAAGACGTGACGATCTCGCGCTTCACGCGGTGTCGCCGCAGTCTCTTCGGTTCAGCGGGACCCCTGGCAGTCTCGCTGTTGCCCCGCCTCACCAGACATTGGTGGGTCCTGTGCTTCAACAGCGACAGCGGTCTCACTCAATGAATCCGTGAGAGGAAGGAGCCTTCGTTTTCTCAGGACGCGAGACCGGCCGACCCTAATATCTTATTACCAAGATTTTGTTTAGTTAGACGTGTCAGAAGTGAAGTTTGATGGGACAAAATCTGAAAATATACTTTTTTTCCGATGCCGCGCGAGTTCGCTTCAGGGAGTAGCGAACTTGCAGTTTAATCTACTACTTCATTTTGTTAATTAAGTGGCTGTCAAGTTAATTAGAAATTAGAACGCTAATTAAACCATACTGGCAGCCAGTTTGCAGGTTTATTTTGTTAATTAATTGTCTGTTAAGTCAATTACTAATTAGAGCATTAATTAAAAAGGACTGATCAAGTTAATTTTGTTAATTAAGATACTACTGATGCTAGACAGTGGGCGCGGCTCCAAACCCGAGTCGTGCTTGACCGTTTACACCCTCGCCATCCGCGCAGCAGGAGGAGACAACCATGGCGAACTACCTGCCCGTTGCTCTCGCCGATTCAGCCAGGAACTGGCTCACAAGCTTACCAAGAGGTTCGATCGATTCGTGGAGCGAGCTTTGGGACCACTTCATCGTCAATTTCCAGGGCACTTACGAAAGACCCGGGACCCACTTCGATCTCTACAACGTGATTCAGAAACCCAACGAGTCATTAAAGGACTACATTCGGCATTTCTCGAAGAAGCGAAACAAGATCCCCGACATCACCGATGACGTCATCATAGCTGCATTCCAGAAAGGCATCCGCGACGAGTTGCTGATCGGCAAATTTGGACGTAGGCCTCCGAGGACGGTCAAGAAGATGTTCGAAACAACTAACTCCTACGCCAAATCAAACGATGCAATTAAAGCCTCGTGGCAAGACAAGCATAACAATTAAAGCCCACCGTGGGGCTCCATTTCTGTCGTCACCGGTGAAAATATCAGAAAGCTAAATTATCGTTAATTTTCTTCTTTATATGATATTTTCTTTTTCCTCTGTCTCACTACATCAACTGGTACTCCGTTGAGTAGTGAGTCGAGGGCTACAGATGTTATATTATATTTTTTCAATAATTTTTATAATGTTTATCTCAATTGCTTGTGAAATAATCCGAGTAAAAAAGTGTCGATCGAGTTATGAAACTCTATTTCCCTATGCTTTCCGTTTGGTTTGTCGATAGATAGTTGCCCTTGGGCCGAATCCTAGCACCGGGGGCTCATTGGATGGAGTGTATAACACAAGGTGCTAAGTATTACTCGGAAGAAATCAAAAGCATAGAGATAAGATAATTTGTTTTCTGCTCTAAATAATTACGAAAGTACCCGAGTAGTAAATTCTGATTTGTGAAACTTTGTTCTATTAATGACGAACTCACATTAATGACTAGTCGGGCAGAGTGTTTAAACGTGAGTAGTCATCTACTCGGGGAAATCAAAACCAACAAGAGGAGAAATACATACTTATAAATATTTTAAATGCTTGAATTTTCCCCAACTACTATATTTGCATCAGACACTACTCATCCTACATGTTTATACTGCAGGATCAATCAATTATACATCATCGTCAGCCTGCCTTCACCGCCGTCGACAGGTGTTTTCCGCCTATACGATTGATTGGTGACATCACCATTGTTGGGCGTCTATGACTTCATCATCGGCCTACCTTCGCCGCCGCCAACTGGTGTTTTCCGCCTACACGGTTGATTGGTGATATCGCCGCTGTTGGGCGTCTACGACCTCATCATCGGCCTGCCTTCGCCGCCGCCGACTGGTGTTTCCGCCTACACGGTTGATTGGTGACATCACCGTTGTGGGGCGTCTACGACCTCATCGCCGGCCTGCCTTCGCCACCGCCGACTAGTGTTTTTGCCTACACGGTTGGTTGGTGACATCACCGTTGTTTGGCGGCTATGACTTCATCGTCGGTCTCCCTTCGCCGCCGCCGATTGGTGTTTTCCGCCTACACGGTTGAATGGTGACATCGCCGTTGTTGGGCGTCTACGACCTCATCGTCGGCCTGCCTTCGCCGCCGCCGACTGGTGTTTCCACCTATACGGTTGATTGGTGACATCACCGTTGTGGAGCGTCTACAACCTCATAGCCGGCCTGCCTTCGCCGCCGCCGACTGGTGTTTTTCGCCTACACGGTTGATTGGTGACATCACCATCGTTCGGCGTCTACGACTTCATCGTCGGCTTGCCTTCGCCGCCGCCGACTAGTGTTTCCGCCTATACGGTTGATTAGTGACATCACCGTCGTTTGGCGTCAACGACTTCATCGTTGGCTTGCCTTCGCCGCCGCCGACTGGTGTTTTCGCCTACACGGTTGATTGGTGACATCACCGTCGTTTGGCGTCTACGACTTCATCGTTGGCTCGCCTTCGCCGCCGCCGACTGGTGTTTCCGCCTACACGGTTGATTGGTGACATCACCGTTGTTGGGCGTCCATGACTTCATCATCGGCCTGCCTTCGCCACCGCCGACTGGTGTTTTCTGTCTACACGGTTGATTGGTGACATCACCATCGTTGGGCGTCTACGACTTCATCGTCGTCCTGCCTTCGTCGCCGCCGACTGGTGTCTCCGCTTACACGGTTGGTTTTCACGCCACCGTTGTTGGACGTCTACGTTTTCATCGTCGACTAGTTCTATTGCCTCTACTTCACAAGCTTCGTCACTTCACCAACCACAACGTCTCCAAGAGCGTCAACATGACATCCTCAATGCGTATCTTCACTCAAACAATGGCTACTCAATGATAAGCTATAGTTCTTGACTCTATAATCAGTTGTTTCCCAACTAAGCATAGAGTCGGGGGCTACAGAAATACAAGACTCAAAATCTTCGCTCCAGAGCAAGCTTTCTACTTCAACGACTCCAACATTTTCACCGATAACTTTGGCTCTCAGTTGATACTACAGTCTACTCCAAGTTTTTCAAATTTTGATGGATTATTATCATCGGCACCTTCGTCATCGGCATTATCTTCGTTTTCAGTCAACTACTGTCAACCAAGTTCTTTGCTTCAGGAGTTTGGGCTTCGTGTACACTAAAATTTGACTGGGGCACCAACGCCGCCATCTTCATCAACATCTTGCCATGTCTCTTCGGCATTATCTATTCTGCTACTGTTGATGGACAACTTTGTCTCTACAACTGGTTATTTTTTCTGCTACGAATCGTCATCACCACCAGTTGCGTCTGTCACAGTTGGTTGGCCTATTACGCCGCAACTGATTAGTATTTTTGTCTTCATCGTCCGGCTATATCCGTCGTTGCCGACTGGTGGTCTCGTCGTCATTGCTGGTCTACGTCGTCGCTGCGGATGTGCGTCTTTATCTTCAATACCGACTTGCCTTGGTCGCCAATGACTGTCGTCATTACTGCTGGTCACGTTTATCACCGCCGACTATTTTCTTCGTCTTCATGGTTGGTGGATTTCGCCATCGCTGTTGATGGGCAACTAAGTCTCCACCACCGATATCTTCATTACCTTTGATGGGCAATTTTATCTTCATATTGGTGGTCTCGCTTCCATGCCGATGGCATCAGTTGCCACCAATGGATAACCTCGACTGCAACAGAAGGACAAGCAACATGCTCGGGGGCTTAATAGCTCTAGCACGAGGATCATACCTTTAATTTGGACTTATTCTGAATATATGCAACATGAATTCATGGCCGCGAGCTTATCTCCTATATTCATGGTCTGGATCAATGATTATTTCCCACAAGGGTCACAAACTGAGTTTTTGCGCCAGTTGAGATTAAATTATCAAATCTATTTTGGTGCATCCCATGAGGGATAACCATTCGGATCAGAAGATGAAGCGGCGGAGAGGACGCCGGCGCTTCAGTAACTTTTAGGGTATCGGTAGGCTTTCTCGTATTTAGGCCGAGACCCATGAGAGGCCTACAGCCCATTGTTCAGGTGTGGCTAGACACGTGTCTCTAGGGATTTAAGCAGATTTGCCCTGGCAATATGCGCGTGTCTTATTGCCCAATGCCTTTAAAATCCTTTCATAAAGCAGTTACACAACTTGTTGAAGGTTGGTACAATGCAACTTGGAAGGTGACAAACAGTAAAGTTTTTTGTAACTATCCTGGTAACTTTTTTATAGGTTGCAGGAGTTGTTTGGTTTTTACAAAGCATTTGATTTTATGATTATGTCAATGCTTTTCTGCCACCTTGGTGTGCTTTTTTGATTAAGACCGATATTATGGCTGGAGTTATTTAATATTTGGGTCATATTTTTCAGATGACTGATGAATTATTAACTCAGATTTTCTACCCATGAGGGTTGGCTGAGTTGTTTGTTCTGAGATGACTCGGGAAAACGACTCGGATAAGCATGAGCTTGCCGAGTACTCGGAATTCATTATACACTATGCCTTGATTATGAGGTTATATGTTATATGATTTTTTATGATTGCTTTTGACTTAGGCTAGGCATTTATTTAACTCAAAAGAGTATGATTATTATAGTTCTTGACTATATGCTTAGTTTGTTTAACTAAACACATAGTCAGGGGCTACACCTAATTAGGTGCATCAGTCGATGCACCTAAATATCTATTCTTAAAAAAATTTTGAGATGTTTTCAGCCCTTCACAGCCTTTTTTGGATAATAAAACACTCGGGAGATTCAGGTAGAGATGATGGAAGAACTCGGCGATAGAAGCACTCGGCTAGGGAGTCACTCGGCTGTGTTATTCTAGTTCAAGGCAAAGTTATCTCGTCGACTGTGAAGGTCTCAGGTGCTACTGTGAAGATTATGGGTACCGGATACCCTCACGACTAGCTTATCCGACTTACCATAGGGGATAGGTTATAACTCATGATTATGTAAATCGGGTTATGACTTGAGTGTTACGTTACCATTGAGATAAGGTAACGGCTCATAGTCTAAGGTTGGTAAGATTGAGGAGTCTAACATAGAGTATGATAGGGTCTCCGACTTGTAAACCCACCCTCCGGGACTATATAAGGAAGGTAGGGTGTCCCTTGAGGGGCAAGAGATACACATAGCGAAAATAGACGACTAGAGAGAAAACTCATGAGAGCACATATTGAAAGAGATCAAGAGATCAATAAATCACTCAGCGGATCGAATCCCCGAAACAGGAGTAGGGTATTACCTCTCGTTAGAGAGGGTCTGAACCTGTCTAAACCTCTTTGTATACTAACCCATCGTGTTTGGCGCTTGACTGCTACCCCCAATTTCTTATTGCCGAAACCAAGTTTCGACATTTATTTTGTTAATTAAGTGTTTGTTAAGTCAATTAGTAATTAGAGCATTAATTAAAAAGGACTGATCAAGTTAATTTTGTTAATTAAGATACTACTGATGCCAGACAGTGGGCGCGGCTCCAAACTGAGAGACCGTGTCGCGCTGCACCAAAGTACGATACCACTCCAAACTACCTCGCTCTCTCGTCGCGTGAAACCACAGGTCCATTCACGCGATTGGCGCACAAAACTGTCGTGTTGTCAATGCCGTCGTCATTCTCGCGCTTTGGTTGGACAATATTTCCTCGGTTTCGCACTACGTACAACCGATAACGTGTCCGTTTCATACCACCACCATGAGAACCACGGTATCGCGCTATCACCCCACGATACCGCATGTTAATTCGCTAATCCATCGCGCGACGATGGTATACATTTGCAAAAGAGATTTCATCTAGTATATTTCTGAGAAAAAATTGGATGAATAATATATTTTAATTTTTGTTCTGAGACTACTCTTATTTCAATCGTTTCCTCTAGAGTACAAATAAGCAGCTCCTCTTCTCTTTATATAACCATAATTTATATATGAAAGGTTAGGTGATGGGTCCAATAAGTATATTAAGGCTAGGCTTTCATTGGCTAAGGCAATCTGTTTCCTAACACTTCCTTTTGGGTACTCACAACATGATGTCTATGTCTCATCAAAACTTCACAAAACCTAGTGGAAAAAATTTGAGAAACATATGTTGCATGGATTATCTCATTAAAAACTTTGATAAGAAACTGCATGAAAACTTGTTCAAGCAAAAAAAGAGTAAAAGGTATAAATTCTTGCTTTGATTTTTTGAAATCAGTTTTGAGTACTTAGATTCTTCAGATCAAATTTTGCTAACAGAGTGGCAAAATTATTTCCTTGAATTTTGTATCTCTTTAAGTTAGAATTATATTAAACTCTTTGCTAATGTCTTATTCCAAAAAGATAATACGAGTGATGATTCAATGGTCAAATCATGCGTGATTTTTTCATGACTTATAGATTATCTATAGTCTATTAGTATCGTTGTGATGCACATCTGATTATCTCCTAGATGATGGTTTTGGGATTCGACATAGTTCGAACCATGTTGCTTGCAAGAAATGGTGAACTTTATGCAAGAAACCTATGTATTTTCATATTATGTTATACTATAGTTTCATTCTTCATATGTTGTTGGCTTACAGGCCTAAGCAACATTGATGTGGACCAATTTATCTCATAATCATTTCAAAAGAGTGAGCTTTTTTTTTCATTTGATGATATTCAAATCATTATCTTGGTTGGGCCTTTTAATACTTGTATGTGGATGCCCAATCCAAACTTTCTTCAAATGTTCGCTATCAATTATGCATAAACTTGCAGGTTGATCTTTTAGTTGATTTTTCAACTTCCAGTTGACTGTCAATGAGTTTTATTGTTTAAATAAAACTTTGCCCATAATAGATTTCATGGTCAACTCCTATTAGTTGTATTAGTTGTATGAGACTCTATGTGAATATCCGTAGACATACAAGGATATACAATTTCCTTATGCCTTTTCTTCTTACTTAATGTTTTGTTATATGGGCATGGTCCTTTTAGTGTAATAACGTTGGTGTACACTTCAACTGCTGGTTTTCTTTCTTATTGGGAAAATATGACATGCCTGTTGATGGGAAGATGGGAAGATATGTTCTTCCTTGATGATTTTCTTTCCCTTCGATTATTGGGAGTACTTTTAGGCTTTGTACTTCACCTTACCTTCCCAACTCACCTCTCTCTTTTTTCGCGCGCACGCTTTTTAAACTGCTAAACTGTGTGTTTTTTTAAAAAAATTTCTATACGAAAGTTACTTTAAAAAATCATATTAATCTATTTTTCAAAAAACTTAGCAAATACTTAATTAATCATGCGTTAATGAGTCACTCCGTTTTACGTGCGGAGAGGGTTAGTTCCCAACCCCATCCAACGAACACACCCTTAGTGACTATAAGTATGATAGTTCCTTGTTGTTTCATTTTCACCAGACGTCTCATGTTACTTTAGAGGCTTAAGGAGCTAGAGTTCTTATGCTATTATTTTTGCAAGATGAGGGATACTTTTTCATTCTTCGGTATTTCACCCTCCTCCGATGCATTACAGTCGTATAAATACAACTTATTCATACTCTCTAAATCACAAAAGTAATAAAGGACGATAGGCAATTTTCATAATACAAGTGTACTTATGATACTTTACATTCCTTAGTGCTTGATTAAGTATGCATTAATCTCATCTTTTAACCATTTTTTCTGACATTTATCACCTAAGGGTTTATTCTCTGCCCCTGAATAATTGGAAATAGTTCTTCTTTTAGTCAAGAAATTTAGGCTATGTGTGTACTTCTGTTCAAAGTTTCTATCTTTCAAATGGAGCTCATACTACGGTCATGGGATATTCATATGTTCCAAGGGGCCACTAGTTGCATTCTTGAGTGGATGGCACATTTCAAATGGTACAAATATTGATAATCCGCTACATTTAGGGTTGCATATCCATTCATGTGGCGGGAATCTCAATAACGGTTTGGCGAACCCTTTTAATCCGTACTTAGTATTTAGTCTGTTGTTGTGGATGTCCGGTACTTAATGCTTTTTTCAATGTATGCTAGTATGCGTGATCTTTCTATATCGATTTGGCAAAAGCATGGTTTCGAAAATAGACACATTTGTAGCTATTTTATAAGCGCATTATATACCAAAATAATCATTTCATAAGACTAAATATATGCCTGTAAATATTACCCGTTTCTTTCTATTTTGGGTATGCTTTTAAAGTGTGTAGGGTATGGATCAATTTTCTTTGGTTCATGACATGGTGGTTCGTGTTTGAAGCGCGTGCAATGTTCGGTGGTACGCGCGATCAAAACGGCTATGGGTATGCGACTGATGTAGCTACGGCGCATGGCTGATTGTACAAGGTATGTGGCTAGCGCGGCACGGTTCGACCAACACACGGTACGCTGGGGTTGCTGTTTGGTGCATACCGTGGCATCCACCACACCGCGCTGGTGGCGGCATGGCCAATCAACTTACCCACGATCCAAGATACGCGCTGCATGTGATTTGGAAGAAGTGGCCACGGGAGGGGGGGTGTTGCGACTCATAGTAGGATTCACAATTCTAACAAATTTCTGGTTTATTGGCAGGTCGTACTTCTTTTGACTGAAAATTTTAAATTGAATTAAATAGTTGATCCAAATTTGAATTAAAAATATTCAAATTACAAGGATTGTTCGATCTAAGAAACTCTTTGGTGAAATAATAACAGGATTAATTTAAGGCTGCCTTAATTTAATTAGGAGGCGATAGCGCCCAGGAGGCAACAGTACAGTTGGACCTTTGCTCTTACCGAGGGATAGTTTTCATTAGCCATGCTACGGGCTACGGCTGTTGGCCCAACGTCGGACTGCAAGAATGGCCGAACTTTGACTTCAAAAGATTTTCTAGGCCAGCATGGGCCTGCTGGAGATGGGGTGGTTAGTCTATTTCTTTTAAACAATTTAATTTTGAAAATATTTCGAGTATCTTTTCTAACTGGATTCTAACTGGAGTAGAAATTTCACTGTTGTGGAATTCATCTTTAGTCCCGGTTGATAATCTCTTTTAGTCCCGGATATGTAATCGGGACTAACAATCCGGGACTAAAGATAAGTATTTTTAGTCTCGATTAAAATAACCGGGACTAAAAATCCATCTCACCAACCAATACTAAAGATGGTAACATATTCTTTCTTCCACAGCAGTTTTAGATCTTTAATCAATGGTATTAAATACACATCAATGTCATTACCAGGTTGCTTTAGGCCTTGAATAATAATCGGTATCATGATGTACTTCCGCTTCATGTATAACCAAGGGGGAAGGTTGTAGATACACATGGTTACAGACCAAGCGCTATGACCGCTGCTCATCTCTTCAAATGGATTCATGTCATCCGTACTTAAACCAAACCATATGTTCCGTGCATCCTTTCCAAAGTTTTGAAATATTCTGTTGATGTTTCGCCACTGCGACCCATCGGCGGAGTGTCTCAGCATCCCGTCTTGTTTACATTCTTCTGCGTGCCAGCGCATCATTCTAGCATGCGCTTTGTTGCTGAACAAACGCCTCAACCATGGTATTATAGGAAAATACCACAACACCTTAGCAGGAACTCTCTTATTCGAAGGCTATCCGTCAACATCACATGTGTCATCTCGTCTAATTTTGTATCGTAGTGCCTTAAAAACCGGGCATGCTTCTAGGTTCTCGTGCTCCTCACCGCGATAGAGGATACAATCGTTCGGACAAGCGTGTATCTTCTGGACTTCCAGTCCTAGAGGGCAGATTATCTTCTTAGCTTCGTATGTTGTTTCGGGCAATTTATTTCCCTCGAAAAGAATATTCTTTATGAGTTTCAATAACTCATCAAATGCCTTGCCAGTCACACCATGTTCTGCCTTCCATTACAAGAATTCCAGTGTGGTACCCAACTTTTTGTGCCCCTATTCGCAACCTGGGTACAAGAACGTTTTGTGGTGCGCTAACATCTGTTCCAATTTCTGGACCTCCATTTCACTTTTGCAGTCCTTCTTTACGTCGTACAACATCTAACCAATATCATCTGCACCGTTGTTTTCTTCAACAACTCTGTTCGCCTCGCCTATTGTATTTTCTGCAAATCCATTATATTGAGCCCAGTCTGAAATGTTGTCGTCTTATTCTTCATTTTCTTCCATTGCAACCCTTAACTTTCCATACGATGTCCAACAATTATAGCTAGGCATAAATCCCGATTCCAACAAGTGGATATAAAGAGTTTCTAATGTAGAATACTTATTCTGGTTTTTACACTTTTTGCATGGACAAAATATAAAACCTTTAAGGTTGTGGGCATTGGCCACACTCAGAAAATAATGCACGCCATTAATAAAATCCTTTGACCGTTCGTCCGCGGTGTACATTCATTGTTGATTCATCTACATCAGGAGATAACAAATGTAAAGGAAGTCCACGAAAGAAAAATTACTTAAATAATCATATAATAATTTAAAATATCTTAATTAAATTGAAAATTGACGGTTTAATGAATTTTTTTATTTCTAATGATTTTAACGAGTTTTAAATGGACTTAAACGGAGTCATGGTTAATTATTTATATATTAAGAAGTTTGAAAAATTGTAAATATATTTTTCCATGTATTATCCTTATTTTAATTATTTTCAATAGTTTTTCAAAATTTTAAACATATTTTTATACATTCTACTTATTTTTAACTATTTTAATAATTTTTAAATGAACTTAGTTTTCTACTCTTTTATCTTTTTTCTATATTATTTCTTTGTTGTCCTTTTTTAAAACATTTTTATCTAAATGTTTCTAATTTTTTGAAGTTCTGTCATTTTTCCTAAACAATTTTTCTCTCTCATCTTTTTTTCATATACCCTTTTAGAGAGAATAATGTATAGAAATATAGTTATAATGTAAAATGTTGATCATACATCAATAGAGGATGAAGTTGCTAACTTTTTAGATCCTTTCGATTTGTATAATATCACCACAATATTCTCACAACAAATTTTGGCAACACCTTCCTTCCTCCTCTTCACTTTGCAACAATGGCTCGGACTGGAGGAGGCAGAAACCTATATGAAGTATATTACCTTTAAGATCGATTGGTAGTACCGATTAATAACACCAACCGGTACTGAAGTGTTGATCTTTAGTATCGGTTGATGAAACCAACTGGTACTAAAGATGCTAGGAGTCTGACACGGTCTAACAATATTTGAACCAGTGCTAAAAATGATCTTTAGTATTAATTGGTGTTATCAACCGGTACTAAAGATAACAATGTGCCGTTGATTCGTTAAACATATGAGATATTTACTATTTTTACCGATCAAGCAAAGATCGGTTATCCAGTTGTGCTTATAACCTCTCTTGTGATCGTTTTGTATAAAATCATTATGCATGTAACGTTTTCCTATATAGAATTAAAGAAGGAAGAAGGGCACTAGTCATCGCAGACGTTGCCGGTCAATAAGAAAGATGATCGGTGAACATGGATATGTGTAAATGAGCGAAAAAGGAAAACGAGAACATGACAGAACCATTGTCAGAAACTGCACATGACTTTGACATTTACGCCAGTCACAGTGCACTCGCATGGCCTATGTGGTCTGAAGCAACCACTCACATACTCACATCTCATGGCCAATCGTCTTAACCAGCCACATCGCAGATTCCCTTCCACGTTATTACGTTGTGCCGCCGTAAGGGTGCTCGTTCCTTCACGAGGGCAATCGTGCCTCATCAGGGTGAAGGTATGAGAGCAACCATGTTGGGAAGGCCATGCCCCAAGCAATCCCCTCCTAAATTGCTTTCGCCGCCGCCATCAAGCTGCTATCATCGTCGAGCTGACATCATAGTCAAGCTGTAGCAACCGCCCCGTGAGGCTAGGTCCCGTGAGTCCTGGGGCGAATCTGGTGAGTTCAATGGCATAGAGTGGCTGCCGCCTTATCCTCTTCCGTGGTTTTGGGCAACAAGGAGGAGTAGGCGGCAGTAGAGCCTCAATGAGAAGCTTACGTGGTAGTGCCTGAACTTCTCTATGAAGAGAGAGGGGAAAGTGGCGCCAATGAAAAAAAGAGCGTTGCTGACAGATGGAGGAGGAAGAGCTGCGCCAATAATACGAGAAGAGAGAGTGGCATTGCCGGAGGAAGTCATAGCTATTGGTGGAGGGGAAGATGGAGTGACGAAATGGAAAGAAGACGATGATTTTATATTTGTTTCTGACTTTTTTGGTGTCCGTGTAAAATATTAGAGTTCTTTATAAAATAAAAATATGAAGTGAAATAAAAGGTAACAGGGGTTGATATGCAAAATGAAAAATACGTCTCAAGGTACTTTGCATTTTCACAATGAAATAGAAAATGTGGTCTCAGTTTATATGGCATGTTAGCTCTTCTTTAAAGATACTTCTATGCGTGTCTTCCATCGTGAATGTCCTTGAGGTATGGTAACAATCACGGATTTGAACAACGAATGGGATGGTTACTTTTGTTGAAACAATCTGTTTCAGCTACTGTGCCCAAGGTGCAAGGCGTGGTTGTTTCTTTCAAACCATCAACTTCAGTTACTGTATGTATATCCCTCGACACGAGGGCTCGACAAGCAATCTTAAACATTTCCACGCAGGTGATGTAAGATTTTTGAAGTTAGTGAACAACATTAGCTATTTAGCACAACAATTTATTGATTCTCTGAATTGGGATAAGTCTAGCCACCATGTGTCCATAACATCAAAATGCTTCCAACACAGCAAACAAAGGCATCAATATCTTACAATTGCGTACAACTGAGTCCATTTTGCCGTCAATTCGCATCAATTTTTTAATCTTCGGATGGAGAGATCACGAGACACCAACAACATCAACACGGACTGCTTTTGCTCCACAAAGGCATCAGTGTCAGTTTCGTCCTCTTGCTGTTTGTCCATATAATATGGCAGTAGAATTTTTTAAAAAAAATCTGACCATATCTTTACTTCCAGTGTTTCATAATATAATCAAATTCAGCATATTTTTTTCCTTCATTATTGGCCTTTTTAATTAATTCCAGATATCCGTCTGATTTTGTCGATTTGGTGAGCTAGAACGTGACTTGGCATACTTGTGACAGTACGCTGATCTTTCAGATTCCCTTTTCGTCAGACAATCGTTTGATCCAAACTAATGAAGACAAGCTTAGTTGAGAGAAATTCCCCCAATTCGTGGACAAACAGAGTCACAATGGCAGAGGAAACGAAAATTAACGCGATGAACCATCACTACCTGATCGACATCTCACCGGAGTTGGGCGGCGCCACCGCCATCAATGGCCCGACGGAGATGAAGGAGTTGGGCATCGTCGATGGCGCAGGGGAGATGAAGGAGTTGGGCGGCACGGCCGCCATCGATGGCACAGCGGACACGAAGGAGCTGGGCGGCGCGGTAGCCGGCGCCGGTGGCGCAGCGGAGACTAAGTGGCTGCGTAAGCTGACGTCATCGAGCGTCAACACCGCCGTGCTGAGAGACCTCATCGCGCGGACGCCCATGCTGTGGTACCTCGGCGAGCGCTCCGGCACCATCCTCCGGCCGCGCTCCCGGCGCGCCGGCGTCGACGCGCTGCACGCGGTGCGCGCCGTGGCCATCGGCCCGTTCCACCGTCGTGACAACTGGCTCCCCTTCCCCGAAGACGCCAAGCTGCCGTTCCTGCGCTACCTGCAGGACCAGTGCGGCCTCGACGTCGAGCGGTACGTCGCGGCGCTCGCCGAGGAGAGCGACCGCCTCCGCGACGAGTTCGCCGACGACGACGTGGGGGACGATGTCGCCGCGGAGATACTTGGGGACGAGGAGAAGTTCCTGCAGATGGTTCTTCTTGACAGCTGCTTCATCCTCGTGGTCAGCATGATGCTCAGCAAGATCTGCACCGACGGCGACAAGGCCAGCTGCGTGTCGCGGGCGGCGTCCATCAGCCGGGAGTACTTCATACTTCACATGGCCGTGTCGCAGCACGCCGAGGACATCAAGTTGGACATGCTGGTGCTCGAGAACCAGGTCCCCTTCGCTGCCGTCAAGCTGCTGGCCGCCTCGTGCAGCAAGCTGAAGCTCCGGCGCCCCGTCGAAGAGCTCGTGCTCGGCTGTTTCGACGACATCTTGCCGAAGCGAGCTAGCCCCGCCGGCGCCGCCGCCGGCGACACCGAGTCGTTCCAGCACGTGCTACACCTCTTCCACTGGTCGCGCGTGCCGACGAGCAAGTACTGCATCCTGTCGACGCCACGGAAGCTTCTCAAGATCAAGAAGGAGTCGGAGCGGCTGTTCCCGAGCTCCATGGAGCTCTGCCGGTCGGCGGTGTGGTTCCGGAACGCGGCGGCGAGCTGCGGCGACCTCGACATGTGGTTCTGGAGCCGGTCGGCGAGCCCCGTCGCCGTGATGACTATCCCTTGCTTGGACGTGCACGAATACAGCGCCACAGTGCTGCACAACATGATCGCCTTCGAGAAGCACTTCCACTGGGCACACGGCGCGTGCGTGACGGCGCACGTGGCGAGGATGGAGGGACTTGTCCGGTGCCCGCAAGACGCGGCGTTCCTCCGGCGGCGAGGCGTGCTGTCGAGCATGCGCAAGACGGACGCGGAGCTGGTGGCCTTCTTCCGTGAGCTCGGGGAGGAGACCGTCGGCGCGCGGCTCCCCGACGAGTACGCGGAGATGGTGGACGCGGTGGCGTGCCACAGGAGCAGGAAGGTGAGCTGGTGGTGTGGCGGCTTTGTGCTGCACTTTTTCCCGTCGCCATGGGTGGTGATGTCGCTCGTGGCGGCTGCGGCGGTTATCGTTGTACCATCGCTGCTGCAGACAGTCTATACCATTCTTAGCTATCTGAAAACTACCTAGGTTATGCCGAAACATGTATAGAATTTTCAACCTCTATCCCAAAATATGACGGATATAAGATATTTTCTTCATGCAACTATACAAACAAAATAAGTCCTCGTCATTCATAAACAATCTACGCTAAAAATATTTAGGTACAGATAGAGCTCAGAAAAAATCTACATATACAACCCAAAATTAATACAACTGAATAATTATTGTCAGACCACTTATTACATAACTGACTAATTAGTTTGTAATGTATCAGTGCCATTAAAGACATAATTAGATGTCTGATTTAAGCCATTAATTAGGTGTCGTCACCGAATGAATTATTTAGCTGCTAACCTGCCTTATAACATAACACCAATTGTATCAGGAACCAACATAAAACAAAAGTTTTAACCAATAGGAGTAAAGCCATGTCACATCCTAATTTATTTAATAATTAAAGGCCGTGCTTGAATAAAAATCTATGAAAAACATCAAATTGAGTTAGATAAAATTTTCTTAAATACTTTGATCGTCCATGCATTTTTAGGATTTTTTTGAAATTATTTAAGCACTGAAGTACTTTTATAAATGAAACATGATTTCAGCATTTATTTAAATTAAAAATGAAATTAAAATCTCTCTCCATGTTGTGGGCCGATTCAGGCCCATTCCTCTCTCCCGCGCTGGTCTTCCTTTCGTACTCCCTTTGGCCCAGCTCCCCAGCGTAGCAGCCCAGCAAGCCGCCGCAAGTCCATTGTATCTCCCCATGCTCCTCCCCTCGCTGACGCGTGGGAGCCTAGTATCGTCCCTAACCTCCAGCCAATCTCCCTCCCGTGCCCGTGCAAAGTAGTGCCAAATCCCGTACCAAATCTGGCCTTCCCGTTGCTCCTCTTCCAAAATTAGATGAGGAAACGGATTCCCCTTGATCTTCTGTACCTTTTCCCCAAGAAACCCCCAATTTTTGGAAAAGAAATCCCGTGGATTTCGGGCCGTTTCCATCCCGGCGAACTCGGGATAACCCTAGCTTTGCGCCGCCAAATCCCGGCTGTGTAGAGCTCGGACATGTCCACTTTTGGCTATAAGTAGCACCCCTTGGTCTCCTCTACGGTTTCCACCCCTTTCCCTAGATCGCCGCTGCCCGAAACCATCTCCCCGCACCCGCGCTCTCTCTGCGCCGCCGCCGCCTTCCAGCCACCACCCTCGGCACCGCACCGGTGATGCGAAACCCAGTAGCCCCTTTCCAGAAGCCGAAGCCCGATGAAAACGCCCCATTGCCGTGGACTTGTGGCCGGCTGCATCGTGACTCCAGTCGCACCTCGCCGCCGTCCTTGTTGCTGCCTGACGTCGCCATCCCCTCCGTTGGCATCGCAAGGACTCAGGGAAGCCAGGTCACCCTCTCTTCTCGATTGAAGATTGCCGGAACTTCATCGTCGCCGTGAACCCGAGAGCTCCGCCGCTAACCTACGTCACCGCTGTTTGTAAGGATCGCCTTCACCTTTCATGCCTCCGTTTTCACCGTTGCGCCGCTATTCGCTTTCGCCTCGAACCGGTCGGCCGTCGAGCCTACGTGGCTGCTATGTCAGACGCCATGTTGTCACCTCATAAGCACTTTGTCCTTATGATATGACGATGACTACTATGGATACAACCGTTGATCACATCATAGGTCAACCAGAACATGTCAAGATCAAGCCACCGACGTTCTAGAATTCAATTCGGCCACCAGCAGCAGCGTTGACTTTAAATAGCCGCCAAATGTGTATACGAGCTTTTTTTTGGCCTGTGAGTACTTGATGGAAAGCTCTTTGAGTCCTCTTTCCAATGGATCCAACCTCATCTCCAAATTCTATTCCAATCAGCTGCAATCACAAAAATAAGGTGCTACATCACCTATAATGAGCCTATGGGCTTGTAACTTTATCTGAGACCCCGTTCCAGTTGGGCCCATGTGGGGTGCGCCCCAACCTAGTGGAGCCCGACCTAGGAACCCCCTTGGTCGTCCTCCCACCCCTTTAAATAGCTGGATACCCCTTTATGGTTTCTCGAGTTTTGTTAGATGAAAGTTTTAGCTATTGCTACTTTATCTTGTAGTTACGTGTGTCGGTTAGACCACTGTTAACAGCAGATTTTCGTAATCTACTCGGAGAGAAAAGAGAAAACCGACGCAGAGAAGAAGAAGCGATTCGAGTCGGATCGGTTGTGCTATCGGACTAAGCCGGAGTCGGATCAAGTTCCGTATCGGACTCAGCGGTGCATTGGACCAGTTGGAGTGCCAGCAGAGGGACTGTATCGGTCGATGTGGGTTCAATGCGGCCATCGGCCGATGAAAGCAGGAAGCCAATGGAGACAGAGCGGGCTCGGTTTGGGTCTGAGTCAAGCTTCAAAGGGAATTGCCAATTAGAGATGAGGCAAGATTTTAGGCAATTGTATCTCTTAATTAGAAAGTTTGAATAGTTTTGATCTAATCTATGGCTAGAGTCCGTCATAAGGATTTGTTTGTTAGTTATAGATAAAATCGTGTCAAATATGGACAATGTTGTAAATCGCGGGTATAAATATCCCGGTAGTTTGTACTTAGAAACTCTCTCTCAATTCAACAACAAACACTATAATTCAATTTACTTTCGGCGCATCACCACCCTCGTAAGAGGTTAACTTCCGGCGAGTTCTTGCTTCCCGAGAGCAGAGGTAAGAACTCGTACCCGACGATCTATATCGTCGGGGCTAGCATGTCGCTTTAGACACGTTAGACCCTGGCGATATGATCGTCGTTTATCATGTCTTGGATGATCTTGATGTGGCTTTCCAATTCTATCTCGCCAGCGATTAACGCGTTTTAGGGTTTATTGCGGATGGTGGTCGAATTAGTTTGCTTATCTAGGTCATCTAAAGCAGCTACCATCCCCAAAAGCGATCGACAACTTGATTTTCTTTGTATTAGTTCTCGATTCACACTTTGAGTTATTATCGACCTTAGTCCTGTTTTGAGATCTAACTCAAAGCCTGTTTCGATCGTAATTAAGGATAGTGCTAGGGTCTCAGCCGGTCTTATCTAATACATGTGATTACTTTATGTTTTTATATGTATTTGCCACTTGTATGAGTAGATCGACATATATAAATGTATTTGTCACAGATTATTCTCAGGATTTCTCTGTGATCAGTATATTTATATTGGCCGATTGGTTTGTACAAGTTTGCACTAGAGTATTAGCTAGTGTATTTATCTTAGCTATCCTTCATCGGCCGGTTTCATCAAGTTGACATAAACATGTAAATAAAGGCCGATGAGATTAGATCTGTATGTTTATCTTATTTCATTATAACCTCAAGTAGGCCGATACAGCTTTGCCCTATCGGCTGGGCCTTCACGATGCGACATCAGCCTATCGGCCGATCGGCCATCGTTTGCTAACATGGTTTACTTGTTTATTCTTGTTGACTGCAGATCAAATCAACTGGCACGCCCTACACACACCTAGGCAAGCCATTGGACCTGCACTGGAGTTAAGCAGATCTTCCAGGCCGCCGTGGTAACGTGGAACCCGCTTTGACGTGTGGGCAGGTCGAAATTCTGCGCCAACACGCTGTTGGCACGCCCAGTGGGACCAAGAAGAACACAAGCTTTACACCGTCAACAAGCTCACTTCAAGATGTCCAAGCAGAGTGAAATTTCAGAAGAAAATGTCGTCTCGGTGACCGCCGATCAGCTCAACGAGGAGCAAAAGGCCGAGATGGCAAAGCTAGTTGAGCAGTTCCAGAACATGTATCTGCAGACATACTCCAGGACTCGGCAAGGCACCATCATTGAAAAATCCAAGGTGATAATGCCGAGCCCCAGGGACGGAGCCAGCACATCGGCGGCAGCCCAAGATCAAGCTGTCAAGACTGAAGATGATACTCGCTGCGCTGCACCGACGCTATAGGACCGCATCGACTCCGCGGTTCACTTGGCACTGATCAATCAATCCGGCATCCTGGTGAACATGTTGACCAATACAGTCAAGTCGATACTAGACGGATCCATTCACCAGCACAAACCTCAAGGGCTGATCTTCTTGCCTGAAAACAAATTCCCTGCATATCGGACCTTGAGGACTGATCTGAGTACGGCTCCACAGCCGACAGCGCCGATCCCACCTCCATCGGCCTAGCCAGTGTCGACCATGCCGTTGATCTTGACGAAACAAGCGGGAGGAAGTCCCCAGCACATCACGGAAGATCAATTGGCGCAATGGATAAGGGAGAGACAATCCTGGTGAACACGTTGACCAATACAGTCAAGTCGATACTAGACGGATCCATTCACCAGCACAAACCTCAAGGGCCGATCTTCTTGCCTGAAAACAAATTCCCTGCATATCGGACCTTGAGGACTGATCTGAGTACGGCTCCATAGTCGACAGCGTCGATCCCACCTCCATCGGCCCAGCCAGTGTCGACCATGCCGTTGATCTTGACGAAACAAGCGGGAGGAAGTCCCCAGCACATCACGGAAGATCAATTGGCGCAATGGATAAGGGAGAGACAGGCTCCAACAACCTTGCAACAGTCGATGGTCGAGCCGATGCAACAAGCCTCTACCAATCCAACATCGGCCGGGCAAGCCCAATTCCCCTTATCAAGCAATCCTCCACCGGTAGCTGCCTACAACACGCCGCAAGGCTATCAGTAGTACTCCACAGGGCAGTATGATGCGCCAAATTTAAATCATCATTTTCAGCCATACTCCCCTAGGCAATATCGGCCAGAAGGTTTTCAACAACCCTATCACCAAGAACTTCTGCACCAGCCTGCAGGAGTTACTCAAGGGCATTGGGCCGATATGATAGCCGAAGTGATGCGTGATCAGTTCGGTCTGAAGCCCAAGGAGAATGCAACAGTGTATCGGCACCCATACCCAGAGGAGTTCGACAGAGTGCCATTGCCAAACCGATACAAGATTCCTGACTTCTCTAAATTTTCAGGGTAAGACAATGTCTCCACGTATGAGCATGTCAGCTGATTTTTAGCTCAATGTGGTGAGGCGTTAAGGGTGAGATTTTTCCCTTTATCGTTGTCAGGGTCAGCATTCACTTGGTTTTCCTCTCTACCATGCAATTTTATCAGAGGATGGATAGACCTGGAAAAACAGTTTCATCGATATTTCTTCAGTAGGTTACAAGAGATGAAGCTGTCTGATCTTGCCGCCATTAGGCAGAGGGTTGACGAATCGGTCCCGGATTACATTCAATGATTCAGAGATGTTAGAAATAGGTGCTATGGCCTTAATTTGACCGATTCCCAATTGGCTGATTTGGCGTTTCAGGGGCTACTTGGGCCGATACGAGAAAGGTTCTCGTCTCAAGATTTTGAAAGTCTAGCTCAGCTAGCAAAGAAGGTATCGGCCCATGAGCAAAGATTCCAAGAGGCAAGGAAGTTCGCAAAGAAAGTCAACAGTGTCTATCAATACACCTCCGATGAAGATGAAGACAACAATGCTGAGGTCGATTTGGCCGAGTGGGCTCGGATGAAGAAGCCCACAACATGCCAATGGATTAAGAAGGGCGATAAGGAAGAAAAATTCAATTTCGACATCAACAAAGCCGACAAAATATTCGACCTGCTACTGCAAGAGAAACAGATACAGCTGCCAGTAGGTCATGTGTTGCCGTCGGCCGAAGAGATAAAAGGAGGGGAGATATTGCAAGTGGCATAACACGTACTCTCACCATATGAATGAGTGCAAAATATTTCGGCAACAGATACAATCGTCCATCGAACAGGGCAAGATCAAGTTTGATGAAGCCAAAAGGCCGATGAAGATCGAAGGACACCCATTCCCGGTTAACATGGTGCGGGCTGACAAGGCCGATGGCAATACCTATCGGACCAACAAGCGACCTCATCAAACTTCAGAGGGCCTCATCAAGAAATACCAGCGAAGGCGTGAAGAGCAAACACAAGACTACGTCGACCAAGATAAATCCTATGACCCTCATTGGGAGTGCGAGTTCTTCCGATTTTGCTGGAACGAGGGTATGAGGTTGCCAACGATGCAAGAGTGTCCTGCATGCAACGATACGGAGGAATCCTACCGGGGCAGCTCAAGCAGACAGGCGCATCGGCCGATCAAGCAGAGGAAATCAGTACACGAGAGGCTGGGGCCAATGCACCATAACCATCGAACAGAAGACGATGAGCAAGTCCAAAACCCTCAATGGTGCCCAGGTGATTTATTTAGCAAAACCCAGAAGCGACGGGTCCAGAGGTTAAGACAGAAGAAAAAGATCCAGGAGCAACAGGCAGCAATCGCCCATCAGCCTACTAAAACCAGGAAAGAATGGAAGATAAAGTCTACGGTGGTAGAGGCCGATGAGGATAATACAAAATCAACACAAGCTCCTGCGTCTGCAAAAGGTAAAATCATATCATCGGCTTCTGTTAACATGGTTTTTCTATTGCCAGCAGAGTATAGTATACAGATGGCTGATGAAGCCGATGACAAGATAGAGCAATCTTCGGCTAAGCTACAGTTGTCACCAGAGCAGGCCGTGTTCGACAAGCCAGCTGACACCAGTTATAGGCACCTCCGGCCATTGTACATTAAGGGATACATTAATGGGCGGCCGATGATGAAGATGCTAGTCGATGGCGGAGCGGCAGTGAATTTGATGCCATATACAACTTTCAGGAAGCTTGGAAAAGTACCTGAGGATCTGATCAAGACAAACATGGTGTTGAAAGATTTTGGCGGCAACGCGTCCGAAGCAAAGGGGGTGCTGAATGTGGAGCCTACAGTTGGCAACAAGACCATCATTACCACCTTCTTTGTCTTTGATGGAAAGGGTTCCTACAGCTTGTTGTTGGGGCGAGATTGGATCCACGCAAATTGTTGCGTCCCTTCGATACTGCATCAATGCCTTATTCAATGGCAAGGAGACCAGGTCGAGATTGTGCAGGCCGACAGATCAGTACATGTGGCCAGTGCCGATCTTACAGTTTGGGACATGGAGGGAATCGATTGCCTGTCCGGACGAATTTGGGAGGCCGATTTCCTGAAGGTCACTGACTGTGATATCGAGCCGATCGAAGATGGACACAACCATTTACTTTAATGAAGGTATAACATCCACAAGCCAAGATAAACAAGTTAGTCCCTACACAGAAGATGCGGTGGATGAATTGGATGAAAAATTGGGACAAGGACTCGTGTCGCCCGATAAGCTTGAAGAAGTGGATATAGGGATAAGTGATAGAAGTTCGAGGCTGATTCTGTAGAAATTATTGGTGATTCACAGTTGGTGATTAATCAACTTTCTGGGGAGTACGAGTGCAGGAATGATATTCTAAGAGTTTACAATGAAGAGTGCAAGAAATTGTTAGAAGCTTTCAAGATTGTAACAATGAGGCATATTCCCTAGAAGCAAAACTTCGAAGCCAATGATTTAGCTCAGGGAGCATCATGATACAGGCCGATGGTGCGTGCCAAAAGCGTGTTGGCGCAGAATTTTGACCTGCCCACACGTCAAAGCGGGTTCCACGTTACCACGGCGGCCTGGGAGATCTGCTTAACTCCAGTGCAGGTCCAATGGTTTGCCTAGGTGTGTGTAGGGCGTGCCAGTTGATTTGATCTGCAATCAACAAGAATAAACAAGTAAATCATGTTAGCAAACTATTGTCGATCGGCCGATAGGCCGATGTCGCATCGTGAAGGCCCAGCCGATAGGGCAAAGCTGTATCGGCCTACTTGAGGTTATAATGAAATAAGATAAACATACAGATCTAATCTCATTGGCCTTTATTTACATGTTTATGTCAACTTGATGAAACCGGCCGATGAAGGATTGGTAAGATAAATACACTAGCTAATACTCTAGTGCAAACTTGTACAAACCAATCAGCCAATATAAATATACTGATCACAGAGAAATCCTGAGAATAATCCGTGACAAATACATTTATATCTGTCGATCTACTCATACAAGTGGCAAATACATATAAAAACATAAAGTAATCACATGTATTAGATAAGACCGGCTGAGACCCCGGCACTATCCTTAATTACGATCGAAAACAGGCTTTGAGTTAGATCTCAAAACATGACTAAGGTCGATAGGAACTCAAAGTGTAAATCGAGAACTAATACAAAGAAAATCAAGTTGTCGATCGCTTTTGGGGATGGTAGATGCTTTAGATAATCTAGATAAGCAAACTAATTCAACCACCGTTGGCAATAAACCCTAAAACGCGTTAATCGCTGGCGAGATAGAATTGGAAAGCCACATCAAGATCATCCTAGACATGATAAACGACGATCACATCACTAGGGCCTAACCTGTCTAAAGTGACACGCTAGCCCCGACGATGTAGATCGTCGGGTACGAGTTCTTACCTCTGCTCTGGGGATGCAAGAACTCGCCAGAAGTTAACCTCTTACGAGGGTGGCGATGAACCGAAAGTAAATTGAATTGTAGTGTTTGTTGTTGAATTGAGAGATAGTTTCTAAGTACAAACTACCGGGATATTTATACCCGCGATTTACAACATTGTCCATATAGGACACGATTTTATCTATAACTAACAAACAAATCCTTATGGCAGACTCTTGCCATAGATTAGATCGAAACTATTCAAACTTCCTAACTAAGAGATACAATTGCCTAAAATCGAGCCTTATCTCTTATTGGCAATCCCCTTTGAAGCTTGACTCAGACCCAAACCGAGCCCGCTCTGCCTTCATCGGCTTCCTGCTTTCATCGGCCGATGGCCGCATTGAACCCACATCGGTCGATACAGTCCCTCTGTTGGCACTCCAACTGGTCCAATGCACCGCTGAGTCCGATACGGAACTTGGTCCGACTCTGGCTTGGTCCGATAGCACAACCGATCCGACTCGAATCGCTCCTTCTTCTCTGCGTTGGTTTTCTCTTTCCTCTCCGAGTAGATTATGAAAATATGCTGTTAACAAATCGTAGTTATCATTAACTCATCGAAAGATCGGGACAACCAGATCCCTGAGTGTATCGAGTGGAGTTCAGGGTTTATCAAGTGGTATCAGAGTAGCTCAGTGTTTATCACCTTCGTGGCCACCAGCTCGACACCGCATGGCTCCATCTAAAGCCCTAGATTGGGTTCAATCTCGTTCGTTGGGTGTAGGTTAAGTTTCGGTCAAGCGAATCTCGGCTGTTCAATCTCGTGAACCCGTGGACCACATCTATGTACTTGGTGTACGGTAAACTCGAGTTTTTTTTCACCTGTTATATATCTCGTCCTTCTCTTTTATTTTTTCAGTTCAAGAATAATTAAATAAATCAGTTAGTTGTTTTCTTTATAGGTTTTAATTGATTAAAACTTCATTAATTCATAACTAATTTATACAAACTCGGAATGAGGTCGTTAAGTCCCATAATTCATCTAAATTCAAGCTCTACCTATTTATGAACTTTATTTGTACTGTTTATTAGTATTTTTCCTCGTGCATGCTAGATTGTAGTTTTCGTTGTTTTGGTGGATCGCTTATTCGTTGGAGGAGTTCTCAAAGATGAATTGAAGACGTTTTATTGTAAGGCAAGTCACACTTATCCCAAATATTCCTTTGAGCATGTTGTTCCTATAGTTAAATTCTCTATTTACTTCAAATGTGCATTTATTTCTGAATGTCATTGGGTGGTTTGATTAGCTTTAACTCCATATCATGGTTCAGCTAGATGTTAGCGTAATTGCTTAGCCTTGCTTAGAAGCATTAGCACATTATTGGGATAATTATTGCTTCACTTATGTATAATGATGGTTAATTAAATGGTAGCTCATGATAGTTAATCGTGCTTGGTTAATTAATTTGACAACTAAACCCTGATTAATGGTGGGTTGTGAGCACATGGTTTTGATGGTCGTGCTCATGACAATTAAGGGACGGTTTGCGAGCCAGTGTTGTGAAGTATAAACCGTACTAACCACAAGCCAGTGTGGGCAACGACTAGACTATTTGTGTAGCATGATTCATTGTGGGGCACCAGATTGAGAAGTGATGGAGATAAGCTCAAAGGGGTCGCTAGGGAGTCTATGCTGGGTCACGGAAAGACTACGATCCGGGAATAGTGAACTACTTTGAGTTATGTTATGCGAAAGGTCTTTTCACGATTTCTCCCTTTGTAGTACCATGGTGATATCTCGGGGTATGGTAACATGTGTGAAATCGTGTCTTGTGGTTGAATTGGTACACCTCTGGCCTGAGTAAAACTGTTCGAATAGCCATGCCTGTGGTTATGGGCGAGCCTAAAAATGTTTTTTGTGATTAGTTCCACACTATTCATTAATGATAATAACTGGTAATTGATAATTTATTAGCTCCTTATGTGGAGATATATGATCTGAGCAACGGTATTGGCTGTCAGAACTGGTTGGCTTGTGCAACATTAGTGTGCTGTTCAGAGATTATTATTATTAATATTCCAATTACTCAATTGTTCTGACTGTTCTCAACTATTTTCTAAATGTTGTTTTTGCAAATGAACCCTATTATTACCATTTTTTGTTATTACGTGCACTTGCATACTTGCTGTGTGGCTTGTGGAGTATTCTATATACTAACGTTGCAATAATCATCAACCTCAGTTGAAGAATGATTTTGAAGGAGAAGACCTTTGGCTAGATTCCAGTTGAGTTGCCTGTGGAAGTGGAGATGAAGCTTTGCTGCTTAGATTACAGTTGAGTTGCCTATGGGAGTGGAGATGAAGCTTCGTTAGATTTTGTTTTTCACTGCAGTTTTCTTCGTGGTGAAGACTAAGTATCTCTTTTATAAGTATTTATCACATTAATTTATTTGGTACTCTATATTGAAATTGTCGATTTGTGTACCTCGGCTGATTCCTGGACGAGGGTGTAATGCACAAATTAGTTTCAAAATTAGTAGTGAATTTTCGGACATGACAAGTTGGTATTAGAGCCATCTCGACTATAGGTCAAGCCAAACGGTTAAGCCCATAAGGACATATCATTGCTAAAAGAAAAATATACTTGCAGAAGTCTGTTTTCTTGTAGAAGTTTTATTCATCCTCTCGTCTTCGGCTAACAACTTGTTCTTGATGGATCCCTATAAGGAGAAGTTGAAAAAAATGATGGCTCACTATAACAAAATCTAGTGTGATCTACCCGAGAAGATAGAGAAGTTTAATGAAAGTATGAAACGCAAGAACGTAAGGCCCTTAATGAAAAAGAGTGTGTGCAACATGGGAACTATGGTTTTACAAGTGAGCTTTGTCGTATGGTGTATGATCTTAGATACGAGGTTTTGCCAAAGTACACTGAAGTCTCTACCATGTCGAAAATCAATCTCACTGCAAGGCAACTGTCACTCTCGTCTTCGACCAGGAAGATCTTCCCCAACTCTCATTGAATGGTGGGGCTGATTGTTTTCTCTACGCTCAAGAAATCGCTTATGAAGCATTGTGCTGTCTCCGTCATCATTTCAAGGATTGTTTGAAGAATACTATTTGTTACTACCACCCTGAATATGATAACAACTTTTTGATGAATGGTTGTGCGAACAATTGGGATGAAGAGAATCAGACAATTGTGCACATGAGGATGATGCTACGTGCTCTCGATGACCTCAATTCTAATTACAAGACCCAAACCAAGCTTGAGATGGATGCTCAACAGAAGAGGATTGTCAGATTGCAGTAACTAGTTGAACAGATGAGAGACAAGTCTCAGCCTAAAGACAGTGACACCGCCAAGATTCTAGAGTACATTGAAGCTCGTTTTGCCCAGTTTCAAAAGGACACCAACCGTAAGCTTGTTCTTTGCCAGAAAAGGATCTAAGAGTTAGAAGATGAATTGAGGAAGCTAAAAGGAGAGCCTTCTTCGGATGAAGACGAAGCCTACTAGAGTTGTCAAGCATGTCTGCACTAGAGTTCGATCTCTCAAGATCAATCCCTATGAAGATGAGTCAGATAAGAAGCTTCCAACTTCAAAGGAAGATTGAAGATATTCAAGAACATATGGCAAAACCTAAGCTTTACCCTTAAGAGTAGTAGTGTTTTGTTAGTCAGAGCATTGTATTAGCTTGTTTGCTTAAGTTTTGTTTGTACTTGTGTGGGTCTAAGCGTATGAAGTATATCAAGGGTTGTGATATAACCATACTAGTTCACGAGTTCAGTTTAGTGTTAAAAAACAACTTATTTCATATAAATAAAAATTAAAGTTTAGTAAAGATGTCTGCTCTATTATGAGTTCCCTGTCTTTTTCCTTTTCTCTTTCTATTTGTCTCTTAACTTACACCCAAGATAATGAATTCAATGAAAGGAAGTTTTGTGCTTAATGATGCTAGTCAATTCAAACTACAAGTCAACAGTTAACGTACTCATAATCCAGTCTTTGATAAAGATGCACGAGTTATGATGGTGTTTGATCTACCAGTCTCAAGAACACTACCCCTTGCTTTAGTTCCATCCAAGCAGAACCAATTAGTCATAATGAACAATATCCTTTACCAAGTTCAGAACCTGCTTTGTGTCATGTTTTGCTCAAGTTCTTACCATTCAAACCAGTATTAAGATGATAGAGTGTTAGTGGAATACGGCTCTCAACTTACACCAGTATGGTACGATTCCAGTTACCCTATCAAAGTCATAATCAACTCTTAAGTCAGAACTAAGCTAGCCCAATGAAACCGTTTGCCACTTATGCTAGGCCAGGACAGTTCATTACATAGTCATGATGGATAGAATGTTATTTGAAGATCTAGGCACTTAGGAGACAATTGTCCTAAGGAAGGTTTAAGGGCAGAAGCTCAATGAATGCCATTGTTGAATCCAGGAAAACTGTTCACTATTGGTGTCTCACATAGTTTAAGGTTCAAAGTTTGATGTGAGCAAGAGTGAAAAAGGAATGAGAAAGCCAAAAGTTTACATTTGTGATGTCAGGATGATTATTATTGCTACCATACGGTTTATAGAAAGAATGAGTGTATCAAGGTGTTTGAAAGGACAATTCTCTTTGCACTGTCCGTAAGCCATGTCGACAATGTTAGTGTCTCAATTCAGGAAAATTGTTCACTGTTGATGTCTCACATAGTTTAAGGTTCAAAGTTTGACGTGAGCAAGAGTGAAAAAGGAACGAGAAAGCCAAAAGTTTACATTTGTGATGTCAGGATGATTATTATTGCTACCATATGGTTTATAGAAAGAATGAGTGTATCAAGGTGTTTGAAAGGACAATTCTCTTTGCACTGTCCGTAAGCCATGTCGACAATGTTAGCATAGCCAAGACATCCAACAACAAGGAATCTAAAGAGGTGTTGGTTTGAAAGCAGAATTAGTAGAAATATTGAATTCCCATGTCTGATGTGAAATAAATGGAAGCTGAAGTTTGCACCTAGATGAAAAATGGAACACATTAAAGTATACTCCTTATTCCAGTTACTATGATGAAGATATATCAAGTGAAGGCTCTATTCATAGAGTGTTTGCTTCTTGGTTAAAGGAATGGATCATGTGTTTAGTGGGTGCTAGCTCAATTCAGTAATAGTCAAGGTCATACAGGATGAACAAAAGTTCTAGCAGATCGCCTGTTAGTCAAGGTGATGGTAGTAACCATGGCAACATTTCTATTAGTTGGGAGAAACAAGTATTGTCGAAAGTGACCAATGGAAGTATTGTTAACAAAGCTTCAAGCTTTGTTTCTATGTTAGTCCAAGCGAGAAGATTGCTAAATAAGAGGAATGCACTCCATGCCTAGCAGACCAAGGAATGCACTCTATGTTGAGTCAAGACATTGTGATAGAGACTGCGCCAGTTCCAATTAAGAATGGCCAGTTCCAATAAAAAGATAATGAGAAGACATGTTTATATCTAGTTTATACAAAATGAGACAGTTTCTAAAAAGAATGTTGGTAACTGAAGTTCAACATCAGAAGACAATCAAGTAAGATGGATACTAGCAAAAGATTGTTGCACATATGATTCTACCCTCAAAGTCTATAGTGAATACCATGAAAATTGGAACAAGTTCAAAGAGTAATATTATTGGATGCAAGATTGCAGTCACAACAATATTCTCTATTGCATCTCGGTTAGATTATAATAAAAAGGACTAGCTAACTACGTTGCTATCACCCAAGTGAATAAAATGTCAAACAATGTCTATGCTACAAAGGATCAACAATAGTTCAAGAGATTTAAATGGTTTGTGTTTTCCCTAAAGATGGAAGTTATGTGGTAATTATGGAATGATAAAGAAGTATGAATTAAAGAATGACTTTGGCAAGTCTAGTATGGTTAGTCGCAATATAAGCATATCGATGAAGCAGTCTATTTGTCAAGGATACATGAGATCTTAGAGTTTCTTTTTAAGGAATGCCGGTCTATTTAAAGGTTTGGATTTGGTTAAATAGGATGATCGCTGTGTTGAAAAGGTATGCAACCATGGAAAGTTACACTATGGATTCTATGGTGTTGTTTGGGAACCTAATGGTTGATATATGGACTTTAATATTCATCAAAGGTCAGAATAATAGATGTTTATGGCAACATAATGATGAAGTGATGAACAAGCAAGGATATAGAAAATCATAATGTAAGTTTCTTACTCGAGAGGTTACCTGAAAGCATTAAGGAAGTTTTATACTCTAGTAATATGGTACAAGGTCAGCAATGGTTTACTTGTCGACACATCATTTGCATGAGTCTTGATGAATCACTACAAAGTTTTTGTGAGGTAGCAGATGGGTCGTTCTACTAGTTTCGCGTACACTTGTAGTATGAAGATGACTGTGGATATCGCTACTACGTTAATCAGAAGTATGAAAATAATAGCTCAGGAAACAGACATACAGAAAGGTGATTGATAAAGAGTCATTGGGATGTAGATCATTCTTCGCCAGATCGGTTTGGGATAATAATGACTAAGGATCAAGTCAATTATGGAGTTCTCTATCTCGAGATGTCCTGTAACTGCAAAAGTCCTATGAAATGGGAATACAATTGCTAGGTGGTTTACACCTATGTTGGAAGCAAGGGCTTGGTAGTCTGTCTAGATGACCGATGGTCAAGTTGTACAGGAAGTTGGAGAGCCTAAACATCTAAGGAGTCACCGTTACATGATCAACTTTGGAGCATTTGAGATATGAACAATATTTGCTATTTGCTACAAAAAGTGAAGGTTATATCAAGCAAGATAATTTGGATTCAAATACAAATTGGAGAACTATGAAGGCAGGATTGACAAAGCTTCAGTATCTAGTTAAATTTAATTATGGGATGGTAATGCTTGCTTATGTAAATGAAGAGGAAATCAACTATCACGGAACTTTGGATTACATTGAATGTCAGATATCATTTCTTCTCAAAGATGTGACAACATGGGAAATAATTTGACTCTAGTGTTAAGTGAGATTTCTATGGATTTGTTAGAATCAAGAGTGTCCAAAGGATAAGCTAGAGCAAAGATCAGATCGGATATCACCTTAATGGAAAATCTCAAAGACCAAGTCTTATTAAGGTTGGAGTGATGTTAAATTCGGAAAGGCGAAACAAGAAAGCATCTAAAGGTGGATTAAGTTTGAGAATAAATTCTTCTTGGAAAAGGAACAAAAAAAAAGGGAGTTAGATAATGGTGTCAGATTACCAGTCAGTTCTTAAGAAAGTTGATTCAGTGAAGGATTGCCCTATTTAAACTCTTGCTAGCCATCCCAAATCTCAAGACGAGATTTTTGTAACAGGACTGGATTTGTCATACCCTAAAAATCGCCTAAATATAAATTGCTATGAAAAAGGGATTTTTTAGAATTTATTTAATAATTAAAGGAAGTGCTTGAATAAAAATCTATGAAACTTTGAACATCAAATTGACATGGATAAAATTTTCTTAAAAACTTCAAGCGTCCAAGTATTTTTAGGATTTTCTTGAAATTATTTGAGCATTGGAAGTATTTTTAATAAATGAAACATGATTTAATTATTTATTTAAATTAAAAATGAAATTAAAACTCTCCCTCCAAGTTATGGGCCGATTTAGGCCCATTCCCTCTCTCTCTCCCGCGTTGGTCCACCTTTCCTCCTCCCTATGGCCCAGCTCCCCTACGTAGCAGCCTAGAAAGCCGCCGCAAGTCCATTGTACCTCCCCCTTCTCCTCCAGTCATGGACGTGTGAGACCCCGGCTAAAGTGTCGTCCCTAACCTTCAACCGATCTCCCTTCCGTGCTCGTGCACAGTAGCACCACCAAATTTGGCCTCCTCGTTGCTTGTCTTCCCAAATTAGATGCGGAAACGAATTCCCCTCAACCTGCTTTACTTTGCCCCAAAAAACCCCCCATTTCCCCAAAAGAAATCCAGTGGATTTCGGGCCGCTTCCATCCCGGCGAACTCGGGATAACCCTAGCTTTGCACCACCAAATCTTGGCCGTGTAGAGCTTGAACTCATCCTCCTTTGTCTATAAATAGCACCCCTTGATCGCCTATATGGTTTTCACCCCTTGCCCTAGATTAACGTTGCCCGAAACCATTTCCTCGCATCCGCGCTCTCTCTCCACCGTTGCCGCTATTCCAGCCACTACTAGCCATCGCCTCGACTAACGCTGTCCCGCGCTGCCGCCACCCTTGGCACCGCACCGGTCATGCGAAGGTCGACATCCACTCCCTGAAGCCGAAGCCTGAGGAAAACGTCCCGTCATTGAGGACCCATGGTAGGCTGCCACCACCGTGCCTCCAATCGCACCTCGCTGCCGTCCCCGTTGCTGCCCGACATCACCCTATCACCGCATGGACTCAGGGAAGCCCGATCACCCTCTCTTCTCGATCGAAGATCACCGAAACTTCGTCATCATCATGAACCAAAGAGCTTCGCCGCCAAAAGCTCGCCGCTGACCTCTCCCGTTGCCGCTTGTCGTCATCATCGCGTTGGTAAGGATCGTCTCGACCTCCGCTACGCGTTCATGCCCTTTGTTTCCGTCGTCGTCGCTGCTGTCTTGAGCCGGCCGGCCGTTGAGCCTACGTGGCCACCAAGTCAGCCACCACGTCGTCGCATTGTCAGCGCCTTGTCCTTCGTGACCATCAGCTTGGCCGCAAGTGCTTCCATAAAAAACCCTAGTTCAGGTTCAATCTTGTCCGTTGGATCTAGGTCAAACTCCGGTCAAGTGAATCTTGGCCGTCCAATCTCGTGAACCCATGGACCACCTCAATGGCCTTGGTCTACGGTAGACCCGAATTTTTTTCTTCTCATAACATGTGGGTCCCACCTATCATTAGACCTTGCCTTTTACTTTCTAAGGCTGACATCATAAATATTATTTTCCAGTTCAGAAATAATTTAATATGACGCAATAAATCATTTAGTTGTTTTCTTTATTGGTTTTAATTGATTAGCACTTTATTAATTCATAACTAATTTATACGAACTCAGAATGAGGTCATTCAAGTCCCATAATTCATCTAAATTCAACCTCTACCTATCTGTGAGCTTTATTTGTACTGTTTATTTGGTTTTCATTAGTCTTTTTCCTCGTTTTGTATACTAGAGAGTAGTTTCCGTCGTTTCAGAGGATATATATATATATACATACATATATATATATACATATATATATGGTTTAAAAAACAAGATTGAAAAATAGACATATATATATATATATATATACACACACATATGGTGACGCTACTTAGCATGTTGGCTGCTACGTAGCTTATGGCGTGACTCACGAATGCACCCATGTCCGTTTTTTTTTGTTTCATCGCTCCTCCCACCTCCCCGCGTTCTCACTCGGTAAAATATTTACTCTCGCCTTTTGTTTGGTTTCCCGCTCCCCCAACCGAGTGCATCCTTATCGACTTTCACAGAGGTATTTTCTCCTGGTTCCACCAATGGCCCCACCGAGTGTTTCTATTGTTCCCCCAACGGGTCAAGGTTCAGTGAAAAAATTACTACACGTAACAAAATCAGAGCAAACAGTAAAATTTTCCCTAAATCCATCCAACTGTCAAGTGTTAGTACCGAGTAATAATTTTACTACCAAATTGACTAATAATATTATTATTACTCCCCAGTCATTGGTCATGAGCTCAGTGGCCTCCATTCATTGTAGTAATATTTTTACTGAGATGTATTTTTGCATTTTTTACTCATATGTTCTTTTAGTAATATTTTTTTACTGCTTTGCATTCTCATTGGTTATTTCCTTTACCACATAAAATATGTGAAATGACCATATTTTACTATGCATGTGGCTGGATTGAATCATGATACTCTGTATGAAAAAAAAACACATACATAGTGCAAGCTGGTAAAAAATTACGGCCTTTTTACCTGTGTGCCATTATAAAAGTTCAAAATTCGCTGTATACTATTGAGATGAAAAAAAACTTCTCAGTACCCTTGCTCAAAGTTTCTTTTACCTACATACCACTTCCGTCAGTTTTGCTTGTAACAGCAGTTAACTGCCAGCGGAAAAGATGAATTTGCCCTCAGTTATGGAATGCATCAAAATTTTCATTCTTTCCTTCTTATCCCTTCTTTCTCTCTCCCCTGCTTTCTTGCCCGTGTTCCTTCCAGAGGAGAGGAGAGGGAGGCGCCGACGGCGCGGTGGCGCGCGGCACGGCCGGGCGGAGCGGCGTCGATGGTCGGGCGGCGGCGGCGCGCGGCATGGCCGGGCGGAGCGGCACCGATGGTCGGGCGGCGGCCAAGCGCGGCGCGGCGCGCGGGTGGCGTCGGCGTCCTCCTCCTATGCTCGCCGCCGCCCGGCGCCGCTGGCGATGCCCAGCCCGCTGAAGGAGCGACCCACCGGCCGACTCGGCCGCCTCCTCGCCGCGCTCCACCCGGCACGCGCTGGGCCGCTCCCCGTCCAGACAGGCTTCCCCACTTTCCTCGCTGACCTCGTCGTCAAGAACCATGGCCGCCTCAAGAAGCCCTCCGCTTCGGCGGCCGCGGCATCCAGGCGCAAGAAGCGCGGCGGGGCGGAGGCTTCCCCTCGCCGTCTCCTTCCCCTTCGCCGCAGCCTTCCTCTCCACCACCACCATCCCCGCCGCCTGCGGCCGCCGTCTCGGTCTCGCCGCCAACCCAGCCGAGACCGAGACTGGACCTTCCGCCGGTGGAGGCCGTCCTCCGCCGCCAACCCAAAGGCCGCGTGTTTGGCCTTGGGTTGGGGTTCGTGATCTGGAGCAAGAAGGTGGTCGCGGCCGTCACCGTCGCCTCCTTCTCGCTCTTCTTGCTCGAGTCCGTTAGGTCCTCCGCGCTTTCCCGCCGCCGGCGACGGCTGGCGGCGACCAAGAAGCTGGATTTGGACGGGCACGGCTACGTCTCGCCGATCCGGGAACACGGGCAAGAAAGCAGGGGAGAGAGAAAGAAGAGATAAGAAGGAAAGAATGAAAATTTTGATGCATTCCATAACTGAGGGTAAATTCGTCTTTTCTCGCTGGCAGTTAACTGCTGTTACAAGCAAAACTGACGGGAGTGGTATGTAGGTAAAAAAAACTTTGAGCAAGGGTACTGAGGAGCTTTTTTTCATCTCAATGGTATATAGCGAATTTTGAACTTTTATAGTGGCACACAGGTAAAAAGCCCAAAAATTACACACCAAACGAACCCACAAAAGTACAGATCAATATATACGTTCTTCTGGAGTGAGGACGAACGGCAGCCCATCCTGCACTGGATAGCCCACGATAGCGACAATCAGTGCTTTGCCGGTTACCCGGCGACGTCGCAGCCGGCCTTGACGCTGTGCTCAATGGGCACCCATCCAAAAGCACACTTTACCCACCACTTGACGAGCAGACAGCAGGACTAGAGGGATAGCAAGGCCAGAGACTACACGCGATGGAGAAGCTTCGCCGATGGCGGTGATGCATGCCACCGAAAACGAGGACCGTGAATTCCGGAGTTGGAAACGCTCGTCAGTTCCTGCAGCCGATTCTGTCGCTGACGACGCAACTGGGCCACAGAAAGAAGCCCCATCCCTATCGCAGGCCATGAAGAGCAGGCTCGTCGCCGCCTCCCAGTGCTGGCCGGAGACCAGCACTCCCTGACAAAGTTGGGACCATATCTGGTAGCCCGGTATCTGGATCCTACCTTTTCGCCCTTCTCAGCTTCGCCTCGTCAACCCCGGCTTTGGGAATGGAACGTCTACCTCGCGCAGAGATGCAGCCCTCGGCGCAGCGATGCGACCACCAACTGCCGCTCATCAAGACCGGAGACAGGATCGTGTCATCGGAGACCAGATCCCGCCTCCAGTCATCTCCTCCGACTGATGTGGGCGACGACCTCCTCTCCGAGCATCTGCGCCTGATGCCGCTGGCCACCTCCCTGCCGCCGCCGCCCATCACAAGTTCTCCTCCACCAGGCGATGGAACGCCCAATAGCTTGGGATGCCCCCACTCACCGAAGAAGGATGGGGAGGAGAGAGGTGGATCTCACCTGTAGCAGCCTCCTCCGACAGATGCGAGTGACGGCCTCTCGAGCACCTGTGCCTGACACTGTCGACCGCCTCCTCGCCACCGCCACCAGGGAGAGGAGACGAAGATGGAGGCACGTAGGGGTTAATCCGGCGGCCCTCCTCGTCGCCAGCTCGTTGACGCGGTGGATGCAAGAGATCCCCGATCCATAAATTAAGCAAAAAAATGATGGAGAAAAATGTGTACGCTTGTAAAGCTGTGGTAAAAAGGATATATATGGATCGGATGGTGGAATGCAATGGTAAAAAAATTACTCAGGTTATAAGAGGCAGATGTGCCAGTGACGTTATATACTCGCTACATTGCTGCGTAAAAAAATTACTACCATTCATGTGGAGTGTATGTGTATAGTTTGAAGGTGAGAAGGCGATGGTGTCCGCAAGTAAAAAAGCTTCTGAGGGATGCGCTACGTAGCTAGGTAGCACGCTGGTTGCCATGTAGTAGCTCTCTCTCTATATATATGGTTTAAAAGACAAGCTTGAAAAATAGACATAGGGTATATGAACTTGGGACTCAACAAAACTACACAAATATAACAAAGCAGGCCACATAATCTGAGATCAACGCTTAATAAAATCAGTGCTGGTAGAAATATTTATCTGGCTGTAGGTAAAGAAAAGAGCAAAAGAGACCACACCAGTATGGACGAAAACGTCTTGGAAACTACACTAGCACAAAAATAATTTTTGCAGACCGCCAACAACCGTTTTCGCATGAGGGTGAAGCAGCTGCGTGCACCAGATGTCTGCGAAAATCAACATTTTTCCATGCGGGCCGCGATGTGAAAACGGGATTTTCGCATGAGGTCACTGCCTGCGAAAATAATTTTGGCAAAAAAAATAAAAGTTCCATAAGACAAATTCAGTGAAAACCCTAACTCTGCGAAAATAATTTCGGCAAAAAAAAAATTCTACCGACACCCTAGCTTCTATTCCCATTCCCCTCAAGATCACCACCCACCGCCCACCATCGCCATCGCCCCTCCCATGGCCGAAATCAGCGGATCCGCCCCTCTTGAGGGCGGCGCCATCGGATCCGCCTATTAACACTAAATTTGGCATGCAGATTCGAGATAGGACAACATTGCCAAAATTTAGAAATGATTGAGTTTCCTTCTCGGGGCCGGTCTGACCGGCAGTGTGTGGCCGATCAGACCGGCTAAGTCCGAGTCCGAAGCGAATTTCACCTGGTCTCGGGTTTCCTTGCATGGGGAGGTATTTTTCGAGTTCTAATTGGTCTCTACCCTGAGATTGACGTGAAGGAGGTCCTGTAGAAGGCAAGACCAACCCCTTTATAAGGGACAAGGCCGGTTCAATTGGACACACAATCTACTTTCAACACAATTAGACAATTAAATCATTTTTTCTATATGCATCTACTTTTTGCCTAGTTCTAACCTAGTTTTGTCCATCTTCATTGGTTTGCACTGAAAGACGTTCGTCCTCGTCAGGAGAGAGCGATTACCCCTTCGTAGGTTTGTCTCATAAACCATCCGTTCATCCACAAGACAGGTAGTTATCTTCATATTGTCACACCATAAAAATCATCCAAATATAAATTGTTGTGAAAAAAGAACTTCTAGAATTTATTTAATATTAAAAGAAAGTGTTTGAATAAAAATATATGAAACTTGAAACATCAAATTGAGCTAGATAAAATTTTATTAAATACTTTGACTGTCCAAGTATTTTCAGGATTTTTGTTCAAATTATTTGAGCATTGAAAGTTTTTTTAATAAATTAAAAATACTTTCAGAGTTTATTTAAATTGAAAAATCAAATTATAATCCTCCCCAAAGTTCTAGGCCATTTTTGGCCCATTCTCTCCTTCACTCCTATCCCCGCCGGCTTATCTCTCCTTCCTCTCTTCCGATGACCTGTTTCCCTTCTGGCCCATTCTTCTCTCTCTCTTGCGCTAATATGACCATGACTACTCTTGATACAACCATTATTCACATCATAGGTCAACTGGAAGACAAGTCGCAGAAGTTCTGGAGTTCAATTCAGCCACCTGCTATAGTGCTGACTTCAAACGGCCGTTAAATGTGCATACCAGCTCCATTTTTGGTCCATGAGAACTTGATGGAAAGCTCTTGGAGTCCTATTTCCAATGAACCCAGCGTAATCTCCAAATTTCATATCAATCATCCGCAATTGAAGAAATAAGGTGTTGTGTCACCTATAATTGGCCTATGGGCTTGTAACTTTATGTGGGAACCCGACCCAAGTGGGGCCTATGGGGGTGCGTCCCAATCTGGTGGAGCACGACCCTAGGGATCCCTTAGTCATTCTCCCACCCTCTTAAATAGCTAGGTACCCCTTTAGGGTTTCTCGGGTTTTGTTTAGATTAAGGTTTAGCTTCACTACTTTGAGGTGTAATCCCATGATCGGTTAGATTGCCGATTTGCTCATTACGGAACCCCAACTTATCAATTGTATTCAATTTCTATTTGCAATTCCGAAAACTTTTATCTTGTTCTTTCTTGTTTCTTCAATTTGCTTGCAGGAATAAGGTTGATCTTCACTGGCAAGATCAACAACCCATGGAGAGACGTATCGATCGCTAAGGCACAACACAACAATGTCTCATATGGTTGTAGTCAGGTCGTCAACATTTCTCCCAAATCATAGTTGTCATCAACTAACCGAAAGATCAGGCCAATAAAAGCCGAAGATTATCAAGTGGAGCTCAGGGTTTATCAAGTGGTATCAGAGCTTTCGTTGCTTGGTGAGTTTTTTTCTCTACCTATAACTAGAAAATAGCCATAATAAAAGAATTTCATCCTTTACCTAGCCATATTTGGGCCATTGCATTGTTCTTTTCAGTTTTTGCTTTGTTGAGTTCTGTGTTGCATCATCGAGTCGTGTTGTTGGTCTTAGCGTCTAGTCCGTTTAGAGTTTCGAGTTCTGCTTAGGGGTGGATATCGAGCTGGCTCAGCTCGGCTCAGCTCAGCTCGCTCTAGCTCATTAGGATAACAAGTTGGCTCGGCTCGACTTGTTATTCTAACGAGCTAAAAGTTTGGCTCGGCTCTACCTGGTTATAGGCTCGAGCCAGCTCGTTTAGCTCGCAACCTAGACCTGGATGACACACATGCAGAGCAAGAGGGGCGAGCGAGTGATGGACTTCGTGGCTGATGAATCAAGAAGGAGCACCACACAGCGGTGCTAGCTGCCAGCCTACAGCGGCGATGACAAGGGCGACGGTCGACAGCAAGGGCTGTAGCGGCGAGGTCTTTCACGACGGCTGACGACAAGGTAGCTCGCGTCCTAGATTTGCTATTTGTTTGCTACATATTTAAGCCTACCCAGAGCTCCACAAATTTGATTGCAACCATACATCAAGTGTTTGCCAAGGTATGGTCACCATTCCGCTTGCATTAGTAAGATCTTGTAAGAGCTTCGTTAAAAGCTTGAGTGTGTGTGATATTTGAGCCTCCACTACCTAGTAGTTCATAGGAGTGTGCATATTCTTGTGTATGTTTCTTGTTTGCTACTAAGCATGGAAGGGTTATGCAAGGGGATACAAGATGGTCATGCTCAACATCGACTTCTTGACCTTTGACGAGATATAACGATGCATATGAGGTACCTAACTATAATTTTTCACGAGTTGAATATAAGTTACCATTCTATGGTGGTAAGTACGATTCTGTTGCTTATGTTGATTGGGAGCTAGCAGTAGACAACGAATTTGATAAATATGATTTTTCTAATGCTCAAATGATTAAGGCTGGTAGTAATAAGTTTACCTCTTCGGTTTGTTTTGGTGGAGTTAAGTAATAAAACTGAAACTTGGGATGAATGCAAAACCATGATTAGAAAGCATTTTGTGAGTTCTTATTACAAATGTACTCTTCTTGAGAAATTAGAACATCTAAAATAAGGTGATTGAACTGTTAGGGAGTACATCCATGAATTTCATGTTTGTATGATCTATAGTGGTCTAAAGGAATGCAATGAAAACACAATGCGTAGATTTTTCAATGGGCTTAATTTTGAAATTCAGGTTATGCTTGCTAATGTGGCGTATAATCATATTGGACATCTATTCAGGTTATGCTTGCGAATGTGACATATAATCATTTTGGACACCCAAGCATTGAGAGTCAAATTTTACAAGATTTCATATCAAATGCGAGAAAACATGAACAATGTGATTTATCTCTTGTTTCTGAATCTTCTATATTGTTGTGCAATGATGATGTGCAAACATGGGAGGAGCAATCTTTTGTGTCTCCTATTACTAACGTTTTGTAGGAAGTTCAGAACATTCAACAAAAGGAGGAGAACGATGTTCTTAACAAGAAAGAGGAGAAGCATGAAACACCTACGATGTCTGAAGAAATTATGCAAGGTAAATTAAATGGCACTGAGATAACTGAAGGTGAGTATTCTCAAGCTGAGCTACACATGTTCACTTGTTATGCTATAGTAGAGCAACCATTAGTGGAACCAATAGCTGAGATTCCTTTATCATAAGTAGATTTGTTTGCTATTTCTTGTGATAAAGAAGAGTTGTGTGATAATGCTTCACTTATATCAATGAAACAACTATTGAATTAACATGCTATTTCTAGTGTTAGTTCTTTATGTGTAGATTTTAAGCATGTTGTTCACATTGCTAATGAAGTTGATGAACGTGCATTGCTATCTTCTATAAATACTTTGGGCTATGTTTTGTTTGATGACTTTTGTGAGCTCGATAGTTTGAAAGTGAAATTATTTGCTATGCTTGATTTTTCATGTTCAACTGATGCTATTTTTTTATATTTTTGATGAATATAATGATAGAGGAATATATTTGTTGCTAACAGTTTACATATGTTCACATTTAGAACCTCCTGTTGATGTGGATAAAAATTGCAAGCTAGTGAGACATGTTATTGCTAGTCATGTTATCTCGAGTTTGTTTGTTTTGATTTAAAGAAACAGGTTGGTTTTAATGAAGGGAAGTGATGAGACCAATCAATGTTGTTACCATACGACATTAAAACCGTATTGTGTGATTACTTGGCTTCTGAAGAAGGGGAACAAGATGAGTTGCAAGAGAATCATTTCGATGTAGTTCCTCTGTACTTTGTTGTGCATCCCTATTACCAGGTACATTCGTTTCATTGGAGATTAATGCCATTTGCTAAAGAACTGATGATATTACATGGCAAAAGTTTGTTGCGTTTGTTTTCATGTAGACAATTATATGGGCAAGATCATGCACTACGCGAAGAGCACCATATGAAAAAATCAAGGACGGTTTTCTATGAAGAAGGGGAGGATGATGTGACCATGGCTACTATTGATACAATCATTATTCACATCAATAGGCCATCTGGAAGACAAGCCGCAGAAGTTCTGGAATCCAAATCGGCCACCTGCTACAGTGCTGACTTCAAATGACCGTCAAATGTGCCTACGAGCTCCGTTTTCGACCCATGAGTACTTGATGAAAAGCTCTTAGAGTTCTCTTTCCAATGGATCCATCATAATCTCCAAATTCCATATCAGTCATCCACAATTGAAAAAACAATATATTGCGTCACCTATAATGACCTATGGGCTTGTAACTTTATCTGTGATCTCGGCCCAAGTGGGGCCTAAGTGAGGTGCGTCCCAATCTAGTAGAGCACGACTCTAGGGATTCCTTGGTCGTCCTTTCACCCCTTTAAATAGCTAGGTACCTCTTCAGGGTTTCTCAGGTTTTGTTTAGAGTAAAGTTTAGCTTCGCTACTTTGCCGTGTAATCCCATGGTCGGTTAGATTGCTGGTTTGCTCATTACGAAATCCCAACTTATCACTTGTATTCAATTTTTTATTTGCAATTCAGATTGCTTTTATCTTGTTCTTACTTGTTTCTTTGATTTACTTGTAGGAATAAGTTTGATCTTCACCGACAAGATCAACCACTCACGGAGAGGTGTATCGATCGCTGTGGCGCAACACAACAACATCTCGTACGTCAACATCGGGTCGTCAACGTTTCTCCCAAATCCTAGTTGTTATCAACTCACCGAAATATCGGGCCAATCAAAGCCATGAGCTTATCAAGTGGAGCTTAGGGTTTAACACGCGCTGGTTTGCCTTTCCTCCTCCCTTCGGCCCAGCTCCCTAGCGTAGCAGCCCACGAAGCTCGGCCTGTCTCCTCTCCTTCCCAAAGTCCAATTCGCCTACCCCTTTTCCCTCCTCTCTCTCCTGGATGGGACCAGCGCACAGCGTAGCCTCCTACCTCCATCCATTCTCTCGGCTGAGCCCATCACCACCCGAAGCCGTCACTATCATCCCTACCAAATCTGGCCTCACTGTTGCTTCACTTCGAAAATTTATTGCGGAAATAGATTCCCCTCGATGTCATCTATGTTTCCCCCAAGAAATCCCCAAAAATCCTAAAGGAAATCCCATCGAATCGAAGCTATAAATAGCACCCCCTCGGTGTTCTCTTTTGCTTTCCCTCTTTTCTCGTGTTTTTCGCATGCCCGAGAGTTGCCGCCACGCTCACCTTCTCTCCTTTGTTGTCGCCGTACTCCGGCCGTGTCGCACCGTCGTCCTGGCCATTGCCGCTCCACATCGCCACTTCATTCAACATCGTAGAGTCCATGTGAAGCCTGACCGCTGGTTCCTTTTCATCGAAGACCATCGAAAGTTCCTCGTCGCCGCGGACCCATGTGCCACCACCGTCGTCACGCCTTTGGTTGAGCCCCACCGCCATCTCCATCACTGCTCGACCGCACTAAAGCCGCCATTGACACCACACCGCTAAGCCGAAGCCCGTCTAACCACCCTCTTTGCTTGGAGATCACCAAAACATTGCCGTTGTCGTCTACCTGAGCCTCGCTATCACCAAAAGCTCATCGCTGGCCGTCTCCCTTCACCACTCATCATCGTCTTCGCATTGGTAAGTGTTTGTGTTTCCCTCTTCCTCTATGTGCCCTCCGTTCCCACCATTGTGTCACTATTCACCATTGTCACCGCCGTCTCGTGCCGCCGGCCGATGATCCCACGTGGTCGCTATGTCATCACTACCTCAGCGCCATGTTAGCGCCCTTGTCCTCCGTGGCCACCAGCTGTCACCACATGGAGCCATCCAAGGCACTAGATCTGGTTCGATCTGAGCCGTCCGATCTAGGTCAAACTTTGGTCAACCTATCCTAGCCGTTGATCTTCATGGACCACTATGGCCTCAGCGCACCGAATCTATTGTAGACCCAAGCCTTTTCCTCTCTATGACAAGTGAGTCCCACCTGTCAGTTACTCACCTCATTCTCTTTCCAGGGCTGGCATCATAAATGTCCTTTTCTAGTTTAAAAATAATTTAATAAGAAGCAATAAATCATTTAGTCGTTTTCTTTATAGGTTTTAATTGATTAAAACTTCATTAATTCATAACTAATTCATACAAACTCATAATGAGGTTGTTCATGTCTCATAATTCATCTAAATTCAAGCTCTACCTATTTTTGAACTTTATTTTTATTGTTTATTTGGTTCTTATTAGTCTTTTTCCTCATTTTGCATGTTAGTGTGTAGTTTTTGTCTTTTCAGAGAATCACTTGTTCGTTGGAGAAGTTACCGAAGACGAAACAAAGACGTTTGTTTTCAAGGCAAGTCACCCAGATCCTAAAACACCCTTTGAGCATGTTGATCCTATGTTTAAATTCTCTATTTATTTTAAATATGCATTTATTTTCGAATGTTCTTGGGTGGTTTGAGCTTATTTCCCTATGTTATGGCCAAGATGACTTGATTATCCTATGGGTTATAATTTGACTAGCTTGAACTCTATTTAATTATTGCTTACCCATGCTTAGAAATATTAGTGTCATTTTATGTGGGATAACTAATGCACTGATGATTAATGATGGTTAATTACTGATAAATCACGACGTTTAGTCGTGGTTGGTTAATTAATATTCCAACTAAAACCTGACTAAAGGTGGGTTGTGAGCACATGGTTGTGTTGTTCGTGCTCATGACAATTAAGGACCGGTTCGTGAGCTACTGTTGTGAAGCATTAACCATACTAACCACAAGACAACATGGGTAATGACTGGATCTGGAGTATAATACGTTCAGCAGGAGACACCATGGTATGTTGTTGTTCTTTTATCATGGCAGACAATAAGTCCTCAGGTGATAGGCAATTAAGTCCATAGTTGTTTGGGCGCTAAGTAGTCTCCTTGTCTAGGTAACTGGCCATCCCAATCAAAGAAAGATGCTTAGTGGGTGTCATTCTATTATGCGTATTATGCGAAGGGTCTTGTCACAATCTCTATTCGGATACTTTTTTAGTATCGCGACGCATGGTTGACATGATGTTGAGATTGTGCGTTGTGGGTAAATTTGTACACCTCTCGCCCGAGTAAAACTAATCGAATAGCTATGCCTTTAGTTATGGGAGTGTTAATAGAAAAATTTGGCAAGGAAACAAAAGGATAAAAAGAGATTCAAAGCGGATTCGAAGGACATAGGGTTGTTTCCAAAAACAGAGCAACGCATCGGCTGGATGCTATATTGGCCAATACAGAATCGGACTCGGTTAAGCCGATACAGGCAGTGCGAGTTCATATCGGACTCGGGAAAAGATATGAAGATATTGCCACACAAGGATTGAGTCCAGAAGAGGCAATTGTATCTACTAATTAGGAATAAAAGTTAGGTGTTTCCTATAAAGAATTCGTGGCAAGAGTCCGCCTAAATTTGACTCGTGTCCGATATGGACAAGGTTTGTATGTTCGGGTATAAATATATGACAGGGTCTTGTAAGAAAAAACAATAGTTCAATACACACTCTTGGTGCATCATCACCCTTTTACTTTTACTTTTTGACGAGTTCTTATTTCAAGTTGGGCTGCATCAGCTTCGATCTCCAGCAAGAGTTATGGCTTGTTACAATGACTTGTCACAGTTCTGATTTCAAGTTGGGCGGATTAGGGCATCGATGTAGATGTTCTAATCTATCTTACGTAGTTGCTGGCTACCATATATCTGGGTTAATCTAAATTGATGACTCAATTTACTTGAGTCGGCTAAGCCTTTTCTGAGGTTTTGTTGGTATCGGCTAAATCGTTTTATTAGTTTAGGTTAGTTAAGGTATCTACCACCCTGAAAATCAATCAAAGGCTTGATTGTTTAGACTTTATGCTTCTTTTTATACCTAGTGGTGCAACAATTGGGTTTGACCTACTAAGTCATATTTAGAATCATAAAAACTAACCTGCTTATTAATTGCTAATAAGGGTAGAATTAGGGTTTCAGCCGATCTTACCTGGTATAACTGTTTTGCATTTAAGTTTTCATGCTTTAATTTGCTCGATGTGTTATATCTATCATCTTATATAAGTATAGCAATTCTTTAAAAATATTAAGCTTGTTTCAAACCTCACGCTGCCATCGGTTAGGTCTGATTTATTGAGATTGAAACTTGTTTAGTATATTTGATCATGATTGATATTCTTTTATAAGGCTATATCGGAGTTCTAGCCGATACATTACCTGAAATATCCTAAAATATCTCATTGGCTATGATATAAATCAGCTCTGCTAGCCGGTTTAGGCTTACAAAACCCATCTTAATTTAGCTTTTGCTAGATTGAGGTGGTTCGCAACTCTATATCACCGCAAGGCACTTAGGTGTCCTGATCGTGATTGTCTTCTTGGCAAAAACGTTGCCAACATGATTTTGGCGATTCCACTGAGGAACGACTACACTGGCAAAAGCATGAGGTTGATCCAAACAACATCATGCTCGTCATCATGGAGGATTTGACCGAGCAGCAACGCCAAGAGCTTGAGAAGCAAAAGAAGGAGCTACACGAGGCGGTCTTAGGAAGCTACATGAAGACCCATCAGGGAGTTTCCCGAAGGACCAGTCCTCTACCTCGAATCGTCTTAAGTGAGGTAAATTCTGAGGAAGTTGCTCTTAATATTCAAAATTTCATAGCGAGTACCATAGATGAAACTATCAATGCTACTTTTAATATAAACTTGAGGCCGCAATGAGTTCTTTTTTTTGATAGGAGAGTTGAATCTGTTTTGAATTCCAAATTCAGCCCTCTCATGACCGATTTGCCGCTTAGTTCTATCGCAAGTACTAGCCAAGGCCCTATTCATCACATATATGGCAGGACCGATGGAGCGGGAAGTCACACGACGCAATTTGCTGGGAGTGAGGCAAACCCTAACTCCATGGCTGGTCTGACCGCGCCTACGGTCGGTCTGATGCCACCACTCGCTACTGGTCTAACCGACCCTATGACCGATCTGACCGCACCTTTAGCGGCCCGTTGGACAGGGCCCTGGTCCGGTTAGACCGGTGCAATAGTCCCATTAGACCGGTGCAATAGTCCCAGTGCAGGAGATTGATCCCGTAAAAAATAATGCTATTTTGCACCATTATCCAGTACCTAGTCCACAAGTAGCCCCTGTTGCTAATGCTAATCCACCTATTCCTCCACATGCGCCCAATATTTGCAATAATCCTAATCATATTTATGGAGGACATCCACAAGATACTTGATATGGCCAATATAATCATATTACACCATCATCTCTTCTTAGGCCACAACATCCGCAACCAAGGCCTAAGAATATGGAAGAACATGTGAGGAATATCATTAGAAAAACATTTGGAATTGAGCCAAGGAAGCAGGCTAGGGTTTACCAACAGTCGTATCCTGATTATTTTGACAATATCCCATATCCTCATGGTTTTAGAGTCCCTGAGTTTACTAAGTTCAATGTGAGGATAGAAGGACCACATGGGAACATATATGCTAATTCTTAGCATGCATAATGTGGAGAGGCTAGTAAGATGGATGCTTTTAAATTGCGCTTGTTTTTTTATCTTGGTTTGATAACGCTTTTACATGGTTTACTTCTTTACCGGCAAATTCTATTTATACTTGGGCTGAATTATAACATAAATTTCATGATTACTTTTACACCGGTGAAACTGAGCTTAGGTTATCTGATTTAACATCGGTTAGGCAAATTTACAATGGTTCTGTCACTAATTATGTCAAGAGGTTTAGAGATGGTAGAAACCGATATTTTACTTTAAATATAACTGAAATAGATTTGACTAACCTTTCTTATAATGGTTTACTTGCTCCTATTAAAGAAAGATTAGACACTACTACGGAAACAGTTTTTCGTGGCGGCCATTTTTGGTCTTCGCTGGTGGCAATTGGGGCCGCCACAAAGCAAAGGCCAGTGAAGATCAAGATCTTCGCTAGCGGTTATAGACCGCCAGTAAAGAAATATCTTCGCTAGCGGTCGCTGTATGTCGGCCGCCAGAGAAGAACTATTTTCTCTGGCGGCCAATTTACGTCAGCCGCCAGAGAAGCCATATCTTCGCTGGCTGCTGGCTTAAGACAGCCGCCAGCGAAAATGTTCTTCTCTGGTGGCTTACACTCTTTTTGGACACGTGGCCCGCTAGGAAAAAAGCTCAACAGTTTCTGGAAAAGACACATAGCCCGCCAGTAAAAATAGGACATCATCATATTTTTGACACGTGGCCCGCCTGCGAAGATGCAATATTTATAAAAAATATTATATATTATTTTTTTCTTACCTTTGTTCATTTATTTTAGAGTCACATGTGGATGATATAACTAATCGAGCTATCGATAAAGTATGTTCTCTTTTCGTGCAGCCACCATCGATGATTAATATACATGCACGCGGAAATAATATATGAAGATTAATATATACATATATATATATATATATATACACAATATCAAAGCACCTATATAGATAGAATTGGACCGACACCACATATACAAGTAGTTGAATGTCTTACAACCCGAGCGATATACATACGCGTGAAACCTATCTATATTATACTCCTGCTCCAGTTAGACACACATTCATTCTCCGGCAGGGCCAAAACTCCAAGATGATGTGCGCACTCACGGTGGATGAAGTAGCACATGTCCCGTTGTATGTTCTCAATGGATTTATCATCGAGCTCCCTTTCAGACTTGGGAATTTTTGGAAGCTAGATCGAGATCATGACAAATTACGAAATTGTTCACAGTAATGCAAGTTAGCGATTAACTTAACAAGAGTATTGACGGTTTGTACTTACATCGTCGTAATTCGCGCAATATCTCCCATTGACCTTAAGGTATTCGCAGGTGTAATATCCGCATAGTACGGTTCCCACCGGTTGCTTATGACACTTTCAACATCAATTATAAAGTATATTAGTTAATTAAATGGAAAAACACATGCATTTATAAAAATTAAGTAGTATTGTTTGGCATCCAAATTTACTTACCAGCCACTTATTACGGATGAGTATGCGTTGTCTGGAGTTTTTCCATTGTCCGCCTTGCTGGTAATACCTTTTATATGCACTGTTTGTAGAGATAATTAATTTAAATTCGTCAAAGATAACAACACGTCATGAGAATATATAAGAATAAGAAACGTCCATGCATATAACTTACAGATCGATAATTCTGAGCATTTCTTGATATGTATTGCTATCTTTATCAAGAGAATCCAAGACGACGACTTCATTGTACTTTGGATAGAGAAGAAATACTATCCAATGGTCGCTGCAAAAGAAATGGTTAGTCCAGCCGTGATTATATGTATATACTCGTAGTTGATATGAAAACTTACTCAAAGGCGTATGGCGCGTAAACACATTCCTTGTCCTGCGTAGATTCAAGTGCTATAGCTACATAAGTAGCAACATCGAGAATCTTTTCCTGATGCCTTTGTTCTATATATGCGTCCCTCTCTTGCCGTGTCATCGCCTGAACATGTGCCGGTAGCTTGTTCTCGTCTAGCAGGTAGGTGTGGTTCGGCTGGCTTATCCGGCACGGGTTTAGGAAGCCGACAGGCTTTCGCATCGCTTCGGCTTGCACGTAATTCATCCTTCAAAAAATGTAAGGTCAAATTAGGTACGCACATAGGTACAATGATTTATTGACACGTTCTAGTCATGCACTTACAGACACCAGATGCCGACCAAATTGGCGTCGAGCCTCTTCCGACGGTAGAGGGCATGCATATCGGAGAAATGGACTTGGAATAGGCATGGCCCGCTCCAGAAAATGTTCTCCTGCACGGCAACTGTGAACGATGAAAGGCCTTTTATGGTGCTTGCCCTGATGTACCATTCATGCCACCTCCTTAGTTGCCACGGTCCTTCTGTTAGTTGCCAGGCATGGATGAATGGTTGGCCATTCTGAAACTCATGCGGCACATCCGGGCAGTTGATATAATTAAGATAATCTTCCATGGTTTCCTTGAGGCCTGTTAACTTTCTGTCATCAAAATCGGCATCTTTGATATCTTTGTCCCTTCCTCGGAATGCCGTTATCATATATCTTTTCTTCGATTCACTTTTTCCTTTGTGCTTGTGTGTCCTTACCATCACTGGCACATCGGCACCCTTAGGTTCCTCCGGTTGCGATGGCTGTGTTTGCGATGGGTCTAGTTCATCAGGCATTGTCCGCTTAGGCCCTGATTGTGCACGCTCTGATTGCTGTGCCGGAGGCACTTCCTGAACTTGTACTTCTGATTGATCCATTTCAAGCCCTGATTGTACTTCTGTCTCCTTTTCAATTGGAGGTGACGCAACAGCAGGCTCTGATCTTGGAGGTGATGCAACTACATGATCTGATTGCGGAGGTGATGAAACTGGAGGATCCCTCGGTTCTTGTTCCCTTGGTGGACGAGGCGGTGACACCGGTATCCTTGGTGGACGATCCGTTCCATCCGTTGACCCTAGTTGAATATCATTCTTGTGCCACAGCACAAACTGGTCAACGGTATCTCCAAGGTACACAATCCCCTCGGGTGTTGGAATGTCGATCTCGTGCATCCGGTGAGCCTCATTGACCGTCCGGACCTCTACCTTGGCATAGTCATCCGGAATGTCTTGGCAATGGAATCTGCGGCCCGGTATGAACCTCCCAGTTGCAACCTGTATTTTCTTTCCTGCCCTGCCGACCGGAATCAAGAGCTTGCAAGGAGTATCCTCCGTTACATCGTCCATCGGATAGCTCGGATCAGGCTGCGAAACGGCACCACCGTGCATCATATTCTGGCTCCAATATCTATGGCATTCCTCACGAGCTGCTGCCCTAGCCTGGGATTCTATCTCCTCCTTATAGCGATCACGCTTCTTGTAGGTATGAGCATCCTCTTTGAATCCATCCTTCCAGCTAGTCTTGGAGGATACTCCTCGGACACGGCCAGAGTGCTCCGGGTTGCCCAACGCATAGGTCAGCTCGTCCCGGTCTCTATCTGGCACGAACATCCCGGCCTCTTGCTGCGTGACGATGTTCTTCATCTTGACAGCTACCTCCTGGAGCTTTGGATCCTTGAAGACTACATCCCCCTCCGGGGTGAAGGCCGGTGTTCTTGCACGCACCCAGTTCCTGGTTCGTGGGTTGTGATTTTTCATAGGAACCGGTTTCCCAGCCTTTTCCATCTCTTCATCTTGTTTTGTCCATTTCTTAACCGCTGCACGGTAACCGGTCGATCCCAAACGATGAGGATATTCATTCCTTCTTGCTAGTTCAGACATCCTCTGGCTCTTCTCCTTTTCCTCCGCCGATGTCTTCAGGGCAACGAACTCATCCCACTGGGCTGGTGTTATCTTTCCGTACTCCGTAAACGGCGTACGTCCCTTCTGAACATATTTCTTGTTAAGGTCTGTTTTCCAGTTCCGCCACAGCTTGCCCATGGTCTTGAGTGCATAGACCTTCGCTGTATCGTCGTCTGTCCCTTGTGGATACTCAAACCTGCTTTGCAGCGACGTCCAACAGCTGTTCTTTGTAGCGTCAGGAACTTTCTTCCAATCCTTCCATGTGATCTCCACGATATCCCTAACTATCGCCCCGCATTGGTTGCTATACTTGGAACATGAATCTTCGGGTGATAGGGGTTCCCCTTTCTCACTGATCCGCGTCAGCACGCTGACTTCTTTCAACAACATGTTCTTCCCTCGCTCGCCCCTTCTTTTCTTGGGTTTACTTGAAGCTGAGACGCGCACGACAGCTCCAGCTTCGGCTTCCGCTTCAGGTGCGGCTTGGGCTTTCCTTTTAGATCGGCGTGGAGCATTCTTCTATATTTGCATTTCACATGACATCGGTTATAATCGATATATATACTTAATACGATCGGAACTAATCATATACAATATGTTACGTACCACCGGTTCGCGGGGGATGTAGTCGGAGTCGACTTCTTCATTGTCGCTCCCACCCTTTTTCTTCCTTGCAGGAGAAGGATGGGGGTCACTCGGCGAGTGATACGATCCACTCTCTGCTTCACCGGAGCTTGACGACGACAGTTCCTCCGCAACTACTTCCATGCAAATATCTTCCTTGACGACGGCCTGAGTTTCCTTGCCCTTGTCACCCGCGGGTTGCGCTTCGGTGGGTTTTTCCATTGATATCCTTTTACAGTGAATTTATATTAGATGCGAAATGGAATCGTTTTACTGTCCTAAGTGCATATACTACTGACTAGCTAGAAATTTTTGTCCCTCCAAATATTTGTCCCTTCAAATTTCAGTACACTGAAAAGAGGATTTCAAATATCCATAGGACTGATTATAAAAGGAGACAGTACTCTACTGCACAAAGTCCAAATATCCATAGGACTGAATATATATGTAGTTTCAGTTCAGTGGCAAACAAACCATAATTTCACTCAGACATAGTCTTAAGTGCTAAATTTCACATAAGTGTCCATTATTCTGAACTTATATGCAGCAGCTGCATTTCAGATAATTTTTGAACTTATATGCATAGTATTAAATCAATTTCTAAAAGCATGGTATAGCTGCCAGTCTAAAAGCAAAGGTTATATACTTCCAAATAAACTACTAATCTGCAAAACATTTCAGATTATGGTTTGCAGATTAGTATATGCAAACAATTGGTATATATATATATATATATATATATATATATATATATATATAGCCATACATCACATATATATAGGGATCACATATATACAACTGCATGCATACATGAATAAGATTATCCATTTCTACAATCCAAAGTTTATAAAATTGTCAGGAAGTAATAGGGCACATCATCGGCAACCAGTAGCAGCTCAAGCAAGGTGGCAAGAATCAGAATTTAGTGGATAAAATTCAATAGATGGCATGCTATTGATCTTATCTTAGCATATACTAGTATAAGTAGGAGTTATGTGACTGCATATACACCATCCCATATATATACAAATTTCAGACTTTCAGACTTGAAAAAAAAATTGAGATTTCACATTTATATCACAATCTGCAATCTGCAATCATTCCACATTTCAGAACATATACAATCTGCAATCAGATTATTGATTCCCCATGAATAAATCCAAATTTATATAAACAAGTCCAAATTTCAGTTCTAAAGCAGCTTAAAAAGGGAAATCACATTTTCAGTGCACTCACAACTAGAGTTCCTACCCTAAGTGCTATTAACCAATGAATCATCTAGACACAAATATAGTAATTAAGGCAGTTTGGCAAATTGCCTTAATTATCATCCCAAATATATGTCACCCACAGCCCATTTCTATCATTTCCCAAAATTTCAGAACATATACAATCTGCAATCTGCAACCATTCGACATTCAAAATCAACATTCTGCATATATTCACCATTCACCTATGAGATATTCATCAATTTCAGAGAGCAATTTATTTCACATCTATATCAGCCCCTATTCAAATTTATTTCAGACTGCATTCATCAATGAGCAAAATATGCATGCTAGCTGCCATATTTTGCTGCTGCCATATCAAAATTTCAGAGAATTTCAGAGAAAATTTCAGGAAATTTCAGTTCTAAAGCAGCTTATTAAACTCTTTGAAATTTCAAAACAGAACAAAACCACTAATTCATCGATGAATCCATCCATCAGAAGTAAAATCAATCAATCCATCCATTCAACCCTAATCCATCCATTCATACAATCAATCAATAATCCATCCATTCATCGATACAAACAATCAATCATCGATCCATCCATTGATTCGGCGGCGACAGGGGTACCTGGATGAGGCGGTGAGCAAAGGAAGAAGAGGAGGCGGCGGCGGTGAGGACGCGGCCGTCGGCGGCTGTGAGGAGGCGGCGAGCAGAGGAAGAAGAGGAGGCGGCGGCGGTGAGGACGCGGCCGCCGGCGGCTGTGAGGACGCGGGCATCGGCGGTGAGGAGGCGGCCAGCGGCGGTGAGGAGGTGGCCATCGGTGGTGGTGACGACGCGGCCGGCGGCGGTGAGGAGGCGGCCATCGGCGGTGAGGACGCGGCGGTGGCAGTGAGGAGGTGGCCGGGGGCGGTGAGGAGGCGGCCGGCGACGACAGTGAGGAGGCAGCCGAGCGACGGTGAGGAGGAGGCGGCGGCGGTGAGGGCTACCTGCCTCCTGGCGCGAAAAGGAGGCGGCGGCGCTCTCCTGGCGCGAAAAGGAGGCGGCGGCGCTAGGTTTTTGCTGGCGGCGGCGGCTGAAAATTTTGGCAGCCTGGCGGCGGCTCTAGGGTTTTCGCGCCTTCGGGACTTAGTGAAAATTGAGGACTCCCGCGCGCCCATATATAGCGAAACCCATTTTCTCTGGCGGCCGGCTTACCTCGCCGCTAGCTAAAACCTTTTTCGCTGGCGGCCACATTAGGCGGGCCGCTAGCGAAACTATTTTCTCTAGCGGCCGGATTACCTCGCCGCCAGCAAAAAACCTTTTTCGCTGGCGGCATGATTATGCGGCCCGCTAGAGAAACCAATTTTCGCTGGCGGCCTGCTTACCTGGCCGCCAGCGAAATAGGTTTTCGCTGGCAGCCGGAATAGGCGGCCCGCTACCGAAACCCATTTTCGCTGGCGGCCGTCTTACCTCGCCGCTAGAGAACACCTTTTTCGCTGGCGGCCGGAAGTGTCCTCGACCGCCAGAAAAAACGTTTGTCCCATTTCAATATTTTTTTCTTTGCACAACTAAATGTAAAAATATCCACAGAACTAATTACAAAAAGAGTTGGTAATCATCCGTACAAAAATTCATCATCCATCTTAGGTCACCATAATTACATATGTAGATTAACCTTTGACATTCTTCCCTACTCCCTTGTTCCTCATGTATGGCTTCGGGGAATCACCAATCATTGCTTCCGCGACCTTAATGTTGTTTGTAAAGTCCGTGAAGAGTGTCATGTTCTCGTACTGATTATATGCCTCAACATCTTGGACATCATCAACTCCCAAAATCTTTTGTTTCCCCGAGACAACTATATCTTTCTTCAACTGAGATGGATCAGTCACATAGAAAACCTGAGCGGCCCGATCGGCAAGTACCCATGGGTCATTCTTGTGCCCTACGTTGACCAGGTCGATGATTGTCAGCCCGAAAATGTCGACAACCACGCCAGATGGGTGTTTCACCCATTGGCACCGGAACAGTGGAATCTGCATGTTGGATCCATAGTCCAGTTCACAGATTTCTTCTATGAATCCATAGTATGTGCTCTTTTGTCCAGTTGGGTCGATTGCCTCTACTCGAAGGCCACTGTTTTGGCATGCACTCCTTTGGTCTTTCGCTTTGGTATAAAATGTGTACCCATTCAGATCATATGCTTGCCATGAGGTGTAAACACTTGATGGCCCGTCAGCCAACCTCTTAATAGTTTTTTCCTCCGTAGTATCGCCATCTGGTAGGCCGAGGTTCTTGAACCATTCAGTAAAGGCAGCCTTGTGTCGCTTCATGATCCATGCATCAGAACGCCCTGTATTCATTGCTTGTAATTCCTGAAGGTGCTGATCTATGTACGGCTCCACTATCGCGAGCTGTTGCAGCAGAGTGAAATGAGCTTCTTTCACTTTCTTGTAATCATCGTCGTGGATTCTTTTCTGCCCTTTTGTCCCTCTTCCAGATAATCTACCTTCATGTCGAGGTACCGGTAAACCAATTGCTTTCCCCTCTTTTAGGTAATCAATGCAACACTCAACGACTTCCTCAGTAGTATATCCCTCTATCATCGATCCCTCTGGGTGGGCACGGTTTCGTACGTAGCCTTTTAGAATGGACATGTACCGTTCGAATGGCCACATCTGATGCAGGTACAGGGGACCAAGTGCAATAATTTGAGGCACAATATGAACTATGAGGTGTTCCATCATATTGAAAAATGACGGCGGGAAACACATCTCAAGCTCGCACACGGTCTCTATAGCGAAAGTGCGGAGAGGACTAACTCGTCAAGATCAATTACTCTCTGTGAGATTGCATTGAAGAAGTAACACAGCTTTATGATGACCACCTTAACGTGTAATGGTTCGATTGCTCTGATGGCGATAGCGAGGAATACTGTGAGAATTACATGGCAATCATGGGAATTGTAGCCTGAAAATGACAAATCATTCATGGATACCAGTCGCTTAATGTTTGAGGAGAAACCAGTAGGCACTCTCACCCCACGTAGGCATTTGCACATTGCCTTTTTCTCCTCATTTGTCAAGGTGTAGCAGGCCGGCGGAAGATACACTTTTACGTTACCCTCATCTACAGGGTGAAGCTCTTTCCTTATCTGCATATTCACGAGGTCCTTACGGGACTTCAGCCCATCCTTTGTCTTGCTAGGTATGTCTAGTAAAGTACCCATGGTGCTATCGAAGACATTTTTCTCTAGGTGCATGACATCGATAGAATGACGTATCTCTAAATCTTGCCAGTACGGAAGGTACTTAAAGAAAATGGAGTGCTTCTTGAATGGCCCGCTAGCGCTTGCTGGCTCTTTGGCCTCATTTCTCTTCCGCTTGTTGGTTTCCTTCTTTTTGGCCATCCCAAAAACAACCTTGAGCTTTTTCGTTATTGTGAACACTTTATCACCCTTCCATGGTTTTGGTGGATCACCATCCTCAACAGTGTTTGTCAAAATATTCTGCTTTGGAGCGGTACGGGTGATTCTTTCTTAAGTAACGTCGGTGCCGCATGTACACTAGCTTCTTCGATCCCTGAAGATACCTGTACACTGTACCATCAACACAAATAACGCAGCCTGTCTTCCCCTTGAGCTATCCTGATAGGGAAAACAGTGCGGGCAAGTCGTTAATGGTGACAAAGATAATTGCATTAAGCGTGAAGTAATTCTGCATGAATTCGTCCCAAACCCGGACCCCATGATTCCACAGATCAGCCATATCCTCCAGCAAAGGCTCCAGAAACACATCCATGTCATTGCCAGGTTGTCGTGGTCCCTGTACAAGGATGGTCAACAAAATATACTTCCTTTTCTGATACAGCCATGTAGGGAGGTTGTACATGGTTAGGAGTACTGGCCACGTGCTGTGTGAGCTGCTCAAGTCACCAAATGGATTCATTCCATCGGTGCTCAATGCAAACCTTACATTTCTTGGGTCCTCTGTAAACTCATGGTACTTTCTGTCAAATTCCTTCCACTGTCGAGCATCTGCCGGATGTCGAATCATCCCATCCTTTTTCCGCTTTTCATGATGCCAACGCATCAGTTCGGCATCCCTCGGGTTCGAGAACAAACGCTTCAATCGATCTTTCACCGGAAGGTACCACATGACCAACTGGGGGATCTTCTTCTTGTTGTTGTCTTCTACCTCGTCTTGGGTAACATCCTGATGCTCGGACTGGCTACGACTTGTTTTGTATCGACTAGTGTTGCACGTTGGGCATCTGTCCAAATCCTCGTACTCTTTACGAAACAGTACGCAGTGGTTAACACAGGCGTGTATCTTTCGCGCACCCAGAGATAAAGGGCAAATAAGCTTCTTCGCTTCATAGGTGCTGGTTGGCAGGGAGTTGGGTTGCGGAAATAGTTTCTTCAACAGAACCAACAAATCATTGAAACTACTGTCCGACCAACCGTTTCTGGCCTTCAATCTCATAAGTTCAAGCACCGTCCGCAACAATGTGAAATCCGTCGTGCAACCATTTGCCTCATCGTACAAAAGAACCTTCGTTGCCTTTTGTAATGATTCAAAGTTCTCCAACCCACGAGCGGACCCAGCTACAACCTCAGGTTTAGCATGACGCAACATCTCTTCCAAATCAAAATTACCATCATCTACGCAAACATTACCATCATCGACATCATCAACTATACTGTGCTGACCATCATCGCCACCAACATCATCATCAACATTAATGGGCTCTACTTCCTCTTCTCCTTCTTCTGCTACTACCATTCAATCCTCGTCCCAGTTGAACACTTCATCCTGTACTATCGCCTGGTTGGGAACTTGTTTGCTTGGGATCTCTCCATGATGTGACCAATTTGTGTAGCCTGCAACAAATCCATGCATCACCAAGTGTTGCTCGATTATAGATGGGTCGATCCAAATTTTCTGATTCTTGCAATGTAAGCATGGACATCTAATTTCTTTTGTCTTCTTAGATGCAACATTCTTCTTAGCAGCTTTCATGAATATGTCAACTCCTTCAATGTATGAAGACCGGTATCTCTCTCTATACATCCATGCTCTGTCCGCCATCTATGCATTATTTGCGAAAAAATATGTACAACTTCGTCACTTTATATATTTTCGATAATATGTCACATTAAAATTATACTAATTAATATTTATAACCACTATAATCTAGACAAGATAATTAAAGCTAGCCAAAAATCTACAAACTACAAACAACTAGAAAAAAATAAAAAACTAGCTCTTTTTCTCTTCTTCTCAGCGTTCTCTGCAGTTAACTAATATATAGATCTGCTACAAATAAACATATCAAAACTAGATATATATATATGGAACATCGATCATGCACAATATTTCTTACAAAGTTTGCCCATTTTAAGCTCCAAATAACAAATAAAAAATAGTTTTCTTCCCCCATGTCACATACTTTTTGCTATGCAAAATCTCAACAAACAACCAATAAAATTGAAAAAAAACTTTACAAATGGAGTAGGAGAAAGTATATGTAATCTCTGGTGCAGTAGATCTTTCAAAAGATTGAAGATCAAAACCTTCCCCTCTATGTATTTGTTCACAAGAGAGAGAAAATCGTGCTCAAATGCCATGGCTGCTAGCTGGACTGGTGATATAGGTGATGGTATTTTCCCTGGCGGTCAACATATGTCGGTTCATTCGAACCGCCATAGAAAATATTTAGGGGTGGCGGCGGCTAGAGTGGGTCGCTAGTGAAGATGTAGGAATCTTCTCTAGCGGGCCACGTCACCTTACCGCCAGCGAAAATGTGATATGTTCGCTGGCGGTGTCTTAAGATGGCCGCCTGAGAAAATACCGCATCTTCGCTGGCGGCTAGCTTTAGGAGGCCGCCAGTGAAGATGTGTTTTTGCTGGCGGCCCGAGACCCCCACCCCCCCTATCTTTTTAGCTGGCAGTTTCACCTCGTTTCCGCCAGAGAAAAGTTTTTCCAAACGCCATGAAAGATTGTTTTCGTAGTAGTGAGATGACCAACAATTTCTTGATGTTAGTCAACTCATGCGAAAGGCTCTCGCTCAAGAAAGCTGGGTTAAAGGAACTAAGAGATTTGTTAGGTCTAATGATAAGAACCTATTGTTAGTATTGTTGATTGCCCCGATGATAATGATTCTAATGATGACGATTGTGATCATGATTTTTTTGTAGCCAAGTGGTCATGGACTAATAAAAACAAATCATTTGTTTGCTCTAGTGTGATGCCAACTCGCAAGGATTGGCAAAATGAGGTTAAGTATAGCTTTGATGTGGCCAAGTGTGATAATACTTTTGATTATCTTTAGCAAGAAAAACACATTAGATTACCTAAAAGCCATGCCATGCCTTCTTTGGAGGAATTGAAATGTTATACTTATTATAAGTGGGCTGATTTTTATTCTCACGCTATTAATGATTATAATGTGTTTTGTTGATAGGATCAATTGGCCATAGATGAATGACGATTGAAATTTACTGAGGGTTCCTAGATGAAGTTAGATCATGATCCTTTCCCGATGAATATTGTTGACTTTGATGACAAGAAGGTGTTGATTCGGCCGGAGCAAGTCGGGTCTACCAAGGGGAAGGGGGTAGTGATTAGAGAGCCTTGGCCTAAGATGATTGTTCAAAAAGACCTAGAGGTTGGAGTATGGAAGGAGAATAGGAGTGATGCTTCCAGCTCTAAAACACCGTGAAAACAAAAGGTATCTTTTGAGATGCTTTTGAACAAGTATGACATGGGGAAGACCAGGCAACATCCTAACGAAGGGAAGAGACCAAGATCACCTCCTAGAGAGAAATTTGGTCAATAAACAAAGCAATTGGAGCCACCTTTTTCTTAAAATCCTCAAGTCATGCCATTGGGACCTTGTCCAATGCCGCCGCCGGGTTGTCCTTTTCCTTACTTCATGCCATGGGAGCACCATCGCCAATGTATGATTTTATGCCGCCGATGCCACCAATGCAATTTCATCAAGGATGGGTGCAGCCACGAAGGTCGGTAGATGAGTTGTTGTCTTTGCCAAACAAAAGCTGGTTTCAATCAAAAAATCGGTTTGAGGAGGAAAGAGGAGGAGAAAAGCACGTCAAGGTGGAGAAGGGAACTTCAGAGGTGATTACCATCAAGGTGGGGTCTCATGAGGTGCCAATACCTATTGGAGATAAAGCCAAGGTGGTCCAAATCGAGAAGACCGAAGCCGGAGCTGATGCAGAATGCAGCGTCGGTCTAACCGAGCCTTCTGGCCGGTCTGACCGGCGGCCACAGGCCGGTCTGACCGACGCCTACTGGAGTCGAACCAGGGCACAAGGCCAGTTTGGCTGACAGTACATGACCGGTCTAGCCAAGCACCAAGGTCGGTCTGACCGGGCATGTCCAGGAGGTGTTTTGAGTGTTTCGTCTTCATCGGGAAAGATTGATAAGAGTCATTACATTGCCCCTAGAACAGAGCCAAATTCAAGGTGGATGCCTGAGCATTTGACGGCTTCACAAAAGAGGAGGTTACAATGTCTTTGTGCTCAAGAGTTAAAAGAAAAGAAAGCCAAAGAGTTGAGAGATAGAAGGTTCAATGAGTTGCGACCACCGCCAAGACAAGAGTGGAGGCCTAAGCCACTAGAGGTTGAGAAGCTAGTGGTTGCTCTAAATGAGGATGAGGATGACTTGGTTGGAGTTAAGTCACCAGTTGTTAGCAATAATTCGCTGCCAAGGGAGAATATGGATGTCAATATGGTGTGTGTATTATCTATGGAGTTTCGTGCCATAAATGAGGCAAAAATCGCCCAACTTTCACTAGGACCAAAAGATGCAGTTTTTGAGAAGCCCATTGAGTCTAATCGTCATATGAGGCCACTTTATCTCCTGGGGCACATTGCTGGGAAGTCGATCTCTAGGATGTTAGTGGATGGAGGTGCCACCGTGAATTTGATGCCATGCTCACTGTGCAAGAAGTTGGGGCGTGGAGATGAGGAGTTGAAGAATACCAACATGATGCTCAATGGCTTCAATGGTGAACCAACGGATGTGAAGGAGATCTTTTCTATGGAGCTTACCAAGGGAAACAAGACATCGTCAACCGTTTTCTTCGTCGTCGATGTGCAAGGTAAATATAGTGTTATTTTAGGCCGTTGTTGGATTCATGCCAATTGTTGTGTTCCTTCTACCTTGCACCAATATTTGATTCAATGGATGACGATGGTGATGAGATTGAGATTGTTGAAGCGGATACATCGATCGAAGTTGCGATGGCCGATGCTTCAATTGAGTGGCAATATAGGAATATTCAATACTTATCAAGCTTAGATATTTCTAGCTATGATTTTATTAGTGTTTCTAAGGATGGCTATGTACCCATCTCTGTAAAGCCGGCTAACTTAGCATGGCTAGGTAATGTAACCATGTATTATGAATAAAGACGCCAATTTAGAGTGGTTGCAAAAGAGGGTGCAAGAATATCGGTCTACAAAGAATGATATTGGTGATTCCATTGAGGATTTTGATGAAGTAGAGAAGTTGGGTCAAGGTTTTACATCAGCCAATCCATTAGATGAAGTAGATATACGTAATGAAACCATTCTAAGGCTGACTTTTTTAAACAAGAATTTGAAAGCTTATTACAAGGATAAAGTAATCGAGTTACTTAAGGAATATGTTGATTGTTTTGCATGGGAATACCATGAGATACCGGGACTTACCCACGGGCTTGTTGAGCATCGGCTTCCAATAAAATCAGGATTTAGGCCTTATAGACAACCACCTCGTCACTTTAATCCTAACATATATGATCGTGTCAAAGAAGAGATAGATCTATTGTCGAAGGTGGGGTTTGTTAGGCCATGTAGATATGCGGAGTGGGTGTATAATATTGTTCCAGTTAAAAAGAAAGGGAGTGGTAAGATTAGAGTTTATATTGATTTTAGAGATTTGAATAAAGCTACTCCTAAAGATGAATATCCTATGCCTATTGCCGATATATAGATTAATGATACTTCAGGACATAGAGTCAATAGGTTTTTAGATGGTAATGTCGGCTATAATCAAATCTTTATGGTCGAAGAGGACATGTTCAAAATGGCCTTTAGGTGTCCAGGTTTTGTCGCTTTGTTTGAGTGGGTTGTCATGACCTATGGGTTGAAAAATGGCGATGCAACGTATTAAAGGGCAATGAACTTGATCTTTTATTATTTGCTAAGTATTATCTTAGAAATCTACATTGATGATATTGTTGTCTAATCGGATGGCATGGAAGGTCATATAGCCAATTTGAGGTTAGCTTTTGAGAGGATGCGCCAATATGGTTTGAAGATGAATCCACCCAAGTATGCTTTTGGTGTGTCGGTGGGAAACTTCTTAGGGTTCATGGTGCATGAGAGAGTTGTTGAAATTGATCCTAAGAAGATAGAAAAAAAATTAGAGAGTTCAAAGTGATGACATGCAAGAAAGAGGTTCAGAAGTTGCTAGGTAAGGTCAATTATTTAAGGAGATTCATATCCAACCTAGCTAGTAAATCGATGCTTTTGTTCCTATACTTCGCTTGAAGAAGAAGCCGATTTTACTTGGGGAGCAAAACAGCAAGAGGCGTTTGAGGGACTAATAAGGTATTTATCATCTCCACCCGTGGTGCGAGCGCCTAAAGCTGGAGTTCCATTTCGGCTTTATATTGCCACCGAAGACAATGTCATTGTTACAACTTTGACACAAGAGGAAGATGGCAAGAAGCATATCATCACTTATTTGATCCGTCGTCTTTTGGATGCTGAAATGAGGTATGCTTTATTATATAGTAATTGCAAAGTTACTTGTCAAACCGATGTTATTAAACACATGTTGCAAAGGCCAATTCTGAGTGGGAGAATTGGAAAGTGGGTGTATACTTTGATTGAATATGATTTGGTTTATGAATCGTTGAAATCTATGAAAGACCAAATTGTGGTTGATTTTATAATAGATCATCATGTGGAAATTGCTTATGATAATGAGGTCTATTTGCTTAGTGTTACACCTTGAAAGCTTTATTTTGATGTTCGTCTTGCAAAGAAGGACAACATATAGGTATAGTCTTTTTTTCGTCCAATGGTTCTATCTTTGATACATCGGTTTGCTTAGAATATTATTGCACAAACAATCAAGCCGAATATGATGCTTTATTATTCGGCTTACAAGTATTGGAAGCTATAGGGGCTACACATGTATAAGTTTTTGGTGATTCAGAATTGATAGTGCAACAAGTTGCTAGGGTATATAAAAGTTTCGATGGGTCACTAAATAGATATCTTGATCAATGCTTAGACATCATTGCCAATTTCGATGATTTTGTCGTTAGACATATTGACAGGGAGAAAAATGCTAGAGCAAATGATTTGGCTCAACAAGCATCTGGCTATAATGTTAAGAGATGTGTGTTCTTAGTTTCAGAATAGCCAGTTCTTAATTTCAACAGTTTGAGCAAAATTGGCAAAATTGTAGACCTAGGGCGGTCTGACTGGCGCACTGCGGCCGATCTAACCGGGGATAACCGTCGGTTTGACTGGTCAAGCATGGCGGTCTGACCGTTCTGGTGTGGCCGGTTTGATTGGGTCACAACAAGGAGTTGGGGGGCACGAACCGTCAAATAATTTGGGGGCCGAATTAATTGTAAATTCAGACGTTTGTGCCTTAGATTCAAAAGAAGATATGAGAATTTCATTAATAGATTACTTGAAAGATCCTAGCCTTAGGGTTGATCGGAAAATTCGCGGCAAGCGTTCAAATATACTTTGCTTGATGGAGAGTTGTAATGCTGAAATATTGATGGGGTCCCATTTAAGTGTTTAGATAGTGATCAATCATAGGTTTCTATGGGAGAAGTTCATGAGGGGATTTGTGGAACTCATCAATCGGCCCACAAGATGAATTGGTTGCTTAGGAGAGTAGAGTTTTATTGGCCAAAAATGATTGATGATTGTTTCAAGTATTATAGAGGATGTGAAGCTTGTAAACTGTTCGACAATGTCCAATTGGCACCGTTGTTGTGTTGAACCCTATTATCAAAACATGACTGTTCTACAGTTGGGCTTTGGATTTCATAGGTTAAATTTATCTTTCGTCATCAAAAGGGTATAGGTTTGACGGAGCGTGAAACTCCTCACCGGGAGACCGCGCGGGCCCCCCTTTGCCGGTTCGGCCGGGGGCGCTAAGTGAGGTTCTTCGCCCTCGATCTAAAGAATGTCAGCGAGAGAGGAAACGCGCAAGACGCGGGCGACGTAGACAGGTTCGGGCCGCTGAGAAGCGTAACACCCTACTCCTGTGTTCTGGTGGATCTGAGGGTCTCCAACAATACAAAGGGAAATCTTTCTCTCCAACGTATTCGCCGGAGTCCTCTCCCTCTTTCCTAGGCCTGGGCCTCCTTTTATCTGATCAGGGGTCACCACATGGGCCTCCAGCTGCCTAAGAAAAGAAACATTCTTTTTACAATCAGGGCTGGTCTACAGCCGGAAGTGATGCCAACCAAGGTGCGCGAGGCGGAGTGGGCTCCGCACTCGCCTTCATGGACATCGGCGAGAAGCTCGACGCCTTGTTCCCGAGGAATGCACTTCAGGAGGACTCCGTTAGCCCCGCGCCGATAGAGGGTCCCTTCCACCAGCACGTAGCGCTTGGAGATGCGACGGACGCGTTCACTCCCTTCGCGGTCCTCGGGTAGAGTCTTATCTGCGAGATACGCCTGGATCTCAGTGATCCAAGCAATCAATCTAGGGGAGCTGGGAGCGCTCCCCTCGGGTCCCGAGGCCTGGACTCCGACGGGCCTCGGGGGCCGTTCAGGCGCGTCCGTCTCCCCTAGGGGGTCGGGTCGCGCCGACGGCTGGGCAAGCCTTTCTTCAAAGGCGCCCGGTGGGGTCTGGGCTCGCGAGGAAGCGAGCCTTGAGAGTTCGTCGGCGACCGCGTTATCCCGCCTGGGCACGTGCCGAAGCTCTATCCCGTCGAAATGGCGCTCCATACGCCGCACCTGGCGGACGTAGGCGTCCATCTGCGGGTCGGAGCACTGGTACTCCTTACGGACCTGGTTAACGACCAACTGGGAGTCGCCTAACACCAGGAGGCGGCGGATCCCCAGTCCAGCCGCCACTCTGAGTCCCGCAAGGAGTCCCTCGTACTCCGCCATATTGTTGGTCGCCCGAAAGTCGAGGCGGACCAGGTATCTGAGGACGTCTCCGCTCGGCGAGGTCAAAGTGACCCCCGCACCGGCGCCCTGAAGAGACAGGGAGCCGTCGAACTGCATCACCCAGTAGGCGGTGTGAGGCAGCTGCGAGGGGCCCGGGCTGGCCTCGGGGGCGGAGACGGGCTCGGGAGCCGGGGTCCACTCCGCCACAAAGTCGGCGAGGGCCTGGCTCTTGATCGCGTGGCGTGGTTCAAAGCGCAAATCGAATTCAGAGAGTTCGATTGCCCATCTCACCACCCGTCCAGTACCCTCTCGGTTATGCAAGATTTGGCCGAGGGGGTAAGACGTAACCACCGTGACCCGATGCGCCTGGAAATAATGGCGCAACTTCCTCGAAGCCATCAGAATAGCGTAAAGCATCTTCTGGGCCTGAGGGTATCGGGTCTTGGCGTCCCGGAGGGCCTCCTAACGAAGTAGACGGGCCGCTGCACCTTTCGGCGGGGCCTATCCTCTTTGCCAGGGGCCGCGTCTCCAGGGCGCTCTTCGTCCGAGAGGCCGTGTGGGGCGCACTCGGCTTCTGTGCCGACGACCTCGGGGTCGGAGGGCGACAGGCGCGGCCTTCCCGCAGTGGCCCCGGGGCCATCCTGGGGGTCGGGGGCGCCTGGCACCGTCGACAAGCAGGCGGAGGGCCAGCTCCGGCCGTCGGGGGCCTTAGGCCGCCGTTCGGCTCGGGGGCCTCTCCTCCCTGCTCTCTCCCGGGTCGAGCCGACACAGGGTGGGGGGGCGCGGAGTGAGGGTTGTCCTCGTCACGCTCCACGACCAACGCCGCGCTGACCACCTGCGGGGTTGCCGCCAGGTAGAGTAGCAACGGCTCATCTGGCTCCGGGGCGACCAGGACTGGGGGAGAACTGAGGTACGCCTTCAACTGAGTGAAGGCGCGCTCAGCCTCCTCCGTCCAGGTAAACGGCCCGGAGCGCTTGAGGAGCTTAAATAGGGGTAGCGCCTTCTCTCCCAGCCTCGATATGAACCGACTTAGGGCGGCCATGCAGCCGGTGACGCACTGCACGTCCCTAAGCTTGCTGGGGGGGCGCATCCGCTCTATAGCTCGTATCTTCTCGGGGTTGGCCTCGATGCCTCGGGCAGAGATCAAGAACCCGAGAAGTTTGCCCGCAGGCACGCCGAACACGCACTTATCGGGGTTCAGCTTTATGCGGGCGGAGCGGAGACTTTCGAAAGTTTCCGCTAAATCCGAGAGCAAGGTCTCTTGGTTGCGTGTCTTCACAACCAAGTCATCAACATAGGCCTCAACATTGCGTCCTATCTGGCTACCCAAGGAAATTCGAGTAGTACGCTGAAAAGTAGGACCTGCATTCTTTAACCCGAAAGGCATGTCGTATAACAATAGGTTCCTATGGGGGTAATGAATGCAGTTTTCTCCTCATCCTCCCTAGCCATGCGAATCTGATGATAACCAGAGTATGCATCTAGAAAACACAAAAGGTCGCACCCCGCGGTGGAGTCGACAATCTGATCTATGCGTGGCAGGGGGTAAGGGTCCTTAGGACATGCCTTGTTGAGGTCGGTGTAGTCGATGCACATCCGAAGCTTGCCGTTCGCCTTGGGGACGACGACCGGGTTCGCCAGCCACTCCGGATGGATGACCTCACGGATGAATCCGGCCTCCAGAAGTCGCGCCACCTCCTCGCGGATGAAGGCTTGACGTTCCGGGGCCTGCCGCCGCACTTTCTGCCGGACCGGCCTTGCGCCCGGCCGCACGGCGAGACGATGCTCAATCACCTCCCTGGGGACCCCGGGCATGTCCGCCGGTCTCCAAGCGAAGACGTCGGCGTTTGCCCGCAGGAAGGAGACGAGCGCGTCTTCCTATTTGTCGTCCAAAAGACCACCGATCCGGGTGGTCTCGGACGGGCCGTCGCCCAGGGCAACCTCCTTGACCGGGACCTCGTCGCTCGTGACCATCCGCTGCCTTGGGGCGGGCGGGACGGAGGTGCTGGGCCTCTCGTCGCCGTCCGCGGGCTTGGATGCCGCGGCGAGGTGGTCCGCGCGCTGCTCCATACAAGCAAGCGCGACCTTGAGGTCGCCATGGACGGTGATGGGGCCACCGGGGCCCGGCATCTTCATCTGGAGATAGGCGTAGTGGACCGCCGCCATGAACTTCACCAACGCGGGCCTCCCCAGGACCGCGTTGTAGGGCAGACTGAGGTCCGCCACATCGAAGTCCACCCGCTCCGTGCGGAAGTTGGCGGAACCACCGAAGGTGACCGGGAGGTCGATATGACCCAGCGGCCAGGTGTGCCCCGGCGTCACGCCGATGATCGGCTGGGACGGTCGGAGCACCATCCCCGGGGCCTTGATGGCATCAAAGGCTGCGGGGGAAAGGATGTTGAGGGCTGCACCCCCGTCCACGAGGACACGCCCCAACTTCACGTTGCAAACGGTGGGGGAAACCACCATCGCGATCTGTCCTCCCCGGGCAACGCACGGCGGGTGGTCGGTCTGGTCGAAGGTGAGGGCAACCTCCGACCACCGCGCCCGCCGCGTCGCCTCATGGGTAGGGGCCGCGGCCAGAAGCTCACGCTTCATGGCCTTGAGGCTCCGGCGAGAAGCGTGAGCACACGCTCCCCCATCGACGGTGGCGACGGTGGCCTCAGGCTCCTGAAACCCCAGGTCATCGTCGCCATCGTCGACGTCCTCGGCGGGGGCCTTCTGCTTGGCCTCACCTCGCCGGTTGCCGGCGGGAGCCGCCGGGGCCCTGCCCTCACGGCGCTCCTGCCTCTTCTCCTCCTCCCACTTCCTCGTCCGCTCGGCCAAACTTTTGACCGCGCGGCAGTCCGCGAGGTCGTGGAGGGAGGTGTTGTGCACGGTGCACCACTTGCCGGTCGGACGCTCCTTGCTGGGAACGCCGGCCTCCTTCTTTTTGTCGCCCGCAGGCCTCCCCTTTCGGGGGGCCCGCGAAGCGCCCTCGACGGCGAGGACATGACCCTCGTCGTCGGAACGGGCCGACCTCTTCTTCCTCCTCCTGTCCCGTCGCCCTGACCGAGCGGCGGACCCGGGGGCGGCCGGAGCTGCCACGCCGAACCGGAGGAGTTCCAGGTCCAGGCCTCCTCCTTGCGGGCCACACGGTCCGCGAGCTCAAAAAGCTGCGCGGTGGTCTGGGGCTCCTTGGAGGCGATCTTCTCGAGCATGCGGTTGTGCCGCACGCCCCCCCTGAACGCGTAGATCACCGCGTGTGCGGGGATGCATGGTATGTGTTGCGGACTTGACAGAACCGCTGAATGTACGAGCGAAGAGACTCATCGTCCCTTCGCTGTACCGCGTGCAAGTCCGCCTCTTCGCCTGGGCGCGGATACGTGCCCTGAAAGTTCGTGGTGAACTGCTGGCACAAATCCTCCCAAGAGTGGACCGACGCAGGTGGCAAGTTCATTAGCCAACCCCGCGCCTGACCCTTCAGGGCCATGGGAAAGAAATTCGCCATGACCCTGTCGTCACCCCCCGCGGCCTCATCCCGGTCGTGTAGATCTGGAGAAACTCGGCGGGGTTGACGCTTCCGTCGTATTTTTCGGTGATGGTGGGCCGGAACCTTGGGGGCCAACGGACGTTCCGAAGGCTCGCCACAAAGGCTCGACAGCCGGCACCGCCGACCGGGGACACGGGGGGCCGGCCCCCGTGACCGGACCGAAGTGGCGCTCCGGACGAGGAAGCGCCCTCCGTTGCGTGGGCGGCGCGACGAGCGTCGCGCCGGCGCTCGATATCGAGCCGGGCATCCGGCCCCCCACGCACATCTTCTTGGGTCGGAGGCGTTGACGAGGGAACGGCGGACGAGCGGCGTGTAACGGCCGTCGTTCGCCGCGCCCTCCGCCTCGACGACATGGAGCCGGCGGCGGCAGCGCCAGAGGCCCCGGCGGCGGAGGACCGCCCGCCGGCGCCTAGGCGCTGCTGCGCCGTCATGACCAAGTTGGCCACGTCATCCAGCCAACGTCGGGCTGGAGTCTCTGGATCGGGGACGACGGGCGGGTGACGCAGGAGCGCGCCCGCGGCCTGGAGCGCGCCCTGGGGCGTGCCGCCATCGCCGTAGACGAGGCGGCGACGCGTCCCGTCTCGCCGTCCTCCCCCGTCACCCGCGAGCGGCGAGGTCGCGGATCCTTCGACCTCCTCGAGCGCCTTCCCTCGCCCAAGACTTCGGCGAGAGGGGGACGGCGGGGTGCGAGCCCGACGGCGCGGGTTCTGCTCCCTGTCGTCACCGCTAGCGCTCGGAGAGAGGCTGTGCGCCACTGCCCGCTCGGCCATGGGGCTGAGCGAGCGAAACTTGGCACACACGAAAGATGATGAGGGCTTAGAAAGACACACGCGCCCCCTACCTGGCGCGCCAGAGCCCTAGCGGACCGCGAGGCCGCCGTCGCCACCCGGGAGGCAACACTGGCGGCGCACGAGGCCGCCTCCGCCGAGGAGGAGTCCGCACTCCGCCTCCGCGAGGATGCGCTCGCCGAGCGTTGGCGAGCCCTCGAGGAGGCCGAGGCCGCGGCACAGCGGCTGGCGGACAGCCTGTTCCTCCGCGAGGCGGCGCGGGAGGAGCAGGCGCGCCGCAATCTGGAAGGCGCCCGCGCCGAGAGGGCCGCGCTGGACCAGCGGGCCGCTGAGCTCGAGGCGCGGGTGAAGGAGCTGGACGCGAGGGCGCACAGCGGTGGGGCGGCCGCGGGCCACGACGACCTAGCCGCCGAACACACCGTCGCCGAGCTGCAGGGCGCGCTGGACTCGTCCGCCGGGGAGGTCGAGGCCCTCCGCCTGGCGTGCGAGGTGGGGCCCGGCATGCTTCGGGACGCCGTCTCGCGCCTAGACCGCGCCGGACGGTAGGCGGGCCTCTGGGGCGGGCGGTACGCGAAGTACGCCGCCAACCACGGGGGCCTCGCCCAGCGCCTCTCGGAGATGGCCGGGGTCCTCTAACGGCTCCCCGAGGAGCTCGAGGAGACGATCAAGTCATCCTCGAGGGACCTCGCCCGGGGGGCGGTGGAGCTCGTACTGGCGAGCTACCAGGCCAGGGACCCTGACTTCTCCCCGTGGGCAGCGCTGGAAGAGTTCCCTCCCGGAACCGAGGACGGCGCGCGCGCGCAGGTCCGGGACGCCGCCGACCACATCGTCCACAGCTTCGAGGGTACGGCCCCTCGGCTCGCGTTCGCCCTCGACTCCGAGGAGGAGGACGGCGACGACGGTGCGGACGACAGCGACGGCGAAGCCGGCGGCCCGGGTGCGTCGGAGTGAGCCCCCAAGCCCCCGCCGATCTTAAATTTTACCTTCTTCTTCCAAGGCCTTCGAGCCCCCTTCCTGTATAGACTGGTTTAATCTGCAATCAAATAAAGAAGAAATTTCTATGTCAGTCATGTTTGCTGTGCGTATAAGATGAGGATGGTTTGTGCCGCGGTCCTTCTGAGTCTTGGCTTGAGCAAGGGCTCGTGCCCAGGTCCCAGCCTCGAACGGCGCGGGTCGGGGCTAGTGCCTGGGGAGATCCGCGTGTCGAGACTGGCCAGGCCGGGAGCGCGGTGACCGAGGGTTAGGAGGACCCGATTGTGGGCCTTTGCTGATTCCCCCCCGGAGTTCACCACGCCCCGGGGCGCGGCTCGGTTCTGGGCCCCGTTTGGCGATTTTAGCCGGCCCGGGCCACCGAGGGCAGGGCCGAGCGCGAGCGTACTAACTCAAGCTGAGATTCTTCAAAAGGAAGCGACGGCACAGACACGGTCCTCTGGAAATCGAAAGTGCTTTTATTGAAATACGCAAGAGAAAAAAGATAAGTATGTGCATGTGGTAGCCCCCGGCCAACCCTGCACGCCCGAGGGGGGTGCGGGGTTGGCCCGAGCCCGAGACATGACACCCGACCCCCATTAGGGGTAGAAGCGACGAAGATGCTCGATGTTCTACGGGTTAGGCAGCTCTGTGCCGTCGCCCGTGGCCAACCGAACCGAGCCCGGCCGGGGGACGCCGATCACTCGATACGGACCCTCCCACATTGGTGAGAGCTTGCTCAGTCCAGCACGCGTTTGGACGCGGCGTAGGACGAGGTCGTCGACGCAGAGTGATCGGGCCCGGACGTGGCGCTGATGGTAGCGCCGCAGGCTCTGCTGGTAGCGCGCAGCTCGAAGGGCCGCGCGTCGCCTTCGCTCTTCCAGGTAGTCGAGGTCATCTCGGCGAAGCTGATCTTGATCAGCCTCGCAATACATGGTGGCCCGAGGGGACCTCAGTGTGAGCTCAGATGGGAGGACCGCTTCCGCGCCGTAGACGAGGAAGAAAGTCGTTTCCCCGGTTGCTCGGCTTGGCGTGGTTCGGTTCGCCCAGAGCACCGCTGGCAGCTCCTCGATCCACGAATCGCCGTGCTTCTTGAGGACGTTGAAGGTCTTGGTTTTGAGGCCCTTGAGGATTTCCGCGTTGGCGCGCTCCACCTGGCCGTTGCTTCTGGGGTGGGCGGGTGAGGCGAAGCAGAGTTTGATACCCATGTCCTCGCAGTAGTCGCCGAAGAGCTCACTAGTGAACTGGGTGCCGTTATCCGTAATGATACGGTTACGTACCCCGAACCGAGCAGTGATGCCCCTGATGAACTTAAGGGCGGAGTGCTTATCGATCTTGATGACCGGATAGGCCTCTGGCCACTTAGTGAACTTGTCGACAGCGACATACAGATACTCGAACCCGCCCGGGGCCCGCCTGAACGGTCCCAGGATATCGAGCCCCCAGACAGCAAATGGCCACGAAAGAGGTATGGTCTGCAGGGCCTGGGCCGGCTGATGGGTTTGCTTGGCGTGGAACTGGCACGCCCTGCACCGCCGGACCAGGTCGACCGCATCGGTGAGAGCCGTCGGCCAATAGAAACCCTGGCGAAAGGCCTTGCCAACCAAGGTGCGCGAGGCGGAGTGAGCTCCGCACTCGCCTTCATGGACATCGGCGAGAAGCTCGACGCCTTGTTCCCGAGGAATGCACTTCAGGAGGACTCCGTTAGCCCCGCGCCGATAGAGGGTCCCTTCCACCAGCACGTAGCGCTTGGAGATGCGACGGACGCGTTCACTCCCTTCGCGGTCCTCGGGTAGAGTCTTATCTGCGAGATACGCCTGGATCTCAGTGATCCAAGCAATCAATCTAGGGGAGCTGGGAGCGCTCCCCTCGGGTCCCGACGCCTGGACTCCGACGGGCCTCGGGGGCCGTTCAGGCGCGTCCGTCTCCCCTAGGGGGTCGGGTCGCGCCGACGGCTGGGCAAGCCTTTCTTCAAAGGCGCCCGGTGGGGTCTGGGCTCGCGAGGAAGCGAGCCTTGAGAGTTCGTCGGCGACCGCGTTATCCCGCCTGGGCACGTGCCGAAACTCTATCCCGTCAAAATGGCGCTCCATACGCCGCACCTGGCGGACGTAGGCGTCCATCTGCGGGTCGGAGCACTGGTACTCCTTACGGACCTGGTTAACGAGCAACTGGGAGTCGCCTAACACCAGGAGGCGGCGGATCCCCAGTCCAACCGCCACTCTGAGTCCCGCAAGGAGTCCCTCGTACTCCGCCATATTGTTGGTTGCCCGAAAGTCGAGGCGAACCAGGTATCTGAGGACGTCCCCGCTCGGCGAGGTCAAAGTGACCCCCGCACCGGCGCCCTGTAGAGACAGGGAGCCGTCGAACTGCATCACCCAGTAGGCGATGTGAGGCAGCTGCGAGGGGCCCGGGCTGGCCTCGGGGGCGGAGACGGGCTCGGGAGCTGGGGTCCACTCCGCGACAAAGTCGGCGAGGGCCTGGCTCTTGATCGCGTGGCGTGGTTCGAAGCGCAAATCGAATTCAGAGAGTTCGATTGCCCATCTCACCACCCGTCCAGTACCCTCTCGGTTATGCAAGATTTGGCCGAGGGGGTAAGACGTAACCACCGTGACCCGATGCGCCTGGAAGTAATGGCGCAACTTCCTCGAAGCCATCAGAATAGCGTAAAGCATCTTCTGGGCCTGAGGGTATCGGGTCTTGGCGTCCCGGAGGGCCTCGCTAACGAAGTAGATGGGCCGCTGCACCTTTCGGCGGGGCCTATCCTCTTTGCCAGGGGCCGCGTCTCCAGGGCGCTCTTCGTCCGAGAGGCCGTGTGGGGCGCACTCGGCTTCTGTGCCGACGACCTCGGGGTCGGAGGGCGACAGGCGCGGCCTTCCCGCAGTGGCCCCGGGGCCATCCTGGGGGTCGGGGGCGCCTGGCACCGTCAGACAAGCAGGCGGAGGGCCAGCTCCGGCCGTCGGGGGCCTTAGGCCGCCGTTCGGCTCGGGGGCCTCTCCTCCCCACTCTCTCCCGGGTCGAGCCGACACAGGGTGGGGGGGCGCGGAGTGAGGGTTGTCCTCGTCACGCTCCACGACCAACGCCGCGCTGACCACCTGCGGGGTTGCCGCCAGGTAGAGCAGCAACGGCTCATCTGGCTCCGGGGCGACCAGGACTGGGGGAGAACTGAGGTACGCCTTCAACTGAGCGAAGGCGCGCTCAGCCTCCTCCGTCCAGGTAAACGGCCCGGAGCGCTTGAGGAGCTTAAATAGGGGTAGCGCCTTCTCTCCCAGCCTCGATATGAACCGACTTAGGGCGGCCATGCAGCCGGTGACGCACTGCACGTCCCTAAGCTTGCTGGGGGGGCGCATCCGCTCTATAGCTCGTATCTTCTCAGGGTTGGCCTCGATGCCTCGGGCAGAGATCAAGAACCCGAGAAGTTTGCCCGCAGGCACGCCGAACACGCACTTATCGGGGTTCAGCTTTATGCGGGCGGAGCGGAGACTTTCGAAGGTTTCCGCTAAATCCGAGAGCAAGGTCTCTTGGTTGCGTGTCTTCACAACCAAGTCATCAACATAGGCCTCAACATTGTGTCCTATCTGGCTACCCAAGGAAATTCGAGTAGTACGCTGAAAAGTAGGACCTGCATTCTTTAACCCGAAAGGCATTGTCGTATAACAATAGGTTCCTATGGGGGTAATGAATGCAGTTTTCTCCTCATCCTCCCTAGCCATGCGAATCTGATGATAACCAGAGTACGCATCTAGAAAACACAAAAGGTCGCACCCCGCGGTGGAGTCGACAATCTGATCTATGCGTGGCAGGGGGTAAGGGTCCTTAGGACATGCCTTGTTGAGGTCGGTGTAGTCGATGCACATCCGAAGCTTGCCGTTCGCCTTGGGGACGACGACCGGGTTCGCCAGCCACTCCGGATGGATGACCTCACGGATGAATCCAGCCTCCAGAAGTCGCGCCACCTCCTCGCGGATGAAGGCTTGACGTTCCGGGGCCTGCCGCCGCACTTTCTGCCGGACCGGCCTCGCGCCCGGCCGCACGGCGAGACGATGCTCAATCACCTCCCTGGGGACCCCGGGCATGTCCGCCGGTCTCCAGGCGAAGACGTCGGCGTTTGCCCGCAGGAAGGAGACGAGCGCGTCTTCCTATTTGTCGTCCAAAAGACCACCGATCCGGGTGGTCTCGGACGGGCCGTCGCCCAGGGCAACCTCCTTGACCGGGACCTCGTCGCTCGTGACCATCCGCTGCCTTGGGGCGGGCGGGGCGGAGGCGCTGGGCCTCTCGTCACCGTCCGCGGGCTTGGATGCCGCGGCGAGGTGGTCCGCGCGCTGCTCCATACAAGCAAGCGCGACTTTGAGGTCGCCATGGACGGTGATGGGGCCACCGGGGCCCGGCATCTTCATCTGGAGATAGGCGTAGTGGACCGCCGCCATGAACTTCACCAACGCGGGCCTCCCCAGGACCGCGTTGTAGGGCAGACTGAGGTCCGCCACATCGAAGTCCACCCGCTCCGTGCGGAAGTTGGCGGAACCACCGAAGGTGACCGGGAGGTCGATATGACCCAGCGGCCAGGTGTGCCCCGGCGTCACGCCGATGATCGGCTGGGACGGTCGGAGCACCATCCCCGGGGCCTTGATGGCATCAAAGGCTGCGGGGGAAAGGATGTTGAGGGCTGCACCCCCGTCCACGAGGACACGCCCCAACTTCACGTTGCAAACGGTGGGGGAAACCACCATCGCGATCTGTCCTCCCCGGGCAACGCACGGCGGGTGGTCGGTCTGGTCGAAGGTGAGGGCAACCTCCGACCACCGCGCCCGCCGCGTCGCCTCATGGGTAGGGGCCGCGGCCAGAAGCTCACGCTTCATGGCCTTGAGGCTCCGGCGAGACGCGTGAGCACACGCTCCCCCATCGACGGTGGCGACGGTGGCCTCAGGCTCCTGAAACCCCAGGTCATCGTCGCCATCGTCGACGTCCTCGGCGGGGGCCTTCTGCTTGGCCTCACCTCGCCGGTTGCCGGCGGGAGCCGCCGGGGCCCTGCCCTCACGGCGCTCCTGCCTCTTCTCCTCCTCCCACTTCCTCGTCCGCTCGGCCAAACTTTTGACCGCGCGGCAGTCCGCGAGGTCGTGGAGGGAGGTGTTGTGTACGGTGCACCACTTGCCGGTCGGACGCTCCTTGCTGGGAACACCGGCCTCCTTCTTTTTGTCGCCCGCAGGCCTCCCCTTTCGGGGGGCCCGCGAAGCGCCCTCGACGGCGAGGACATGACCCTCGTCGTCGAAACGGGCCGACCTCTTCTTCCTCCTCCTGTCCCATCGCCCTGACCGAGCGGCGGACCCGGGGGCGGCCGGAGCTGCCACGCCGGAACCGGAGGAGTTCCAGGTCCAGGCCTCCTCCTTGCGGGCCACACGGTCCGCGAGCTCAAAAAGCTGCACGGTGGTCTGGGGCTCCTTGGAGGCGATCTTCTCAAGCATGCGGTTGTGCCGCACGCCCCCCCTGAACGCGTAGATCACCGCGTGTGCGGGGATGCATGGTATGGTGTTGCGGACTTGACAGAACCGCTGAATGTACGAGCGGAGAGACTCATCGTCCCTTCGCTGTACCGCGTGCAAGTCCGCCTCTTCGCCTGGGCGCGGATACGTGCCCTGAAAGTTCATGGTGAACTGCTAGCACAAATCCTCCCAAGAGTGGACCGACGCAGGTGGCAAGTTCATTAGCCAACCCCGCGCCTGACCCTTCAGGGCCATGGGAAAGAAATTCGCCATGACCCTGTCGTCACCCCCCGCGGCCTCGATCCCGGTCGTGTAGATCTGGAGAAACTCGGCGGGGTTGACGCTTCCGTCGTATTTTTCGGTGATGGTGGGCCGGAACCTTGGGGGCCAACGGACGTTCCGAAGGCTCGCCACAAAGGCTCGACAGCCGGCACCGCCGACCGGGGGCACGGGGGGCCGGCCCCCGTGACCGGACCGAAGTGGCGCTTCGGACGAGGAAGTGCCCTCCGTTGCGCGGGCGGCGCGACGAGCGTCGCGCCGGCGCTCGATATCGAGCCGGGCATCCGGCCCCCCACGCACATCTTCTTGGGTCGGAGGCGTTGACGAGGGAACGGCGGACGAGCGGCGCGTAACGGCTGTCGTTCGCCGCGCCCTCCGCCTCGACGACATGGAGCCGGCGGCGGCAGCGCCAGAGGCCCCGGCGGCGGAGGACCGCCCGCCGGCGCCTAGGCGCTGCTGCGCCGTCATGACCAAGTCGGCCACGTCATCCAGCCAACGTCGGGCTGGAGTCTCTGGATCGGGGACGACGGGCGGGTGACGCAGGAGCGCGCCCGCGGCCTGGAGCGCGCCCTGGGGCGTGCCGCCATCGCCGTAGACGAGGCGGCGACGCGTCCCGTCTCGCCGTCCTCCCCCGTCACCCGCGAGCGGCGAGGTCGCGGATCCTTCGACCTCCTCGAGCGCCTTCCCTCGCCCAAGACTTCGGCGAGAGGGGGACGGCGGGGTGCGAGCCCGACGGCGCGGGTTCTGCTCCCCGTCGTCACCGCTAGCGCTCGGAGAGAGGCTGTGCGCCACTGCCCGCTCGGCCATGGGGCTGAGCGAGCGAAAACTTCGCACACACGAAAGATGATGAGGGCTTAGAAAGACACACGCGCCCCTACCTGGCGCGCCAGATGACGGAGCGTGAAACTCCTCACCGGGAGACCGCGCGGGCCCCCCTTTGCCGGTTCGGCCGGGGGCGCTAAGTGAGGTTCTTCGCCCTCGATCTAAAGAATGTCAGCGAGAGAGGAAACGCGCAAGACGCGGGCGACGTAGACAGGTTCGGGCCGCTGAGAAGCGTAACACCCTACTCCTGTGTTCTGGTGGATCTGAGGGTCTCCAACAATACAAAGGGAAATCTTTCTCTCCAACGTATTCGCCGGAGTCCTCTCCCTCTTTCCTAGGCCTGGGCCTCCTTTTATCTGATCAGGGGTCACCACATGGGCCTCCAGCTGCCTAAGAAAAGAAACATTCTTTTTACAATCAGGGCTGGTCTACAGCCGGAAGTGACTTCTGACAAGCATGGTGCACGCCTTCTGCCCCGCTCGCCAGCTCTCCCGGTGGACGCCCGTTTCAACCTTCATTCAACGGCCGGCGACTTCCTTGCCACGCCTGCGCTGAAATCTGGATTGGATCTGACCGGGGCTGACATACCAACTCCAGGAGTTAACACACCGGCTCCGGCCAGGGACGAGAGCCAGGAGGCTCTCATCATTCCGACGGGACGGGGCGAGGCGTGCCATCGGCCGCCTGTCACCACCTAACCCGCGATCTGACCGGTCTGTGACCGGTCACACACCGCGACAGGTCACGGACCGGATAAGCGTGCGCTGCGCCGCATTAAATGCGGCGTGGTGCGCTCGCCTGATCCGCTATAAATGCGGTTAGGTGAGCCCTGTTGTGCTCACCTAACCCGCACACGTGACGCCAAGATCACGGGGGGCCGGGGCGCCCCGGCCCTCGGGGCCGAAAAGGGAGCGGCCCGACCCCTCGGGGAGACAGAGGAAGGAGTGGCCACGTCACCCCCGGACCCGACCCCCCCGAGGGGGTCGGGACACGTGGAGGACCGCGGCTACCCAAGCCTCTAGTCATGACACCCCCGGTCCCATGTCACCGACAAGGTTCATGCTAATTGCAACGGATTACTTCAAGAAGTCGGCCGAAGCCATGCCGCTCAAGAATATGACTCATATGGAGGTAATTGACTTTATTTTAAAGAATATTATTCATAGATTCAGCATTTCTCAAACTTTAACTATGGATCAAGGACCTTCTTTTATGTCCAAGGAGGTAAAAAGCTTTGCCAAATCTTATGGTATCAAATTGTTAAGTTCTTCTTACTATGCTTAGGCTAATGGACAAGCCGAGTCGAGTAATAAGATTTTCTTGAAATTAGTCAAGAAAAAGATTGAGAAACACCCAAAGAGATGGCATGAGGTTCTATCTAAAGCATCATGGGCTCATAGGATATCCAAGCATGGTGCTACCAAAGTTACTCCTTTTGAGTTAGTCTATGAACGAGAAGCTGTTTTGCTGGTAGAGGTAAATCTTGGCTCTCTTAGATATATCAAGCAAGGTGATTTGTTGATTGAGGAATATAAAACATTGATGGGAGACAATATTGATGATGTGATCAATAAATGTCTAAAGGCTTTAGAAGAAATAGAAAAGGAAAAGAAGAGAGTAGCCAAAGCTTATAACAAGAGAGTGAAAGCAAAATCGTTTCAAGTAGGAGACTTGGTATGAAAGACGATTTTGCCTTTGGGTTCTAGATCTAAGGAGTTTGGTAAGTGGTCACCTAGTTAAGAGGGTCCTTATCAGATATGTGGAATCGTTCAAGGGAATGCATATTTTCTTGAGACTTTGCAAGGAGAACAATTTAAGAGAGCAATCAATGGGAAATACGTGAAGAAATACTTCAAGAGTGTTTGACAGGTTGCTTAGGAGGTGATATGACCGGTAATTAGATTATTGCCCTAAGACCATGTGTTTTATGCTTTTTGGCTCTCAAAGATAGCCAAAAAGGCAGGGGCATGTGTTAACACCCTAATTTGGCACCTAGATTTGAGATAGTAAAACATTGCCAAAATTTGGAACAGACCGAGTTTCCTTCACGGGGCCGGTTTGACCATCGCCTATGAGCTGTTCTGACCGGCGACATGTGGCCCGTCAGACCGGCTGAGTCCATGTCCAAAGCAAATTTCGCTGGGTCTCAGGTTTCCTTCCAAAGCGAAATTCTTGCCAAAAAAGTTACCAACACTGCCGTCCTCTAGCTTCGCCACCGTCGCCTGTCATCATCGTCCCCCTTCCTAGGGCCGAGGTTGGCGGATCCGTGCCTCCCGAAGATGGCACCACTAGATCCGTCGCTCTCGAGCTTGCCACCGCCATCGCTGTCACCATAGTCGTTGTTGCCACTGCTGTCAACGGGCGTGTGGGCGTTGCTCTCGGGCCATCGGATTCGCCCGCCAATCACTCCTAAGGACGGGGGCAGATTCGAGCACCATCGTTGTTCTCGAGGGCGAGGGCTATGAATCAACCCTGAGGCCGATACTGCCCGCTCCCCATGACCAGATCTGCGAGCCAGCACCACCCACTCACCGCAGCCATCGTCCTGAGCTGTTGGATGGAGGGGAAGAAGAACATGTGGGAGAGTGGAGGAGAAGACGAGGAGAGAAGGGGAGGGGAGGAGGGGGAGAGGTAGGAAATGGAAAAGGAGAGAGGAGAGAAAAGGTGAGAGAAGAAACCAAGGGGAGGTGGAGAGGCGGTACGACAGAAGGAAAAAAATAAAATATGTGGAGTAGCGCTGAACTCTAGGCGGAGGGGAGGTCCTCCGCATGAGAAAATTGATTTTCATAGGCGGCCCTCTTAAGAGGCCAGGCCTGTTAGGAGGGCCGCCTGTGAAAATCAATTTTCCCAGGCGTTAACCGAATATCATCCAAATCTTTTTATATTCAGACATTCTTTTAGCCCGCCTACAATAAAATAGGGGGTGTGTTCGGAAAAGTCGTTTTTTAGTAGTGCGAAAACCATCTCTAACATTTTTGTTTCCGTATTTTTTTCAAGATTGGAATCGGAATCCGAAACCTCGAATACGAGAACGGAATCAAAATTTATCGAATACGAAACAGAGCGAATACGGTAATGGATATTTATTGGAATATAAAAACCCCTCAAACTAAACTTCTCAAAATAATGAAAAGATGTAGCTCATTATTTTCTCCAAAACAATAGATCAACATTTCTAATCTTTATTAATTAATAATAATACAACTAGTTGTACATGTTCAATTTCCAAAAGAAAAAGAACTGTATTCATCTATCACATATCATATGGCATGGCCTCATTAAACAAAAAAAAGTCATTAGACAAAAGAAAAACAGATCTAAAGTACCAGACAAGAAAACAGTATCTGCATTCGACTAATCACTTCAATACTCAGCACAAACCTAAACATTTAGAGTAGAGAAGGCTAAAGCTAATCAGTTCTACATGAAAGTAATTCATTTCCTATTCCGAGGAAAAAAATCCGAATTCATTTCTAGAAAATTTTTTATTTTGTGTCTGGAATGTTTTCAATCGATCCGGTTTCCAACAAATAGTACCCTTACCATATTAGTTTCCGTTTGCAGAACTTTCTAGAAAAATTCCAATCCACACCTTCCATTTCCAAAAACAGGTTGGAAACTTTCTGAACATTTTTCATCCCTACAGACAACTGTTATGCTGGATACCACGTGGATATTATGGTAACCGGGATAAAAAATCCTTTACTTTGTGCAAGTGATAAGAGAGAATATGAAAGATTTTCATATTTTTCTTGATTTTCTTATGATTTAATGAACTGACCAGACTTATATATCTCAATATATACAGATATAATGTACCTCATGGAGTAGGCCTATAATGGAAAATTGTGATATCCTGGCCCAATTAGGATGTACCCTATAAGAGCCGCGTGCACAATTAGGATGTACCCTATAAGAGCCGCGTGCACATGTTTTGTACCACATTGCTAGTTTGGTAAGGGTGAAACCAGCTAATAAGGGCTTGTCCCTCTAATCATATCATTTCCAGATTGATCATTTTACATAAAGTAAAGACGAAATGTAAGTGGGGTGGTATGTGTAAGTGGGCTTGCCCATCGGATAGGCTAGGCTGCACGGTTCTGGAGGATAGGCTATTAGAGAAATGAAAGTGGCTAATTTTGAAATCGAATAAGAAGGCCTTTTTAACTCAATGGTAGAGTAATACCATGGTAAGTCATAAAGCATCGGTTCAAATCCGATAAAGGTTTTTTTTTACTTACTGGTAGAATAATATGGTAACTGGACTACCACCAGGGTACGGTAACACATGGTGACTCGTGACCCAAGTTAGAAAAAAAGTATTAAATGAAAATTTTAATTTTTTTTATAATTTCATCCGGTTTTCCCATTATTCAGTGAGATGACTATACGGTTAGTGTAGTTACTGAGCTTATCACTAGATACAATAACCTTTCCACCCGATAAGGTAAACCTTGGTTAAACACCCAATATACACTGGCACAGAACAAAGGTTTTGATTGAAGCAAGTGCAGAATGATGACGGCTTATTTCGATTACCAAATAGCAACCACAACAAATGTACAGTTACCATACTTACTACTAGATGTAGTTAGGCCTATTTTGATTACCCTGTTGGCCATCGCAATAAATGTATGGTTACCATAATTACCACTGGAGACTGTAACCCCAGTCAAACATCTGAAATAACGTACTACTCTCTTCATTTCATATTATAAATCACTTTGAGAAAGAGTAGAAATGATGACACCATGTTTCTGATACCAAGGACCTAGATGACTACTCCTTCCATTCCAAAATAAATCAACTTTCATCTCAAAATAAATCAACTTTACGCATAAATCTGGACTTAGGCACATCACCCTCCTCTGTCAAATGAAAAGAACCAACCATGACGTGATCCCGTCACAGGTTGAAACTTGAAACGTCACAGGTTGAAACTTTAAACAGAGGCAGATTTCGACCTACAGGGCTACATCATGGAAACTCCAGAGGTATTCCTTTTTGGATAAACTTCAAAAATCAGCTCAATAGCATCTGATGTTGGAAGCAATAGCTGCCGTTATTTCTAAATAAAACGAGCTAACCATCTCAGAACAGAAATTCCATAACAACATAACACTACTTCTTTAGAACTTGATGCAAATAGCTCAAACAGCTTGTCCGACAAACATCAATGCATTACAAACCCACAACTTGGCAATAAACGAATCACACGATAAATTACATGGGCAACAAGATGCAAATTGTAGCACAATATGTGTGGATAACTCAAATCAGGAGCAGATGAAACCGAAGCACTGATCAGAAGGTTAGGCCAGATCCTATGAGCTTCTCCTGCACAATACGATCCAATCTTTCCCCCATCCCTTCACTCATGTGGTTTACCCAGTCACCTACTCTTCCTTTTCTAAAAAACACGGAATTGTGGAGTTCGTAATTCTTCCCACGAGTCAAACCTGTCTGGTTAACCTGAAGGCTCGCAAGGGTTTCAAAGTCACATAGTTTTACCACCTGCTCAGGAATACCACTATCATCTTCCTCTTTGGTAAATGGCATGCCAAGGAAGTCTGCAAGCTTCCTAACAACTAGCGCCGGATCGGATTTTATATCTTCGTACTTCAAGAACAAGACCTTCTCCGGTTTTTCCATGCTCGCCTTCCAATACTCGAGGCAGTGATTCCAAAAAGGACCATAAGGTGAGAACCCTTCGCAGAACATATCAAAATTTTTCCCCAGATCTAGACTACAATCATTGAATATCTTGGTTTCAAAGTACCACCTTGATACAAATGCATCTTTGGGATCCCGACATAGATACACAATGCGACAACTTTGAGTTTTTGTCTCTATTGGGATAAAAGAGAGTGGCATGTGTGTGGCAAGAAGCCTAGGAGAAGGAAGAGATTCAATGTAGTTATGGTCATTACCTTTCCTGTGGATCTCGATGAATGGCACAACGTGTTGAGGGTGGCGAGTGAGGAGAGGGTGGTTGCTGAAACTATATTGATATCGGTTCATGATGGTGAAGGAGAGCGCCTTCAGCCAGGTTGTTCCGCACTTTGGCTGCGTAGCAAGAATAACATCATCACTGCGAGGCTTGTAAGTGTCTTGTGCAACTAAGATGTTCTCCAGAAGTTGAGGCCTGAACCAGTAGTGTTTGTACAAGACAAGTGGCTGAGACCATCCTTCTCTTGTGGGGAGTTTGGATATGAAGTCTTTATGGCATTTTGATGATGCATGCTCAGGGGGTATGTTGTTTAAACTCTCTTCTTTGGAAATTGGAACAAATGCCATGACTAACTTGAAGGAAGACAATATGGTGAGTTATATATATAGCGGAGACTTCATTGCCTGGGTACCAACTCCAATTACTATAGACTAGCCACCAACATGTGCATTGCATGGGCTATATTATTATTGATATAGTCAGTATTGAATTTTTTTATCATATAATGAATATATTGGTTATTTGTCTGAAAATAGTAGTACCTAAACAGTTGCAGGCAAGTTTGTCCGTCACATGTTGGTGTTTTACATTTGAAGTTTTAATTTGATTCCTTTTCATAATTACTACTAAAGTTTAACGTTGGACCATTTTATATTACCTCATACTTCATTTTGACCCGCTTACCTTACTTTTTTTATTTGTAAAATTTACTTAAATTTTTTATTCATATGTAATTTTAGCAATTTCCTATAGTCTACTCTTACGTATAACATCGGCTCTTCAACCATTCTTTCACGTGGCCTTAGACTACCCTTACTAACAATAGTATCTTCTAAGGAATATTTTTCTGTAAAGGATAAAGGAAGAGCAGGAGTGAAATTACATGTTTATTTCAGAGAACTCACCTATGATCTCGGCATATGCTGAGAGTAAAAATATACAGCCAATGCTTACATAGATTAATTGAACTCACTAAAGTTTGGCATATGTAAGATGCTATTACTAAGGCAACGACATGTACAGAAGTAATAAGTAGTGTTAATATGAAGTAATTGAAGTAACTAATTTTGCTCCGAATAAATAATGATCCAAAACAACTTCTTAATCTGATAAATATATTTTGCTATAGGCATGGTACTACAAAGAACATCAATGGTTCAAAATATATATATTTGTTCTAGTTTTGCAATGTTTGCTGGACTCATAATCGTGTGATTTCTCAACTCTGCTATTGTTTAAAAAGCTTAGTGTTTTTGTCATTGTCTACTGGGTCATGTTCCGCTACTGATCAGACCTTGAAAGTTGAATACGCTGAGACTGGATTGAGAACTTACTGTCCTGAAATGTCTATGTTAGTATCAGGTAGGCATATATCAATGTGCCCTTGAGGCCACAGCAAAAGAATTTGTACGATCGCATAATCTAAGTATAGATCAATCACTTTTCAATAAGAAACATGAAAAGAAACAGCAAAATTGAAAAAAAAAGGTGTTCTGATTGAATCTTCAATTGAGTATTCAAAAAGAATTTTAACTGGACAGATCTCATCGCAGGCGGAGTCATAGTGGAGTCTAGACGTTCTAACAATCTAACAGTGTGCGAAGGAAGTTGACATCGACGTGGCAGCAGCTTGACATCGTTGCTGAGATGCTCCGTACTGTCGTGGCATTGTATCATTATGTTTGTGGGTGCATATGGATCCATCAATAGACAGGGATTAAATGGGCTTTTAAAAGTGACCCATGGGGTGAGATCTCTTAATCTATGGTCATTACAATATGTATCACCTAATCAATGGCTAGATCTTTCTAATTAACGTGATCTCGTAGAAACTGCTCAATTAGTATAAATATAGATAGATAGATGCTATTTATATGATAAAATATCCTGCACATGGAGTGGGTACAATAATTATGCTGAAACAAAGACCAACAGATTGATAGTCATGATATGGAGTGGCTACCAACTACTTGTTTGTATGCAAAAAGATCCAAAAAGACTAATACTGATATGGAATGGCTGCGAACTGCATAATTGCACGCAAAATGATGAAAAGGACTAATAGAAAACCAAAATAAATACAACATAAAGATTACACAAACATATTGACCTAGAACATTTTTCCCCAGATCTAGACTACAATCATTGAATACCTTGTGTTCAAAGTACCACCTTGATACAAATGCATCTTTGGGATCCTGACGTAGATACACAATGTGAAAACTTTGAGTTTTTGTCTCTATCGGGATAAAAGAGAGTGGCACGTGTGTGGCAAGAAGCCTAGGAGAAGGAAGAGATTCAATGTAGTTATGTTCATTACCTTTGCCATGGATCTCGATGAATGGCACAACGTGTTGAGGGTGGCGAGTGAGGAGAGGGTGGCTGCTGAAAGTATATTGATATCGGTTCATGATGGTGAAGGAGAGGGCCTTCAGTCAGGTTGTTCCGTACTTTGGCTGCGTAGCAAGAATAACATCGTCACTGGAAGGCCTGTAAGTGTGTTGTGCAACTAAGATGTTCTCCAGAAGTTGTGGCCTGAACCAGTAGTGTTTGTGCAAGACAAGTGGCTGAGACAGTCCTTCTCTTGTGGGGAGTTTGGATATGAAGTCTTTATGGCATTTTGATGATGAATGTTTAGGGGGTATGTTGGTTAAACTCTATTCTTTGTAAATTCAAACATATGCCATGACTAACTTGAAGGAAGACAATATGCTGAGTTTATATATATATAAAACAAGACTTCATTGTCTTGCTACCAACTCCAATTTCCATAGACTTGCCACCAACCTGTGCTTTGCATGGGCTATATTATTATGGATATATTCAGTATTAAATTTTTAATCATATAATGAATATATTGGTTATTTGTCTGAGAATAGTAATACCTAAACTGTTGCAGGCAAGTTTGTCCGTCACATGTTGATGTTCTATATTTTAAGTATTAATTTGATTCCCTTTTCATAATTACAACTAAAGTTTTATGTTTGATCTTTTTATATTACCCCATGCTTCATTTTCGACCCGCTTACCTGACATTTTTTAAGTGTAAAATTTACTTAATTTTTTATTAATTTGTAATTTTAGCAATTTCCTATAGTCTTCTCATACATATAACATCAACTCTTCAACCGTTCTTTCACGTGGCCTTAGACTACCCTTACTAACAATAGTATCTTCTAAGGAATATTTTTCTGTAAAGGATAAAGGAAGAGCAGGAGTGAAATTACATGTTTATTTCAGAGAACTCACCTATGATCTCGGCATATGCTGAGAGTAAAAATATACAGCCAACGCTTACATAGATTAATTGAACTCACTAAAGTTTGGCGTATGTAAGATGCTATTACTAAGGCAACGACATGTACAGAAGTAAAAAGTAGTGTTAATATGAAGGAATTGAAGTAACTTATTTTGCTCCCACTAAATAATGATCCAAAACAACTTCTTAATCTGATAAGTATATTTTGCTATAGGCATTGTAGTACAAAGAACATCAATGCTTCAAAATCTATATATTTGTTCTAGTTTTGCAATGCTTGCTGGACTCATAATCTTGTGATTTCCCAACTATGCTATTGCTTAAAAAGCTTAGTTGTCATTGTCAACTGGGACATGTTCTGCTACTGATCGGACTTTGAAAGTTGAAAACGTTGAGGCTGGATTGAGAACTTACTGTCCTAAAATTTCTTTGTAGTATAAGGCAGGCATATATCATGGTGCCCTTGAGTCCACGGCAAAAGAATTTGTATGATCGCATAATCTAAGTATAGATCAATCACTTTTCAATAAGAAACATGAAAAGAAACAACAAAATTAAACAAAAAGGTGTTCTGATTGAATCTTTAATTGAGTATTCAAATATAATTTTAACTGGACAGATCTCATCGCAGGCGAAGTCATAGTGGAGTCTAGACGTTCTAACAATCTAACAGTGTGCGAAGGAAGTTGACATCGACGTGGCAGCAGCTTGACATCGATGCCGAGATGCTCCATACCATCGTGGCATTGTATCATTTTGTTTGTGGGTGCATATGGATCCATCAATACACAGGGATTAAATGGGCTATTAAAAGTGACCCATGCGGTGAGATCTCTTAATCTACGGTCATTACAATATGTATCACCTAATCAATGGTTAAATCTTTCTAATTAACGTGAGATCTCGTAGAAACTGCTCAATTAGTATAGATATAGATAGATAGATGCTATTTATGTGATAAAATATCCTGCACATGGAGTGGGTACAATAATTGTGCGGAGACAAAGACGAACAGATTGATAGTGATGATATGGAGTGGCTTCCTAATAATGTTTGCATGCAAAAAACGATCCAAAATGACTAATAGTGATTGGGGTGGCTGTGAACTGCATAATTGCACGCAAAATGACGAAAAGGACTAAATAGAAAACCAAAATAAATACCACATAAAGATTACATAAACATATTGACCTAGAACATTGAAGAATTATGCAACTTGAATGACCTCATTTTTTCATATGAATTAGTTTTTAAATTTAGAAAATTTAAACAGATTCATCCATATTTAAAAAGACTACACAGATTTATGACAAATTTATCATCAGCCATAGGAGAGAGGAAAGAGATGTCACTGACATGCAGGACCCGCACATCATCGAGAGAAATATGCCTGGTCTACCATGTACCAAGTTTTCCAAGGTGATCCTAAAGGAAAAATTGCAACCTTTGGTGAAAGTATTGAGATACATGGCAAACTCCTTGTCTAAACCCAAGCAGAAGTGTTGTAATAACACATGATGGAGTAAAAATAAGTCAAGGACGACTTGAGTTAACAAGGAGAACCGTGCTCCAATAGATTCCTCCTTAGTCTCTTAGAAGCTGAGAACCTCTATATGTAGAGAGACTACACAGGTTGTCACAAAGAAATGTCACGCCCAAAAATTCACTAGTAATTTTTGAACTAATTTATGCATACAATCCTCGTTCAGGAATCAGCCGAGGTACACAATCAACAATTTAATATACAAATCCTTCATAACAATAATGTTAAATACTTACAAAAGAAAAGAAAAACAATAGCGGACAAGTGATCGACCGATGGCTTTAGCTCCATAGGCAGCTCAACTAGGGTATAAGCCAAACGTCCTGTCCGTCAGAAATTTTCTTCAACTGAGGTTGATGATTATTGCAAGCTAAGGTGTACCATTTTAGCCACAAGACATGATTCCACACATGTTACCATGCCCCGAAATACCACCTCGGTACTGCAAAGGGGGAAACAGTGACAAGTCCCTTCGCATAACATGCACAACAGAATAACACCCACTAAGCATCGGTCTCCTATAGGGATGGCCATTTACCTAGACAGTGTGGGCACCCAGAAATTATACCGTCTAATGCAATCTGTGACCACCACATAATTTTGATTGAGTGGGATCCATACAAGCATAAATAGCCACTCATATCTCAATGTGCCCATGATCACAAATTAACACCATTTGATATAAAATCCATAATGCCGAATAATGAGCAAAGGAGATATTGCTGGGACTCCGCATGCCAGTCAACTTCAGCCCGAGACATGCCCGTCAAACCACACGAAGGCAGCGACCAGATGTGTTACACATCTCAGGAGACTTGACTCAAATTGCAAGAGCTCTACAACATCTCAATTGTTCAAAATTCATACTCATGCTTAGCTAGTCCCCAGGAAATGCGACTAGCCTTGCACTTTCATCACAAGCAATTGATAACCATCACAAATACATAAACATGGATAACAGAACAGCAAGATACATATATTATAATGGGATTTAGCAACCCATCTTACAATACAAACTATAGCAGCGGAAGTTTGAATAAATTCACATAAGCAAAAGTAAAACCTGTGGTTTGCCCACCATTCCACAAGGGCAACCAACCGGGGCAAGAGTAAAGCTTAAAAGACTACTCACCACCCTCACCGCCCTCGGTAAGGTAGTAAGAACAATCAAGTTCTCCAATGTCCTCTTCTGAAATTGCAGACATCGGGTTAAGTACAAGAATGTACTCGCAAGACTTACTCTTTAATAGATATATATATATAACAAAGGAGTATGCAAGCTTCTACCTTAGAAGATAACATAATGGTTCAAATTTTGCATAAAAGCCAATTTAATTGAGCAAATAACAAGTTGAAATCAAGGGATTTTTAACATAGCATATTCTGAAATTGAATCATAATTAAGCACAACCGGTGCTCTCAATACCATCCATATATAAGCACAACCAGTGCCCTCATCACCATCCATGTCTATAAGCACAACCCGTGCTCTCATCACCATCCATGGACAACCATTGTCTAACTATGGCTTATCAATATATATCCATCACATATCCAAGACTAACCAATCCAATTTAACCCAGTTTGATGCTAACAAAGACTGACTAACACATCAAGCGGTCATCCTGTAACCGTGGACATGGCTATTCGAATAGTTTTACTCTGATCAGAGGAGTACATCTTTACCCACACGAAATAAACAAGAATCAAATGCCTTCACCACAACACAGGTGTGACTCACAAGTGACACAAGCTCATAACATGCCCTTTCCTAGTCCCACCCCAATCACCTAAACTCCGCCTAGGCCCCCGACGACTTAGCCACGTGCATGTGTGATGTGGCTAAGGCGGGCTCACCATCGTGGGAGAAACCCCTGGCCAAAACACGGCACACTCGAGCACTCCAAAGGAACAACATCCTCATGATTGACCAGCGTAGCGTAGATGATTACAGTGCAACGTAGTAATAAGTCAAGCCGTCCCATACCGGCGTGTGGTAGTATGTAAGGTGCTTCAATAGATGACAACATGTTCGGTCCTTAACAACCCAGACGAGGCTACTTGCATCGGGGAAAATCCACAATCCCTTCATCGCCCTATCACTCTTCCAAGTTAAACATATTTTCCATATGAACCATTTAGTGTAAGTAGTCAAATTTTATGCCCATAAATCGCAAATAGTAAATAAGTTCAATCGATAGCTTCATCCATCGATTTTGAACACTACTGGATCTAAGCATGGCTAAGCATCGGTAAAATAATAAAACATTCCCAAGTATTTCTATCCTGAGGTTACAAGGATAAATGGCAACAACGAAACAAGGAAGGATATGCAGCAATTAGGTATAACCAAATCTAACCATTACCAATAAGTTTGTAATAAAACAACACATGCATATATATCGTTTTGCAATCAAATCATTTTAGCAAAATAGGGATTCTATATGCTTAGATGCTTGCCTGTCTGCTGTGAGAAATTGCACTCAAAATCAAGATCTTCCTCCACATACTCCGGAATGTCGGAATCTAAATTATCATAACGTATAACACTAATAAACATCCAAATAAGGCGAAAAATCCAAAATGCTCTAAAATGCATGAAGTCCTCACAGTGGGTTGGTCAAATCCTAGAATGAATTTATGTGAAGAAATTTCTATTTTAGCATTGCTATTTTGAAAGTGATGAATTTTACAAGTTCAATAAAAAGAGAGTTGGTTATTTGTTTAAATTTGTTTTAGGAGATAGTTTTGTCAAATTCCTTTTATCCAAATCAAAAGGTATATAATTCAAAGATGAACATCAGTGAATTTATAATTTTGGGAATAACTAGTAATTTTCTAGAAATTAAATAAGTTCTAATTGCAAAATAAGTGTTTTTGTATGACTTACAATTTTAGTCTCATTTCCTATACAGAAAGTATCATATTTTATTTTACCAAATTAAAGTTCATACTTTATTGGTTCTACAGAAATTTAGTTCATTTCATTTGGATTACAAATGAATTTTCTATAATTTTTACAAGTTCTAAGTTACCTATTTCATATTTGAAATTTAGAAATTAAAATCCTACAGTGAGCATAGGATTTTATTACACCATATTAAATTTTACAATTTTATGGACCTACAGGAATTGGTTTCATCTCAAAAAGAGTTATATTTAATTTGATATGAATTTTACAAGTTTGGAACAATTTTCAGTTGAAAAGATATAGATTTATCCATTTTCTTTAATATTTACAAAACATAAATCCCTGGGTCCACAGGTCAGTGAAAGCAGTTTTGCAGAAAAACCCCTAGGGTTTCTGGATTAGAACCCGCAGTCCTTAACCATAATTCAAACGGGCCCACAAGTCAGCGGCTCAGCGGCTTGAGGCAGAGCCGCAGGGCACCGGCGAGCTTCCCGCCGACGGCGACGGCGAACGGCGGCCGATCTCCCAAGGCAGCTATGAGAAAAAATGAAGAGGGACTCTCGGCGAAGCTATCGGTGGTGGTCTCACTAGCAGCGATGGCCGGAGTCGATGGCGACGACGGCGCAGGCAGCGGTTGCTCTTGGCTTGCAGGTGCAAGTCGAGCTACGGCTCGAACCCGAGCGAATCAGTGCATGTATGCGGTACTATAAGCCTCCTGGAGACTTACCAAGACACACGCGATGGTTGACAACGCTTGGACAGCGACGTCACTTGTAAAGAAACTCCGGCGGCGGTGTAGACCCTCTGCTTTACGGCGACAACGCTCCTTGGTCGATGATCTGCTAAGAGGAGGTGAGGGATGGCTCAAGGATCACACAAGGATGCTACCCGAGGAAGGAATCGCGTCGGAGCTCACGGAAGAATGAGTAATTGACGACGATGACCGACGGCCGGAATTGGGGAAGAAATGACCGATCTCCTTCTCCACGGCTTCGGGGTTCGATTCCTCCGGTCGGCAGCCTCCTGGGATCACAAGGAAGACGATGGCGCGACGGCTTGGCTCGGCTTGGACGGGATCGGCCGAACGCCGATGATGTCAGGGCGGCGGCGCTCTGGAGCTTTCGGGAACACGACGGCGTTCCGGCGTCAACACGTGGCTCAACGACTGCGGCGATGGTCGTCGTTCTCGCGGCCGGCGGCAAAGTTGGAGGTGACAGGGGCGAAGCGCACTGTCTCCCTGGGCTTGGTCGGCACAGGAATGAAATGAGGGAGACGGCGATGCACTGGAGAGGTCAAGGGCGAGCTCGGTGGTCGCCACGGCGGTGCACACGCGTCGAGCAGGAGCCGTGCGTCGCTTTTTCTCTCGCTTCCTTGTTCTCTCTGTCTGTCTCTTGAGCGGTGGAGCAAATGCACAGAGGTAAAGCTAGCTCGTCTCACTGTCATGTGGGTCCAGGGCGTGGTAGGTTAAGCAAGGAGGAGAGGCATAGGTATATATCTGGGTGAACTACTGTTAAGGCAGGTTTACAAAAGATTTCCTTATTTATTTCTTTTTCCCATCTTTATAATTTTATAACTTAATTTCTGTGTGCGATAAATCGATGTGGATTTTACTGGAGATAGATAAAAATACTAGATTCCATTTTCTTTGGTTTCACACAAAAATAATCTATATTTTATTCTCAGAAAAATAAAGAAAATCAGTTTAGCTGAAATTGGTTTGAATTTTTAAGAGGTCAAAATCTACAAAATAAATTCTGGAAAAATTATATTAATTTATGATAAATAGAGTAGTATTTTAATAAATTATAATCCCTATACATTGTTTTGTGATAAAATACACATATGAGATGTGTATCCGTTTTGCCGATTAGGGTTTAGGATTAACCTATAGTTTGACTGCTTTGACCTAATTATTTGGGGTATCAATTATATATATTAAATTATACCAAAAATTCTAGTGAGATATATATATTGAATAGTATCTACATGAATTTCCCCATGATTTTATATTGCACCAATTATTTTTAAATATTCACTAAGCTTATCTTCACTTATATGTTTCCTATTATAAAAAAATAATTAAGTGCTGTAAAAAAAATATGATGTTTTTGGGCATGATTTATACTTTTAGTTACTCAACTTCATATATTTTACATCCTTGTAAAAATACATTAAGTGTTTGCTTCAAGTTTTTAAGTTAATGCTCATGAGTCCTAATATGAAATGCTAGTAAAATCCATAAACAAGAAAAAGAACTCAAATCTCAACAATACATCAGGCAATTACATGCACACACTATGTTTTATTTTCTTTCTTTGAGCAATCAAGAAAAAGTTTTAAATTAATCACGAATTTGTAAATCAAAACTAGTATTATTACTCGCCCAGGGTTTTCGTTGGAAAATTTTAGTGTCTCTATTTGACGAAAATCATTTTTACTATTTGTTAACGACGGATTTTGGTAATCGACTTGGAGAGAAAAGAGAAAACCGAAGCAGAGAAGAAGGATTGAGTTGGAGTCCGACCAGGCTTCGTATCGGACCCGGTAACCGTATCGGACTGGAGAGGTGTTGCTATAGAGAGCGTATCAGCCGATATGGATTTGGTTTGGTCGTGGGCCGATACGGGTTGTGAGTTGATAGCGTCAACGTGGGCTTGGTCTGGGCTCGGAATAAGCTTCAAGGAAGTTGCCAAATAGAGATAAAGCTCGGTTTTAGGCAATTGTATCTTGTAAATTAAGTAGTTTAGATCTAATCTGTGGCTTAAGTCTGCCACAAGGACTTGTTTGTTAGTTGTAGATAAGATCGTGCCCTACAAGGGTTCTGTTGTAACCTCGGGTATAAATATCCCGATAGTTTGTACATGTAAACTCTCTCAATCAATCACACAATCAAATTAATCTACTTTCGGCGCATCGCCAACCCTCGCAAGAGGTTGACTCCTGACGAGTTCTTGCTTCCTTAGAGCAAGGTAAGAACTCGTACTCGATGATTTGCATCGTCGGGGCTAGCGTGTCGCTTTAGGCACGTTAAGCCCTGATGATGTGATCGTCGTTTATCGTGTTTTAGCTAACCTAGATGTGGTTTGCTAATTCCATCTTGCCAGCGATTAACTCTTTTTAGGGTTTGTTGCCGACGATGATTGAATTGGTTTACTTGTTTAGGTTATCTAAGGCATTTACCATCCCCAAAAGCAATCGACGGCTTGATTTTCTTTGTGCTAAGTCTCGATTCACACTCTGAGTTGCTATCGACCTTAGTCCTGTTTCGAGATCTAACACGAAGCCTGCTTTCGGTTGTAATTAAGGATAGCGCCGGGGTTTCAGCCGGTCTTACCTAACGCATGTGATTATTTATGTTTTTGCATGTGTTTGCCACTTATACATGTGGATCGACAAATATAAACATATCGATTGCAGGGTGTCTTCAAGATGTCTTTGTGATTGGTGTATTTATATTGGCCGATTGGCTTATATAGGTTTGCACTAGGGTAATAGCTAGTGTGTTTATCTTCATGAAATCCTTATCGGCTGCTTCTAGTAATTTGTCTTAGACATGATAAAATAGGCCGATGAGATTAGATCTGTTTTAATTTACTTATTATCTTGAGTAAGCCGATACAGCTTTGCCCTATCGGCTGGGCTATTACAATGTGACATCGGCCTATCGGCCGATTGACCATTGTTTTCTGATATGGTTTACTTGTTTCTTGTTGATTGCAGATCAAATCAACTGGCACGCTCTGCGCACGACTAGGCAAGCCAATTTGGACCTGCACTAGAGTTAAGCAGATCTCCCAGGCCGCCGTGGTAACGCGAAACCCGTTTTGTTGCTGGACGGGTCCAAATTCTGCGCCAACACGCTTTTGGCACGCCCAGTGGGACCTCTATTTTCAACTTCACTTCCAGTGGGACCTAGAACGCAAACTCTGCAACAGCAACAAATCTCCTCAAGATGTCGAAGCAGGTCGAGATTTCCGAGGAGAACATCGTCCCTGTGACCGCCGACCAGCTCAATGCAGAGCAGAAGGCTGAGATGGAAAGTCTGGTCGAGCAGTTCCAGAATATGTACCTGCAAACATATTCTAGGACTCGGCAAGGTACCTTGATCCAAAAATCCAAGGTAGTTATGCCGAGTCCTGGAGATGGAGCTGGCACGTCGGCGGCGGCGCACGACCACACCGTCAAAACTGAAGATACTGCAGCGCCGACATTGCAAGATAGGATTGTCTCCGCAGTTCATTCTGCGCTAGTCAACCAATCTGGGATCCTGGTGAACACATTGACCAATACGGTCAAATCGATCCTAGATGGGTCGATTCACCAGTACAAGCCTCAGGGACCGATTTTCTTACCAGAAAATAAGTTCCCTGCCTATCGGACCCTGAGGAACGACCTGAGCTCGGCTCAGCCGACAGCGCTGATGCCACCCCCATCGGCGCAGCCAACAACAACACTGCCACTGGTCCTCACAAATCAGACAGGGGGGAGCCCTCAGCACATTTCGGAGGAGCAATATGCTCAATGGACCAAGGGGAAGCAACCAGTGATCGAGCCGATGCAGCAAGTCCCGGTTCACCAACCATCGGCCGGACAGCCACAAGCCCCGGCGTTCAGCAATCCTCCACCTCAAGCTGCATACAATGTGCCACAAGGCTACCAGTAGCACACCGCAGGGCAGTACGGCGCGCAAAATCTTGATCACCACTACCAGCCGTACTCCCCCAGGCAGTATCAAGCAGAGGGCTTGCAGCAATCATATCAGCAAGACCTCCCACATCGGCCCGCAGGATACTGGGCCGATATGATAGCTGAAGTGATGCGAGATCAATTCGGCTTGAAGCCCAAGGAGAACTCTACAGTGTATTGGCATCCGTATCCGGAGGAATTTGACAGAGTGCCATTGCCAGGCCGATACAAGATCCCAGACTTCTCCAAGTTTTCGGGACAGGACAACGTCTCGACGTACGAGCAGGTCAGCCGATTCCTAGCACAGTGCGGGGAGGCATCGGCTATCGAGGCGTTGAGGGTGAGATTTTTCCCTCTGTCCTTATCAGGGTCTACATTTACGTGGTTTTCTTCTTTACCCTGCAATTCCATCAGAGGATGGATAGATATGGAGAAACAGTTTCACAGGTATTTCTACAACGGTGTACAAGAGATGAAACTGTCCGATCTAACTGCCATCAGGCAACGAGTGGATGAATCGGTCCCAGAGTACATCCAGAGATTTAGAGACATACGGAACAGGTGTTACAGCCTCAGTTTGACCGATTCCCAGTTGGCCGACTTGGCATTTCAGGGATTGCTAGGGCCGATACGCGAGAGGTTCTCCTCGCAGGAATTTGACAGCCTAGCTCAGCTGGCACAACGAGTATCGGCCCACGAGCAACGATTCCAGGAGGCAAAGAAGTTCGCGAAGAAGATTAACACAGTTTATCAGTATGCCTCCGACGATGACGACAAAGAAGATGTTGATGTCGACCTGGCCGAATGGGCCCGGATGAGAAAGCTGACAACTTGCCAATGGGCCAAGAAGGGCGACAAGGAAGATAAATATGACTTCGACATCAACAAGGCCGATAAGATATTTGACCTGCTGCTGCAAGAAAAGCAAATCCAGCTGCCAGTAAGTCATGTATTGCCATCGGCCAAAGACATCAAGAAGAGGAGATATTGCAAGTGGCACAATTCTTATTCACACCATACAAACGAATGCAAGATCTTCAGACAACAGATCCAATTGGCCATCGAGCAAGGTAGGATTAAAATCGATGACGCCAAGCGGCCGATGAAGATCGAAGGACACCCGTTCCCAGTCAACATGGTGCGGGCGGACAGGACCGATGGCAATGCCCATCGGACCGGCAAGCGACCTTATCAGACCTCTGAGGGCCTGATTAGAAAATACCAGCGGAGACGGAAGGAACAAGCTCAAGACCACGCTGATCAAGACAACTCCTACGACCCGCATTGGGAGTGCGAGTTTTTCCGGTTCTGTTGGAATGAGGGAATGAGGTTGCCATCTATCCAGGAGTGCCCCGCATGCAATGGTGCAGAAGATTCTTATCAGGGCAGCTCAAACATGCAAGCGCATCGGCCGGTCAAGCAAAGGAAATCTGTTCACGAGAGTTTAGGGCCGATGCACCAAGACCAACAGACAGAAGCCGAGGAACAGGTCCAGAACCCTCAATGGTGCCCGAGCGATGTATTCACTAAGACACAAAAACGACGGGTTCAGAGGCTAAGGAGGAAAGAACAAATCCAAGAGCAACAGGTGGCAATAACCCATCGGCCGGCCAAGACCAAGAAAGAGTGGAGGATAAAATCCACGGTGGTAACGGCCTATGAGGGCACCTCCAATACAGCCCGGGCCTCTGCGGCTTCAAAAAGTAAGCGAGCGACATCGGCGCCTGTTAACATGGTTTTTATACTGCCAGCAGAGTACAGCGTGCAGGCAGCCGATGAAGCAGTGGCCGACGATGAACAATCTTCGGCTAGGCTACAGTTGTCACCAGATCAAGCCATCTTCGACAAGCCAGTTGACGCCGGCTACAGACACTTGCGGCCGTTATACATCAAGGGATTCATCAATGGATGGCCGATGATGAAGATGCTGGTCGATGGCGGCGCGGCGGTCAATTTAATGCCATACACAACCTTCAGGAAGCTTGGAAAGGTACCTGAAGACCTCATCAAGACCAACATGGTATTAAAGGATTTCGGTGGCAACGTGTCCGAAGCGAAGGGGGTCCTAAACGTGGAACTCACCGTGGGCAGCAAAACAATACCCACCACCTTCTTCGTCTTCGACGGAAAGGGTTCCTATAGCTTGTTGTTGGGACGGGATTGGATCCACGCAAACTGTTGCGTCCCTTCAACAATGCACCAATGCCTCATGCAATGGCAAGGGGACCAAGTTGAGATCGTGCATGCCGATCGGACAGTACATGTGGCCAATGCCGATCTCGCAGTATGGGAGATGGAGGGAATCGACTGCTTGTCCGGACGAGTCTGGGACGCCGATTTCCTCAAGGTAACTGACTGCGACATCGAGACGATCGAAGATCAAGACAAGCAGTTACTTTAGCAGAGAAGCGCCGTCCGCCGTTGAAGATGAACGAGCTAGTCCCTACACAGATGATGCGGTGGACGAGCTAGATGGCAAGTTGGGACACGGTTTTACGTCGGCCGATGAACTTGAAGCGATTGATATAGGGATAGGTGATAAGCCTAGGCCGACGTACATAAGTGCTAACCTGCCAAAGGAATACAAGAGTAATCTTATAAATCTGTTAAAAGAATTCATGGATTGTTTTGCATGGGAATATCATGAAATGCCAGGATTAAGCCGATCGATTGTAGAACATCGGCTACCAATCAAACCAGGCTATCGGCCGTTTAAACAAGCTCCTAGGAGAATCAAGGCCGATATGCACGAGGCCATCAAGGCAGAGATCACACGACTTTACGATGCCAACTTCATCAGACCCTGCCGATACGCAGAGTGGGTCTCCAACATAGTTCCAGTAGTGAAGAAAAATGGCAAGCTTAGGGTATGTATTGACTTCAGAGATTTGAACAAAGCAACACCGAAAGATGAGTACCCTATGCCTTTGGCCGATTTGCTGGTCGATGCCGCGTCTGGACACAAGGTTATAAGCTTCATGGATGGGAACGCAGGCTACAACCAAATTTTCATGGCCGAAGAAGATGTTCACAAAACAGCCTTCCGGTGCCCAGGGGCAATCGGCCTATACGAATGGGTTGTCATGACATTCGGCTTGAAGAATGCTGGGGCTACGTATCAGAGGGCCATGAATTATATTTTTCATGATCTCATCGGCTCTTTGATTGAAGTTTACATTGATGATGTCGTCGTAAAGTCACGAGAATATGATATGCACTTGGCCGATTTACGCAAGGTACTTGAAAGAGCGAGGAAGTATGGCTTAAAAATGAACCCTAACAAGTGTGCCTTCGGCGTATCGGCCGGTCAGTTCCTGGGTTTCTTGGTCCACGAAAGAGGAATCGAGATTACACAGAAGAATATCGATGCTATAAAGAAAATCAAACCTCCGACGAACAAGACCAAGTTACAATCTCTGCTCGGCAAAATCAATTTTGTAAGACGCTTTATATCGAACCTATCAGGAAGAATAGAGCCGTTCACTCCGTTATTGAAGATAAAAGAGGATGAAGAGTTCGTATGGGGTGATAGGCAGCAGAAGGCGCTGGACGATATCAAGGAGTATTTAACTGCTCCGCCAGTTCTAATCCCTCCACAGAAAGGGGTTCTGTTCAGGCTGTACCTATCGGCCGATGAGAAATCCATCGACTCAGTCTTGGTTCAGAATATTGATGGTAAGGAAAGAGCTATTTTTTATCTCAGTAGGAGGATGCTAGACGCTGAGACAAGGTACACACCGGTGGAGAAATTATGTTTGTGCTTGTATTTTTCATGTACTAAATTGAGGCATTATTTACTTTCCAACGAGTGTATTGTGGTAAGTAAGGCCGATGTGATGAAATACATGTTATCGGCCCCCGTGTTAAAAGGAAGAATTGGGAAGTGGATTTTTGCCTTAACAGAGTTTGATCTCAGATATGAATCGGCCAAAGCAGTCAAAGGACAAGCCCTAGCCGATTTCATTGTTCAACATAGAGATGAATCAGTTGCATATGCAGATATTGTGCCATGGACATTGTATTTTGATGGATCCGTCTGCAGACATGGATGCGGTATCGGCCTAGTTATCATATCCCCTCGGGGGGCAAGCTTTGAGTTTGCTTTTACTATCAAGCCTTATTATACTAACAATCAAGCAGAGTACGAAGCGGTGCTTAAAGGCTTGCAGTTATTACAAGAAGTCGAGGCCGATTCCGTAGAGATCATTGGCGACTCACAACTGGTAATTAATCAACTTTCTGGAGAGTATGAATGCAAAGATGACATTCTCAAAGTCTACAATGAAGAGTGCAAGGTGTTGCTTCAGGCATTCAGGATCGCAACGATGAGGCATATACCCAGGAAGCAAAACTTCGAGGCCAATGACCTGGCTCAGGGGGCATTGGGATACAGGCCGACGGCCAAGGATGCACGAGTTCAAATCGCCACCGTGGGCGCCGATGATTAGAGATTTGCCATCATTGATTATTTGAAGAATCCTTCCCAATCGGCGTCACGAAAGATGAAATACAAAGTATTGCAGTATGTCCTGTTAGATGATGATTTATACCATCGGACGATTGATGGTGTCTTGCTCAAGTGCCTAGGTCCTGAGGAGGCCAAAGTCGTTATGAGCGAGGTCCATGAGGGGATTTGCGGAACAGATCAATCAGCCCATAAAATGAGATGGCTGTTGAAACGCATTGGGTATTTTTGGCCAACCATGCTAGAGGATTGTTTCAAGTATTATAAAGGATGTCAGGATTGTCAGAAGTTTGGAGCAATTCAAAGAGCACCGGCGTCGGCTATGCATCCCATCATAAAGCCGTGGCCGTTTTGTGGATGGGGAATAGATATGATCGGCCAGATTAACCCGCCATCGAGCAAGGGGCACAAATATATCTTGGTGGCTACTGATTACTTCACAAAGTGGGTTGAGGCCGTTCCCCTTAAGAAGGTTGATTCCAAAGATGCAATTCAGTTTGTCAAGGAATATATTATATATCAGTTTGGGTTACCTCAGACGATAACCACCGATCAAGGATCAATCTTCGTGTCCGACGAGTTCGTCCAGTTCGCCGATAGCATGGGCATTAAATTATTAAATTCTTTCCCTTACTATGCGCAAGCTAATGGACAGGCAGAGGCCTCTAATAAGAGTTTAATCAAGTTAATCAAGAGGAAAATCGACGAACAGCCAAGGCAATGGCACACAACGCTGGCCGATTCCCTTTGGGCGTATCGGATGGCTTGCCATGGTGCAATTCAAGTGCCTCCGTATCAGTTGGTTTATGGACATGAAGCGGTGCTGCCGTGGGAAACCAACATCGGCTCAAGAAGGATTGCTTTGCAAGACGACTTGACAGCCGATGAGTACCATAATCTTATGGTGGATGAGTTAGACGATTTGGCGCATGTCCGGTTACGGGCCCTAGAGAAGATCAAACGTGATAAAGATAGAGTGGCTCGTCATTACAACAAAAAAGTTGTCGCCAAGTCGTTTGAAGAAGGGGATCTTGTATGGAAATTAATAATGCCGATTGGTTCCAGAGATAATAAATTCGGCAAGTGGTCACCTAATTGGGAAGGTCTTTTTCAAATTCATCGCTGTGTTCCTCGCAATGCTTATTTGCTCAAGGGGTTGGATGGCGAGATTTATGGACGAGCTCTTAATGGTAAGTACTTGAAGAAATATTATCCTAGCATCTGGATCGATTCATGATCGGCCCTCCAGCCGATTTATGATTACAGCCGATGTGTTATGCATCGTCTTTAGATGGCCGATACATACTATCGCCCTTAGTTCAAATTTTACAACATGAGCCCTCATCTTCTAAAATTTGGGGGGCATATATATATACAAGCGCGGAATTGCACGGAATTTTTCAGGCAATTTTCTTTTTCTTCTTCAGAGTAAGATCGAATTCGGCTTCCTGGCCGATGAGGTTGGTTACAGTAAAGGGATATTTGTTGCAAAAAGGATTTCAGAAGTAATATTCAGACTGGAATTTTTGGAGCAAATTCGGCTACATGGCCGATAAGGTTCATATTTACACAGTACGAGGACAAAATATGCTACATCACCCTATGAAATCTGCAATAGCGGCAATGGCTTTGCGGCGAATCTGCTCAACGTCTTCTATAGCCTGGGCATCATCGGCCGCCGACCCTGGGATCGGCTTCAGTGATTTGCTTAGGGTCACAAGGTACTTGGCCGATGCCTTGAGCTTTGCCGTCTGGTCTTCTATGGCCTTAGGGGATGCAGCTATTCCGGCTTCGACTTCTTGGATTTCTCGACGTGTCGATTCCAGCTTCGATACCAGCTCTGCCTCGAGGCGACGGAGCTCTTCAAGTTTGTGTTTCAAGACAATCGGCTCTACCGCTAACTCGTCCAGCTTGGTTTTATCAGCGTTAACTTGGGCCTTGCTGGCGGATAAAGCCGATTCCAGTTGGTCACGCTCTCATCGCTCTGCGAGTCTTTCTTTGGCTTTGTTAAGCTTGAATCGGTATTGCTCCAAGAAGATGGCCGGTGTTAGGACCTCCATCAGGTCTTCAGGCAGTTCGTCTTGAATTTCTTGTACCCTGACCCTGATGAAGGTGCAGTCTTCCACCAAGTACTCCAGCGAGGACTCCAGCCGATTGGCGATATCGGTCAGCCGGTTCTTCAGGTCATCAGAGATTGGCGCTCTGGCTGTGCTGGGTAGTTCCTTGTCCTCATCGTCAAGAAACTGGCCGATATCAAAGGAGAACATATCGGCTAGCTTCTGCAAATATAAACATGGGTCAAGGTAAGCCTCGTTAAACAGGGACCGGCAGAAAGGGAATCAGAGTAATCCTAGTTACCTATGCTGGAGCATCGGTAGTGCTTGCATCGGCCTCCCTTTGCTGTGTCAACATAGTAGGCGAGGGGGTTGGCCAATGTGGTGAAGGTGATGGAGCCCTAGGCTGAAAAAGCAGGAAATTGGTAAATAGGGTTATGTGATTAGAAAGATAATGCAAAAAATCAACTCTTACCGAGACAGTCAGAGAGGGTGGTGGAGAAGGAGAAGGGGTCCTCAATCGTGCCTTGGCTCGTTCGCGCCGTTGCAAAGTTGCTTTCTTGCTTCTTGGCAAAGGGGCCGATTGAGTTCTCTCCTTTAACACAGACGACACCGCGGCCTGAAAAGGATATGAAGTTAAAGTGTGACAGTACAAGGAGATTATGTAAACACAAAGAAGAGATTATATTGACCTTGCGAACTGTGTGTCTGGTCCTTTTTGGTTGCGGGGCATCATCTTGGTCATCGGCCAGTGGGATCTCCGCAGCTTCGGCCGATGGCTCCTGGATGGTTTCGACCGACGGGTTATCTTCTTTGTGTGCATCGGCCGCTACTGCATCGACTTCCTCCTCCTTCACTTGTTCTTCGAGGAATTCTTCCAAGGAGGGGTCTAGCTCTTCGGCATCGGCCTGGTCATCGGTTTTAGCCTTCTTGCTGGCTTTCTGCGATTTGCCTTTGGCCGGCGCTTTCCTCTTGGGGTTTTCTTTAGGCATCGGACCTTGGAGAAGTGACGCCACTTTTGGGGCAGTGAGGCCGATGATGGATTCCAGGATGGTTGACCCTGATGGAGCTATGGCTTGAGCGTAGAAGATCTTACGTCCACTGTTGCTCACAGATGGAATCGGCTCGTCTGGAACTTGAGGGCTGACGTTTTGGATAAGCTCCGTCACATAAAACCTGGCCGATTGATGAAAAATGTGAGCGGCCCATTCTTGCCACCATGTTTGGAAGTTGATATGGATGAAGGCACTCAGATGTAATCGGTCGCAGTCGCCAAGATTTGGGAGCTCAATTTCCAGCGCCTTGCTCATGATCAGTGCCGATGGAATAGTGCCTCTGCTCTCTAGGAGTTTATGAAGATACAGACTGATAGGGAGTTGCCCGAGCCCACACTGTCTAGCAGCCACCATTGGGTTGTAAAATTCATAAGATAGGCTCGTGCTTCTTCCCTGAAAGATGCCTACTGGGAGTAGGCACGGAGTGAGGCCGATCATGAATAATTCCTGTGACTCCATGTCATCATTGATCAAGCTCAGCTGGAGGTCGTTAGGGAGTTCAAAATCTCGGTCTGATGTATAGACAAACATGTCCATCCTGGCTGATGGAGGGCCGGTGAAGAAGCGAATGAACCATGTGGACATGTCTTCGGCCGATTGGTCTATACCTGGGTAGACGGAGGCTGCTTCCCCATAGGACATGCATCGTCTGCTCCTGGGGTCTTCGTGATCGGCATATTTCGATGGGAAACGTGAATCCGATAGAGGTGGCCGATCAACCATGGTGTTAGTGTGAATGGTTAGCCAGAGTTGAATGAACCACCATGGTCCTCCATGTGCCACGGTTTGTTTTGGCATCAAGTCTTGTGTGGAAACATGGAGTAGCCGATATACAGCTCCTAAAAGGTATCGGCCCAAGGGGATTTGTCTCTTGTCGACCAAAGCCTAAGCCAAGTGTTGACAGTTGGTGGTGGGGCCACAGGTCGATCCGCAGAAGACGAATCTTTCCAACCACAATGTCAGGAAGGCTACATGTTCCCGCTCTGAGACCGATCCTTGTTCCATGTGTTCAGAAATGTATCCAGACCAGCCTCCAATTTTCTTGGTCTTCAATTTGTGGCCGCTGTTTACCAGGAGCCTGAAGGGATTGATATCAGAGCTGATATCTAGTCCTGTCAGTATCTTGACATCTACAAGGGTGGGGGTCATCGGACCTTGCTTGAATATGAAGGCGTTCAAGGTACTGGACCAGAAGTAGCTAGCAGCTGACATAAGTGGCTCGTTCTTCTTGGTATCGGCCAGGGACAGAGTTATGCATTGGCCGATCCCAATTTCGTCCTAGTGGACTTGCTTGGTGGCAGCAATCCTCTTATGCCAGGTTCTGTATCCGTTCAGCTTCGACGGCCACGACCTGAAGGTATGTTTCCATGCAGAAACAGTGGGCTTGGCTTGCCTGAAGGGGATTCTGTCAGTCTCGGCATTGATTACCCAAGTCGGGTCACAGTCGCCCATGGGGCCTAGCTGAAAGCGGTGAGATTTGTCGTCGGTGGGGATTAAGATTTGGTTTTTAAAGACCTAAATCATGAGAATGGTGACGAAGATATAAGACCCGGGGGGTAGAGAGTAAAAGCCCTAACTTGGAGAAATCGGCGAAAAAAAAAGGCGATAATGTGGGTTTTGAAGGAATTGACTTACCGCAGGGATTTCGGAGGCGTAGAATGGGGTGGAGGCCATCGTTGTCGTTGAAGGGGTTGCTGTGAAGGGGGTCGATGTTGATGAGACGCCGAGGGGTCGCCGGAGTTGAAGAACACGAAGAGTTTGTTGAATCGGCGGCGAAAGGATTCGAATCTGGATCTGCGCGGTTTTCAGATTAGACCTAGCAAAGAAGTCGATGAGTTCCTCGGAGCTAATTCCGCCACATTATATAATGAAGCGGAATTGGGGGGCATGTGTTAACGACGGATTTTGGTAATCGACTTGGAGAGAAAAAAGGAAACCGAAGCAGAGAAGAAGGATTGAGTTGGAGTCGGACCAGGCTTCGATCGGACCCGGTAACCGTATCGGACTGGAGAGGTGTTGCTATAGAGAGCGTATCGGTCGATATGGATTTGGTTTGGTCGTGGGCCGATACGGGTTTCCGTAACCGTGGACATGGCTATTCGAATAGTTTTACTCTGATCAGAGGAGTACATCTTTACCCACACGAAATGAACAAGAATCAAATGCCTTCACCACAACACAGGTGTGACTCACAAGTGACACAAGCTCATAACATGCCCTTTCCTAGTCCCACCCCAATCACCTAAACTCCGCCTAGGCCCCCGACGACTTAGCCACGTGCATGTGTGATGTGGCTAAGGCGGGCTCACCATCGTGGGAGAAACCCCTGGCCAAAACACGGCACGCTCGGGCACTCCAAAGGAACAGCATCCTCATGATTGACCAGCGTAGCGTAGATGATTACAGTGCAACGTAGTAATAAGTCAAGCCGTCCCATACCGGCGTGTGGTAGTACGTAAGGTGCTTCAATAGATGACAACATGTTCGGTCCTTAACAACCCAGACGAGGCTACTTGCATCGGGGAAAATCCACAATCCCTTCATCGCCCTATCACTCTTCCAAGTTAAACATATTTTCCATATGAACCATTTAGTGTAAGTAGTCAAATTTTATGCCCATAAATCGCAAATAGTAAATAAGTTCAATCGATAGCTTCATCCATCGATTTTGAACACTACTGGATCTAAGCATGGCTAAGCATCGGTAAAATAATAAAACATTCCCAAGTATTTCTATCCTGAGGTTACAAGGATAAATGGCAACAACGAAACAAGGAAGGATATGCAGCAATTAGGTATAACCAAATCTAACCATTACCAATAAGTTTGTAATAAAACAACACATGCATATATATCGTTTTGCAATCAAATCATTTTAGCAAAATAGGGATTCTATATGCTTAGATGCTTGCCTGTCTGCTGTGAGAAATTGCACTCAAAATCAAGATCTTCCTCCACATACTCCGGAACGTCGGAATCTAAATTATCATAACGTATAACACTAATAAACATCCAAATAAGGCGAAAAATCCAAAATGCTCTAAAATGCATGAAGTCCTCACAGTGGGTTGGTCAAATCCTAGAATGAATTTATGTGAAGAAATTTCTATTTTAGCATTGCTATTTTGAAAGTGATGAATTTTACAAGTTCAATAAAAAGAGAGTTGGTTATTTGTTTAAATTTGTTTTAGGAGATAGTTTTGTCAAATTCCTTTTATCCAAATCAAAAGGTATATAATTCAAAGATGAACATCAGTGAATTTATAATTTTGGGAATAACTAGTAATTTTCTAGAAATTAAATAAGTTCTAATTGCAAAATAAGTGTTTTTGTATGACTTACAATTTTAGTCTCATTTCCTATACAGAAAGTATCATATTTTATTTTACCAAATTAAAGTTCATACTTTATTGGTTCTACAGAAATTTAGTTCATTTCATTTGGATTACAAATGAATTTTCTATAATTTTTACAAGTTCTAAGTTACCTATTTCATATTTGAAATTTAGAAATTAAAATCCTACTGTGAGCATAGGATTTTATTACACCATATTAAATTTTACAATTTTATGGACCTACAGGAATTGGTTTCATCTCAAAAAGAGTTATATTTAATTTGATATGAATTTTACAAGTTTGGAACAATTTTCAGTTGAAAAGATATAGATTTATCCATTTTCTTTAATATTTACAAAACATAAATCCCTGGGTCCACAGGTCAGTGAAAGCAGTTTTGCAGAAAAACCCCTAGGGTTTCTGGATTAGAACCCGCAGTCCTTAACCATAATTCAAACGGGCCCACAAGTCAGCGGCTCAGCGGCTTGAGGCAGAGCCGCAGGGCACCGGCGAGCTTCCCGCCGACGGCGACGGCGAACGGCGGCCGATCTCCCAAGGCAGCTATGAGAAAAAATGAAGAGGGACTCTCGGCGAAGCTATCGGTGGTGGTCTCACTAGCAGCGATGGCCGGAGTCGATGGCGACGACGGCGCAGGCAGCGGTTGCTCTTGGCTTGCAGGTGCAAGTCGAGCTACGGCTCGAACCCGAGCGAATCAGTGCATGTATGCGGTACTATAAGCCTCCTGGAGACTTACCAAGACACACGCGATGGTTGACAACGCTTGGACAGCGACGTCACTTGTAAAGAAACTCCGGCGGCGGTGTAGACCCTCTGCTTTACGGCGACAACGCTCCTTGGTCGATGATCTGCTAAGAGGAGGTGAGGGATGGCTCAAGGATCACACAAGGATGCTACCCGAGGAAGGAATCGCGTCGGAGCTCACGGAAGAATGAGTAATTGACGACGATGACCGACGGCCGGAATTGGGGAAGAAACGACCGATCTCCTTCTCCACGGCTTCGGGGTTCGATTCCTCCGGTCGGCAGCCTCCTGGGATCACAAGGAAGACGATGGCGCGACGGCTTGGCTCGGCTTGGACGGGATCGGCCGAACGCCGATGATGTCAGGGCGGCGGCGCTCTGGAGCTTTCGGGAACACGACGGCGTTCCGGCGTCAACACGTGGCTCAACGACTGCGGCGATGGTCGTCGTTCTCGCGGCCGGCGGCAAAGTTGGAGGTGACAGGGGCGAAGCGCACTGTCTCCCTGGGCTTGGTCGGCACAGGAATGAAATGAGGGAGACGGCGATGCACTGGAGAGGTCAAGGGCGAGCTCGGTGGTCGCCACGGCGGTGCACACGCGTCGAGCAGGAGCCGTGCGTCGCTTTTTCTCTCGCTTCCTTGTTCTCTCTGTCTGTCTCTTGAGCGGTGGAGCAAATGCACAGAGGTAAAGCTAGCTCGTCTCACTGTCATGTGGGTCCAGGGCGTGGTAGGTTAAGCAAGGAGGAGAGGCATAGGTATATATCTGGGTGAACTACTGTTAAGGCAGGTTTACAAAAGATTTCCTTATTTATTTCTTTTTCCCATCTTTATAATTTTATAACTTAATTTCTGTGTGCGATAAATCGATGTGGATTTTACTGGAGATAGATAAAAATACTAGATTCCATTTTCTTTGGTTTCACACAAAAATAATCTATATTTTATTCTCAGAAAAATAAAGAAAATCAGTTTAGCTGAAATTGGTTTGAATTTTTAAGAGGTCAAAATCTACAAAATAAATTCTGGAAAAATTATATTAATTTATGATAAATAGAGTAGTATTTTAATAAATTATAATCCCTATACATTGTTTTGTGATAAAATACACATATGAGATGTGTATCCGTTTTGCCGATTAGGGTTTAGGATTAACCTATAGTTTGACTGCTTTGACCTAATTATTTGGGGTATCAATTATATATATTAAATTATACCAAAAATTCTAGTGAGATATATATATTGAATAGTATCTACATGAATTTCCCCATGATTTTATATTGCACCAATTATTTTTAAATATTCACTAAGCTTATCTTCACTTATATGTTTCCTATTATAAAAAAATAATTAAGTGCTGTAAAAAAAATATGATGTTTTTGGGCATGATTTATACTTTTAGTTACTCAACTTCATATATTTTACATCCTTGTAAAAATACATTAAGTGTTTGCTTCAAGTTTTTAAGTTAATGCTCATGAGTCCTAATATGAAATGCTAGTAACTCGCCCAGGGTTTTCGTTGGAAAATTTTAGTGTCTCTATTTGACGAAAATCATTTTTACTATTTGTTAACGACGGATTTTGGTAATCGACTTGGAGAGAAAAGAGAAAACCGAAGCAGAGAAGAAGGATTGAGTTGGAGTCCGACCAGGCTTCGTATCGGACCCGGTAACCGTATCGGACTGGAGAGGTGTTGCTATAGAGAGCGTATCGGCCGATATGGATTTGGTTTGGTCGTGGGCCGATACGGGTTGTGAGTTGATAGCGTCAACGTGGGCTTGGTCTGGGCTCGGAATAAGCTTCAAGGAAGTTGCCAAATAGAGATAAAGCTCGGTTTTAGGCAATTGTATCTTGTAAATTAAGTAGTTTAGATCTAATCTGTGGCTTAAGTCTGCCGCAAGGACTTGTTTGTTAGTTGTAGATAAGATCGTGCCCTACAAGGGTTCTGTTGTAACCTCGGGTATAAATATCCCGATAGTTTGTACATGTAAACTCTCTCAATCAATCACACAATCAAATTAATCTACTTTCGGCGCATCGCCAACTCTCGCAAGAGGTTGACTCCTGACGAGTTCTTGCTTCCTTAGAGCAAGGTAAGAACTCGTACCCGACGATTTGCATCATCGGGGCTAGCGTGTCGCTTTAGGCACGTTAAGCCCTGATGATGTGATCGTCGTTTATCGTGTTTTAGCTAACCTAGATGTGATTTGCTAATTCCATCTTGCCTGTGGTTAACTTGTTTTAGGGTTTGTTGCCGACGATGATTGAATTGGTTTACATGTTTAGGTTATCTAAGGCATTTACCATCCCCAAAAGCAATCGACGGCTTGATTTTCTTTGTGCTAAGTCTCGATTCACACTCTGAGTTGCTATCGACCTTAGTCCTGTTTTGAGATCTAACACGAAGACTGCTTTCGGTTGTAATTAAGGATAGCGCCGGGGTTTTAACCGGTCTTACCTAGCGCATGTGATTATTTATGTTTTTGCATGTGTTTGCCACTTATACATGTGGATCGACAAATATAAACATATCGATTGCAGGGTGTCTTCAAGATGTCTTTGTGATTGGTGTATTTATATTGGCCGATTGGCTTTTATAGGTTTGCACTAGGGTAATAGCTAGTGTGTTTATCTTCATGAAATCCTTATCGGCTGCTTCTAGTAATTTGTTTTAGACATGATAAAATAGGCCGATGAGATTAGATCTGTTTTAATTTACTTATTATCTGGAGTAAGCCGATACAGCTTTGCCCTATCGGCTGGGCTATTACAATGTGACATCGGCCTATCGGCCGATCGACCATTGTTTTCTGATATGGTTTACTTGTTTCTTGTTGATTGCAGATCAAATCAACTGGCACGCTCTGCGCACGACTAGGCAAGCCAATTTGGACCTGCACTGGAGTTAAGCAGATCTCCCAGGCCGCCGTGGTAACGCGGAACCCGTTTTGTTGCTGGACAGGTCCAAATTCTGCGCCAACACTATTTTAGATGCAAAAATTAAAATTTAGAATTTTGGGTATGTTACAGACAGGGAGACTACTTTGCGCCCATACAACTATGGACTTAATTGCCTGTCACATGTGTACTTAGTTGTCTGCCACGATAAAAGAATAACGACATACCATGGTGTCTCCTCCTGAACGTATTATACTCCAGATCCAGCCTTTACCCACTTAGGCTTGTGGTTAATACGGTTAATGCTTCACAACAGTAGCTCGTGAACCGGTCCTTAATTATCACGAGCACGACCATCAAAACCATGTGCTTAGGACCCACCATTACTTAGGTTAGTTGGATATTTATTAACCAACCACGACTAACAATCGTGAGATATCATCATTTATTAACCATCATTAATCATAAGTGAATCATTAGTTATCCCATGTAAAATGATACTAATGTTTCTAAGCATGGCTAAACAATTTTACTAATATCTAGCTAAACCATTATATTAAGTCCAAACTAGTCAATTTATAACCCAAAGGTACCAAGGAATAGTGTAATCAATGCAAATTGGCCATAATAAAGGAATAGGTTCGCACCACCCAATGACATTCAAAAATAAATACACATGTGATATAACTAGAGAATTTAAATATCGGATCAACATGCTTAAAGGGATTTTGTTTGAGATCTGTGTGACTTGCCTTCCAAACAAGCGTCTTCAATTCGTCTTCTGAACCTCTTCCAACGCACTCACGAACTTTTGAAATGATGAAAATGACAAGCTAACATGCAAAACAAGGAAAATACTAAGAAACTCCAAATAAACAGTACATAAAAAGTAAACAAACATGTAGATCTGGATTTTCGATGAATTATGAGTCTTAAACGACCTCATTTTGACTTCATATGAATTAGTTATGAATTTTACAATATTTTATCCAATTAAAACCTATTTAAAATGATTAAATAACTTAATTACTTCATTTATATTTATTTTACTAAAGAAAAAGAAGGATTATGACGTCAGCTCTGGATAAGTTCACCAAGATGGTCCATGGGTTCACAAGATTTGACGGCCGAGATTGAACTTGACTGGAGTTTGACCGAGATCCAATAGACAAGATTAAATCCAATCTAGGGTTTAGATGGATGACATGTGGCGTCCGGCTGGCAGTCACGGAGGGCGAAGGGGCTGACGTGGAGATGATGTGGATGTGGACCCTATGGTCGTTGGCGAATAGCGGCGCGACGCTGAAAATGAAGGGCACCGGTGCAAAGAGGAGGACTTGACGACACTTACCAACACGACGACAACGAACAGCGTTGTGAGAAGCCGACGGCGAGCTTGAAATGACAGCATCCTTTGGGGTCCTCGCCGACGGCGACTTCTAGTGAATTTCGGTGGCAATGAACGGGTGGCCAAGCTTTGGAGGGTCCTAGCGATGTTTTAAGTGGAGTCATCGAGGTCTAGCGACAAGTGGAAAGGTGGCACGCCTTTCCAGCGACAAGTGGGATTTTCCTCGATTTCTTGAGGGGGAAGATAGAGGATATTGAGGGAAATAAATCCCCTCAACCAATTTTGGAAACTAGCAACGGGATGCGGCCGGATTTTGGAAACCCTAAACCCTAAACCCTATTGATAAGGAGGTGGAAGAAGGCACTGTAGTGAGGGACATGTAAAGTAGACTTCTACTCCTCTCCTGGGCTTACAGAAATGCTCTTTGTTTTTCTTGAGCTCTGAAAAATCCAAGAAAATTCCAGAGAGTGTAATTAATCATGGAGAATTAAATAAAAAATTAAATCCAGCCATGTTTTGATGAGGAAATTTTATTTCCCACATCAACTTCACATGAAAATTAATGAAATTTAATATAAATTGTCGAAATAATTTATTAAATAATTTATAAATCCATGAAAAGAATATCAGTGTGTGACAAGAAAGCAAGGCAAAGCCTGCTTTTTAGTTTCTCCCATTCACTATGTGTCTTCCTCACGGTATGGGTCTACCATTGCTTCTCCTCCTCTCTAAGAAATAAGGGAAACAACTTCCACTTTAAGGGTTTTTGGCCCGCAATTGTCAGGCATGAACACAATTGCTTAAACTCACATAGATGATAATAGGAATTTTTGCTTTTGCGCCCAGAGAACGATTGCTCCTGAACCATGGGTATAAAGCGAGGATAGAGTTCACGACTGGATGAAAGAATGGGTTTTGAAGAAAGTGGTGGCTCACATAACTCGCCCTTCGAAGCTGACAGATTTTGAATAGATTGATGCTGCATGGTAAAAGAGAATAGAAAGGAATAGATGAATAGAAAAGATACGAGGATGAGCCAAGTTCGAAGATAATACAGCAACCGTTCCTCGGCAATGGTGCTAGAAATTCTTGTTGGTATTCTATACGATCATTGATAAATCCCCAAGCACATGGATACTGTTGTAGCAGTTCACATGCCGTCTATCTCACTTTCTATGGAACACAAAACAAAAAAAGTAACCTCTAACCTAGACATCCTTCTATGTTGTTGATTACTACTCCAGTGTCACGTAGAAACATCCTTCTTTATCTAGAGTCCTAGTACTAGAGCACTTAATATAAATAATAAGCGACAAACCCGCAATGATGAGAATATATCCTACTTAAGCAAGTAAATTAAATAGCAAAAGGAAATATTGAACACTTACTTTATTAAAGATGCATTTGCTGAGGTACAAGAGAGGAGAGAACCGCCGACAACTTTGGCACTCCTCCGGAACATTCCCTCACTATCTACCTATTTTTTTAACACTACTAGGATGATGCCGAAAGTATGAAAGTGAGTTGTACTCCACTTGTGTGTTTTGAGAGTGAGTTGAGCTCCCCCTTTTATAGGGACTAATGATGGTTGGAATGGTGGTTTCCAGTGTTGGTTAACCCATAACCGTCATTGGGGACCTATGGGGAGTTGCCATGTTTAAGGCAGTGGCTAGGGGCACCGACCCTGGTTCGGCCGAACTAGGCAAACCGCCTCTAGCCACTGACCTCTCTCCACTAGATGGCAGGTGGGCCCGTATAGTGGTGCACCATGGATTAGCTCAATTTCAGTTGATTTTGATTGTCATGTGACCCCTCCAATCCTTGAGCTCGCATATGATTGGTCGAAGGTACATTTCATCACATGATGGGTGTATTTTCATCCAAAAATACTTGCATACAAATATTTACCAATACTCGTGGAAATGGTTAGTAATAAACCCATACCACTAAGTTTGATATTTTATTTCGTATTCTTTTATGCAGAGTTGACGGTTAAAGTTGGTACTTAAGGACCATCAACAGCTAGGTTGGCCCCACTAGCCTTAGAACATGCTAAAACCACAATTAGAGCTGCTACCGATGATTTCATGTTTTTGCTGGTCATTGTTAACGTCCGTAGCCAGTCGTGTAGTTCAGTCCTACGAAGACGTTGTTTTTGGACCGAGGCATTCACTACTAATGAAATTTTCCCATATGTTCCTCTTGCACATCCAGTGATCTCTAGACTCTAGAAACCCTCCACACCGCCAAACGCCTTAGGTTAATACTTCTCCCGGACGATTTCAAGTTCTAGGACATTTGAATGATATGCATGCGTGGGAGAATAACTTCATATTGGACTATATCTACTTCTAGGAGCTGTCGATAGGTTCACAATGGCACATATGTAGGTCTCAGGCCATATAAACTTCCCCTTGAACCAAGAACGTGCCAAATAGATTACTCGTTAGGTTGGTAGAATGTTTCCAGCTGTTTCAGCAGATCGGTCAAGCGAAAACGTTATTTTTCATTTATTTTCGATTTTAGGATAGAGAAGACTTCGTTTAGCTGTTTCTCCCTCATACGAACTTGGATTCAAATGATTTTTTCCTAAATTCATCTAAAATCATGCATTTTCATATTCTGTAAAATATTTCGATTTCATGTACTGTTAATTTTTGTCGTTGTATTTATTGCGTGCGTTCGTTATTCGCGTAGAGCACGCGTTGCCGATCCAGCTGAGGAGGTGCCAGAGGAGTACCAGCAGGTTCAGGACCAAGCAAAGTACCCCTTGATCAAATTTTCATATATTTCAAATTTACAAAATATATTGATTGCAAAACTATTATGCATGCGATGTTCCAGTCAAAACTACGTGGGATGCTTGGGTAGCTTGCCAATTGCTGCATATACCTTGTCTTTGTTAGTTGAGCATCATGATTCATTTTCACCTATGTTACCACTGAGAATTGGGTTGAAGTGGTGGAAATACAGTCGTGTAGAATATGCTTAGCATTTATATCCGTAATGATAGTTTTACTCGGATTATGGGGCTTTTGAGAACAGAAATATTTGTGAAATTATGGGAATGAACAGAGAGTAAAACCTCTGTTATCTTGGTGGAAAACTGTGTGCGAATTGATTTTTACTTGGGCAGGTGATGATAGAGTACAGAGCCTCGTGTTCGGTACCAATAGGTGGATTGTCACGCTCGAGTTGCTCGAGGACCAATTTTTTGGTGAAGCCTGATCCGAAACACTAGTGCAAACCACGCGTGGCAGATGGGAAGTATATTATTGGTTCCTTCAATCATTAGTACAGGACGTCCTATTGGTACCGAATTGGAAACCCGCCATAGGTGTCAGTTTCCCGGCCGGTACCAATTTGGTGGCACCTCTGCCCAACTGCCGGCACCTAGAGAGATTATAGGTGCCAGTTCTTACCACTTAACTAGTACCTATACCCCGTTATAGGTGCCAGTTCTTACCTAATAACGAGTACCAATAATCCCCGACAACTGGCACCTATAATGTCTGGGAGGCAATTGGGCAAATATCATAGGTGCTGGTTATGATTATAGAACCAACACCTATAATCTTTGAAACAAAATAAATGCAGAAATATATAGGTGGATCCAGAAGCCACCAGTCTCTGGCTCTCTGCACATCCCCAGAAACCACCTAACCCATATAGATCAAAACCTCATCCAAATCCTATTGGTGCCGGTTTTAGGTTAAGATCCGGCACCTATACTATAGGTGTCGACTCTATCTCCTAACTAGTACCTATAAGTTAGAATAGGTGACAGTTTCAGTTTAACTGACACCTATGAGCAGTCTCCTATAAGGGGTTCTGTAGTAGTGAATAGACCCGTCGATTGTAGCTGTAGGTCATCGTTGTTGACATTGGGTTAATGCGAGTATGGTTATTCTCCATACTTGTTGGTGCCTTGATGATGCGTTCAAGGTTTACACCCAGATAGTTTGAGCCTTGGGCCTTGGAGGGCACTCCTCTACTCGTGAATGTATCATGAAGCGGAATATTGCAAGGGCAGGAAGTGGAAAAGGCCTTTTCATGTTGGATCAAGCCTCCTATGTGGTAGCTTGGAATTAATGTGTCATGTGGGTACAGTTGTGCACACTATACAGAGTTTAAATCTATCCAGATAGCCATGTCCATGGTAATGGATGAATTGGTTAAACCTCCTCCATAGTAGCTTTCAGTTTAACCAACTCCTCTCTGTTTTAATACCAACCCGACATTGTTGTTGTGACGTCTAACCCGTCCAAGCTACTCAAGATCCATGTATGAAAAAAATCGACAAATCTACACCATCACATCGTTCAAGAGTGATGAGACAGAGCGATGAGGGCAGGTGGAGCCTATATGAAGGCTACGTCACCAACACCGGCGCATGTGCCGATGAGACCATTGATGCGTTGCCGGTGCCCACATACATACCATCCTTACCAACATTCATCATGCATGGATAACATGAAGTAATGATGAGGAGACGACCACAAGCAGCTTAATCAGAGGAGCTCCTGCAAGCTAGACCTCTGGAGGTAATTAACTGGAAATCTTTCAAGGTCCCAAGAACTAGAGGACCAATTCTCCAAGTTTAGAACTACCCAATGGCAAGCTATGGAGCACACATGTTACAATGGGAATTTGTATTTATAATCTCGAGATTACTGAAGTGCATGCTCTCTATGTTGTTTTTTTACTTTGTGTATTTAGGTACACTGGCACACCCGCGCTCATATCTCTCTAGGTATAGAAATTCTTTCATACGTGATTTTATGTCCTAAACACCATCAATGTTACCAGCCACCTCAGCTCCTTGTTCGACATGTGCGTGTTGGTATTTCTTATGTTATAGATAAATCCGCAAGCACACGGATACCTTAGAGCATTTTCCCTTAGGGTGACCAAAGGATATCGAACATGAGGAACATATGTCTATATCGACTAACTAGAATTCAACTCAAGGACACAACAACCTATAGTTGGCTAGAGAGGATTCCTATGTCTTTTAATTAATTAAGTTAAGTTAAAGGTAAAACTCTATCGCATGCTTCGGGCACCGGCCCTCCCCCAGGAACTACCAGGCTGAGTCTGGCCTTGAGCTCTATGATGTACCCGAACATGGAGGAATACAAAGGACGAACAAGGTTGTCACCACCTGCTGCCTACCTTACTTTCCGTGGAGCACACAACAACCAAAGGTAATTTCTAACCTAGACACCACATCTAAGTTATTAATTACTACTCTAGCCTTACGTAGGAACTTTCTTCTTTATCTAGAGTCCTAGTACTAGAGCACTTAGCTGCGCGCTAAGCAACAAACCCGCACCGATGAGGATATATCTCACTTAAAGAAATTAATTAAATAACATAAGGAAACTCGAATACTTATTTTATAAAAGAAAGCATCCGCCGAGGTACAAGCGAGAGAAGAAGTCCGACAATCCGATCTTGTTTTTGGAACTCCATTGGAAGAACGCCAATAACCTGGCTTTCCTTCGTAAAATTCTCGGAGAAAACTCCGATATTTTGGGGCACTCCTTCTGGAGCTTTCCTTCACTCTCTAATCAAACTACCATAGTAAAGTATAAAATACAAGTGAGTTGTACTCTACTCTTGGTGTTGGTGCCAATTGAAGTGTGTGATAGCCTCCTCCTTTTATAGTGTGAGTATGGCAGTTGTAATGCCGGTTATGGAGGTCGGTGCACCCATAACTGCCTTTGCCATCCAATAGGGAGCTGCCATGTTGAAGGAGGGAGCCGGGGGAGCCAAGGATGGTTCGGCCGAACCACTCCCACCGCCTTTGGCCACTGACTTTGCTCTGTGACTGGCAGCTGGGCCCTTATGACGGTTAAGGATGGTTTGGCCCTACTTTAAGTGGGTTTAGACTGTCATGTGGGCCCTCCAATCCTTGTACTCGCACGTGATTGGCCGGAGGTTCTTTTTTGTCGCATGGCGGGTGTATTTTCTTCATATATATTGACTAAAGTGGCTTCACATTTGGTTCATAACATCAGATCTAAGGTTCACAAAATACCAACACAACATTTAAGGTTGAGAACATCACCAAATACACTTGGTTCACATATAGGTTCACAAATAGGTTCAGAACATCACCAAATCAGCACCATCACACATGGTTCACATTTCTCACAGCTCAGATCACAAAAGGACTACATCTTGAGTACATATATAGACTGAAATATTTTGGTAGGCTTTATTTTCTTAAGGGTGAGCTTCCTTGCACATGCATTCTTGATTGCAGGTGTCGGTTGAGAACTTGTACCTTCTGGATTATGCTGATTACATGCCCTCATGGGTGTAGGTGTTGGCTGTGAGCTTGTTCCTACTCCTTGTTCCATCAACATAGCAAGCCACCTATGAGAAAAAAAAATCAAGTTTCAAAAAAACTGCTAGTTTGATGCAATGTTTCAATTGTTCTACAATGTAGTATTACCTTCTTATCACTAGAATAGGGCTCTATTGCATAATTGTTTTCCTGCTGGTCCTAGTTGGCGTAGATGGTTCAGGTTTAGGAGCCAACATTCAAGCATGGTTTATTCGAGTCGTACACCACCATCCTTTCCCTGGCACATCGTTGTTAACATGAATGGCTGCACCATCAGTATCCATAGCCTCGGCATCAGTGGCATTACCATCAGAACCTATAGGCTCATCTCCAGCTGCAGCCTCTACTGCCTCCCTAGCCTGCTTGGTAGATTCATCATCAGCCCGCAACCCAAAAGCACATACAACTGGTCGTCTCAACAATTTATAACCTTCTTTCATCATCAAACATTTCAACGATATGTAGTTTTTATCAATCAATATTCGGAGGATGTGGTGGTGGCGGTGGTGGTTCACTGGTCCCCGCAACATCATGGCAAGATCGAACTGTACAATGGCTAAACTAAGCCCAGGCTCATCCTCGAGCCTGGATAGTATGTAAAAAGTAAAAGCATAAAGTCAGAACACCTTATTCCAAACTCGGTGCATAACTACAGTATGGTAAATGCCTTGGTGGACAGAATGAAAAGATCAGCGAAAATAAGAGCAGTTCATACCTCCCGACAATACCTAGCAAATCATGGTCATCCATTTAGCTGCTGGAAAGCAAGAAGCAAACCCTAACCAAACACATCAAATCGGTAAAAATGACAAATGGGGAAAATTGATAGCTCATGAAAAAGGGGGAGCAAACCTTGTGAACCTCGTCAGGTCTCGTCCAGTGGGCCGGGCATGTTGTCGATTACTCCAGGGAGGTCCGAGCAGCCATCCGCTCCTTCCCCAATAACCTAGATTTTGGTGACGGGAGGGGTCGCGGCGCCGCTTCCAAGGGCGGATAGGGACAGGGAGCGGTGGGAGGAAAGGATGGGAGGACAGGAAAGCGAGGCCGACAGTGGTGGGGTGGATCGGTGCCGGCGAGAACGTGCCTTCCCCTCCACAGGCTCGGTTGACAGACACGGGATGAAGACGTGAGAGGAAATAACTGGGAATGGTTGGATAGAGAGTAATAATACATCATTCCAAGTCCGAGTGGTCGTTTTGACACAAAAACACTTAAAAAAGAGCAAAATCTTTTCTATTAGCCGATGAAAATGGCAAAGTGTCGAATGGTACTTTATTGAGGGTGGTATTCTAGCGAAACACCTTTGAGTGATGGTATTCTAGCGAAGCCAGTTTTATGCAATCCAGTCCAAGGATGATCCTTTTGAAGATTATGGGAACACCCCAAACTATTCCTATCAAAAGAGACCACCGGTTCGGTTTAATTCCCCTAAGCCACTCGAGGAAAACTTCCTCAAAGAAACGATGCAAGTATTAACTACCATCATGGGTGATGAGTGGTTAAGGGAGGTGGAGCTTTCCTCTGAAGCAATTCAGATTAGCTCCCCGTCCTTAACTATTCCATGTCTCGTGAGAGAGGTCATGGTAAAAAGTCTGTATAATCCCACTATCGGTGCAAACATTATGTCCCCATCCTTTGCATTAACATGCCTAGGGGATGAATCATTGGCACCAACAAACAAAACCTTCTAGAGCCCATCAGGTCCTATTATCGAAGGTTATGGGATTCTTCGTAGAGTGCCAATAAGGCACAATGATGTCAAGGCTATCCTGGACTCCCACGTATTCGAAGTCTCTGACTTTGATCTTCTCATAGGCCCTCCTATAGAATAATTTCTCATAGATGTGTCAAAAACTAGAGTCTTCAACGTAAAACTTGGGAAAAAAGTGTTTTTCGTCCCGATCTTGCGGTCAGAAAATTCTTTGATGAAACCTATCTTCGAATCCGAGCCAATCGAGGAAGTGTTGGCTATCTCTCGTTTTGAGTACCTAGAATCTATTCTTGAAAATAATGTCGATGCATTCATCGAAGAGGAGGATGATCCTAGAGAAACAATCGAGTTTCCCAAAACCAATCCGCCTTCATGACCCCTAGTTGAGCTTAAGCCCTTTCGCTATGCTTTCTTACACGGTGATGCGGAGTCGCCCGTCATCATAAGTGACAAGCTTTCTGATGATGAGACTTCAACTCACTGCCGTATGTTGACGGTCATTAAGTACCGATTTCACCCGTCAATTACCTCAACAAATAATGGGAGAACTCACATTTCTTACACATATATTAGTTACAAATAACGTAGTTCCACTTGTCTTGGATAATTACTATGGATGCAGGAATTATACAATAAAGTGAAGAAGAAATAAGCTAGCATGCAAAGAAACACACATCTGGCAAATAATGTGAGAGCACACAGATTGAAGGGCCCACAAGTCAGACCAAACCGACTTAAAGTAGGACCAAACCACCGTGCACCGACCAAGGGGCTCATGTGTCGGCCTCTGGAGAAGGTCGGTGGGTAAAGCGGTTACTCTGATTCGGCCGAGCTTCTCCAGAGGCTGACAGATGGGCCCCTTGGTCGGTGCACACTAGTTTGGCCCCATTTTAAATCAGTTTGAGCTGACTTGTAGACCCATCAATCCATGTGCTCGCACATGATTCGCCGGAGGTGTGTTTCTTTGCATATCGGCTCATTTCTCCTTCACTTTAGTGTATAATTCCTGTATCCATAGTAATTCTCCAAGACAAGTGGAACTACATTATTTATACCTAATATACGTGTAAGAAATGCTAGTTCTCCCTTTATTTGTTGAGGCAATTGACGGTCAAAATCATTACTTAACGACCGTCAACAGCTCCCCAAGCTAAACCTTTGCTCGTCCTTGAGTAAAGATAAAACTTAAGTTGTTTATCAGGAGTTCCTACCATGTTTCGTTTCACAAGAGTACCATGCCTACAACATATCCTTCTACGTAGAATTTGAATAGTACTTTTACCTTTCTTATCTTACTTCCTATGAGGCTTTTAGCTTCTCCTCGTCTTGAGTAGTTGCAAGATAGAACAGATCATATAGCACCAATCACTTTTTGTTCAACTTTTTTTCCAAAGGTTTTCAAGAATTTCGCAAATAAAATCAAAGTTCCTCAATTTATGCTCTGAGATCACTCAATGTGTATAATTCCTCACCAAGGCATTGTGTTGCCTCTTTTTTTCATCCTACCTCTAAAAGGTTTATATGTGGAGTTAACAAGGCAATACTTGTATCACATATATTGGAAATTCAAAAAGAGGACCTAAGAACAAAACAAATCATTCAATCTGATCAAGTTATGCAAGTGTGTGGATATATGGTGAAAAGTGATATGTGGTACTCCTTGTTATAGACTCTTTTTGTTCTCTCATGCTGCTTAAGAACAGTTGTGAGCATACCCTCTTTTTCTTCTTTTTATCACTTTTTTCTCATGATGCTTGAGAATATTCTCTACTTTCTATCTTTTCTTTTCATAGCCATCTCTTTTGCAAACTACTAGGAGAGGCTTTTTTTTTAATGATATGAATGGAGTATTTATTTGGTGGATGGAATGTTGCTAACACTCGGTGTAGAGGTAAAGCAAATATATGGTGGGTGAATGGCAGGTTTTTGCTAACATCCAGTGTAGAGGTCAAGCATATATGGTGGGTACGCATGTGTGATCTTGATCAAGAAAGCATAAAAAGAATCTCACAACGGTCACAACTACTGGAAAAATCTCAATGCAATAACAAGTAGCATATGTGTAAAGGCTTTGTAATATAATCATCATATGGCTTTGGAAGGAATTTATCATCATTGAGGAACTTACAAATTTTCATTCTTTTGAAAACAAAAACATTCGGAGTTCAAGTGTCACATGGAAGTAAGATCATAGCAACTCTATTTCACCATCTCATATCCCACAACAACTTAAACTTAGATCATGCATATGCAACCCACAAGTTTCAAGTTCAAGGTAAAGATTTTTGACCAAGAAACTCAAAACAGAGGTGAAGACTAAGTTGTAAACTAGGCACTAGAGGGGAATAAAAAAGAGCAACTATTCACCATTTCAACCATGAGAACTTGAGCATTCTTATCGCGCATTGAAAGAAAATATTTTTGGTATCTTTATCTTTTGCATATTTTTACAGGTTTTCTTTTTATGATGCAATGCAATGAAATTAATGATACAAGTTATCTTATGTGAGGGTCCTCCCTTAAGGTAGCTTCTTGCTCATGGTCCATGATAAGGATTGAATCCTTGCGACTATGCTGATGTGAAATTTCGTCGTTCACACACAAAGGCCTGGGAGATCTTATTATCTCCAGAGTAGGTCCTATCAATCGGGTTCAGGGCGCGCCAATTAGTTTAATCCTGCAACTAACAAGATAGATAGATTGTCTGTACAAGATCGAGGAGCCGATCGGCCAATTGGCCGATGGGATGTAGCGGGTTAGTTGATCTCGATAGGGTTTTGATCAATGGGCTATAGATTCAATGTAGATTGAGATAAACAATGAGATTTATGTTATTATCGGCTGAAAGTAAACTATGCATAATCATCGATAAACTGTTCTTTATCAAAAGCAATCTTGATAGATCAGACCGAACCAAGACAGTATAAGATTAAAGTTGACAAAGATTGATTTAAGTAAAGATTATACAAGTTTAAACATAAGGCGATGTAACTCACAAGATACAACGAGATAAGATAGTATGAACCAATCAGTCAAAACTGATATAACGTGATATTGTAAATCCGATGGTTAAAAACATATATCGGCTGAAGATCCGATGTAAGTAAATTAAAGTGTAAATCGGCTAACTAATCGATACGTCCAATAACTGAAGTCCAAAATAATGATAACATCCACTAGCACACCGATGAACGTTGTATAAAAACCTATTGGCTTGCTAGAATTAAACTTATCAACAACAATCTAATAGATCAGACCTTACCAAGACAGTATAAGATTGAACATAATAAGAAAAACCTATTTAGCTGATAGATCTTCATAAACGTAATGGATATAACAAATCTATCTAGAACAATAGTATGATTACAGAAATACCAACTTAGCTAGAATATTAGATCTAACTAAGAAAGTCCTAACTTAAGCCAATACAACTCTAAACAACAATGCAGTTAAAGATAGAATCAATATATCAGATAGGCAACACTTTCATCAACCTAGATAGAACATTGGACTTACCGAGAAAGTTCTAGCCATGCCGATATAAGCGAAGTTGACGGAACATACTTCCTCGCAAGTGATCGAACTCAACCGATGCAGCCCAACAAGAAACTAAGAACTCACCAGAATAAAAGGGTGGCGATGCACTGAAAGTAATTGTAATTATCTAGGGAGATGATTTACAAAGACACTGGGTGTATATATTTATACCCTTGGGTTGATACTAATCCTGATCGGACACTAGATATAACTTCTTAAAGATTAAAGGTAAAATACAAGTCCTGATCGGGCACTAAATATAACTTTCTAAAGATAAAAGAAAAATTACTAAATCCTGCCCAATTGCCAAGCCACGGCCTTCACAATTTCTTCTTGAACTCGGTCTCTTCTGAATAAACTTCCATAGGCTGGTTGACCTCTTTCCTTAAGTGAATCCACTAAATAATCTTACCAAATTTTGGTGTTAACAAACTAGTAGAAAGCCAACATGTCAGCCTGATTTTTCTGCATGGTGGTGCTGATGTTCGCCAATTGGCCATCAGTATGCTACTGCCATGTATGGGTCTCCTGGACATGCTGGTTCAACATTTTCCGCATCTCGTTTATCCGGAGATCAAACTCTCCTAGTTGTTGGGTGATGTGCGCAAATCCTCGGCCGAAGACCTGATAACCTCGTGCCGAGAAAGAGAGGCATGCACCAAACGGAGAGGGCATCCCACTAGAGCCAAAGGAGTGGTCCACACTGGGAATGGTGTCCAGCATCTGCTGGGTTGCTCTCAGTGGCCTCTACTCGCGCTTTGCCAAACCGAGCCTCCTGCTTTGTGTGCTGGTGGTGGTTGGTGACAACTAGGTGTATACCCCGGCTTACTCCAATCCGCCTACTGTGTCAAAATGTACTTTGGCTACTGCTGCGGCTGCTCTATGGTTGCATTCCTCGACATGCTTCACGTCATCCTACCAGAAACACTACTCCTACGAGCTACTTCTTGTGGTACAATAGGACTGGTTAGTGCCCAACACTTTTACAAATAAAATTCTAGGTTAGGTAATGGAATCTCATTTGTATATCTGGGAAAGAAAAATACAGGACAGGCATTTGGACCATGTATAATAATATGCCCATGCACAAGTTAATCGACGTCAATGATGGAGCGAGGCTGGGGGATGTCTATGATTGGACCATCCTCCAATGCTTCAACTTTGACAGCTAATCGAGTGATTAAAGATGAGCACTCTGTTGGTTCTACCATCTTAATATTTTCTAACCATTGTTTTACCATAGCTTTTACAAGAGAGATTTTAGTCATTTTAACCATGGCATAAAGGATTCTCAACTCATCATTGCAGATAGGCCTCACATCCTCTCGAGGGGAAAGAGTAAAAACTAGCCATTTGTGTATCAAGCGCATGGTGGGATTGTGGATGTCATTGGTTCGCAATTTCCCACATACAACCTCACTCGAAATGCGATGCCAGAACTCGCTTTTGTTGAAACCTAAAGTCATTGACTCCAAATCCACATAACACCATCTGTTGAATCCTAGAGAAAGACTAAGATTCTTACATGTGAGATGGTATTCTGTCCCGAAGAATCGGAACGTAATACCATCACCCACATCTCACATGGTACAGAAAAATTGTATTGTGAACGATGCTCATCTACAGGCACAAATCTTCCCATCCTATAGCTTGCTAGACATGAGCAAAATAAACATCCATAACTGTTTTGCGCGTAGGTCCAGGTCATATGCTTGCATGTGAGCGAACACCCGATCCTTGACGATGGCGTTGGCTTGCCTCTCCTAAGCACTTTGTACATGGCCATGGGATTCCGTTTGCTCTTCACTCAACGCGTACTCATTGGACGGGAACTTGCTCGAGCTGTGGGAATGGTGTCGTGAGCTCAAACTCTTCACCCTCTTCATCGTGTTGAAGAAGCGTTTGGCACTCTTCTTCATCCAGCACACATGAGTAATGAATACACAAGAAAACTCAAATATGGGTAATGTTAGCAAAAGCATGATAGCTGTCCGAGAGTTTGTTGTTCTTGTGGAGGTTGGTTCCCACCATAAAATCATCCTTGTGGGTGATAACAATCCACAGAAATCACCCTAGTGGGTGAGACCGCACCACAACAATCATTTTTGCGAGGTAGTAGTTGTTGGTATTTGATACGGTCACAGATAAATCCGCAAGCACACAGATACCGCTGTAGCACTTCACCTTAGACTATTCCAAGGGTATCGAATCACAAGGAACGTGTGTGTATATCTAAGAACACGATTCTATACAAGGACAACAACGAGTGATAGGCTAGGCTAGAAAGGATTCCTATGGTTTAATTTATTAAACTTAAGTTAAAGGTGAAACCTTATTGATTGGTTCAGGCATCGGCTCTCCCCTGGTCTGCCAAACTGAGTCCGGCCTATAGCTCTATGATGTACCCGAACGTGGAGGGATGCCTCACTTTTCGGACAAGGCTGTCACCACCTGCCGACTACCTCACTTTTCGTGGAGCACACAACAAACGAAGGTACGTACCCGCCAACCTAGACGCCATGTCTAAGCTATCGATTACTACTCTAGCCTCGCGTAGGAACTTCCTTTTTTATCCAGAGACCTAAAACTAGAGCACTTAATAATAATACTAAATGATGAACTCGCAATGAAGGGAATATATCTCACTTAAGCAGATAAATTAAGTATCATAAAGAAGTCTCCACACTTACTTTATTAAAAGAAGCATCTGCCGAGGTACAAGCGAGAGAAGAAGGTCAACAACACCGGTGATTCTCCAAAACTCCAGTGGAAGAATGTCAACAAACCCCACACTCCTTCGGAACTTCTCGGAGAGAACTATAATATTTGGGGCACTCCTTCCAGATCTTCCTCTTACTCTGTACCTAGGTTCACATAGTAAAGTGATTCCTAAAATATAAAGGTGAGTTGTACTCCACTTTGTTGTGCAAGTTGGAACTGAGAGCTTCTCCTCCTTTTATAGTGTGTTATGACGGTTGGGAATGACGGTTACCACCCACAACTGCAATTGGGAGTGTATCTGGGACCTATATGTTGAAGGCCACGATGGGAGGTGGCACTGTCGGTTCGGCCGAACCACTAGTTCGACCGAACTGTGGGTCCCACTTCCCAGCTGTTCCTTCGGCTGGGAAGCTGACTGGTGGGCCCCTATGTCGGTGCATCGTGGTTAGGCTCATTTTAAGTTGGTTTTGCCTGTCATGAGGGCCTTTCAATCCTTGTGCTTGCATATGATTGGTAGGAGGTACATTTCATCGCATGACGGGTGTGTTTTCATCCAGAATTCACCTGCATACTCATATTTACCAATACTAGTGAAAATGTTAGTAATAAACCCCCTACCACTAAGTTTTATATTATATTTTGTATTCTTTTATGCAGAAGTTGACAGTTCAAGTTTGCACTTAACGACCATCAACAATGGCATGTGTTCCTAATGATATATGTTCACAAGCACAAGGTAACATGCGAGGAATAAAGAGTGTTCAAGACATTTGCAGGCTAGTCACATACTCTAGCTAAAATATCCAGGCTCATTTTAAAGTTGAGTTTAATTTCAGCTATTTTCATGATACGAATTATCACACTCAAAATTTAGATTGACGAGAGGATAAATGTGCAACCCATCGTACAGTGAGCATGGAGACGAACAACCATTGTACCATGGATGCTATGTCTCGTCTTGTGAATGTGCAAGCATCATGGTGTAGCACAGATATGAGTGTCACTCTAATACTCTCCCATCAACCTCTTGATTGGAGGTAGAGAGAGGTGCTGTCTTATTGACGGGGAGACATGAGAGGCCTCAGCCTTCATCTTCTTGCTAGAAGTGAAAACGGGTTTCAGCAATTTCACGTATTCGGATGGTGTTCGCATACCATGGATACAGAAACGTGGCTGTTGCCGTGGGCTTTCCGGTGAGCAGGACAAAATGCCCTTACTATACCAGTGTCAACACACCCGACTTGGTGATGACCGTTTCACCATGGCATTCATCAGGTCGGAGAGATGGTCGTGGAGTGTCGTCCCCATGAAACAACCGGATGTTGATTGGCTTTTTAGGGTCGATCCTGCCCATTGTTGGCCTTTGGTAGGGGCTGGATGACCGAAGCGGGGTCCTCTGCCCCAACTAAGTAAATGGAATTGCCTTGATTCAATATGAGAGGACATCATTAAAGCCGATTTGAATGAAGTCCTGGAATACATTGTATGTTTGCATCATTATGCTATCTTTGCTCCACTGAATTCCATGAGCTTTACTTAGGGACGAGTAAAGGATAAGTGTGGGGGTGTCTTGACGGTAGTTAAGTGCAAACTTTAACTGGCCACTCCTACATAAAAAATACAAAATATAATATCAAACATAATGAAAAGGGTTTATTACTAACCAGTTTCACTAGGTTGGTAAATATGCAGGTAATTTTTGGATGAAAACACACTCGCCATGCAACAAAATGCACCTCCAACCAATCATATGCGAGCACAAGGATCGGAGGGCCCACATGTCAGTCAAAACCGACCGAGTTTGAGCCAATCCACTGCCAACCATCATAGGGGTCCACCTATCATCGAATGGGCAAAGTTGGTGGCTGATGGCGCTGGGAGTGGTTTGGGTAAGCCAGGGCGGGCACCCCTGGCCACCCCGTTGCACGCAGCAGCCTCCCATTCGATGGTGATGGAGGTTGTGTGTGAACCGACCTATACAACCGCCATTACAACCGTCATTGGAGACTATAAAAGGAGGAGCTCAAGTCACTCTCAAATGCACAACAAAGTGGAGTACAACTCACTTCTATATTCTAGGCATCACTTTACTATGTGGAATTAGGTAGAGAGTGAGGGGAAGCTCCGAAAGGAGTGCCCCAAATATCAGGGTTCTCTTCAGGAGGTTCTAGAGGAGTGTCGGGTTTTTCAACATTCTTCCATTGGAGTTCCAAAGATGTGCCGAAGTTGTCGGCCTTCTTCTCTCGCTTGTACCTCGACGAATGCTTATTTTAATAAAGTAGTATTCGAGACTTTTTTATAGTATTTATTTTATTTGCTTAAGTGAGATATATTCCCATCGATGCGGGTTTGTTGCATAGTATTATTATTAAGTGTTCTAGTACTAGGACTCTGGATAAAGAAGAAAGTTACTACGCGAGGCTAGAGTAGTAATCAATAGCTTAGACGTGGTGTCCAGGTTAGCGGTTACCTTCGTTTGTTGTGTACCCCATGGAAAGTGAGATAGTCAGCAAGTGGTGACAACCCTGTCCATCCTTTGCATCCCTCCACGTTTAGGTACATCATAGAGCAGTAGGCCGGACTTAGCATGACAGACGAGGGGAGAGCCGGTGCCCGAAGCAATTGCTAAGGGTTTTACCTTTAACTTAATTTTAATAATTGAAAGCATAACAATCCTCTCTAGCCTAGCCTACCATTCGTTGTTGTGCTTGGATAGAATCATTTTCTTAGGTATACACACATCTTCCCTGTGATTCGATAACCTTGGAGTACTCAAAGGTGAAGTGCTATGGCGCTATCCATGCGCTTGCGGATTTTTCTGTGACCATATCAAATACCAACAGCCATCAAGGAAACAGAAAAAAGAGTGATTCGCCAACTGCTCTAGCATTTCAACAATGAAGGGCAGCGGGAATTGGTCCTCCCTAGTAGCCCTTTTGAGTTTTCTGTAGTTTATGCACATTCTTCACCCCGTGATAGTTTGTTGTGGGATTAACTCATTTTTTTGAGTTTGTAACGACTGTCATACTTCCCTTTTTAGGCACAGCCTGGACTGGGCTGACCCACTCATTATGTGGGACGGGATAAAATATCCTGGCATGTAAGAGTTTCCAGACCTCTTTTTTCACGACCTTCCTGATGACATTATTTTGTCTTCGTTGTGGCTATCGAGAGGGCGCACATGAAGGGTCTAATGGAAAGCGATGAGTATAGAGGGCCGGACTAATCCCTTTAAGGTCTTGAAGTGAGTATCCTAGAACAGAGCGATATGCTTTTCTAACATGGTTGTGAGTTTGGAGGTCTCATCATTGGAAAGAATGCCACTTATGATGACGAGTGACTCCGTATCACTGTGCAAGAGGGCATAGCGAAGGCTTGAAGGAAGAGGTTTAAGCTCAATTGGAGGTCATGAAGGTGGATCTATTTTGGGTAACTTGATCACCACTCCAGGATCATCCGGTTCATCGATGAATGCGTTGGCATCATCTTTGAGGACAGATTCGGGGGACTCAAAAGGAGATATAGCCAACTCTTCCTCGATTAGCTCGGAATCGGGAATGGGTTTTGTTAGAGAATTTTTCGATCAAAAGATCGGAACGAAAAATGTCATTTTCTTGAGTTTGTGGTGCATCTAGGAGAAGTTTCTCTATGGGATGGCCTACAAGAAGATTGAATTCAGAGACTTCAAAAACATGGAAGTCCAGGATACCTTTGACATCATTGTGTTGGATTGGCATTCTACGAAGAATCCCATAACTTTCGATAATAAGACCAGATGGGCTCCGGAAGGTTTTCTCTGTTAGTGTCAATGGTTCGTCCCCTAAGAAATTTAATGCAAAGGCTGCAAACATAATGTTTACACCAACAGTAGGACTATAAAGAGTTTGCACCATGGCCACTCGCATCAGACATGGAATAGTTAAGGATAAGGAACTAATCTGAATAACTTTAGAAGAAAGCTCCAACTCACGTAACCACTCATTACTCAGGATGGTAGTTAATTCCTGCACCGTCTCTTTGAATTGATTTTCCTTGAGTGGTACAAGAGAACTACGAGGGACCAATGGTCTCTTTCGCTAGAAGTAGTTTGAGATGTTTCCATAATCTTCAAAGAGATCACCCAAAAACTAAAATGAAAATTCTGAAGGTTGAATTTCTCCTTCCTACGGTTCTTGACGTTCGGGTGAGGATTCAATGGCCGAATCTTGAGATATGGAGGTTGTCTTCTCTGCTTCGACGGTTGAAGGCTCTTCATGTGTATCCTCGATTTCCAGAACGGTTTCGCAACGAACGAAAGAGGTGTTCTCCAAGATACAATCTAGAAATTCCCTTCCTTCTAACGTTGTTTTGTGCACTAACGAATCTCCATCGGAAGTATCGAGATACATGACAAACTCATTGTCTAAACCCAAGTGGAAATGTTGCGACAACACGTGATCGGTACAGACAAGTCTAGGCCGTCTTGAATTAACAAGGAGAAACAAGCCTAGGCTGCACCAATGGATTCCTTCTCATTTTGTCAGAAGCCGAGCACCTCCATACGTAGACTGACTACACGGTTAACAGGAAGAAAGCAAGGCAAAACCTGCTTTTTAGTTCCTTGCATTCACCATGTAGTTTCCTTACAGTATGGGCGTACCATTATTTTGCCCTCTCTGTAAGAGAGAAGGGAAATAATTTTCACTTTAAGGTTTCTTGTGTCATGCCCATGATTGTCATGCATGAAAACAGTTGCTCAAACTCTCAAAAATGATGGTCGGGATTATTGCTTTCACGCCTCAAGAAGGATCGTTCCCGAACCATGGCTATAAAAACAAGACGGAGTTCATAGCCAAATGAACAGATGGGTTTTCAAGAAAAAGGTGGCTCACAAAACTCGACCCTTGGAGCAGAAAAGTTTTGAATAGACTGATGCTCCATGGTAGGTAAGAAGAAAAAGAAATAAAAGAAACGAGGAGATACGAAGGTGAACCAAGTTCAGAGATGATACATCAACTGCTCCCCGGCATCAGTGCAAGAAATGCTTGTTGGTATTTGTTACGGTCAAAGATAAATCTGCAAGCGCATGGATACCGCTGTAGCACTTCACCTTAGAGTATTCCAAAGGTATCGAGTCACAGGGAACATATGTGTATATCTCAGAATAGGATCTATCCAAGGACAACAACTAATGCTAAGCTTAGGCTAATGTTGACAAAAAATCCGCGCACGGCCGATGGTGCCAGATCTGTGTTGGCGCAAACCAAGTCAACGAACACACGCAGGCCTGGGAGATCTGCTTAGCTCCAGTGTAGGTCCTAAAATTGATGAGATGCGGGCGTAACAATTAGTTTGATCCTGCAACTGACAAGATATATAAACAGTAGATCAAAAAGCCGATCGGCTGACAAGTTGATGGAGTAATTCCAGTCGATGCCGATACTAGCCGATGTCGATATGGTTTTGAACAGTCGGCTATATATCCAATATAGATTCTGACACTTGATGTAAATAACGATACAAAGACAATCGGCTGATAATAATGCAATAAAACAATAATATAATTTAATAGAAACCAATCGGCTAAGAGTGATATGATAGAATAACCGCTGATCCAAAGGTTAAAGCATACATCGGTTGGAGGTCCGATATCATTAAATCCAAATGATTAGATAATCAATGCAACCTTTGTTGTCATCGGCTAAATCCAACTTGTATGTAATCCTTATGAGCCGATGCAACATCCACATAACTCATCGGCTGAAACCCTGATAAACCCTGAGCTCCACTTGAAATGCTCAGGGATCTGGTTGTCCCGATCTTTCAATGAGTTGATGATAACTATGATTTGAGAGAAACATTGACGACCTGACTACATCCGTACAAGACGTTGTTGTGTTGTGCCTTAGCGATCGATACACCTCTCTGTGGGTTGTTAATCTTGCTGGTGCAAACCAACCTTATCCCTGCAAGCAAATCGAAGAAACAAGCAAGAACAAGATAAAAGCAATCAGAATTACAAATAAGAATTAAAGCTCATAATAAGATGGGGTTTCGAAGACAAGTAATTAGGTGGTACCTAGTTACTTTAATCTAACAAAGTAACTACAAGATAAAGTAGCAATGGCTAAAACTTTAATCTAACAAAACCTAAGAAACCTGAAGTGGTACCTAGTTATTTAAAGCGGTGGGAGGATGACCAAGGGGTTCCTAGGTAGTGCTCCACCAGGTTGGGGCACACCCCACATGGGCCCCACCTGGGCCGGGGTCCCAGATGAAGTTACAAGCCCATAAGCCCATTATAGGTGATGTAGCACCTTGTTTTTGTGATTGCAGCCGACTAGGATGGAATTTTGAGATGAGGCTGGATCCATTAGAAAGAGAACACCAAGACCTTTCCATCAAGTACTCATGGACCCAAAACGGAGCTCGTATGCATATTTGGCAGCCGTTTGAAGTCAGCACTGTAGTAGATGGCTGAATTGGATTCCAGATCTTGGACAGCTTGATCTTGACTTCTTCCATTTGATATATGATGTGAGCAATGGTTGTATCCATAGTAGCCATGGTCACATCAAACCCCGATGAAACCGTTTTTGGCAATCAAAAAGTAGGCCAGAAATTATGGTTCTAATCATGACTAGGGCTGATGCAGCGCAAAGTATGAAAAGAAACATCATATCTAGACAATTAAGCCTTCGACTGATTTTCAGGGCAGTAGATATCTTAGCTAATCCAGATTGACAAAACAATTTATCCGATACCAGCAAAACCCTAGAAAATATCTGACCGATATAAGTAAATTAAATAATCGACTTAGATTAACTAAGATATATGATAAATAGGTAGGCAAATATATCAACCAAACCAAAGCGATCCAAGCGGTCAAAGCGATGCAGCCTTGAACAACACCAATGTTGCCAATACAATTGCCAAGGCTAGCGGAACGTAGGACTAACCCCTTCACCGGAGATCGAAAGTCGATGTAACCCCGCGTCAGGTGCCACGTTCCGCCGGTTGATAAATAAAAACCTTGGAAAAAAGGATGGCAATGCGCCGAGAGTAGTTGTATTGATCGAGAGATATATTACAAAGACCCCGGGTGTACATATTTATGCCCATGGGTAGATACTAGTCTTTATTGGACAAGACACAAACTTTCCTAAAGATAAAATAAAAGATATATGTCCTTTTCGGACTCTAAACGATCTTTCCTAAAAGTAAAAGGAAACTAACTAACTCTGTCTAATTAATAGATAACTTGCCATGTTGCATCCTCCTCAAACTTGGCCTCTTTTGGATAAGCTTGCTTTAATTGATTAATTTCCTTAACGAATCCAACTGCTGGCAACTTGATATGTCCATCGGTTAATTCCAGGACTCTGAAGCCGATACGATTCCTAAGCCGATCATGACTTCGGGGCTTACCAAATTTTGGCATCAACAGCTAGAGAGGACTATTATGGGTTAATTTACTAGACTTAAAGTTAAATGTAAAACCCTAACAATTGCTTCGGGCACCGGCTCTCCTCTGGTCTATCAAGCTGAGTTTGGCCTACGGCTATATGATGTACCAAACATGGAGGGATACGCAGGACGGACAGAGCTGCCACCACCTGCTGCTTATCTCACTTTCCATGGAGCACACAACAAATGAAGGTTACCTCTAACCTAGACACCATACCTATGTTGTTGATTACTACTCTAGTGTAGCGTAGGAACTTTTTTCTTTATCCAGTGTCCTAATACTGGAGCACTTAATATAAATACTAAGCAACAAACCAGTAGTGATGGGATCATACCTCACTTAAGCAAGTAAATTAAATACCAAAAGGAAATCACGAATAATTACTTTATTAAAGAAGCATCCACTAAGGTACAAGAGAGGAGAGAATGCCGACAGCTCCGACACTCCTCCAAACCTTCCCCTCAATCTCTACCTATTTTCTCCACACTACTAAAGTCATGCCTAAGATATGAAAGTGAGTTGTACTCTACTTTGTTTTGCATTTTGGAAGTGAGTGAGCTCCTCCTTTTATAGGGAAGTTATGATAGTTGTGGAGGTCAGTTCACCCACAATTGTCATTGGGGAGTAATCCTGGAACTCCACGTGGAAGGTGGAGATGAGTGACGAGCATGGCGGTTCGGCCGACCTTTGGGTCACTTCTCCATCGCCTTTCACCAGGGACTAACAGTTGGGCTCCTATGGCGGTTGAGGATTGTTTGGCCCCACTATAGGTCCATTTTGCCACTCATGTAGGCCCTCCAATACTTGTGCTCGCGTATGATTGGTCGAAGGTTCATTTTGTCATATGGCGAGAGTGTTTTCATCCATAAATGACCTGATATATATATTTACCTATACTAGTGGAAATGGTTAGTAATAAACCCCTACCACTAACTTTGGTAGTATATTTTGTATTCTTTTATGCAGGAGTTGACGGTTAAAGTTTTCTCTTAATGACCATCAACACCGTCGCGGCCTCCTTCCCATGACCGCCGGCCACCGGATACAGCCGCTTCGAGCATCACTATCTCCTTCATCGGTCGTCGATCGTTTGCTCGTCTTGTCTGCCCCTGAGCGTTGTCGGCACCTCTCCGCCCCCAAGCTTTGGCCGTTGCCTCCTTCGTCCACCACCCAAGGTTGCCGGCGGCCACCTTGAGCTCAGGGGCTCTATAACTGGATCTTGTCGTCAGGTGGTTGGGGACCACCGGATGTGGATGGCCCCCGAGGTCTGGTCGCCGCTGCCATCATCTGCTTGTCTCATCCGTCCTCGAGCTCCGGCCTCCTTCTCCATCCACCCAAGATCACTGATGGTCACCTCTCCGTCATCCCAAGCACCTTGGTGCCAGATTCGGTCTCCAGGTGGTTGGGGACCACCGTATCTGGATGCCCTTATGCCCCAGTCACCGTCACCTTTGCTCTTCACCCCAAGGTCGCCAGCCGCTACCTCCTCCAGATCCGCTCGAGCTCCACCAACTGCTAATCGACCCCTCTGTCGTGGCTCCACTTCCTCATCGTCCTCCACCTCTACCGCATACTTCCAAGCACCGACGACTGCCTCAGCGCCATCGGCGTTGACTCCCTCCTCTAACTTCGAGCTTGACAACAGTGACAAACCACTACTTCGAGAAGTTTCTCATTGCAGCTTTAGGATTTCATTGTCAATGGCAAGTCTCCATCCTTTGCACCGTGTTCTATTCTCGTGACCTCACGATGCGTGCGATGTTGATTTCTTGATGCCCAGATGTATGTTTGGATGTGAATGTGCGTTTGGATGTGCCCAGATGTGTGATTGTCAATGTGATTATGATGATTTTTTTGGTTTGTGAATTTGTGAGATGAATACAATTGCAATGAGCAATAGAATGGAATATATTTTGTTTTATTTCATGGGTAATCCACACCATTGATGAGCCGCATTGTGCTACCCATCATAGATGAGTCACCTATGACAAGTTGCAGTGCCACCAGTCAACATCACCTCTGACGGGTTACTATTTGTAACCCATCAGAGATGTCCAATACCAGTGATGGACCTTCATCCGTTCGAGATGAGTTTAGTCATCACTGACCACTTATTTCTGATCAGCGCCCTACCAATGATGGACCTTCATCCGTTCGAGATGAATTTAGTCATCACTGACCATTTATTTCTGATCAGCGCCCTACCAGTTCGAAGTGATGATCTGAGCTCACTAATGACCTGAACCAAAGTAGTGTTTTTACGTCCTTTTGGTATAGAGGCCGGATCGTTGAATCCGTTATTAAAAAATGAAACCATAGCAGATTGTCCTGCAATCTAAATATTATTTATTGAGGGCCATGGGTCCTTCCTTGATTTAATCATAGCCTATCATTTCACCTACTTCTAAATAACTAAAAAAGGCAATATTATATACTAGCTATTCCCTGCACCCTATAACATAGCAACCTAAAACTTATTTTATAATACAACGAATTTGGATATGAAATTGTCTAGATTTGTTGTACTATAAAAATGTTCTATCCGGTATTTAAGTGGACGCTGAAAGTAGCTAGCAACACTGCAGCTAATGATGCTCACCAGGTGAGTCTTTTCTTGTCGACACAGCATGAGGAGCCATATTCAATCATATCATGTTCAGATTCTATCAGACAGTCTTATTTCTATCTATGTATTTCAATTTCAATGAGCAAGAACATAATTTATTTAATTATCTACTCCATGTGGTCAAGGCCGTACCCAAGAATTTGGGGCCGTAGTGCAACACATAAAACAAGGATTTATATATAAAAAACTACATTAAAAAATAAGTAAATTTACTTTAAGCTATATATGTTGATTAAAATTACACAATAGGCCAGGCTATATAATTTTTTAGCTTAATGCTGGTATTTTACAATCTGTTAGAGGGATCTCTGTCGTCGATGTTTTTTACTCGATCCACATCATGGGTGGTGGCGATCTTCCGGAAATTATGAGCTAGTGATCAATTTAAAGGGATTCTGTTTTTAGCTACGCCATCCTAATCAACAGGTGGTAATTTTGTGCCGCCAACAACAGTTGGAGCTAGGAAGGGCCCATTTGGTAAGGTTTCTAACTCCTAAATTTAACTTTAAGAGTTATGTCTGAACTAGAGTTATGGAGCTGCCTAAACCCAACTTTATCTTTCTAGTTTATTTTGTGAGAGCACTTCAGTCAGCTCCACTGTTTATGGATAGAGCTGAAATTGTTCGGTTGGGCTCCAGCTCTATGAGAGATGAAGTTAAAGCTGGAGTTGTGCCAATGGGCCTGAAACACACTAGTCGATAATGTTAGTGGTAATCCGATGTAAGAACTAGGAAGAAGAATAGGTCGTGACATAATGATTCAGTTTTCCCTACTAAGCTTAAAATTGGCACTCGGTGTAGGATCGAAACTGAAGAACTAAGCCTATCAGAGGGGATGAATGTTAAAAATACCAGAAACCAAAACTAGAAGCAGAATTAAAAGTTATCCTCAAAATCTGATGAAGATCAATCTGACCGCAGAGCACGCATTGATCTGACTGTTCCCTTGCTGCTGTTTTGACTGGTGTAGATCGTCTAGTCTGACTGTCCTTTGCGCAGTTGTTGCCTGTCCTCGTCGCCGGTCCGACCGTCTAGGAGCCACCGATATGACCGTCAAACTTGTGCAAAACACAAATCAAAAAACTCTTAAAGTAGATCAAACTTTATTGCTTTTAATTATGTTTACAAAGCACAATAACAAAAGTCCTTTCTCAAAATTCGACTAAACTCAAAACCCAAACTTTTCTGTCAACTTTTCTGAGAAAATCGATACCAAGATGCCTTAATCCCTCTTCTATTGATACCTAGAGGTGGCTGCGCAAAAATCACAAATCCAACTTGAATAAGTAAGTAGTCCTAATTTATTAGGAAACTTATCCATGCACATACAAAATTTATCCCTTTATAATTCAAACTCCCATCTTTTCAAATTTGGATTCCTTTCAAATTCGACTCATAATAATGAATTAAATTTCAATGCATAAAATATTGTGGGGAAATCATGAAGGTTGGTTTGGAAAAATTTCTGACTGTCTGTACTGAATTGAGAGCAGTGATGGAGTCAGGATTTTACCATAGGGTATTCAACGTTAAAAAAAACTATTTCGTACGAAAGTTAATAAATTGACTGTGGGATGTTTTAAAGTACAAAACATATTCTAGGTTATAGAACGCTATAAGATGACAATAACAAGTATACAAATATTAGTATAAACAAACCTTTCCAGAGATGTCTTCACTCCGAATTCAATTAGCTAGTCTCCCGTTTTTATAAACTGCGATGTAATAATTATCTAAAAATAAACTTACTTTCGAACAAACAAACAGAAAAGACCCAGAAATGAACTTATTCTGGGACCTGGGACGAAAGGAGTACTATACCGCTGTAGACGGGTCACACTATGATGAACAAAATGAGCCAAAGGAATCCTCTTGAATAATGTGTTTAATAATTTATTATTTGTATGTGTATGTTGCTAGGATATATACAGCTGTCCAAGCTACCAAAGCATCGCACTGATTGTACCAAACAACCGTCACTGCCAACAATAGTGTCGGTGGCAGTTTCAATCAACGATAGTGTCACTGATATAATTATATGAACTGATAGTGTCGGTGGCAGTTGCAATCAACAATGGTCACCCATATAATCTATATATCCCCAACGTTTGCATCAGAAAGACCAGAAGCTTTTAGAGCTCCCCAACCCATCAGCCATGGAACAAGTTGAGACCAAAGAGAAAGACTCGAACTTACATGCAGCTATTTCATCTGAAATCAACCACGACGACAATCCCATAGCAACTCTCCCAACAAGGGAAGGATGGTCCACCCCACTTACCCTTTACAACAACTGCTGGCTTAGATCACACATGGTCGGGGAATTCATGCTCGTCAAGGAGAACTTCAAGCCCCGCCATGACGACATCATCCTCGCGACACACCCTAAGAGCGGCACCACTTGGCTGAAGGCCCTTGCCTTCGCGATAGTTAACCGCTCAAGCTACGAATTGGTCGATGATGGCCACCACCCTCTCCTCACCCAAAACCCGCAGACCCTTGTGCCATTCATTGGTGCAAAAGGAGGTAGCCTCGACCACCTTGAGACATTGCCATCTCCACGGCTGCTTGCCACCCACCTTCCTCTCTCCTTGCTCCCTTCCACTGTCACCACCATGGGCTGCCGCATCATCTACCTCTGTCGGGAACCCAAGGACGCCTTTATATCAAGGTGGCATTTCGACAACAAGATTGCACAAGGAGCTAAAATAGACCTAGATACTGCATTCACCATGTTTTCTGAAGGATGCTCGCCATTCGGACCTTTCTGGGATCACTACCTCCAATACTGGAAAGAAAGCTTGCAAAGGCCTCGGGCCATTCTTTTCCTGAGGTACGAGGAGATTGTTTTTGATCCACTAAAGGTTGTCAGGGATCTTGCAGGATTCATCGGTGTACCATTTACTGAAGAGGAGGTAAAAGGTAGGGTTGACCAGGAGGTGGTGAGATTATGTAGCTTTAAAGCTCTCAGTAACCTTGATATCAATAGAAATGGTGGCGTAGAACGTGCAGAAGGTAAGATATTTATCGGGTATTCTGCGTTGTTTCGACAAGGGAAGACTGGGGATTGGGTTAACCATATGAGCAAAGACATGGGAGAAAAACTGGATCGACTTGTGGAGGACAAGTTCAAAGGATCAGGTCTCAAGTTCTGATGATAACTATTTGCTAATGTCGCGTCAATTTGTTGTTGAATTGGTACCTCTGTTGGTTCGTAACTTTGTATTGTTTGTCAGAATATATAAGTACATGCCTTCAACATGGAACCAATCTTAATTAATAAAAACCCTGACTGCACGGTTCACTTCAGGCCATTATGATGTTCGACCAAATGCATTTTACAGTGTGGTCGATTTCGTGCCAACTTCCTAACAAAAACTCATTAGTGTCAATGCAATGAATAAACTAGCTTACAATTACTGTCTTCAATAGTTTGATTCGCAGTTGTATTTCATAATCTCTCTAGTTATGCTCGCCGGTTCACTATTTTTACGATAAGAAAAAAATTATTACGTCCTATGGGCCTCAATGCCTCATGTATCATAAAAACATGGTAATTTCACGTTGGTTTGTGCTTTCTGGTTAATACAATTCTGTTGTATGACTGGAGCAGAGTCTTTCTTAAAGCTGACGATGAGCTGCACATATATGAATGACGAGCATATAGTTTTGTTTAAATAATTCTGTGAGACAGGAAACAAAATTAACTAAATTGTTTTGAATTAATCGTGGGCACAAAATTTCTCTAGCATTTGTTCTTGAGGAAAAAAACTGTAGAAAAGGGTATATATATATATATTAAAATTAACTAGGGCATCATGGTGTCTGGACAGATTCAAATTGAGTATATACCCAATTGAAATGAGTATGAAATTTTTTTAAATGTTTAGGTATAAACATTAACTTTTTTATTAACTAGTTCAAACAAGTTTGAACTAAATTTGAACATTGTTTTATTAGATTTTGATTTTAGGTATATAACATCCAAACATATAATTAGTTAGGTATATAATAATGGATTGTGAAATAAAGTTGAATTTTAGTTATTTTGTTGTTAGGTATAGGTATGAATCAAATTCTTATAGCTAGGAATATACTCACAATTTAAATTTTTTAGAAAATTTAAGTGAATTTATGTATTTTATATCTTGGTGTACGGACACCATGATGCCCATATAGGTGATATAAGAATAGAGGTGCAGCAAACTTGACGTGAAGACACTTAGGGTGTGTTTGGGCCATGGTATTCTCAACTTCACTCTATCATGTTGCGCGCGCACATATTTCAAACTGTTAAACGGTACGTTTTTTACAAAAAGTTTCTATACGAAAGTTGCTTTAAAAAATCATATTAATCTATTTTTTCAAAAAAATTAGTAAATATTTAATTAATAATGTACTAATGAGTCACTTCGTTTTTCGTGCGAAGTGAATGAGTTCCTAACTCATGCAAACAACCACAGCCTTAATCTAGACTTAAAATTCTGCACACGACCATTGAAGTCGGTATGCATTAGCATGTCAACGCTGCTGATCAGATGGCGAGAGTTAAAGAATTACTCATGTGCAAGGATGCCTGAAAATAAATTTCCTATAAATTACTCAATGCAGTGATTTAAAAAATTACTCGACGCATAAAGGACAAAAGATGCAAGGTGCGAGAAGTTAAAAATTTACTCAGGGCCGTCCATCCACCTGAGGTTTCGCTGGCACAAACTTTGTTTCTGTGACATGTTTACAAATAGACACGTCTAGAAACTCGTTCGACTAGATATTGCGAGATTCTATTATGTTTTCACGATAAGTGAATTACTAGTATGTTTTCATGTTTAAAAAAATATCTTTATTATTTTCTTATGACCACTTGTTCAATTATCGTGATAAATAAATATCTAATTAGTTCAGTGGAAAAATTACTTACGAGGCGAAATGATGACCACGAGGACATTTAACCATTACACATTGATGTACCATATGGATTTTACAAAAAAAAATATATAATGAAAAAAGAATTACTAACATGTTTCCAACTTTTTAAAGAAAAGCATTATTTTTTCTTACAATCACTTGTTCAACTGTCATAATAACAATAAATATATCATAAGTTCAGTGAAAAAAATTACTTAAGTGCCAAATTCCGCCTCTGGCATGTATTGTCTTATCCATTTGTACATATTTTGAGTAAAAAACTTACTAGTCATAGTTGCATATGTCGATCCTAAAATAGACCAACTTGGGTCTTTCTTTCGTCAATTAAAAAATTACTATATACGCTGCTGCTCCATAGTGGGTGGGAGGAGGGGGGACTAGATGGCACCACTACCACAGAAATGCTCATTGATGCCGGTTTCAAAGGTCTTATTGGTATCGATTTTGGTTTCGGCACCAATTGGTCAGCACTTGTGCCCGGGAGGCATAGGTGCCGGATCTAGAACTGGTACCTATTGTTTTGAATGAATCAAAAAAAAGAAAAAAGAATCCCGGCCATCTAGCGTCGGCCGGCTGCCACCTCGCCTGGTTCGCCGTCACCAGGTCCGCCTCTGCGCCGGCCTTCTCCATCGCCACCGCTACCACCAAGTCCGCCAATTCCTCCAGCGCAGAGCCTCCTCCACCGCCTCCGCCACTGGACTCCCCAAATCTGAAGAGAGACAGCCGGGAGAGAGAGGGGGCCAGCAAGCTTCCTCCTTCTTCGCCACCGCCGCCACCAGGTCCGCCTCAGCGCATCAGCGAGTGACGGAGACGGCAGCGCCACGCCGTGCCGTGCTCCTCCTCGCCGTCCAGGACCGTCGGGAGAGAGAGAGGGCCGGCTTCGCCGCCTCCACACCACTGCTGTCACCGCCGCCACCTCGCCCGGCTCCACGCCCAGACGGGCCGGCCGCCGCGTCCTCCGTCGGCCGCCGCCGCTCCTCCATTAGCCGCCGGTGCTCCACCAGAGAGGAAGGGAAAGGGAGAGGAGGGGCGAGAGAGAGAGAGAGAAATGTGGCGAGAGGGATGGACGGATGGCGATGCGCTGTGGGATAAGGAGGATCCAAGGCGGCACTGTGCTCGGTCGATATGCCGGCCCGATTTTTTTGACAGGTGTTGATTTTTTAATAGAACCGACACCTATAATATAAATATAGGTGCCGGTTCTATTAAAAAACCGATACCTATAGTATTGGTATCAGTTTTTCTTTAGAACTGACACCTATATTGCTTAAAGGTACCGGTTTTATATTTTTTATCTTGTGGAGATGAAAAAAAGCTCATAGTTATCGGTTTTAAATAAACTGGCACATATAAGATCGATCCCTATGAGGATTTTTGTAGTAGTGCACTGTGTGTCGCGCAGTCTAGTAAGACATTAAGCATCCTGTATTATGTCTATATATATATTTATACAATTGTTTAAGAAATTTATATGAACAAGGTAAAATTTTCCCAAGACACCTTAGATTTGAGGCATTTTCTTTGAGATATATGTTTGGTAGGTTTGTCATAAATAAGATACTTCAACACAACATGAATCCTACGGAGCATGAACCATGCATACCGGATGACAGGAATACATGCCATATGTGTGTGCCTCTGTTTGGCCACAGTTCCAAACAAAAAACTCTGTAGGTAGTTTGTTGGATTGCAATTTCAGTTACATACTAGTTTATATCGTCACGCATTCGCGCGACCATAACCTCTCCTAAATTTCTTTGCATGTTATTTGCATTAATTAGTTTTGGTATTATTTTTATATCTTGGTAACAAAGATTGCTATAAGGTCTCTTGCACCGAGGCCACTAGCACCTTTTCTGCCCAAACGATAAAGGTCTCTTACTCATTAGTCTGATTCAGTTGATTTTAGGACAATTTTGATTCTGGAGGGAAGGGGATCTCATCTTCGGTCGCACTTTGCACGACTTAGGATGACTATTTAAGAAGCCTGTATACGTCGACCATTACATATCAAACATGGTTTTAACAAAGAGCATTAGTTGAGCTTGCAAGTAAAAAAGGCAAGATGAAATCAGTCAACTATTACACTCAAAATCAAAGAAACTCATGTAATTGGCTACGGCAATGTATTTGTCATTACAGTCAGAGAATTGGCGCCAGACACTTATGTCACTATTGTCAATTAGGAGCTTGTAGAAAATCATCTCATTTCTCTTCTACAAACCGATCATCCACAAAATCATACCTTTCTTTCTTTCCATTATCTTTGACCCATTGGCAAACAACCTTTTTTTTTTGTTTCGAACCCACTATGCCAAGCCAATTTATGAGTCTTCTTCTTGATCTGAATCATAATCATAATTTGTAAACATTATTGACAATATTGGCTTTTCCGGTAAACCTCTCCTTCTTGGATTCCTAGAATTGCTGTTTATGAGCCGATACCTTCTGTACCAGTTGAGCTATTCTCTCAAAGTCTTGCGAAGAAAATTTATCTTTTATCGGCCCCAACAATCCGTGGAATGCCAAATTGGCCAATTGTGAATCGGTCAAAACCAGACTATAGCATCTACTCCTTATGATTGATTGATGTTAAATATGATAACTTCATCTCTTGTCAGATTGACCCATCCTTTGATAGAATTAGGTGGCAAAGAATAAAATCATGTAAACACTGATCTAGATAATGACTATGGAAAAAATCTAATTCTCAAAGCTTCCTCAGTCGATGCCTCCACACACTGTGCTAGAAATCAGCTGATATGCTCAACTGTTAAAATATTGTCCTGTCCTAAAAACTTCAACAAATCTAGAATTCTGTATCGGTTAGGCAATGACACTCTATCAAAGCTTTCTAGATATGGATGCCGATACATAATCCCATCATCTATGGGTTTCTAGCCAAATTGTTCCCTCATAACCTCAGCAATCTTATCAACCCACTCCCGGTTTTCATTGTTCCCAGAATGTTGCAATGGAGGTCTTTGAGCAAACTGATTCATCTGATGTTGATATTGATTGGCCTCCCGATGCCGATATTGATGAGGTAATGACGGCTACTGATATCGAGTCCGAAAATATTGGCTTGAGTATTGCTGATGTTGATTTTGGTGAGATTGATAACCCTGAGGAATTTCATGCATAAACTATAGTCCGATTGGTTGCCCCCCAATTGGTTGTTGATTTAGCTATCCTCTCACTGATTGTTGATTTAACTGATCTTGCATCGGCTGCTGAACCATCATATTCCCAATCAACTGTTTACTTGATTTCCCCATAACCGATTGCTGAAAATGTTGACCTCTATTCATTGGTCGATGTTGGTCCTGAGTTTGACCATTAACCACCATTGAAGAACTTGGACCTGTTGTATATTTATTTTCTGGATCTTCAATTTTAACTGTCTTGTACGGTGAAAACACATTATTGGGAAGATAAACTGGTCCCTTAGCTTTCCCTTTAGCTTTTGTTCCATCCACCACTTTCTTGACCATGGTTGTCAATGTATTCCTAGATTGATTAATTAAGGCATGACAAACTATAGCATCAATCCTATCTTGCAAAGTCATAAGATGAGGTTCTTCTTTAGTTTCTCTCTCAGTTTTTCTTTCATCTTCTTGCTTCCTTCACCCTCAGGCTTCGGCATTATAATCATGGATTTTTGTAATATTGTTCCTTGCCGAGTAACGCTAAAGATTTGCTTTATTTTAGTGCAGGTCCAAAATCTTTGGGTTCAGGGCGTGCTAGTTGGTTTGATCCTGTAACCAACAAGGTAGACAATGATAAACGTTAGAAAACGATAGCCAATCGGCCAATAGGCCAATGTCGTATCGTATCAGCCGGTGTACGAATGAATGGCTATTAGTTATAAAAGATGTTGCTCATAACTTATATCTAAATTGAACATAATAATAAACGTTTTTTCTTTAACAAAACCAATTCTATAAGTCGAACCCAATCGATGCAACATAAGTTGGATAATGTTAAAGTCAATTGTTATACAATTATATGAGCTAGATATTACCTGATTGTTGATATTTCTTAACAACATTACTAGGAATATAATTCCCAGCAATGGCGCCCGAAATATTAGTCTCTATTTCTTACGATTACAGATATAAATCCGCAAGCGCATGGATATATCGTTGTAGGATTTCACCCGGAATTATTACAAGGTATCGTATTTGTTTAATCTCAAGGAAAGGTATGGTTAAGAGAATATCATGTTACCAATTCATATCATACTTATATAGATCAAAGTCTATGCAGGGGTTATAACAATAATGCATAGGGTAGGTTGACACACAGAAGAGACAACAAGATATAACTCTCTCTAAATAATAAATCTAGGCTAAGTAGAGAAGAATAAAGAAAGCCTCATTTGAATACTTCTATTATATACTCATTGTAGTATACACTTGCTATTATACATTTACATAGCTGAGTCCCCTAACTATGCCCTCCTGGTATATTGAGAAACCAGCCCTGATTATCGAGTTCCTTACGACAATCCGTCATGGCCATCCAACTGGTTATAGAAACGGAGGAGTACCCGCACCAGGAACCTTTCTTAGCGCTATATATGCACGTGGAGAAATACCCATACTGGGCTGTCACCACCAGCGACCTACCTCTACAGTTCTGTGGCATATAGCACCACTTAATGCTATTTAATAACCTAAGCACCATGCTTACATCACTAAATATTACTCTACACGTCTGCAGTTGATATAGAGCAATCATATAATGAACATTAAGCCAATACCATTGCATATTTCCAGTAAGCTAGCCATATAATTAATACAAGGCAAGTTTAGACTAAAGTTGGTACATGAATAATTATGCATATAGAGTAAAGTACCAAGAAGAGTATTTCATTATTCTAGCATAAACTTTTACAAGAGAGATATTAGCTACTAGAACCATAGCAGGATTTTCCCAGAAAACTTGAAGAACTAGAGCACTATTGTATTCCTAACTCTACTAGCACCAGAACAATGTACTAAACTATGGAGAGCTTCTTATTCTTGTCCTTCTTGATGTGTGTTGGTGGAGAGGATGAGAGCCCTGTATATAGTGATGGAGCAAGTGGAGATTCTAAGCATCAAAAGGGCATCTTCTCTCTTGAGCTGCCAAGTGTCCCTCCTAATGACGGTTTCCACCGGTAGAAATGGTCACAACCGCCATAGATGGTCGGTAACGAAAATTGAGGGCCATTTGGGCTGGGCCTGGGTCGGCTGACCCCTGGCTGGGCCCCCTAGCCCAGTCCTTTATCCAGGGCTTCTCTAAGTGGATCCTTGGTCCAGTGGCATGGTGGTTGGGCCCAATTGTAGGTGTTTCATTGGGTTTGTGGGCCCTTTCATCCATGTGTATGCCACATGTCGATCTCTGATTGATTGAACGTGTATTTTTCTCCATTTCTCCTCCATTTATAAGGTAATCTCCTGTAGTCAAATACTTTGCCAAGTACATGTGGAACTAGATTATTTTTAAATAAATATGCATGCAAGCATTGCTAGTTCTTTATCGTTTTTAGGAATATTGACGGTCGAAATTGGTCTGTAAACACCATCAACATTGATGTGTAGATAAATATGGATTAAACACAAGGCAACTACGATCGGCTGTAGAGACAAATAACATGCAATTGGTAATTTGAACTTTCTCTTAATCACGAGTAACTACGCTAAATCGGACCTAACCGAGATAATATTAGTTGCTACTAAACAAGATCAGATGAATTAATAATTATATGAAGTTATATCATAGCCGCTGAAGTATCTTGGGTAGAAAAAGATAAAATATCGGCTATAGCTCCAATACAGACTTATATAAGAATATCAAACTTAATTAAATCTATTAAGCAAGCAACAGTCTCAACAGATTGAACTTAACCGAGACCGTGCGATATTGATAACAAACTTAATAGATTTAAAGCATTGATACACTTATATTAGATGATAGATATAACAAATTAAGTTAAAAACATCATACAATCTTAAAACAAAATAGTTATACCAGGTAAGATCGGCTGAAACCTCGATACTACCCTTATCGGCAAGAAAAGAGTAAGTTTGCTCTTACAACTTTGATAATAACTTACTAGATCAAACCTAATTGATGCAACACCAAGTTATAATCAAAGTAGTAAAATCTAAACAAACCTTTGACTGGTTTTAGGGTGGTGGATACACTAATCAATCTAAATTAACACTAACTATTTAGCCGATGTCAGCCGATATAAGTAAACAATACTATTGATTTAGATTAAACAATGTATATGATAAATTAGCGCTTGTATCGACCGGTATAGAATGTCAAACTTAACAGATGTAAGCCCTAACCCTACCGATACAAGAAACTAAAGACGAAACTTCCTTCGTGATGGAGATCGAACCTAACCGATGGAGCCCAACTCAAAGACAAGAACTCGTCAAAAATAGAAAACCTCGTGAAAGGGTGGTGATGCACCAAAAGTGTATATTGAACTCTTGTTAATTTTACATGACCCTAGGCATACATATTTATACCCTTGAACACATACTAGTCCATATCGGACACGACACAATCTTTCCTAAAAATAAAGCAAAAATTACAAGTCCAAATCGGACTCTAATCAATCTTTCCTAAAATTATGTAAAAAGAAAATAAATAACCCTACCTAATTAATAGATAATTCTCCACGTCGCCTTCTTCTCAAATCCGATCCCTTTTAGTAATATCTTCAATCTCCTCAACCGAATCCGATGAGAACTCGAACTCCTGTCTCCTATCGCCAACTTACTAATATCTTCCATCTGATACATGCTTGCCGATATATCTCCAGTCGATGGAATTTTCCGTTATCAGTTACTAGAATCACGCCGCCAATCTCGATTGACCTTTAACGAAATATGACAAATTCTTCCGTTAACACATGCCCCCCAATTCCAGAGTATGGATAGACATGCTTCGGGATTTTGTCTAAGCCCACAAAACCTTGGCCCATTAGGGTCTTCATCAGCCCAGCCCAATGGTTAATATCACAAGCTATAAATATTAATGGCCTTTTTCTTCATCATTACGCTGTTACTCTTCCTTCCATAGCAAGCTCCTTCTCTCTCTTCTCCTTCTTTGGCAATCGAATCAAAGCTTCAAGACCTTCTTCGGCGACCTCATCCACCAGCTTCAATGGCGATGACCACGGACATCCCTAATGTACGCAGATTCACACTTTGTTTCTCTATCGCATTATTCGCTTCCCGCCCTAGATCGATTTCATCTGCACTTTGTGTTCTTTGAGTTCTTCATCCTTACTATTCATCCTACTGTAGCACTTGAGGAACCAAATCGCCATCCCTATGCTCGATCAGCCAGCATTCTATTTTCTGGGACCCATGGGGAACGAGGACCCAATTGCATTTATCAACGTTGAAACCAATAGAATCCCCTTCAAACAATCAAAACCCTCCCTATCAAACTGGCACCAAAGTTTCAGTTCTTAGCCATCAAAACTGTCAGGTTGGAGAGATTAGTCGGCGCATGTTGCCCGCCAAATATCAGTTTTGGGTTCAAATAGGCATGGCTCAGTGTCTTTTCTTATCCTTAGCCGAGATGAAGAAAAATGAATCTTTGATGTCAACAGCTTCATACTTCTATTTCGATACACTGAATGCTTTCCTATTCAACCATGGGGCGATAACACCAACCTTATTAGATGTAATAATGCTAACTGGCTTGGACATATCTTCATCGGCTAACTTTGTCGATCTGACACTTAAGTGCACTCATAAGCTAGAGACCAAGGGCCCAAGTGGCTGGTTAGGATATATCACCAGCCATGCCAAAACAGGGCCGAAATCAGATAGGGAACATGTTGTTTTTCTAAACCTCTAGCTGGAAAGATTTGTCTTATGTGGAACAACAGTTGGGCCAACAACCAACCTACAGCACGTCGCTCAAGCCTTGGATGAAGGAAGAACTCTGCCCTTAGGCCAATATCTTCTAGGAGCCACTTACCACTTGATGCATAGGCATCGACCAAATTCCTTGCCAATAGCCCCATTAGCCACATCGGAGGTCCTTGGTGGTTTATTCAATTATGGCTCAATCTATACACAGTTGAAGTGGCGGAACAGCGCTTGAAGAATCTGTATTTCCAGCCGATTACGCACAAGATGTTGATGCCACATATCACCAATGCATGTCTTTGTGAGAAGCAGCATCGGCTTATCCTGGAGAAAATCTATCAATGGAAAATTTCAAGTTCTGGTTTGATCTCTTTTACAATGGCTTCCCCAGAAATGCTAGAACTTGGTATGCCTATGATGATGTCACAGTTTTTGAGCTTCCAGCCGATTTCAGACCAGACACTGTCAACTCTGATGGAAGATCTTGAGAGATTTTTGTATCGGCCATTTCTCCTTGCATACTCCCTACTGGAATCTCCATGGGCCGATACTCTCAAGTGTCGTATAATTTTTATCACTAAATGGTTGCAACTTGGCAGTTAAGCTATGGACAAATCCCAATCTGCTTATACTTTATCAACAAGATCCAAACGAGGGGCTCTGTGCCTTCTGCCCTTATATTTGACCACCTGATGTTGATTGAAAGCCTAGTCCTTGGTCCCCGGATGATTTCGACAGCCATGCATCACGATGTCAACCTTGAGACCGATGGTAAGATGAATGGAAATAACACCTTTTTATCCTTCCTACAAGCTTATTATTCACCCTCATCGACCCATCGATCAACCCTCAGATAACTTATTTTCTCATTTCTTCTATATTTTGCCTCTTATTTTGTACTTCTAATATACCTTCTTGCAGGTTACTGACACTAATCCACCCACCACTAGCAGCTTCACGTAAGACACGTAAAAAGCAGAAAGCCGATTCTCGACCCCTGGAAGATGAACTCCCTGAAGTCGATCCAGAGGTAGCAGCCGTCTTGGACGATGAAATCGCTAATGAGGAGATCGAGGCTATTGCCGATGCTGAAAACAATGCCGACGATATTGTTGATGTCGATAATATTGTCGAGGCCGCCGCATCAGCTGCCGAAGACCAACGAAGCGTCACCGATGTCCATTGGGAGCCATCTCCATGTCAACCAACCCCTCCGATATTGGTGAGTTTTTCATTATAATCTTATGCATAAATATTCATCCCTTAACAGTTATACATTTTTGCAGCCTACAATTCCATCAGCAAATTTCAAGTGAGCACACCCCCTCTGTCACCGATAGCCATCGTGCCGATAAAGATCAACCTGACACCGTTGCGCCAATAATTCTAGTATGTTTTACTACATCAAACCCAACTGGTCTCGTCTCAAAAACCTTAACTTTCATTTCTAATTCAAATTCCAAACTTGTAGAAGATAGTCAATATGTTTTCCTTTGACGTGCGCCAATTCCTTGATGATGAAGATGAAGAAATTACCAGCAAAGCCAACTCTCCTCCCCTGAAGCCATAAAAGCTATTCTCCTCAACATCTCCGATCGGCTAAACACATCAATAGATGCTTTGGTCGAAAACTATGGGCCGATCAGAGGACAAATTGAAGAAATCCAAAGTCAGTTTCCTAATGAAATCATCAATGACTTGGCACCAGCAGCCTATTTAGAATCCCATCAGATACAAATCCACAGAGCTCGTCAACGCATGGCCGATCGTATTGGCTTGAGAATCGAAGAAGCCACACTAGCGGCCCATCGGTGGTTGGGAAAAATGGAAAAAGCCAACCTCGATGACTTTGTCATTGGTCCAGATAGCACCAAGAAGGAAATCGATGAACTGGAGAAGAAGGAAGCCGGTTTACTGGCTGCTCTTGAAGAAACTCGCAAGGAATTGGAGCTAAAAAGGAAAACCCTCGGCGATGTCCTCCAAGCTATAAATGTTCAGCGAAACAACCTTAAAACTAACATCCGTCGGGCCACAGGTTGGCACAAAGCCATCAAACCTATACCAAGATCTCATGCCAAAGATTCAAAGATCATCGATGATGTTGATCAAATTCGCCTACGTGCGATATAGGCAATCCAGAAATACTTGGATTAATGTAATCTTGAATTCTTGAAACTCTTAAATCCCTGAATTTTTCATACAAATACTTAATTCCATCATGCTGTAATATATCCATTGGCCTTCGAGCCGATATTTGCTCTTTCTTACTTCAGTAAAATTTTTCTAAGGGCGATATTAAATATCGGCCATCTTAATGCATGTTTTCATTAGCTTCATATATCAGCAACAACCGATTATGAATTAATCCATACACTAGGATAGTACTTCTTCAAATATATTTCGTTAAGCGCTTTTTCAAGCATTTCTCCATCAAGGCCTTCAAGCAAATATGCATTTCTCAGTACACAATTGTGGAGATTATGGGTACCATATACCCACACGGCTAGCTTATCTGACAGATTATAGAGGATAGGTTATGAGTGATAATCATGTAATAGGCTTAGGACTTAAGTATTACGTTGCCTTGTGTATTAAGGAACGGCTTATAGTCCTAAGTCAGGAGTGTTATGGGTAATATTAGGAGACCTATATCGTATGTGGTTTGGTCTCCAACTTGTGAGCCTGCCCTCTAAGCCTATATAAGGAGGGTAGGACGTCCCTTGAGGGATATAGAGGCAATAGTGATTAGCTAAGCTTTTCTTCATACACAATTTGATTATGAGATCAATACACAACTCGGCGGATACAATCCCCGAAACAGGAGTAGGGTATTACTTCTTTATAGAAGGCCTGAACCTGTCTAAATCCCTTTGTATACTAACCCATCGTGTTTGGCACTTGCGCACAACCCCCTTTTCTTATTGCCGAAATCAGGTTTCGACAGTTGGCGCGCCAGGCAGGGGTGCGTCACGGAGAACATCGACAACTCCGACTTTGATGACAACTATACTCCGTTATTCTTCGACGTTCTCATGGCCGACATAGGAGAGACCGACTTGGCTGTGGCTCGCAGGGCTGCAAAAGAGGAACGAGCCAAGTTCGAAGAACAGCGTAAGCGCAAGGAGGAGGAACTCAAGCGTAAAGAAGATAACGACAAGAGAAGTCGAGATCTGAGGGCGGACGGGCACTCCGCCCATGACGCTATACTTCAGACCTGAGTCGACAACACCAACGTCTTCCTAACGCCCCAACAGAACACGGTCGCCGCACTCACCCTCATCGACACCATCATGAACATAGCACCCCCCAATGTGACTCCAATCCTAGAAAGTCAAAACCATGGTCGCTGCAACAGCCCCACTCGACGCTGCCACGGGCACTGCTCGGGAAGTTACTGAGTCCGTTGCCAAAACACCCGATGGTAGTCGTCTACCCCCGTTGCAATCCAAGGATTACCAAAGACCCGAGCACAGTAAGACCCCTGGCAAATCTAACGACATCCGTCATCATGCAGCTTGGAAGCGTCGAGACTAGTCGGCTGACTCTCGCGAGAGATGTCACGGTCGACCACCTGTCCATGATCGAATCTGCTATGACAATAGCTTTAGTTACCAGAGCGGCTCTCGAAGGCCCGCGCCAAGAGATTTGAGGGAGGTACTCGACCGGCGCTATCGCGAGCGCAACAAGCCTTATTATGAAGATCGAAGGAATTCCCCCGACAACTGCGATGAAGGAGTACCCGCATTCACTCAGGACCTACGTTGAGTGAATTGGCCGAGTGGTTTCAAGCCTACTTGGATCGAGAAATATGATGGCAAAACTGACCCTGAGTCATGGTTGACCATCTACACTCTCGCAATTCGCGCAGCAGGAGGAGATAGTAAGGCCATGGCAAATTACCTGCCCGTTGTTCTCACTGACTTAGCCAGAAATTGGCTCACATGTTTACCAAGGGGTTCAATTGATTCTTGGACTGAGCTTCGGGATCACATCATCGCCCATTTTCAAGGTACCTTTGAAAGGCCTGAGACTCACTTCGACCTCTACAACGTAGTCTAGAAACCCGTCGAGTGTTTAAAAGATTACATTCAGCTTTTCTCGGAGAAGCGTAACAAGATTCCTAACATTACCGATGACATCATCATAGCCGCGTTTCAGAAGGGTGTTCGCAACGAGTTGTTAATCAGCAAATTCGGGCGCAAACCTCCAAGGACAGTCAAGAAGATGTTCGAGACGGCCAATTCCTACGCCAAGTTGGACGATGCAATCAAAGTATCACATCAAGACAAGCAATCCGGGAGTAGATGGCGCCCCAAGAAGGAGAACGGCAACTGCAACGGCAACGGTGGCCAAAAAGATCGCAAGCATAAGCCCGAGGATCTGGTCACTGCAACATCAACTACCAACAACAACATCCACGCGTCAACGCCTATGAGAAGAACATGAACGCTCAATGCACTCATCACCCGAATCACAAACATGCGGCCAAGGACTGCTTCATCTACAAACAGTTCGCTGAGCATTACGCTGCCCAACTCCAGAAGCCAACAGACGGAGCTGGTACCTCAGGAACCAAGAAGGGCGATGCAAAGGGTGGTTCAGAACCCTTCCAAGACCACAGGACCGAGTTAAACTATATTTTTGGAGGGCCACTAGCGTATGAATCAAAGCGGAAGCAGAAATTGACTGACAGAGAAATCAATGCAGTTCAGCCTGAAGTCCCACGTTACCTACGATGGTCGGAGGTGGCTATCACGTTTAACCGCTCGGATCATCCTGACCGAGTCGTTCACCCGGGGCGGTATCCTCTAGTCCTAGATCCGGTAGTCCGCAGCGTCAAGCTCAAGCATGTCCTCATCGATGGCGGCAGCGCCCTCAATATCCTTTTCGCCAAGACACTGGACGAGATGCAAATCACAAGATCTGAATTAAAGCCAAGTTCAGCCCCTTTTCATGGAATCATCGCAGGGCTGTCATCTATGCCACTCAGGCAAATCACTCTTCAAGTCACCTTTGGCACTCGGGAGAATTTTCGTACGGAGAACGTCAGCTTTGAAGTCGTTGACTTTGAAGCAGCTTACCACGCAATCCTTGGAAGATCTACGCTTGCCAAATTCATGGCAGTCCCGCACTACACCTATCTGATGATGAAGATGCCTGGGCCTAATGGAGTCATCTCCCTGCGCAGCGATGTCAAGCAAGCCTTCACCGGCGACAAGGAAATCTGTGACATGGCCCAATCTCGTGAGAGATTACTTGGCCAACAAGAGGTCCGACTAACCGCATCAACATCGGAAGAAGGCGAAATCCCAGCAAAGAAGTTGGCCAAGACAGGAGAAGGTGATGCCAAGACGAAGAAGATTCCACTCGATCCTTCTGACCCCTCCAAGACAGCTGTAATAGGCGCCGAGCTAGATTATAAATAGGAAAGCGCGCTCATCACCTTTCTACAAAATAAAAAAGATATATTTGCTTGGAAACCATCTGATATGCCTGGTATTCCTAAAGAAGTGATTGAGCACTCACTAAATATTAAAGAGGATGCAAAACCTATCAAACAACGGCTTCACTGCTTTGCGCAAGATCAATAGATGCTATTAAGGAGGAACTCGCCAAGCTCTTGGCGGCTGGATTCATCAAGGAAGTTGACCACCCCGACTGGTTGGCCAACCCGGTTCTAGTTCGGAAAAAGACAGGACAATGACGCATGTGTGTCGATTACACCAACCTGAACAAGTTTTGCCCCAAGGATCCCTTCGGATTGCCCCGCATTGATCAAGTCGTTGACTCGACCGCTGGCTGCGAGCTTTTGAGCTTCCTTGATTGTTACTCGGGATACCATCAAATCAGCTTGAAGGAGTCCAACTGCTCGAAGACATCCTTCATTACCCCGTTTGGAGCCTATTGTTACATCACAATGCCGTTTGGCCTTAAAAATGCTAGAGCTACATATCGGCACATGATCCAAAGATGCCTTCAGACTCAACTCGGGAGGAACGTGGAAGCCTACGTCGACGATGTCATCATCAAAACCAAGCAAAGACAGGATTTGATCGCTGACTTAGAAGAAACTTTATCAAATAATCGAGCCTTCAGGATGAAGTTGAATCCAGAGAAGTGTATTTTCAGAGTATCATCAGGGAAGCTGCTAGGTTTCATGGTGTCTCACTGTGGTATTAAAGCCAACCCAGAGAAGATCAACGCCATTCAGAACATGAAGCCGCTGAGTATGCAGAAGGATGTCCAAAAGCTTATTGGATGCATGGCAGCCTTAAGCTGGTTTGTTTCTAAACTCAGGGAACGAGGCATGTCCTTCTTCAAGTTGCTCAAGAAAACAGATGAGTTCCAGTGGACCCCGAAAGCCCAGAAAGCTTTTGAAGATTTCAAGAATTTCCTCACAACACCACCCGTGTTAGCCTCACCACATCCTCAAGAGCCATTGCTACTCTACATGTTCGCAACTTCTTAGGTGGTTAGCACGGTCCTGGTCATAGAACGAGAGGAAGAAGGATGAACCCAGAAAGTTCAAAGGCCAATTTATTTTCTTAGCGAGGTGTTGGCTGGATCCAAAACACGCTATCCCCAGGTACAGAAATTATTATATGGAGTTTTAATTACCATCAGGAAGTTAGCTCATTATTTCCAAAGTCATTCGGTTACTGTGGTTACATCCTTTCCACTCGGCGATGTCATTCATAATCGGGAGGTTACTGGGCATATTGCGACGTGAGCTTTGGAATTGATGCCGTTAGATATTACTTTCAAAGCAAGAACATCTATAGAATGGACCGAGTGCCAATGAGACGTACCTAAGGAGGAGTCGCAATACTGGACTATGTATTTTGATTGGTCTAAGCGAGTTACCGGTATAGGAGCTGGAGTTGTCTTAATCCCCCCGACTGGTGAAAGACTACGGTATGTTCTTCAGATACATTTTGCGGCCTCACACAATGTGTCCAAGTATGAAGCTTTACTTCACGGACTGCGACTTCCTGTATCTCTCGGTATACGTCGTATGATTGTACGAGGAGATTCCCAGTTGGTGGTAAATCAGGTGATGAAAGATTGGTCTTGCTTAAACGACAATATGGCCGCTTATCGACAAGAAGTTCGTAAGCTAGAAGACAAGTTTGACGGCTTGGAATTATCACATGTCTTGAGGCATAACAATGAAGTGGTAGCTCAGCTAGTTCAGTTTGGCTCTAGAAGAGAGGCTGCTCCGACAGATGTTTTTGTAGAGCATCTTCCTGAGCCGATTGTTGCTAAAAAGGGAGCCACCGAAGAGGAGGTTACAAACTAGGTTTCCACGCTTGATGCTGACTGGAGGGCACCCTTTACAATTTTTTGACTCGACAGGTGTTACCCGAAGATCGAGACGATGCAGAGCGAGTCCGACGCCGTAGTCAGAATTATGTCATGATTGCTTCAGAATTGTACAGGAGAAGCCCGTCTAGAGTTTTGTTAAGATGTGTTACACCTGAGGAAAGTCGACAATTGTTGCAGGATATTCACTCGGGAATTTGTGACAATCATGCTGCAGCACGTACTTTGGTGGGCATGGCTTATTGGCAAGGTTTTTTCTGGCTCACGACAGTTACCGATGCAGATAAAGTGGTTCGAACTTGTGAAAGTTGTCAATTTTTTGCTCGACAAATTCATGTTCCAGCCTAAGAGTTCCAAATGATTCCGCTTTCATGGCCCTTTCAGCTTGGGGTCTGGATATGGTTGGTCCCTTCAAAAAGGCTCCAGGAGGTTTTATGCATCTATTTGTTGCAATTGACAAGTTTTCTAAGTGGATTGAAGCTACGCCGGTTGCTATGATTACTGCAGATAAGGCACATGAATTTATCCTTAATATTGTGCATCGGTTTGGTGTCCCAAACAGGATTATTACTGATAATGGGACTCAGTTCACCGGAGGCGTTTTTAAAGAATTTTGTGAAGATTTTGGAATCAAGATTTCTTATGTGTCAGTAGCACATCCTAGGAGCAATGGACAGGTTGAACGTGCTAATGGTATGGTTTTTCAGGGTATTAAGGCCCGAGTCTTTGACAGATTGCACCCTTATGCTGTTAGATGAGTTCAAGAGTTGCCTTCAGTTTTGTGGTCATTACAGACTATGCACAGTCGGCTTATGGGTATCTCCAAGGACTTCGGCGTTATCATAGTCATAATGTTCGATCACAAGCATTTATTGTTGGTGATATGGTTCTGAGAAGGATTCAGACGATTGAGGATAGACATAAATTATCTCCGTTATGGGAAGGACCTTTCATAATTGCTGAAGTCACTCAGCCAGGAGCGTATCGACTAAAGCGTGAAGACAGGACAATTGTGGAGAATTCATGGAATATTGAACACCTTCGTCGATATTATACTTAACTTCAATTTTCTGTATTATGTTCTTCTCGACTGCCGACTTCAAGTAAGTTGCCTTCTTGAGTTGCCACTCGGGGGCTATCCGTATTAATAAAGTATGAGCTTTGTTTTTAATATAACTTGTTTGTATTTGGTTTATCATTGTTTTTTGTTTTGATTTGAGTCAAGTGAATAAGGACTAAAAATTTTTTGATGACTTAATCAGTTTTAGGCTTGGTGACAGTCGGACGAAAATTTTTAAGAAATTAAACGCAAGATTCAAATCAGGGCATAAGCATAAATAAACTTATTAATTACAAGTTGGATGACAAAGAGTTTTTTACATCAAGAATCTATCCTTGGAAGTTTTCAACTACATCATTAGCTATCTTCTTGGCAGACTCCTGAGCTTCATTTATCAGTTCTAAGGCTTTCTCATCAGAAGTTTCGTCTGCAAATTCATCTCCTATAGAACTTATATCTACTCGGGGATAGAGTGACTTCGTCATTGCCAGAGTTTGACTCGCACTCATGGTAGCAGCATCAGTGATGTTATCTAGATACTTCTTAGGAGTTGTCTTGAGTTTGTCAAAGATCTCAAGTGCATCTTCAACACTTGTTCCTAGGCCGTTCTGATAAATTGCTAACAGGATTGGTGTGGCTGCGTTAGCAATGTCATCTCTGATTCTCTCGGCTCTCTGGACTTTTTCAGCAAAGACTTTGAACTGAGCATGTGATTTTACCTTGTTAGCTACAAGATCAATAATATTCTGATTACATTGATTACCAAGACAAATTGTATCAAGAATATGAGTTCTATGAGAATTACCTTCAAGTTCAGCTATAGCTTTAGCCTTGTCTGTTTCAAGCTTGGCATTATCATTTTCTGCCTTCTTCAATTGAGCCTTGAGGGATTCAGTCTCGGATAAGTTGGCTAGAACATGAAGACACAGAGTGAATAGAGCTGAATGGATTAATCAAGAGCAGATGAGTTAATGTTTCTTACCTCCAATTGAACCACGAAGTTCTAAGTTCGTATCTCAAAGTTTGCTGATTTCTTCTCGCAAGACAGTCTCTCTAGCTATAACATCCTCCTTGGCTTCTTTAAGCTCTTGTTGGATATTTTCTAAAGAGCTGACATGAGGAACAAGCTTTTCTAAGGTATCAGATTTGGCCTGGAAGCGACGGTATATTCTCTGCATCACAAAAAAGTAAGTCAATTGATTATATGAGAATCAGCAATTGAGGTATGAGAGGTTTCTTCTTACATTCATCAGTCCAGTGGCTTCATTAAGACTAGCAACAAGCAAATCTCGTTCTTCGGCTTCTTTTTGCTTGTTTAGTATGATGCCCTGTTCATTGCCTTCTCCGTTGCGTCACTCGATCTTGATTGGAGGCAATGAGTCTTTTGTGGATTTCAGCCGGAGGATTTCTTCATCTTCTCCAGCTGTTTGTTTTAAGGAAGATATGAAAGATAAAACCCAGGAAGCATATTCAAGACAAAAATATAATGATCAGTTGATTTACCTGTTGTTGTTTCTCGATGGTCTTCTTGAGTGGCAGCATCCCTAGTTGATTGATCCTTGTTGATTTCTTCAGTAGTTGATGGTGGATCTTCAACTGGTGTTCCTTGGTTAACTGGAATCTGCTTTTCCCTGTCCGACTGGTTTCCAGTCGGGGGTCCTTGGGCTGATGTTTGTTCAGAAACCAGTCGGGGGATCCTGACTGATAGTCGGGGGCTCCTGGCCAGGAGCAGTCTCACTAGGGAGAGGGTTCTGGGACCCTTGTTCTGTGGTCTCATGATTTTCTGACCGTACAGCTGGAGTTGTTTTTTCTGACTGGCCGGTGGGATCTATGTCTTGAGGTTTTCTACAGAAGATGAAGCATGGTATTCAGAATGGAGTTAAATGAGTTTCCAATGAGAAAACAATGCAAAGTCATGCGAAGGATACTTGTTGGATTTTGTTATCTTTGGAGCGGATCTGGTGGATGGCCTAGGCGAGCTGATATTGGCCATGGGCATTTGGATTTCTTCAGATTCCTCATCTGAGTCATCAATGACTAGCTTCCTCTGTTTGCTTGCACGTTTGCTGGTTTCTTCAACTGCAGCTGCGGCTCTTTTGTTTTTTGTTTGGGGCTTGATCTTCGAACCGCCAGTTGGCTTCCTGGCAGTCGGTTGGGCCGGCACATCATCATGATGTACCTTGTATGGTCGAGAGATGATCAGAGCATTTGCCTGCAGACAATATTTTCTTTAAGAGACATTGCTGAGTATGGTGAGATAAAAACATCAAAGTTGCATAGTTTACATTCCGGAGGAGGTGGTTGATGAATGTTGTAGGGAAGAACTGGTAATTTGTTGTTGTAATCGACTACAATCCCAGTGGAAAAGATCTTGTACATGCGGGAGCACAAGGCTTGGAAGTTCAATGACTCTCGATCTTTCCGGTTGGGGTCACTTTGTCCTTCATACTCGAAGGCTCGCTTGGACCATTCTTTGATGGGAGCTAGTCGGCATTTGATGAAGCGTCGAGTGATTTGTTCTCCTTGGAGTCCCTTATTCTTCATTTCAAAAATTTTTGCCAGAAGGTTATTTGCTTCTATCCAGTCTTGACCCTCAGGTAGGGCATTCCAGTTGGCCCGTTGGATTGGTGGAAGGCCGATAAAGTCAAGTAAGCTGGGAGCTGGTTTGGAGATATAAAACCAGTTTGTGTGCCAACCTTTGTTGGAGGTTTTCAAGGGAAGAGGGAAGTAGTCTTTGCGGAGAGTACCGCGGAGTTGAAATCCGGCAGCACCAACAACACAGGGGTTATCTTTGGTCGGATGGGCTTTAAGAGAAAACATGCAGCGAAAAAGATTGAAGTGGGATAGATCCCAAGGAAAGCTTCACAAACATGGATAAAGATGGCAATGTGTAGTATAGAGTTTGGGTTCAGATGGTAAATTTTGATGCCATAGTAATCCAGGATGCCACGAAAGAACTCGGAGGTCAGTAAATTGAATCCACAGTAGAAGAAGTGAGTGAAGACGACAATCTCACCAGTATTTGGAGTTGGGAACTTGTTAACGCCAAATCAGTTCCGCCGATGTGGACCCGGCGCGCGGACACACAAAGGCCTGGGAGATCTGCTTAGCTCCAGTGCAGGTCCTAAAATTGATGAAGCGCGGGCGCGCCAGTCAGTTTGATCTTGCCACTGACAAGATATGCAAAATAGCAAAAACATATCGGCCGATAGGCCGATAGCCAAAACAACAGATCGGCCGATGATAATATGATGATATAGCAATGTAATATAGCATAATCCAAATATATGATAAAATAAACATTGATCTGAAGATTAAAGCACACATCGGCCAGAGGTCCGATGGCATAAACTCTCAATAAGCAGATAAACAATAAATACTTTGTTGTCATCGGCCAGATCCAATCTATATGTAAAACTCTTGGGCCGATGCAACGTCCAGATAACTCACCGGCTGAAACCCCAGTGAAACCCTTATTGGCAATCGACAGGCAGGCTAGAGATTACGGTTCTAATCACGACTTAGCGGCACTAAGTATGAAAAGAAACGCAAGATCTAGACAATCAAGCCCTCGACTGATTTTCGGGGTGGTGGATACCTTAGCCAATCTAATCTAGCAAGGCGATTTAGTCTATACCGGATCTCGGCCGATACGACTAAATCGAGACGTCAAACCAGATTGACTAAGATATATGATAGTAGGTGCTTACGTTGACGAGATCAGAACATCGAAGCCCTAGCCCCGACAGCGCAGGCAGCCATAACGAGACTTATCCCTCGCGGGAAGGGCATGACCTTGCCAAAGAAGACAAAAAGTAAAGGTTGGCGATGCGCCGAAGTTGTATTGATCGTGTGATAAAAATTACATGAACCTCGGGCTTACATATTTATACCCATAGGCTAACAAAGATTCTAACAGAATACGACTCAGACTTTCCTAAAGATAAAAGGAAACAGATAAAGTCCTTATTGGACACTAAACACACTTTCGTAAAGATAAAAAGGAAACTAACAAATCCTTCCTAATTGATAGATACAAGCCGCATCCTCCTCAAACTCTGTCTTCTCTGGATAAGATCATCCCGAATCTAACAAGAATTCGACTGCTGTTAGTGATTGGTTTAAGAAAACCCCCATCGGCCGATGTAGAATTTTAGGCCGATACTAGTTTCAAGCCGATATGAACCTTGGGCCGATGGGGACTTCGGGGCTTACCAAATTCTGGTGTTAACAAAACTGTTCGCCGTATGCTAGATGCCAGTCGATGATCTCTTTCGCGGGAAGGACTCCATCTTTCACCATTTCCTTTAAAGTTGATTCCTTCACATAAGAAGCTACCCATTAGTCGAAGGAGATTTCTCTCTCTTCCACCATGAGCGAGATTTGGGGAGGATTGAGTTTGGTGTTGAGGGCTAAGGTTTTTGGAGAGGATGAAAGGAACGGGACGAGCGCAGCGGATTTTGATGAGATGTAGGATGGTTGGATGAATGGATTTGGAGGATTTTGTGATTTATGTTTCTGCGGAAGTGCTTGTGAACAGGAGCGTGAAAAGGGAATTTTTCAGAAGTTGAAGCAGCGGGGAAGACGACGGTGCTTCAGTGGTTATTTTATTAGGGTATCGGTGGGTTTTCCTTCGTTTGGGCTGAAGCCCATGGGAAGCCTACAGCCCATGATTTAGGTGTGGTTTGTCACGTGTCTCTTGGGACTTAAGCAGTATGCACGTGCTCTATTACCCAATACCTTTAAAATCCTTCCGTACAGCGGTTATACAACTTTCTAGGAGTTGGCATGATGCAATTTGGAACGTGACAAACAATAAAGTTTTTTATAACTGTCCTGGTAACTTTTCTATAGAAGGTTGTTAAATCTATGGGTTTTATTAACTCGGATTTATATCACAAATGCCATATATTCCTGAGGATGATGTAGTTGCGTGTCTCGTGAGGACTCGGGCATGACAGCTTGGGTAGCATGAGCTTAATATGATGTCAGTACTCGGGGTTATTATGCACCGTACCTTGTTTATAAGGTTATGTGTTATATGATTTTTATGAATGCTTTTGGCTTTGGCTAAGCATTTATTTATATAACATCACTCGGATGAGTGTGATTATTATAGTTCTTGACTATATGCTTAGTTTGTTCAACTAAACACATAGTCTGGGACTACACCTAATTAGGTGCATGTAGTCGATGCACCTAGGTATATTTTTTGTGACTTTTTAGCCCTTCACAGCCTTCTTATTGATGATTAAAGCACTCGGTAGACCTAGGCAGAGATGATGGAAGCACTCGGCAATGGAAACACTCGACTATGGAGGCATTCGGTTATGCATTAATTTGGTTCGAGGCAAAGTTATCTCGCTGACTGTGAAGGTCTCAAGGGCTACTGTGAAGATTATGGGTACCATATACCCACACGACTAGCTTATCTGACTGATTATAAGGGATAGGTTATGAGTGATAATCATGTAATGGGCTTAGGAATTAAGTATTACGTTGCCTTGTGTATTAAGGAACGGTTTATAGTCCTAAGTCGGGAGTGTTATGGGTAATATTAGGAGTCCTATATGACATGTGGTTTGGTCTCCGACTTGTGAGTCTGCCCTCTGAGCCTATATAAGGAGGGTAGGACGTCCCTTTAGGGATATAGAAGCAATAGTGATTAATCCGATAGGTCCCTTCCCAATTAGATGATCATTTTTCAAACTTATTATCTCTTGTCCCTATTAGCAAAATCAACTTCTAAACTAATTCTCCTTCTTCAAAAGATTTTGGCACAACCTTTTTGTTATAATACCCTGAAACTCTCTTTATCTCTTTTAATTTTCTCCAATGCATGCAATCGAACCTAAGCCAAATCTTCTTTTTTATCAATCATTAAATTATAATAATCATCGGCCAATAAATGATTTTGCAAAAAAATTCTCCTTGAGCCGATGTTAGTTTCCCAGGGCAAAACAGCTTCATGTCCCTAAACTAGTTGGTATGGTGGCACTTGAGTAACTTCATGACATGTCATCTGATAAGCCCATAATGAATCGGCCAGCGTAGTATGCCACTTTCTCGGTTGTTCTGTAATTTTTCTCTTAATCAACTTGATCAAACTCTTGTTAGATGCCTCTTCTTATCCATTGGCTTGCGCATAATAAGGAGAAGAATTAAACAATTTAATACCCATATATTGGCAAACTAGACAAACTCATCTGATACAAATATAGAGCCTTGATCTGTTGTTATCGTTTGTGGATTCCAAACCGATAGACTATATGTTCTGTGACAAATTCAATGGCACCTTTGGAATCAACTTTTTTCAAAGGAACTGCCTCAACCCACTTAGTGAAATAATCTGTAGCCACCAATATATATTTGTGTTTCTTACTCGATGGTGGATTAATTTGGCCGATCGTATCAATCCCCCAACCTCTGAATGGCCATGACTTTATTATCGGATTCATAACCAATGTTAGTGCTCTTTGAACCGCTCCAAATCTCTGGCAATCTTGACATTCCTTGTAATACTTAAAGCAATCATCCAACATTGTCGGCCAAAAATATCCAACTCGACGAAGTAACCATCTCAACTTATGAGCCAATTGATGTGTTCCACAAATTCCTTCATGTACCTCACACATAACCACCTTGGCTTCTTCTAAGTTCAAACATTTAAGCAAAACTCCATCGATCGTCCAATAATACAAATCATCATCAAGCAACACATATTTGAGGGCTTTGTACTTTCATTTTCTCAACGCCGATTGAGAAGGATTCTTCAAATATTCAATAATTTCATATCTCCAATCATCGGCATCAACATTGGCAATCTCTATCTCAACATATTTTACCATCGGCTTGTATCCTAATGCACCTTGAACTAAATTATTGGCCTTAATATTTTGTTTCCTAGGAATATGCTTCATAGTTATGATCTTAAAATTCCTTATCAACTCTTGGCACTTCTCATTGTAAACCCTTAAGACTTCATCTCTACACTCATATTCCCCTGACAACTATTTAATCACTAATATTGAAGTCTTTTAAGAACTGCTTCATACTCAGCTTGATTATTTGTATAATATGGCTTGATTGTAAATGCAAACTCAAAACTTGCCTCCCGTGGCGAAATAATTACCAAACTAATGCCACATCCATGTGAACAAAAAGATCCATGAATAAAGTCAAGGGCAATGGCTCAACGTAACCAATTGAATCATTCTGATGCTGAACAATAAAATCTCACCAGGCAGACAAAAAAAACAAGCCAATCTGCAGTGCCAGAAGAGCCAAAACCTATAGAACAAGGGTCTCAAGACCCTCTCCCGAGTGAGGACACCCCTGTGGAAGAGCCCCCGACTGCCAGCCAGGAAGTCCCAACTGGAAACCAGTCGGATAAGGACACACAGGGCTCGTGTAGTCTAGAAACGCCGGTTGAGGACCCAGCTCCAAGGACAGGTAAGCTTCAAATAGTCTTCAGACTCTTGTCTTGAATATATTTCCCGATATCCTTCTCACTTGTCATCCTTAGAGCAAGCAACTGAAGAGGAGGAGATTACCCTACTGAAGTGTCCAGCAGACTTAGTCCCTCCAATAAAAATCGAGTGGCGGGATGCCGAAGGCAAAAGGCAGGGCATCGTGTTGAACAAGGAAAAAGAAGCCGAAGAACGTGACATGCTCGTTGCCAGCCTTAATGAAGCAACCCGGCTGATGAATGTATATATTATCTTCTCATATCTCGATCATATAACCTTGTGTGGTTGACTGACTCAATCTTTATAATGCAGAGAATTCATCGTCGCTCGTTGGCCAAGTCAGACACTCTCGAGAAACTGGTGCCTCACGTCAATTCTCCGGAGAACATCCAGCAAAAACTCAAGGATGCCAGAGAAGAAGCAGCAGCTTGAGAGGTCGTCTTGAGGGAGGAAATTAATTAGCTTCGAGATATGAACCTAGAGCTTCGTGGTTCAATCGGAGGTAAGAGAACTTTAACCTATCTTGCTCTTGTATAATCTGTTTGATTCTGATAATTCCAAGTCTTCATGCTATAGCCAACGTATTCGAGATTGACTCCCTCAAGGCTCAACTGAAGAAGGCGAAAACTGACAACGCCAAGCTTGAGTCTGACAAGAACAAGGCCTTAGAAGAAATTGAAGGTAACTCCTGAGACTCGTATTCCTCGATCTGATCTTGGTTATTCATGCAATCTGAATCATATCAAACTTGCAGCTAATAGAGTAAAATCCCAAGCTCAATTTGAAGTCTTCGCCGAAAAAGTCCGACGGGCCGAAAGAGTTAGAGATGACATCGCCAACGCAGGCATGCCAATACTGTCAGCGCTTTACGAGAACGGCCTCGGGACAGGCTCTTTAGACGCGGTTGAAGTCTTTGTAATATAGAAAATAATACAGATGCTGCTGTCATGAGTGCGAGTCAAACCTTGGCCATGACGAAGTCGCTCTATCCACGGGTAGACATAAACTCTATAGGAGAAGGCTTCGCCGATGGTACCACCGATGAGCAGGCCTTAGAACTGATTAATGAAGCTCAAGAGATGGCCAAAAAAATTGCTGCTGACGTGGTAGAAAACTTCCAAGGGTAGATTTGCCGATGTAAACATTGTTGAGATATGACTTGTAATTTCTTAATTTATTTATGCTTATGCCCTAATCTGAGTCTTCGCATTTAATTTCTTAAAAAATTTTCGTCCGACTGTCACCAAGCCTAGACTTGATTAAGCCATCAGAAAACTTTCAGTCCTTATCTACTGAACTCAAACCAGCGCAGTAAACAATGATAAACTAAGTATGAACAAGTCAGTATTGATAAAAAGAACTTCATATTTTATTGATATGTGTAGCCCCCAACTGACAACTCAAGAAGTCATCTTACTTGAAGTCGGCAGTCGAGAAGAGCATGATACAATAAGTCTAAGCATAATATCGACGAAGGTACTCAATATTCCAAGAGTTCTCCACCATGGTCCCATCTTCATGCTTCAAGCGATACGCTCCTGGCCGAGTGACCTCAGCAATTATATAAGGGTCTTCCCATAGCGGAGATAACTTGTGTCTATCTTTTGTAGTATGAATCTTTCGTAGAACCATGTCGCCAACAATAAAAGCTCGTGACCGAATGTTGCGATTATGATAACGCCGAAGTCCTTGAAGATACCTTGCTGACTGAACCAATGCAGCCTCACGAGCTTCCTCCAGTTGGATCAAGTCGTCAACTCTGTGTTGATCATAGCGTACATCGTTGAAACTATGAACTCGAAGAGACTCATAGTCCATCTCACTCGGCAACATTGCTTCGGCCCCATAAACCAGGAAAAAAGGAGATTGGCCGGTAGCCCGACTGGGTGTAGTCCGTAGTGACCATAGTACAGAAGGCAACTCTTGAACCCATCTTCCAGAATAAGGACGTAGCCTATCAAACATTCGGGCATTGATGCCTTGAAGAACCATACCTTTGGCGCGTTCGACATGTCCGTTGCTTCTGGGGCGTGCCACCAATGCATAACAAATCTTGATCCCAAAATCTTCGCAAGACTCTTTGAAGACACCTCCAGTGAACTGAGTCCCATTATCGGTTATAATCCTATTTGGAACACCAAATCGGTGCACAATGTTTAGAATAAAATCTCGCGCTTTATCCATGGATATTGTAGCAACTGGCTTAGCCTCAATCCACTTGGAAAATTTGTCAATCGCGACGAATAGATGCGTAAATCCTCCTGGAGCCTTCTTGAAAGGACGAACCATATCCAAGCCCCATACCGCAAAAGGCCATGACAAAGGGATTGTTTGTAGATCTTGGGCTGGAACATGGCTTTGCCGAGCGAAGAACTGACAACTTTCACATGTGCGGACTACCTTGTCAGCATCGGAGACCGCCGTGAGCCAGAAAAAACCTCGTTTGTAAGCCTTGCCCACCAGAGTGCGTGCCGCAGCATGACTGTCGCAAATACCAGAGTGAATGTCTTGCAATAATTGTCGTCCCTTCTCAGGCGTGACGCATCTCATCAAAACTCCAGAAGGGCTTCTCTTATACAATTCCGAATCGACCATGACATAGCCTTGACTACGACGTCGGACTCGCTCCGCATCATCCCGGTCTTCTGGCAGCTCTTGCTGAGTTAAAAACTTGATGAACGGTGTCCTCCAGTCGGCGTCGAGCATGGCAACCTGGTCTGTGGCTTCTTCATTGGGGATTGATTTCTTAGCAACAGTCGGCTTGTAGAGATGTTCCACAAAAACGTCAGTCGGGGCTGCTTCTCGCTTGGACCCAAACTGCGCCAACTCGTCTTCCGCTTCATTGTTGTGTCTCAAGACGTGGGATAACTCCAGCCCATCAAACCTGTCCTCAAGTTTGCGAACTTCTTGTCGATAGGCCTCCATGGTATCATTCAAGCAGGGCCAATCCTTCATTACTTGGTTGACCACCAGCTGTGAATCTCCTCGTACAACCATCTGTCGTATCCCGAGTGAAACAGCAAGTCATAGGCCATGAAGTAAAGCTTCGTACTCGGCGACGTTATGTGAGGCGGGGAAGTGAATATGAAGGACATACCGTAGCCTCTCCCCAGTCGGGGAAATCAGCACAACTCCCACTCCCAGGCCGGTGACTCGTTTAGATCCATCAAAGTGCATGGTCCAGTACTGCAGCTCCTCCCTAGGTACATCTTCCTGTCGCTTGGTCCACTCGGCCACAAAATCCGCTAAGACTTGAGACTTTATAGACGCCCTCCCCTTGAATGTAATATCCAGCGGCATCAACACTAGAGCGCACTTCGCAATGCGCTTAGTAACCTCCCGGTTATGGATGACATCGCCGAGTGGAAAGGACGTGACCACGGTAACCGAATGAACCTGAAATTAATGGGCCAACTTCCTAGCAGTAATTAGAACTCCATATAACAGTTTTTGTACCTGAGGGTAGCGGGTTTTGGCTCCTGCCAGCACCTCGCTGATAAAGTAGATCGGCCTTTGAACCTTCTGAGCTCGTCCTTCCTCCTCGCGTTTGACGACCAAGACCGTGCTAACCACCTGGTGAGTTGCGAAAACGTAGAGTAACAGAGGCTCTTGAGGGTGAGGTGACGCCAACATGGGTGGCATTGTGAGGAACTCCTTAAAGTCTTCAAAAGCTTTCTGGGCCTCGGTGGTCCATTGAAAATCGTCCGTCTTTTTCAACAGCCTGAAAAAAGGCATATCTCATTCGCCAAGTCTGAAGACAAATCGACTCAGCGCCGCCATGCAACCAGTGAGCTTCTGGATGTCCTTCTGGGTACTTGGGGGCTTCATGTTGCGGATAACGGTGATCTTTTCCGGATTTGCTTCAATGCCGCGATGAGACACCATAAAGCCGAGCAGCTTGCCTGACGGCACACCAAAGGTGCACTTCTCTGGGTTCAACTTCATTCTGAAGGCCCGAATACTTGTGAAGGTTTCTTCTAAGTCGGCGATCAGGTCTTCCTTCTGCTTGGTCTTGATGACGACATCGTTGACGTAGGCTTCCACGTTCCTCCCGAGCTGGATCTGAAGGCATCTCTGGATCATACGCTGATAGGTCGCTCCTGCTTTCTTCAGGCTGAAGGGCATCGTGATGTAGCAATAGGCTCCAAACGGGGTGATGAATGATGTCTTCAGGCAGTCGGACTCCTTCAAGCTGATCTGATGGTAACCCGAGTAACAATCCAAGAAGCTTAGAAGCTCATAGCCGGCTATTGAATCGACGACTTGATCAATACAGCGCAATCCAAAAGGATCCTTGGGGCAAGACTTGTTGAGGTCGGTGTAGTCCATGCACATGTGCCATTGCCCTGTCTTCTTCTGAACCAGGACCGGGTTGGCTAACCAGTCAGGATGGTAAACCTCCTTGATAAACCCGGCGGCCAAGAGTTTGGCGAGTTCCTCCTTGATGGCATCTTTTCAATCTTGGGCGAAGCGACGGAGTCGTTGTTTGATAGGTTTCGCTTCATCTTTGACGATTAATGAGTGCTCGATCACCTACCTAGGAATACCCGGCATATCAGATGGTTTCCAAGCAAAAATATCTTTATTATTCTGGAGGAAGGTGACAAACGCGCTTTTCTATTTGGGATCTAACTCCGTGCCTATTATAACAGTTTTAGAAGGATCAGAGGGGTCAATGTCACACCCTGAAGTTCTCCCAAATCGTAAAAATCAAATTTAATAATTTATCTGAGAAATTGTTTAATTAAATCTAGAGAAAAACCCAATTAAATAATGCACTAAAGAAGTGAAAATGGCAAGGTGGAATTTTTCTTGAGTTCCTCATGTCAAAATACATTAACAGGATTTTTAGTGGAACTTTCAGAGCCCTCAAAATAATTTTAACCAATTAAAAACCCTCAAGCGCAATAAATAAATCCCTGGGAAAAATTCCCTTTCTTTTTCCTTTTCTTTTTCTTTTTCCTCTCCTCGGGCCGTCGGCCCATTTCCCCCCCCGGCCCAAGCCGAGCGCCGCCCCCGCGCCGCTCTCCCTCCCCTCTTCCTCGGCCCAAGACGGCCCAAGCCGCCGCCTCCCCGCGCCTCTCCTCCTTCCCGGGCCGGCCCGAGCCACGGCCCGAGCCGCCCGGAAAGTCCGCGCCCCCCCCGCGCCGCGCTCCTGACGCGTGGGCCCGCGCCCGAGTCGTCTCCGACTCGGCCGGCGCCGCCCGCGCCGCCTGCGTTTCCCGGCGGGACTCCCGCCGCGCGCCCCTATTTATTTCTCCCCCCGAGGCCGCCGCCCCTCGTTTTTCCCCGCGCCGCCGCCGCCCTAACCCTAACCCTAGCGCTGCTCCGCTGCCGCCGTTTTCCGCCGCCGTCTTCGCCGCCGGTAAGCGCCGCCGCCTTTTCCTTCTCCCCTCTCCCGCCCGCGCCGCCGCGCCACCGCCTCCCGCGCCGCCGTCGCCCGTGCGCTCCCGCACCGCCCCGCTGCCGCTCGTGCGCCGCCTCCCGCGCCGAAACCCTAGCGCCGCCGCGCGCCATGGCCGGCTCGGCCGAGCCCGAGCCCGGCCGCTCAGCCGCCCGCGCGCCTCAGCCGTCGGATCGGCCACTCGGGCCGATCCCGGCCGCCCGCTCCCGCCCTGCGTGGCCGCCATGTGGGTGCCACGTGGTTGCCGCGTCGGCGCCACGTGTGCGCCACGTGGAGCGCAGCCGCCACCGCCGCGGCTGACGTCAGCCCTAGCCGCTGACGTCAGCAGTGACGTCAGCCCTACGGGTTTATTGCGCAATAATTAATTAAGGATTTTTTTTCTGTTTTAGTAAAAACACAGATAACTTCAAAAATTCATAACTAATTCATCCGGACTCCGTTTTAGTCCGTTCAAGTCTCAGAAAATTCATAAAAATGTCTAGAATCCATTAAAAATAGTTTTGTTCTTTGTTTCGGTAGACTTATAGCATGTATTGTTGTTTGCGTTGTTTGTCGTATAGATTCCGGTAATTCCAACTCTCCGGTTTACTTCGAAGTCGTTGCCGAAGTCGACCCAGCGCAAGAGCAAGGCAAGTCATACTTATTCATTTGATCATGTTGTACCTAAATTGCAAAACAGTCTTATTTTCCTCTAAATACTGCATTGTTTTATAATGTCATCTATGGGTTAATTTACCTATTGTACTCAGCCTTATATTGCGATTACCTTATTTCTTTGATAGCTTGGGAAATAATTTGAGTAGTTGCTACAATAGAACTTGCTTAGCCCTGCTTAGAAACATTAGTTCACAATTGGGATATTTAAAGCTTCATTAATACTTAATGATGATTATTTCATGTTGGCTCGCGATGGTTAATCGTGGGTGATTTAATTAAATGTTTCAACTAAAATCTTGATTAATGGTGGGTTGTGAGCACATGGTTTTGATGGTAGTGCTCATGACGATTAAGGACCGGTTTGCAGGAAACCCTGGAAGAATTACCATACTTTCCACAAGCCAGCGTGGGTAATGGCTGGATTTGGAGTATAGCTTTTTCCTAGCTGACGTTCCCCGGAAAGGGTGGGCGTGATGGAGTTGAGTCGGCCGGGGATATACTGGTTGCTTGGCTGCCGGATTCACCAAGGCACGAGAGGGGGCTGCCCGCTGCCGGGAGAGGGAGCGGGGGCGAAACCGGAGGTGTGGTGCGATTGGTTAGGAAGGGTTATGCGAAGGGTCCTGTCACAGCTCCTTGCCCAGTGTACCGTGGTGGTTTGTTGGCGCACGGTAACGTGTTTTAGGACTGTTTCTTGTGGGTACAGTTGTACACCTCTGATCAGAGTAAAACTATTCGAATAGCCGTGCCCGCGGTTATGGGCGATCAACCAGATTCACCGTGATTAGTTGAACTCTTTAATAATTTGACTTAATGGAAATGGTTTAGTTCAGGTGGATGGTTGGGCCTGTCGCAACGTGGTGTAGCGTTGGACAGTGATGGTTTAATTATGACTAATTAATTCAACTGTTTTACTGCTTTCAACTATTGTTTTTAAATGCGTATTTTATGCAAAAGAGCCTTTGCAGCTCTCCTTTGTTATTACTTGCATCATTATTTTCTTTTCTGGTATGACTTGTTGAGTACAGTGGGTACTACTCAGTCTTGCTTTATTTTTCCCCACACCAGAGTTGGAGTATGTTTCAGAGGAAGACTTTTCAGAAGAGTAGGCTTGTTGCTATCGTCGAGGAATGCCTGTGGAGTGGTGTCGCTACGTTGCGAGTGTTTAGTTTATTAGAATAGTTTGTTTTTTTTTCCGCTGCAGTTTTGTAAGAGATTTTTATTGTTTTGTAAGACGTGGATCTGTATGGCAACTTTGTCATTTGTGTACCCTGGCTGGTCCTGGACAGGGATTTTAATACACAATTTGCTTTGGAAATTCTGGTAGTGAATTTCTGGGCGTGACAAGTTGGTATCAGAGCCGACCTTGACCGTAGGACAAGCCAACTGGAAACCTTAAGAGCCCTCTAAAATTTTTCATCTGCATTTTCCCTTAAATTTTAAATTGTTTTGGGAAAAATCCGGGAATGGTGGTCTTTGGGTTTTTTTTGAAAAAAAAAGGGGTTCCTTGCATCAAAAAAAAATTTCTTTTTGAGCATATGTTGAGTCCTGTTCCTTTGTCCTCTGTAGATGGCAGGTCATCCCCCGACGCACCGTGGTCAGAACATGGAAGGCTTCGTGGCAGAGCTTGCCCGTATGACTTTGGTTGTAGGGTACCTTGAAGCGCCGGAGTACACCACGATCGAGCCTCTTAGTGGCGAGTTCCCGTTCCGAGTCCGTTTGGAAGTACATGGCTTCGTGGGCACCAGTCTTCCCAATATGGTGGTCACCGCTTCAGGAGGATCTGACGAGCACGCCTGTCAGGAGGTGGCTTACTTGATGATGGCCAGGATGCGAGAACTACACGACTACGCTCTCCACAACTCGGCGTACCGTTATCATCCTCGTCGCGGTAGCTCTTCCACCAGCAACTGTTGATGTAAAAAAAACACACACTGGCCTGGGAGATCTGCTTAGCTCCAGTGCAGGTCCAAAGGCTTCTTTCGGGTTCTAGGCGTGCCAATTGGTTTGATCCTGCAACCAATAAGAAACAACGAAAGTGCAATTAAATCCACCAATGATAGCCGATCGGCTGGTTTACCGATGACATATCATTGAGCATTGAGCCGATGCAAGATGCATTAAATCGGCTATAACAGATAAAGCAAGATAAAGCTAAATCTACTCAATCGGCTGTAGATATCAACAAAATATAATCTAAGTCTCAAAACATATTTAAACTAAGTGACTGGGATAGATCGGACAGGGCGCCGAGACAGTATAAATGACTTATGCCTAAATATATTATGAAGCGTAGATTACACAAGCTCATAGCATAGCCGATTAAGCAAATCTAACATGTATCGGCTAGTACTCCGATACCACTTTATACAGAGATATTACCATGAACAAAATATATTAAACAACCCGTCAAACCAGTGTTAAGATGATCTTAACCAGATTTGACAACAAGCTCAATATATTTTACTAAGTTAATATCTCGATATAAAGGGCAGATTTAATATATCAAGATAACAAGATAATTAAACCAGGTAAGGCCGGCTGAAACCCCGACGCTATCTCTATTAGTAATCATAGACAGGCTAGGGACTATGGTTCTGAACATGATTTAGTAGGTCAAACCTAACTGATGCAGCACCAAATATGTAAAGAAACACAATGCCTAGATAATCAAGTCGATGAAAACCTTTTCAAGATGGTAGATATATTGTGTAATCTAAACCAGCATCAATATATAACTCTATCGGCTAGTTTTCTGTAGAACAGTTATTAACCAATCTGAGTTATATGCTGATATCAATCTAGATTATACAATATATATGATAACTCGACGATTTACGCAAACAAGATTAGAGTGTCATGAAGATGGAAGCACTAATCCCGAGAGCGCAAGCCGCCATAACAAGTTTTACCTCTTGCTGGAGATCGAAACCGATGCAGCCCAACTCGAAAGTAAGAACTCGTCGAAACAAACGATGAAAAAGTAAAGGTGGCGATGCGCCGAAGTTGTTGTATTGATCTGTTGTTTTTCTTTACACGAACCTGGGCTTAATTTATACCCAGAACTCCACAATAAGTCCTTACCGGACACGACCCCTATCTCTATTACAACTCACATTAAAGACAGTTTCCTAATACAGACTCTAACCGTCAGTATCTTACTAGGAAACTAACATTATATCCTAAGCAATAGATACAATTCCCTTCTTCGGACCCAATCCGTACATGGGAATCCTCATGAAGCTCACCAACCAACCCCGACAAAGACTCTGTTATCCTTTCGTCGGAATCGGCTACATCGGCTATCCTTGTCCGACTCTGTCTCAGCCGATGGTCACAATAGCCGATTCGGTCACCAGTCGATAAACACCGTAGCCGATTCGGTCATCAACCGATTCTTGCTCTGTTTTGGTAACCGCCAGCTTCCTCCAAATCCGCTTTGATTCTATCCTCAGATCCAATATTTGATTTACCAAATTTGGTCGTTAACAGCAACACCTACTGATCTACAGCGGAGGAGAACGATACTACCTTCGGACGGATGGTCACAGTGATGAAGGGTCTGGACAAGATGCACGCCGATCTCCACAAGGCATCCAAGGCTCTTAATGACCAGAAGTTGATCAAGATTGCCCGCTTGGAGGATGATGTCGCGCGACTCAAGGCCGATAATGCTAGGTTGCGAGGACACCCAGCGTAAGGAGGACTCAGGATTCGCACCATGCCAAGGAAGAGGACCACCGCTCCTGTACGTATCCAGCTTGCGCCAAGGAATTCACCGCCCGCTCCAACGCCAGTTCCGCCGCCGCCACCAGGGTTCGCCATCACCTTCGCCTCAACGTCTGCGTACCAGGGTCCAGCCGGTGGTAGCGGAGGTTGGTTGCACGCCACATCCAGTGGTAGCAACGGCAGTGGTTCAAGTTCAGAGCCAACAAGTGGAAACACTGCCATGGCGGATTCCGGAAACTGTTCTGAGCATTAGGCTCGTTACCCTTAGTTTTTCGTCTTTCTTAGTTTGATTTCTTGTTAGATGCTGTGTGTTAGGTTTGTTGTTCTGGAGTTTAGCCGATGGTCGATACCATGTGCCTATGGCATGGCTATCTTATTAAGGATTTTTGCGTGCTGTTTTGGAAGTGTTTTAAGTTAGATCACAACAATTATAGTTAAATTAAAAATATATTAAAGCTTTGTTCTGAGCAATCTATTTTTTTCTTGTCCATTTCTTTCTGCTGGTTTTTCTCCTTCAGTTGGTCAACACCAGGACAAGTGGTAACAACAACGGACAAGAGGGATCCCAGGCTAATAGAACAAACACCAACGCTCCTCCTCCACCACCAGATAATCCCACTCTTGCTCAAGTGCTAGCTAGCCAGACGCAGATGATGGCGGCTATGATGCAGCAAATGCAGCAGCAGCATCAACAAATGCAACAGCAAATGTTGCAACAGATGCAACAACAAGCTCAACAGCAGGCCCAACATAACCAACCACCACCCCAATCCAAGTTGCCAGAGTTTCTTCGTGTCAGACCGCCAGTTTTCTCGAGTACTACCAATCCCATGGAAGCGAATGATTGGCTTCATGTTATTAAGAAGAAGCTTAATCTACTCCAGTGCAATGATCAAGAGAAGGTCGCTTTCGCTACCCATCAATTGCAGGGTCCCGCTTCGGCTTGGTGGGATAACTATTTGGTTACCCGTCCACCCGGAACGGAGGTCACTTGGGCGGAGTTCTGCCGCAGTTTCAGGAAAGCCCAAATTCCTGACGGCATAGTAGCCCAGAAGAAGAGGGAGTTTAGGGCGCTCCACCAAGGTAATAGAACAGTGACGGAGTACCTCCATGAGTTTAACCGTCTCGCACGTTACGCTCCGGAGGATGTGCGCACTGCTGCGGAAAGGCAGGAAAAGTTTCTTTCCGGCCTGGATGATGAATTGGCCAACCAGCTAATCTCAGGGGATTATGCTGATTTCAAGAAGTTAGTTGATAAGGCGATCCGTCAAGAGGATCAACACAACAGGATGGATCGAAAGAGGAAGGCAGTCCAATTCAGGGCGCAGCAGGGAAGTCAACAGAAACCTCGGTTCACTGCCGGACAGCAGGGTGGACCTACTACAATGATTGTTCGTCAACATCGACCTTACCAGCCTGGTAATTTCAACAACAACAATTCCGGCAACCGCAACAACAACGGGGGACAGCCCAACCGCAACCCGGTTCCGTGTCCGCCAACGGCCGCAGCTCAGCCAGCTCCATCGACTCAACCCAGGAAGGAGTCCGGCGGAAAATCATTTGTCTGCTTCAACTGCAACGAGCCCGGACACTTCGCCGACAAGTGCCCGAAGCCAAGGCGTGCAGGACCCAAGTTTGTTCATGCCCGTGTCAACCATGCGTCAGCAGAGGAGGCACAGGCTGCACCAGAAGTGGTATTGGGTACGTTTCCTGTCAATTCAGTTCCAGCCATCACTCTTTTTGATTCTCGTGCTACACATTCCTTTTTATCAAAGCGTTTTGCTGGGACATATGGGTTGTCAGTAGTGAAACTTAGAACACCTATGTGGGTTCACACTCCTGGGAATGAGATGACCACAGCCCACTATTGCCCCTCTGTGGAAATAGAAATCCAGGGTTCTAAATTTCTAGCCAATCTTATCCTTCTTGAGTCCAAGGACCTAGATGTCATTCTTGGGATGGATTGGTTAACAAGGCACAAGGGAGTTATCGATTGCGCTAGTCGCACTATCACTCTCGTTAATGAGAAAGGAGAAGTCGTGAAATTCCGGTCGCCGACACCTCAGAAGCAGAGAGTGTGCTTAAACCAAGTAGATGGGATGAAACAGATCGCAGAAGAAGAGAAAGATATTAAGAAGTTGGAGGATATTCCTATTGTTAGAGAATACCCTGAAGTCTTTCCGGATGACATAACCACAATGCCACCAAAGAGAGAAATTGAATTTCGGATTGATTTAGTACCGGGAACTGCCCCGATACACAAGAGACCCTATAGGATGGGAGCCAATGAACTGGCGGAAGTCAAGAAGCAAGTTGATGAGCAGTTGCAGAAAGGATATATTCGCCCGAGTACGTCACCTTGGAGTGCTCCGGTGATCTTTGTGGAGAAGAAAGATAAGACCAAGAGGATGTGCGTCGACTATCGCGCCCTCAATGAGGTGACCGTCAAGAACAAATACCCGTTACCTCGGATTGATGATTTGTTTGATCAGCTAAAGGGAGCAACATGGTTCTCCAAGATAGACCTGCGATCAGGCTACCACCAATTGAGGATTAGAGAGGAGGACATTCCGAAGACGGCATTCACTACTCGGTATGGGTTGTTTGAGTGCACAGTCATGTCTTTTGGACTTACCAATGCACCGGCCTTTTTCATGAACTTGATGAATAAGGTGTTCATGGAATTTCTGGATAAGTTCGTCGTGGTTTTTATCGATGATATACTTGTTTACTCTAAGTCCAAGGAGGAGCATGAACAACATCTTCGCCTCGTACTTGAGAAATTAAAGGAACACCAGTTGTATGCCAAGTTTAGCAAGTGTGACTTTTGGCTCGAGGAGGTACAGTTCCTAGGCCACATCATCACAGCTCAAGGAGTGGCAGTAGACCCGTCGAATGTGGAATCGGTTATGAAGTGGACCCCACCGAAGACAATCACGCAAATCCGAAGTTTTCTTGGACTTGCGGGTTACTACCGTCGATTCATTGAGAATTTCTCCAAGATTGCCAAGCCAATGACACAGTTGCTGAAAAAGGATGAGAAGTTCAAGTGGTCCGTAGAATGCAACAGAAGTTTTGAGGAACTTAAGAAGAAGTTGGTAACGGCACCAGTCTTAATTCTGCCAGATCAGACTAAAGACTTTCAGATTTATTGCGATGCGTCTCGCCAAGGGCTAGGATGTGTATTGATGCAAGAAGGCAGAGTGGTTGCATACGCTTCGCGTCAACTGCGCCCGCATGAGAACAATTACCCCACTCATGACCTGGAATTAGCAGCAGTGGTGCATGCCCTAAAGATCTGGAGACATTACCTTATTGGGAACCGTTGTGAGGTGTATACGGATCACAAGAGTTTGAAGTATATCTTCACCCAACCGGACTTAAATCTCCGCCAGCGAAGATGGTTGGAATTGATTAAAGACTATGATCTGGGAATCCACTACCATCCCGGTAAAGCTAATGTAGTGGCAGATGCTTTAAGCCGGAAGAGCTACTGCAGTTCCACCTGTATGGAAGAGATGAGCAGCCAGTTGCAACAAGACTTCGAACGGCTAAACCTCGGTATTGTTGAACATGGGTTTGCATCCGCTCTAGAAGCACGACCAACGCTCGTGGAGCAGGTCCGAGCAGCTCAAGCTAAAGATCCGGAGATAGCAGAGCTCAAGAAAAACATGAGGGTTGGGAAGGCCCGAGATTTTCTCCGAAGATGAGCAAGGCACGATATGGATGGGAGAAAGACTGTGCGTCCCAGAAGACAAGGAGTTAAAGGAGTTAATACTCACGGAGGCCCATCAAACTCAGTATTCAATTCACCCTGGCAGTACCAAGATGTACCAAGACCTTAAAGAAAAGTTCTGGTGGGTTAGCATGAGAAGAGAAATAGCTGAATTCGTCGCACTCTGTGACGTGTGCCAGAGAGTCAAGGCAGAGCATCAAAGGCCTGCAGGACTGTTACAGCCTCTCCAAATTCCGGAATGGAAATGGGAAGAAATTGGAATGGATTTCATCACAGGTTTGCCAAGAACGTCGTCTGGACATGATTCTATCTGGGTCATCGTGGATCGACTCACGAAGGTGGCTCATTTCATTCCTGTGCATACTACCTACTCTGGAAAGAAGCTAGCAGAACTCTACCTCGCAAGAATCATGTGTTTACACGGAGTGCCTAAGAAGATCGTATCGGATAGAGGAAGCCAGTTCACCTCAAAGTTCTGGCAGAAATTACAAGAAGAATTGGGAACCCGTTTGAACTTTAGCACGGCTTACCATCCGCAAATTGATGGCCAGACTGAGCGAGTGAACCAGATTCTTGAGGATATGCTCAGAGCCTGTGCGCTTGATTTTGGAGGAGCATGGGACAAGAGTTTGCCTTATGCCGAGTTCTCCTACAACAACAGTTATCAAGCCAGCTTGCAGATGGCACCATTTGAGGCGTTGTATGGCAGAAAGTGCCGTACCCCGCTCTTTTGGGATTAGACCGGAGAACGACAACTATTTGGGACTGAAGTCTTGAGTGATGCGGAAGAAAAGGTCAGAACCGTCAGAGAAAGGTTGAGAATTGCGTAGTCTCGACAGAAAAGCTATGCCGACAATCGTCGAAGGGAGTTAACTTTCGAAATAGGGGACTATGTGTACCTTCGTGTCACACCGCTTGGAGGAGTACACCGCTTTCAAACTAAAGGAAAATTGGCACCACGCTTTGTGGGACCATATAAGATCCGCGAGCGTCGAGGAGAAGTTGCCTACCAGCTTGAGCTTCCACCCAACATGGCGGGTATTCACGATGTGTTTCACGTCTCGCAATTTAAGAAATGCTTGAGAGTACCGGAAGAACAGGCCAGTCCTAATCAAATTGAGATTCAAGAGGACTTGACTTATGTGGAGAAGCGCCCGCGCCGCCGCGCCGCCGCCTCCCGCGCCACCGTTGCCCGTGCGCTCCCGCACCGCCCCGCTGCCGCTCGTGCGCCGCCTCCCGCGCGCCGCCTCCCGCGCGCCGCCGCGCCGCCGCCTCCCGCGCCGAAACCCTAGCGCCGCCGCGCGCCCTGGCCGGCTCGGCCGAGCCCGAGCCCGGCCGCTCGGCCGCCCGCGCGCCTCAACCGTCGGATCGGCCACTCGGGCCGATCCCGGCCGCCCGCTCCCGCCCTGCGTGGCCGCCACGTGGGCGCCACGTGGTTGCCGCGTCGGCGCCACGTGGAGCGCAGCCGCCACCGCCGCGGCTGACGTCAGCCCTAGCCGCTGACGTCAGCAGTGACGTCAGCCCTACGGGTTTATTGCGCAATAATTAATTAAGGATTTTTTTCTGTTTTAGTAAAAACACAGATAACTTCAAAAATTCATAACTAATTCATCCGGACTCCGTTTTAGTCCGTTCAAGTCTCAAAAAATTCATAAAAATGTCTAGAATCCATTAAAAATAGTTTTGTTCTTTGTTTCAGTAGACTTATAGAATGTATTGTTGTTTGCTTTGTTTGTTGTATAGATTCCGGTAATTCCGACTCTCCGGTTTACTTCGAAGTCATTGCCGAAGTCGACCCAGCACAAGAGCAAGGCAAGTCATACTTATTCATTTGATCATGTTGTACCTAAATTGCGAAACAGTCTTATTTTCCTCTAAATACTGCATTTTTTATAATGTCATCTATGGGTTAATTTATCTATTGTACTCAGCCTTATATTGCGATTACCTTATTTCTTTGATAGCTTGGGAAATAATTTGAGTAGTTGCTACAATAGAACTTGCTTAGCCCTGCTTAGAAACATTAGTTCACAATTGGGATATTTAAAGCTTCATTAATACTTAATGATAGTTATTTCATGTTGGCTCGCGATGGTTAATCGTGGGTGATTTAATTAAATGTTTCAACTAAAATCTTGATTAATGGTGGGTTGTGAGCACATGGTTTTGATGGTCGTGCTCATGACGATTAAGGACCGGTTCGCAGGAAACCCTGGAAGAATTACCGTACTTTCCACAAGCCAGCGTGGGTAATGGCTGGATTTGGAGTATAGCTTTTTCCTAGCCGACGTTCCCCGGAAAGGGTGGGCGTGATGGAGTTGAGTCGGCCGGGGATATACCGGTTGCTTGGCTGTCGGATTCACCAAGGCACGAGAGGGGGCTGCCCGCTGCCGGGAGAGGGAGCGGGGGCGAAACCTGAGGTGTGGTGCGATTGGTTAGGAAGGGTTATTCGAAGGGTCCTGTCACAGCTCCTTTCCCAGTGTACCGTGGTGGTATGTTGGTGCACGGTAACGTGTTGTAGGACTGTGTCTTGTGGGTACAGTTGTACACCTCTGATCAGAGTAAAACTATTCGAATAGCCGTGCCCGCGGTTATGGGCGATCAACCAGATTCACCGTGATTAGTTGAACTCTTTAATAATTTGACTTAATGAAAATGGTTTAGTTCAGGTGGATGGTTGGGCCTGTCGCAACGTGGTGTAGCGTTGGACAGTGATGGTTTAATTATGACTAATTAATTCAACTGTTTTACTGCTTTCAACTATTGTTTTTAAATGCGTATTTTATGCAAAAGAGCCTTTGCAGCTCTCCTTTGTTATTACTTGCATCATTATTTTCTTTTTCGATATGACTTGTTGAGTACAGTGGGTAGTACTCAGTCTTGCTTTATTTTTCCCCACACCAGAGTTGGAGTATGTTTCAGAGGCAGACTTTTCAGAAGAGTAGGCTTGTTGCTATCGTCGAGGAATGCCTGTGGAGTGGTGTCGCTACGTTGTGAGTGTTTAGTTTATTAGAATAGTTTCTTTTTTTTCCACTGCAGTTTTGTAAGAGATTTTTATTGTTTTGTAAGACGTGGATCTGTATGGCAACTTTGTTATTTGTGTACCCTGGCTGGTCCTGGACAGGGATTTTAATACACAATTTGCTTTGGAAATTCTGGTAGTGAATTTCTGGGCGTGACAGTCAAGGGGGATCTTCTTCGTCTTGGCGTCGCCTTCTCCCGACTTGGCTATCTTCTTCGTGGGGATCTCGCCTTCTCCAGATGTCGATGCAGCGAGTCGGACTTCTTGTTCGCCGCGTAATCTCTCACGAGTTTGGGCCATGTCGTAGCTTTCCTTGTCGTAGGTAAAGGCTTGCCTGATGTCGCTGCGCTAGGTGATAACTCCATTGGGACCAGGCATCTTCATGATGAGATAAGTGTAGTGTGGTACCGCCATGAACTTGGCGAGCACAGGTCTTTCGATGATCGCATGGTAAGCTGCTTCGAAGTCGGCGACCTCAAGGGTGATGTTCTCTGTCCGGAAGTTTTGCCTGAACGCCGAAGGTGACCGGAAGGGTGATATGCCCGAGTGGCGTAGATGACAGCGCCGGGATGACTCCATGGAAGGGGGCTGAGCTTGGCTTCAATTCTGCTCTTGGGATTTGCATCTCGTCCAGCGACTTGGCGAAGAGGATGTTAAGGGCGCTGCCGCCGTCGATGAGGACACGTTTGAGCTTGATGTTGTGAACCACCGGGTCCAGTACCAGGGGATACCGCCCCGGGTGAACCACTCGGTCAGGGTGATCCGAGCGGTTGAACGTGATAGCCACCTTCGACCATCGTAGGTAGTGTGGGACTTCGGGTTGTGTCGCATTGACTTCTCTGTCGGTCAGCTTTTGCTTCCTCTTGGACTCGTACGCCAGCGGTCCCCTGAAGATGTGGTTTAGCTCACCCATGGGATCTTGGAAAGGTTCTGAGCTGCCAGCCGGGTCGTTCCTCTTGGTTCCCGATGTGCCGGCTTCATCCGCCGGCTTCTGGTGTAGTTGAGCTGCGTACTGCTTGTAGATGAAACAATCTTTGGCTGCATGCTTGTGATTTGGGTGATGCGTGCATTGAGCGTTCATGATCTTATCGTAGGCGGCGACTCAGGGACGCTGTTGTTGGTAATTCGATGTTGTGGCGACCAGATCCTCGGACTTACGCTTGCGATCTTTTTGACTGTTGTTGCCATTGTCCTTCTTAGTGTAAAATCAAGGTGTGTTTGACTCTTCTATTGTGATGAACAATTAGCATCTGAGGATATTGGTTTTGATATTTGGAGATTATTGGCGAAGCGGTTTTTGAGATGATTGAATTTTCAGACCGGACAGGCATGGCCGGTACCGAAGGTGTGTGTTCGGTCAGACCGGCCGATTCTGTGTCGGTTTTGGTTTCGGGTTGTTTTATTGGATATCCGTGGTTAATTTGTGTTTATGACTTCTAGAAGGATACTATGCGTATGTAATACTGTTGTGTGCTAACAATGAGTCAAATTTGGGATAGCTTGTGCTCGGATATGGTTTCCTTGTTTGATTCATGTGTAGGTAATCTTTATGTCTCGGGAGGGTATTGCCGGTGATGGATCGATAGTCAACTTGGAGATAAGGTGACGTCCGAACGGTCAGAGATCATGCGGGATACTTAGGCTGAAGATTAATGCACGTGGTTGGTGATGATTCCATATGGCATACGATAGAGATATTGTGTGCGTATGGGATGCGGAGTCGAATTTGGAAGGAGTCCAAATTTGGATAAATTGGAATATGTAAAGTTGGTTTCTTGTACGAGAAGGTTTCCTGGGTGGATTAAGACTTCTTGTATGAGTTTGGTTCATGGCTTTAGGCTGCCTACCTCATGTATAAAAAGAGAGGGAGGGTGTGGCCTCCCGATATCGGTTTTTGAGAGCTTTGAGTTGAAAGTTTAGTTAGGGTTTTGAGTTTAGCCGAGTTTTTCGTGAGGAGTGCTGTTGTTGCACTTTGTAAACACAGAGAGAAGTAATAAAGCTGTCATCTACTTTGAGAGATCTTCAATTTGTGTATGCACGGGTTTCGACGGTCTAACCGGCGAGACACTGGCAGTCAGACCGGCGCATCTCAGCGGTCAGACCGGCGGGTACGCGGCGGTCAAACCGGCGATACAGGGCGGTCAGACTTTCAGGTCATGGCAGTCAGACCTTCAGGACAGGGCAGTCGGACCGGTCAATCTACTTCGGTCAGACTGATCTATATCGAATTTGAGGGTAACTTTTAATTCCGCTAAAAGTTTTGGTTTTTGGGTACTACACCCATTCACCCCCCCTCTGGTTGGCTTAGTTCTTGTTCTTCGATCCTACAAGTGGTATTAGAGCCTCATTTTTCTTCTTTGGATTTTTACCGATCTAGTGTTTTAAGCCATGGCTAACAAGTTTTCAACTAACCCGCATATTTTCGATGGTTCGGATTTTGCTTATTGGTGTGACAAAATGCAATCTTACATTATGGCACAAGATTATGATGTTTGGCAAAAGGTTGCTCTTCCTTATGAGATTCCTGATCAAATTTCTACTGAAACTTTGAAAACTGAGTTTAATAATAATTGCAAAGCTCGTAATATTTTGTTGAGTGGAATTTCTCGTTTGGATTTTGATCGTGTGTCACATCTTAAAACCGATCATGAAATTTGGATTGCTTTGAAAAACTTTCATCAAGGAACTACTAATATTAACGAACTTCGTCGAGATCTTTTCAAAAAGGAATATATAAAATTTGAGATAAAACCTGAAGAAGCTTTGGATGGTTATCTTGGTAGATTTAATAAGATTTTGAGTGATCTTAGATCTGTTGATTGTTCTTATGATTTAAATTACACACAATCTGAGGTTTCTCGCCACTTTTTAAATGGTCTTGATATGTCTATTTAGGAGATGAAGGTTACATCTATTCAAGAGTCTGTTGATATGTCTACTTTGACGTTGGATTCACTTTACACAAAACTCAAAACTCATGAGATGAATATTCATTCACGCAAGATAGATTCTAAGTCTAGTGCTTTGGTTTCTCCCTCGACTTCTTTGAATGTTGGTGCTTCTTCGTCAAATTCTACCGCTCTTACGTTGATTAATGCCATGTCCGATGAGCAACTCGAACAGTTCGAGGAGGAGGACTTGGTTTTGGCTGCTAACAAGGTTTCTCGAGCTGTGAACAATGTTAAGAACAGGAAGCGAGAAGGTCCTATTCAGTGCTTTGAGTGTGGAGAGTTGAATCATATTAAGTTCAATTGTCCTAACCGCAAGAAGGTGAACAAGGAGAAGGAGGTCGACAAGAAGAATATCAAACAGGAGAAGAAGAAGAGTTGCATGCAAAGGCTAATTCGAGAACTCATTGAAGCTTGTGAGAGCGATGAATTAGACTCAGAAAAAAAGAGCAATGGGAAAGGTGAGCATGTTGTTGATTTAGCTTTTGTTGCTCGCAATACAAGTTCTGATGAAGATGAATCTGATAGTGATAGTGAAGAAAAGCTTAGTTATGATCAATTAGAACATGCTGCTTTCAAATTTGCGGAGAAACTTAAAACATGTTTTAATATGCTTGATGGGAAGGATCACATTATTGAGATTCTAAATGCTGAAATTGGTAGATTAAAATCTTCAATTCCTAATGATGATGATTGCAAATCTTGTGAAGTTTTATTTTCTGAAATTAATGCTTTACGACATGTTAATTCTGTTACTTGCTTGAAATTGGAATCTGAGGTTGAAAATACCAAAATGCTTGAGTCTTCTTTTGCTCTTGGATTTGCTTTGCATGCTCATGTTGTTGATGAGTTGATTTTGACAAAAAACGTTTTGAAAAAATATAAAATTGCTTTTTGTGCAAGTTCTTTGTTCAATGTTTTGAGTGCAAAAAGGGATAAACAACACAAGGATATTTTGATTTCGCAAGATTGCTCAAAGTGTTTTTTTGAATGAGATGAAACTGAAAGATGCTTTAGGACATGTTGAGTACATGGAAAACATTGTGAAAGGTGATGAGGTGCTTTCGTGTTCTAAGTGTCACAAGAACAAAGGTGTTTTGGTTGATTGTAAAAATTGTGTAAATTTGACAAAAAAAGTTTCTTATTTGAAAAGTTCTTTGGAAAGATTTTCTGATGGCAAAAAGAAACTTAATATGATTTTGGATCAATCAAAAGTGAGCACTTATAATCGTGGTATAGGTTTTGATACTAATGCCTATTTTACAAATCATCAACCTACTGTTTTGAGTGTAATTGAAAAAGGAAAAGTTGTAACAAAACCTGAACCAAAGAAAACAGTTTTTAAATCTGCTGGGATTTTGTCTTCTCGTTCGTTAACGGTTCAAGAAACAAAGTCTTTGATTGCGAAACCACCAATTTTAAAACTGTCTAATTCAAAAACTTCTTGTCGTGAGAAGTATACTTGTTCTTTTTGTGAAAAAGATGGATATTTGGTTGGTTTTTGTTTTAGACTTGCCCGTAAACAGAAAAATGAAAAAGAGATTGCTTTTGCGAAACAAAGATGGCAAAAATCGGGTTTTGGTTAAAGGAGCACGGTCCGACCACAGGTATTCGGCCCGGTCAGACCAGCTAGACAGCAGTGGTCAGACCGGTCTTGGGGTAATTTTGCACGTAATTCAAATTAGATTTTTGTGAAGCGACAAGGTAAGTTTTCAGGTAAGTCTGATTCTGATTTTGTTCGTACATATATACCTACTGGTTCAAATGGTTGTGTGACTCAGTGTTGAATTCCAAAATTTCTTATTTCTAACCCCAACATGGAGGTCTCGACATCATCTTGTTCGTAGGTATTTTGACGGCATACTCCCCATATGTGTTTAAAGTGGAGATGGTCATGTTTTTTTTAAGGTAGCATCAATTTACTTTTGGGTTGACATAATTTTTTTTGTTCTTAAAATCTTTGATTTCTTCTTGTTTTTTCTTTGTGGAGAGTTGAGAATCATTCATCCTTTTGGCATGGTTTGAGGAGGAGTTTTTTGTGCTCTTGGTTTTATCAAGCCACAATTGAAAGAAACAAATTGAAAGAGAGCTTGGTATTATGCATATAGTGTTTTTGTTCATGCTAGCAATACTTTGAAGGTTTATTTGTCTATTTTATAGCTTGTATGAATTTTAGTATTTTCATAAGGCTTAGATATTGCTTTTTAAGGGAGATGATGCATGACACTTAAATTTCATATTTGAATTAATGAACTATGCAATATTGATACTAATGCATAGGTTGGATTGTAAATGCTTATGTATATGCTTTATTGAATTGTTATTCCTCAAATAGCTTTAAAATTGCTCATGGTGCAAGAGAAAAAATTTGTGAAAAAAATGAATACTGAATCCTTGGAAATAGTCTTGACGACAAGGACATATTCGATATGAGAAAATAATGGGTGCCGAATCCTTGGAAACAGTCTTGATGACAAGAATGTACCCGGAATAATTACAAAAAGAGCAAAAATATGAAAAAAAGCTCTGAAAATTCTCTTCATTGTTTTGAGTTAAAGTTAATTTAGGAAAGAATAATGATTGCAATAGGTCTATATGTTTGGATTTATTTTTCAATCTATGTGTTTGTAAAGATGTTGCATTATAAATCTGTTGAATACATGAATCTTGATTGCTTTATTGACCTTAATTGTAAAATTTTTAGTTTATGTTTATACTCTAGTTTATGCTTGCTATATCATTGATGGATTTATCTTCTTTTTATCGTGATACATGACATGAATTACTACATGTAAGTTATTAAGCTCTTGAATATTTAATGACCATAATTCCTATACTTGATGAAATCATTGTCAAAAGGAGGAGAAGAGTTACAAATGATGCAATGCAAGTGTTTTTCTGTTTTTTCTTTGTTTTTCTTACAAATGATGCAATGCAAGTGTTTTTTCTATTTTTCTTTCTTTGTTTTTCTTTCAAAGGAGGAGAAATTTTTTTTCGTTTTTTATTTTTCCTAACTCCAAAACAAACATTTTTGATGGGGTTTGCCAATGTGTTCATCAAGGGGGAGATTGTAAAATCAATGTGTGTTTGATTCTTCTATTGTGATGAACAATTGGCATCTGAGGATATTGGTTTTGATATTTGGAGATTATTGGCGAAGCGGTTTTTGAGATGATTGAATTTTCAGACGATGAATAGTGGGTCCGGTCAGACCGGGCAGGCATGGCCGGTCAGACCGGAGTTGTGTGTGCGGTCAGACCAGCCAGCTTGCGGTCTAACCGACCGATTCTGTGTCGGTTTCGGCTTCGGGTTGTTTTATTGGATATCCGTGGTTAAGTTGTGTTTAAGACTTCTAGAAGGATACTATGCTTTGGTTCGTGGCTTTAGGCTGCCTACCTCATGTATAAATAGAGAGGGAGGGTATGGCCTCCCGGTATCGGTTTTTGAGAGCTTTGAGTTGAAAGTTTAGTTAGGGTTTCAAGTTTAGCCGAGTTTTTCGTGAGGAGTGCTGTTGTTGCACTTTGTAAACACAGAGAGAAGTAATAAAGTTGTCATCTACTTTGAGAGATCTTCAATTTGTGTTTGCACGGGTTTCGGCGGTCTAACCGGCGAGACACCGGTGGTCAGACCGGGGCATCTCAGCGGCCAGACCGGCGGGTACGTGGCGGTCAAACCGGCGATACAGGGCGGTCAAACCGGGTATACAGGGCGGTCAGACTTTTAGGTCAGGGCGGTCAGACCTTCAGGACGGGGCGGTCGGACCAGTCAATCTACTTCGGTCAGACCAATCTACATCGAATTTGAGGGTATCTTTTAATTCCACTAAAAGTTTTGGTTTTTGGGTACTACAACCATTCACCCCCCCTCTGGTTGGCTTAGTTCTCGTTCTTCAATCCTACACTTAGGACGCCAGCTGCTTCCGGATGGCTTGTCGTCCTTGTCGTGTCTGTCTTGTCGTGAGGCCTTGATTGCATCGTCGGATTTGGCGTAGGAGTTTGCTGTCTCGAACATTTGCTTGACCGTCTTTGGTGGCTTGCGCCCAAATTTGCCGATCAGCAACTCGTCGCGGACGCCTTTCTGAAACGCAGCTATAATGACATCGTCGGTGATGTTGGGGATCTTGTTCCGCTTTTCCGAAAGCGCCGGATGTAGTCCTTCAGTGACTCATCTGGTTTCTGGATGACGTTGTAGAGATCGAAGTGGGTCCTGGGCCTTTCGAAAGTACATGGAAGTTGGCGATGAAGTGGTCCCGAAGCTCGCTCCACGAGTCAATCGAGCCTGTTGGCAAACTCGTGAGCCAGTTCCTGGCTGAGTCGGCGAGAGCAACGGGCAGGTAGTTTGCCATGGCCTTGCTGTCTCCTCCTGCTGCGTGGATGACGAGGGAGTACATGGTCAGCCACGACTCGGGGTCGGTCTTGCCATCGTACTTGTCGATCCCAGTGGGCTTGAAACCACTCCGCCAATCCACTCGACGCAAGTCCCGAGTGAACGCGGGCACTCCATCGTCGTAGTTGTCGGGCGATCTCCTTCGGTCTTCATAAGAGCGTCGGTCACGCTCCCGATGGCACCGGTCAAGGACCTCCCTCAAGTTACTCGGCGGGGGCCTTCGGGAGCTGCTTGGATGGTTGGAGTTGTTGCTGCGATGAATCCGATCGTGGACGGGTGGTCGACCATGACCTCTCTCATGAGAGTCGGCCGATTATTCTTGATGCTTCCATGCTGCCTGGGGAGGGTCCTTGGACTTGACGGGTGTCTTGCTCTGCTCTGGCCTCTTGTAGTCTTTGGATCATAGTGGTGGTAGGCTGCTTTTTTCAGGTGTTTCGACGATGGACTCAGTAGGTCTCCGTGCGGAGCTAGAGGGAGGGCCGTTGGCTGTAGCCACCATGATGGTCTTGATCTTGTCTAAAAGTGGTGTTACCGCAGCGGGTGCCGCTTCGATGATGGTGTTGATGAGGGTGAGGGCAGCTACGGTGTTTTGTTGAGGCGTTTGGAAGATATTGGCGTTATCGACTCGTGTCTGCAATATGGCTTCGCGGGCAGAGCGCCCATTCATTCTCAGGTCTCGTTTCCTCTTGTCAGCTTCTTTCTTCTTGAGCTTCTCCTCCTTGCGCTTGTTCTCCTTCTCCAGACGCTTGCGTTCTTGCTCAAGCTTGGCTTGTTCCTCCTCCACAATCCTCCGGGCCATGGCCGAGTCGATCTCAGCAACTTCGGCCACGAGGATGTCGAGGAGCGCCGGATCGTAGTAATATTTATCTAAGTCGGAGCTGTTGATGTCGTCCGTGGAGATGTCGTAGAGGTCGTCGAAGTCGGTGGAGCTGAGGTGTTCGTCGAGGTCCGTAGACGAGTATGACCCGAGTCGTTCGAGTATGACAGCGATTTCTCTTGCGCCCGTATTGCAGCATGAAGATGATGAAGAAGATTCTCCCAAGTGGATCGAATCCAACTCGGAAGACAGAAGGTTGTGGTAGATCTCAGCATCATCCGGTAACCCGAACGGCGCCAAGGGGTTTCCCCCTCCCGACTGTTCCAAATCTGAGTCAAGGAGAGAGAGCTTGCCGAATTTGTCGGCGGCGAAGTTGAGGCTGCCGAAGCGAAACGCCTGCTCCGGAGGGAAAGCGAAGTCATCGATGCCTGATGAAGATCCCATCGCGCTTGTCGGCGTGATGAAGAAGAAAACTTCACGCAGTGCCCCTACCTGGTGCGCCAACTGTTGAAACTTGGTTTCGGCAATAAGAAATTGAGGGTAGCAGTCAAGTGCCAAACACGATGGGTTAGTATGCAAAGAGATTTAGATAGGTTCAGGCCCTTTCTAACGAGAGGTAATACCCTACTCCTGTTTCGGGGATTCGATCCGCCGAGTGGTTTATTGATCTCTTGATCTCTTTCAATATGTGCTCTCGTGAGTTTGTGTATTCGTGTGTATTTTTCTTATGCCCCTCAAGGGATGTCCAACCCTCCTTATATAGTCCCGGAGGGTAGGTTTACAAGTCGAAGACCCTATCATACTCTATGTCGGACTCCTCAACCTTACCAACTATGGACTATGAGTCGTTACCTTATTACAATGGTAACGTAACACCCAAGTCATAAGCCGATTTACATAATCATGAGTCATAACCTATCCCGTATGGTAAGTCGGATAAACTAGCCATGAAGATATCCGGCACCCATAATCTCCAGACATAGGCCATCGACGATGATGGGATGTTGACTGGACAGGATGCCAAACTCGCAGCAAACGAAGAACGGGCACTGGTCATCTCATCGGTGTGCATGTGATTCCCTGAGCCGACAAGGCGAAAGAGGGGGAGAGGGTGGGAGCACTACTACAAAAACCCTCATAGGTATCGACCTCGTAGGTGCCGGTTCATTTAAAACCGATACCTTTAAACAATATATGTATCGGTTCTAAGAAAAAACCGGCACCAATACTATAGGTGTCGGTTTTTTTAATAGAACCGACACCTATATTTATATTATAGGTGTCGGTTCTATTAAAAAACCGGCACCTATACTATAGGTGCCGGTTTTTTAATAGAACCGACACCTATAATATAAATATAGGTGTCGGTTCTATTAAAAAACCGACACCTATAATAAATTAAAAGTGTCGGTTTTTTAAAAAACCGACACCTTTACAAACCGAGCCGTGAACCAAGCGGATAAGTCGTCGAGCGCTATCCAGTATCCACGCCATCGTTCTTATCCACACCACCACACATCCTTCTCTCTCTCTTTCTTTCTTCTCTCTTTCTTCTCCTCTTCTCCTCCGATCCCCTCAGCTCTCTCGAGCGTCGGCGGCGGCCCGGCGGTGCAGGCGGCGCCATCCGGCCTGGAGTGGCGAGAGGGACGGCGGCGGCGGCGCCTCCCCTCCACCAGATCTGGCCGGGAGTGGCGGCCTGGCAGGGGGAGAGGCGGCGGCGGCGGCGGCGGCGGGCGGGCTACCAGGGTGGCGGCGGACGGGCCCGGCGAGAGGGGACTCGGCGACGGCGACGGCTCATGTATTCTTGTGTGCTCATGTGTTCTTGTGTATGACTCATTGACTTGTGTGTTCATCTCATGTTCCCGATGTGTTCTTGATGTTCATGTTTCATGTGAAATCGCTCGATCTATCGGCTCGAATGTTCTAGCTTGAATGTGGGTTGGCGGCGGTAATGTGAGACTGATGACCACGGCATTCTCGTCGTCTGTTCCGCCGGGGAGCAATCCTTGTTGTTGATTGTTTGATGAACATTTGATCCATGAACTGATTGTTGATTGATTTCTTTTTTGTTTGGATTTATTTCGGGTGCTGTGAAGCATCCAAGCCATATTTTTTTTTTTGCAAATCGTATGTCTCAAAGGTGCCGGTTCCTAAACCGGCACCTTTGAGGTTTTCCAATTAGTGCCGCCAACGAGGTGCCGGTTGGAAAAACCGGCACCTAAGAGGGTTTCCCAACCGGCACCAAAGGCCCTTTCTGTGGTAGTGGAGGTATGTGAGCATGCAACATAGTATGAAAAACTAGATCGGGGGCGACAGTTTTACACGAAAAAATTAAAACCGGTCTTCTAACTGAGTCGGTTTGCTACAAAGATCACCCATGTAGCATGATTGATGTGAACTGTATGGACCGGATGGTTTTGGAGAAAAACCGATGAGTTGGGCTAACGTGAACTTGAGGTTCGGCGAACAGATGGGCCAGCCAAGAAAGGCCCACTTCACTTGTCGAGGCCTAACTAAGTTCTATACCCACAAATGAAGAAAAAAATAAAGTAAAGCAAGAAAGGGGGCGTAGGGACTTTAATTTACCATCTGGCTAACTTAAACGAAGAAATATGTACAAATAAAAAGTGTTCCTATTTAACAATTAGACAGGCAATACGAGCAGTCCAACTGCTGAGCCTATGAACCGAGAGCTTAAGTAGTTCACACTGGTGGAGAAGAGATTTTTAATCCCTATTCGTAACACCCTCTAGTCCCGGTTATGTAACCGGGACCACGAATCCGGGACTAAATATGCCTATCTTTAGTCCCGGGTGAAATAACCGGGACTAAGAAACCATCTTTAGTCCCGGTTGGTAACACCAACCGAGACTAGTTACCAACCGGGACTAAATATGGAAGCGCCACGTGTCTGCCGTAACCATCTTTAGTCAGTTGCTTGTTTATATATTATGCATATATATCCTCTTGTTGGTTCAGTCGTTCAGACATGAATCCACACGGGCCATTCATATGCAACCTATACAGAAATTTAATTCAGCATCAATTCACTGAAACAACAATTCTCATTAATTTACTGAAAGAGCCATCTTCATCCACTGAAATTGGTTGGGGGATCGAAGTGGTAGTAAGCAGGAGACTGGCCAAGGTCGTTGCCAGAAGTTGGGCCGTAGGCGACGAGTGAGCAAATCAGCGGGAGAGCAGCTGCATACATGCAGATGACGAAGGACGTGGCAGAGCCAGTGCCAGGAGGCTACCGGTGATGAGGCGCGGTAGGCATCGGCGAATGTCGATCTGCCGCAGCGATGTACGGCGGTGGCAATGGCTGACACGGCACGCAGGCGACAACTGACGGGGCACCTCCATTGGGCTGAGGCCGCCTGGAGAAGGGGATGGCCGAACCAAGAAGGCCGCCACCTGCAGGCTGAGGACAAGATGTTGGGGACGACTAGCGGCTGGCGAATGGATGACTCGATGCCCATTAAGACATTGAGCTTCTCATATGGAGTGGAGGCAAGATCGTCAACTCGTGTCTGCAATTCAGCAATCTCGGTCAAGGAAAATGGAAGGGAGGAACGGAAAGGCTGCTTAATGGAACGGAAGGAGATTTTGGATGCTAGCCCATGCGTTGCAACGGGTAAAACTAAAATACCATTAGCACTATACAATTATAGATTTATTTTTAACAATACTAGCAAAAATGTCTTTGCGTTGCGACATGTGAAAATAATTTTCACGACTGATAAAAACTCTATCAATTTAAACGACAAATTAAAACAATACAAACAAAAACAATGACAAAACAAAGTAGAAATCATATAACAATGAACCCAGTTGCACTCGTTTCATGTGTCATCACATAAAAAATCTTTTTTTAGATCTTTTCATAGCCTCACTAATCAATCGTGTGGCTATTTCGTAAGTTGACACATGTGTATTTTACTATACCTTATCGATCAAAGATTAAAATTTTGATTATTCAGTTAATAAAAGTTTTTTAACTGTAAATGGAAAGCATTTGCAAAGTAAAAAACTTAATGCATACATACCTTACACGTTGATAATTTCAACAAGGAAATATTTATGAAGAGAGAAATCTAAAAGAGAGAAAAAAGAAAAAATGAGAAGGGACTACCTATATATTTATGGTGCCACAAATTTTACCAGAAACAGTAAAATGTAAATTACATACATTTGTACTGTCACTACAATATAATTACATTGTAATTTTTGAAAATGCACTAAATTTTAAAAATTACATTACAATTTTAATAGTTATATTGTAATTATGCTAATATTCACTGTATATGAGATGTCGGGCTAAGAATTATTAATTACAGACGTTGATAATCAAAATAGCGTTAACTAAGAAGAAAAAAGGGAAAAGAGCAAGAAGCGGAGTGATACAGTTGTCTGTGATGGTGATATACGGACGTACGGATGCAAAGCCATCAGATGGTTTTGGTCCTAGATCTGACTGAAATCAGTTGCAAATTACGGCGACAGATTTTTACCAATATCGAAAGAGAAAAAGAGAAGAAAAGAGAGGAGATTGGAAGGAGATGAGGAGGATCAGGATGATCGGGAGAAACGAAAAGGAGAAAAAAAAAGAGAAAAAAAAGACATTGATCGGGGAAATGGCGCCCACGGCTTCGAGTGAAGGCGCGCGAGATGGGGTGACAGGATTGTGTGGCCCGATTGGGTTGGACTGAGTTAGAAAGGGAAGGGGAAGGGGGAGGGGTTGGGTTGAGAGGGGGTGTATAATAGTTATTTTGAACTCATGTCGAATTGGATACGAGCAACATACAACCAACTCAAAAATCAACTCAAACACGAATAATGTACCAAAATTTCAACGAAAACATCTTTATTTTTTATAATAAGTAGAGATGAGCCCATAAAAATACTTTTTTTTCATATTGACCTGTATTTCATAAAGAATACCGGAAACCATTGGCCGAAAATATGCTAGATATCAGATCACATGCTGAAGAAAAGAGCAATAAGTTCAGTAACGGCCTCATCCTTCACCTAGCTAATTTCCTTTCTCTTCACTTGTCTGCACTGAAACAGTAGAACGTATGTGTACCATTCGAAAAGAAAATCTTAAAACTCTACATAATGTACGATGGTGAGGAACTGAGGATGGATTTGGATTTGTTACATTTAAACCTGAGGATTTTGTTTCCTTAATGGCTCGGATCATAAAAATTGAACGTACCATAATAATTACTAATAGACTATGACGATTCCTCTGCGGCTCGTCGTATGCGAAGCCAGGAGGATCATATCCATGCCAAATCGCTTCTGCCCCTATGAAACCATAGACAGATTGATGAATCACAACCCATTTCCAGAACAGACCTATTGCGGAGTAGGCAACCCAAAGCTAAAAAAGCACAGGCCGCTTCACTTTGAGCTCCGCAACGACGGGCATGACGTCCTCCACCGTCGCCAGCTTTGTCCCTTGCAGCGACCCACTGGCCACCGACCGATCAACACAATCCAAAAACACAGGATATACAACAAAGAGGAGCCTTACTGAACAGGAGAGGGCTGGTACGGCGGAAGGCGCTGACGGTGGTGGTGACCATGGACAGCGGCACAGGGCTCCGCGTCTGTGGCAGCTGCAGCGGAGTTGGTGCTGCGCATGGCCGGGGCTAGGGTTTGGAGGCGGCACCCAAAGGTGGCACGGTGATGTGCACTCAGATCGTGTAGCCCTCGGCCAAGGGAATGCGGAAATCGTGGAGGTTTGAAGGGGAGTGGAGATCGGAGAGATGATGCGCGAAGCGAAGACAGAGGCGGTGCAGATAGGAGGCGGACAACGGCGATGACATAGACGAGAGGCGGACGGGAACACAGGACGGCAGCGGCACAGAGGTGAGGTAGGCGATGCTGACGCTTGCATGGAAGCAGATGATGGGACAGTACGGAGGGGACATGGAAGAGGACAAGTGGACCGGGCCTTAATCGAGGTGTCGAAAGGATAAGGTTGATACGATGGCCTAGATCAAAGAAGCTAATCAGATGGCTAGGATCAAGTGAGGTACTGTTTTACTGTAGCAACAGGAGGAGGCCACGTAGCAACTGAAAAAACAATACTAGGTTTTATATGATATGGTATGGCTATGTCTACGTGATGATGCTATATTTGCCACTACAGTACTACTCTCACCTTTTTTCTTTTACTTTTACTTGAACGCTCACCTTCTATTTGCCAGTATAGTACAAAGGCAGAGTATCCTTTATGAAGATCAAGATCAAGGCTCTTAGGACAAAATTATCTTCAAGGTGAGATATAAATAGGCATTTCATAGCGTCGAAAGTTCCCTTTTGATTTTATAGCACTGAGGTTCACTTTATTCTCTATTTATACACTGTTGGGGAAAGACACAGTAGTCTTCGTTAGGATGGCAATTATGCCCGATAGCCCGTTTACTGGTGGGTAAAAACCCTAATAGGGTCAGGCATGTTCCTCATGTTACGCCCGTGGTCATAGTGACAGGTTATATCTTATGCCCGATGGGTAAACAGGCATGGGCATGGGTATTGACTACCAATGCCCACTTCGCCCGTTTAACAGTGTAATTAACTGACATGTGGGTCCATCTTTGTTGAAGCATATATTTTTTCATCCGTTGGTTGAATGCATGATGTGAGAATCCTCAGTTCTTATCTACTCCAGCCAGCGACCCCACCTAGCACCTTAGCAGAAGCAGAGTCATCGTCGCTTGCCGTGACTTCCCCGGCGCCCAGCCCTCTAGGCTCCATCACCGCATCTCGAATCCATGCTCCCAGCCTAGCCTCCCGAGTCCTGACAGCTTCCGCTCCCTTCTCCCCTCTCCTCTTTCCTCTCTCTCACCCCGCAACACATCGGGCAAGTCGGAGGCAGATGCAGCGATGGCGGCGAGCAGCGCACCGACCAGGAGCGAGGCTACGATGGCTGTTCAGCACACGAGCCTGCTCCCAACGATGATTCTCACTATCATACTATTATTTCTTGTTTATTTTCTTAGATCTAGATTGGTGTTTTGAAGTTCCCAAATTTTTATGCCAGATTTGAATTGTTTGCTGATTTTCCTTGCATATGTTTGCCGTTAATCGGGCTACTCCTGTATAGCATCAACGCATTAGTCATGGATTATTGGCTGATTGTTGCACTTGTGTACCTACTTTGATAGAGTCCCGGACGATTCGTTTGTTTGGTTGTTTCTTGCGCCAATCTTACGGCTCTTATGCTTTGCAACCTGGCGGGCATACGGGCAAGCCCGTGGGCACGAGGCACCCGCGGGTGACGAACGTAGGCAGCCATCCTCACCGGAAAAAAATTGGGTACGGATGGTGCGTACGCGGCACCGTAGGGACGCCTAGTGAAACGGCGACACGTGGACCTCGGCCTCCCGTACTCAGGAAGTCACAATACGAAGCCACGGCTTGTCACGATAGGATTCCTTTGGCTCGCAGTCACCTGGCGTCGGCTCACAGTCACGGGCTTCGCGGCAGCTTGACAGCTGATCGTAGATGGGAAAAAGGCCGCAGTCACATCAAGCCAACACAGCCGCCGCCACTCCACCGTGGCTTTCGTGACCAAATAAATTGAATCGAAGAGAAGAGAGAGGCGAAGGCAAGCAAATTTGCAATTGGCATCCAGACCCGTAGGTCATCGATTACATTAGTCGGCGCCAATGGAGGTAAACGCTGCCTTCGACGGTGTTGCTGTTGTTCCTGATGCTGATGACCCTGCAGCAAAAGCGAATTCGTCAGATAATAATTATAATGATACACTGTAGGTACAAATAGATCCTTATTCAGGTACTATATTTTTCCAATGGTATAGTTCTTAGAATGACTAAATATATGTTTTTGTTCAGGAGAACATGAAGGCAATTATTAGTTCTGTTGCCACAGAATCGTGTTCTAAATTACCTGAACCAATGGCATAAAAAGAAGATAAGGTAGGTGATGTCAGTTCATTTATTAGGCATGTAAAAAATATATTATGAATTAATGGTTACGTAACTTTAATTGTCACTATTTTACAATAGGTGGTTGATAAAATTGAAGAAACTTTGATCATTCCTGAAGTTGGTATGGCTTTCGATTCAGAGGATGAAGCTTACGAGATGTACAATACCTATGCCGGTAAGGCTGGGTTCAGTATTAGAAAAAGCCATACAAAACGCTGAGAAGATAAAACTATATCTCAGAAATATATAGTTTGCAGCAACAAAGGACATCGACGAAACAAGTTATTAGAAAAAGACATTACAAGGACAGGTTGTGAAGACCGTGTTCAGTTCAGTGTTAGCAAAGAGGGAATTTGGAAAGTGCAGAAGGTTGTACTAGATCACAATCATTATCTTGCTAGTCCAAATAAGTTGCACAAGCTGAATTCCCAACGGTGTGTCATAAAAGCAGACAGGATGCTAATTGCTCAGATAAGGGAAGCCGGGATAAAGCCAGCCCAGGTGTATGAGTTCATGAAGGAGTTTTATGGAGGAGCTGACAAAGTGCCATTATCATGGATGGACTGCAATAATGCAATTGGTCGTGAGCGTAAGAAGTACTTAGAATCTAATGATGCACAAACATTGTTGGAATATTTGAAGAATAAGCAAATAGAGGATCCTACATTTTTTTGTGCTGTCGAAATAGATGAGGAAGATGGTCGGATATCTAATTTCTTTTGGGCAGATGGTCAGTCTATCATGGATTATGCATGCTTTGGTGACGCTGTGTCATTTGACACAACGTTTCAGACAAATAAGTTTGAAATGCCTTTTGCTCCAATCCTTGGAACCAACCATCACAAGCAAACAATAATTTTTGAGGCTGCACTAATATTTAATGAGACTATTGAATCATTTGTTTGGCTATTTGAAACCTTCCTAAAAGCAATGTCCAGCAAGCATCCAAGCACCATTTTTACCGATCAAGATGCAGCCATGGCAGGAGCAATTGCTTATGTATTTTGAAACACAAGCCATCGTCTTTGTTTGTTTCACATATATGTTAATGCTGCTAAACATTTGGGGCATGTAATTCACAAGTATCCTGATAAGTTTCTACCAGATTTTAAGAGATGTGTCTATGAAGACAGATCAGAAGCTATGTTCATCCAAAAGTGGAATGAATTATTGTCTCAGTATAAGCTTGAGGACAACAAATGGATGAAAAACTTATATGAATTGATGAAAAAGTGGGCTGCTGTCTACCGCGACTCTTTTACCGCTGACATGAACTCAACTCAAAGGAGTGAAGGTATGAATAATGTATTCAAGAAAAGATTTCGTAGGAGACTTGGGCTTTCAGAACTCCTTGCAGAATGTGATAAGGTTTCTGCCAGTCTTCGTGAAAATGAGTTAGATGCAGATTTTAATTCACGTCGCAAGAGCCCTGTTACTTACATCCCAAATTTACCCATGTTGAAGACTGCAGCTAAATCATATACTAGAAGGATGTATACCGAGTTTGAGGATGAGTTTAAAGAACAATTTTCATTCTCTTGGAAATTGTTACAAACTGATGAGTCAATCTTAACATATGAGGTTACACATATGCACTCTACTCATGGAGCAATGGTTCAATTTAGCGTTGTCGATAGGACCATTAAATGTTCCTGCAGGAAGTTTGAATCTATAGGTATGTACTCACATTTATCAATTACCATAAAAATATAATATAATATGAATAGATGTATTTATCTTGCAGGTATATTGTGCAAGCACGCTCTAAAAGTCTTAAATGCAAATAATATTTTTAATTTACCACCGCAATACATAATGGAAAGATGGACAAAATATGCAAAAAGAGGATTCTATGTTGACAAACAAGAAAGTGGGAGGGAAAATAACAAAATGTGGGCTGCACGTATCTCTCGAATGGCGACATCCCTAGCATTGAAGTGTTCAGTGTCAAAAGAACTTCTTCATGATTTGGAGAAAGGGATGCAAAAATTGGATTTGGAGGTAGATGTTTCTCTGAGCAAGATGAAAGAGAAATCCGATGATGAGGTTCCCCTAGTAATTGTAAGTCATCAGTTGGACTCAAGTAATTGTAAGTTATCAGTTGGACTCAATATTCCTTTTTCGTATTTTATTTACTTCCAATAATTTTTTATGAACAATTTCATATCTATGACATATGAGTTTGATGCTGGTGGTAGCGATGGGACCATGCCTTCCCTACTATTCCAAGATGGATATGCTCCTACCACAATGCCAGACATTACAAATTCTCTGCTTGAGCAATCTTCTACCATATCTGCACCTTACATCCAAGGAGGATTTACAGATCTTTTACTGGGAGTTCAGCAAGATGCTGCAACTTCCTCGTCTGCTAGAAAGTTATATTTCAATGAAAATATGTAAATTTGTTTTGCACTTTGCAGTACTCTTATTAACTTGAGTTGGATACTGCTACGGTGACCTGTGTTGTTAATCTCCTTTAGTGAGGACATCCAGAAGATAATGTGTCTCAATCTGTGTTTATACATATATGCCAGGATTCAATAACACTGTAAATCATCTAGATGCAGTAGAACAAAAACTTGAACACTGCAAATCGATTATATATATATTTTTGTAACACATCCATGACAGTACAAAGTTCAAAGGCCCTCAAAATGCCATATTTATTTCAGATCGAAAAAAAACATCTCTGCATATTACAACATCTGTGCTACTGCTGGCTACAAAGCAAGTTCAAAAAAAAAACAAGAAAAGTTGCACAGATTCTTTCTTCAAAGCAACCGTGCTACTAACTCCTACAAAACAAGCCAACAAAAGGAAATGACAAGTTCCACAGGTTGCTTCTTCAAAGGAACCTATCATCCTGAAATGCAATCCATCATCCACTCTGCAGACACCACAGGGATATGATTCAAATGCACAGCGACATCGATCGGTGATCACAGCTACAACCTTTTCCCTTGATTTCTAATCAGAGCTTGAGTATAGGCACTTCTCTTTTCTTCAACCTGAGTACCTGCATATTTTAGGGGGAAATAAAATGTCAGATGAGTTACTACCTAAATTGATAATATTCTAGTTAATAACCATATCAATGTTGTAGATTAATTAAAGCTCAACAGGACCAAAGACTGTAATCCAATCTAGCTGATTCAAAGACCGCATTCTATCACTGAAGTACTGCTTAGCCTTTTCATTAAGTTAATCAGCTGGCAAGGGCCAGATCGAACCTGTACAGGATACGAAGGAAGAACCTGTAAGCACAGGTGGTAGCCGTAGTTCATCGTAGTGATGCCATTGGGTGGAAATTACCTCCACCAATGAAATAACCTACTGCCGCTAGCGTATCAGATTCTCGCTTGCTGAGTCTGTGTGAACCTTTTCAAATTTTATTCGCTCAGAGAGCAAGCACTAGCACGAAGAAGATACAGGCTGTAGAGTTGGACAGAGAGATTACCAGAGTTGCTAGAGCTAGGCGGAGAGGATAGCGCTGGCGGTGGTGGTGGATCTGAAGTCCAGGTGAGCAGATCGGCGCGACGGTGTCGGTGCCTCACACATCAAGGGCGGCCACGGCGGCGGCGGCGGCCACGGTGACGGCGGCGCCAGCGCCGGCTGCAACGGCAGCGACGGACGAATCAGGTGAGCTCGTGGAGCAGCATCCGTGGTGGTCGAATCGCGGATGAGTCTGGCCAGCGGCAGCAACGGAAGATGAGCGGGCTGGCGTGTGCGCAGGAGCCGATGTTGGCAGCGAGCTGAGTTACGAGCCTTGCGCAACGAGCCCAGGAGCGAGGGGAGATGTTGCGAGCCGACCCAGACACTGGCGTGGGACACGCGTCGTCCGTGGACGCAAGGTCCGCACGGTGCCGCGTACGCACCATCCGTACCCAATTTTTTTCCTCCTCATCCGTCATGTAGTGACGGGCATGTCCACAGGCAAAAATTTACTCATGGGCATGGACATGGGTATGCGTTACTCGTGCCCACCGCACCCAATTTGTCATCCTAGTCTGGTTGACAACCCATTTTAATTCTAGTTGTGCAACCGGGACACACAATCCACAATTAAAAATAGGTATTTTTAGTCTCGATTATTTTAATCGAGACTAAAAATTATCTTTAGTTCCTTACCAACCAGTACTTACGATGATTTTTTGTTTTTTCAGTGTTTTTTTGCTTGCTACTTTTATATATATGCATATATATGTATAAATATATATATATATATATATATATATATATATATATATATATATGCATGTATATATAGATCCAAATACATATATATATATAAGTACATAATATATATATATAAAAGTAAATACATAAACACATATGATTAATATATATTTGTATATAACATCACGTATATATAATTTCTGGTATATATTACTTATGTACAATGGGAATTAAATATATTTTCATATATGTACAATTGTTGTTAATTTTTAATGTTTTATCATATATTGCAAACGCTAAGAGAAAGGTTCAGGTCGAGGAATAGGTTGTCCATTGTCGTAGAGTTTTCTCGTCGAATTAACAATCTCATTCATAATAAATCCCATCAGTTTTTCTTGAACATCCATCATGTAATCTGTCATGAGGAGTTGATCCTTCGTAGAAATAATCTGTCATTTTGAAAAAAAGAGATATAAATATATTAAATCAATAAGAAGAGTGTAAATAATGTATGAATGATGTTTACGTACATCTATATCCTTATCAGTGTTGATGTTGTGTGTTATGTTGTGAATAAAGTTACAAACATAATAGTCGCAGAAGTTGTTCTCCTGTTCCTGTCATAAATACTAAGGGAGAAACGAACTTATGAAATATATATTTCTATTATCGAATAAATGAGATATATAATTTTGGACCAAATACGTACCGAAAAATCCATCCTCACTTCCGGTTCTTCTTTGAATACCCTATGGACGGTCGTACGAAACCGTGCCCATGCCCTGCAGTTGCAAACTATGATTAATGATGCTTTGATCCACATAGTAGTGATAGCGGCAATCATATTGACAATGGAATGGATGACATTACCTGTTAATCATGTCAAAAATCATGGTGAAAGTTTTCTTTGGTTTCCGCGTAGAGTCCAGGACATGGATCTTGCTTACAGAAGTGTCTATGACAAAAAGGACCAGTGAAATCTGTAAATTGCGTGAGATGATATACATATCATTGTATGAATATGAGAAGGAAATTGGCCACTTTGTGTTGTAAGGCAAGAGTATGAAGGACTTATAATGTTCCTATACTAGGAATTCGTAAAGGTTATCCTCTATTTCATCTGCAAAGTCCTGTATAATCGTCTCGTTAATTATGTAGGGGTCCATGAAAACCAACCCTGAAATCTTTCTGCCTACAGCATAGTTGAATCTTCATTCTACAATGCAAAAAAAAGATGTGAGGTATTCACACACGGTAAATATTCGATGTTACATACAACGAGCTAAGGAACAAAATAAAATTAAACGACACTTATAAAACCCAACAACTGAGAAGAGAGATGTTAAGGGCATCTTGTTGCTATATGTCGTAAACATCCTTGAAGTTGATCCACAATTGTACAGCCCATTAAAGTAATCCGCGTCTTTAATCCTCGCAGCGAACATGACCCTACCATTAGCTGATTATTCCATGTACCATTTATGGAATCGGTACATCTGTGTAGATAGATTCTTGACCATCTCTGGCTTAACATGTGGTTCGCCGAGGGTAAATTTGTATTTTAGATCATTTGCGGACGCCTTCTTGATAGGGGCATTCCCTAGCAATTGCTCCCTGGTAAGATTTGTGTTTGCCATAAATTGTTGTATATTGAGTTCATGTTCAGATGGCATCAACTCAACGGCTTGTTTTGCTTGGTTTCCGAGCTAAGAGACATCTTTTGACTTTCTTTTAGTCTTTTGAAAAGACTTGCATATTGAGCTGTCGTAGTCCGATATCATGCTCACTTTCGGCGGTTCGCTCATCTTCTGAAAAAATGCCATGGTTGTTGGGTCTACTAGAACCTTCTTCTATGGACTTCGCGGCTTGAAGTGAGCCTTGACCTATCTGGCTACTTTCGACTCATTCTCCGAATCAGTCATATCATACGATCTTTTCTTTGGAGCTAATTTCTTTGGCTCGTCAAATGTATGCTTCTTCATTTGTTTATACTTTGACGGCCTGGGAGGAGCTGGGCGGGCCGGTTGTTGTCTTGGTGCATCTGGTCACGACAGAGATGGAGGAGACGGTGGAGACTAAGGTTGCGGAGGAGATGCAGGAGATGGTGGAGACCGAGGATCAGGCTGCGGCAGTGGAGATGTAGCAACCGACGCCGCTGCTCGCTCGGGAAGCACGATGTAGCGCTTGCTCCATATTATGATGGCGTGGGATGTTTCTCCTAGTTTCGTCTCCCCATCTACTCTGAGGATGTCCAGGTCGAGATACTCAAAGCCTGAGTAGACCTGCTCCACCTCGACCTTCAAGTAACCAGGTGGCATCGGCCTATAGTGGTACCTCTGGTCTTACTCCACTTGTATTTCCATGCCATACGCCACCTTCACGAGAAACGAGGTTAATTAGTGTATATGCACGACTTTCCACAGGGCACAAAACAAGATGTGCAAACCTCGAGCATACCTTAATTGATAGGTTCTTGAAGGAAATATGCAACTCACATGGTGTCCGTTCCGTGAGTTCATCCACAGGGTACCGTGGTTCGTCGACAGGTGGCGCTGTTGCAGCTTCATTGGTCTAATCTCCTACTTGCCTTGTAGAAGCATAGCTGCTTCGATTGCCTGAGGGGCTAACCATGACGTGAGGAACAGACGGCTGGGTCTGCTGGCTCCGCTCGCTTAAGCGTATATCCACATGTCTTGCCACCTCCTCTTGCAATCTTTGGTCGTAGTTCGCGATCTTCATTTCTAGATCAAGAAACTTCGCATCCTGATCTCTCTTGCTTCTCATGCGACTACGGTACTGTTAACGACGGATTTTGGTAATCGACTTGGAAGTGAAAGAGGAAACCGAAGCAGAGAAGAAGGATTGAGTTGGAGTCGGACCAGGCTTCGTATCGGGCTCGGTAACCGTATCGGACTGGGGAGGTGCTGCCAGAAAGGACGTATCGGCCGATACGGATTCGATGTGATTGTTGGCCGATACGGGTTGTAAGTTGACAGAGTCAGCGTGGGCTTGGTCTGGGTTTAAGATAAGCTTTAAGGAAGTTGCCAAATAGAGACAAAGCTCGGTTTTAGGCAATTGTATCTTGTAAATCAAGTAGGTTTAGATCTAATCTGTGGCAAGAGTCTGCCGTAAAGACTTGTTGTTTGTTAGAGATAAGATCGTGTCCTACAAGGACCCTGTTGTAATCTCGGGTATAAATATCCCGGTAGTTTGTACATAGAAACTCTCTCACAATCCAATACAAAAAACCAGTTCAATCTGCTTCGGCGCATCACCAACCCTCGCAAGAGGTTGACCTTGACGAGTTCTTGCCTTCCCAGAGCAAAGGTAAGAATTCGTTCCCGACGATTGGCATCGTCGGGGCTAGCGTGTCGCTTTAGGCACGTTAAGCTTCGATGATGTGATCGTCGTCTATCATGTTTTGAGTAATCTTGACAGGCGTCTTAATTATGCTTCGCCGGCGATCTATTCGTTTTAGGGTTTATTGCCGATGACGGTTTAATTATTATGCTTGGTTAGATTGTTCAATGCATCTACCATCCCCAAAAGCAATCGACGGCTTGATTTTCTTTGTGTTAAGTTTCGATTCACACTTTGAGTTGCTATCAACCTTAGTCCTATTTTGAGATTTAACACAAAGCCTGCTTTCGGTTGTAATTAAGGATATAACTGGGGTTTCAGCCAGTTTTATCTGATGCACATGTTTATTATAATGTTTTTATGTGTATCTGTCATCTACATAAACGGATTGATTAATAGGAATGCATCTGTTATGGATAATTCTCTAGGGTTTATCTGTGATTGATATGTTTATATTGGTTGATTGGTTCATGTAGATTTACATTAGAGTATTAGCTAGTGTAGTTATCTTTATTGTTCTTATCGGCCGATGCCATTAATCGACAGCAATATATTGATGAAGGCCGATAAGATCTATGCTTTAATCTTGCTTTATCATGAGTAAGCCGATATAGCTTTGCCCTATCGGCTGGGCTATGACAATGTGTCATCGGCCTATCGGCCGATCGGCCGTTGTTTTCTGACATGGTTTACTTGTTTCTTGTTGATTGCAGATCAAATCAACTGGCACGCTCTGCGTACAACTAGGCAAGCCATTTGGACCTGCACTGGAGTTAAGCAGATCTCCCAGGCCGCCATGGTAACGCGGAACCCGTTTGGTTGCAAGGCGGGTCGAAATTCTGCGCCAACACGCTTTTGGCACGCCCGGTGGGACATCGATTTTCAACTTCACTTCCAGAGAAACCACGCTCCACCGTTTGCCAAAAGCTGTGTTTCGCCAACACGCTTTTGGCACGCCTGGTGGGACCTCAAGAACGCAAGCTTTGCAACAGCAACAAGAACATTCAAAATGTCGAAGCAGGCCGAGATCTCCGAGGATAACGTCGTCTCCGTAACCATCGACCAGCTCAACGCAGAACAAAAAGCCGAGATGGACAAGCTGGTTGAGCAGTTCCAGAATATGTACCTGCAGACATATTCTAGGACTCGGCAAGGCACCTTGATTCAAAAGTCTAAGGTGATAATGCCGAGTCCTGGAGATGAAGCTGGCATGTCGGCGGCGGCACACGATCACACCGTCAAGACCGAGGATACCGCGGCACCGACATTGCAAGACAGGATTGACTCCACGGTTCACTCTACGCTAGTCAACCAATCAGGGATCCTGGTGAACACATTGACCAATACGGTCAGATCGATCCTAGATGGGTCGATCCACCAGTACAAGCCTCAAGGCCCAATTTATCTCCCGGAGAATAAGTTTCCTGCCTATCGGACCTTGAGGAACGACCTGAGCACGACTCAGCAGATGGCGCCAATGCCACCCCCATCGGCGCAGCCAACAACAACACTGCCACTGGTCCTCACCAGGCAGACAGGAGGGAGCCCTCAGCATGTCATGGAAGAACAATATGCACAATGGACCAAGGGGAAGCAACCAGTGATCGAGCCGATGCAGCAAGTTCCTGTTAACCAGCCATCGGCCCGACAGCCACAAGCCCCTGTGTTCAACAACCCTCCACCACAAGCTGCATACAACGCGCCACGAGGCTACCAGCAGTATACCACAGGGCAATACGGCGCGCAGAACCTTGATCACCATTACCAGCCGTACTCTCCCAGGCAGTATCAGGCAGAGGGCTTGCAACAATCATATCAGCAAGACCTCCTGCATCGGCCCGCAGGATACTGGGCTGATATGATAGCCGAAGTGATGCGAGATCAGTTCGGCTTGAAGCCCCAGGAGAATTCTACGGTGTATCGGCACCCGTACCCCGAGGAATTTGACAGAGTGCCATTGCCAAGCCGATATAAGATCCCGGACTTCTCCAAGTTCTCCGGGCAAGACAATGTCTCGACGTATGAGCATGTGAGCCGATTCCTAGCACAGTGCGGAGAAGCATCGGCTATCGAGGCGTTGAGGGTGAGGTTTTTCCCTCTATCCTTATCAGGGTCTGCATTCACGTGGTTTTCATCTTTACCCTGCAATTCCATCAGAGGATGGATAGATCTAGAGAAACAGTTTCACAGGTATTTCTACAATGGCGTACAAGAGATGAAACTATCCGATCTGACTGCCATCAGGCAACGAATGGATGAATCGGTCCCAGAGTATATCCAAAGGTTTAGAAACATAAGGAACAGGTGTTACAGCCTTAGCTTGACCGATTCCCAGTTGGCCGATTTGGCATTTCAAGGATTACTAGGGCCGATACGCGAGAGGTTCTCCTCGCAGGAATTTGAAAGCCTAGCTCAGCTAGCACAACGGCTATCGACCCACGAACAACGATTCCAGGAGGCAAAGAAGTTTGTAAGGAAAATCAACACAGTTTATCAGTATGCCTCCGACGACGACGACGACGAGGAAGATGTTGATGTCGACCTGGCCGAGTGGGTCCGGATGAGGAAGCCGACAACTTGCCAATGGGCCAAGAAGGGCGACAAAGAAGATAAATACGACTTCGACATCAACAAGGCCGACAAAATATTTGACTTACTTTTGCAGGAAAAGCAGATCTAGCTACCAGTAGGTCATATACTGCCATCGGCCGAAGAGATCAAGAAGAGAAGATATTGCAAGTGGCATAACTCTTATTCACACCATACAAATGAGTGCAAGATCTTCCGACAACAGATTCAATCGGCTATCGAACAAGGCAGGATTAAGATTGACGACGCCAAGAAGCCGATGAAGATAAAAAGACACCCATTCCCAGTCAACATGGTGCGGGCGGACAGGGCCGATGGCGGTGGCCATCGGACTGGCAAGCGACCTTATCAGACCTCTGAGGGCCTGATCAGAAAGTACTAGCGGAGGCAGGAAGAACAAGCTCAAGACTACGCTGATCAAGACGACTCTTACGATCCACATTGGGAGTGCGAGTTTTTCCGGTTCTGCTGGAATGAGGGGATGAGGTTGCCATCTGTTCAGGAGTGCCCTGCGTGCAATGGGGCAGAAGATTATTATCAGGGCAGCTCAAGCAAGCAAGCGCACCGGCCGGCCAAGCAAAGAAAATCTGTGCATGAAAGGCTAGGGCCGATGCGCCAAGAGCAACATATAGAAGACGAGGAGCAAGTCCAGAACCCTCAATGGTGCCCAAGCGATGTATTCACCAAAACACAAAAACGGCCGATTCAGAGGCTAAGGAGGAAGGAGCAAATCCAGGAGCAACAGGCAGAGATAGCCCATCGGCCAGCCAAGACCAAGAAGGAGTGGAGGATAAAGTCCACGGTGGTCAAGGCCGATGAGGGCACTTCCAACACAGCTCGGGCTTCTTTGGCTTCAAAAGGTAAAAGAGTGGCATCGGCGCCTGTTAATATGGTTTTCATATTGCCAGCAGAGTACAGCGTGCAGGCGGCTGATGAAGTGATGGCCGACGACGAACAATCTTCGGCCAGACTACAGTTGTCACCAGATCAAGCCATCTTCAACAAGCCAGTTGACGCCAACTACAGACACTTGCGACCGTTATACATCAAGAGATTTGTCAACGGGCGGCCGATGACGAAGATGCTGGTCGATGGCAGAGCGGCGGTCAATTTGATGCCATACACAACCTTCAGGAAGCTTGGAAAAGTACCTGAAAACCTTATCAAGACCAATATGGTGTTAAAAGACTTTGGTGGCAACGCCTCTGAGGCGAAGGGGGTGCTCAACGTGGAACTCACCGTGGGCAGCAAGACGATACCCACAACCTTCTTCATCTTCGATGGAAAGGGTTCCTATAGCTTGTTGTTGGGACAAGACTGGATCCATGCAAACTGTTGCGTCCCTTCAACAATGCATCAATGTTTGATACAATGGCAAGGGGACCAGGTCGAGGTCGTGCAGGCCGATCGGTCAGTACACGTGGCCAATGCCGATCCCGCAGTTTGGGAGATGGAGGGAATCGATTGCTTGTCCGGGCGAGTCTGGGACGCCGATTTCCTCAAAGTAACTGATTGCGATATCGAGACGATTGAAGATCAAGACAAGCAGTTGCTTTAACAAAGATGTCCCATCCACTGTCCAAGACGAACAAGCTGGTCCCTACACAGACGATGCAGTGGATGAATTAGATGGAAAATTGGGACAAGGCTTCACGTCGGCCGACGAACTTGACGAGGTTGATATAGGAATAGGTGATAGGCCTAGGCCGACGTATGTAAGTGCTAGCCTGCCAAAGGAATATAAGAATAATCTGATAAATCTTCTGAAAGAGTTCATGGATCGTTTTGCATGGGAATACCATGAGATGTCAGGATTAAGCCGATCGATCGTAGAACATCGGCTACCTATCAAACTAGGCTATCGGCCATTTAAACAATCTCCTAGGAGATTTAAGGCCGATATGTATGAAGCTATCAAAGCAGAGATCACACGGCTTTACGACGCCAACTTTATCAGACCCTACCGATACGCGGAGTGGGTCTCCAACATAGTTCCAGTATTGAAGAAGAACGGCAAGCTAAGGGTATGTATCGATTTCAGAGATCTAAACAAGGCAACACCAAAGGACGAGTACCCTATGCCATTGGCCAATTTGCTAGTCGACGCTGCATTTGGGCATAAGATTATCAGTTTTATGGATGGAAACGCAGGCTACAATCACATCTTTATGGCTAAGGAAGACATTCATAAGACAGCTTTCAGATGCCCAGGAGCAATCGGCCTGTACGAGTGGGTTGTCATGACCTTTGGCTTGAAAAATGCTGGAGCTACTTATCAGAGGGCCATGAATTATATTTTTCATGATCTTATCAGTTCTTTGATTGAGGTTTATATGGATGATGTCGTCATAAAGTCAAAAGAGTATGACATGCACCTGGCCGATTTACGCAAGGTACTAGAAAGAGCGAGGAAATATGGTTTAAAGATGAATCCTAACAAGTGTGCCTTTAGCGTATCGGCCGGTCAGTTTTTGGGTTTCTTGGTCCATGAAAGAGGTATTGAGATCACGCAGAAGAATATTGATGTCATCCAGAAAATCAAGCCTCCAGAAAACAAGACCAAGTTACAATCTCTGCTCGGGAAGATCAACTTTGTCCGGCGTTTTATATCAAATCTTTCAGGCAGAATAGAGCCATTCACTCCACTGTTGAAGATAAAGGATGATCACGAATTCGTATGGGGTGATAAGCAACAGAAGGCGTTGGACGATATCAAAGAGTATTTAACCTCTCCCCCAGTTCTAATCCCTCCACAGAAAGGGGTCCCATTCAGGCTGTACCTATCGGCCGATGAGAAATCCATCGACTCAGTCTTGGTTCAAGATATTGATGGTAAGGAAAGAGCTATTTTTTATCTCAGTAGGAGGATGTTAGACGCCGAGACAAGGTACACGCCGGTGGAGAAATTATGTTTGTGCTTATATTTTTCATGTACTAAATTAAGGCATTATTTACTTTCCAACGAGTGCATTGTGGTAAGTAAGGCCGATGTGATGAAATACATGTGATCAGCCCCTGTATTAAAAGGAAGAATTGGGAAGTGGATTTTTGCCTTAACAGAGTTTGACCTCAAGATCGTGACAATGAGGCATATACCCAGGAAGCAAAACTTTGAGGCCAATGATCTGGCTCAGGGGGCATCGGGATACAGGCCGATGACCAAGGAAGTACGGGTTCAAATCGCCGCCGTGGACGCCGACGATTAGAGATTTGCTATCATTGATTATTTGAAGAATCCTTCCCAATCGGCGTCACGGAAGATGAAATACAAAGTATTGCAGTATGTTCTGTTAGATAATGACTTATACCATCGGATGGTTGATGGTGTCTTGCTCAAGTGCCTAGGTCCTGAGGATGCCAAAATCGTTATGAGCGAGGTCCATGAAGGGATTTGTGGAACACATCAATCGGCCCATAAAATGAGATGACTGTTGAAACGCATTGGATATTTTTGGCCAACAATGCTAGAGGATTGTTTCAAGTATTATAAAGGATGTCAAGATTGTCAGAAATTTGGAGCAATTCAGCGAGCACCGGCATCGACTATGCATCCAGTCATAAAGCCGTGGCCGTTTCGTGGATGGGGAATAGATATGATCGGTCAGATTAACCCGCCATCAAGCAAGGGACACAAATATATCTTGGTGGCTACAGATTACTTCACAAAGTGGGTTGAGGCCGTTCCCCTTAAGAAAATTGATTCCAAGGATGCGATTCAGTTTGTCAAGGAACATATCATATATCGGTTTGGGTTACCTCAGACAATAACCACCGATCAGGGATCAATCTTCGTGTTCGATGAGTTCGTCCAGTTCGCTGACAGCATGGGCATTAAATTATTAAATTCTTCTCCATATTACGCGCAAGCTAATGGGTAGGTAGAGGCTTCTAATAAGACTTTAATCAAGCTAATCAAAAGGAAAATCGACGAACAGCCGAGGCAATGGCACACGACGCTGGCCGATTCCCTTTGGGCGTATCGGATGGCTTGCCACGGTGCGATTCAAGTGCCTCCGTATCAGTTGATTTATGGACATGAAGTTGTGCTGCCATGGGAAACCAACATCGGCTCAAGAAGGATTGTTTTGCAAGACGACTTGACAACCGATGAGTGCCATAATCTTATGGTTGATGAGTTGGATGACTTGGCGCATGTCCGATTGCGTGCATTGGAGAAAATAAAGCGCGATAAGGATCGAGTTGCTCGTCATTATAATAAAAAAGTTGTTGCTAAGTCGTTTGAAGAAGGGGATCTTGTATGGAAGCTAATAATGCCGATTGGTTCCAGAGATAATAAATTCGGCAAGTGGTCACCTAATTGGGAAGGTCCTTTTCAGATTCATCAATGTGTCCCTCACAATGCTTATTTGCTTAAGGGGCTAGATGGTGAGATTTATGGACGAGCTCTTAATGGCAAGTACTTAAAGAAATATTATCCTAGCATCTGGATTGATTCATGATCGGCCCCTGAGCCAATTTATGATAACAGCCGATGTGCTATGCATCGTCTCTAGATGGCCGATATATACTATCGTCCTTAGTTCAAATTTTACAACATGAGCCCTCATCTTCTGAAATTTGGGGGGCATATATATATATGACTTTTTGCAGAATTTTTGTAGAATTTTTCGGAATTTCAAGGAATTTTTCAGACTTGGCCTTTTTCAGATTGAGATTGACTTCGGCTGCTTGGCCGATGAGATTGATTGTAATAAGGGGATATCCGTTTGTAAGATGGACTTCACAAAAAATTTATGTTACATCACCCAATGAAATCTGCAATAGCTGTGATGGCTCTACGGCGAATCTGCTCGATATCTTCTATGACTTGGGCGTCATCGGTCGTCAACCCTGGGATTGGCTTCAATGATTTGCTCAGGGTCGCAAGGTACTTGGCCGATGCCTTTAACTTTGTCGTTTGGTCTTCTATAGCCTTGGGTGATGCAGCTATCCCGGCCTGGACTTCTTGGATTTCTTGACGAGTGGATTTCAGCTTCGATTCTAGCTCCGTCTCGAGACGACGGAGTTCTTCAAGTCTGTTTTTCAAGACGATCGGCTCCACCGCTAGCTCGTCCAGTTTGGTCTTGTCAGCGTTAACTTGGGCCTTGCTGGCAGACAGAGCCGATTCTAGTTGGTCACGCTCTCGTCGCTCTGTGAGTCTTTTTTTGGCCTTGTTGAGCTTGAATCGGTATTGCTCCAAGAAGATGGCCGGTGTTAGGACCTCCATCAGGTCTTCGGGCAGTTCGTCTTGAATTTCTTGTACCCTGACCCTGATGGGGGTGCAATCTTCCACCAAGTACTCCAGCGAGGACTCCAGCCGATTGGCGATGTCGGTCAGCCGGTTCTTCAGATCGTCAGAGATTGGTGCCCTGGCTGTGCTGGGTAGCTCCTTGTCCTCATCGTCAAGAAACTGGCCGATATCAAAGGAGAACATATCGGCCAGGTTCTACAAATATCAACATGGGTCGAGGTCAGCCTTATTAAACAGGAACCGGCAGAAAGGGGGTCCGAGTAATCTTAGTTACCTGTGTTGGAGCGTCAGTGGTCCTTGCATCGGCCTCCCTTTGGTGTGTCGACGCAATAGGCGAGGGGGTTGGCCGATGTGGTGAAGATGATGGAGCCCTAGGCTGAAAAGGCAAGAAATTGGTAAATAGGGTTATATAAATAGCAAGATAATGCAAAAATCAACTCTTACCAAGACAGTCGGAGAGGGTGGTGGAGAAGGAGAAGGAGTCCTCAATTTGGCTTTAGCTCGTTCACGCCTCTGTAAGGTTGCCTTCTTGGTTCTTGAAGGGGCCGATTGGGTTCTCTCCTTGAGTATACACGACGCAGCAGCCTAAAAAGATGTCAAATTATAGCATACCAATAAGAAGGGGATTGCATGAAGTCCAGTAAAAGAAATATTTTAACCTTGCGGACTGCATGTCTAGTCTTCCTTGGTGGGGCAGCACCGGCTTGGTCATCGACCGATGGGATTGTGGTGGTCTTGGCCGATGGTTTCTTGACGGTCTCAGCCGACGAATCTTCTTCTTCAAACACATCGGCGGCTGCTGCATTGATCTCCTCCTCCATCACTTGTTCATCAATGAATTCTTCCATGGGGGGATCCAGCTCTTCGAGATCGGCTTGGTCGTCAGTTTTGGCCTTCTTGCTAGATTTTTGGGATTTGCCCTTGGCTGGTGCTTTCCTCTTGAGATTTTCTTTAATCATCGGCCCTTGAAGTAGCGTTGAAACCTTTGGGGCAGTAAGGCTGATGATGGATTCCAGGATAGTTGATCCTGATGGAGCTATGACTTGAGCATAAAAGATTTTCCGTCCACTGTTGCTCACGGATGGTGTCGGCCCGTCTGGGACTTGACGGCTGATACCCTGGATAAGCTCTGTCACATAAAATCTGGCCGATTGGTGAAAAATATGAGCGGCCCACTCTTGCCACCATGCCTGGAAGCTGATGTGGACAAAAGTGCTTAGATGCAACCGGTCGCAATCGTCGAGATTTGGGAGCTCGATTTCAAACGCCTTGCTCATGACCAGCGCCGATGGAACCGTGCCTCTGCTCTCTAGGAGTCTATGAAGATACAAGCTGACAGAGAGTTGCCCAAGCCCGCACTATCGAGCAGCTACCATTGGGTTGTAAAACTCATAAGATAGGCTGGTGCTTCTTCCCTGAAATATGCCTACTGGGAGGAGGCATGGAGTGAGGCCGATCATGAATAGTTCCCTTGACTCCATGTCATCATTTACCAAGCTCAATTGAATATCGTCAGGGAGTTCAAAATTTCGGTCCGAGGTATAGATGAACATGTCCATCCTAACTGATGGAGGGCCGGTGTAGAATCGGATGAACCATGTAGACATGTCTTCGGCCGATTGGTCTGCTCCTGGATAAACGGAGGCTGCTTCCCCATAGGACATGCATCTTCTGGTCCTGGGATCTTCATGATCGGCATATTTTGATGGGAAGCAAGAGTCCGATAGTGGTGGCCGATCAACTATGGTGTTGGCGTGGATGGTGAGCCAAAGCTGAATAAACCACCATGGTCCTCCATGAGCCACAGTTTGCTTCAACATTAAGTCTTGAGTGGAGGTATGGAGTAGCCGATAGACAGCTCCCAAGAGGTATCGGCCAAGAGGGATTTGCTTCTTGTCGGCCAAAGCTTGAGCCAAGTGCTGACAATTTGTACTAGGGCCACAGGTCGATCCGCAGAAGACGAATCTTTCCAACCACAGTGTCAGGAAAGCCACATGTTCTCTTTCTGAGACTGATCCTTGTTTCATGTGTTCAGAGATATATCCGGACCAGCCTTCAATCTTCTTGGTTTTCAATTTGTGACTATTGTTCACCAGGAGGCTGTAGGGATTGATTTCGGAGTCAATGTCCAATCCTGTTAGTATTTTGACATCAATCAGAGTTGGGGTCATCGGACCTTGTTTGAACAGGAAGGCGTTTAAGGTACTAGACCAGAAGTAACTGGCGGCCGACATGAGTGGCTCGTTTTTCTTGGTATCGGCCAGGGATAAAGTAATGCATTGGCCGATTCCTATTTCGTCCCAGTGGATTTGTTTGGCTGCAGTGATTCTCTTATGCCAGGTTCTATATCCGTTAAGCTTCGACGGCCAAGATCTGAAGGTATGTTTCCATGAAGAAACATTGGGCTTGGCTTGCCTAAAGAGGATTCTGTCTGTTTCAGCATTAATCAGCCAAGTTGGGTCGTAGTCACCCATGGGGCCTAGTAAGAAGCGATGTGATTTGTCGTCGGTGGGAATCAGGATTTGGTTTTTGAAGACCTAGGTCATAAGAACGACGATGAAAATATAAGACCCGGGAGGCGAAATTTTGAATCCCTAGTTTGAAGAAATCGGCGGAAAAGTGAGAATGTGGATTTAGAAGGGATTGACTTACCACAGGGACCTCGGAGGCATAGAACGGAGCGGAGGCCATTGTTGTCGTCGAAAGGGGTCGCTGTTGAGGGGATCGATGTCGATGGGACGCCGAGGGGTCGCCGGAGTTGAGGAACACGAAGGGATTGTCGAATCGGCGGCGGAGGGATGTGAATCTGGATTTGCGCGATTTTCAGCCAAGCTCTAGTAAGGAAGTCGATGGGTTCCTCGGAGCTAATTCCGCCACAATATATAATGAAGCGGAATTGGGGGGCATGTCTTAACGACGGATTTTGGTAATCGACTTGGAAGTGAAAGAGGAAACCGAAGCAGAGAAGAAGGATTGAGTTGGAGTCGGACCAGGCTTCGTATCGGACTCGGTAACCGTATCGGACTGGGGAGGTGCTGCCAGACAGGACGTATCGGCCGATACGGATTCGATGTGATTGTTGGCCGATACGGGTTGTAAGTTGACAGAGTCAGCGTGGGCTTGGTCTGGGTTTAAGATAAGCTTTAAGGAAGTTGCCAAATAGAGATAAAGCTCGGTTTTAGGCAATTGTATCTTGTAAATTAAGTAGATTTAGATCTAATCTGTGGCAAGAGTCTGCCGTAAAGACTTGTTGTTTCTTAGAGATAAGGTCGTGTCCTACAAGGACCTTGTTGTAATCTCGGGTATAAATATCCCGGTAGTTTGTACATAGAAACTCTCTCACAATCCAATACAAAAAACCAGTTCAATCTACTTCGGCACATCGCCAACCCTCGCAAGAGGTTGACCTTGACGAGTTCTTGCCTTCCCAGAGCAAAGGTAAGAACTCGTTCCCTACGATCGGCATCGTCGGGGCTAGCGTGTCGCTTTAGGCACGTTAAGCTTCGATGATGTGATCGTCGTCTATCATGTTTTGAGTAATCTTGACAGGCGTCTTAATTATGCTTCGCCGGCGATCTATTCGTTTTAGGGTTTATTGCCGACGACGGTTTAATTATTATGCTTGGTTAGATTGTTCAATGCATCTACCATCCCCAAAAGCAATCGACGGCTTGATTTTCTTTGTGTTAAGTTTCGATTCACACTTTGAGTTGCTATTGACCTTAGTCCTATTTTGAGATTTAACACAAAGCCTGCTTTCGGTTGTAATTAAGGATATAACTGGGGTTTCAGCCAGTTTTATCTGATGCACATGTTTATTATAATGTTTTCATGTGTATCTGTCATCTACATAAACGGATTGATTAATAGGAATGCATCTGTTATGAATAATTCTCTAGGGTTTATCTGTAATTGAGATGTTTATATTGGTTGATTGGTTCATGTAGATTCACATTAGAGTATTAGCTAGTGTAGTTATCTTTATTGTTCTTATCGGCCGATGCCATTAATCGACAGCAATATGTTGATGAAGGCCGAGAAGATCTATGCTTTAATCTTGCTTTATCATGAGTAAGCCGATATAGCTTTGCCCTATCGGCTGGGCTATGACAATGTGTCATCGGCCTATCGGCCGATCGGCCGTTGTTTTCTGACATGGTTTACTTGTTTCTTGTTGATTGTAGATCAAATCAACTGGCACGCTCTGCTTACAACTAGGCAAGCCATTTGGACCTGCACTGGAGTTAAGCAGATCTCCCAGGCCGCCGTGGTAACGTGGAACCCGTTTGGTTGCAAGGCGGGTCGAAATTCTGCGCCAACACATACCAACTAGAACCAAGACCGTGTTCGATGCTAGGTATGTGCCCCCTTTCGGCCGATGTTCCTGTCGAAACATATCATGAGAAAACAAAAAAAAATGGATTTTTGGTTAGTGCAAACATGCTGTTCTTGCTATTTCCGCATTTATGTTGCTTCTGAGGCCACGGTGATTCCTTTTCCCGTGCTCCTAGCATGTTTCGACCTTTTACTATACAGCCCAAGGGCTACGCTCATCTCAACGGTCAGAATTGGCTGGATGTGACCATTCGGGAGGTGTGGATACGTTCCCTGCATGCCATATGTTGCACCGTGGAGAGGCGGTTGCCTGGCGTGGGGGCTATATAACCCTTGGCTGGCCATTCTACCTCCTCCCTGGTCATTTTTTCCACCGCTATCAAAATTTCTTCCCTCTCCTTTGAGTCTTATTGCCATGCATGCTCCGCCGCCCCCTTTCTTCTACTTCCTTTTGCCATATGGCTCCTCGTAAGTCTTCTTCGGCTTCGGCTTCAGGGGTCGATCCCGGTCGGATAGGCGATGACATCTCATCCTATCTGGGCGTTTCACTCGTCAAGGAGGCTGATCTTGCTGGTCTAGTGGCGAAGGGATTGGTAGCCGAAGGCCAGACAGTTTTGCTTGGCGAAGCTGTGGTACCTCACCCTGGCGACAACGAGACGATTGTCTTCGTCACCTTCTTTAATGCAGGGCTTTGCTTTTCTTGCGATCACCTGCTGCCCCAGATCCTTTGGAAGTTTTGGCTCGAGCTTACTCAACTTAGCCCCACAGCGCTTGTCCGCATTGCCATTTTCGACTGCATGTACTGAACTTTCGGCTTCCCTCCTTCCGCTGATCTCTTCATTTCCATCTTCACCGCTGCCGTGTTCACGAAGACGGTGACGATGCCTACGGGGCAAAGAAGACCATCTTAGACAGCATGAACTTCAATGTTTGCCCCGACCGTGCCGACTTGTGGCCGATGCTGACATCCATGCCGAAATGAGGCCGCCAGTGGATGGAGAAGTGGTTTTACCACAAAGTCCCCAATCCCATCGGCTCGGAGAACTTCGCCACTCTACAGACGCGACGTTGGGCTGACAACAAGGAGATGAAGCCACGCATCATCATCGACAACACGTCTTCGGAAGATTGCCTGGCAATTCAGCTGTCAAGACCTAATCGAAGAATTTTGCATGTTGAGGGTAAATACCTTGGCATGCGATTGGGGTGTTTCGCTTGATCCAATCAACAAGGCCTTTGGCCTTGCTCGCATCGTCCCTCCTGCTGGCCAAGCGTGTAAGGCTGCTTGCTTTTTCTTTTGTTTCCTTCAGCAGGTTTTAGTTAACCATCTTTGTGTCTCCTGGCATCCCTTCCTCTTCTTCTTTCAGTGATTTCTCTAAATGATGCCGAGGCGGAGGAGAAGAACCTAATTGGGGACTTGATCCCCGAGGAGTAGGGAGTTATGCTCGTTTGGCAACCCGAGGGGTGGGCGAACCGCCTTTTTACCAGGGAGCTTCTTGCGCGCGAAAATCCCACCAAGGAGGTGGTGCTCGATGATGACGCCAAGCCCTCGTCGTCCTGAAAGAGTCAGCGGTGGCCAAGGCCATGACATCGGGCAAGGCGAAGGCGCTTCGCACAGCAAAGGCCACCGTACCTGCCTCTCACGAAGATGGCTCCGACGGGGATTACGCCGAGGACGTCGAAGTGCAGTCAAACGCGAAGGAAGATGATGAAGGCGGCGAAGACCTAGGCGAGGACGTCGTGGATACTGATGCCACTATTTGCATCGCCACGTGCATTTTATGCAAGAGGTGAGTACCGAGGTACCCAGCAAGCCACATCCATAATAATACAAGTAAAATATATGCAAGGCGTACAAGGAATAGAGTTCATCAAGGAGGTTTCATAACAAGCCTATCATAAATAGTTTTTCCCTACTTTCTTAAACATTTCATTTGCAAACAGTTGTAAATCGATATTTCTAAAATGGTAGCAATATTAATCACCATTCATCCTCGTCTTCAACATATTCCAAATTTTAATTTAAAAGCTACTCATACCATGGTAAATAGGAATCACCCAATGACATAGGTTCTTAACTGGAAGCACGGCACATTCGAATGATTTAAGACTCATCTTTGCAGAGATTGCCAGGTTTACCCACATGATGTCAACAGTTTGCAAGGCTGAGGACAACATAGCCTTTCGATAGTCCCACTTACTACTAGTTACTGCCCAGTGGGATATTGATCCGTCCTAGCAGTCGTGCACTTGCTGGGCCTAAGCAAGGCTAGTCGGTCGCTGCTTTCATGGGTTCCACTGTTATGGATCATGGCCAAAGCCCCTTTCACATGTCCACCCCAAAACCTACTCATAGAGCCACCCTACAGTCTTTCATATAGTGGGAAAATATACTAGGCTAAGTTTGATTACTCAGTCCTGTGGTTGGGCGTCAATCATGGGCTTATTCACTTTATAGCCATTTTTCAGCCTTTCCAAAATTTGTCATTGCCAAAATTTTGGCAAGTTGGCAATATTACCAAGTTTTGGTATGATAGGCTAAATATGATGTTGTCAAATTCTATAAGCATGACCAATATTTGATAAGAAACTAAATGCTACTGTATATTTGTCAATTTACCAAACAATAGTATGGTTTAAAATGGAATGAATCTGAACAGGCATGACATCATTTTCCATGGCAATATGCACAGCCTCACAAATCATAACATCCATCTTCACCCGGAATTAATCTTCCATATCACTCCAGGCGAGTGACTCATATCGAATAACAAATTTTATATCACCTGACATGCCACCATGTGATGACGGGTAAACCAAGAGTATGAGTATAGATATTTGGTGGTCTTATCCACTACAATGTTATTGTGAAGTACATAAATCTACGCCTAGGTTATCAAAGGACATGATATAGCAATTCATGGATTTGGGCAATAATAACAATGCAATAATGGGTAATATCTAAACTAACAAGTTTATTCAAAAGTAAATCATACGTAAAATAATTTTATAAATACTCAATGCAGAAAATTACTAAGTGGATCTCTACTAGGTTCTCAATATGATCAAAGATTGGAATTGTGGCTTGCCTTGCGAAACGTGGTCCTCTAAAGCTTCAGCGTAACCTTCTAGGTCCATGTCAGTTCCCGCGAGTACGCTGGGATCCTCAACGTGATCTAAGGTACGTACACGAAGAAACAACCAAATAAGCCTATAATAAAAATACTACAAATAAACGATAAATAAATAATGTGAATTGGAGCTGGAACGAAGAAAACGGATAAACAGAAGGTTGAACGGACTTGGGATAGCATGAAATTTTATTTAGAGTTATGACTGGACTGTGCACATGAGCGAGCATGCCCTAGAGTTAGTGTACTGCACGGCATAGGTAAAACCGGAGAAAATTTGGTGTTTTAGAGCTCGAACAGGAGGTGAAGCGGAAAAAAATCCTAATAGAATAGTTTGAACTGGTTTTATTGTGATGAGGCACTATTTAGGTGGTTTGATGGAGTCGGTTGGGCTTAGTCACACAGGAGTGTTCAGTACCGGCTGGCACTATTCCTTGTCTTCCTCTGCCTGTACTCCGGCGGCCAATCGGCGACGGTGGCGGCGGAACGACGCGTCACTACTACAGAGAACATTTTTCTGTACAGGGGGGCTTTATCTTCGCATGCGGCCGACCTGTGGGCGCGCCTGCAAAAATCGCCCCCCTGAGGGCAGGTTAATCAGCCGCATGCGAAGATTCATTATCGCATGCGGCTGCTTAAGACGACCGCATGCGATAATAGGCCTATTATCGCATGCGGTCGTCTTAAGCAGCCGCATGCGATAATGAATCTTCGCATGCGGCTGATTAACCTGCCCTCAGGGGGGCGATTTTTGCAGGCGCGCCCACAGGTCGGCCGCATGCGAAGATAAAGCCCCCCTGTACAGAAAAATGTTCTCTGTAGTAGTGACGCGTCGTTCCGCCGCCACCGTCGCCGATTGGCCGCCGGAGTACAGGCAGAGGAAGACAAGGAATAGTGCCAGCCGGTACTGAACACTCCTGTGTGACTAAGCCCAACCGACTCCATCAAACCACCTAAATAGTGCCTCATCACAATAAAACCAGTTCAAACTATTCTATTAGGATTTTTTTCCGCTTCACCTCCTGTTCGAGCTCTAAAACACCAAATTTTCTCCGGTTTTACCTATGCCGTGCAGTACACTAACTCTAGGGCATGCTCGCTCATGTGCACAGTCCAGTCATAACTCTAAATAAAATTTCATGCTATCCCAAGTCCGTTCAACCTTCTGTTTATCCGTTTTCTTCGTTCCAGCTCCAATTCACATTATTTATTTATCGTTTATTTGTAGTATTTTTATTATAGGCTTATTTGGTTGTTTCTTCGTGTACGTACCTTAGATCACGTTGAGGATCCCAGCGTACTCGCGGGAACTGACATGGACCTAGAAGGTTACGCTGAAGCTTTAGAGGACCACGTTTCGCAAGGCAAGCCACAATTCCAATCTTTGATCATATTGAGAACCTAGTAGAGATCCACTTAGTAATTTTCTGCATTGAGTATTTATAAAATTATTTTACGTATGATTTACTTTTGAATAAACTTGTTAGTTTAGATATTACCCATTATTGCATTGTTATTATTGCCCAAATCCATGAATTGCTATATCATGTCCTTTGATAACCTAGGCGTAGATTTATGTACTTCACAATAACATTGTAGTGGATAAGACCACCAAATATCTATACTCATACTCTTGGTTTACCCGTCATCACATGGTGGCATGTCAGGTGATATAAAATTTGTTATTCGATATGAGTCACTCGCCTGGAGTGATATGGAAGATTAATTCCGGGTGAAGATGGATGTTATGATTTGTGAGGCTGTGCATATTGCCATGGAAAATGATGTCATGCCTGTTCAGATTCATTCCATTTTAAACCATACTATTGTTTGGTAAATTGACAAATATACAGTAGCATTTAGTTTCTTATCAAATATTGGTCATGCTTATAGAATTTGACAACATCATATTTAGCCTATCATACCAAAACTTGGTAATATTGCCAACTTGCCAAAATTTTGGCAATGACAAATTTTGGAAAGGCTGAAAAATGGCTATAAAGTGAATAAGCCCATGATTGACGCCCAACCACAGGACTGAGTAATCAAACTTAGCCTAGTATATTTTCCCACTATATGAAAGACTGTAGGGTGGCTCTATGAGTAGGTTTTGGGGTGGACATGTGAAAGGGGCTTTGGCCATGATCCATAACAGTGGAACCCATGAAAGCAGCGACCGACTAGCCTTGCTTAGGCCCAGCAAGTGCACGACTGCTAGGACGGATCAATATCCCACTGGGCAGTAACTAGTAGTAAGTGGGACTATCGAAAGGCTATGTTGTCCTCAGCCTTGCAAACTGTTGACATCATGTGGGTAAACCTGGCAATCTCTGCAAAGATGAGTCTTAAATCATTCGAATGTGCCGTGCTTCCAGTTAAGAACCTATGTCATTGGGTGATTCCTATTTACCATGGTATGAGTAGCTTTTAAATTAAAATTTGGAATATGTTGAAGACGAGGATGAATGGTGATTAATATTGCTACCATTTTAGAAATATCGATTTACAACTGTTTGCAAATGAAATGTTTAAGAAAGTAGGGAAAAACTATTTATGATAGGCTTGTTATGAAACCTCCTTGATGAACTCTATTCCTTGTACGCCTTGCATATATTTTACTTGTATTATTATGGATGTGGCTTGCTGGGTACCTCGGTACTCACCTCTTGCATAAAATGCACGTGGCGATGCAAATAGTGGCATCAGTATCCACGACGTCCTCGCCTAGGTCTTCGCCGCCTTCATCATCTTCCTTCGCGTTTGACTGCACTTCGACGTCCTCGGCGTAATCCCCGTCGGAGCCATCTTCGTGAGAGGCAGGTACGGTGGCCTTTGCTGTGCGAAGCGCCTTCGCCTTGCCCGATGTCATGGCCTTGGCCACCGCTGACTCTTTCAGGACGACGAGGGCTTGGCGTCATCATCGAGCACCACCTCCTTGGTGGGATTTTCGCGCGCAAGAAGCTCCCTGGTAAAAAGGCGGTTCGCCCACCCCTCGGGTTGCCAAACGAGCATAACTCCCTACTCCTCGGGGATCAAGTCCCCAATTAGGTTCTTCTCCTCCGCCTCGGCATCATTTAGAGAAATCACTGAAAGAAGAAGAGGAAGGGATGCCAGGAGACACAAAGATGGTTAACTAAAACCTGCTGAAGGAAACAAAAGAAAAAGCAAGCAGCCTTACACGCTTGGCCAGCAGGAGGGACGATGCGAGCAAGGCCAAAGGCCTTGTTGATTGGATCAAGCGAAACACCCCAATCGCATGCCAAGGTATTTACCCTCAACATGCAAAATTCTTCGATTAGGTCTTGACAGCTGAATTGCCAGGCAATCTTCCGAAGACGTGTTGTCGATGATGATGCGTGGCTTCATCTCCTTGTTGTCAGCCCAACGTCGCGTCTGTAGAGTGGCGAAGTTCTCCGAGCCGATGGGATTGGGGACTTTGTGGTAAAACCACTTCTCCATCCACTGGCGGCCTCATTTCGGCATGGATGTCAGCATCGGCCACAAGTCGGCACGGTCGGGGCAAACATTGAAGTTCATGCTGTCTAAGATGGTCTTCTTTGCCCCGTAGGCATCGTCACCGTCTTCGTGAACACGGCAGCGGTGAAGATGGAAATGAAGAGATCAGCGGAAGGAGGGAAGCCGAAAGTTCAGTACATGCAGTCGAAAATGGCAATGCGGACAAGCGCTGTGGGGCTAAGTTGAGTAAGCTCGAGCCAAAACTTCCAAAGGATCTGGGGCAGCAGGTGATCGCAAGAAAAGCAAAGCCCTGCATTAAAGAAGGTGACGAAGACAATCGTCTCGTTGTCGCCAGGGTGAGGTACCACAGCTTCGCCAAGCAAAACTGTCTGGCCTTCGGCTACCAATCCCTTCGCCACTAGACCAGCAAGATCAGCCTCCTTGACGAGTGAAACGCCCAGATAGGATGAGATGTCATCGCCTATCCGACCGGGATCGACCCCTGAAGCCGAAGCCGAAGAAGACTTACGAGGAGCCATATGGCAAAAGGAAGTAGAAGAAAGGGGGCGGCGGAGCATGCATGGCAATAAGACTCAAAGGAGAGGGAAGAAATTTTGATAGCGGTGGAAAAAATGACCAGGGAGGAGGTAGAATGGCCAGCCAAGGGTTATATAGCCCCCACGCCAGGCAACCGCCTCTCCACGGTGCAACATATGGCATGCAGGGAACGTATCCACACCTCCCGAATGGTCACATCCAGCCAATTCTGACCGTTGAGATGAGCGTAGCCCTTGGGCTGTATAGTAAAAGGTCGAAACATGCTAGGAGCACGGGAAAAGGAATCACCGTGGCCTCAGAAGCAACATAAATGCGGAAATAGCAAGAACAGCATGTTTGCACTAACCAAAAATCCATTTTTTTTTGTTTTCTCATGATATGTTTCGACAGGAACATCGGCCGAAAGGGGGCACATACCTAGCATCGAACACGGTCTTGGTTCTAGTTGGTATGTGTTGGCGCAGAATTTCGACCCGCCTTGCAACCAAACGGGTTCCACGTTACCACGGCGGCCTGGGAGATCTGCTTAACTCCAGTGCAGGTCCAAATGGCTTGCCTAGTTGTAAGCAGAGCGTGCCAGTTGATTTGATCTACAATCAACAAGAAACAAGTAAACCATGTCAGAAAACAACGGCCGATCGGCCGATAGGCCGATGACACATTGTCATAGCCCAGCCGATAGGGCAAAGCTATATCGGCTTACTCATGATAAAGCAAGATTAAAGCATAGATCTTCTCGGCCTTCATCAACATATTGCTGTCGATTAATGGCATCGGCCGATAAGAACAATAAAGATAACTACACTAGCTAATACTCTAATGTGAATCTACATGAACCAATCAACCAATATAAACATCTCAATTACAGATAAACCCTAGAGAATTATTCATAACAGATGCATTCCTATTAATCAATCCGTTTATGTAGATGACAGATACACATGAAAACATTATAATAAACATGTGCATCAGATAAAACTGGCTGAAACCCCAGTTATATCCTTAATTACAACCGAAAGCAGGCTTTGTGTTAAATCTCAAAATAGGACTAAGGTCAATAGCAACTCAAAGTGTGAATCGAAACTTAACACAAAGAAAATCAAGCCGTCGATTGCTTTTGGGGATGGTAGATGCATTGAACAATCTAACCAAGCATAATAATTAAACCGTCGTCGGCAATAAACCCTAAAACGAATAGATCGCCGGCGAAGCATAATTAAGACGCCTGTCAAGATTACTCAAAACATGATAGACGACGATCACATCATCGAAGCTTAACGTGCCTAAAGCGACACGCTAGCCCCGACGATGCCGATCGTAGGGAACGAGTTCTTACCTTTGCTCTGGGAAGGCAAGAACTCGTCAAGGTCAACCTCTTGCGAGGGTTGGCGATGTGCCGAAGTAGATTGAACTGGTTTTTTGTATTGGATTGTGAGAGAGTTTCTATGTACAAACTACCGGGATATTTATACCCGAGATTACAACAAGGTCCTTGTAGGACACGACCTTATCTCTAAGAAACAACAAGTCTTTACGGCAGACTCTTGCCACAGATTAGATCTAAATCTACTTAATTTACAAGATACAATTGCCTAAAACCGAGCTTTATCTCTATTTGGCAACTTCCTTAAAGCTTATCTTAAACCCAGACCAAGCCCACGCTGACTCTGTCAACTTACAACCCGTATCGGCCAACAATCACATCGAATCCGTATCGGCCGATACGTCCTGTCTGGCAGCACCTCCCCAGTCCGATACGGTTACCGAGTCCGATACGAAGCCTGGTCCGACTCCAACTCAATCCTTCTTCTCTGCTTCGGTTTCCTCTTTCACTTCCAAGTCGATTACCAAAATCCGTCGTTAAGACATGCCCCCCAATTCCGCTTCATTATATATTGTGGCGGAATTAGCTCCGAGGAACCCATCGACTTCCTTACTAGAGCTTGGCTGAAAATCGCGCAAATCCAGATTCACATCCCTCCGCCGCCGATTCGACAATCCCTTCGTGTTCCTCAACTCCGGCGACCCCTCGGCGTCCCATCGACATCGATCCCCTCAACAGCGACCCCTTTCGACGACAACAATGGCCTCCGCTCCGTTCTATGCCTCCGAGGTCCCTGTGGTAAGTCAATCCCTTCTAAATCCACATTCTCACTTTTCCGCCGATTTCTTCAAACTAGGGATTCAAAATTTCGCCTCCCGGGTCTTATATTTTCATCGTCGTTCTTATGACCTAGGTCTTCAAAAACCAAATCCTGATTCCCACCGACGACAAATCACATCGCTTCTTACTAGGCCCCATGGGTGACTACGACCCAACTTGGCTGATTAATGCTGAAACAGACAGAATCCTCTTTAGGCAAGCCAAGCCCAATGTTTCTTCATGGAAACATACCTTCAGATCTTGGCCGTCGAAGCTTAACGGATATAGAACCTGGCATAAGAGAATCACTGCAGCCAAACAAATCCACTGGGACGAAATAGGAATCGGCCAATGCATTACTTTATCCCTGGCCGATACCAAGAAAAACGAGCCACTCATGTCGGCCGCCAGTTACTTCTGGTCTAGTACCTTAAACGCCTTCCTGTTCAAACAAGGTCCGATGACCCCAACTCTGATTGATGTCAAAATACTAACAGGATTGGACATTGACTCCGAAATCAATCCCTACAGCCTCCTGGTGAACAATAGTCACAAATTGAAAACCAAGAAGATTGAAGGCTGGTCCGGATATATCTCTGAACACATGAAACAAGGATCAGTCTCAGAAAGAGAACATGTGGCTTTCCTGACACTGTGGTTGGAAAGATTCGTCTTCTGCGGATCGACCTGTGGCCCTAGTACAAATTGTCAGCACTTGGCTCAAGCTTTGGCCGACAAGAAGCAAATCCCTCTTGGCCGATACCTCTTGGGAGCTGTCTATCGGCTACTCCATACCTCCACTCAAGACTTAATGTTGAAGCAAACTGTGGCTCATGGAGGACCATGGTGGTTTATTCAGCTTTGGCTCACCATCCACGCCAACACCATAGTTGATCGGCCACCACTATCGGACTCTTGCTTCCCATCAAAATATGCCGATCATGAAGATCCCAGGACCAGAAGATGCATGTCCTATGGGGAAGCAGCCTCCGTTTATCCAGGAGCAGACCAATCGGCCGAAGACATGTCTACATGGTTCATCCGATTCTACACCGGCCCTCCATCAGTTAGGATGGACATGTTCATCTATACCTCGGACCGAAATTTTGAACTCCCTGACGATATTCAATTGAGCTTGGTAAATGATGACATGGAGTCAAGGGAACTATTCATGATCGGCCTCACTCCATGCCTCCTCCCAGTAGGCATATTTCAGGGAAGAAGCACCAGCCTATCTTATGAGTTTTACAACCCAATGGTAGCTGCTCGATAGTGCGGGCTTGGGCAACTCTCTGTCAGCTTGTATCTTCATAGACTCCTAGAGAGCAGAGGCACGGTTCCATCGGCGCTGGTCATGAGCAAGGCGTTTGAAATCGAGCTCCCAAATCTCGACGATTGCGACCGGTTGCATCTAAGCACTTTTGTCCACATCAGCTTCCAGGCATGGTGGCAAGAGTGGGCCGCTCATATTTTTCACCAATCGGCCAGATTTTATGTGACAGAGCTTATCCAGGGTATCAGCCGTCAAGTCCCAGACGGGCCGACACCATCCGTGAGCAACAGTGGACGGAAAATCTTTTATGCTCAAGTCATAGCTCCATCAGGATCAACTATCCTGGAATCCATCATCAGCCTTACTGCCCCAAAGGTTTCAACGCTACTTCAAGGGCCGATGATTAAAGAAAATCTCAAGAGGAAAGCACCAGCCAAGGGCAAATCCCAAAAATCTAGCAAGAAGGCCAAAACTGACGACCAAGCCGATCTCGAAGAGCTGGATCCCCCCATGGAAGAATTCATTGATGAACAAGNAAGCGTTGGCGTTGAGGAAAAAAATGTCAGATCTGGCGAAGAAGAACAAATATCCCCATCGATTGGGTTCGAGTGGATACGCTGGGCACGTCGATCGATGGCGAGAAACCGAGCAAAAGTTTGCAGCCGCTGGCAAGCCTTTGCTCGTAGACCCCATGGTGGAACGAAGCAAGAATTGGGTGTGGGCGCGCAGCACAGGTCAGGTCTCGGAGGAGGGAGATATACTATTCGAGACTCCTGACATAGAACAGATCACTGAAAATTTGCAGAAGATCGCCGAGAAAGAAAGATCAGGACAGTTCGTCCCACGGAGGGAGAATGACCAACTTACTGCAGCCTTGGGGACCGCCGAACACTCTGGACGTGTAAGGGGTTTGTCGTCAAAGACGAGTTGGAGGTTAGGGTTCCCACAGGACACATCAAGCTATAAGAAGAGAGACAAATACAAAGAACAACTATCGGACAAAATCTATGCGCAAGTGAAGGAACACTTCTATTCGTTGGCAGCTGAAAACCCCACGGCCTTTCCAAGGCTATTCCCTGATAGCCAGCAAACCATCCAATCTCCACAGCCAACAACTCAAGTACGTAGCAGTGCAGGCTCAGTGGACACAACTCCTTGCGCTGTGGATGGTATAACCGAACCAACTCCGTGCTCACTCGTAGTACCTATCGGCCGCGCTGGAAAGACTAAAGAGGTTGCAACGGGTTTAGCGATACCCGGCCGGCAATTCCACAACACGGCAATCCCTGAGGATTATGCAAGGGTACAAGTCGCTAAGGTACATAGCGAGCACACTTCTATGGAACTAGACATCCCTGCACCGGAGGGGATTGAACTTCTCGGCGATGCAGTAAATCAGTTTATATTGTGGCATCGTCGAGACATAATCCTGACAGCTGCCGCTCCAGCACCAACATCTTTAACTCCAACCTCAAAACAAGCAAAGACAGCTGCCGCTCCAGCACCACCGTCGCCTCCTGGACCACCTTCCCCTCCAGATCCAGCGTCGCCACCATCGATTAGGTCCCCGCCTCGCCTACCTACTCCACCGCCCTCCCCAGCTCAAGAGGCAGCTCCTCCAGCTCCCCCCTCTCCGCGAACAATTCAACCCTCTCCGCCCACACCCCAATCTGCTCCGGTGGAACAACTGCCCATACCTGAAGGAACTAAATCCGGACCGAGGTCTAATCCCTTGGAACCTCGTCGTCTAATTCCAAAGTTGATATCAACATACGACCCAAAGGAGATTGACAAGGATAAGGAGAAGTTCATGTTTTCAGCTTTCAGGAATTCTGATAAGTCAAAAGAACTAGCGCATGTCATGTCAGACAGTCAGAAGTCAGTACTACGAGCCCAAGATGAAGTCCAATCTTGGGTATCTGCAGATGTGCCTGAAAATTATGAATATGGCAAGCCATTTTTACCAACTTATCTTCTTAACAAACTACCCTGGGAAATGAGGGTAATGCATGAATGGTACATCAAGGCTGCTAGGAAGGGTCTCGGTTTCATAAGCGTCGCCGTCCCGGAAGGCGCTTTCATGAGTGGTCCTAATGGGATATTCTTTATCTCTTTCCGGGACCTATACGCCATCTACAAGCTAGACAAAATGGATGTGAATCTCCTTGCCGCGTTCTGCCTGTAAGTCTGAACTCTTATATGTTACACGTATCATTCCAAACAAAAAAACCATATCTCATTACTTCATTTACATTGTATAGGATGCAATTTCACGAAGCTGACAGAACTGGATCATCGGTTGGCTACGTCGATCCAACAAGGATATGCAAAACGCAACACACCGTACAGATGAGAGCCGACTGCCCGGAATTGGTTGACAAGACCCCTCCAGAAAAGGAAGAATATATCAAGCAATTACACAAGACCAAGAAGCTGGAGGTAGCAACATACTTGGCAATAGCAATGTTGGCGCACGCCGACAAAAATGTCGTGATGGTCCCCTACGCGTTCAGGTAAGCGTTCTCTTCTGTGTTAAATTAATTTATCATTTTTTAAATTCTCTATCTCTAATTTGTCTTTCTTAATTGCAGCGACCACTACATACTATTCCTCGTATATCCAAAAGACCAATTGATTGTATCGTTGGACCCCGCACACTATGACAAGGAGACGTTTATGGAATTCCTAACTATTTTGAATTTGTAAGTGATACACATTTCAATAGACATTTTTTTTGACTTCTAGTTTTCTTAGTACTGGAGAAACAATTGTTTTGTTCTAACAGAGCACATAAGTACTACCGCAAAAGAGGTGGACCAGTACATGATCCGGCCAAGAAGAAGTTATCCGTCAAGACTGGCTGGCCGGTACGAACATATATATGCCAATACAACAAACTATCGTACATTAGTTCCTGAATTATGTCTATGATTGGTCCCTCGTAATTATATCGCAGTGTTACAAACAACCAGCGGGAACCAACTTGTGCGGATATTACGTGTGCGAGATGCTCAGAGTCAACGGGAGGTACCGAACAACCAGTGACCAAGTACGTCAGCATTTCTTTCTTTACAAAGAAACCCAACTACAACACATATTTCACTTAGTAACCTTTTGTTGACTTTGCTGTGCACAGATCCCGAAAATCCCTTATGTTGCACAACGATTCGACGACAGGACTATCTGGAACGTGTGCGCTGACCTCTGCCGATTCATCCGTCGTGATGTCTGCAACGCAAGAGGTCTCTTCTACGACAACCAGAGTGAACTCGCATTGGAAGACAAATTTCAACCTCTCAGAGAATGGGAGAAAGAACAAATGCAATGAGATGTACACTAATTATATATGTGATGAAACAGTTGTGATATTTGTAATATATGCTTCGTATGTAAACAACGTTTCAATTTATGGTTATGTATTTGATATTTCTTACAGTAATATCATCAATCCGACTATCTCATATGCGTCTATTCGAAAATACGATAATAAATCATACGAAATATAATATCAAATACGATAGAGTATTAATTTTGCTGTTGGAAAATTTGTTTTCCCAAACGGTCCACTTAATTGGACCGCATGCGAAATCATCTTCGCATGCGGCTGCTTATATCGGCCGCATGCGAAGATCGATCTTCGCATGCGGCTGGCTCCGGCCGCATGCGCAAATGGTGATCTTCACAGACCTTTTCGTGCATGCGGCCCGGCCAACCGCATGCGAAGATCGAATCCGCCCGTCTGCAAAAATCCTTTCTGTAGTAGTGCGTCCCACAGGACGGCTTACCACAGGAGGGCGGTAGCCAGCGCAGGGGAAGAAGAGAATGGCCGGAACGCGAGCGATAGGATTCCAGACCCGGGAGGAGAGAGAAAGATTTGGCGGCGAGCTTCGGTGGCGAACGTGACCAGATGAGTACGTCAAAACGCGTTTCCCGAGGAGGAGATTTCATTTTTGTGGTTAGTTGATAGAGAGGACGTGCTGGATGTGTTGACGTTCTCATTCATGTTCTAAAATGCTGATGGATAATGGATGAATTGTGACAATTATGTAAGTGCATAAACAACTTTTTCCTTTGAAATATTATTTTTTTTCAAAAAAATGCTGCTAAAGAATGTTATCAGAGAAATGCTAGAAAATGTGCCCAGGATATTCCATAATCCTTAAGCCGGAAAGATCAGAACAAACAGTCAGAGAGATCGAACATTGGACGCAGGAGGAAGAGCGTCAAGATGGCCGTAGCGTCGGGCTAGTCGTCCGTCAGTCGGCCGTTCCACAAGACCACAAATGTCGATAGGCCGGGATACAATGAATGGGCCAGGATTCCGAACGAGGAGGACAGATGAAACACAAGATAAAGGTTGGCTATTCGGCTATCATCGAAGATCCCTCCTCATGCCATATGCCCATATGGCCCATGACCATGAGAGCCTCCCTTTCATGCAACACAACAGTCACAGCCGCGAATGCCCCACAGTGGTTTGCATGTAATTTAAGAAATTATTTGCACGGCGGTTGATGCAAATACAGTAGGTCATATGCTTTTCAGAGCAGAGTCCAGAGTGAGTTCAGCTGCACGAGCTTGTCTGTTCATGCATAGTTAAGTTCGCGGTGTTTATCAATTTTGAGTTTTAATTTTGACAGAAAGTCAGCAGGACGCTTAAGTTGCTTGATATTACAACTGAACACGTGCTGCATCCTGCACAGGAGGCGAAGTCCTTCGTACGTGTACTATTTATTTTGGTCCCACCAGTCATTGGCTCAGCGCAATTGATGTGCTGAGTCAAATCAACACAAATAAATTTAATTTGTTGGTTAAAACTGCTGATTATTAAGCTAGTTTTATGGCTTGATGGTGATGTCAACATGGATGGAGGTGCTGCCGTTGATGACGTCGTCCTTGGTGACAGGGGCTGGGGCGACGGTTGGCAGCTCGAGGTTCTTGTCCTGCTTCTTGGGTGTGGTCCGGTAGTAGATGGCGTAGAGGATGAGCTGCAGTGCTCCGAAGAGCACGCCGAGGCCATTGGGGATGGTGATGAAGATGTCGAAGCGGATGAGCGCGTACGACGTCCAGCACAAGCCGTTGAGGAAGCTCACCACCGACAGCAGCAGCGGCATGTACTCCACGCTCTTCGTCTTCACAACCTTCCTCACGATGGTGAGTGGTGAGGAGTACATGATGGTGCCAAAGATGACGCAGAGGATGCCGACGATCAGGGAGCGCCTCTCATGGGTGTGCGCGCCCAAGAGCACACCGAGCGCCACCGCCGCCACGAAGAAAGCCTCCGCCGCGAGCACCACTCCCGTCTTCTTCCTGTTCTTCTTGTCGGAAAAGAGAAAGAAGATGGTGAGGTAGATGGCCTCGATGACGAGGCCGATGCCGTTGATGGTGACGACGAGGATGCTGTTGGGGTGAACGATTGGGAGGCCGTAGAAGACCCAGAGCATGCAGTTGAGCAGCGTGGCCAGGTACGGGTCCACCTTGAAGTCCTCCACGTCCTTCTTCTTGATGATCCGCCAGAAGGTGGGCACCGGCGCGAGGAAGAGGCCAAACGAGATGACGTTGCCGACGATGCCCGCCACGTTGCGGATCATGTCCGGGGACACCATCTCGCCGGCTGGTGACGGAGTCGGCGGATCGCCTTCTTGTTTGCTTGGTTCGCGCGCTGAAAATATTTCAGGCTGAAATTGCTCGCTCGATCGTACACGTACCGGTTGATGTTGGTTTGGTAGCTCGTTGAAGCGGCGGAGGGCTGGATATATACCCGTTCGTAGGTCCGAGGTACGCTCTGGAATCTGGAGAGAGTCGGTGTTGGAGTTCCGGTAGCGGGGAACTACTAGGATTAGGAAAGCTCGTTCCGTGTCGGCCACCATTTCCGAGTCCGAGCTGCGTACGGCCCATGGCCAAACGGACAGACCAGCAGCCCGCTGGGCTGGCTAAGGCAAACCCTCATTGAAAATTTTTGGACCGCCAACGCTATTGTTCTACTGGGAAATTCTTGGTTTAATTTGAGTCGGATTTTCAACCATAAGATCAACTGACATCTAGGTCAAGGACTTAATATGTTTTGGGAAAATTTATTTTTTTATTTATTTTTTAAAACCGGTATAAATTGTTAGGATCGGTATACGCTATAGAGGGGGGGTGAATATAACAGATGAAATTTTGTCCCCTTAAAAATTCCTGCCCAAATTCTCCCTCAGAAATCTTGATTAGATCGTGGCTATAAAACAAGCCAGATCTAAGCAGATGAGACAAAAACTTGCTAGGTTCATGAGTTCAACCTCTTCAAATGTTCTAAGACAAATGAGGTTACCTTTACCGTCATAGCAAGTTAGGAATTGAGATAGTAGGAGAGAGATCAAAATAAACGAAGAGAAAAGATTGCAAAAACTTGCTGAGTTCAGGAGTTCAACCTCTTCAAGTGTACTGAGACAAATGAGGTTTCCTTCACCATCATCGCAAGTTAAGATCCAAAAACTCGTAGAATTCAAATTGCGGAATTTAAATTGCTGAAAGTAATGCGGAATTTAAATTACAGACAGTTAATGCGGAATTTAAATTGCGGAATTTAAATTGCAGTAAGTAATGCGGAATTTAAATTATAGAATTTAAATTGTATAATTCAAATTACACCGAGGCAAATATGAAAATTCACGAAAATAACATTCATCCGGTGTAAATAAAACTCGCTCACTAGGAGCAAACATACACCTTCACAATACAAGATTTAAACTAAAAAAAAATTCTTTGAGGCAAATAAAAATCTCTCACAACTCACAAAAACATTACTTTAAAATTAAGCACTCAAAAGAGCATCCCAAAAGTCTTAATCCTCTCATGCCTCAACCCCATTATTTATAGGCCATGAGCACCATGGGAAAACCCTAAAAAGCACTCAAAACTTGACCCCTACTCAGCCTATGCAAAAAGCCTAAATTATCCTTGAAACTTGACCCTTACTCAGCCTCTTTTTAGCCAGTGGATTCAGATCCGACACTTCAGGAGCAGCCACGTCCTCACGCCGTACTGTCTCCCGCCCGAGCCGAGTGAAACCGTGCTCCTGCGCATTGAGCTGGGCTTCGATGCTGTCTTGGGCCACCATGCCAGATGGCCAACTTGGGTTGGCCTCCCTGCCAACCGAGCCCATCAGTCCACATGCCATGCACGGCATTGGGCCATGTACACACATGCATAGCCCAAACATCACAAGCTAGCTAGCTTGACTATTGCACTAATGCCATGCAACTAGCCACCTGCACATGCACGCATGCACAAACCCAAGCACTGCTTGTTACAGTACCTTGTACACTGTGATACTACTTGTTTTTTTCTTTCTTTTTAATTTTTCTTCACAACACTTGACGCTTGCACATCCACCCTTGTGAAGCATGTTGCGATGATCTCCCGTCACGATGTTCGTTCATCATGCACCGTCTCAAAATCAACCTTGTCACCCGACTTCCTCGATCGTTCTGGACCTCAACTCCTTGAGTTTAGTCTCGATCTGTCGTTGACCCAGGTTAACATCAATCACCTGCACACATGAAAATCAACCGTTGTTTCTGGTACAGATAACTCGACCTGACCATTGTTAGTTTACGTTCATATTTTTCTCATACTTTGCCAATTTTTCATCACACGAAAACCAAAAATACTTCATGGTTTCACAATCTCCCCCTTGATGGAAACATTGGCAACTTCATGAAAGATTTTGAAAAACACCTTTATTTTGCAAATAAAGTGAAAAATCGAAAACAGGACCAAGTGACAAGTGATGAAAAATGCTCCCCCTAAGTGCCTTACTCTATGAGTGCAAGTTCTCCTCCTTTGACAATGATGACATCAAGACAAAAAGAGGCTGAAATGCAAATGTAATGAAATGATACTTGCAATTTTTAGTTCAGATGAGCTTTGAGAGTTTTCTAAAGTCATCAGAAGTAGACATGGATCACACAGATACAAGCATGTGCTCAAGCCTAGCTAAGCATGTGCAAAAGAAGTATGAAACATGACATGAATAACAAGATTGTATCGCAAGCAAGCAAAAAGCTTTCAAGTGAATTAGAAATTTAGTGTGCATAGCTATCTCTAGAAGAAGCTTAAACAGAAGCAATTTAACTCATAAGCATGCAAGATTTACATAATCAAAACAATGAACCCATGCTAATGTGCTAATGCCCAGTTCAGGTGAGTATCAACATGGTAAACAAAACATATGAATTTTCAGCTCTTTTATTTTATATTTTATAGCTTGTTCATATTTTCTATAGCACAATCGCGATGGTACGTTTGATCTTATCAGTCAGCAAGTGATGGTTATGCCAAACACTGCCGTCTGACCTCAACCAGATTTTCCAGCTGGAGTTCCCGTTATAGGCAGTCTCCGTGCTATCTTCGGCACTACTCATGCGTAAACGCACTCAGTAACCCGGGATAAAAAGAAGTCACACTACAGATATCATAGAGCATGATTGATACTAAGCATGAACAATCTAGCAGAAGCATTTCAAAAGCATGTACAAACTATTGTTTAGAAGAAGTAAACATGACATGGTGATGAGAAAAATACTTCAAGTTTAAACAAACTTCTAGAGGTAGTACTGCACATTGATTTAAGTTCAAGTGAATGATCAGTTTAAGCAAGTGTCAACAAACTTGAATAGCATATCATGATCATACAAGCTACTTAAGCAAACAAAAGCTAGACAAGAGATCGGACTAGCATAAGGGTGATACATGTATATCATAATGATGAGCGAGAGATAACAATCAAAAGCTCAGTGAGAAGGATGTATAATACAATGCAGAAAAGTAAACATGATGCAATATGTTACAAATATATGCAAAAATAAGTAACTCCCCCTCAAAGCAAACCATAGGGGTGAATCACCCCTAACTCACTTCGCAGAAACTCAAAACGGGTTCGATCAAGTGGTTTGGTGAAAATGTTAGCAAGTTGTTTCTCAGATTCAACAAACTCTAGCACAATGGTACCTTTCTCAACATTGTCTCGGAGAAAGTGGTACCGAATTTCAATGTGCTTGGTCCTTGAATGTTGAACTGGATTTTTAGCAATGTTAATCGCACTGGTATTATCACAAAGCAAAGGAACACCAGAGAAAGACAGGCCATAATCTTTCAAAGTGAAAACCATCCAAAGAACTTGACTGCAAGAGCTAGTTGCCGCAACGTACTCAGCCTCAGCTGTTGATTGAGCAACAGAAGACTGCTTACGCGAGGACCAAGAGACTAAAGAAGTGCCAAGAAAATGACAAGTGCCAGATGTACTTTTCCGATCAATCTTACAACCCGCAAATCAGCATCAGAAAAGGCTCGAATTGAAAAAGTAGAGGAGGAGAGTACCATATACCGTACTCAAGTGTAGACTTGATGTAGTGGAGGATGTGCTTGACTGCTTGACGATGTGAGGTTCTTGGAGATGCTTGAAACCTGGCGCATAGGCACACGGAGAAGTGGATGTCCGGCCTTGACGCAGTCAGGTAGAGGAGGGAGCCGATCATGCTTCGGTACTCGCGTTGATCAACTTCTTCACCATCTTCATCAGGACTCAGTGATGAAGTGGTTGCCATGGGAGTGGCAATGGGCTTGCAGTCCTCCATGTCAAACTTCTTCAACAGCTCCTTGGAGTACTTGGTCTGATGAACAAAGATGCCTTCCTTGGTTTGCTTGATTTGTAGTACAAGGAAGTAGGTCAACTCTCCCATCATGCTCATCTCAAATTCCCTGTTCATCACATCAGAAAACTAGGCAACAAGTGTATGAGAGGAGCCACCAAAAATGATGTCATCAACATATATCTGGACAAGAAAAAAATCATTGCCATGATGATGAGTAAAGAGAGTTTTATCAACAGCCCCCATTTCAAAACCATTTTGAAGCAAAAAGGTTTTTAATCTTTCATACCAGGCTCTGGGAGCTTGTTTTAAACCATAAAGAGCTTTATCAAGTTTGAACACATGGTTTGAAAATTTTGGATTTTCAAAGCCTGGAGGTTGTTTGACAAAAACTTCTTCCTGAATCACACCATTTAGAAAAGCACTTTTCACATCCATTTGAAAAAGTTTGAAACCTTTGGAAGAAGCAAAAGCCAAAAGAATTCGAATAGCTTCTAATCTAGCAACTGGTGCAAAGGTTTCTTCGAAATCCAAGCCCTCAACTTGGGTGAAACCTTGTGCAACTAGTCTGGCTTTGTTACGAACAATCGAACCATCTTCCCCAAGTTTGTTTTTGAAAACCCACTTTGTTCCAATCACATTTTGACCTAAGGGAGGTTCTACCAAAATCCAAACATTGTTTCTTTCAAAATTCTCTAACTCCTCATGCATGGCATTGACCCAATTCTCATCAGATAAAGCATGACAAACATTTTTGGGCTCAAAAGAAGCAACAAAAGTAGAATTGACAATATCATAGGAGCGATTTCTGGTTACCCTTTCACCAATACTTCCGATCATTGTCTCTGGGAATGTCGGTTCTGAATGTGACGAGGAGTCGTTGGTCCTGATGTGCCTTCATCAGTTACCTCAGGTACAGTTGCTGATGATGATGTAGCTGGAGCTTCTCCTGAAGGTAATGTAGTGGAAGGAGACTCGATTACTTGTGCTGCTGGAGAAGTGTCTTGAAGAGAAGGGATGGAGTCATCATCCTCATCTGAGTCCTCCTCCACAAAGATACTTTCATCTGGAGAACCTGAAATTTCTGGTCTAGTACCTGGACTAGCCTCATCAAAAGTGACTTCACAAGTCTCCACAATTTTGCTAGCTGAAGGAACAAAGACCCGATAAGCACGAGAATGAGCAGCATAGCCAAGAAAGATGCCATCGAAAGATCAAGATTCAAACTTGTCCAAATTTCCAGGCTTAAGAACAAAGCACTTGCATCCAAAAACCCTGAAGTGTGAAACTTTTGGTCGGCGACCAAATCTGAGCTCATAGGGGGTTTTGTGCAAGATAGTTCTCAAAAACACATGATTGGAAATAAAACAGGCAGCAGAAATAGCTTCAGTCCAGAACCTTCTTGGTGTGACATACTCATCAAGCATGGTTCGGGCCATCTCCACAAGTGTGCGATTCTTTCTCTCAACCACACCATTTTGTTGTGGAACATATGGCGAAGAAAATTGATGTTCAATTCCAGAGGAAGAACAAAAAGATTCAAAAGCAGAGTTCTTGAATTCAGAGCCATTATCACTGCGAATCGCTCGAAGAGCACCAGGAAACTCTAATGCCAAGCTACGGACAAGATTTTGAAAGAAGCCAAAAGTTTTCTCTTTTGATTCAAGAAAATAGACCCAAGAGTATCGAGAAAAATCATCCACAATAACCAGAACATACCATTTCCCTCCAAATGACTGGACCCGAGCAAGACCAACCATATCCATGTGAAGCAGTTGTCCTGGTCCATTTGTCATGACCATTGTTACAGGCTTATGGGAGGAAGATGTCATTTTTCTATGGCGACAAGGTGCACAAACAAGATCTTTTGAAGTTTTCTACTTGGGCAAACCTCGAATTAAATCCATGCCACTAATTCGAGACAAGTGATCAAAACCAATGTGACCAAGATGCCGATGCCAGAAAAATAAATCTGTATTCTCTGAAGCGACAAGACAACGAGAAGGTCCAGGAAAAGAAAGATCAAAGTTTGCAAAGAAAATCCGACCAACTCGAGAAATGTCAAACACAAGAGATTCAGAGGCATCAAGAACACGAGAACGATCTTTCTTAAATCGAACCTCCAAATTTTCATCACAGAGTTGTGAAACAGAAAGCAAATTGTATTTTAGTTTGCTTACAAGTGCCACATCCTTCAGCATGAATTTGTCATTAACTCTGATTGTACCTTTGCCCATCACATGTCCACTGCTTGCATCCCCAAAAGTGATGGTCTCATCACAGGATGCGCGAGTGAGAGAAGTGAACCACTTCACTTCTCCGGTCATATGGCGTGAGCAACCGGAGTCCACAAACCAAGAGTTACTTCTCCCTACTCCAAAATCCTACAGAAAAGAAAAGGCAGATCTCGATGACTTAGTACTGGGGTTAGTGAGAAATGACTTAGGAATCCAGTACTGAGTCATGCAAGGAGTACAAACATTTTTAGAGTTATTAACATAATGATATGCAAAGTGACCATGCTTGTTTTGTCCCAACCTTGCTAGATTATGTCGAGGGTGCATATCTCTGCGAAGAAAGCGAGATACACCACTTGAACGACAATGATAAGCACATTCAAGCCTCTTCGGGACTCTTGTAACTCTTCTAGTCAAAAAACATTCTTGACACTCTCTTCTGGCCTTTCTAAAGCAGAAACCTACCAAATGACCAGTCTTACCACAATAGGTGTATTCAAATGTGATTTTCTCTACAGTCTTGGTTTGTTTCTGGTTTTGCTTGTGCTCAACTTGTTTTGGATCTTTGGGTTTTGGATATTTGGGATTTGGATTTGTGGGATTTGGATTTTTGGAATTGGGTTGGCTAGTCATAGGTACCAACTTAGGTTCAGATGATTTGGATGTACTAGGGTTAGTGTTTCCTATAAAGCCAGCAGACTTAAAGGTTATAGGTTTTTGAGCTAATTCTATCATCCCATCTGTGACACCTAAAATCTCATGGGTACCTATCCTCAAAGACTCAGCAAAATCATACCCTATTCCTTGGTTGTTTATGGACATCTTGGATTGATCTAGAATCATGTCTAGCTTTTTCTTTCCTTGAGCAAACCTTTCTAAAGACTGTTGCAAATAAGTGTTCTCTTTCTTGACAGAATTAAAATCATTTTTCAATGAAATACATGAAGAACATGAATCAACAGATTTTAAGGTTCCAATGACAATTTTAGTATCGTTTAGTTCAGTTTCCAAGACAGTACAATTTGAACATGAAGTTTGCACAGGTTTCTTAGAAGCAGAAGATTCTAACAAGTTATTCATGTTTTTAAGCATGTCAATTTGTTGTTTTAAACCATCAATGTCATTAGTGAGAATGGGACAATTTTCACAACTTCCTATCCTATTTTGTTCAAATTTATCTTTTCGTTCTTTTAATTCCATTTCAAACAAGCTCATATCAACTTTCAGTTCATAGCAAGTAGAGCAAGTAGCACTAGCACTAGAAGGGTTCCCAGCTCCTAAAGCACATGACTTCAATTTATCCTTGAGAAGATTGATTTCAAAAATGTAAGAACCACAAGCAAGACAACTATCCTCCTCAGGAATCATGGATCGAAGCCTAGCAATTTCTAGCGCCATTCCATCATTTTCAGATTTTAGTTTCTCAATTTTAAGCTTGGAGGACCTATACTTGTCACTAATTTCAATCATTAAATGTGCCATTCTTTCTTTGTTTAGTTCATCATCATCATCCTCAGAATCATCACAAAAAGAACCATCCAAGGAGGGGGTGTCATCAAAACATACCTTAGGATGCTCCCATGAGTCATCCTCATCCTCAAGTGCCATGAGACACATGTTGATGAAGTCCTCGTTGTTGGTGAGGCAGCACATGCCGGAGAAGTCCTTGTCCTCCTTCTCTTGATCATCATCGTCGGAGTTGATGTCGCTGAGCTGGACCTCTTCAAGAGCCGCCAAGACCTTGTGAATCGCCTTCTTCATCAAGTTCTTCCTTCCTTTTCGCCCTTGTCCCTCGGGCTTCTTGAAAGTCTTATCATTCTTCTTTTTCAATTTAGGACAATTCACTCGGATGTGGTTTGGCTCTCCACACTCAAAACACGTGATTGGATCATTGGTTTTACCTCTCTTTCTTTCTCTCACATTTTTGTAAGCTCTTGAGAATTTCTTAGCAAAAAGAGCAAGATCATTTTCAGGGATCTTCTCTAATTGCTCCTCAGTGATTGAGTGTAAAGCGGTAAGTGAAAAACCACCACACACAAAGGCTGAGTCAGAAGAAGTGCTGCTTGCAGGATCGGCTACCAATGCCATTGAGTGCTTGAGGCCTTTCCAATGGAAAACATCCATCTCATGGGTTTTGAGCTTTGAGTAAAGCTTGTCCATGGTAAGGTCACTCAAAGGTGCACTTTCTGTGTTGAAGGTAACTTTCATTTCCCAAACACCATAATCAAGACAGTTTAAAAGATGGCGAGCATTGTCATTGTCAGAAAACTCTTTCCCCACAGATCTCATCTTTGAAATAATTTCACCAAAACGCTTCAAATAAGAATCAATGGACTCTCCTGGGTGCATTTCAAATCTTTGATATTCTTTCTGAAATTGATTCTGACGAACCAATTGAATATCATTGTTTTCCTCATGGAAATTGCACAGAGCAGTCCACATGTCATGAGCAGATCTGTGGTGTTGAACACGATTAAATTCACCGGAAGAAATTCCTCCAATAATCACATTCCTGGCACGATAGTTTGCATCAACTTGAGCCACATTTGCAGCTGTGATGTCCGCATCATCGGATACAGTGTAAGGTGATTTAACCTAGTTCCACACATTGTACCCTTGCGACTAGAGATAAACCTCCATTCGTGTCTTCCAAATAACAAAATTTTGTTCATCGAAAACAAAAGGCTTTGCAAAATATTTTCCCTGCATAGCATCGTTCGTTGCAACGGTTAGGTTACAGCAAACTTAACCGAGCTCTGATACCACTTGTTAGGATCGGTATACGCTATAGGGGGGGTGAATATAGCAGATGAAATTTTGCCCCCTTAAAAATTCCTGCCCAAATTCTCCCTCAGAAATCTTGATTAGATTGTGGCTATAGAACAAGCCAGATCTAAACAGATGAGACAAAAGCTTGCTAGGTTCAGGAGTTCAACCTCTTCAAATGTTCTAAGACAGATGAGGTTGCCTTTACCGTCATGGCAAGTTAGGAATTGAGATAGGAGGATAGAGATCAAAATAGACGAAGAGAAAAGATTGTAAAAACTTGCTAAGTTCAGGAGTTCAACCTTTTCATGTGTACTGAGACAAATGAGGTTGCCTTCATCATCATCGCAAGTTAAGATCCAAAAACTCGTAGAATTTAAATTGCGGAATTTAAATTGCTGAAAGTAATTCGGAATTTAAATTGCAGAATTTAAATTACAGCCAGTTAATGCGGAATTTAAATTGCAGTAAGTAATGCGGAATTTAAATTACAGAATTTAAATTGCATAATTTAAATTACACCGAGGCAAATATGAAAATTCTCGAAAATAACATTCATCCGGTGTAAATAAAATTCGCTCACTAGGAGCAAACATACACCTTCACAATACAAGATTTAAACTAAAAAAAATCCTTTGAGGCTAATAAAAATCTCTCACAACTCACAAAAACATTACTTCAAAATTAAGCACTCAAAAGAACACCCCAAAAGCCTTAATCCTCTCATGCCTCAACCCCTCTATTTATAGACCATGAGCACCATGGGAAAACCCTAAAAAGCACTCAAAACTTGACCCCTACTCAGCCTATGCAAAAAGCCTAAATTACCCTTGAAACTTGACCCTTACACAGCCTTTTTTCAGCCAGTGGATTCAGATCCGACACTTCAGGAGCAGCCACGTCCTCGCGCCGTACTGTCTCCCGCCCGAGCCGAGTGAAACCATGCTCCTGCGCGTTGAGCTGGGCTTCGATGCTGTCTTGGGCCACCATGCCAGATGGCCAACTCGGGTTGGCCTCCCTGCCAACCGAGCCCATCAGTCCACATGCCATGCACGGCATTGGGCCATGTACACACATGCATAGCCCAAACATCACAAGCTAGCTAGCTTGACTATTGCACTAATGCCATGCAACTAGCCACCTGCACATGCACGCATGCACAAACCCAAACACTGCTTGTTACAGTACCTTGTACACTGTGATACTACTTATTTTTTTTTCTTTCTTTTTAATTTTTCTTCACAACACTTGACGCTTGCACATCCACCCTTGTGAAGCATTTTGCGAAGATCTCCCATCACGATGTTCGTTCATCGTGCACCGTCTCAAAATCAACCTTGTCACCCGACTTCCTCGATCGTTCTGGACCTCAACTTCTTCTTGAGTTTAGTCTTGATCTGTCGTTGACCCAGGTTAACTTCGATCGTCTGCACACATGAAAATCAACCGTTTTTCTGGTACAGATAACTCGACCTAACCATTGTTAGTTTACGTACATATTTTTCTCATACTTTGTCAATTTTTCATCACACGAAAACCAAAAATACTTCATGGTTTCACATAAATACATAAATTTACAACAGATGCACTTTAACTCCTATAAACATGCTTATACACATTCTACCCTATGAGCATTTTATTAACTCCTATAAACATGCTTATACACATCCTACCCTACGAGCATTTTAAAAAACTGTCTTAGTATATCCTAAAATTATGAAGTTACTATAGACACCTCCAACTCCTTATATACTATTAAGTCGTGTACCACTTAAAAAAATAACGGTATATCCTAAAATTATAAAGAAATAACGGTATATCCTAAAATTATAAAGTTGCTATAGGCGCCTCCTTATGTATATTACTTCGTGTACCACTTAAAAAATAAAAAAATAACCATAAAGACGATATCCGTGTCAAAGACTTAAATTTGGATTTAACCCCAAGACCTAACATTTGTGCTACCCTCAGTTCACATTTTCTATTTATATATTTGGCTGTCCAGCGTATTAATTGCTATAGGGGATCGACACAGCGGTACACATGTTTGTTTCTTGTTTGTACGCCATTTATTTCGGTAAACAATCCGTGATTTAATGAAAATGCTATTTTTCACGAGCGTTGAGGGAGAATACTCCCCAGTCCAGCCCTGCACGAGTCCTTTTTGATATCACCATTCTTATAGTGTTTATTATTGCTATTATTTGAATGTGATTCTTAATAATAAGTTGCGGAAAAAATTGCATTTTGAAAGTTGTAAAAAAATTGACATTGAAAGTAAAACAACGATTGGATGTTCAAACTTTTCTATTGAAAGTTATCAGCAATTTCTATTGAAAAATATACAAAAAAAAAGGTCAAGGACTTCGCAAGCTTTTGCATTTTCGTGAAAAGAATCACGCTTTTCTTTTTCGCCGACCAGAGTACTGGCTCAAGATTACACCGAGTGATCTGAGCTGAGCATACAACATTGGAACATAAAAGTAAAATTAGAGGCTTCTATTTTTTTTAAAAAAATTTACTCTTCTTTTGCCCATATATTATTTGGCTTCACATCATAAGCGTGCATGATTATTGCTAGCTTGCAACAAAATACTCTGCCAATTAAGCCAACAGCAAATAATACAATCTTAAGTTCGTGCACCCTCATCTTCATAGATCAATCAAAAGAAACTCGTAGCAAAGACACACATGAAAACACCTTTTCATATATTCACTCGTCGGCACCGTCCGTCTCCGCGCACACACACCGGAAGTGCCCGGCCGGCTGCCCGGCGGCGGAGCAGATGCAGCGGCGCCGCCCGGTGTCCGCGGCCCCGTCGTCCTCGTCCTCCTCGTCGTTCACGACGGTGGCGACCACCTTCTGCGTCTCCGGCTTTTCGGCGCGTTCCTCTCGCTTCGGCGACGGCGCGCGTGTCGCCGCCGGTGGAGCGCACGCCGGCTCGTCCTTGGACGACGGCGGCATCTGCTTCTGCTGGTGAGTTGCCATTGGGTCGTTGCTGCTTCTGATGACACGTCCACTTGCTAGCTGCAACGAAGCTAGGTGTGGTGTGGCCGAATATATGGAGCCGGAAGAGCGGTGGGGTTCACCGAGAAGGCGACTCGTGGCTGCAACCGGCATGATTACGTAGCACATATGCGCCTTTCCATTATGCAGGACGTGGCGGCATAGCGGAGAAACAGAGAGCAATGAGACAGTAATCTCTGCCGCTGGAAATGTGAGCAGTTGCAGCGCCAATGAACATGTGAGAGTTAATAATTTTCCCTTTAAAAATTTCATGCGATACTTAATGGGGACTATTGTTCTTACTTAACGAGGATCATCAACAAGCTACAAAAATTTAATCTCCTGAATCTTTTTCGACTGTCTATCCGTCACTCGAGTGATTTATTTTCCACTTTCACTCAAATCTGTCACTACTAACAAACACATAAATACATAGCATCTAATCCATCTTTTCTTACGCACGCCCGTACCGATAAACTATTCATCCAAAAAAATTGTATCTATTGATAAGTTGTGAAGAGTATAACCACAGCTAATCTCTTAACCATCCCATCAAATAAATGGACGATTCATTAAATTGTGAAACGTTGCCCTGCCATCAAATGGTATTTAACATCCCAACACATCCAACACTCTCCGTGTGAGAAGCTGTCATTTTGAGTCTCACTGCTGAAAAACAGTCATCAGTACTGGTCTCGTAACTGGCATCAGTGCCAAAAGTCAAACCGACGCAAAATTTCCCCTGTAAAGTCCCTCCCCTCTCTACGCCGGTTGTGGACCCGACACAAATGAGGACTGAGAGAACCAGGGCAGGACCTAGACGACCTCATTTGTGCCCGGTTTTGTGCATACCTGGCACTGATTAGTGTCATCGGTGCTAGGTTTTGTGTTTACCCGTTCTGATAAGCATTACTACAGATCCGATCATTGTTGACGGTTCATCTGTGTTGGATCCTTGCAGCCTGTCACAGAGACCATCATCTCTAACGGGTAAAAAATTATCCGTTTAAAATTAGTTTTGCCCGAAACAACCCATCAACGATAGGAGCTCATCTGTAACAGGTAGTAGTTGTCGCCCGTTACTGATCATCCGTGACGGGTCATAACTACAACCCGATACGAATAACCCCGTATCTTTAAACGTTCTCTAGTATTAACCCGCCACCGATGAGAGTGACGGGTCAAAAATACAACCTGACAGAGATAACGTTTTGTAGCCCGTCACGGATGAGGAACAATCGGTCTCGTCCACATAAATAAAAAATATCCAAGGTCCTCTCAGCAGTCTCTATCGTCTCATCCCCTTCTTTCTCGCTTAGCTCACTTCTCATCGCCATCGTCGATCACCACCGCCGACACCACTCCAGCACTACCAACGACCGTCGGCGCTAGGTCAAGCTCAAGGTCGACCGGCCGCCACCACCTCAACTTCCACCTTCGCCTCCAGCCAGCCGCCGCCATGCACCGCTTCATCGGGGCCGTTCACCCGCTCTGCACCCTAACCCTGAGCCCCATCCAGACGCCACTCCATGTCCTCTCCCACCGTATTATCCTCCTCGGATTCCGACTATGCCACCGTAGGGGCCACCTCTGACGCCGACTTGGACAGCTCAGATTTCGCACTGTCGTCCTCGGGGCCAACTATGCCGTAGCAAGCGCGTATGCCGGTCCCCGCGCTTCGGAAGCTCCGGTTCAACCCCTCCATCCGCGTGTGCGCTGATGAGGCGCTGTTCGGGAAAGAGAGAGGTGGGGTGGACAAGGCGGTGGAGGAGGAGTGGTCACAGGAGGTAGCGTTGGCCCTGCTCAAGGCTACACTCGAGCCGCCCGACGAGGATGAGGATGACGATGTGGGACCCAAGGAGGCCAGGGAGGAGTACCAGATGTCGCTGTCGGTCGGCATCGTCGGTGACCCCAACGCCGGCAAGTCATCTCTCACCAACACATCGAGGTCAACAGGCTGCCACCGCCTCCAGATCCATGGCCAACAGCCGCCTTCTCATCACTGTGAGTGGTCACCCCCACCTCGTCGTCATCCATTGTCAGTGCCAGCTGGAAGTCGACCGGCCTGCTAGCTCCTTCTCATTGCCGCAAATAGTCATCCCCACCTCCATCGCGGGCGCCAGCTCAAGGTCGAGCGGCCGCCGCCGCTTCCTCTAGATCCACGGTCAGTTGGCTCCTCCTCGTTGCCAAACCGGTTGCCCCCACCTCGTTATTGTCCACCTTCATCGCCAGTGCTAGCTTGAGGTTGACTGGCCGCCGCCTCCTCCTTCTTGTTGCCACGAGCGGTCGCCTCCACCTCATCATCGTCATCCACCTCCATCATCAGCACTAGCTCGAGGTCGATCAGTGGATCCAGCAATTTCATGTCTAGCTTGACGATAACTAGTGAGCAATATTTTCCTTTAATTTCCTCCCTAAACCACTTGCAATTTCGTGTCTACTATCTTCAATTTTGAATCTGCATTGCCTTTCTTTTCTTCATGTGAAATTGAGGAGATTGAGGGGAATTGATGAGATTGATGGTTGTTTTTGTGATTGAGGTGAATGAATCAAACTTATCTGTGTCATATCATCACCCATTAAGAATGGGGTTTTCATATCACCGACCACTCATCCGTAACGAGACGTCCATCCATCACAGGTGAAGATTAGGGTCCATCATAGGTGATGGTTCTATGCTAGTGAAGTGTTATCTGTGCCTGTTGTATTCAATACTCGGCACTGATATCTAATTTTTAGAATAAAAATAACAAAAACGCGTGGATTTGTAATATAATTATGCCTACATAAATGGTACTAACGATAAAATAGTACCATGGTTCGTTACATACTAATTAATTATACATCATATGTAGTCATTAGTTAAACATATTGCTTATAGTCATTAATTGAACACGGAAAGTTAACAGGAGATAGGGCATCACAACAGCTAACTTGGCGATGAATGACTAGACAAATCAAAGTCTTGTAGAAATTGCGGACCACCTTTTTCTTCCGCGGTAAGACGGTCCCCTGATAAATGATACGTCTCTATTGGAAAAATGAGGTTCTTATCGGTGTCAAACATAAGCCATATCTTTTTATATATGGTATATCTTTTTTATATGGGTTCACGATATAAGAAAATACCATATATCTAATAATATACGAGACGATATTCTTTGGTTAAGTAAATACAACGGATAAAAAAAAATTATCTTTTCGGAATAGAAGATGTTCCGGATAAGGAATAAGAAGCAAAGTCCTCCTTAAACACTATAAGGACGACTCGGATCGTATCAATATTTGTCTCCCTAGTTTTACGTTGACAGGAATATCCGAGGATATAAATACAATACCTCTAAGAGAAGAGGAAAGAGGAAAAGTCAGAAAGAAGCTAATACAACTCTAAACAACAAAGGGCAAGCCTAAACAAACCCAGTCTAGGACCAAAAAGGCCAGCATGAGGATCCAGAGTATCTTCAATCTCATTAAGTTCATATTCGATGAAGAAGACTATACTAACCATCGACTACGTATGAGAGCTCCATGTCGTCAATCCGATGTTGACTAGATTAGATCATCCCAAATATTGTACTTGTGTGATACTGATATATAAAGATAACACCGGATTCGTCCAACAGGAATAGGGTTATTACCTGTCAGTTGAGGAGTCCGAACCTATATAAAAATCCTTGTTTCCACTCTCTTTTACCGCAATCTCGCGTATACCTTGATTCCAACGATCCTCATACTTTACAAATACCGTAGTCGGCGTATAGAGCCCATCGATAGTGGTGCGTCAGGTAGGAGACTTGATGCTTTAAGGTTTCGATGTTTCAAGAAATGGATTTCCCGACGACAAAACTCTTCGACGACTTCAGCCTTGGAAGATATGACCCGACCAGAGTGTGTTCTCTTATGAAGCGGTCCTCTCGTCATCTCAATTTTTTTAAAGACATAATCACTATGAATTTTCCGATATGACTTATTTCAACGCCTTTGGCTCTAAGATATATGACCCGACCAGATTACATCGTCGTCAACGATTTCATCTATCAAAATCGACACAAGCTTCAAAAACATCACCGTTATGAGGGACATCAACTTAGTACTATCGGCCGCACCTCGATCTGTGCCGATTACTCCCAAATTGACATTGCGACCGATCAGCGCAGCTACCAGGAGACCGAGTATTAATTGCATCGATACCCTCGCGTGTGCAACATAGGACTCGGAGTGCAAGTGAGCTCGGCCTACAAGTCACCGTATCGGACATGTATCAAGAAACCGAAGCCAACAAGCATGCTTGTACTGATTGATTGACTCACAGTCTACTGATGCCGATGTGCTAGGCTATCACGACAAAGTCCACCGAAGATCAGATGTGCACATGCATTTGCGAAAAAGAAAAAAATTAATGTGGTCAGTGATTGTTTTCTACTACACTCACAGGAGTAGCACGAACTTGAAGTATATTATCCCAAACGATTGCAAGCTAATTAGTAAGATTAATTAGACAATTAATCCACTAATTTAGTAGATATAACAGGCACATATCTACAAAGGTACGTCAATATTTTATACATACAGTCGTACCTATTTTCAGATCTATACAATATTATCAGCTCAATTATTTATTATTTATTATGTTTACCTAGAGTATACTTTTTATTCAATATCTATTGTGCGAGCATTTCTTTTATTAAGCCAACTATGTTCTAATATTGGGGGCTCGCTTTGTTTTTTTTTTATAAATCATGCTTGTTTACGGTATATATAGTACCCGATATTTCAATTCAAATATGCTAATTATATCCTAACAAATACTATAAGATTTATACAATTTTTTAAGTACGTACTCGATATTCTCTGTTATATATTGCCTTCTACAAAAATATTTTCAGGAAATAATACAACATCCGCTTGGACACCGAGTATCCTAGTAGACAGAGGTCAAGTACACCCAATTATCGAGAATGTTCTCGACCTAACGAAGAGTTGTCGGACCAAACCTATCAACAATGACCGACGACCTATCTCATATCTAGTTTCGATCACAACCCGATCTATTTGTGAAAATGTTGCTGTGTATAATCTCCCCGCGCACGTTGTTGGCTTGATCACTCGGCATGATTACGAACGGACCTCCGATATGCTTATAAGTTGGGTATGTGAGTCATGCTGACCATATGAGATGCACATGTAATAACCAACTAAAGCGCCCCTAAGAGTGGTCGAGGTACGACTACACCTAGTCCTCAACCAGCATGGTAGCGATCCCACTACTTCTATGAATCCTCTACAATTGGTCGAGTATGACTACAAACCTGGTTCTCAACCAGCATTGTAGCGATGTCACCAACTCTACAAATCTTCTACGAGTGATAGAGTATGACTACACGCCTAGTCCTCGACCAACGTAATAGTGATCCCACCACTTCTCTGAATCTTCTATGAGTGGTCGAGATATAACTACACCTAGTTCTCAACCAGCGTTGTAGCAATCCTACCACTTCTCTGAATCCTCTACGAGTGGTCAAGATACAACTACACCTGGTTCTCGACCAAGCGATTCTCACCTCCTCTGTGAGTGGTCGAGTCGACTACACACCTGGTCCTCGACCAGCGTAGTAGTGATCCCACCACTTCTCCGAATATTCTACGAGTGGTTGAGTACGATTATACACCTGGTCCTCGTCCAGCATAGTAGCAATCCCACCACTTCTTTGAATCTTCTACGAGTGGTCGAGATATGACCACACTTGGTTCTCGACCAGCATTGTAGCGATTTTCTAAAATTTCTTCTAAGTTAATGATCAATTCATCCTTCTGCTTTGTCTTGATGACAACATCGTCGACATAGGCCTCCACATTGCGTCCGAGCTGAGATTGCAAACATCTTTGACTCATGCGTTGATAAGTAGCACCAGCGTTCTTCAAGCCAAAAGACATCGTGATGTAGCAATATGACTTGAATGGTGTAATAAATGCGGTCTTTAGGCAGTCGGATTCCTTGAGGTTGATTTGATGATACCCCAAGTAACAGTCAAAAAAACTGAGAAGCTCACAATCGGCCGTCGAATCGATGACTTGGTCGATACGAGGTAATCCAAAAGGATTCTTGGGGCAAGACTTGTTGAGGTTCGTGTAATTCATGCACATACGCCATTGTCCCATCTTCTTCCAAACAAAGACTGGATTAGCCATCCAGTTGGGATGATCAACTTCTTTGATAAATCCAACTGCCTGGAGTTTAGTCAGTTCCTCCTTGAGTCAGTTCCTCCTTGATAGAATTTCTTTGGTCTTGAGCAAATCATCAGAGTCATTGTTTAATAGGCTTAGCGTCAAGCTTTACATTTAATGAGTGCTCAATCCCCTCTCTGGGAATACCAAGCATATCAAAAGGTTTCCAGGAAAATATATCTTTATTAGCTTGAAGAAAGGTGACGAGTGTGCTTTTCTATTTACAATCTAACTCAGCGCCTATAACAACGGTTTTGGAGGGGTCAGCCGGATCCAGCGGAATCTTCTTCATCTTGGTGTTGCCTTCTCCCGATTTTGATATCTTTGTGGCAGGGATCTGTCCTTCTTGCAATGTCGATACAGCCAATCGGATCTCTTGTCGACCAAGTGCTCTCTCACGTGATTGGGCCATCTCGCAGCTCTTTATAGCAAGTAAAAGCTTGCTTGATGTCGCGACGTAATGAGATAACTCCTTGCGGGCCTGGCATCTTCATCATCAAGTAGGTATATTGGGGGATAGCCATGAACATTGCAAGAGCCAGCCTTCCCAAAGCAGATGTTTTCTGTCTGGAAATTTTCCCGGGTGCCGAAGGTGACTGGAAGAGTGATTTGGCTGAGTGGTGTCATAGACAAACCGGGATAACCCCATGAAATGGAGTAGAGCTGGGCTTCAACTCGAATCTTGGAATCTGCATCTGATCCAGAGTCTTAGCGAAGCAAATGTTGAGCATGCTACCGCCATCGATGAGAACGCGCTTCAACTTGATGTTGTGAACCACTGGGTCTAACATTAGAAGGTACCGCCCCGAGTGAGCCACTCAGTTAGGATGATCTGAGCGGTCGAACATGATTACCACCTCAGACCATCGTAGGTATTGGGGTACTTCAGGTTGAATCGCATTGATCTCCCGATTGGTCAATTTCTACTTCCTCTTGGACTCATACGAGAGCAGGCCTCCAAAGATATGGTTCAACTCTGCTTTAGGGTCTTAAAACGCTCCCAAGCCAGCTTCACCTTCGTCTTTGTTGTGCCCTGAAGTTCCTTCATCAGAAGTGAGCTTGAGTTGTGCCACATGTTCCTCCGCTAATCTATTGTAGATTAAACAATCCTTGACCGCGTGCTTGGAATTAGGATGATGAGTGCATTGGGTGTTTATTATCTTGTCATAGTTGCTGACGCGAGGACGTTGATAAAGTGAAGTTGTGCCACCAAATCTTCAGGTTTGTGCTTACACTCCTTCTAATTATTGTTGTCATTATCCTTCTTGGGATGCCAATGACTTGCCGATTGCTTTTCTTCTCATGACGCATTGACAGCGTCGAAAGATTTAGCATAAGGATTTGCTGTCTCAAAAAATTTCATGATGGTACGCGGAGGTTTGCGACTGAACTTGCCGATGAGTAATTCGTCTCGAATCCTATTTTGGAAAGCAGCGATAATGATATCATTGGTGAATTCTGGGATCTTGGTGCAGGCCTCCGAGAAATGTCGGATGTAATCCTTAAGAGACTCGTTGGGACGCTAAACAACGTGGTACAGGTCAAAGTGAGTGCCTGACCTCTCGTAGGTACCCTGAAAAGTGGTTTCGAAGCTCGCTCCAAGAATTAATAGATCCTCTCGGAAATCCAATTAACCAACTCCTTTCTGAATCGACGAGTGCTATGGGCAAAAAATGTGCCATAGACTTACTGTCTCCTCTTGCTGGGCGGATGGTGAGAGTGTAGACGGTGAGCCATGACTCAGTGTCAGTTTTGTCGTCATACTTCTCGATTCCAATCGGCTTGAAGCCTGTCGGCCAATTGACTCAACACAGTTCACAAATAAAGCCTGGCATACCATTGTCGTTGTTGTCGGGGAAGCGTTGGTGGTTTTCATGATGTGCACGGTTTCCCTGATCTTGATGGATTTTATTTAAGGTATCACGCAGATCTCCTGGTATGCAGTGCCCACGTCCGTCGTCGTGACACTTGTCATGATCTGTGCGATGATGATCGTTGTCACAGTCGTGGCCTGCGTCCGTCTGGTTTTGATGGTGACCGCCATCGTCATGACGAGGCTGGCTTGATGTCGTGTGACCTTTGCTACGCTCAGGTACCCGGTGGCCCTTTGAACCATGATTGGATGGTAGCCGACTGCCTGTAGGTGTCTTGTGGGACTCGGCGAAAGATTCCTCCACTTGATGGGAAGGCCCATTGCTCTTATCTTGTTGTGTTGCTGTAGCCATGATTATAGTCTTTACTTCATGGAGCGTTGTGGTTCATATTCTCTGGGGCTGCATCGATGAGGGTGTCGATCAGCGTAACCGTTGCCACGACATTTTGCTGAGTCATAGTGAAGATGTTGCTGTCGTCTATACGGATTTGAATGATGTTATTGTGAGCAACACGACCGCTTGTGATCAGATCTCGTTGTCTTTGTAGGCCCCCAGTTTTATGACACAGGGGACTACATGTGTTCACAATACCAATTCCCTGGATTGGTAGGTTGACACACACTTTACATATCTGGTACATCACAGTCTACATCGTTCCAGTCTTACAATACTTAATATTACAAGGGTTGCCCCAGCGGGACCCAAATAGACCAAGTCTGGTAGAATACATTAACCAAAATACGAAGGATAAGGTAAGGTAGAGGAAGCGAAGCTACGGTGGTCCACCTATACTCCATAGGCATCGACTGGGGATCAAACCCTAGGGCGCCTCCTCAGGTTTGCCCTCCTTTGGGATGGTCTCACCAGGGATCTCAGCAACACCTAGGTCTAAAAGAATATAAATAAGCAAGGGTGAGTACCAAGCGTACTCAGCAAGCCAGTACTACGGAGTGCATTTAATGTACACAGGGGTTCAAGGATGGCTTGGTTTATTTGCACAAGGCTATGTTTCACAAATCATTTCGCAAACCTAAGATTTAGCAACTTTAACTGAAAACACCGTTAAGTTGAAGTTGTCATTAATCAACGAGGGTTCATCCACCTTTCCCAAGCCTCGCTTGGTCCGGTTTACCCTCGCATTCGATTTCCCCTATTTTTCACCATTTCGACCTTCTCGCACCTTGGACAAGATCAAACCTTTCTCTTCAATCCTAATCTAAGCAAGATTAAAACTTATGAGACTAGTCAAGAGTAGTATATGTCCTGGTGCTCAATAACAACTAGCACGGCTATTCGAATAGATTGGTTTAGTCACACTGCAATGGATGTATGCTTTTAATCCCGCACTCCGTGATGTACCCAACATATGAGCCTAGTCCCAACACATGAGATTTGTCATCGCCTGGTTTTTCGGTCACCCTTGTATTGCGGCACCCACTCCAAGGACTATGGATCCCCATTGCACCCTGGCTCTGAACCCTACCTCGAGCCGGCAGTGAGGGGAGTCCTGGCGCTCCCGAGGTACCAGGGGTTACATAACATATAATTATACTTAGGTGCGTTTTAGGTTTTTTTTGCCATGGCGTTCAATTGATTCATCACAGATCGATGCATCACATCTTCCATCACAATCGTAACAACTGCAGAACTACCATGACTGGGGTGCAGCCCCACTCGGGCTTCCTAGTCCGCCAGGTCTATACCCACTCAAGAAATGCGGTCGTACTCTATTCGTTTCCTACAAAGCTTCTTGACTCCTTCCTTAATTGACCAGGGTCGGTGACTTACCATTTCATAGAACCACCCATATTCTAACCGTGTCGTCCCAGTCAAAATTATTTTGTTTTATTCAGTTTTTGGTTTTCGCAAAGGTTTTTGAGTTGCGGGTGGCGCTCATGTCTCCACCTGTCTTTGTATAATCACTCACACCGAGTGATCACCACAATCATATCCAAATAACAAGCATGGAGTGTACATTCATCTATAGCAGCAATGCTAAGCAGTGTCAATAATTGACCATGTGTAAATAATAGACTCAGGCAACAAGGGATATGGATAACAGATTCAAGGGTGGCTATCAATCAAGTTTAGGTACACATTTTATAATTAGCATGCAATTTTATTTGCAATCAACATATTTATAAAAGTAGGATCAACATGCTCAAGGAGGAGAGCGTATTGACTTATTCAGTCAAGGGTTCTTCCTCGACTGCTTCAGTATCCTCCTCACAGATGTAACCTATTCGAGGGTTCTTCCTCGACTACTTTAGTATCCTCCTCACAGATGTAACCTATTCGATCGGTCGCACATTAATATAATCTATTCCTGAGTCTAACGGAGTAAGAAAAATCATACAAAAATAGCAAAAATGCCAAACCAGTTCCATTCTGAAGATCTTGAATGTAGAGAAATTTTGTTGAAAGTTTCGTCGGAATCCAATTTAAAATGAGAGAGTTATGGCCGGTCAAAGTTTCAAATTTTAAATAAATCAACTAAATAGAAAACCCTACTGTTCAGCCATTTTCCCTCATTTTGGGAAATATCTTGCTCAAAGAAAACCTTTTATCTCACTGACAGGTGGGGCCTACTCCTTTTATTTAGTAAACAATTATTTTATAAGGGAAAAGAATGAGCCAATGACAGGTGAGGCCAGAGTCAACCTATACTTGGTCAAATAGACCATTAGGATGGCTTTGGGCTCACATGTCAGTCTCGCAATTTTTAAACATGGTTATGAATAGATTTTAGAAGTTGATGGGACCCACATGTCACTATAAACTTTTAACTAAACAATCAACTTAATTACTTTCATTAGTTTTTAAACAAATAATCCCAAGTGGGGCCCACTATCAGTCTCTCCCTCTCTCCTTCCCTCTCTCCTTCTCTCGCTGCATCTCTCCCTTGTTCGCGCACAGGAGCAGACCACTGGCATTGGGGTTAGCTTGCGTGGCAGTGCGCGGGGTCTGGACCCGGTGCGGCTAGATAGGAGAGGGCCGTGGGAAGCCCGGCCACCCGTGGGAGGCAGTGCCAGAGCTGGGAGGCCGTGTGGAGGCGAAAAAGGTTGGGTGCGGCGGTGGCTCGAACATGGGCACCAAGGGCACCGGTGAAGCGATGGACGTGATGTTGTGGGAATAGGAAAAAGGGGGGTTCTAGGGCTTCGTGGAGGTCCTCCGAAGCACGTGCAGTCACGGACCTTGGCTGGGATGGGAGGTGGAGGTTGGGAGGCGGGAATGGCCATGGGAGCCGTGGCGTGAGCACGGTATCCGGCGTAATCCACCGAGGCCGGGGTCTACTCCAGCGGGCGGTGGTCTTGGGGTGTATCGTCGAGGCAAGGGGAGTCGATTCCCTTGCCTAGCGTGACCGGAACTAGCGCGGAGCTACAAAGGCTACGGCAGCATGAACAGTCCGTCTATGCCGGGCTGTAATTGGTGGGTCGTGCGGTGGGGATGAGCTCGAGGTTCGTCCCACCGGTGTTCATGCAAGCTCTCACCCCGATTTTGGCGCTGCCCGGGGTAATCCGTGTGACACGAAGCTGGCGACGATGCGTGCGTAGCTAGGTGAGGTAAGGCAAGAAAGGATGCAGAGGGCACGACTAGTTTTATAGCTTCATCGTCGTGCGTCCGTCTGCGTAGGGTGGGGTAGGGGCGCCCTACGGCCATTAATGGCACCATAAAGGAGGCGTCCTTGCCTTCCCCAGGTCTGCGTGCTGAGGATAAGGTGATGACTTCCGGGCTTGGGCGACAATGGAGGGGTTGGAGGCAGAACGGGCAGAATTGGCATAGGGCGAGGCGGTTCCTGTCGCCATGGAGCACATGGCGGCGGCGGAGTGGCAGGTGTGAGGTCTATGCCCATTTAATGTGCCTCAGCACGGCGCTGTGTGTCTGACGCACAAAGTAGGTGGGCGGCTTTGGATTTTGCCAAAATAGGAAAGAAAAGGCGAGGAGCGGCGTTGTTGTTTTGTCTAGGAGCAACGCGGGCGAGATGTTTGTCCGCGTGATGCACAGACAGTGCACCGTGAGCCATTGGAGCGGGACGGCTAGGGTTTCTCGTGGAAGGCTTGGTCGCTTGCAACGGCTACGGCCATGGTGATGGGTGCGGAAGATGGCGGCGAGCCCTTTGGCGAGGATGGCAATGCGGACGCCGGTGGATTGGGGCTTGGCGCGAGGGGAGCGGCGGTCGGTGCCAACCAACAAGAAGGGGAACCAGCCAAGGGCGTGGTCGGCTCAGCTCAGCTGCAGCCGCTGGGCCGGGCCAACTTGGCCGAGTTGGGTCGGGAAGGAGAAAAAGGCTGGGCTGCAAAAGGGAGCTAAAATAGACTTTTCTAGAAAGGGCCCAAACTAAGGATTGGTAAGGGGCTCAAATAAACTTTTGGTTAAAACCCTTTCCAAAAAATTTTTAGAATAATTTCAAGAATAACATAAGTAGATAATTTATTTATCAAACCCTTAAGGTCGAATTAAATTTATTTTTTAGCACTGGTAAATAACAGACTAAACTTCGGAAGAGCTGCGAAAATTTGCCGAGAGGGACCTTTGGTTTTCGGAATTTCATTTACGAAATTTTTAGGGTGTTACATCTTCGATGGCGCTCTTCCTCTTCTTTGCGCAGACACTCTTGTTCTATCCTTGCTCGCTCCTCCTCCTGCTCCCTGGTGAAGCGAGCTTGTTTGTCTTCGTCTGTAGCTCCGGCCATGAAAACCCCTAAGAAGAATAGAGTAATTGTGGTCAAACTTGGTGCTATTAATGCTTTCGGTGTCGAAGTTGGTGTAGCTATCCGAGTAACAGAGATTATTGACGATCTCTGTGATGTTGCAGGAATCCAGAGGCTGGATCAAGACTCTCATCTCCCTAGATCCGGAATCGGACATAGCCGAATCGTGCATGGATGGAGCCACAGGGGGGCGAAGGGGAGAGGAGACCAATCTAGGTCCAAACGTCACAGCGAAGAGTGGAGTTAGGCGTATGGCAATCTGAGGATAAGTCGTTGTCATGTTGTTAAAAAGGCCGCGAAGATGAGTTGATGATGATGATTCCTCCGAGTCGTTTGAAGCCGACTCGGAGACATAAGCTTCTCAATAGATCTCAGCAGCGTTCGGGATACCAAACGGCACTAAGACAATGTGAGGGGCCAAAAGTGGACTTTATCCTATTAAAAACATGAAAAACAAACACAAATGTTAAGTGAGACCACATTGTCGTTGATCGGCTATCTAAAGCGTCACTAGGGCCGCCAGCCTCAGTGAAACCCACTAGCCCAGCTGGAGCTTTTGAAATGTTGTATGCGCCATTCGACGAGATGATATGGTTGTAGATGAATCCACATAGTTGTTCAGTGAGGCCCAAGCAAACATGTGGTAGCAATTTACTTGTCGGGAGCTTTAATTTCTACAAATGGAAGGATTAAAGATGTGAAAAGGTACTATGTGTTTAGAAACTTGGATTTACATCTTAAGAAACATGGCTAACCTCAGCATCCGTAATGTTATAGTTGTCGTCCTCCATGAAAACCCACATAAATCTCATCACGTAGAACCCACATGTGCTCATGCCCGGATCCTAAAGTGCGTAATAAGGGTGGCACCAAACTCGGAATGTATTTGCACACGGAGCGTGTCGAATACACTTTTTCTTATACTTCACAAGTGCCTTATCTAGGGTGTCAATGAGGGATTGGAAGTTCGCTTGCAGGGTCCTCATTCCATCCATGACGACAATCTTGGAATCGTTTAAATGGATCGCAAGAAGAATCCAGTGAGGCCTACATACAAGGGGAGAGAACAATTAACATCTTAAAGTACAAATGGGAGGTACAACGATAATGCCACACTTACTTAAAGTGGTAGGGCAAAAGGATGGTATTCATGTCCTGCAGCTTAACAAAGGATGTGTAAAGGTAGGTCAACACTTCTTGGGAGGACCGTTAGCCTACCTCAATATTACATGAATTGACTGTTTGTGGATCGAGGAATCCTAGCTTGTTATGGGTTGCTCTACATTCAAGCGCCCTCATTCTGCATAAGGAAAAAAATTAGACATGCAACAAGGATATCTACTTAGAAAAATGGCGAGGGGTCGAGTATACTTACAATGCCCATAACTTAATTACAGATAAGTCTAGCTCCCTTAGATTGCATAGATGAAATAGTTCTTTAAATGGGACCCAAACTATACCATCATTGTGATGAAAGTCCTCATCCCTTTAAAAGACGGGGAACATCTCCTTACCCTCCTTGGCCATCTGTAATTACCACTCTTCTACCTTTCTCATTTGAGTACAATTGCCAATGGCCTTGCGATATTCGTCGTTAGTCAAAGAATGACCGAGGTTGAATTGAGTTGCCAATGGGGCCTTCTCAATATTATCCACATCAGACAAACTTTTCAGCCCTGCACCTTTTAGAAAGTCTTGCACAGTCGTGCTGGCCTCATCTTTCTCGAATTCTTTCTTGGAAAATTCTTGTAATCCCTTTTTCCTGATCGTGCGCCGGAAGTCCGTAATAGGTGGCTTTGGGGCAGATGGCCTTGCCATGCGAATGAAGTGATCCTGTACTTCAACTGACACTTTCATGTTTGCCGCTTCCTTTGTTTTGTCCCTTTTGTGTCTAAGGAGTGATGTTATGCTCCCGTTCATCTCTTTTTTTCCTTCAAAGATGGCTCCGACCTGTTAGGAAATGGTGTCTTTTTGATCTTCTTCAAAGATGGTGGTTCAGACCTATGGGAAGTTTTACAGAGGCACCCCCTCTTTTTCGGCGGGTCTGAAGAAGCTAGGTTCTGATGTGTTACCTCTAGAGGAGATGGGCTCTTACGTTGTGCTGGTGGAGGAGACAGGCTCTTATGTGGCAATGGTAGTGGAGTTGGCATTTTTTGAGGGGAGACAGCAAGCCCTTCAGAGCTAGACCCGCCATCGCTTGGCTCGTGATCACCATCTCCTGAAGGGAAGATAATGAAACGCTTGCGCCACAGGATTATGTTGTGGATGGCTTTTCCAAGAGTGTTCACCCCCTCCTTGAGAGCAAAATCAAGTTGCACTGCCCTGTATCTCCTCGGCACGTTCTCCACTTCGACCCTTGAGTAGCCACTTGGCATCGGATTATCGTGTATCCTTCCCCCCTCCATTACGGGATGTGCCATACCACGTGCCACCACTTGAGTGATGTTTTGAAGTGGGACATGCAGCCTGCATGCAGTATGTATATTGATTTGCCTACATGCGAGCCGTGTCCGGTTCTTGAGAAACCTCAGTTGAAGCGCAGCTGATTTTCCTTCCACCTGGACTAGTTACATGGCCAGCATTGCCTCTATCCTGAGCTCCGAGCCTCGCCATTATCAGTGCCATTTGTTCCTTCAATTGCCTTATCTCTTCTAATTGGTCTCTAGAATTCTTATTGCTCTGACACCGATACCTATGTTTGTCTTCAGGAAAACCTTCCCTCCATGAAACTAGGCTAACTCCTCTTGTGCGTCCTGGATGCTTAGGGTTCTGCAATGCAAGTGTGAGCTCATCTCTCTCCTTGCTCGCAACAAAAGAACCCTCTGAGGACTTTTGATGGGCATCGTGGAGCTTCTGGGACATTTCTTGCTCTCGAGGACCCTTTTGTACCAACTCGCCTGTATCCAAGAGTGTTGACCCTCGGGCGTATTGGTAATTTTTCCCTCGTTGACACTAGTCCTTTGTCTCGATCTCGATTCCTTTTTGCAGCAGCTCATCTTCCCGGAGTTGCCATTTGGCTACGTTCTTAGCATATCCGCTAGGGCCGAGATGGTGAGGGTACCAATTTTTGGTCGCATTGGCCTGGTTTCTTTCGCTAATCTCCTTTGCCTCATCTGGTGATCTATAGGCCATAAAGTCATCCCAGAAAAAACGACACCTTTGATAATTGGCATCTTTAAAATTTGGTGTCAGGCCCTTCTTGATAAACCTCTTGTTAAGGTCCGTCTTCCACTTCTTGAAACTGATGGACATCTTCTTAAGGGTCATGGACTTTGCGAGTTAATCTAAACCCTCGAGAAACTGGAATGTCCGCTTCAACTTTTCCCAAACAAGTTCCTTGTTTCGGCCTGGTACCGTCCACTCCAGTTCATCTCTATCACTGCTCTTTCAGTGTTGGTATTTGATGGGGATGTCATCCTTCACGATTACACCTATAGCATTAGCATATGCGGTCAGTGCCGATTCTGGAGCTGTAGGGGTCCCATCTGCCGCTAACTTTGTGATAGTATATAGACCCGAGGGCATCCGAGTTGGACCTCTAGCCCTTCTTCCCGATGAGGTTGAAGTATTCACAGAGTGCGCAGTGGCCAAGGATCAAACTCCTTTCAAACAACGGTATAAATTAGTCATTCAGAGTGTGTATATATACAATTAAGGTCTTATTTGTTCTAGATGGGTTAATTTACCTCCATATTATCGGGGGGATTATCATCGAGCTGGTACAAGTTTAGAAAGCCACTTGGGCTAACATTAGCACCGTCGCTTTCTCCAGAATTTGCAGGCCTATCGTTGCCTTGTTCCTCTGACATTTTCTGATGTAGACCTAGACTCTCTTTTGTAAAAAACGTTAAGCATGAATGTCTAGGTTTAAAAAAAACAAAGCGCTTTGCTTCGGTGTTACTTTCGGATGCATAACAAGAGGAATTGTTGGCTAAGGAATATCTGGTCGATGCAAGTTTTCTAATTCAAAAAAGAATAAAGTTGAAGAAAAAATACAATATCAAGTTATTTGTCTTTTTTCTCGAAAAAAGGAGTTGACTCATTAGCTAACATGTTATTGAAATGTACTGGATGTATTTTCAGAAAATATTGAAATTCAAAAATGGAAAAATGTGCAGAAGAATATGATAGCAGTTCATATCGTTGCACTGTATGTGATGTAGTTCTTATGAATTGTTGATGATGAATCGGTTAGAGCTGGATCAGGATGGGTGGTGTGTGTATGTGTGTCCCTTGTCCAAGGCAAAGCTTAATTAATGAGCAAATTTAATTTTGCGTGACCAAAAGACGGACAAACGAGTGTTGCTGCTACCAGCTGACGTTCTGACAACAAGTTAAAATTCGATTACCGTGTGCTACCTAGCACACATGTTCAATCCTAAGGGCCAGATACAACAACTGTTTTGGATATGCTCATATGTATCCATGAAAATACTGCTCCCTCTTTACATTTACTATATGCCAAGATCAAATATCAAACTCAATTGAGCTTCGTATTGGCAAAATACAGTTAAATTTAAGACCATCAACAGTTATATGTGATCAGTAGATAGTAGTGCATATCTTATAAGAATAATAATCTTGGCACTTGACAGCTCCTCCTCCCTGACCCTAAGTGAGGAGACACAGTAACTTTGTTTCCAAGAAGCTCATTTTTCTAACACCTTAAGACACTATCGGGTTTAAGATGAAATTTCAATAGTGTGATTTGAAAATTTAAAGGATTTTGGCTACACTCAGATCAATGCCCCTGATGGCATTCCCAAAAACTCTTAGGTGAGACATTCTGTCAAACAATTTGGTGGTGGTCCAGAAACATGTCCACAAACAGATGATATCGATTCGTATATCTACATTGAACAAAACCTCAAATTTGGACTACTTGATAAATAAAGGTTCTTGCATACCAAAAGTCTGAAACACTACCTTTCATTTTCTCGTGAAATCAATTGTCAATCTCTGACACCAAGACAATTATGGAAAATAATCCCAGATTAATGACAAGTTTACCTTCACAGATCATTCAAAATTAACACAATCCCTATTTGCTGCAAACTAAAAAAAACTCGATAGCAGAACACTAACCTTTGCTTCTCAAGGGGACACGTCTGGTGTAGTACTAAGTCTTGAAATGCTTCCCACAAGAAAAGCTTCTCTACCTACCGAATATCCCTGTACAGAGTTGTCAGCATGAGCCAACATTCTCAAATTCTAAAATAGCTTTCACATCTGAAAGTACTGAAGAACTTATCATTTTCTGATTCCATGATAAGCAACCTATAGGTTTAAAACGTCTTTCTTTTTTAATTGCGAAGCAAATTCATGCATTTTATTTAGTATACACACTCTTCGGTCACAAAATATTTAGCATTTTGAATCAGATCCAAAAATTCGTTTATCAATAACTTGTAAGTTACCTAATTTCGAAACATAAAAATGGTATGTGTAAGTTACCTAACTTGTAGGTCACAGTGGGAGGAGGTCCACGGCGATGGTGGGCGGGCACTGAAAGTGGCGTCGCCATTGGTGCCGACGGCGGGCGGTGGGTGGCGAAAGGTAAACGGCGAACGGCGGAGGTCGAGAACGGATGGATGGAACGGGGGGAGGAGGACGACGGTGGTGATGGCGATCGGGTGGTGGAGGTCGATGGCAAAAGAATGGAGCGGGGGGAGGAGGATGACGGCGGCGATGGCGGTCGGGCGGTGGAGGTCGATGGCAGAAGGATGGAGCGTGGGGAGGAGGATGGCGGCGGCGATGGCGGTCGAGCTGTGGAGGTCGACGGCAGAAGGATGGAGCGGGGGAAGGAGGATGACAGCAACAATGGCGGTCGGGCGGTGGAGGTCGATGGCGGAAGGATGGAGCGAGGGGAGGAGAACGGCGAACAGCGATGGCGGGCGCTAGAGGAAGAGATCTGTAGAAGGCGGCGGCATCGGGATACTATATATGGAATCCTAATAGGTACCGGTTGTAGATAAGAACCAACACCTATAGTGGTAATAGGTGCCAGATATTAACTAAAACCGATACCTATTAGGCCATATAGGTACCGGTTCTATGTAAGAACTGACACCTATTACCACAATAGGTGCCGGTTCTTATATAGAACCAGTACCTATTACCAATATAGGTTCTATATAAGTCACACTAGATGATGCTCGCAACTCCCAACGTTAATATATATAGTTGAGATTGACAACATGCATTTCAAATTTGAACTTTTTAACATTGCAATCTAAGTAGAACTGGATACTGGAGGAGTAACATAATTATAGATAGTTACAATCAAACATTCAATTCCAAAATTACACATTCATGTTTGTTACAATCAAATTCCAACTTGTAAGTCGATCACAATTACTCCTTCTTCATGATCGCTGCGAACGTATGGGGCTTCCTCCTCGTCTTCGTCTTCTTGACTTTCTTCACCTTCTTCTACATCGGTTGCGATGGGTGGTAGCTCGTCTATTTGATCGTAGCCTTCCTTGTCAATGATATTCTCAACTCCGACAATGCTTCGCTTTCCATGGAGAAACACGTGGCGATCGGTCACCAAAGAAGGGTCTTTGACATAGAAAACTTGTGTTACGGATTTTGCGAGCACAAATAGTTCGTCTTGATAACCCACATTGTTTGGGTCCACGATGAACATTTCGTACTTGTCAATCTTCAAACCACTTGGAATTTTGACCCATTGACACTGAAAAAGTGGTACCTTCAGCGGTCCATATTCAAGCTCCTAAATTGCCTCTATGTAGCCATAGTACGTTTGTTCTACACCATTACTATCGAAGGTGTCTATGCGGACAATACTGTTTTGATATGAGCTCTTGGCATCCTAGGTTCTCGTGTAAAATGTATACCCATTAATGTCATACCCTTGGAATGAATGAATTGTGCTCGCAGGCCCCCGAGACAAAACGTACAACTGGTCACTATCAGGATTCATAGCCATGATATGCTTCTGTAACGAATCGCCAAAATTCAGCCTATGCTTTTTAGCTATCCATGCCTCTGATTTGCTTGGGTTCTCGCTGCAGAGAGTATTGTAATGCACATCGACAAATAGAGCCACCAATGCCGACTGTAAAGCACTGCGAAATGTGCTTGCTGTAATGTTTCTAGACTAGGAGCGAATATTGCTTTATGCCCTAGTGTTCCTTTCCCTAATAGCCTGCCCTCGTGTCGAGACACCATCACACCAATGGGATGCAAATCCATATCGTCGATATAGAACTCAACCACCTCCTCTATTGCATAACCCTCTACGATACTGCCTTCCGGTCAAGCTCTATTACGCACATACTTCTTTATGATCCCCATGAACCTCTCAAAAGCCCACATGTTATGAAGATACACTGGGCTGAGAATCTTTATCTCTTTCACGATATGTGACATGAGGTGAACCATTATATCAAAAATGATGGTGGAAAACACATCTCGAGCTGGCAAAGGGTAATTATTGCATCTTCCTGGAGCTTGTCTAGCGTACTTGGATCGATCACCTTCTGATATACAGCGTTGAAGAACGAGCACAGCTTTATGATTGGGTTTCGTACCTTACCTGGCAAGATGCCTCTAATCGCAACAGGAAGCAGTTATGTCATCAGAACGTGGCAATCATGTGACTTCATGTCTATTAATTTCTTCTCTTTCATGTTGACAAGTCTTTTAATGTTCGCGGAGTAACCAGACGGGACTTGAACACTCTACAGGCACTCCAACATGCTTATTTTCCCTGCGGCACTAAGGGTGAAACACGTGGAAGGGAGGTACTGGCGACCATTGGGATGTTCTTGAGGATGTAGCTCTGACCTGATGTTCATATATGCGAGGTCTCTTCGGGCTTTCAACGTATCCTTTGTCTTGCCGGGTATGTTTAGCAGGACTCCAATCAAACTCTCGCACACATTCTTCTCAATGTGTATCACATCGATTGCGTGGCGGACATCCAAATCTTTCCAATATGGTAGTTCCCAAAAGATAGATTTCTTCTTCCAAAGAGGCTTCTCACCACCCTTGCCCGTCGCGTTTGTATTGCCATGCCCCTTACCAAATATACAATCAATATCTTATACCTCCTCAAAAATCTCTCTGCCGGTACGGTGTGTTGGAGTTGTACCCTTCTCCACCGTGCCATCGAAATCTCTTGTATTGGTACGATACTGATGGCCGGCTGGAAGAAACCTTCGATGATGCATGTACACAGTCTTTCCGAAGTACCTCAGCCACCTGCTCGTTGTGTCCCGCATGCACTGCACACATGCACAACCACCTTTCACTATTTGTTCAGATGTGTTACCAGCCGCAGGCTAATCTTGAATGGTAATGAACAACATTGCCCTTAAGGTGAAGTACTCTCTTTTGTATGCATCCCACATCTACACACCCCAGTCCCATAGTAACTTAAGATCATCCACTAATGGCCTCAAGTAGACATTGATATCGTTGCCAGGTTTCTTGGGCCCTTGGATTAGAAGTGGCATCATGATATACTTGTGCTTCATGCACAACCATGAAGGAAGGTTGTAGATAACAAGTGCCACTGGTCACGTGCTATGCCGACTGCTCATGTCACTGAAAGAATTCATCCCGTCCGTGCTCAGCCCAAACCTTATATTCCTAATCTCCTACGCAAAATGTTTTTTGTACTTTCTTTCTATCTTTCTCCATTGAGATCCATCGGCAAAGTGTCTTATCATCCCATCCTTCTTATGCTCTTCATGGTGCCAACACATCATCTTTGCATATTTTTTGTTTGCATACATGCGTTCAATCCAAGGGATTATAGAAAAATACCACGCAACCTTAACGGACACTTTCCTCTTCTTCAGGATGGGGCCACCATTGTCATCATAAACATCATCATCATTGCTATCTCCACCCTTATACCGCGGTGCTCCGCAAACTGGACACATATACAAGTCTGCATAGTTACCTCGATATAGGATACAGTCATTTCGACATGCGTGAATTTTCTGCACTTCCAGTCCGAGTGGGCAAACAACCTCCTTTACTTCAGTCCGAGTGGACACATATCCAAGTCTATACTTACACGTGAATTTTCGACATGTTGTTTCTAGCAGTACATGATCCACTGGAAGGAGGTCTCCGATCAGCTGTAGGAGCTCTGTGAAGCTCTGGTCACTCCAACCATTGGTTAATTTCATTTGCAGCAACGAGAGGACGACGTGTAACTTAGTGTACTGCTCATTGCATCCTAGATAAAGCGGGGTTTTTGAGTCCTCCACTAAGCCCTTGAACTTCTCGTATTGCCTATCATCATCATAGGCTGTCTCCCCGTCACATAACATCTGATCTAAACCATCTGATTCGTCACTATCATATCCACCTCCGTCAGCAGGCAACTCCACATTGTCTCCATCCATTACATCCGGATTCTCATCTTCACCATGATTGTCCTGACATGTGTAATTAGGCATAAAACCCCTTGTTAGGAGATGCTCATGAACTTGTTTTGCACGAAACTGTCTCTCATTCTTGCAATCAGTGCATGGACAACGCAAGTGTTCCATCGTGTTCAACGATCTGGATCTCGTGGCCGCAATCACGAAGTTGGTTACTCTCCTGGCATATTCCAAGGTACCGCGCTCCGCAATGTTCATCCCTCCTTCATCCATCGCTACTATGAAAATTCTTAAATTAACCACTAACGACATACCTATATCATCCTCTATATCTATTGAAATTCTAATATATGTTAATAATAGGTACATTACTCATTGATGATTAATCTCTAAATTACTCTAATATTAATGTCATCATACTTTCTCAAATTATCATCTTAAAATATTGGTCCAATTCAACAAAACAAATTACAAAAAATAACTTGACAAATACTAGTGCAAATGACCTAGAGAATCAAGATATACTAACCATTACATATGCAAACACATACATCTCTTGATATTTTTGAAGTTTTTGGGCAAAACCTCCTCCCCCCATTTGGATGAGCTTAAGAGAAGCCTCAAAATCGTGAGCTATACAGTGAACAAGGGGTATATATAGACTGGGGATATAGGTGTCGGTTCATAACATGAACCGGGATCTATTTAGTTTTCCTTCCGACGGAAGCCACCACATTGCCGGTTCATGTTATGAACCGGCACCTATATCACCACATAGGTGCCAGTTCTTGTTACAAACCGGCACTTATGTGACAGGTGCCGGTTTACAAAGAGGACTGGAACCGCCAGCATCTTTTTGGGCGGGAGGACCGATTAGAGGGGAGTCATTGGTGCCGGTTTTTCTTAGAGACCGGCACCAATGTACTTCTCTCAATGAACCAGCACCTATAAGACCTTATATGTACTGGTTCATGGAAATGTGAGCGGGAACGCCTTATAGGTGCCGGTTCTAGCAAAACCGGCACCTATGTGGCCGGTACCTATGATAGTTTTTTTAGTAGTGAATGTTCTAAGGGCTTTTATTGGAAAGTTTGTGACAGTGTACTTTGATGACATTCTGATATATAGTAAAACATTGGAGGAACACCTTGCTCACATTCGGCAAGTGCTAGAGGTGCTTAGGTCCGAACGCTTGTTTGCTAATTTTGAAAAGTACACTTTTTGCAAAGAAAAAGTGGTGTTTCTTGGATATGCTATTTCTGGACAGGGTGTAGAAGTTGATGAATCTAAAGTTGAATCAATTAAAAATTGGCCTACACCTGTGAATGTTAGTCAAGTGCGTAGTTTTCATGGCTTTGCTGGTTTTTATAGACGTTTTGTGAAAGATCTTAGCACTATTGCAACCCCGCTAAATGAGTTAACAAAAAAAAGTGTGTCTTTTGTATGGGGAAAAGCACAAGAAGATTATTTTTGTGAGCTGAAAAAGAGACTAACCGAAGCATTTGCTTGTTTTACCTGATTTCACTAAAATTTTTGAGATTGAATGTGATGCAAGTGGAATTGGTATTGGTGGTGTTTTGATGCAGGAAGGTGAGCCCATTGCATATTTTAGTGAGAAGCTTGGTAGTGCACAATTGAATTACCCTGTTTATAATAAAGAATTCTATGCTCTTGTGCACGCTTTGGAAACTTGGCAACATTATCTTTGGCCTAAGGAGTTTGTTATTCATTCTGATCATGAAGCTTTGAAATATTTAAGAGGCCAAGCTAATCTGAATCGTAGGCATTCTAAATGGGCTGAGTTCATTGAGTCCTTTCCATATATTGTGCGATATAAGAAAGAAAAAGAGAATGTGGTTGCTAATGCTTTATCTCAGAAGAGTGTGCTTTTGACTCAACTAGACGTGAAAGTTCCAGGTTTAGAGAGTTTGAAAGAGTTGTACGCTAAGGATAGCGCATTTTCAGATCCATATTCTAAGTGTTTGGATGGGAAAGGTTCGGACAAGTATCATGTGCATGATGGGTTTTTATTTCGTGCTAACAAGCTATGTGTTCCAGAATCATCCGTTCGTTTGCTTTTGTTGTAGGAGTCACATGAAGGAGGTTTGATGGGACATTTTGGGAGAGAAAAGACCTATATGCTGCTGTCTGAGAATTTCTATTGGCCTAAATTGAGGCGTGATGTTGAGAGGTATGTGCAAAGGTGTGTCACTTGTCATAAAGCAAAATCAAAATTGAACCCCCATGGTTTGTACACTCCATTACCTGTCCCTAATACACCTTGGGAGGATATTAGCACGGATTTTGTTTTAGGATTGCCTAATACTAGGAGGGGAGGGATTCAGTTTTTGTAGTTGTTGATAGATTTTCAAAAATCGCACACTTTATTCCTTGTCACAAAAGCGACGACGCGTCACATGTAGCTGACTTGTTTTTCAGGGAGGTAGTACGCTTGCATGGAGTACCTCACACTATTGTTTCAGATCGTGATGTCAAGTTCATGAGTTATTTTTGAAAGACTTTGTGGGCCAAGCTTAGGACTAAGTTGTTTTCAACGACTTGTCACCCACAAATTGACAGACAAATGGAGGTGGTGAATTGAACACTTTCTATGTTGCTGTGAACGATGATTCAGAAGAACTTGAAAGAGTAGGAAGATTGTTTGCCACGTGTGAAGTTTGCATACAACAGGGTGGTACATTCTACTACTCAACTTAGCCCATTTGAGGTCGTGTACGGCTTCAATCCAATTGTGCCAATGATTTGCTGCCCCTGCCTCTTCAAGAACGTACCAACATGGAAGCAACTAAGCATGCAGATTATGTGAAGAAAATGCATGAGAAGACCAAGGAGACCATTGAGAAGAAAGTTCAGTCCTATGCTGCAAAGGCAAACAAACATAGAAAGAAGTTGCTATTTCAACAAGGTGAATTGGTTTGGTGCACCTTCGCAAGGATCATTTTCTGGAGAAGACGTGCTTATGCCACATGGAGATGGGCCATTTAGGGTTTTGGAGAAAATCCATGACAATGCTTACAAGATGGCTCTTCCCGGTAATTTTGCTGTTAGTGACACATTCAATGTGGCTGATTTGTCACCATTCTATGGCACGAAAGACACAGATTTGAGGATGAATCCTTTTAAAGAGGGGGAGGATGATGAGGTCCTACCTAGCTCCTCATATTCTTCTACAACTGCTACTCCAGATCCAACAATCTCCAATGCGTACCAGGGACCTATCCCACGAGCACGTGCACAGGAAATTTAAAATAAGGTGAATATATTCCTAAGTACTTTGAATTATGATATTAATGAGTATAATTTACTACCTAATAGTTGCTCCTTGCTTGTGCTTAGATTTGAGAGAATTGCATCATTGGGGATGGAAAGACAAGAGGAAGAGCTTGCAGGTCAAATACTTTGTTTAATGGCGCCAACCCATACCTTTGGAACCAAGAGGGAGGTTTGGGGGGATGGTACCGGCGATAAGATAGGACAAGTCAGGCCTACAACAAAGGAGAGTTGCAACACAGGAAAACTCAAGATAAGAAGGAGAAGGCCCAACTCGGACTCAGGTTGGCAATCCGCGGTTGCCAAAGTAAAAGAGTCCCAAATCACTCATACAGACTCCGATTGGGTTGTGTGAGCACTTGTTGGAAAGATAAAGTCAGTCCCAATCCACATGGTGCTCATGGGCCTCAGGGTCGAAGCGGTCAAGTCGCAAGCACCAAAGCAATTCATACATGTAATCTGTAGTTTCCAAATTGAGTCCTAGTTTGTTTCCTAGTATTAGAGTTGTGTATATGGCCTTGTTTTCGACCACAAAGGTCAGACCATGTTTAATCCAAAGAAAATTTGCAGCCAATTTGCTCTTGTTCTTCTCCTAGGTTTTGTGCCGTCGCTGCCAAACTAGACAGAGGGATTGGGAGTTATGCCATAGATTGTTCTTGCTTTTCCTTGCAGGGAATTGAGGGGGCAATAGATCCACTTTTGTGTGGTCGAGTGGATCAACCTATCGATGTGTGTGGCTTTGCGAATTCGTGGTGAAAGGTGTATTGCACGGGCAGCATGTTGTTCATCCAGTTCGTGAGGTTTCACAGTGTATCCGGATCCTACATCGAGAAGGTCGGGCATCCCCCCATATCACCTTCTTCTTTCTACTTTTTCTTTCTTCCTCCAGTTGCAGAGTAGGCCGGCCACTAGCACCTCCACTACCTACCAAGCAACTCGGCCCAAGGAGGCCGAGTCTAACCGTTGTGCCATCACCCTCGGCCCACATCCCCTTGTCCGCATGCCGTCATCCTTGGCCCAGCCCTCAACGCTGCCGGCTCACACCACGAAGCTTGCATCATGCCGCCTTGCGCCGCTAGCAAGCAACTAGACCTGTCCACCAAAGATTGCGTCGTTGCCACTGCTTCCAAGCTGCCTCCGTTGCTGGGAGCTCCAGCCGTCGCCACCGCATCCCCTGCAAGCCGTCGGCAGCGAGTATTGAGGCCGCCATCTCTTCTCTTTGCCCATCTCAGTCGTCCGTACCACACCGTTGAGCGCCACCTATGCATCGTCCCGGAGCCCGGTGCTGCTCCACCGATTCCGCATCCACCTCTTTGTTCCAGCGTTGCCTTCCGCCTTCGCCGTCGTTAGTCGTGGACACCGAACATCGCCTCAAGGCACGGTGAACGTGCCCACGTCGCTCCGTGGCATGCCTCCATCCCGTGCAGCCAACATACGGGACCCTCGGCTTAAAAGCTTGAACCGATCTCAGTCGTTGGATAATCTATATCGTTTCTTAACCGTTGGATCTACATATCTACTCTGTACTTTCCTTACCATGTCAGTCAAATCTATTCCGGTCAGTGCCAAGTCATCACCATCTCAGCCGAGTTCGCACACGTGTCACCATGTAGCAAGTTCACGTCAGCGGGCCCATGGTGCACCAAGTCCATCCGACACTATCACTGACAAGTGGGTCCACAAATAATTCCTTCACAAAAGTAATCCAATTCCTAAAATTAAAATTCAGAGACATTCTAGGAATATTCTTTTTCTTTGTATTCTTGGATTTTCTCTCAATTTAAACTTCCAGAGGACCTATCTCATCCATCCGAACTCTGATTCGACCCGTTCTTCTTTCTAATTTCCTCTAAAATTGAGTTGTACCTCCTTGTTACATTTTTTCTTTCATTTGATATAATTAAGTTTGTCTTTTCTTTTTGTTTATGTGTTTCTCGTTGTGTTCGTGTAGACATTGGAGCAGGCACGGTGCTTGGAGCAAGACAAGCGTACTCTTTGAACATATTAGAAACGATTTATAAAATATTTTGTTTTGAACATGCATGATTTTTTTATATAAATTATCGCTAGGTAGTGTGACCTATTTGTTATAATACCCTACCTTTAGTTATTATTGATTACATGTGTGTTGGCGTAGAATTTCGACCCGCCCTGCAACCAAACGGGTTCCACGTTTCCACGGCGGCCTGGGAGGTTTGCTTTACTCCAGTGCAGGTCCAAAGGCTTGCCTAGGAGCGTGTAGGGCGTGCCAATTGATTTGATCTGCAATCAACAAGATAAACAAACAAACCATGTTAGAAAACAATGGCCAATCGGCCGATAGGCCGATATTGCATTGTCGTGGCCCAGCCGATAGGGCAAAGCTATATCAGCTTACTTGTGATAAAGTAAGGTTAAAGCATGGATCTGATCTTATCGGCCTTCATCAACATATTAACATCAATCAATGGCATCGGCCGATAAGGAACATCAAAGATAACTACACTAGCTAATACTCTAGTGCGAATCTATATGAACCAATCAACCAATATAAATATGGCAATCACAGATAAACCCTAAAGAGTAATCTATACCAAGTGTATCTATATTCGTTGATCCATTCATGTAGATGGCAGATACACATAAAAACCTTATGATAATCTAGTATATCAGGCAAGACTGGTTGAAACTCCAGTGCTATCCTTAATTACAACTGAAAACAGGCTTTGAGTTAAATCTCAACACAGGACTAAGGTCGATAGCAACTCAAAGTGTGAATTGAAACTTAACACAAAGAAAATCAAGTCGTCGATTGCTTTTGGGGATGGTAGATGCATTGAAAGATCTAGCCAAGCATAATAATTAAACCATCATCGGCAATAAACCCTAAAACGAGTAGATCGCTGGCGAGGCGTAATTAAAACACTTGTCAAAACCATCCAAAACATGATAAACGACGATCACATCATCGACGCTTAACGTGTCTAAAACGACACGCTAGCCCCGACGATGTAAATCGTCGGGCACGAGTTCTTACCTTTGCTCTTGGGGAAGCAAGAACTCACCGAAGTTAACCTCTTGTGAGGGTTGGCGATGCGCCGAAAGTAGATTAAAAACAAACTGGTTGTTGTATTAGGTTGTGAGAGAGAGTTTCTATGTACAAACTACCGGGATATTTATACCCGAGATAACAACAGGGTCCTTGTAGGACGCGATCTTATCTCTAACTAACAAACAACTCTTTGCGGCAGACTTTTGCCACAGATTAGATCTAAACCTACTTGATTTACAAGATACAATTGCCTAAAACCAAGCTTCATCTCTATTTGGCAACCTCCTTGAAGCTTATCTTGAGCCCAAATCAACCCCACGCTGACTCTGTCAACTTCTAGCCTCTATCGGCCAATGACCGTATTGAATCCGTATCGGCCGATACACTCTTCCTGCTAGCGCTTCTCCCAGTCCGATACGTTCACCGAGTCCGATACAACGCTTGGTCCGACTCCAACTTAATCCTTCCTCTCTACTTTGGTTTCCTCTTTCCTCTCCGGGTCGATTACAAAAATCTGCTGTTAACACATGCCCCCCAATTCCGCTTCATTATATAATGTGGTGGAATTAGCTCCGAGTAACCCATCAACTTCTTCGCTAGGGTTTGTCTGAAAACCACGTAGATCCAGATTCGCAGCCCTCCGCCGCCAATTTCTTCGCGCACTCCTTCACCAGCCATCCGCACTTATCAACTCCGGTAACACTTCGGAATCCCATTGGCATCGACCCCCACATCGGCGACCTCCTCAAGTTCATCAATGGCTTCCTTGCCGTTCTATGCCTCTGAGATCCCCGTGGTGAGTCAATCCTTTCCGAGTTCACCTTTTCATTTTCCCGCCGAATTCTTCAAAAATAGGGTTTCTGCTCTTGCCCCCCAGGTCTCATTTTTCATTTTATTCCCATGTCGTAGGTCTTCAAAAATCAGATCTTGATCCCCACCAACGACAAGTCACACCGGTTCCTGTTAGGCCCCATGGGCAATCCTGACCCAACCTGGTTAATAGACGCAGAAACCAACAGAATCCCCTTCAAGGAAGTAAAGCCCAATGTTGCTTCATGGAAGCACACCTTCAGGTCTTGGCCGTCCAGGCTCAATGGCTACAAAGCTTGGTACAAGAGGATTGCAGCAGCCAAACAAGTCCACTAGGATGAGATAGGAATCGGCCAGTGTATTGCTCTGTCCTTGGCCGATTCTAAGAAGAATGAGCCTCTTATGTCAGCAGCCACCTACTTCTGGTCTAGCACCTTGAATGTTTTTCTGTTCCGGCAAGGTCCGATGACCCCAACATTGGTTGATGTCAAGATGCTGACTGGACTGGATATTCACTCTGAGATAAACCCCTTCAACGTCCTCATCAATAGCAAACACAAACTGAAGACCAAGAAAATTGGAGGTTGGTCTGGATACATATCTGAGCATATGGAACAAGGGTCTGTCTCAGAAAGAGAGCACGTGGCCTTTCTAACTCTATGGTTAGAAAGATTTGTCTTCTGTGGATCAACTTGTGGCCCCACTACAAACTGTCAACATCTAGCTCAAGCCCTGGTTGAAAAGAAGCAAGTTCCTCTTGGCCAATACCTTCTTGGAGCTATCTATCGGCTACTTCATATTGCCACCCAAGATCTGATGCTAAAGCAAACAGTGGCGCATGGAGGTCCATGGTGGTTCATCCAGCTATGGTTAACAATCTACACCAACACCATGGTCGATCGGCCTCCATTATCAAACTCTGCCTTCCCATCGGACTACACTGACAACGAAGATCCCTCAACAAGGAGATGCATGTCCTTTGGAGAAGCAGCCTCTGTTTATCCTGGAGAAGAGCAATCAACCGAAGAGATATCCACCTGGTTCATCCGGTTCTACACTGGCCCTCCATCAGCCAAGATGGACATGTTTGTATATCCTTTGGACGCCGAATTCGAGCTCCCTGTCGATCTGACCCTGAGCCAGCTGAATGATGACATGGTCTCAAGGGAAATCTTCATGATCGGCATCACTCCTTGCCTGCTCTCAGTAGGCATATTTCAAGGCAGGAACACCAATCTGTCATACGAGTTCTATAACCCCATGGTGGCTGTCAGACAATGTGGGTTAGGACAACTGCCGATCAGCCTACACTTTCATCGGCTCCTAGAGAGGAGGGGTACAATCCCATCGGCCCTGGTCATGAGCAAAGCTCTAGAGATTAGAGTACCAAACTTGGGTGACTGCGACCGATTATGGTTGAGCCCCTTCATCCATATTAGCTTCCAATCATGGTGGCAGGAATGGGCTACTCATCTATTCCATCAATCGGCCAGATACTACTTGACAGAACTTATTCACAATATCAGCCCCCAAGTCCCTGATGCTCCACTACCATCAATCAGCAATAGTGGGTGGAAAATTTCTTATGCTCAAGCCGTGGCTCCATCAGGATCAACTATTTTGGAGTCGATCACCGGCCTCACTGCCCCAAAGGTATCATTACTACTCCAAGGGCCAATGAGCAAAGAAAACCCCAAGAGGAAGGCGCCAGCAAAAGAAAAAGCTCAAAAAACTAGCGAGAAAACCAAGACTGATGATCAAGCCGATCTTGATGAACTAGACCCCTCCGTGGAAGAATTCCTCGATGAACAAGTGATGGAAGAAGAGGTCGATGCAGCAGCTGCCGATCTGCATGAAGAAGATCCATCGGCCGACACCACTAAAGAGCCATCGGACAAGACCACTGTGATCCCACCGGCCGATCACCAAGGCGACGCTATCCCACCAAGGAGAACCAGACATGCAATTCGCAAGGTTAATACAATACCTTCCTTGAATTTATGTAATCTCCTTCTGCTAGTATACTATAATTTGATATCCTTTTCAGGTCGTCACGTCGTCTTTGCTCAAGGAGAGAACTCAATCGGTCCCACCGCCTAGGACTAAAAAGGCCACCACGCAATAGCGCGAGCGAGCCAAGGCCCGATTGAAGACACCTTCTCCTTCTCCACCACCCTCTCCGATTGCCTCAGTAAGAGTTGATCCTTTTCGTCTTATTCTTTTGATAGTATAGATCTGATCGTCCCTTCTTACCCCTCTTTAGCCGCTTGCTCCATCACCCGTACCGCATCGGCCTACCCCCTCGCCCACCGTGGCAAGACAACAGAAGGAGGCCGATGCACGCACAACCGATGCTCCAACACAGGTAACCAAGATCATTTTGATCCCTTTGCCGATCCTCGTTTGACTAAGCTAACCTTACCCCATCCTGTTGCTTACAGAACTTAGCCGATATGTTCTCTTTTGACATAGGCCAATTTCTTGATGACGAGGACCAAGAGCCACCTATCATGGCCAAGGCGTCAATCTCTGACGATCTGAAGAACCGGCTGTCCGATATCGTCAAGCGGCTGGAGTCGTCATTGGACTACTTGGTGGAGGACTGCAACCCCATCAGGAGCAGAGTACAAGAAATTCAAGATCAATTGCCCAAAAACCTGATGGAGATCCTGACACTGGCCATCTTCTTGGAACAATACCGATTCAAGCTTTAGAAGGCTAAAGAAAGAATCGCGGAGAGGCGGGAGCGTAAGAGCTTGGAATCGGCCTTATCCGCCAGCAAAGCTCAAGTCAATTCTGACAAGACCAAGTTAGATGAGCTGGCCGTCGAGCCGATCGTCTTGAAAAACAGACTCAAAGAACTTCACCGCCTCGAAGCAGACCTCGTGTCAAAGCTGGAAGCAACTCGCAAAGAAATCCAAGAAGTCAAGGCTGGGATAGCTGCATCGCCAAAGGCCATAAAAGACCAGACGGCGAAGCTGAAGGCATCGGCCAAATACTTGGCAACCCTGAGCAAATCCTTGAAACCAATCCCAGGGTCAGCGGCCGATGACACCCAAGCAATAGAGGATATTGATCAAATCCGTTGTAGGGCTATAGCAGCTATCGAAAAATTCATAAGCTGATGTAATATATTTCATGTCCTCCTTGTAAACTGATAACCTTTTGTCTTGATTATCATAAATCTCATCAGCCAAGCAGCCGAATCTGATCTGAACAAATCTAAAGAAATCCAAGCTCATGCAAATCATACATTGCATCAGCCAATCAGCCGAATTTAATGTGAACAGACCTGAAGTAGTCCAAGCTCGAAAAAGCTTTTAAAGTCCATAAATTTGAACCACTCTTGATAACCTTGTGTTTAAAGTCCATAAACTTGAACCACTCTTGATAACCTTGAAAAACTTGAATAATTTAAGTCCATAAACTTGGATCAATCCGATAAAACCGATAAACTTGAAGAATTTTGTGCCTGTATATATATATGCCCCCCAAATTTTGGAAGATGAGGGCTCATGTTGTAAAATTTGAACTAAGGGCGATAATGCATATCGGCCATCTAAAGACGATGTATACCACATCGGCTATTATCATAAATCGGCTGGCGGGCCGATCAAGAATCGATCCAGACGCTAGGATAATATTTCTTTAAGTACTTGCCATTAAGAGCTCGTCCATAAATTTCACCATCTAGCCCCTTGAGTAAATAAGCATTGTGAGGAACACATCGATGAATTTGAAAAGGACCTTCCCAATTAGGTGACCACTTGCCGAATTTATTATCTCTGGAACCAATCGGCAATATCAACTTCCAAACCAGATCTCCTTCTTCAAATGTCTTGGCAACAACTTTTTTGTTATAATGACGAGACACTCTATCTTTATCTCGTTTGATTTTCTCCAAGGCCCGCAACCGGACGTGTGCCAAATCATCTAACTCATCGACTATAAGATTGTGGTACTCATCGGCTGTCAAGTCGTCTTGCAAAGCAATCTGTCTTGAGCCGATGTTGGTTTCCCAAGGCAGCACAGCTTCATGTCCATAAACCAACCGATACGGCGACACTTGAATTGCACCGTGACAGGCCATCCGATACGCCCAAAGGGAATCGGCCAGCGTGGTATGTCACTGCTTCGGCTGTTCGTCGATTTTTCTCTTGATCAACTTGATTAAAGTCTTATTAGAAGCCTCTGCCTGCCCATTAGCTTGCGCATAATACGGAGAAGAATTTTAGTAGCTTGATGCCCATGCTGTCGGCAAACTGCACAAACTCATCGGACACGAAAATTGATCCCTGATCTGTAGTCAATGTTTGGGGTAACCCAAACCGATATATAATATGCTCCTTGACAAACTAAATCGCGTCCTTGGAATCAACCTTCTTGAAAGGGATGGCCTCAACCCACTTGGTGAAGTAATCTGTAGCCACCAGGATATACTTGTGTCCTTTATTTGATGGTGGATTGATCTGTCCGATCATGTCTATACCCCATCCTCGAAACGGCCACGGCTTTATAATTGGATGCATAGCCGATGCCAGTGCTCTCTGGATTGCTCTGAATTTCTGGCAATCTTGACATCCTTTATAATACTTGAAACAATCCTCAAGCATTGTTGGCCAAAAATATCCGACGCGCTTCAACAGCCATCTCATTTTATGGGCCGATTGATGGGTTCCACAAATCCCTTCGTGTACTTCACTCAAAACAACTTTGGCCTCCTCGAGACCTAGGCACTTGAGCAAGACACCATCAATCGTTCGATAGTAGAGGTCGTCATCTAACAGGACGTACTGTAAGACTTTGTATTTCATCTGTCGCGACGCCGACTGGGAAGGATTTTTCAAATAATCAATGATAGCAAACCTTCAGTCATCGGCCTCCACGGCATCTATTTGAATCTGAACATCTTTAGCCATCGGCCTGTACCCTGATGCCCCCTGAGCTAAATCATTGGCCTCGAAGTTCTACTTCCTGGGTATATGCCTCATTGTCACAATCTTGAAAGCTTGTAGCAACTCCTTGCACTCCTCATTGTAAACTCTGAGAATATCATTCTTGCATTCATACTTCCCAGAAAGCTGATTAATAACCAATTGTGAATCACCAATGATCTCTACGGAATCGGCCTCGACCTCTTGTAATAACTGCAAACCTTTGAGAACAGCCTCATACTCTGCTTGATTGTTAGTATAATAAGGCTTGATAGTAAAGGCAAATTCGAAGCTTGCCCCCCAAGGGGATATGACGACTAAGCCGATACCGCACCCATGTCTGCAAACAGACCCATCAAAATACAATGTCCATGGCCCAATATCTGCATATGCAATTGAATCGTCCCTGTGTTGGACAATAAAATCGGCCAGGGCTTGTCCTTTGATTGTTTTGGCCGATTCATACTTGAGGTCAAACTCTGTTAAGGCAAAAGTCCACTTCCCAATTCTCCCTTTCAAAACGGGGGCCGATAGCATGTATTTCATCACATCGGCCTTACTTACCACAATGCACTCATTGGAAAGTAAATAATGCCTCAACTTAGTACATGAAAAATATAAACATAGACACAGTTTCTCCACCGACGTGTACCTTGTTTCAGCATCTAACAACCTCCTACTGAGGTAGAAAATAGCCCTTTCTTTACCATCAATGTCTTGAACTAAAACCGAGCCGATAGACTTCTCATCGGCCGATAGGTACAGCCTGAATGGAACCCCTTTCTGCGGAGGGGTCAAAACCGGAGGGGAAGTTAAATATTCCTTGATATTATCCAGCGCTTTTTGTTGCTTATCACCCCATACAAACTCCTGATCGTCCTTTATTTTCAACAAAGGAGTGAATGGCTCTATCCTGCCTGATAGGTTTGATATAAAGCGTCGGACAAAGTTGATCTTCCCGAGCAGAGATTGTAACTTGGTCTTGTTAGTTGGAGGCTTGATATTTTTGATAGCATCGATGTTTTTCTATGTAATCTCAATTCCTCTTTCATGGACCAAGAAACCTAAAAACTGACCGGCCAATACGCCAAAGGCACATTTGTTAGGGTTCATCTTTAAACCATATTTCCTTGCTCTTTCTAGTACCTTGCGTAAATCGGCCAAGTGCATATTGTACTCTTTGGACTTCACGACGACGTCATCGATGTAAACCTCAATCAGTGAGCCGATGAGATCATGAAAAATATAGTTCATAGCTCTCTGATAAGTAGCTCCAGCGTTCTTCAAGCCGAAAGTCATGACAACCCACTCATATAGGCCGATTGCCCCCGGACACCTGAAGGCTGTTTTGTGAATATCTTCTTCGGCCATGAAAATCTGGTTCTAGCCTGCGTTCCCATCCATGAAACTGATAATTTTATGTCCAGACGCGGCATCTATCAGCAGATCGGCCAACAGCATAGGGTACTCATCTTTTGGCGTTGCTTTATTCAAGTCTCTGAAATCGATACACACCCTAAGCTTGTCGTTTTTCTTCAACACTGGAACTATGGTGGAGACCCACTCCGCATATTGGCAGGGTCTTATAAAGTTGGCATCGTAAAGTCTTGTGATCTTTGCCTTAATAGCTTCATGCATATCGGCCTTAAATCTCCTAGGAGCTTGCTTAAATGGCCGATAGCCTGGTTTGATAGGTAACCGATGTTTTACGATCGATCGGCTTAATCCTGGCATCTCATGATACTCCCATGCAAAACAATCCATGAATTCTTTCAAAAGATTTATCAAATTATGTTTATATTCTCTTGGTAGGTTAGCACTTACATACGTCGGCCTAGGCCTATCACCTATTCCTATGTCAATCTCTTCGAGCTGATCGGTCGACGTAAAGCCTTGTCCTAATCTCCCATCTAACTCATCCACTGCATCATCTGTGTAGGGACTAGCTTGCTCATCTTGGGCAGCGGATGGGACATCTTGGTTAAAGCAACTGCTTGTCTTGATCTTCAATTGCCTCGATATCACAATCAGTCACTTTGAGGAAATCGGCATCCCAAACTCGTCCGGATAAGCAGTCAATTCCCTCCATCTCCCAAACTGCGAGATCGGCATTGGCCACGTGTACTGACCGATCGGCCTGCACGATCTCTACTTGGTCCCCTTGCCATTGTATAAGGCATTGGTGCATTGTTGAAGGGACGCAACAGTTTGCGTGATTCCAATTCCGTCCCAACAATAGGCTATAGGAACCCTTTCCATCGAAGACGAAGAAGGTGGTGGGTATTGTCTTGTTTCCCACGGTGAGCTCCACGTTTAGCACCCCCTTCGCCTCAGATGCGTTGCCACCAAAATCTTTCAGTACCATGTTGGTCTTGATGAGGTCTTCCGGTACTTTTCCCAGCTTCCGGAAGGTTGTATACGGCATTAAGTTCACTGCCATGCCATCATCGACCAGCATCTTTGTCATCGGTCGCCCATTGACGAATCCCTTGATGTATAACGGCCTGAGGTGCCTGTAGCTGGCGTCGGCCGGCTTGTCGAACACGGCCTGGTTTGGTGACAACTGTAGTCGAGCCGAGGACTGCTCATCGTCGGCTACCGCTTCATCGGCCGTCTGCACGCTGTATTCTGCTGGTAATATGAAAACCATGTTAACAGAAGCCGATGCCACGTCTTTACCTTTTGTGGCCACAGGAGCTCGAGCTAATTTGGAGGTGCCCTCATCGGCCTTGACCACCGTAGATTTTATCCTCCATTCTTTTTTAGTCTTGGTAGGCCGATGGGAGGTTGTCGCTTGCTGCTCCTGGACCTGCTCCTTCTTCCTCAGCCTCTGTACCCGTCACTTTTGGGTCTTGGTAAACACATCGCTTGGGCACCACTGAGGATTCTGGGGTTGATCGTCGTCTTCGTCGTGACGATCTTGGTGCATCGGCCCTAGCCTTTCGTGCACAGATTTTCTTTGCTTGGCTGGCCGATGCGCTTGCCTGCTTGAGCTGCCCTGATGAGGGTCTTCTGCGTCATTGCACGCAGGGCACTCCTGGATGGATGGCAACCTCATTCCCTCATTCCAGCAGAAATGAAAAAACTCGCACTCCCAATGAGGATCATAGGAGTTGTCTTGCTCGGCGTAGTCCTGTGCTTGTTCCTCCGAGGTCTGATAAGGTCGCTTGCCGGTCCAATGGCCATCGCCATCGGCCCTGTCCGCCCGCACCATGTTGACTGGGAACAGGTTTCCTTCTATCTTCATCGGCCGCTTGGCATCATCGATCTTAATCCTGCCCTGCTCTATGGCCGATTGGATCTGTTGTCGGAAGATCTCGCATTCATTGGTATGGTGAGAATATGTGTTGTGCCACTTGCAATATCTCCTCTTCTTAATTTCTTCGGCCGATGGCAGTATATGACCTACTGGCAGCTGGATCTACTTTTCTTGCAGGAGTAAGTCAAATATTTTCTCGGCCTTGTTGATGTCGAAGTCGTACTTATCTTTCTTATCGCCCTTCTTGGCCCACTGGCATGTTGTCGGCTTCTTCATTCGGGCCCACTCGGCTAGATCAACGTCGGTATCTTCTTCGTCGTCTTCATCGCAGGCGTACTAGTAAATAGTATTGATTTTCTTCAAGAACTTCTTCGCCTCCTAGAATCGCTGCTCGTGGGCCGATACTCGTTGTGCTAGCTGAGCTAGGCTGTCAAATTCCTGATAGGAGAATCTTTCTCGTATCGGCCCTAATAATCCCTGGAACGCCAAATCGGCGAGATGGGAATCGGTCAAGCTGAGGCTGTAACAACTATTCCTTATGTCCCTAAATCTCTGGATGTATTCTGGGACCGATTCATCAACCCGTTGCCTGATGGCGGTGAGACCAGACAGTTTCATTTCTTGCACGCTGTTGTAGAAGTATCTGTGAAACTGCTTCTCTAGATCTATCCATCCTCTGATGGAATTGCAGGGTAACGAGGAAAACCATGTAAATGCTGACCCTGACAAAGACAGAGGGAAGAACCTCACCCTCAATGCCTCTATGGCCGATGCCTCCCCATACTGTGCTAGGAATCGGCTCACATGCTCGTATGTAGAGACGTTGTCTTGCCCTGAGAACTTGGAGAAGTCCGGGATTTTGTATCGGCTTGGCAGTGGTACTCTGTCAAACTCCTCGAGGTACGGATGCCGATACACTGTAGAGTTCTCCTTGGGCTTTAAGCCGAACTGATCTTGCATCACCTCGGCTATCATGTCGGCCCAGTATCCTGCGGGCTGATGTGGGAGCTCCGGGTGGTAAGACTGCTGCAGGCCCTCTGCCCGATATTGCTTGGGGGAGTATAGTTGGAAGTGATGATTCAAGTTCTGTGCATTGTACTGCCCTGCGGTATACTGCTGGTAGCCTTGTGGCACGTTGTAAGCAGTCGGTGGCGGAGGGTTATTGAACACGAGGACTTGAGGTTGTCCGGCCGATGGCGGGTTTACTGGAACTTGCTGCATCGGCTCGATCACCGGTTGTTTCCCCTTTGTCCATTGCGCAAATTGTTCCTCCGTGATGTGCTGGGGACTTCCTCCCGCTTGCTTGGCCAGGACCAGTGGCATGGTTGGCACCGGCTGAGCCGATGGAGGCGGGATCGGCGCCGCCGGCTGTGGGGTTGTACTCAAATCGGTCCTCAGGGTCCGATAAGCAGGGAACTTTTTTTCGGGCAAGGAAGTCGGCCCTTGAGGCTTGTACTGACGAATTGAGCCATCTAAGATTGACTTGACCGTATTGGTCAATGTGTTCACCAGAATCCCCGACTGGTTGACTAGTGCAGAGTGGATTGCGGAGTCGATGCGGTCTTGCAACATCGGTGCGGCGTTTTCTTCAGTTTTTACGGCATGGTCGTGGGCTACCGCCGACGTGCTGGCTTCATCTCCAGGGCTCGGCAATACCATCTTGGTTTTCTGAATAAGGGTGCCTTGCCGAGTCCTGGAATACGTCTGCAGGTACATATTCCGAAACTGCTCGACCAACTTGTCCATCTCAGCTGTTTGCTCCTCGTTGAGCTGGTCGGCGGTCACGGCGACGACGTTCTCCTCGGAGATCTCACCCTGCTTCGACATGCTGCAGTGATCTTGTTGTTATTGAAAAGCTCGTGTTCTTGATGTCCCACCGGGCGTGCCAAAAGCGTGTTGGCGTAGAATTTCGACCAGCCCTGCAACCAAACGGGTGGAGCCCGGTACTGCTCCACCGATTCCGCATCCACCTCTTTGTTCCAGCGTTGCCTTCCGCCTGCGCCGTCATTAGCCGTGGACACTGAACATCGCCTCAAGGCACGGTGAATGTGCCCACGTCGCTCCGTGGCATGCCTCCATCCCGTGCAGTCAACATACGGGACCCTCGGCTTAAAAGCTTGAACCGATCTCAGTCGTTGGATAATCTATATCGTTTCTTAACCGTTGGATCTACATATCTACTCTGTACTTTCCTTACCATGTCAGTCAAATCTATTCCGGTCAGTGCCAAGTCATCACCATCTCAGCCGAGTTCGCACACGTGTCACCATGTAGCAAGTTCACGTCAGCGGGCCCATGGTGCACCAAGTCCATCCGACACTATCACTGACAAGTGGGTCCACAAATAATTCCTTCACAAAAGTAATCCAATTCCTAAAATTAAAATTCAGAGACATTCTAGGAATATTCTTTTTCTTTGTATTCTTGGATTTTCTCTCAATTTAAACTTCCAGAGGACCTATCTCATCCATCCGAACTCTGATTTGACCCGTTCTTCTTTCTAATTTCCTCTAAAATTGAGTTGTACCTCCTTGTTACATTTTTTCTTTCATTTGATATAATTAAGTTTGTCTTTTCTTTTTGTTTATGTGTTTCTCGTTGTGTTCGTGTAGACATTGGAGCAGGCACGGTGCTTGGAGCAAGACAAGTGTACTCTTTGAACATATTAGAAACAATTTATAAAATATTTTGTTTTGAACATGCATGATTTTTTTATATAAATTATCGATAGGTAGTGTGACCTATTTGTTATAATACCCTACCTTTAGTTATTATTGATTACATGTGTGTTGGCGTAGAATTTCGACCCGCCCTGCAACCAAACGGGTTCCACGTTTCCACGGCGGCCTGGGAGGTTTGCTTTACTCCAGTTCAGGTCCAAAGGCTTGCCTAGGTGCGTGTAGGGCGTGCCAGTTGATTTGATCTGCAATCAACAAGATAAACAAACAAACCATGTTAGAAAACAATGGCCAATCGGCCGATAGGCCGATATTGCATTGTCGTGGCCCAGCCGATAGGGCAAAGCTATATCAGCTTACTTGTGATAAAGTAAGGTTAAAGCATGGATCTGATCTTATCGGCCTTCATCAACATATTAACATCAATCAATGGCATCGGCCGATAAGGAACATCAAAGATAACTACACTAGCTAATACTCTAGTGCGAATCTATATGAACCAATCAACCAATATAAATATGGCAATCACAGATAAACCCTAAAGAGTAATCTATACCAAGTGTATCTATATTCGTTGATCCATTCAAGTAGATGGCAGATACACATAAAAACCTTATGATAATCATGTATATCAGGCAAGACTGGCTGAAACTCCAGTGCTATCCTTAATTACAACTGAAAATAGGCTTTGAGTTAAATCTCAACACAGGACTGAGGTCGATAGCAACTCAAAGTGTGAATTGAAACTTAACACAAAGAAAATCAAGTCGTCGATTGCTTTTGGGGATGGTAGATGCATTGAAAGATCTAGCCAAGCATAATAATTAAACCATCGTCGGTAATAAACCCTAAAACGAGTAGATCGCTAGCGAGGCGTAATTAAAACACTTGTCAAAACCATCCAAAACATGATAAACGCAATCACATCATCGAGGCTTAACATGTCTAAAACGACACGCTAGCCCCGACGATGTAAATCGTCGGGCACGAGTTCTTACCTCTGCTCTTGGGGAAGCAAGAACTCACCGAAGTTAACCTCTTGTGAGGGTTGGCGATGCGCCGAAAGTAGATTAAAAACAAACTGGTTGTTGTATTAGGTTGTGAGAGAGAGTTTCTATGTACAAACTACTGGGATATTTATACCCGAGATAACAACAGGGTCCTTGTAGGACACGATCTTATCTCTAACTAACAAACAAGTCTTTGCGGCAGACTCTTGCCATAGATTAGATCTAAACCTACTTGATTTACAAGATACAATTGCCTAAAACCAAGCTTCATCTCTATTTGGCAACCTCCTTGAAGCTTATCTTGAGCCCAAACCAAGCCCACGCTGACTCTGTCAACTTCCAGCCTCTATCGGCCAATGACCGTATTGAATCCGTATCGGCCGATACACTCTTCCTGCTAGCGCTTCTCCCAGTCCGATACGTTCACCGAGTCCGATACAATGCTTGGTCCGACTCCAACTTAATCCTTTCTCTCTGCTTCGGTTTCCTCTTTCCTCTCCAGGTCGATTAAGTTGTCGCTATATTATTTGTGAGTTGAACATTGGGCTGAACTCATGATTGAGTAGCTATGCTTAGCCCTGCTCAAGGTTGTTTTATAAGAAAAATATAATTTTTCATTAATCATATACTTATAATTGTTTTTATATAAACTGTGTGGCGGTGTGCTATCTTTTTGGTAGCATGTATTGCACCACCTAGTAAATAACAGTTAGACCGGTGCGATGGGTGGTTCTGTGTGAACCATGTTGGGTGGTAATGTATCAGTGTGACCATGATAGGGTATGGTCTCTGTATGAGCCTACTGCTAAGCTGCATGCTATTTAGTTGCTTAAAGGGTCAATTACGTGTCCTTAAGCTACTTCCCTCTGCTATGTGCAAAGCTGTGTGCTACTGTAGTTTTGGCAAGTTTTCTTGGCCAACTAAGGACTTCAATTCATAGTCCATTGATCTAAGCCTAACCTACAACCATAGTCCTAATGAGAAGGACCTAGCCCATTAGGATTTTGAGTCTTGGTACTGCCGACCTAGGTGGTTAGCCATGGGTTCTTTCTTGTCTTTGTGTGGGTAAGATGTCTCATAAAGGAAGAGAGTGTTGAGGTAGAGTTTCTAAAAAAGCCTTTTACTTCTTAATGCACACAACCTAAAGTATGACATTTGTGCATTGCCTTCAAAAGGATGATGTATCTTGTGGGTCAAGCTATACATCCTCTGTGGAGTCTTAAACTAATCTATTTGAGTAACCACCTCCGCGGTCATGGACATGCTCGGTGATTTCAAATGAGGGGTAGTTTGTGAAAACTTGGAATGAGAATAAGATGTGTATAGGTTAATGAATATAGCTATGAGGTCTTGTGTGGACAGGACCTGTGTGGATAGATGGTTGGTAACAACCATTATTTATAAGGCGGCCTATTTATAAATGCTGACTTTAGTTATCTATTTATAATTTTTTTATAACTGCAACTGTTGTGTTATGAAAATTAGCTATATCCTTTCTTTATCAGTTGTGCATATGTATATTTCTACGCACTTGCTGAGTATTTCAAGTAGTCACCTTTCAATTCTTCAAATTCCACAAGAAAGGATTTCGCTATTCCCTGAGGAGTTTGTTGCTGAAGACGAGGACTAGGCCATGTGCACTAGTTGACTGCCTGTGACAAGTTAAATGAAGCTTCTACATGTTTATTTTATTTTCGTTGCTATTTTAGTGTTTTCTTAAGTCCTTCGTGGTAGAATAAATATAAACTTTAGCGATAAAGCTTATTATAGTCCCTTTATTAATAAATGGTAAGTTTCTTTTCTGATGTTGATTGTGATATTATCGTTGTGGCTATGTGTGCTAGCTTGATCTTGGACTAGCACTTATGCATGGAATGTTCTATTTTGGGTCCTTACAATTACCAGCCTAGTTATTAGGTGGGTGGACCAGATAAATCTTGAGCTAGTCCAATTTTGGTCTGGCTAGATTGAAAGGGGAGGAGCTCAAGAAGTAAAAAAAATAGTGCCATTGAAAATGTATTGCAAGCAACAATAGACGCACATTAAGTGGGACCACATGTAGCAGGCTCTAGAGGTCTAGGCCGTCCGATTTTGATCTGAGAATGTGTGAGGGGACACGCAGCGTGGTATACGCGTATCCATCCACTTGCAGCTTAATAAATATTGATGACTGTTGTGTTGGCTTCAGGTTGACAGATGCTTTGCTCCAAACACTATGAATGCATATTTAGTTGTGAAACGAGTTGTGCATGCATACCACATCTAACCTACCCCACTGCTATACTTGGTAGAAATAAATGTTCAATTTGCCAGATATGCATGCAAGCATGTTGTTGGCAAAAATTAAGTAGCTTAGATGATATCACTACAGCTTCTCCCTTTTGTCTCGCGTGGATGGAAAGCAGCCAAACTGTACGTTGCACCTCGCTGGCTTCATATGTATATATACCACCCTAACATGACAGGGTTGAATCTCCCCACAAAGCAAACCAAGCTACAACAAAGATCTTGGCATCTCGTCCTTGATCGTTATAGGTAGGTAGGTAGGTAGCGAAAGACGTCCATGAAGGATGGCGACTCCAGATTTGTCAGGGATTTGGTGTCGGCGACGCCGACACCAACGCTAGTGCCGACGCAGCAAGCGCTGAGGGCACTGTCATCTCTGCAGATAATCCAAGGGCTTGGGGTGGCACCGCTAGAGCGGCTGCCACAAACATCAAGCCAGCGTCGTATCGTGCCGATGGCCCCACAGACACAGCGGTGGCGTGCTGATGGCAGCGCAATGGTGCCAGTGAACCAAGTCCGTGCCATCGGGCTGGTTGTCAATACCTTCACGGTGGCCACGATGAGGCGCCAGGAGGGGCCCCTTTACTACAATGCTGTTGTACTCCCTACAACGGTGCTGGCATCGGCATCTGCACCACCGACAACCCAGATGCTCGCCATGGAGAAAACTATTCTGGCTACCATGGAACCGGTTACCAACCAGAGGATCATCAACCATGATGTCATGTGTTTCATGAGGGAAACACCAGATATCTGGGGGCTCCCCCGGCATTGTTTCGCCGGTGGCGGTCCATGGCAACGGTAATCCCCTTTCATGCATCTATTGTGGGCTGGTGTTTGCCATTAGGTCATCGAAAATCCCGGGGTTCCTCCCTCCTCCTGGATTCAGCTACCCTAAACCCATTGGACCACCACCGTTGCTGTCGTCGCTGCCACCGGCAGGAGACGCCTCTCGGACAGCAGCGGCGTGCTCGGACCCGCACCATTTTGCTGTCACCATGCAGCACATGCCCAAGCAGGAAATGGCTGATCTCATTTGGTCATCCGAGATACCAAGAGTCCACATTCCGTCAGCTGGCCATGGCGGCCAGCATGTTGGAACGGCGCCATCTCCTACCGGTATCAGTGGTGCCACCGCATCAATGGTGAACCTCATGCAGATGCCGGCTATCCACACGGAGCACCACATACTAACTCCGACCATGTTAAGCGCATCTGTTTATCCAGTAGGTATCCACAGCACCAGCGTGCCATTAATGCTGAACATGATGCCGATGCAGGATATCCTCAGAGATCAGCTTTCACTGCCTCCAACCACATCGAACTCATCTGCTTCTGGTGTTCTCTGTGAGTACGTGATGCCTGAGCACGAGGACATGGTCCGCCTCACCTTGGGTCAGTCATCCAGCATGGACCTGGATCTTAGCCTCTAGGCTAGATGTTGGGAGAGCATAGATTTTAGGAGTGTTGTTTCTGTTCTTGGGAGGTACCGAAAGGTGCCAGATTAGCTTTGTACCTCCCTGTACCTTTCCAAAGACTCTAGATAAACATACTATTGGGTGGATCATTTAGTGTGGTGTCCAATGGTCAAATCATTATGAGTTAAATTTCCTTTTTATTAGTTTCTTGCTTTTATCCAGCTTAGAATTTGGCTTGTGTGCATCCATGATGCAGATGCCATGGCAGCTGTAATGTTACCTTTTCTTTATCAAAATTACTGAGTTCAGATTGGCTAGTACACCCACGCGTTAGAAAAATGTGAGAAGTTATAATGGCAAGTTACAATATGAAATTGAGGAACATGAACTGATTTTTAGCGTACTCACCACTCGGTCACGGGCAGATCCGGCCTCGACGCTGCTACTTACACAAGTACATGTATCATACTCGTTCTGCTCCAAGTCATTCGCTGTCAGCTAGGGTCCAAGCCAGACGAAATACAAGGTGGTAGTTCCTCACGAGCTAGGCTAAGTATGCATGGAAATCACGCTTGTTGTGCATTGCTCCACTGAACATAGTTTGCTTCAAGTTGGTCTGCTGCCCGATGTGCGTTAGGTGATAGGCATGCCAATCTGGAGTCTTCTTGATTTCCAACGGTTGATCCTGCACTCACAAGACAATAGCACGTCAAATATTACAAAGTAACAAATGAAGATGTTTTGGGGGAGTCAAGTACTTGTGGAGGTTGATGCTTGTCGGGAATCATTGAGGAATCTATTGCCACTTCCTGAACTGTCTCATCACCTGATGGCAAAGCTAGTACTCAATGGCGTAGAAGCAAAACAGTGGGCACCGTAGGATGTTCAACTCACACTCTATGTGACACATGTTGTCGATTCCTAGGTCCGCTATCTCCTGTGATGTGTAGGCCTACAAGAAATCTAATGAAATGATAGGTGACGTTTCACTTATGTCATAGAAACTGAAAATTACGTCATGTTTCAAAATCTGTGACGTTGACGTGACAAAAATTCGTTTGTCACCTATCATGCACCTTTCTTTAATCATGTTTTGTGATGAAAACATACCTTTTCGTCATTAAGTTAGTGACAATCCTTCTTTCGTCATTGAGTTTATGACGAAATGTGATATGCAAATTGTTAAAATGTATTGTTAAAGGTTGGAGGCAATCCAACTCGTTGGTGTAGTGGTGGTAAGCCATATTTTTGCAGCCAACTACTTGCGGTGGCACCAATTCCTACAGGAAAGTCACTGTGGGACACCTCTCACAATCCTTGAACGGCCACTCTGGATGGTTTCACCATGTAGGTTGTCCGACCGGTTGCCGAAACCACATCCAAACCAACAGAACACTGGGTTAGAATATGCAAATAGTGAAATTTGTTAAAAAACACAAATAATTACTAATATGTAGCAATCAGCCGCAGCATGCGAAGTTTGAATCTTCACTCGTCCTCCTATAGGCATGCCACAACTGTCTGCACAACCAGGCTAGGGCAACCGAACCCTAGCTGTAAGTACTTGTCTCTGTGAAATCATTGTCATAATTAATATTTTATGATGAAGAATTGGCTTTGCAAATGATTTATTCGATAAATTGGTTTGAGAATATTTGTGGGTGTTGGTGTGAGTGCGTGTGACTAATGTGGGTTAGGTTGTGATATTTGTACCCAGAAATGATTGTTTTGTCTGGTTGTGTGTAGGATTCTTGGAGGTCAACTTCGGTCAATAGTGGGATCGGGACTAGACCCAGGAAGGAGTTGAGGTCCAGACGATCAAGGATACCGGATGACGAAGTTGGATATGAGATGGCACACGGTGGATGGATACTGTGTGGAAGAGATCTTCACAATGAGCTTCACGAGGTGTGCTGGCAATTATCAGTGTTCACGAAGGAAATTGGAGGAGAAAAATCGAGGAATGTATGATGCTACAGTACACAGGTATTGTAGCATGTAGGTATGCATGCATGTATTTGAGCATGTATGTGTGCTGTGCTTGTGTAGCTTGATGGTTGGTTGTTTGCTGATTGAGCGGCGTCGGCGTGGAACAGTACAGGCAGCATGCAACAGTGGCTCGGTGGAGCAAAGCCGAGTCGGCTCAGCGGCAGCCTAGGCAGCCCACGTGGAGAAGCGACAAGGAGACCGAGTCCGATATGGATAATTGATGCAGTCGGTTTTTGGAGGGATTGAGAAAATTACAAATTTAAAAAATTATAATAGATTTGAAAATTAAGAGTTCGAGTCCTATTAGAAATAGAAGTTCTACTCCTAATTTAAGTAGGAGATGTTCGGTATAAATAGAGAGGGAGGCTATACCTTGACGGTATGCCAAGTTTTAGAGAAAGGTTATGGTTTCAAGTTTAGTCGAGTTTTTGGTAAAGAGTGTTGTCGGTGCACTTTGTAAACACTAGTTGATACAATAACATTGAGATATTTCAATCTACATATTCGAGTTTTCGTCAACCGGTGTTTTCAGGGATCTCGACGGTCAGATCAGCATCTAGGCGGCAGTCTAACTGGCGGGAGAGTGGCGGTCTGACCGGCCAGACAACGGCAGTCTGACCAGCGGCTAGGAGGCAGTTCGACCAGCGGATTGAATGCTTCGTCAATTACTTCGGTTTGAGGTAAATTTTTTATTCTGCAAAAAATTTTTGGGTTTTGGTTTTTTCTACCATTCACCCCTTTCTGGTAGGTTTGTTTGGTCTTGTTCGATCCTACAGCCTCTTCCCAATCCGCTTGAAGAGGTAGCCACATCCAAGAGGCCATGTCTCCTCAAGGAAAAGGACTACACTAAAGACGTACAATAGGTACGACATAACGCTCAACCATCAACTGGTCCGCGTCGGTAGGACACTGGTCGAAGTCGAAGGTAGTATGCAGCCAGGTCAGTGGGACACCAGAGGTCTTCATCTACTTATATCCGTCAGGTGCTTCTAGAGGCTCGACACAAAGGTACTCCTCCACGAGCACCCTCCATCCTCTAGAGCCTGTGTCACCGGTACTGCTTGGTTAGGGAGAGCCAAGATCATGACAACGACCTCCATGGTCACCGTCATCTCTCTACTTGGTAGGTGAAAAGTGTGGGTCTCTGGCCTCCACCGATCCACGAGCGTCGTGAATGCTGCGGCGTTGTACACAGGCACCGGCTGTTGTGCCATGGTGACTAAGGCCAACAGCTTGGCCCGTCGCAGCAAAGGAATATACCAGTAGTCGAACCTTATGTGTATGTATGCCCTCGAATCCGAAGGGTTTTGAGAAGCTGCAAAACAAACATAGTACCTACCATTATCAATGCATTCTACAAGAAACGCAGAAAGGGACAAAAGATGACCGAAAGCAAGACATAACCCTCCGTTCCTAATTCTGGGAGTCTGGTGCTTCTCCTCGTAGTGTGCCTCCAGACTGTGGGCATGTGCCATCCTGCAATAGAGGAAAAGGCAAACAACCTCCTCAATGCTTGGTTTGACACCAAATAGAAGCTGCATAGCTGTCATAATGTTCCTATAAATATAAACTAGACATGAATCGACTACTGATAATTTCAACATGAGAGTACAACATTACACATCATAACTAACTATAAATTGTGTTAAAAAAAATCAACTTTCATGGTACTAACCCTACCCAATCCCACCCATGTCCAAATGTTTCAAAAAAATGAAAAATCCACATGAATCCATATGTATCTACCACCACTATTCACCTATAATTAGCCAAATAAAACTAAAATCCAAGCTACATTCCACAATTTTTGTTTTCAACAAAAATAAAATACATGGACAAACAATGTGGAAATTAGGGATTTTGGAGGAGTATACGTTACAAACGGATCTCCCAAGCAATCCCCACGAAATCTATTTGATTTGGTGCTGATTTGAAGAGATTAGGGGAGAGGAGGAGAGAGGACTCAAGGAAGAAAGGGGCAGAGCCGGCACGGCGCAGGCACCACGTGGACAAGGAGATTAGCGCCAAGTCGGTTGGCGCTGAGCCATTTGACCTCAGTGACAACAGGACAGGCACTGAGCTTGTGGTCAATATTTGGCTGAAGTTTTTTTTTTTGGAAGATCTACTTTTGAAATAAGTTTTTGAAAAGGGCCAATTTGTCAAATTTTTGGGTAAAACTGTCTAATTGGATTACAAGCCAAATATACCACATATTAGATCAGGGGTAGATAATGGTTAACTGAAGTAGAATTGTAATTTCTATACTACTATTGCTATTCAGTTTATTTCTAAAATACAATTGTATTTCCAATGGATAAAATTTTAGTTGTGATTTCAAGGACCCACGCGATTTACTTAGGCTTTTGGTTCTTTTTCGGATCGTTAAAACAGATTAGTTGCTCCATTCTTAGAAAAATACATTTTCTTAAAATTACTTTATTCTACTGCTTAGACCATATGTTTTAAGCAAATTGTTAAGTTTATTTATCAAAATATTTAATTTCTCCCTATAATCAATTAGATAATTTGCAGCAACAAACCGCTCAAATAATCTGTTTCAAACTAAGCCTTATAGGTTTGATAAACTAGGACAAGGAAATAGGGAAACACGGATGGTATGATGGTGGTGTAGTGGATGGATGACTTCACCCACGAATGTTTCAATTCTAACACACTTGCGGGTACACATTCGATTGGAATTTAATGAGGTTAGGGAGTTGTCGCTGTTCTCCATCTCTTTGAGCATGCGTTAGGAGAGCGCATTCGTGGATATATAAATTTGGTGTGCATGTGTGTGCATACATCTTTCCATATAATAGCAAGGAAAAAAACAAGGAACAGTAAATTGCAGGTAATAGAATTGTCGAACTCCCTGACTACAGAAACGGTACACTGTTGTGATCTGGCTATATAAACAATCCAAACATCACTAGTATCATGCCCGTGCTAATATGCAATCAAACAACTAAAAGACTAAATGTTTTGAAAATCAATAATGAGGTAGATTTACTATATATAAAATAAAAGAACAATAGGGAGCGTTACTATAAATTTTGATAATCACATAGTCATGCATAAAATAACCATCTAAAATCTGATGCACTTAAGCATGAATTAAAATCCAAATCCAGGTGACATAATAAATTATCAAAATCACATCATCTATCCATCAGTTGGATTTGTCTATGTAAGTAAGCACGATAATTTTATTTACACTCCCTGAAACCATAGCATTACAGTAATGAGACATTTTAACCTAAATGCAAACAGTAATGGCAAAGTCCTTTTCTACATAGGAAACAAATTGGCTAAAATTTTCCATATTCCATAAATATTTTGTGACCTGTTTTTTAGTGTTTTTTATTAAAAAAATCTGCGACTTTGGATTTCCTTGAAGTTGAGACATCTTTACTACCCAATCCGGAAAATTGACCCACTTCTACTTCCATATCTTCAAGAAAACAGCTTGGGATCAAAACATCATCAGCCTTTCTGCACGAGGCTACATTCCTCCATAAGCACGTTAGCTCCCCAGAAATCCATGAAAAAAATGCATTTGTTCTCAGTGACATTTTCATTAAAGTGAAAGTGGAAATGGACGTTCTAAGTCGTTCAGATGTGTACTCTCTCCATTTCTATCGAGACCACATAACTGAGTCACTACTAAAAAAACCCTCATAGGAACCGGCTTATAGGTGTCGGTTTATTTAAAACCAACACCTATTAACTTTTTTCCACCTCTCGTGGGATAAAAATAGAGAACCGGCACCTTTGAACAGCTATAGGTGCCGGTTTTAAAAAAACCGATACCAATACTATCAGTACCGGTTTAAAAAAAGAATCGACACCTATAATATATTATAGTTGCCGGTTAATTAAAAATCAATACCTATAATATATTATAGGTGCTGGTTTTCTTAAAAACCCAACACCTAAGAATCGAGCCGAGCCGGCAAGAGGATGAGCTGAGCTGGCGAGGCCCATCATGAGCAGATAAGGCCACCACCTCCAGATCGATCTCGATCCATCCAGCTCTCTCTCCTCTCTCTCGGTCCCTCTCTCTCGGCTTTCTCTCTCTCGACATCGATCCCTTGACCCGTTGGGAGGAGAGGTGGCGGCGATGCCCTCCCCTCCACCAGATCCGACGGGAGGGGAGGCGGCGGCGGCCCAGCGGTCTCTCTCTCTCTCTTGCTCTCCAGCAGTCCCGCGTCGGCGGTCTAGCAGGAGGGGAGGCGACGGCGTCCCAGCGGCACCAGCGGCAAGGATGGCAACAGCGTCCCAACGGCACCGGCGACACCTTCCCCTCCGCTAGATCTAGGGGGAGGAGAGGCGGTGGGAGGGGAGGTGGCGGGGCCAAGGGGAGAAACCAGCACGACGCAGCCGGCGGGGAGGAAGAGGCTAGGGTTCTGGCGGCCCCGTAGGGCAGCTCCGGTGACATCAACGGTCAATATATCCCCCCCTCGTCCTCCCTACTCCTCTCCCTCGCCATCCTCTCTCTCGCCCTCCTCTCTCTCGTTGATCTCGCCGTTGGGATGGCCGCGACGGCCTCTCCTTCCTATGAATGTATCTGTGAGTGTATCTATGAATGCATCTATGAATGTTTGATGTGAATGTATTTGTGAATGTTTGATGTGGATGTATCTGTGAATGAATTTGTGAATTTGTGGATGATTTTGTTGTTGAGTATGTTCATTCTGTGATGTCAATCGATCTTGGTGACGATTTAATTTTGATTTGGGGATTTGGGGATTTCAATTTGATTTGGGGATGTGAGTAGCAACTCGATGTGGATCATGGTAATGCCGTTGGTGAGTTCGGCTCGATTCGAGCCAGCTCTTTTTTTTTGGGCTCGCACGAATCTATAGGTGCCGGTTCTATAGGGTTCATAGGTGTCGGTATCTTCTATTGGTGCTGACAAATTGGTGCCGGATTTCATCCGGCACCTATAAACCCTTGCAAACCAGCACCTATGTCATGGAACCTGGAACCATGTTTAATGTCCAGCAGGGTGCAAAGATTAATTGGCTTGTGTGTGTCACTCAAATTGCTGGTGGTTCCATGTAAATTAAACATAGTTAATAGCTTCATGCACCAAAATCTACTAAATCAAACATCTTCTTTTGATCAAGTATCATGTTGTAACAAAATCATCTGCACCACATATACAGGAACACGATGGTACAAACATCGGTTACTTGAATTAGGGGTTCCTTTTGTGATTCCATAGGCAGATTGCCATATTGATTGTCATTTGTCAGTTATAATAATATTGCAAACTTATTATGTGGCGTGTTTCCTCTGCATGTGCCTAATGCAATGCATGTGTCCAAGATTGAATGGTAGAAAATGGAAGTACAGCACAAAATGTCCAACATTAAATGCATTATTAGCAAATTAACTCCAAAATTACATGGCAAAAAGTTACTGGTAATGCTCTACATATAAGATATTGGAGGCAAAAGTTCAGCACAAACATATTATTCATAAGTCATCTCCAAGCTTTCCTCCAAATACATGTCAATTTCAAAAAAAAATTATTTGCAGTTCAGAGCAAAGATAAAATCATTTCCACTAAATACAGAAATACAATCACATTATCCGATATAGAAATGGGTCTCTACATATAATTTGCATTAGTACAATGGATCCAATTGATTGCCTAAATTTTCAGTGCAAACATGCAGCAAAGAGGCATCAAGGTGGTGCGAAGAGACAGCAGAGGGACCCAAATTCACATCCACTTCGTAATTATACATCTACCATGGCCAGAACTATCCCAGGAAACAAGAAATGGACAAACATAATTGAAGTGATTATTAAAGCAGAATGTCAATTACTAAAATAAGTACATAAGTCCCAAGCAAGATAAAGATTTGAACTATCATCGATATTCATTATTAGTTTACACCAAAAAAAAATTCTCGAATACACAGGACAGTATGATCACCATCTATTTAGAAATTAGAAACTTACCTTTTTGTTTGTCTTTGTTAATGTCCCCTTGTCCAAACAAACTTACAACTATGTCACAAGAAACCAAAATGTCATAATAAGGATTAGTTCACCTAAATTCTCTTAACATGTACATTTCAAGAAACGTCCACTTCTTTAAATTTTGTATCAGCGTGTATATTTAGGTCCTGTTTGACACAACTTCATATCTCATATCCACGGTAAATTTGAAGTTTTCATGCTAAATTATAGTGGTTTAAAATTCTAATTTTCATCTAAAATAGGAACAAAATAATATATCCAAATGCTATCAACATAATTATAGATCTAGATCTATAGATTTATGGAGCTAGGAATACCTAACTTAAAAAATCTTAGATCCGGAACTGTGCCAAAAAGATCCTCAAACTGACCTAAAGATTTGATCCTGTTCACTTAAAAAATCGAGTGAAGAGAATTTTCTAAAATGACCATCAGACAGCTAGTTCATAATTATGAATAGATTTAACTATCAGGAACAATAGAGAGAAATTAGCAGGGTTTTTTCATCAGCAAGCAGTGCAATTAAGATGATGTCGGGTTCTAAAGCACAAATTTAGTAGACGGGCAGGTTCAGTTTCCGGAATCATATGTAATATCAACACTCCAACAGACACTAGTATTCAGGTTGAAAAGATCAAGCATCAACCTAGCAACAATATATAACCAGTATAATCTATTATATAGTTCACCAACTACAATCTTACATACATACTTCATTCATCAAATCCGACGGCTTATATCATCTGCATTCAAACCAATGGACCCGATCAACTCCACCTCCCTCTTCGGCTCCTTGCATGTGATTTCAGAATCCACCCCCCGACCCACGCCTCCAGCCTCCTCGACCCACTCCACCAGCCCGGAGGCCTGGACCCGCTCCTCTCTCCCCATGCCCTAATCTGCTCTCCTCTCATGCACCGCCGCTGATCTTCACCACCAGAACGCCGTCGCCCGTCGCCCCGCCTCGTTAATGCCCCCTTTACCCACCACACACCTGCGCCCCCCAAAACCCCTCCCTGCCCGCTGCAACTGCATGCCCGAAACCGTAAGCGCCACCACTTGCTCTCTCAAGCGCCACCGTCGCCGCGTCGTCCACGAATTGCCGCCCGCTTCCGGCCTCCACTGATTTCCACCGCGCCACGTCATGGCTCTATTGCATTCTGTCACCACCGTCATCTTAGGGTTCGACGCCGATCCCCGTCTTCCACTCCCAAAATCTCTGGCTCCTCAGCCTCCCACTGTCCCACACGCTAATCGCTATCAATCCCAAAATCCCGATCTCCTCCTCCCAAACGTGATCTACACAGCCCAATAAGATTGCCGACCCCGTCGTTATCCACGACCACACCAACCAGGAAGATCGTCAGTGACGCCTAGGAAGTTTTGTGCTACCTCGCGAGGCCATCCACCCATCCACCTTGCCCGCATCGCCATCCACGACAATACAAGAAGATCGCCATCGCAACACGCACGTCGACCACGCCACTCCACCCCTGCCTGGCTCTGTCGCCGCTTCCCACGACTCGCGCTCCGCCTGAGTACTCCGTCTAGGGCGGATCAAGATGGTGCTGCGGTGTTCTAATTGGTGAGCTTTGCTTAGAGATGATCCTTTTTGTTCCTTCTCTCAATTTTTTTACCCTTCAACAGAATCAAAGCAACTGGCATGTCAGTGACACCTAATTTTCTCATCTCTTGTAATTACCAACAGAAGAGAAGTACGTAGCACCATGTTTGTGCTTGCTTCATCCCTTGCGCTTCATGGATGATGAACAATAGAATATAGATGATCATCCTGGCCGCCACGCGGGGACTGGCTTTACGTCGCGGCGTCACTACTTGAGACCTACTTCACGGAATGCTTGCCTCGGAGTTCTGAGGTGTGTGCTTATATATATATTCAAAATATACTTAAATACCTTAATTACATGTTATAGTACCGCTATGAATACAAACATCAGTTTAGTAAAACACCACCAAGTGGCGGCAGTAAGGGTTTCGGGGGTGTAGTCGTGGCGGGCAGGAAGGGGTTTTGGGGGGCGCAGACGTGCGGTGGGTAGAGGGGGCACCGACGAGGTGGGGCGACAGTGTTTTGGCGGTGGAGATCGGCGGCAGCGCTTGAGAGGGAGAGAGGATTAGGGCGTAGGGAGAGAGGCACAGCTCTTGGCCTCCGGGGTGGGAGAGTGTGTCGAGGAGGCCAGAAGTGCGGGTTGGGGGTGGATTCAGAAATGTATGTGAGGAGCCAAGGTGGAGTTGATCGGGTCCGCTGGTTTGAATGCAGATGATAGTTAGCTGTTGGATTTCATGAATGAAGTATGTTGGACTACAATTGGTGAACTATACGGTAATAATAGATGAGTATGCCGATGCCTTCTTTAGTAAACAAATGTGTGGGTAGACAGGAGAAGAGTGCATGAAGTGAGCGTGTGATAAATTACTGTCTTCTATAAAATAACGGAACTGGACTTTTGTTGTTCCTTCAAATTTTCATTCCTCTTCTTTGTGTTCTTTCTTCTCTCAAATAGGATTGTCTTCTGTCTAGTTCTTGTGTTCCTTTGTACTGGACAATCCATATAACCGTTGTTGTTAGGAGAATAAGTATATCCTTGATCTGATTAACTTGCTGATGATGGTGCATCCCTCACTCAGTGCTGGTATACATTAAAAATGGTATCTTAATGAATATGCTCTGAACCCAAATGGAAGCCAGCTCTGATCAGCCTCACCTCAACGTCTAGACCAACAAGATCACCAAGCCAATAATAATTATGATCATAACCGAAGATTTGTCTTACAGGCACATGTTGAGAGGGATGAAATTTTGGTTATGTTTCTTTTGATCTGGGTTTGGATATACTCCTGACTTGGCAGACGACTTGTATAGATAGAAGAATAACGAAATAAGATGTTGACGGGTTAAGTAAAGAAAACTAAATTGCTGCATCAGAATGCAATTCTTCTTGCGAGTTGAACTCAATTGGTTAGGTTAGCTGTGAAGGAATCTAACAACTCATGTTCAAGTCTCCAACTCAACATGGGTGGTCACATTTGTGGTAATATTTTTTCAGTCGTAGGCAATGTATTCATCAACAGTGTGGTGTCTATGGTGACATCGTTAATCGTAGAATATGTCGACCTAATCTCTCGGAGGTGTTCATAGCGGTGAGTGTATGCACGCATATATGAACATTTATGCTTGTACTAATCGTAGAATATGTCGACCTAATCTCTCGGAGGTGTTCATAGCGGTGAGTGTATGCGCGCATATATGAACATTTATGCTTGTACTACGTTTCACAAAAGAAAAAAAATGCAATTCTTCTTCCCAAACTTAATTAGAACACCTCAAACTTTATCGGCTAGTGAGCTTCCTCAGTATACCTCTAGCTGTTATTGGTTATGCACACAATTACTACTCGTTCTGTAGTAGTGCATAGCTAGAGAGAGGAGCATATTATCAAATTGAACATAGCTCTTACCAGCTATGCCGCGGATTGGACTACGGTGGAGTCCCTCCTAACGAATTGCTGAACACCTCTTGAGAAGTGAAAAGGAAGAACTAGCCCTGTGAAATTTACTCGTCTATTATCATTTTATAAAATAAGGTCTCGATATCTTTGTTAGCACCGGGGTCTTTGATTCTTGGATGCGGCCTTGGGTGATACATCACTGCTGCTTCAAATTAATCAAGAACTTTGTTACGAACTGGCACAGTATTATAATGTCTACAATCAGCTATATTTCTGGTCAGCCCACTTGTGGTGCTACCTTTGTCACCCATGTTGATTTAGTTTTTGTTACTTCTTCAATTTTGGCATTGTAATGGGTCCGTGTGTCCCTTATGCAGAGGTCGGGAGTTACCACTTCCATTAAACAAATTGTATTTCCACTTAGCACAATTGCATTGCAGTGGTGATTTCAGGCCCAAGCAAATTAATTACTTCAAATGATAGCATATATTAAATAGAAAATGAAGATGTAAATTGCATGTAATGAAGAATTGTCGAAGTCTCAACCAACCTTATCTCTTCCCTTCTTTCTTTCTCTCCACTCACTCGCAGAGTGACCGACAGCAACTAGGTCATGTACTTTTTTCTACTGTCGACCCCTAAAGTGCCGCCGCTCGGCCTCGCCAGTGCCGAATGACATCAACGTGCCAGTGTGGCCTCACCCTCCCCCCCTCCTCCCCTTCGCCTTGCTTTTCCTCCGCCACTAGCACCAGCCCATCACCCGCTACCGATCTAGCAGCTCCGGTGGTGCCGCCGCCACATTGCTGCCTGCCCTTGTCGCCACCCACTGTCGGTCCACCGCCTCCCAAACCATCCCTCTAAGCCCGATCCCCCACTCCCCCCTACCCAATGCCACACTACATCCATCCCACCCCCGAAACTCTAACCCTAACCCTACCCCAAGCTTATCGCCACATGATCGAAAAACCGTGCACGACTTGCACCCTTGGCACGTGCACGCGAATTGAGACTCATGTACTGAAACACCCGTCCACAGAAGTAACAGAAACATGTTGGATGTAATTTTTGTTCCGCAAGTGAAAGAATGGAACTTTTAGAGGATACAAAAATTGAAAAGTCAACAAGGAGACACTTATCTAGTCACCTCCCAAAATCTAGTACTTTAATCAACCCAATTATTTTTGTGGGCAAGTATAAATTGAAATAGACAAAAAAGAATGTAGCAGGAAAGCCATTGCCAAATGTTTCTCTGAACATAACCCTGTAAATATTATATTATTTAATTGAATGCAGTAGGAGCCTCCCCTCTGTTTCTCGTTAAAAAAACTCTCAATAGCATACTTCAGGCTGAGTTAGTTTGCTGATTTCCAGCGCGCACATTGATTTTTTTCACGCGCACGCTTTTCAAACTACTAAACGGTGTATTTTTTTTAAAAAGTTTCTATACAAAAATTGCTTTAAAAAATCAAATTAATCTATTTTTGAAAAAAAATTAGCTAATACTTAATTAATTACGCGTTAATGGATCATTCCGTTTTTCATGCGCACTGTGTGCGCTGGAACACAGCCTGAGAGATTTTAAAGTAAATGGCATGCATGTAAACATTCATGATGTTTGTCTATATGTCCGTAATTTCCCCCCACGCGAAAGCAGGTCTATTAAACTTCTGTCTGGAGTGCCTTGATGCAGTGAACATTCTTTTCTTGAATAATGTTTGTGTGGCAATCAAGAATTCTGCTTGTTTTGCCTGATGATTCATTTTTTCATGAACAATAAATTGATGTTCTAAGGAGGATCTTAGTATTGAATTAATAGAGATGAAATAGGAAACCAGATGAAATACACTAACTCCTATCAAGTGAGCCACGCTCCCTTCCTTAGCTTGATGACCTTTCACAGTTTCACTGACCACAATATTCATCATGCTCATGAATGTGGGAAATTACATCCCATCTAAAACTCCTTTTTTTTGTCTTGTTTCTCTTTTGGTCATTTTCTTAATTATCATCAGTTTGGAACATACCATAATTCTATTCCTGTTGTTGTCAGTGTTGTTGCTTTGCAGAATTCATGTCTGTGTTCGCCAGTGGATTAGGAGCTTCTTTTATTGTACTTAGCTCGTGTGACAACTGACAACAAGAACACCATTCGACATAAAAGTTGAGGGGACTGTCTATCTGATTGTCGACAGAAAAAAGAAACCTTCAAATGTTGCAAATTTTGGATAATTGGATTGCTTTAACATTCATGCAGACTATACTAACCCTAACCCCTCCCTCTTATTCTTCCTCCTCCCTCCCCACCGCCACGAGCACTCCCTCGCCTCCTGCTCCATCGCAACCCACCGCGCCGCCGCCTGACCTCGCCGGCTTGCCGAAAGGCGAGAATGGCGCCGGCGAGGGCCCCCCGGCCAGCCTCCTCCCTCTGCCTTCGCTTGCTCTCTGTTAGATTTAATTGGGCCACAATAAATCTTCATTTTAGTAACCAGATTCATATATAATTGAAACCGCGTGATAATAAATAGCCAAATCATATGAAGTGTAAGTATCAATTTTATGTCATTGGACACCAGACCATGCAACCTGTTGGCCAGGATATTGTTGGTGTTCACATATAAGAGTGTCTCTCTCTGCCACGCAAAAATGTGCATACCTAAACTCAATTGATCCCCATCATTTTGCATATTAATTCAAACTCAAATATAAAAATAAACTCAAATTTTCTAAAGATATGTTAATCTTTAGGTATTGGTGAGCAATACATGCCTTGTTTAGTCATTTCAAGTAATTTTCATAGTATTCTAATATGGCCAAATGATGTTTTTATAAGCACTCATACTCCATACTTTTTTCAGTAGAAATAGTTGTATCTACGCTCATTATGGTATCCATATCAAATGTAAGAAATGCTCAATCACTAGCTAGTAACTGGAAAATAAATGGTCTCTAATTGTCAGATCTGCAGGGCCCAGTCAGATTACTTCAGAGGGTAGATGAATAGGACTAGGAAAATTAAATTGTTGTAGATGAAAACCTTCACACTTGCTATCTGACAACAGCAATATTGCGAGATAACACTAGCAATAAGAATAATGAAAACTTCCACTCCTATTCAAGTTGTCATATATAATGAAAACTTGCAATCCTGTTCAGGTTCACACTTATCAGACAACAACAATGAGAGATAACACTAGCAACAAGAATTTAGAACACAGCCGATGCATGCCTGCCTGGATTACAAGTATTGAAGAAATACTAAAAAGGAGATGCATGAAGTTCATGATATGAGCAACTATTACTGTATCATCTATGTGAAAACGAACTGCATGGTTAGTTCCATCTTAGATTTTTTTAGTCATGAGTTGTACTGTTTATGTACTGTTTTTACCTAAAACTGTCTCAATGTTTTTTTTCAAATTTTCTGCTGTTTATTTTCTTCTACTGACTGTTTGTCTTCATGTGGTCCAGATATTCGAGGAGAATTGTTGTTAGGAGGAACGGGAATTGGAGGCCTTGGGAAAATATGTTGCTCCTATCAAGTGGACAAAGGTGCATCATCACATTCATGTTGTTCACACATGGCGAAAGGGCGTTATTCATTATATAGAATCAAGAAGTTGAGAATCAGTTCACAGTTCAGCCTATTTCACAAGTCAAATTTGCAAATTGTTCCAATTATGAAAGTAATTACAACATGCATGTGTCTCACAAGTATACTAAATGATCAATCAAACAATAAACAACTTATTTTATTTTACATGGTAAAAATTAGCTATACTAATAATAAAAAGATAAGTACAACATATCTTAGATATAATGGTAAATTGTTAAATTAATTTACAATATGTAAAATGTGGAGTACTTTTGTTTCGCTCTATTGATAACCATGGCAAACTCCATCTTGAAATTTTGGTTCCATTCACCAAATGACGAGTCAATACTACTAATCAAGATTTCGTTCTATCTTGAGAAATCTTCATAAAGAAATGTTGTTCCTTACTATAATCCAAATACCCTTTGCTGACAAGCACAGCTTTCTAACAAATCAAAATGCACATATATAATTTTGTCCTTGCTAAATGTAGCTAACAATCGATCATGACTAGCCTCCTCATGTGTCCCTCTCCAATGGAAACTCTAACTACCTCCTTGGCAGTAAACATGGATTCCATTTTACCGAAATCCCCTTTATTTATATAGGTGGAAAAAAAAAGTTATATGTAAAATTCAATTTTCAGATGGTTACTTAAGTCAACCTGCTGGCGCTTTAAGACATCCACATGTGAACAACCTGCGGACGCCTTAAAACACCTACATGTGAAAATCGATTTTTACATATGGGTATTGCGGCCTGACCAACCACCTGTGAAAATTCATATTTTTACATACGCTTACTCTCAAGTGGTTGTCTTGGCTATATGTGAAAACTGGTTTTAGCTGTACTTGAAAATATTTTCTGGAGTAGTGTTAATTAGAATAAAATACCGAGACGACAAACAAAGACTCTAAATCACTTAATTAGTTATAATGCTTGTATACATGTTACTTTAAATTTGCTTCCTCCAACAAATATCACTAATAAGTTTTTGCGATTGGTTAAATGGGATACACATAAATTATGAACTATAGAAATTTTATTCTAGTGAGGGCTTATATGTGCCTTAATTTGGTCAATTTGTCTTTGCCAAAATGATTTTTTTATAACAAAGAAAAAGCATAATCAATTTCTAGTCCTCCGTTTCTAATCTATGATGCAGAGTGAGGAGGACTGAGATATTGTGCTTATTGTAGACACATTCTTGTAGTCGACCGTAAGGGCATGTTTACCCATTTTAATTGGTGGACTACTAATAGGCTTCATGCATAATATGTTATTTTTTATGTATCATGCTTCTACTTATTGCATGCTTTACTTATTTCATCCCATAGGGGTTTTGTTCCTCACTGAGCTTTAATTTTTTGCGTATGTCATATCATAGGGAGTTGTCTCTTGTCACTTTTTTTAAACTCAAACTCTTTATGGTTGTGTGCATTCTCAGACGCAAAAGCCAGTGATATAGTCACGTTTCTAATTTAAGGGCATGTTCAGATTTGTGTTATTTTAAACCATATCATCTATTGGTAAAGTTGACAAACATGTCGATGTATTTAGTTTATTACTAAACACTGATAATACCTAAAGAATTTTGGCAATAACACATTTAGCTTATCCTACCAAAACTTGACAATGTTGTCAATTTACTAGAATTTTGGCATTTTCAAATTTTGAAAAGGTTCATTTTGACACTAATCTGAACATGCCTTAAAAATTACTGCACACTTATCCCCATATGCCGAGTTGCAGATCTCAGAAACAATGAACATTCTAGACTTCCATCTAACACTGTTTCTTCTACTTTATTTGGTTCAAGCATTAGCAGGATGTTATGATGATCGGATGCTACCTTGGTTGCATCTAAAAGTTAAGGATTTTATGAGATGTTTTTCTAATGAAGAATAAAACGATTCATTATTTATATTTTTTATTGCCATTTTGGTATATTTCTGTGGAGATTAGTATTTTTTTATATCCTTCACAGGGTGTATCTCATATATTTAGGGATTGGCTTATGGACATTGATGCAAATTACAAAAACTTGTTTTTTAAGAGCATCTGCTATATGATATGTTTTATGGCTTAGTAGAAATGATGTGATTTTTGATAAATCCTTATCTAATTCTTATATATACAGGTACTTTTTAGGGCAATGTGTTGGCTTCAGTTTAGGACATAACTAAGCTTGATGAAGACAGCAAACTCATGCATACTGCATGCCGTAACCTATAACCTACAGTCAATGGTTATGCATATTTTCGCCAACTACGAATGACGATTTACAAATAGGCTTCAATACTCTATCTTGTGTTGATGGTCATTTAGTTTGTGCATCTTTTCCTGTGTTTTGTTCTCTTTGTTGAGAGGATGGTTTGTGCTCTCAATTGAGAGATATGTGCTTTTCATTGAGCGATTTTTTTTAATAATTGTTGTGGCTTTTTGAAATAATGGTCAGGATTTATTCCATTATAAAAAAAATAATAAGTATTTTGGTTCATGAAGGGATGCAACGGATTGCTGAATTTTACTGGCCATGTTCATCTTGGTCGTTAAGGGTTCCTTTTTCCAGTTGTGATAACTGGCCATGTTCATCTTGGTCGTCAGGGGTTCTTTTTTCAGTTGTGATAACTAGTTGGTGGTTTTCTCTCGCAACTTTTTTTTGTTCCTTTAACATTGGACATGTCATGTTGGTTGCATTCATCTTGGATGCAGAGAGATCGGAGATGTGCTCTTCCATTGTCAAAAAAAAATTCCTAGTTGCAGGTATGGTGATTCTCTTTGGTGTAATTAAACGAATTTCACTAGTTCCAACTATTGTTCTTCTTCGGGACAGATAAGTCTTCAGCACAAATCAATCAACTCTGACAAGAAATCGATATTTGCAAATACTCAAAACAATTATATATTTTCATCATTAGTTGTAGCAAAAGCAAACTAACAAAATTTCCATAACGTTCTTACCGAAGATGGTACTACCAAAAGAACAAAAATCAATATTGGCAGTTCCAATTTAGTAACTACTAATTCATTGGCTTCAATACAGACTCTCTTCGCTTAGGTAAGAAAGTAAAAACAGTGTGTTTGATATTAAATTTTTTTGGGATCCCCATTCCATGCCCCTTGGGGTCTATTTATCGGTTTAATACAGACTCATGTACCCTAGAGTTTCTAAGCACAAGAAAATTTACATGGTTGCCCTTATGATAAGGACATTTATAAGGTTAATTATAGACAATTTAGGCTTGGCCTCTTCTTGAGCCGCTAAGTGAGCCTCCCCCAACAGGTTGGCCCTGCGAGGCACTTAATCCTTCGGCTTGAGGACAAAAGTCCTTTGCTCTTAGGGCGAAAGCCTTTGGCTTCGCCTTTGACATGTCGCTTCGCCTAATGGCTCCACCCGAAGCTCAAATCTTTACGACGATCGATGCTCTGCCTTCATACTTTCCCCTAGTGATTGCCATAGTGGTTCGGCAAGCTCGGTCGAAGGCCCTCGTGACATATGTGACATGCCTCCAACAAGTAGTTTCAGTATTCACATCAGCCTATCTTAATAGATTCCCTTAACAGCATGCCAGGTATCATATAGTATATTACATCAACTAGATCCTCTGTAGGCTACTTGTGGTTAGTTGATCATCTTGTACTTCAGAACGTTTTATACCTTTGTTGGCTATAATTTGCGTTTTTTTTTTACCTTTACCACCTGTTGTCGGTGTCGTTCTCTTGGTCGTTGTAGCTTTTGAAATGGTGTTGACTCGAGCAGGTCTTAGGCGTTTAAGTGGACAATGTTTAGCAAAGTGGCCTATATCATTGCAGCGGAAACATATGACGTTTTGCATTTCCGTTTTCGACAAAGCCTTTTTTCGCGTAGCCATACCACAAGCGGAGCATGCAACTCTGGGTGGTACTGATTCACTTCCCCCCTTACATTGGAATTGAAGGCTACCATCATTTGCTTCTGTAAGCTTCTTAACTGGAGTTACTATCACCATGTTTGCTTCTACTGTTACCTGGTTTACAACTTCTTGGTAAGCTTCTCGTTGGTGTTGAGTTACAGCAGTCAGTATTGGACTGTTGAGTTACAGCAGTCAGTATTGGACTCAGGGGACATTTACTTGGGACATGGTCATCACCTTCACAAATGTAACAAGTGAGCTTGCTCATGGGGCACTCTCCGAGTAAATGGCTTTGTTCACAGCTAGAGCAGCTGATTTCGTGCTCGCTGGCGCTGTGTCCAATCTCTCCACAACGAGCACATGCACAGTTTCTTGAGTTGTTCCGTGGGCACCACATCAGCCCATAACGATAGCCTTGGCTGCAGAGTGTGCAAACATCATCCTTCACGTGGCCCTTTGTTTTAATAAACCCTGGAGAAACATCCATATGGTGCAGAACAGAAGAAAACTCAGCCCAACTGATGGCTTGTGGGTCTTCATCGGTTGCACAGTAACCTTTCCAACATTCCAATGCAGCTCCTTGTAAGTGATGAGCAGCATAGAAAACTTTGTTCTTCTCATCACATTGCACCATATCTAGTTTAATTTGTTTTCAATGGTGCCAAGCCATTGGTCAGTATATCAAGATGTGGTTGATCCTGCAAAAGTGGTGGCCTTGTTTTCATGAACTCTGCAAACTTGTGACAACAGCGTGTTGATGTGGTCACAGCATCTGAGGATACGATTTTGGCGCTATTGTCAATCATCTGTTGCTTCATCATAATTTTTCTAGGGATAAACTGATCTGATCGTTGAAGTGTCAATGGCTCACTGCAAGGACAGAAAGATGGTTTGCTAATCACCATTAACATTCAGATTGGAGTTGGCAATATAATTGACTGCCATGGGATGCCTCAACCTCACTGATGCGGCTGCCGATGCAACTCTTCACCATCTGTTGACCATCCAAGGTTCTTTAGTTGAGAGACAAAGGTATGGCTAGGAGGGAGATAATTCTACCGCTATTTAAACTTTAAAACAAAATAAAGCAAACAGAATCAGGAAGACTTGCCTGATTCAGAACAAGGAAAAATATATTAAAATACAATATTATGTTCTAACTGATTTAAGGTTCCAATGCAGCTAAATAAGCTTATCCAAATGACCATTCGGAAATGCATTTACTAATCATGGTTTTCGACAACTGGTCCCGTTTGTGGTCACTGAAAGTGGATGCTGGTAATACTTAAGGTCTCTTCATTGTCTTGTACTCTACTAAGTCATACTAAGGGAACAGAACTCCTTTGACCATCCACAGAAGTTACAGGGAAGACAAGGTTCAACTAATAATATGTCACACTATTGGTTGGCTAATAAGATAATAAATAATGCAATACAATGTAAAAGAAGAACTGGAAAGATATCAAAAAGAGCATGGTAGCAGAACAATTAAATTTAAACTTTATGACGTGAGTTTTTTTTAAATGTTTTGTAAAATTGACAATTATATGAAGGTCAAGACGTATATATGACACAGTTCTATATGACCTATTGACCTCTCTCGATACATAGACTAAAAGTTCAGAAAATTTGTGTTTTATATTTTATTTTTCTTATGCAGGAGTCAGGACATGATGGGTCTAATCTGTGGACCCATCATGTTAGGACAACCTCCTGATACACAGCTTCTCAAATCTCAAGTACAACCTTAACATGATAGGTCCACAGATTAGAGCAAGGCAAAATCAACAGCAGTCTGCCAGTAAAGAGTGGTGTGACGGTGGAAATCAGGCATCCTTGTGATCATGGAACTGAGGCAAGACAGTCTAAAAGACCAAATTAATCAGGCAAAGTGGAGTTAGAAATGGCTGGCAATGGGAAGCGGTGATGACAACATAGTTTTATGCCAGAGTACCGACAATGGGACAAGAACATCCATGTTCCTAGGTTTGGGCAATGCAATGCATCTTGCAGTGGACAGATTAGTGGCATCACAAAATGAATTGGCATGATGGTGATACATTAGTGACAAAGATAATAAAGAAACACTGTTCTAGGAAATGGTGATATGCACTCCAAGTATAATACTCCCTTTAATGATGCTAATGGCAAAGGTGGCTTTGGCTCCTGTAGGTAACTATGTGGAAAACCAAATTTGGTTGATAACTATGATTCTCATGATGGTGGAATACAAACTGACATGGATGGTGTGTGGAGAAACTCATCAAAGCAGCAAGGACATGCTAGAGCATGCCAGCAAAACCTAAAGACGAAGACACAAAGTGAATGATGAACGAACAAATTGAAATAATAACTTATCATTGTGAGATACAAACCATGGTGAACCATTCAGAGAACAATTCATACAAGAGCATGAAGATAAGTCCCCATCCTATAGGGGTTCTCCAAGAGAGCAGTATATAGGACAGGTTGACATATTGATCTTCCAATTGAGCAAACTCTTGATTCGAATAATCCAAAACTGGGTAAAAACTCGTCCCTCGACTCCTGATATCACTAGGTAGATCTCCAAAGCCATTAGAAAACAAAGGTCTACCTAGTTTTGGGATTTTTATGTTGGGGGTGAGTTTTACCCAGTTTTAGAGTTGAGGCTGTGTTTTAATTTTAGAACAGGATGTGTGGAGCGTTTATAGAGAGATTCTACGGGGCGGACTGGTAATACCAGGTCCACAGAAGAGTTCTTTGTGGATATTGTAGGAAGAGCTGGATCAAAGAAAAACGGTTTCCTGATTAATCTTTTTGCAGCCATCTATTCAAGCTTCTGAAAAAGTAGAAGTAACGTGGTCTTCCGGCAGCAATTGGTAGGTAGTGGTCCTGTGTCTACAATTTGCAATTATTTCTCCTTTTTGCAACAGTGGCAAATCCTGGCAAGGCCGGAGACAAAGAGAGACACAGGGAGGCAATCATCAAGATGGCGGAGGTGGCAAAGGGTGAACCTAAGGTGTGTGCTGCTAAGAGAGACTCTGTGCTCTGCTGCTAGAACTGAAGTTGATTGATTGATCTTGAATTTAGGAGGATATAACATGTGTGAGTGTTTTGTTAGTTGTTCAGGTTACCATGTTAATATTAAAGAAAACTGTCAGACAGGAAGAGATCTTGTTGCACCTTGGTCATTTTTGGGAAGTGGTGCCCCTATATGTGCGTGTTTTTGAAAGCTGGAATCATTTCTATTTGACAAGAAGAGATCAGATGGATTTTGGTCAAAGATAGACTTTAATCCTATCACTTGTATGATTCAAGGATATTTTGTTCTCAAGTGCTTCAGATGAGGCAACAATCCAAAACCCATAAAGACCACCATTCATAACCACCACATTTTCAGCTGTAGAAGTTTCAGCATAGCAATTTTCTTCTCAAATGCTTCAGGTGAGGCAACAATCCACAAACCATAAGACCGCCATTCACAACCACCTCACCTTCAGCAATAGGAGTTTGAGCATAGCAAATTTATGAGTGATGATTTGTCATATAAATATCAAGTGTGAGTGTGTATGGTTGTGTATGCTGTTCTGTACTAACAAAGAGTATCATCAATCCATGAATATTATACTTCTTAGACCTATGTCAATCAAAGAATAGTGTTTTCAGTATCAAGACGAATATTATAGATGATAACTATGAGCTCATAACTATTTTTCATCTCATCACAAATTAAAATTACCAAATCCGAATAATTCCACATAAGTAATGGGATCAAACATGATCAATGGCATGACTTGCGTTATAGCTCGTCATGGTCAAGTCACCGTTTTTTAGACTAGTAACATACCTGCCCATATAATTATGGATAGGTGATGCGGGTGCGTGTCGCACTGTCGCATGGGGAATTGGAGGGACGCGTTGTCACCGACTCACCGTGTCGCGCCAAGGGGAGGCGAGTGTTGGAGCTGTATTTCTCCTGAAGCATTCCATGGTCAGCTTTTTTAAAAAAAACTCATGTGTTTTATTTATTAAGAATAAAGTACATGAGTTACATCTTTCGAAGGAGTAAAGCGGAGAAAACAGCTAGTTTTGCAGAAAAGCTCCTGACTAATGGGCAAATTACACTTCAAACGTGCATATGCAAAAAAGGACCTAGAGAAATAGAGGAAAAGCAACCATGTCCTTGCAACGACCACATCGACGATGGCCGGATCCTCGTGCACGACGACAGTAATAGCAAAAAAACCATAGTTAGCTGCAATGGGTAAAGCCAAGGAGCATACCCAAATGAGACCTCTCGATGGAGGTTGAAGCCATCTTGGTCCATACGAAAAATCATCAGCCACCTTTTTGTAAAGTTGTCATCGGAGACGAAGTGGATGACCACCGTAGGTGCGGAAGACTCGTCGAAGATGGAGTAAATAGTCGGCGCAACCTTTTGTTCGATGGGCTAGAGGACAAGCCTTCAACCCGAAGCAAAACAGCAAAACTCCCAACTAAAGGCATTGGAGGTGAACCCAACATGCACCTGCTAAGAAGACGATACCAGCAAGAACGCCAACGAAGTCCGTCATAGCTGTCAAGCTGAGACAAGGAGAGCCGAACGTCGGCGACTAAACAAGCTAGAAAGCATTATCCTCTATTATTTGGTAATAATAACTATTATAAAAATGATAAAACAAGTATTACCCAATGATATGCTTGTTATGGGTAGCAAGAAAATAAATAATGATATTTACACAATTGAGAGAGAGGACCAGGGTTTGGAAGCATCTGGCACATGGGAGGTTGAGGACTAAAAAATATTTAGATCCCACCTTAATTTTTCTACTCTTTCCATATACATTGTGTTGTGCTGCTGTAACTACTACCGCCTAATAAAGGGTCTGATGTTAGCTATTGCCTACTTAGATCAAATACATTGTGGTTGCCCTTATGCAAAATTAAGGTGGGTACTGACTGGTTGAAAATAAAGTTATAGGAGTCATCTTAGTTATTGTTGGTGTTGTAGTTTATCGTAATAAAAAGATGTCATTCATGGATCACTATCTGATTGAAGTTCGTCTTTCAAGCTTCATTTGCGCTAGTTTTAGGATTGGTGTTTTAGGGTTTGGAGAAACTGAGAACGTGTGATCGTCACCACACACAAAGACTTGGCCCTCTCATTTTTATAGCGCTGGGTCCAGGGTGAATCCATTGAGGACAAGGCGCGCATCATACGATCATTACGTGCGTTAGGTGTACACTAGTTTGCAGACTCACGTCTTTCTCAGCAATAGCAGTTCGACAAGGCATGCATGATACGATCATTATGTGCATTAGGTGTACATGAGTTTGGAGCCTCACATGTCTTTCTCAGCAATAGCACATGCGCGGGTTGCCCTGTGCATGCATCCTTCTTTAGGTCAAAAACCAGATCAGTCTAATAGAAAATAGCACAAAAGATACCCAACGTCAACGAGACTACAAGATGACTACAGCTAGTAACATCATCAACTAGTAAAACATCTAGTATTGCAGCTCGACAAGGCGTGCATGATACGATCATTATGTGCATTAGGTGTACACGAGTTTGGAGACTCACACGTCTTTCTCAACAATAGCACATGTACAGATTGCCCCAGTGCGCGCATCCTTCTTTAGGTCAAAAGCCAGATCAGTCTAATAGAAAATAGCACAGAAGAAACACAACGTCAACGAGATTACAAGATGACTACAGCTAGTAACATCATCAGCTAGTAAAACACCTAGCATTCTGATTTTCACTTTTTTCTTTTTCTCCTTAAAATGGCTAGCGCATGAATTCTATTCCCTCCGTTTCATATTATAAGTCGTTTGACTTTTTTTATCAAAATTTTTTTAGTATGATCAAGTTTATAGAAAAATGTAGAAACATTTACAACATGAATTTAATTTTATTAAATTTAACATTGAATATATTTTGATACAATGTTTATTTTGTATTAGAAATGTTACTATATTTTTTATAAACTTGGTTAAACTTAAAAAAATTGACTAAAAAAAAATTAAACGAGTTATAATATAAAATGGAGGGAGTAGTAAACATGACTTCCCACAAAAACCGGTTGTCCAGTTAAATACTATTTGGGGTATGTGGACAACTACTGTGGTGTCCGATTGCATGTGAGAAGTATCTTGTAGCGCGCTAGTTAGGACATGGCATCTCGTACGTATTTTTTACAAGAAGACTCTATGCTTTGGCAGATAGCGGAGTAGTCCTCCTATTACCCGTATCTTGCGTGCTCAACAGCATGTCGGTCTTAAGCGCCAACTATCAATTTTAAAGTTCTTATTTGACCTGCAATGATCGAAAGAATATACGATCACTACTACAAAAACCCTCATAGGTATCGACCTCATAGGTGCCGGTTCATTTAAAACCGGTACCTTTAAACAATATATGTATCGGTTCTAAGAAAAAACCGGTACCAATACTATAGGTGTCGGTTTTTTTAATAGAACCGACACCTATATTTATATTATAGGTGTCGGTTCTATTAATAAATATAGGTGCCGGTTCTATTAAAAAACCGACACCTATAATAAATTAAAAGTGTCGGTTTTTTAAAAAACCGACACCTTTACAAACCGAGCCGTGAACCAAGCGGATAAGTCGTCGAGCGCTATCCAGTATCCACGCCATCGTTCTTATCCACACAACCACGCATCCTTCTCTCTCTCTTTCTTTCTTCTCTCTTTCTTCTCCTCTTCTCCTCCGATCCCCTCAGCTCTCTCGAGCGTCGGCGGCGGCCCGGCGGTGCAGGCGGCGCCATCCGGCCTGGAGTGGCGAGAGGGACGGCGGCGGCGGCGCCTCCCCTCCACCAGATCTGGCCGGGAGTGGCGGCCTGGCAGGGGGAGAGGCGGGGGCGGCGGCGGCGGCGGGCGGGCTACCAGGGTGGCGGCGGACAGGCCCGGCGAGAGGGGACTCGGCGACGGCGACGGCTCATGTATTCTTGTGTGCTCATGTGTTCTTGTGTATGACTCATTGACTTGTGTGTTCATCTCATGTTCCCGATGTGTTCTTGATGTTCATGTTTCATGTGAAATCGCTCGATCTATCGGCTCGAATGTTCTAGCTTGAATGTGGGTTGGCGGCGGTAATGTGAGACTGATGACCACGGCATTCTCGTCGTCTGTTCCGCCGGGGAGCAATCCTTGTTGTTGATTGTTTGATGAACATTTGATCCATGAACTGATTGTTGATTGATTTCTTTTTTGTTTGGATTTATTTCGGGTGCTGTGAAGCATCCAAGCCATTTTTTTTTTTTGCAAATCGTATGTCTCAAAGGTGCCGGTTCCTAAACCGGCACCTTTGAGGTTTTCCAATTAGTGCCGCCAACGAGGTGCCGGTTGGGAAAACCGGCACCTAAGAGGGTTTCCCAACCGGCACCAAAGGCCCTTTCTGTGGTAGTGGATATCAGTCAAATCTCTCTTGATTCATTGTGGTTTCAACATTTATGCTCGTGTTGGCATTTCCATTGCAAGAGGAGAATAGTAACGTTTCTATCATGAGTATAGTATAGGTTTTCATTGTAATGTATGGGGTGTTATCTAGTTTATTTTATCTTTAGATGCCAACAATAATTCCGACGAGACGATATTGGTACATTCCGCGCATTGATCCGGTAAGCCTGCATATCAAACTTTGATCAAACAGAGAAAAAAAAAGTCGTAATCGAAGAAGAAAATAATCAAGTTAATATTCTATAATGTCACATGTAACTCTTATACCTGGTCATAATAAATGTTTGATAAATATTTAATGTTCAAAACAAGATTAGGTAACCGTGGCATTTGAACGTTTTCCTTAGAAATCACATACGTACATTTTCCTAAAAGTTAGTTTCAAATTGCATATCTAGACGATCGATATCGATACATCTAGTGTGTATACATCCGGTAATCAAGCAGCTACGTATCAAACTTTGATCGATCTAGCTAGAGAGAAACGAAAACTCACAAAGAAAACAGCAATAAGTTAATGTCCTGACAACATCATGTAGGGGAGAAACAACATCACGATTAGCAGAACATGGTGTTACACGGTTTAATTATTATTACCCAACCATGGTTAATTAACGCCTAATGCAACGATCGCCGTTAATTAGCACACACAGATATAAACGTTTTAATTAATTTTGCTCGTCGGCAGCGGCGCGCTTCCACGGCGCCCTGACGGGACGGGCGGGGCGGCGGTGAGGGTGGCGGAGGCAGTCGCAGAGCTGCCGGAAGAAGTCGACCACCGGCTGGATCCGCGACAGCAGCACGAACACCGGGCCCAGCACGCCGCCGGTCACCGTCACGATCGCCATGGGCTCCATTGATCTGTAACCTCGTCCTGATCTCTCTCTCTCTCTCTCTCCCCGTCTCACCTGATCTGACCTGGTAAAATTATCAAAACTTGCAGATTTGGCTTTTGCATGCCTGGATGGTGATCGAGATGCGAGAGTGGAAGGAGCGGTGAATTTTATAAGAGGGAGGAAGCAATGCGGTTGCTGTAGGTGTGCCTCTACCGTCTCCTCCGCGGCAACCAAAACGGCTATTTTTGGGAGTGGCTAGTTAATGGTGCTTGGTTAACATCTCATCCAAGGTTAGTCATCTAAATTCATTGCTATAAGTTGTAACTGGTAGGGGACATTTAATTTCACTACTCCCTATAGTAAAAAGAAACATGTTTAACGCCTCCTTAGCAGTGAGGGAGTACTTTAGAGGAAGGGATACATTGATAAGAAATATATTTACCTATTAATGGGAACACATTTAGGCGTCCTTTGAAGTGGATGAATTTTATGAGATTTTTAACAAGAATTGACCTAATTCCTATATATAAAGAAGTCCTATATATTTCTGCGTTGCAAAGGAACCTGCAATACAGTCGGAAAGAAGGATCCAGCCGATAAGGCGCTACTAACGTCTAGGGCACCAGTTAACGCTTATGAATTTACTGTTAAACCAGTTAGAAAATAAGATCGGCACAACAGCCATCCATTCTTTCTACGAAAAAGAAAAACATTCATGGGCAGTCTTAATTATTGTAGCCAAAAAAGAGCTTACACCAATGGCAGCAAACGTCAAACATTGATATAATGATTTACCAAATATCACTGCATCCACTGAAATGAAACATGCAGCTGATTTCATTCTTAGCAGTGAGTACAGCACTTGATATATACCGCTGCAATCAAACGGCAGCTAGAGCTATACATACATTGTTACATATATATTTAGGGCAGCAACTTACTCGGAAGGACTGGAAACATCACATTTCCATCCCAGTTGCCATAAGCACTGAAATAGTAACGTGTTACAGATGATACAGTCGCTAGGTTAATTAGAAAAAGAACTGGCTACACTTTCAGATAACACAGACTCGGTTATTAGAATCGCGTTTCAATTACTAACCTCTCTCTACTCGTGGATCCTAGTCAAGCGTGCAGCTAGAGATTGCAAGCAAGAAGTGCTATAACCCCAGCGTAGGTTCCCTGGGGCTGGAGATGGATAAGCATAATATCTCCGCAGATCGTCGTCTCCGTCGCAAGATATGATCACGGGCAACATCATGGACCTTCAATCTTGATCCTGTTGAATGAATGCTTGAGGCCATTAGCTCCGCTGAATTTGTGGAGCTCCGATTCAATCGTCTCCACGATCTTGGCCTCTTCGAGATCTGGTGTGGGCACATCCACATGCATCGAGCCTTGCTTTATGGGACCGATGAAGTCTTCATTCAGGGCTTGCTGTTTGATGTAATTATACAGCTCCTGGTGGAAAGGGTGATCATAGGAGTAGCAATCAACTCCATCCGACGAATCATTCGATGAGCCTGATCCTTCTCGCTTGCAAAAGTTGGGGAGTGTCTCATAGTCCATAACCTGACAGTCACATAAGAGATCTTAGTGTAATCCCAATAGAAGCCTAAACAGCTCTCATAAGCTATCAGATCAACAGGACCAACTAAAAGTTAGGATGGCTAGTTGTACAAAAAGTAAGCTCTTCTTTCCAGTCAGCTTATTCGTGCTAACAGATGCGTGCGAAATTTGAGCCTCCAAAAACATAGTAGTGCTGACTGCGTGATGGATTCCTTAGTAAGGAAGCAGAGCTTTATGCTATTTGTCACTCACTAAGTGTCAAGTAGGATGCAGAAGGCCTAGTGCAATAGTGCAGGAGGTTGGTCCACATAACTTTTTCCCACATGCTTACAATGGAAGTTAAACTTGAAGCTCATAGCATTTGAAACCGAATGAAAAAACATATTATCAGAACCTACAGGGTACCGCCTAGTATCTGGAGAAAGTTAATGGTAAGTGAAAGAGATTAACAATATTTACCTTTAGTAATTCATCTCTTCCTGAGCCATACAGGACTTTAATTTTCCTTTTTGTTCTTTCTTGTAGAAGAGGCTTCACAACCTAGCCACAAATGAAAAAAATGATGTGCTAAAATTCAAAACCTTCAAACGGAAGTTGGAATTAAGAAAATAATAGAACGTGTATGCAAATTGACTGCAAGGTGTATATGTATACTGACCTTCCAACATGCTGAAAAAACATATGGAGCATTGACAATGAAATAGGTCTCTGTTTTCTCAGGATAATTAAGGTCATCGATGGCTGTTATCGTAGATAGCATCTGCATCATGAAGAAGTTTGATAAGCATATTGCAAAGTTTATTTTCACTGAAAACTGAAAGCATGGTATAGCATAAGGTCAGCATACAAAAACCTTGGAACCAAATACATCACACATAAAGCTATCAGTACAATGAATAAACCAATATTGTTAGCTTTCCATAATCTGAACAATGAAATAGTTTGGCAGCAGTATAGAAGGTACTATTAATCTGTGATCCACATCCAGTTGCAGAATAGATAACAAAATAATAGAGATCAAATGCATTGCTTTAATTAATCCATTACAAGCTGCTCTTAGTTATTAGGCAGATCAGAAAGCCAATTAACTCGATTCTAGGCATGTTCATGGTTTATGACCCCTTGCACTACATAGTCTCTTGTTATGATTTATGACACTTGAATTCATATTTGAATTGACATCAAACATTTACCACATACTCCCTCCGTCCCAAAAAAAACCTAACCTAGGATGGGATGGGACTAATCTAGTACAACGAATCTAGACACATCCCATCCTAGGTTGGGTTTTTTTGTGTCCAGATTCGTTGTACTAGATTATGTCCCATCCCATCCTAGGTTGGGTTTTTTTTGGGACGGAGGGAGTACAAAATAAGCCCACGGTCAGTTATCTTTCATATCTGAGAGGTTATACCAGAAAGAGAGAAGATTTTAGCAAATGGCAAAAGACAGCCTACCTTTATTTGGTTCAAAGCAGAAAGCTTCAGCCCCGTCATATCCATAACCTTTAAGCAAGTGTTAATCTGTTTCCCGAACATCCTAGAGGCTTTCGGCTAAAGAAGAGAAAAAAATATACTTAATATCTGTTCATAACATTGAAATTATAAATCATCAATAGAAAAAGCACTTACCAGGACAACACGGTCTCGATATTCGTTCATCTGTATGTGTGACTGCACATAATAATGCACCTAGTACAAAAATGAAGTAATTTAGACAAAATATTTCCAAGAAAAAGATATATCATGCTATGTTTTGCATTAAACAGTTATTAATTCCTAATCCTATAACTGAAGTAATCAAATGCAATTTAGTTTATCATCTACCATAATGGTATCAGACTTTAGCTCAGTGAATCTGGTTTTGAACAAATACTAGTATGCACACTATTTTAGATATAACCCAGGTAGCTTTGTTCAGACTCTAATCAATAAATACCTACCGATGCCTTGTCAAGGGTACTGAGCCCAACACCGAATGCATAGACAGGTTGTCCCTACAAAAAGGAGAGGAAATGAGATGAAGAACAGCGCAAAAGCCTTTACTCAATAAAGAGAAAGCAAACTGCTGTCAAATGAAAAGATTGATCAGCAATACAATGCCATCCAAAACCAGATAATTTTAGATAAATAAATGTGAGATTTGAACATAAGGCTCCATTAAAACTATGAAAAAATCAAATAAATGAGTCTGGTCACTATACCTGCTTCGAGTATCCTGTCAGTCCAACAAGCAGCGTATCCCGAATAGCTCTGTATAAATCAGAAGGGACTATAGGTTTCTGCATTAAGAAACGGCAGTTGCTGGTTAGATAAATAGCATAAGATGAACCTATTAGCAATTTGCAGTGCAGGTCTGGATCAGTACATGATGCAAATCTAAGTACAATGGAAACGTTTGCTGCTACAAGTGCAAGAGATTGATTTTTTTTTGGCATCAACTTGAATTCATCTTGTAACAGATTTTAAATCACTGACTGGCAGAGCAGTCTTGCATTCCTCAAAAGAAATTAAAAGTAACTCTGTCCAATGAAAAGGTACTTACAGCCAGAACACTGTCAATCCCATTTTGTATCCTCCAATTTAAGCAATCCATTAACTGCATCAAACAATTGAATATTCAGAGATAAATAACTTATCCGTCAGTCAGAGTGTAAAAAGCAAGCTTTACCATTTTATGTGCTTTCGGAACATTCCATTCTCTGGCCTTTAGAAAACGCACCAGAGTCCCTCTTGCGTATCCTTGATGGACATGCTGTAAACATTAATAGCATAGCACTAGTTAAGCACTAGTCGCCCCTAGAATCATTATTTTCAAACTAGCAGCTGAAAAACTATATAACTAGTGATGGAATATTTGTAGGGAAAAAAAGAAAATGCATCTCATGCATCCAAAAAAACAATACAGAACAAGAAGATAACAAATGTAGATAGAGGTCAAGAAAAAGCATCTAGCAACACAACAGGGAGGGAAAAGCAAATGTTGTTCTTTGGTGGTGACATTGTGACTGCTGTGGGAAAGAAATATATTTTTTAAAACAAAGATGTTGTTTCTTAGTGGACATATTGGGATTCCAGCGCGCTTGCACAACCGAACACATCTTCCTGAGATCACTAATGGCATCATACTTATCAGGAAAAGGACAGCTAGAGCATAAGCATATAAAAGAAGTCCAAATCGGCAATTGAAACATCTCCACCAGGAACAGTCCAGGCCACACAAAGTCCAGGAACACAAGGTCCACCCCTCATCAGCAAGCGTCCAAATTAAACAACAGAAACTTCTTCGGCCATTAATTAGCGGTCACCGAGATCCACATGGTGACATGGTGTCTGAATCACAATTCCCACAAGAAGGAGAAGCCTTGCCGTGAATGATCACACAACAAAGCCATCTCCCTCCCATGTACTAATGGTCTAGCTTCCAACTGCTAACAATACATACATCATCTTGGTGGTACTTGACCTCGCAAAGTCTTGGGATCTAGAAACCATAGCCACTAGAACAATTCAACGCATATGCTTGGAAAATTAAACTGTCCTAGCCGGCACAGATGACCGAGTTTATGACCGAGTCAGATGAGATGTAATAATAAACTAATAATACAGCTCTTGAGCTCCAAATGACAAAGCTAGGAACAAACAGTACATGGCACCGACACCAAGAATTACCCCCAAATTGGCTGCTTGTACCAAAGCTGCAATTAGGACCGCAAAAGGTACTAAAGTACTACTTAAAACATCTCACAAAATCTTCTTACAAAAAAAAATATCTGCCTGGCAAGTCAAGCAAAATTTGCTCAACTTTTTCGCCGCAAATTTGCTCAACTACAGCTGAAAATAGTGGTTTAGCCCTGACTCCACGGCATGAGTACTGTAAAAAAAAGTGCAATTTCACCCAAAAAGAGACTAGTCTGAAAAATATTCGCAACTTGACCATAGAAAAAGTGATCAAAACTGCGACCGAGCAGAAATCATATAAATACAAAGTTAACTTTGGAGTACCAAACTTGAACGCTATAACTAGTCAGACAATAAATTTAAGAGCATGAGCTAGAAATCACCAAAGCAAAACCATATAAAGAAAACAAAAACTAAAAGATGTCCCAAATTGATAAAAGAAAAGCTAGACCGTACTACAGCTGAGCTACGGATCACAATGAACTTTCAAAGATCTAAATTTTACCACCAAGCAAGAACCGAGCAAAGAATGGGAGCTGTAACTCCCAAATCCACAAAAAATGCAAAGCAAGAAACAGCAGCAAAGGCAAAAATCAAGCCAAGCTCGGCCAAAACAGCCGCACACCCAACGCAGAAGTATCACACCAAATTACCAACCAACGAGTTCTTCTAGCAGAGCAAAATACAGAGCAAGGAAGGAAGCAGAGATCCAGCCAGGGCAGCAGCAAGAGCAGATCGGCACCTGGAATGTGGTCTTGAGCGGCTCCTCCACTGCAACAAAACAAAGCGCATCTCAGCAAACAAGAACAGCCTCGGAGAGAAAAAATTGTTCCCTTTTCTTTCCCTCATTATTATTATTATTAATATTTTGTTTCAGTAGCAATCAAGAATAGAGACAGAGAAACACTCACGCAGCTCCATCAGCGCGGAGAACTGCTTGATGGCCTCCTCCGAAGCGGCCGCCATTGCTGCCACCGGCGACGGCGGCGGGGAGGGGAGAGGGAGAGAGATGGGGGGGCGAGCCTTCGCGGTGAGCAGGCGAGGTCAAACGAGGAGAAAGCTGGAGTCTTTGCTCGCCTTTTCCACACACACCCTTCTCTTCTCCTCTTTTTATCTCTCTCTTCTTCCTTCCTCCGTCGGTCGGGTCGATCTGCTGGCTGCTGCGGCGGTGTATTACGTGGTCGTGTGCTCGTGTCGCGCGTATGCGGTCCGTGGAGGTCGGCCGACGATGGTGAGGTAGAGGATTAGAGGAGGAGGACGCTGGTTTATAGAGGCCGCAAATCTACGTTAGAAATAGGTGTTAGATCGATATATTAGTGTTAGAGTCGTAGGCTGAGTTGGACTCCAATCCAAATTTGACTCTTATTTTCATACGCACACAACACCACGTGTATGTTATATGAAAACCTTTATCTCCACGTACATTGTTTTTTAGCCTGAGCATCTCGCGTGATATTCTTGACTGTCTGGATCTCAACTTCTTCCAAACCTAGCCCCGATCATCAGCGGCTGTACTCCCACGGCCTCAAGCAACACTTGCACATGAACAACAAAGAAACTCCATATCCAAGTACAAGTTTATACCAGCTTGACTTACATCAGCATACAATATTATCACATACGAATAGAAACCATCTAGAAATCACAAACATGAAGCAATCTAGAAATTCCACGAAAACTACCTGAAACCAACTCCCTCTTAGAGTCCGCCGATCTGACCGTCGAGCTATCTGGTCAGACCACCCGGACACCTCCGGTATGACCGACGAGCACCTCCCGGTCTGACCGGCCAGTGCCCTGCACTGTTCATCGACAGAAAATACTATTCACCGTATTTTTCAAAATACTCACCTTTGACAATTTATTATCACCTAGATCAACTCCTTGATTTCACGGTTAGTCATTTTGTTCAAGTAAAATCGCTAGTCATTTTCTTTATATATATATATATAAACTTGGCCACCTCTTTTTATTGTACGACGAAGGGAGTATTACTTATTGGAATGATTGTCAGATCAGTATCTTGAGGATCGTTTGATTCATACTAAAAGGTTGTCATTTTTTTTCCTTAAACATGCATGAGCTCAGGAAAACAAATTTGGCGTCACCCTTTAGCTAGCAAAAGCTACAATCTTACTAAGACAATGCTAGGTGTTAGGAAGAGAAACATACTACACATGTGACAATGAACCAAAACACATAGCTAACTCGGTCAAACATATCTATTTTTGGCAAAGTGTGTTTATGAGCAAAACTATTCCTTAAGAACTATTGTTAGGGCTCAACGTTGTATATTGGGCAACTCTTGTGCTGTGTATTGGACAACTCTTGTGTCGTGTATTGGGCAACTCTCTATATATAGTTAACATATTATCTCTATAGATCTGGTAAAAGTGAAAGACCCCTAACGTCAGGGCTGACCACTGAGCTCACTCAGGCATCGCTGGTCGGGCCAAAGTGGGTGCGAGCTATAAATAAAGATCTTTTATTGCATTCCATATCTTTTGTCCTATTCTTCTTTCCCCAAGGGGTATTTAAAAAGAAAAAAGGAATAAAGGGTTAATTCGTTCTTGTTAGCCATTTCCTTAACAAGTGAATAGGAACATACTCTAGATCGGAATCCGAAAAGTACTACTTGCTCATTTCCACCAATTTCAAGTCCTACGATTTCTCCTCTACTACTTTTAGTAACAAGACTAGACGTGTTCTACTAACAAGAGTAGACGTGCAAAATTTATGTTTGTTCCTAAAGGGAAAAACCGTTCGAGTTGTTCCTGAATAGCTTCCTTCGAAAGAATTTCCACTTCCTCGGTGCTAGAAGATACTTTAACTATTAAAAAAAATCCTAATAAGGCATGTCCTCATATATTGCCGGTACAACAAAAACTGGCTCATATATATGGCTTTTCTCATTCCTAAAACATCTGATATGGGTAAAATAAAAACCGGTATATGTGCCGGTTTATTAAAAACTGGCATCAATAATATTTGTGCCAGTTTTTTTAATAAACTGGTACTTATGTTATGAGATGGTTATAGGTGTCAATTTTAAAAAAAATCCAACACCTCTAAGGTAGTTGAGCCGACGACTGATCGAACATCAATTTTCTATGGACGAGTTGCCTCACTCAATCTCTCAGCCTCTCCGCCTCTCTGTCCCCACTGCCACCACCCCTCCTCATATCCGTCATAGCCACCACCGCCGCCCCTACCCCTCATCTCCGTTGCAACTGCCTCCTCTCCTCCTCTCCATTGGTAGAGCTGCCGCCACTAGCTCGGGGGTGACCAGATCCGCCGCCGCGAGGTCCGAGACGCCCCCTTCCCTTCCCCAGTGGAGCGGGTGGCTAAACTTCATCCCAACACAGTGGCTCAGGGACGGCCCGCTAGATGAGGGCAACGACTCCCTTCATTCTTGCCCTCACGGTGGCTCGGTGGTGGCTTACTCAATGAGACGACAACAACTCCCTCCCTGCCCCCGATGACCGAAAAGAGAGGGGTGAGCAGGAGAAGGTGGCCTTGGGTTCGATGACATCGGCTTGCTCTTCCTATCACCTCCAGCCATGACCTCCGCCTCTGCATCTTGATTCATCGCATGCTGCGGAGGCAGGCCCAAGCTCAGGGGTCGTTGGATCTTGCCCCCTCAGGTTCGATGATGTTGGCCTGCTTCTTATCCCCTCCACCTCGTGTTCGACACTGCCACCAATGCCAAAGGTCAGCGACTCTCCTCATCCTCATCCTGACCTCTCCTCTCTCACGCTGATCTCGCCTTTGGTGATTGTCTGTAGGACAATTGATGCGGCCTTCACCATGCGATGTGTTGATTGAATATGTGATGTGTTGAAATTCCAAATGTTCTAATCCACGTGATGAATTTGTAAATATTGATTATGTGACATGTTGATGATTGAATCTGTAATATGTGTTGAAATTCAAATCCATTGATGGTTGAATCTGTGATTTTTTCATGTGATCGATTTTTTTATCCAAGTATTGGCTCGATGAATCGAGCCAGGCTCAGTGTTTTTTTTGCTGTTGGAGGGCCATCGGTGCCCGTTCTAACAGCCGGCACCAATGAGAACTGGTTACCAATGAGTCGCCTTATCAATGCCGCATAAATGATGCCGGATACAATTCCGGCGCAAAAGGGCTGTTTGGAACCGGCACCGATCTGGTGTTCTGGTGTTATGTAGTAGTGCTTGCAAAAGTATGATGCGGGGAAGTATACTAATGCAACATTACATCCTAAGTTGCACATACAAGATAAAGGAAAGTTGATTGACGTAATTTACACGAGACAAAGTGAATATATAATATTAAACAGTTTAGATTTCCTATCCTAAATATTTGTGTTTTATTGACAGCATGTGGAACATGTCCGTTTAATATATGTATAATTAATTTGTTCGACCATCCGCGACTGACAAATATGGATAAAGTGTTCTTAAGAGTAGGTGAGATGAAAGGTTAGTACTAACTAACTTGATGCATACATGCAGGAAATTTAGTGTACTGATTAAGCATCCATTGCAAATATGGTTGCTAGCAAATTCGACAATTGTTTGATTAGTTGTACTGTTGCTTTCTTGCAACTGATCGATAATACTTCCTCTGTGTTTTTTTATGTCATATAAAAGAAAATGGAGGGAGTGTATGTTATGCCCTATCTTTCGTTGGAAAAAGTTATCCAAGTCATCTTGTTCATGTCGTAATTAAAACAAAGGGGAAAGCTATTCAGAAAATTCAGCACGAGGTTGACCCAGATCTTGGCTTTGCCGGTCCAACTTTCCTTCCGCACCTACCAAGTTAACCTCACGCTTCAGCTTCCAATCATAAAAGGTTTACTTATCATGTCTAACACGATTTTTTTATCACTACCCATTCCAAAGTACAAACCATTTCTATCTTCCATACGCATGTATCTAGACTATTTCAAGTGATTTTTACAAGTTGCAAGTGGCAAAGCTCAAGATTATTTAAGTAAATTTGTTTTACAATATTATTCCAGGTGGATATCTTCCAATTCAACTGTAAAGAAAATTCGAGAGTTTCAACTCAAGATTGAGAACATTTCCAACTGGAGATTTTGGAGCTTCATAACAAAAAAAAAGTTTCATCAGGATAGTGTAATTTCACCCTAAAAAATTAAAGATATATAGCCATTCCCTCCAATCAAAATTTCATGATATTTGACTTCATTTTCAAACATTTGGAACTTGGACTATGAATAAATTTTAATTATACTTATTTCAAAAGCATAGAAATTGCACATATAGATATATCTTGAAGTGTACTTTCATAATCTTAGGATGTATGCAGCATTTGGCCTAGAAAGACACACGAGAAGTCTCTTCAATTGGCAAGGGCCAGATGAGAGGTCAGGCCACCTTCCTGTATTGTAGTTTAGGACAGAGTTCCTCCGTAGTCCTCATGTAATTCGGGTTTATCCCATTTTTGGGGTTTCACTGGTGTAGCTTCATGGCGACTGGAGAAGATGTGTGGCGGTGATTGTAGGCAAGGATGTCTCACAGCCTTCATCGCAGCTAGCTCACTCTCCACATCGATTGTCCTCATGGTGTGTTTGAGTGGAAGTGAAAAGAGAAGAAAGAGAAGATATACAAAACGAGATGAGTCATTAGCGTATAATTAATTAAGTATTAATTATTTTAAACTTAAAAAATAGATTAATATGGATTTCTCTCTTTCAGCCTCACTGGATCTCAGCCAAGTCACCTTCGGCGGCCTCCCTAAAGGTGAACAGATCTGGGGTGGCCAATGTTGTTTCCAATGGCGACGAGGATGGAAAGTGGTGGATCTGGTGCGGTTGGCTCCCGCTCATTGGTCGGCTGCAAGAGCTTGAAGCTCTCAGCGACAAGAGCCTCAACAGGCGATGTAATCCTAAATGCCATGTGTATATATATATAGTTATAAATATTTTTTCTAATATTTGAAAACATTTATATAGCATAAATATGCGATGTAAGTTTGGTTGTCCCATACCTTAATATGGTCTACATAATGTTTATAATCAAGTGATATAATAAAATTGTCCTCATCCCAAAGAGCAACACTCAACTTTCTCAAATCAACTATCTTAGATTACTTCATTTTCCAAGTCCTAATATGATTAGTAATCTGATCTAAAGTCAAATTAATAATGAAGTGTTCATTCAAAACTTTAACACAAGCCTTCAAGTGGACTTGCTTAAACCACGAGGAAGTTTTGTTCCCACTAGCAACAATACTCTCAAGGTATTCAAGCATGTAGGTAGACATTAAAGATGTCCATGTAACATATCCACCCTTATCAGTTTGTCCACTTTCCTCCATTGCCTAGCATGTACAAAGAAATAGATTTCATCAAGTATATTATCAAGTAATACATTCCAGCAAGTATATAAATTTCAAGTGATACCTCACAACACAATGAGGGTGTAAAATCTAGGTTTTGCTCCATATCCAGCGTCAACTAGGTAGAATTTTCCTAACATATAAGGGACAAGTTGATGAAATGTTTTTTTGTAAATAATTTTTCTATGCACAAGTTGGACATCCATTACCTTGTGGGACACGAAGGCCATCTATACACTCTATAACATCACGTAAAACTACAGTATCATGTGTTATCCCCTCCCAACCAACCAACACATACGTGAACTTAAGGTCAAAATAGCTGCCATTACATTTTGAGTAGCATGATCCTTCCTACCATGAATGGAAGGCTCCATATCTTTGGTAACAGAGGCTCGTACATGTATGCCATCAATAGCTCCAATACAATCCTATTTGGTGACACTACTACCCTCATAGGTGTCGGCTCACAAGTGCCGGTTTATTTAAAACCGGCACCTACGAACTTTTTTTCATCTCCACGGGATTAAAAAATATATAGAAATAGGTGTCGGTTCTAAGAGAAAAACTGGCATCAATTCTATAAGTGCTATTTTTGTAAAAAATCGGCACCCAACCAACCGAGACAGCTGAACTAGAGGTCTTTTTAGTCAACCTCCCTTTCACCATACATCCTTATCCACATCCTTCTACTCTCCCATCCTCCTCCTCCACCTTCCACGTCCTTCTCCCATCCTCCCCTCCTCCACGTCCACTGAAGACCCTCCAAACCCCTCTCCTGCAGGTGCAGAGGCAGCGGCAATGGCGTGGGTGTGGCATCACACGCGTTCCCCTTCTCCTCACTGCCGTGGCTGCTGCACTATGAGTGGGGTCGATGCTGGGAGGACACCCTCATCGTGTGCCTCTTGGACATCGACGCCAACGCTGCCACCGACCCCGACCCCACACGCCCCCACACTCGTTTGGAGCTCTCAGCCAGCCCATGCGATGGCGAGATCCAGGGGCCACCGCCATTGTTGACGGTTGTTAAGCACCAACTTTAACCGTCAACTCATGCATAATAGGATACAAAATATAATATCAAACTTAGTGGTAAGGGGTTTATTACTAACCATTTCTACAAGTATTGATAAATATTTGTATGCAGACAATTATGGATTAAAATACATCTGCCATGCGACGAAATGTACCTCCGGCCAATCATACATGAGCACAAGGATTGGAGGGCCCACATGACAGTCAAAATCAACTTAAATGAGCCTATCCATAGTGCATCGGCATAGGGGCCCATCAGTCAGTCTCTCAGCGAAAGGAGTAGCTAAGAGGTGGGGTCCACAGGTTGGCCGAACCAGGGGTTCGGCTGAACCACCATCACCACATCTCATCTTGGCCTTCCACATGGATGTCCCTGATGGCTCCCTAATGACAGTTACTAGTGCATCGACCTCCCAAACCGCATACAACCGTCATTAAGGGCTATAAAAGGAGGAGCTCAAGCCATTTCACAACACACAACAAAGTAGAGTATAACTCACTTTCATACATTAGGCATCACTTTAGTAATGTGAAGGAAATAGGTAGCGAGTGAGGGGAGGTTCCGGAAGAGTGCCGGAGTTGTTGATGCTCTCTCCTCTCTATTGCACCTCGCCGAATGCTTCTTTAATAAAGTAAGTGTTAGAAATTTCCTTTTGATATTTATTTAGCTTACTTAAGCGAGATATATTCCCATTTGTTGCGGGTTTGTCATTTAGTATTTATATTAAGTGCTCTAGTACTGAACTCTGGATGAAGAAGAAAGTTTCTGCGCTAGGCTAGAGTAGTAATCAATAACTTAGGTGTGGTGTCTAGGTTAGTGGTTACCTTCGTTTGTTGTGTGCTCCATGAAAAATAAGGTAAGTGACAGGTAGTGATAGCCATGTTCGTCCTTTGTATCCCTCCATGTTTGGGTACATCATAAAGCTACAGGCTGGATTCAGTTTAGTAGACTAGGGGAGAGCCGGTGCCAAAAAAATCGATAGGGTTCTACCTTTAACTTAAGTCTAGTTAATTAAACAATAGGTCCTCTCTAGCCTAAGCCTACCATTAGTTGTTGTCGTTGGGTGAATTCTGTTTCTAGATATACACACACGTTCCCTGTGATTCGATACCTTTGGAATACTCTAAGGTGAAGTGCTACAGTGGTATCATGCGCTTGCGGATTTATCTATGACCATAACAAATACCAACAGTCGCCGATCCTAGCTCCAGAGATGGACTCCTCCTCAGTCGAGAAGGTGAAGCTCCGATCCGTGGGTTTTGGGCTCGATCTGTGGCTGGAATGGCGTTCATGGGTTTGCAGCGAGCCTAAAGCGTGCACCAATTCGATATGGCACAGTAGCCCCTCCGGTCCCAAGGTGAGATCCGATCTGCTCCTCCTAGCCTCTCATTTCTCGATCTGTGCATTTTTTGCCTGGTTTCAAAATTCTTGATTTGTTTTTTTCCGGTCTCTGTGCAACGCGTGCGGGTTATGGTACCAAAAGAAGAGACGGGAGGCACTGGGGATGGACACCGGCAAGGGCATGGAGCGGCGGTCCCGATCCAGCGGCAAGTTGCTGTGGCTTTTTTTTGATCCATTGAATACTATAGATGCTGATTGTGGGGTAAGAACCAGCACCTATAATCTCTATAGGTGCCAGTTCCAGAACCGACACCTATGCCCGGGGACATAGGTGCCCCCAAACTGGTACCAATTTGGAATCTGGTACCTATGGCCAGTTCCCAACCGGCACCTATGAGGTTGCCCTGTAGTAGTGTGAACACAAATATAAAAAATTTAAAAGGACATACAGTTTTACGTCTACAAATAACTGTGTACAACTAGATGTGGCTCATACCTTAAAACAAGGATCCCACGTACCTTGGGTTCCCTAATATTTTTAAGGGAGTCGTTATTGAGGGTGGCCTTATTAATTCATTTCTCATCTCGCCAACAACATGAAGGACTAGGTGGAAATATCGGCTAACAGTTTCACCGGACCTATCAAAATTAGTGCCAACTACCCTATTTCTAACATTGTGCCCAATTGTATGTAAAAACATAGCCACTTACTCTTCAACAGATATATGTATAGTATACACAAGCAAGCCACGATCCCTAAAGAGTCTTAAAAAACAAAAAAAAGGTGTTCTTCCAAGCCTAAGCATGTTGGCATAGATGGTATCATTTTTCCAAATTTGTCGCTAAGATAATAATTTTTTTCATATCCCTTTCATCTATTGGCCCATAGGTAATCCCTTCTCTCCTTGGAACCCATTTCCTTTTTCTATTTCTAGACTCGATAACCATAGCCATCGTTGACAACAACATATATGATGCAGCCGCATAAATCAATTACCTTGTTCTGTTGTCCATCTACAATGCCAAAGTTTGATACGAAATCAGGTGTACCACATTCACGCACACACACATTTGGAGGCAGATGTAGATATAAAAAAACCAACAAAATAGCACAAATTAGCAATTCTGTGAACATTTCTTTTTCACAATACCAACTCTGTGACCATTCTTACCCATGCTTTAGAGACTACATCCAAGTACTATGGCACTGAGATATGAACAAATCCATCCCGAAATAAAAAAATGCTCAGATTTGGGAGTATACCTTGATTTTGAGAGAGGAGTGTGAGGAAAAAATGGGTGTTGATGTGCCTCGCCGCCCCCTTGAACCTCCCGCGTCGGACTGGAACCTACTGCCCACGTCACCCAAAGTCACTGCCGAAGTCCTTGCCTGCGCCATGGAAACCCGCCTCCCATTGGGCCCTCTGTGCCGCCTGGTGCGCCGCCGAAGTGACGAGTGGTGCTAGGGTTTTGGTACCTAACCGGCGAGAAAATGAGAGGAGAGGAGAAAAGCAGAGAGAAAAGGATAGGGAGGAGGTGAGCGCACACGGCTTTCGCTTCACGTGCGCATCGCGCGATCCCTTGGCCGCCTCACCTAGGCGAATCGGCCGGATGCAAAAAGCCGACATCTCAAGGGAATATTTCCTATGTGGTGGCCATATCCCAGTGCTGTCCTCCAACCAAAAACCTCAATAATTTGGATGGTCGTATCCTATCCCAGCCTATCCCTCCATCCAAATACACCCTTAATCTACCAATCTCAGTTTCTCGTGTTACTTGAAAACGGGCGATTTGGCTCCAACAAATTTGTTGACATCCTCATGTAAATCTTTGATCACCGAGCTAGTGAGAGGCATGTGGTTGTAAGACTCAATCAGAACATTATTCCTTCAACCTCCGTGCTACATTTCACTTTCGCCATATCTTACATGGGAGGGGTTCAATCGCTAATTCTTCCATGTTCAAGGCAAGCTGGGTACAGGGACTTCTTCCAATTCTCGTTGCAGCAGTATAGAAGTTGAGGACTCTATTTGGGTTGAGGACAGATCGCCTGGTTTACTTTTGTCGAGAGGACTAGAGTCAGAGCTCCTCAGATCAATTTGATGGAGAACACCTTCACAACCCTTTGTTGAGTCTAGTGAAGCTTAAGAAAAATGTATGACTCAATAATAAACCTCAAATAGTGTAGTTCTTGTGGAAGTGACCGAAGAGTTACCAGTCTGTCAAACGATGCGCACTTCTTTAGTAGAGGCATGTAGATGTAGTTGTTGTGGTAATACCATAACATTCTTTCGATCTCGTCCATTGCTGCTATTTGGATTATCTTGAAGGATGATTTCCTTACTCTAGTTAGCTTTACCTTCTGAATGGATGGTGATGTTCTAAATGTTTTATCTTTAATGGCGATGTACTATGTATGTAATTCCTCTTGAACTCCATATTTTTTAATCCTTATAATAAATTTATGAGTTTTTTTAAAATACTATCATATTCTTACAATTTTTTTAAATTTTATAAACATTCTAATAAAAAATAATGTATGCTTAAATTTAATTCCCAAGTCCTGATGAGTTTAATGGTTTCATTATCAAGCAATGCTGGCCCATTATAGCCCAAGATTTTTATAGATCGGTCTCTCATTTTGATGCTAAAGTAGTTGATTTGTAGAGTATTAATTCTTCCTACATCAGTTTGGTTCCAAAGAAGCCATCACCCGAAATTGTAAATGACTTCAGACCTATCTTTCTAATGAGTGTGAGCCTCAAAATCATTACAAAACTTTTGGCTGACAGATTACAAGGTGTGATATTAAAAGTAATTCATACAAACCAATATGGTTTCATTCGAGGCAGAACTATTCAAGACTGTTTAGCATGGTCATTTGAATATATACATCAATATCAGCAGCCCAAGAGGGAAATCCTGATTCTGAAACTAGACTTTGAAAAAGCTTTTGACACAATTGAGCATCTTGCTATCTTGGACATCATGAAACGTATGGGTTTTCCTGCTAAATGGCTTAATTGGGTGCAAATGCGGCACCCTCTTCTGTCTTAATGAATGGGGTTCCTAGATCCACTTTTAAATGTTGAAGAGGAGTCAGACAAGGTGATCCTCTTTCCCCCTGCTATTTGTTCTGGGAGCAGATCTTTTGCAGTGTATCATCAACAAAGCATGCAGTATGGGCTTACTTTCCAAGCCAATAAGACAAAGAGAAGATAAAAATTTTTCTATAGTTCAATATGCAGATGATACACTGTTGCTTCTCAAAGCCTCTGATTGAGAGCTTTTTTGCTTCAAGGCCCTCCTAAATACCTTTGCTGAACCCACTGGTCATCAATTATCATAAATCCTATATGTACCCTTTAATGTGCCAACAGGCAAAGTAGAGTTGCTTGCAGGCCTTGTGGGATGTTCTGTTGGAACAATGTATTTCACCTATTTAGGCTTACCGATGGGTAGCACAAGACCAAAGGTGATTGATTTTGCTCCCATGGTAGATAAAGTGGAGAGAAGGCTGGCTGCCAGTGCTTCCATAAGGCGGGCACTTAACCCTAATAAACTTAATTCTATCAGCCATACCCACTTACTTCATGCGCTCTCTCAAGCTACCAAAAACAGTAATAAAGGAAAATGATACTACAAGGAAAAACTGTCTAGGGAGGGATTCAGACACATCTCAGAGACAACCTCTAGCTGCTTGGCATAAAGTTTGTAGTCCAAAGGAAAAGGTGGTCTTGGAATCATTTATTTGGGAATTCAGAACGTGGCACTCCTCCTAAAGCACCTTAGCAAATTCTACTTGGCTTAAGATCTTCCATGGGTTCGATTAATTGGAACTCATATTACTTGACAAAAGTTCCTCGTCATGTGCTCAATAAGGGTTCTTTCTGGTGGAGAGATATTGTAGAACCGATTGATATCTTCAGAGCTATTGCAAGGTCTGAAGTTATTTCAGACACCACGGTCTTATTTTGGGATGATCTTTGGAATGGATCAGTCAGAAGTCAGAAGTATCTAGAGCTATGTGCTCTCTCCCTGGATATAAATGTTTCTATTCTTAAGATGTGCTCCAAACCCCTAGAGGATTGCTTCAGATTTCCTCTCAATGAGCAAGCATATACCAATATCAAGCCCTTCAGCTGGAGGTTAACAGCCTCATTTTATTGGATGGTAAAGGAGATAAATGGAGTTATATCTGGAATTCGTTACACTATGCTTCACAGAAATTCTATAAGGTCAATTTTCTAGGAATCACACCCCCAAGGCCTTTCATCTGATTGTGGAAGATAAAATGTGTAATGAAAATTAAAGTCTTCGTATGGCTCTTGTTCTCTAACATATTAAACATAGGAGATATAAGAGATATGCTTAATAGGCGACATTGTGTCCCAGAAGATGCTGATTTGTCCTGTGTTCTTTGTCTTCAGGGAGCCAGATAAACACTAATCCATCTAGTGTGAGATGTTGGGACAGAATTATAATTGCATGGAACACAAACTTGAGTTTCTTTCATGGGAACGTTTCCTATGCACACAGACTTTCTCGTGTATACACCGTACACACCAACTAACAAATTTCATTAAAAAATTTATAAAAAATTATAAAAGTACTTCCAATAATATTACATTTATGTGTAAAGTTTTAACCTCAAATTTATTATATTTTAGCCATAACAATAAAAATAAAAATTCTGACAGTTTGGAGAGTATAAATGTGTCAGAATTTTATCTTTTTTGTTGCTCTCTATATATAATGAATTTCAAGATAAGACTTCACACATAGATGTAATACTACTAAATGTATAATTGTTTTTTGATTTTTTGGTGAAATTTGCTAGTTGATGTGCACGGTGTGTACACGAGAAGACCTGTGTCCATAGGATACACTCCCTTCTTTCATATGGTAATTTTGGCAAGGCTGCGATTCAGACAAAAGGGTTTCATAGAGATCATGTGTATAGCATGCTGGCAAATTTGAAAACAGAGGAACGGTTGATTTTCCAAAACATTGTGCCCACAGAGGAGGCCTGGTTCCAGCAGTTTAAAAATAATGTTCTCCTGCAAATATGCAAGATGAATGCGTTGCTTAGAACCATTGTTTTTATTGGTTACAAACTTTGTAATTTCCAGCTTTGGCCCTTTGGTCTTGTAAATAACGTTTTTTGCTTTTAATATAATAAACAAGTGGGCTTTGCCCTGGTAGTATTCTTGGTCCAATAAAATTGCAAAAAGTCAATCATTATATATTTTAATCAAATAGAGTATTTAATTATTTTGCATTTGTATATTCTGCAGTTCTTTCTCTATGTATTCAACAATCATCGTGTTATCAAAAAAAAGGCCTAAATATTTCCATGGGTACAAAATAACAAGAAAAAAAATCTGAAGAAACATATATTGCAGTGCTTTTCTCCAGCACTCTAGTGAATTAAAGTCATAGTCCTATAAACCTAGTTTATACATTATTCGTTCCAAAATAAATTTATTTTTAATGTGAATTTAGATTTAAGCTATATTCAGATTGATGTAGAAAAGTCTAAGTTATTCTATGATGGAAGGTGTACAACTGAAGCAAAGGAAGCTTCCTGCGTGTATATATCGGAGCTACTAATTAACTAAGGACAGGTCAGATATATATCGTCTGTATAATCTGTTGATTTGTCGCCTTGCCGCCGTATGACAGGCAGATTGACCATTAGGAGTATTAATAAGCTAGTAGTGTCAGTGACTCACCAGCGTGTTTCATGCATGCCTTGTACTACTGGTACATGGTGGCATCACATGGCACACTGACACACTCATCTGTGTTTCTGTGAGTACCTTGACTGCAAAAGCACGGTGATGATGGTGGTTAGGTGACACATAAACAAACGACGACTGGAAGACCCACGTGGTCAACGGCACCAGCGGTAAGGGGATATCCCCAGCCACGGAACCTCCGCCCTCGTTTTATCATTTTAGACCATTTATATTATTCGAAGGCGTTTTTTCCTTCGCGGTTCTAAGTCCTTTTTTTTTAGTTTTGGCTAAGGTTACAGAGAAAAGGAAAATTAAAAAACTACCAGGAATGTCATTCCAATATTGAGATTCTTTCCGAATAAAAGATTTATTGCAAATACCCCTCCTAATTTACATTGGTTTGAAATTTTCTCCAATAGCCTATGCTTGTTCATTCTCATAGTCACAAACCCCACTCACGCTCATACGATGAGATGAATACTAATGGACAAGGAGTCGTGGCTGTCACCCATATCGGACATGCACGATGATACGACTATGGTATCTGGCATCCTCACTCATGGCGCCCATGACTTAGGTGGGTGGCGATGATCATGAGTCTCCATTCTTGGACATAGTGGTCACCGGAAGATATGAGTTATTACGCTTGCTTTATGAGGGTGGTGTTAGTTGTTTTTTTTTCAGATTTAAGATGAGAAAGATAAGCTCGGTATGCCATTGTGTCGTTGAGAAAGAAAATGTGTTTAAGGCCATATCTATTAAAAGATGTGCTAAATCAGATAACACATATAAAAAAAATGCAGGAACAGTGGATTTTGGAGAGAAATCTTAAACCAAGATGACGTCTTCTTATAACTAAGGGTGACATTGATAAAATTCCCTACATACTCGTGAGAATTTGCTCAATTCCTTACGTGCCTCTAAATTGTGCCTCATCTTCACGATGCCTCTGAATTTTCATTCGGTCTCCTCTGTCCCTATTCCATTGGCTGACAGTGAGATATTTCTAAAATGATTGTATCGTCCATTTCTCATGCTTATTTGCTATCTACTTCATAAATTTCAATATAAAAAATTTCAATTTATAATAAAATTAAATGGGACAAAATAATCATGAGATTTTAAAAACAAACTGAACAATCTTTTTGTTAAATGTATACCTGAGTTTCAGCTATAAATTGTGAACCAACATTATTTATTGTTTGAGTTCTAATTTTGGTGAAAATATCATACAAATTTCATTAAAGTTGGTTTGAACCTTATTTAAAAATTTTAATTTTAATTTTTTTTTCAAATTTGTGTTCAAAAAATTCTACCCCTTTGTTTTTTTTACAAATATATCTTTTTTCAACCGAGGATTGTGTGTTTATCACTAAACTCACATAAGTACGAAAGAGGGGGCAATATAGTCACTTGGAAAAAAATTACCAATCAACTCAAGGTCAACTAATAGAATGGATATAGAAAGGATCAAAATGAAAACTGAGGGATTTGTAAGGGATGTGGCAAAATATAGAGGTGCAAAAGAGATTGAGTAAATTCTAATGGGCACATCGTAGGGAATATGCTCGGTGATATTTGGGTGGTTTTAAATATAGTAACAAAATATATTTTATAGTGAATTTAACAAAACTAATTTGATGTTATAGATATTTATGTATTTTAAATAAGAAAAAATTTGAAAAATACCATTGACAAGTACCCAATTTCAAGAATGCTATCAACAAGAACAAGTTACATGAAATACTATCGTACAATCAATTTTGTCTCATAAATGCCATCATCGTTAGGGTTCCATTAGCATTTCTCTGTTAAGTGCTATAGGATGGACAGTGCATTTAATGGCGCAGGATGGACAGAACCCTAACAGCGATGGTATTTCTTGGATAAAATCGCTTATACGATGGCATTTTATAAAACTTGCACCTGTCGATGTCATTTCTTAAATTTGGATGTTTGTCAATGGCATTTTTTAGATTTTCTCTTTAAATAAACTTGGCTAATTAATTAGAGAAGTTTGATTGTGAAAAAAAGGTATAAGCTATAATATGTAACACAACGAATTTTATTTTGGTTGAGTGCCCTGGTACAAAACCAAAACTGAATAATGGGAGTGATGGAAAGCCTAAAATCAATTCTAAAATCCGGGATACTGGTGGTGTGGTGGTGACGTTGTGTATGCATTGCTCCACTCACCAGACTTCGAATTCTACTGCCCGTATACGATTACATGCAGTTAATATAAACAAGGAAAGAGTTATACTTTTACTATACCCATTGTTTTATGAGTTAGGGTATGTTTGAGATTTAAAATCTCAAATCCTGCATTCAAGTTCTCTATATATATCTAGATCAACTTAGGTCATGTTTTCTGATTAAGATACAAATGTTATCTCGGTTTCTATTAACATGCTTTTCAAACTGCTAAACGGTGTATTTTGTGTGAAAATATTTTATATGAAAGTTGTTTTAAGATATTAGATAAATTCATCTTTTAAGTTTGTAATAATTAAAAATCAATTAATCATGTGTTAATGATTTTGTTGGTTTTCAGGCCCTAATTTTATTAGGAGCAGAAGCGATCGCTACCTTAATATCACCGCTTGGTACACTGTTGCCGTTTGCTGGCCCTACTGTGTGCGTCACCTCTGCTACCACCTATTATCTTACCATGCCCTGGGTGGTCCGGTGGGGGTGGGTTGGGTACTTGGGTAGGTTGAGTTTTGAGTCATGTGGGAAGGAGAGTTGTGGATGAAGTCATGTGCTCGCAGCGAACGGAAGGGGTATTAGCCCAATGACATTTGCGGGTAAGTTTGTTGCAAATCAGTTAGGACTTGTTTGGATTTGGAGCCGTGGAGCTGCATGTATATTTTTGGAAAGATCTGACATGCTGCATTTACTATGTATGTTGGACCGTCTAGTTGGACTCTTGCTAGGATTCAACAGTTAGACCGCTATCAAATATGCCTTTAAAACCAAACAATGTATGAACGTTTGGTTGAAATGCCGAAACAACAATCTGCAGCTCCGATTCTTCAAATAGTGACATAATCAGTTCGTTTCTTTCTATGTATCTCGAAAGCAGGCACGACGTTCTACCTCTGTACAACCAAAAAAACTAATCGATGAATGAGAATTATTCTCACCACGCTCTCTCAGAATTTTATTTTTCGAACGCATAAAAGTATTGTACGTCATTCCATTGAGAAAAAGCAAGGGTTTACACAACACAGAAACATCAGAGGCGCCTGCTGCCAAGGATAAGGATGATTGAAGGATTAACACCAAAATTTGCTCATACAAGATTGATCCCTAAAGGAAAAAAGGAAGGAAGAAAGCTATAGAGAAATCCCATCCTCCCAGGAAGCCTCCAACATGAAAATGCTAGCCCTCTTGGATGATTCTCACTATGATGAGCGGAACTGAGGACAAGATGCTATTGAAGACGCGAGCATTGCATTTCTTCCAAAGCTGCCAGGAGACTAACAACACGAGTGAGTCAAAAGGACGATGATGGTCGAGTGCAAGGCTCCGTCTCGTAAGCAACTACCAATCCTGAAGCAGGCTGTGGCGGCTTGGGGCAACAGCCGCCCACCCAACACTGGAGAGAGCCTAGAGCCAAACCTAGTGTGCGAAGACACAATCAAAGATGATGTGGTTCGTTGTTTCTTGTTCTTGTGTGTAGAAGGGAGAGAAGGAATGTCTATCCATGATTCGGCGCAGCATAATATCAGCAGTCCAGCAATGTTTCTGAAGCGCCAACCAAAAAAAACCAACACTTCAGTGGCATTTCCACATGCTAGAGAAGGTTGGCACAAGTAAAAAAGTGCTGGCCCACCAAGAAAGATTAATAAGCCGACGAGGTTGAGAAGACGATGTTGCTGGACCACCGCCAAAGGAGACTGTCCTCCGTTCTCGGTTGCAGTTGGAGAGACTGAACCTTGTTCCAAAGAAGGAGAAACTGGATGAGGACTGGAACCATTAACGCCTTCTCTCATAATTAATATATCATTTACTACTAATGGTCTATCTGGTTGCTACCTTCAGCTAGAAGTCTGACCTGAGCCTAAATATAACATGTCTGAACTCTGAAGTTTGTTCAGGTGACATTCTATTGAATCCCTTCTAAGCGCACTTGCAAATCATAGCAAATTGGACACTTGAACGCTCCATGCCAAACAACTCCCATGTCTCCTAGAGAAAAAAACAATGACCATTTTCCTGTCCTCTCTCTGCTAGTATATACATAGGGTTTTCACACATGCATGCGGCAAATCCAATCAGTTGATTGCCGCCATTATGTTCTAATTGGCTAATTTGCGCCGTTGCTTGCATCTTGTTAGTTGCAGTAGTATACGCTACCTCTAGTGCGTACCACCACTATTCAATTCAATACATTTGTCACAAAAATACATATACCCAGGCATGCCTTTGATCGGTGTATTGTCCCATGCTGAAACGGACAAGAGCAAATACTGAAATCTTTTGATGTAGATAAAATATTGGTTATTTTGACATGTAAATGGTTTCTTTAATAATGAAATTAAATCCAAAATTTAAAAGTACCCAGTATAAAAGCAATGTATTTTGACTTCAAAATGCTTTTTTGGTTGAAAAATTTAAAAGAACACCCCTTCAGTGTAAAGTTTTTATGTTGGGTTAAAAGTGATATATGTTGTTGTGTTTGAGATGCAGAACCATTGAAATGTTTTATTTGCTAATTTAATGATGTCCAAATTATTGTATTCGAGCTTTCCAGCCACAACGGAGGAATGTTATGCATGGATACACTTTTTCCCTCTATGCAGAATTTCAGTTGATAAGATGCATCTGGTCTGATGAGTACTATCTTATATATAGTCTTAGGGCATATTGGAATCCATGGTTTATTTTGTAGGCTGTTTCTTTCGTGACTTGTTTGATCTTTGCTTTCCTGAGGGTCCGCATCAGACGCCTTCGCTTATCATGATCACACACATGAAAATGACACAAAGTGAAAAAGCAGATGTGATTTATAATATTTTCTTTCCAAGATATATATCACTATTGACCAAGACATACACCTAAATATTCTACTTTATTAATTTCCTTAATTTCGGTCAATTATGATGATCGAAATAGACGCACCATTTTAAGGTGGCGAGGCTACCTGGTTGTGCATCTGAGTTTAATTTCCTATATTGAAAAATAAATCAACAGATAATGGCACAATCCATATTAGCATAAAAAAATTCGGATCACATACATCAACACTATAAAGTTTATATTTAATTTTACCTCTGACAGCTTATTTTTGAACAGTTTATTTGGATTGATGGTGGTATTGACCATGTATATCTATACTATCTATATATATAGAATATCTATATAGTTGATACCCACTAATTCTTAAAACTCAACATGCAAATATGCCACATTATCACTCACTGGCAATTATTATCTAGAGTATTTTAAATATCATACAAATATGACATATCATTTGTAATTTTGTTGTATTTTTAGAACTCAATATGTAAGCAATGTCAAATCATTATCTTCACATCATTTACATATTATTTAAACATATACATCTATCATTTCTATAATATATAACATGCATTCATCCATATATCCCGTAGCAAAACGCGAGGTATCAACTAGTAATTACTTAAACACGTGCACGACAGGATTATTTTTATTATTGTAGTTACGAAATAATTTAATTTTGGGGAAAGAAATAATCTGAAATACTTGTTATTTCAGCCGCGTAAGACCTTCCACCGAATGCCTTTGTCAATATAATTTGTTTAATTATCAAGAGGGTTGTTAGACAAAGAAAATGGTATATTTATGCAGTGCATCATTCAGGAAAAGTCAAGTTTATCTCTTATTATATTTGCACATAAACATTTAACTGCATTTGCAAAGTGCGTATAACTCAACTGATCAATTAGGTTTCTTGTGGTAGTAGAATCGGTCTATATGTGTTCGTATCGATGACTAATTATTCAGCGATATGCTCGTGATGATTTTAAGATATAGCGGTTCAATATTTTAAAGGTGTTTATAGAGATATGATGTATGTTAATAGAAATAAGTGTTTATCCGTTATGAGCGCAGCGCTTTAAACTTAAAAATATATATTAACGATCAGAGAGAGCGTAGAGAGCGTAGGTCAAAAATGCCCGGCTGGGCCGGCACCTCTGCAGTCGAGGACAGCCTAACATTACATCTCTTTATACATCTTTTTCGTTGCAAGGGAACAAACAAATCGATCGACGACCTGCCTAATATAATGCTAAGCCCTAGATTCCAAAGGACGACACACAAACTGAGAACTGACTAGACAGATGACGATCGAATGGAAAAAACATGCAGGAATAATTAGAGCACACGCGACAGTTGTTAATCAGCTTTTTAGTAGTCTGCTGCGTCACCAGCAACGGTGAAGGTTTGACGCACCTGGATGGCGACAGCTTTGCTCCGATCCTCACCTTTTTTGTGTGTTCTGCTCGACCGATCGATGGCCATGGATCGACGGACGAGAGTAAGCAAGAATCATGTGTCACACGCGTATAAATTATTTCGGTGGAGAATCGATCATGTGCTACTCTTTCCGAGCTCCGACCACAAAAGAACATTAGGAGCATATAATGTGCACGCGAGTTTGGGGTGCATATATTATACACATTAACTAACAAATATCAAAATATCTTTTTTTTTAAAGTTATACATGTGAAGTATTACAAATATTTATAAAATATTAACTTCAAATTTATTATATTTTAGCTGTAAAAAAATTATTACGAAGTTGTCAAAATTTTATCTTTTTTCTTTCTTTATATAATAAATTTAAAGTTGATACTGTACACATAGGTTTAATATATTGTAAATATATGTATAATTTTCGATGACCTTTGTTAGTTGGTGTGTAACCGAAACTTTGTGCAGAGGATACGTTTCCCTTGTAAAGTGGGGGGAGTGAACATGCTCAATTTTCAACTTTAGAATATCTAAGGCACGTACTCAAAAGGAAGAATATTTCGGCATATGAGAACGATGTATTCTATTAATTTTCTTAATAAAAACTTTCATGATATTATACTTGTGTAATTTCATTTTTTAATAATAAATAGAAATCTGGTCTCTATATATATTTAAGCGGATATACATAATCATTGTAACTTTATTATTACGCGAACAAATTTACGTTGTTGACTTTAAAAGTTCGACAAATGACTCATTTCGTGAGTGAAGAGAATAATACACTATGTGCGGCCTGATAGCATGAAAATAATTTTAGTGGGTGCTCAACTCTCCAGGATGCTATTGTAAAGTGGCCGATGATAGGAGTAGACTTTTGGGGCCAGAATATATCTTCACCAGTTTATCCCAATAAAAAGTTGATGGCAAAAGCTCAAATGCAATAGAAACCAACCAGTTGTTCTTGGTCAGATAGTGGGGGCCGTATCCATTGTTATTTTTGGTTTTGCCTTTTATGGGGCATGGTGCTACGTGTGTCTATAAAGGAGCATACGTATCTATGTTAATTAGAAGATTAATTATCTATCGGTCACTTTTTTTCAGATAATAAGATATATATATATATATATATATATATATATATATATATATATGGATATCCAGCAGCTTATATTTTAGCTTCGTGGGTGAACATAAAAATATTAATTATTCCGACTTTAGAAAAGTGTAGTTTTGGTGACTTCTAAATATATTTTAGACAGACATAAAATAGACCAAAATGAAATATATAATAGAGCTAGCTCTTAAAAAAATTGCCTTAGAAATTTATATGCCTTACGCTGTACATTGTTTTTATCTCTTGATGCTGGTAGCTCAGTATCAAGATTTTTTAGATAGGTATAGAGGGTTTACATCTCCATGCACCACATGCATCGACCATGCATAGCCATAGGGTAGGTGTAATAGCCTTGCATGATGGGTTGACATTTCTTCGTGCATGCATGTTTAAATACTACCTCCATCTTAAAATACTAAAATATAATATAATAAAATATAGCATTTAAAATTTATCCCAAAATATAAACTTTTCTACATACTTTTTTTTTAACCAATCATAATCTTTCACCATTTAAATTCTTCATCTTCTTTTTCTTCTCAATCAATTGTGGAAACATTAGAATAAATTAAGTGTGTGATGTGAACTAGTGTGCAAGTCTGAAAAATTATGCAATATATAAGTTCTTTCTTTAACAAAACATCATCAAGCTAAAACGCTTATTACAAGAATTAATGGTTAAAGGCTAAACAATATGACAGACAAATCGTCAAGAAAAAAAAAGTTAACCTAGGAGGTTGACATAAAAATTAATACACAGCCAAACAATTTACTATAGAAAGGCTAGCTACGAAGAAGATAAAAAAGAACAAACCCTGTAGCCGACTAACCAGTTGATTGTTCACACAAGAATGACAATTCCACAACAAAGACATTTTGTATTAAAGTTCCATTCTTCTTAGAGTATATGGCTTACATTACCATCTCATCATAAGATTCATCAAAGTGAATGATAGATTGGTAGGGTAGGAGGGTAGGTTAGAATTGATATATGGGCCTTAGTTCATATCGAGATTAGTTCTTTGAAAAATCACAAAAACCTATCTTATGGGATGACATGCATGTGATATTTAGTACTACATTGCCTATTCTAGAAGAGAGAGACCTTCTTATAACGGAGGATGCTCTCCTAGTCGCTTGAGGTATGTGTGATGGAGAGAACAAGAGAAACACACGCGCGCACACTCGTCTTGCCTCGGCATGCACGTGAATCACCAAAATTGGTTCCTCACCCTTGCACAGATGCGGCTTCCTTTTGCAGTTTTATTTTGCTGTAAAATTCGGTTTTGTTTTTGGAAACACTCCGAATAATCCGGTGCATGGAGCGGTGTAGAGTACAGATAAGTTATGCGCAACTTATCCAGTTCGGTTACGTGGAATGGACATCGTGCAGACGTCTTGATCACGCGTCCTGATATCTCTCTATATAAACTGAGCCGTCGTCTCCTCGCAACATATGTGAAAATCAATCTAAGGTTTGCCTCCTCCTCTATATTGCGCTGTCGCTCGTAGTCTACTCCATCCCGCTTGTCGGCGTGCACTGGCGATCGGGAGAGCATGTCTCCGGAACCTTCGCCTTCGATGTCCTGCACCGGGAGAAGGCGGCTATAAGGTTTTTAGGAAGCGCTTCGCGCGACTGCTTGCGGATTGTCTGTCACGGCTCATCTTCCTCATCGTTCGGGTCCTGCACGCTGCAAGTCTATGTTCGGTACCACGAGTTCTTTCTGTTGAGCAATAAAACGTCCAAAACTCTCAGTACGTGTTTACTATGTTTCGCATACTAGATCTATTAATGTTTTGCTGTCTAGTTTACATGTGTAGATCATATGATGCGATTATGCTAATCCACGTGTTCAATGTCATGATTTATTTATGGAATAAACTAAAAATATGTGCTTACATATTCATCAATCCAAAAACTTTATTATAGGCACGGTGATTTTACTATGGCTGGTTTTACCGATGTAGTGAGGCTAGATAAATTCACCGGTGTGCACTTCAAGAGATGACAGATGAGGGTCACTCTGTGGCTAACGGCTATGAAATGCTTTTGGATTAGTAATGGCAAACCTGAAGGAGTTCTCGATGCTGAAAAGTAAAAAGAATTCGAGAAGGCCACTACTCTGTTTGTGGGATGCATTCTCAGCGTTCTTGGTGATAGTCTTGTCGAGGTATATATGCATATGATCGACGCTGAGGAGTTGTGGGATGCACTGAATACCAAATTCGGTGCTACTGATGCTAGCAATGATCTGTATGTCATGGACAAGTTTCATGACTACAGGATGGCTGACAATCATTCTGTAGTTGATCAGACTCATGAGATACAGACCATGGCTAAAGAACTCGAACTCCTTAAGTGTGTCTTACCCGACAAATTTGTGGCTGGGTGCATTATTGCAAAACTACCTCCTCATGGAGAAGTTTTGGTACTGCACTCAAACACAAGAGATAGGAGTACTCCGTTGAGGGGTTGATAGTGTCTCTTGATGTTGAGGAAAAAGCTCGGGAAAAAGACACCGCGCCTAAAGGCGATGGTGGGCAGTCTAGTGCCAATGTGATGCACAAGGCCCCAAACAAGAACAAAGAAAAATTCAAAGCCTAGCGACCACCAACTTCAAGACAAAAAAGAACAATAACAACAATCTGAACTAGGATGAGAGAATTTGCTTCGTGTGTGGCTTGCCTGGTCATCTGGCTAAGAAGTGTCCACAATGCAAGGGGATGAAGGCATCTGCAGGGCAGACTTCTAAGATTGCCAATGTGACAATTGGCAACACTAGAGATGAAAGCCGGTATGGTAATTTACCTATTGTTTTTTCAGTTAATCATTACTGGTGGGTTGATACAGGGGCCAATGTACATGTTTGTACTGACATCTCGTTGTTTTCTTCTTATCAGGTTGCACGGGATTCCTCCGTCCTAATTGGGAATGGGTCACATGCTTCTGTTCTTGGTGTTGGCACGGTAGATCTAAAGTTTACTTCAAGAAAGATCGTGCAGCATGTCCCTACTATCGACAAGAATCTCGTTAGTGGCTCCCCTCTATGTAGAGATGGATTTAAGTTGGTGTTTGATTCTAATAAAGTAGTCGTATCTAAACATGGATATTTTATTGGTAAAGGCTATGAGTGCGGAGGCTTGTTCCGCTTGTATCTAAACATGGATTTAAGTCTGTGAACCATATTTGTTGCAGTGTAGATGATGAAGCTAATGTTTGGCACTCACATTTATGTCATATTAATTTTGGCTTGATGTCTCGGCTTTTTAGTATGTGTTTAATTTCTAAGTTTTTCATTGTCAAAGGTTATAAATGCCATAGTTGTGTGCAATCAAAGCAACCTCGCAAGCCTCACAAGGCTGCCGAGGAGAGAAACTTGCCACCTCTAGAACTCCTACATTCCAAGTCTAATGGGATTGCCGAAAGAAAGAACCGCACGCTGGCTGACTTGGTGAATGTCATGTCAGATACCGCGGGACTACCTAAGGCATGGTGGGGGAAGACATTATTGACCTCGAATCATGTATTAAATAGAGTCCCTACAGAAATAAGGACAAAATACCATACGAGGTATGGATTGGGAGAAAGCCGTCACTTTCTTACTTGCGCACATGGGGATGCTTGGCGAAAATTAATGTACCAATAACAAAGAAGCACAAGCTTAGACCTAAGACTGTGAACTATTTCGTTTTGGATATGCTCACCACAATATTGCCTATAGATTTTTAATAGTTAAATTTGAGTTACCTGATATACATGTTGGTACAATTATGGAGTCTCGTGATGCTACCTTCTTTGAGAGCTCTTTTCAATGAAGGATACACATAGTTCTTCTAGCCAACCTTTTGAAATAATTCCTAGCTAAATCACACTACCAGAATAAATTGAACATACACATGAACTTGTCACTGAGGAGTATGACAGTGAAGCTCCTCGAAGGAGCAAGAGACAAAAGATGGCTAAGTCTTTTGGTGATAATTTCACTTTATACCTTGTGGATGACACTTCTAAGTCAATTTAAGAAGCATATGCATCTCCTGATGCAGATTATTGGAAGGAAGGTGTCCGTAGTGAAATGGACTCCATTAGCACTAACGGGACTTGGGAGGTGACAAAGCGACCCTATGGGTGCAAACCTGTGGGGTGCAAGTGGGTGTTCAAGAAGAAACTTAGGCCTGACAACACTATTAAAAAGTATAGGGCTCGGCTAGTTGTAAAGGGCTATACTCAGAAAGAAAGCAAAAACTTCTTTGACACTTACTTGTTGCTAGATTGACCATAATCGAAGTGCTACTTTCCCTGGCAGCCTCACATGGTCTTCTTGTTCATCAAACGGACATTAAGACAACTTTTTTAATGGAGAGCTGGATGAGGAGATCTATATTGATTAGCCTGATGGGTTTGTAGTGGAAGGTCAAGAAAGCAAGGTGTGCAAATTGTTGAAGTCTTTGTATGGTATGACACAAGCTCCTAAGCAATGGCATGAAAAATTTGATAGAACATTAACATCTACAGGCTTTTGCAGTCAATGAGGCAGATAAATGTGTATACTATCGTCATGGTGGAGATGAGGGAGTTATTTTGTACTTGTATGTTGATGACATACTCATATTTGAGATAAATCTTAAGGTGATTAATGCGGTTAAATCATTCTTGTCTCAAAATTTCGATACGGAGAATTTAGTTGTAGCTGATGTTGTCTTGAACATTAAGCTAATTAGAGGTAAAAATGGGATTACACTCTTGCAGTCTCATTATGTAGGGAAGATCTTGAGTCGCTTCGGCTACCTTGATAGCAAGCCCCCTCCAAAACCTTATGATCCTAACTTGTTGCTTCACAAGAACAAGAGAATTGCTAGGAATCAATTGGAGTACTCCCAAATCATTGGCTCAATTATATACCTAACTAGCGCAACTAGGCTTAACATCTCCTTTGTTGTGAGCAAGTTGAGTCAGTTTACCTCTAACCCGGGAGATGATCACTGACAAGCGCTTGAGCGCGTGATGCGCTATCTAAAAGGTACTATGGTCTTGGGGCTTCACTATACCGGGTATCTTGCGATACTGAAGGGATATAGTGATTCTAATTGGATTTTTGATGTTGATGAGATCAAAGCCACTAGTGGATGTCTTCACACTAAGTGGTGGTGCTGTTTCATGAAGGTCTTGCAAACAGACCATTCTGACAAGGTCAACCATGGAAGCAAAGCTTACGGCACTAGATACTGCTACTGTTGAGGCAGAATGGCTGTGTGATTTACTCATGGATCTGCATGTGGTTGAAAAACCGGTGCCGACTATTCTTACGAACTATGACAATCAAAAAATAGTTGTCAAGGTGAACAATTCTAAGAATAACATGAAATCGTCTAGACATATGAAAAGACGATTAAAGTCTGTCAAGAAATTGAGAAACTCTAGGGTATAACATTAGATTACAGTATAACATTGAATTACATCCAAACAGCTAGAAACCTGGCAGATCCCTTCACGATGGGACTATCACGGAATGTGATAGGCAATGCATCGAAGGAGATGGGTAGGAGACCCGTGTGAGTTATACTATGCTGGTAACCCAATTTATCTGATCGGAGATCCCGTGAATTAGGACCTGGGAAGAACAAACCATTAGTTAACTTGAGAAGAGTACCTTTCTAAAACCCTCCCTAAATGAAGATGCATGTACTCTTATGAGCTGCAAGGCAGGTTGGCTATGTCTTAATGCGTTCCGTTGGTTTTAATTAGCGAAGATGCTATTCTGCAGAGCATTCTTAAAAGAACACACCTATATGAGCTTGACTGTTGGTCGTAGTCTATGGAGATTTTGAGTGAATCTTCTAGGAAGCTTATTAAGAGACCAAGGATTATCACTTATACGCCCTACTCGAGGGGTAGTCTACTGATGGCGTAGTACCAGATAAGACTCTGAGTAAAACTTGCACAAGATTTGCAATTCAAGCCGTAGTCTATTGTTCAAGTTGTGAGTAAGTGTAGCTTGGAGTTCTAGGTGGATGTTCAACCTTAACTGGTCTTTATCGAACTGCTGGAATCTAAACAATACATTAGAAAAGGCAAATCTCTGTGGGATTTTGAGATTTAGTGAGGGATTGTTGGAATTGATATGTGGACCTTAGCCCATATGGAGATTAATTCTTTGAAAAATCATAAAAGCCCACCTCATGAGATGAAATGCATGTGATGTTTAGTACCATCTTGTCTATTCTAGGAGAGGAAGACCTCCTTATAGGGGAGGATGTTCTCTTAGCCACTTAAGGCATGTGTGGTGGAGAGAACAAGAGGAACACAGCGCGCGTTCGCTTGCGTCGCCTGGCCTGGCCTGGCAGCGCGCGTACGCAGTATGCGCGTGAATAGTTCGCCAAAATTGCTTCCTCACCCTTGCGCATATGCGGTTTCCTTTTACAGTTTTGTTTTGCTGCCGGTTTTGTTTTTGGAAACACTCCGAATAATTTGGTGCGTGGAGCGGCGTAGAGTCCAAATAAGTTACACGTGACTTATCCGGTTTGGTTACGCGGAGTGAAGATCGTGCATGCGTCTTGATCACGCGTCCTAATATTTCTCTCTATATAAACTGAGCCATCGTCTCCTCGCAACATACGAGAAAATCAATCTAGGGTTTGCCTCCTCCTTTGTATTGCGCCGTCGCTCGTAGTCTACTCCATCCCGCTCGTCGGCGTGCACCGGCGATCGAGAGAGCAGGTCTTCGGAACCTTCGCCTTCGATGTCCTGCATCGGGAGAAGGCGACAATAAGGTTTTTGGGAAGCGCTTTGCGCGACTGCTTGCTGGTTGTCCGCCACGGCTGGTCTTCCTCGTCGCTTGGGTCCTGCGGGCTGTCGTCTATGTCTGGTACCACGAGTTCTTCCTGCTGTGCAATAGAACATCCAAAACTCTCGATACGTGTTACTATGTTTCGCATACTATATCTATTCATGTTTTGTTGTCTAGTTTACATGTGTAGATCATATGGTGTGATTATCAGGGTTGGACTTACCAGCGGTAACCGCACGGTTACTGCGGTTACCGCCCGTACCGCGGGGGTACGGTTACTCGTACCGCGCGGTACGGTATAATGAAATTCGCCCGAATTCAAAAATTTAAAAAAAAAGGGAAAAAATCCAAAAAAAAATGGTGAAGGTAGTGCTTGATTTGTAGTGTTTTATGGTGAAGAAATTTCTCAAAAAAGAGTAATATTTATTCAAATTTGAGAGCAAAACGGAGAATAAATTTGAAAATTAGAAAAAGAAAAAAAAAATGGGCCGGCCCGTTACTGTGCTGCCCGTCACACATCGCGTGGTAACCGCGCCAAACCACGTGGTTACAGCGCCATACCGCACGGTAACCGCGGTTTGCCTGAATTTTTGAATTCAAATTTCGATTTACAAATTTGTCGCGCTTTTGCGCGGTTACCATGGTTACCGCCGATAACTGCCGTATCACCGGGTGGCAGTAACCGGGCCCTCGGCGGTACGTCCAACCCTGGTGATTATGCTAGTCTACGTGTTCAATGTCATGATTTATTTGTGAAATAAACTAAATCAATATGTGCTTATATATTCATCGGGGTATTCATCCTAAAATCCTTTTTTATTAGTTCTGCTCAACATTACTTGTTGCCGCTCATGTCGACATCGTCGGTGGATCCAACCGATGAAGCCTAGACTTGAGATTTCACCATGGATTACCAGAGCTCTAAAGGCAGTAGCAGTGCAGGACACACACTTGATGAGCCTCATTTGCCAGCTAGATCAAAACACTCAAAGTAAACAACCTCCACAGTGCCATGTGGCCTCAGATTGGTTCCATTTGTGGGACCACATCATGGCCATGCCCTTCTCTTTCCACGGTCAAACAACCTCGATTAATCCAAAAAAACGATGTCTTATTTAGGATACGCGTTTTTCAGGGGAAATGCTTTTGATGGACATGGCGTGGAATCTACGACGTGGTAGGCTCAGATCAAACGATACGAAGGTGCACTGTGAAAGCCCTAAGATGACCCACCCTTGTGTCACAGTTCCTCTAGCCAATTTGTGATTATTAGTGTATTTAGAAAAACTACATAATGTGCCTAATAAAGAGATCTATGCATCTCATAGCGCTCTTCATTATAGGCACCACAGAAAACCACTTATATTACCGCAATCTGGCACAATCTCTATCATCTCAAACAGAGGCCTTACGTCTCACAGGCAGACCTCAGACTAGGCATGGCCTGCTCCCTGCTTGTGCTGTAAAACACAAGTTTTATGCATGGATATAAGTGCTTCACCATATAGGTGTTGTGGATTTCATCTAAATATATATATATAAATAGAGTATTGTGAAAGAAAATAATTGTTCTCTTTTTCACAAACTATTATATATTGTTCCTGAATATTTAAGGGATCCAATTTGTTTAGAGGTATAATTATTACTTAGTTTATTTGTTGGAGGTGCTTTCGACAATCAATTTTAGGGCTCCGAATTTTCCAGCCTGACCAAAAAAATACAAGTAGCTAACTTTCAATATGCATGCTTGCCTGGCTGGTCCTGACAGCTAACAATTTGAAATATTTTCTTGGAATCATGTATATATAGGAAAATGATTCTAAACTGTTGAGCAGACGGTCTCTCGTTTCTTAAATGTTATCTAAATAGATATAAGAAAAAATTAACAACATATAATATGTGATATATCACTCCATAACATCTATCCATAACATCTATGTTTAAATTCAACTTCTACAAGTTGTAAAAAATAACAAATTAAACTCTAACTAATATTGTATATTCGCAATCATATATTTTTTTAACCTGTAGAAGTTAAATTTAAAATTCTATATTTATGAAGTGATATATCACATATTAATCTGTTAAATATTTTTAATTTTTTCGTAACTATTTCAATAACATGTAAAAAACGAGAAATCCCTTTGAGAATTTAGAATCCATTCTCATATATATGGGCACCCATTGACACACTCATAGTCCAAATAAATTAATTAAATATATAGTTTTAGTTAGAAAATGCAAATGTTTAGTTCGTTACACTAGCTTCCGTTGGTGTAAAACACTATTCCATTATCTAAAGTGAAAACATATATAGTTACGTTAGGGTGGATTAATGTGGATACCCCATGTGCTCATATTTAAAACTGCAGAATAATAAGAGCATGTTACCACTAAATTGTGATCTCGATAGTTTAATTCCCTTTATTTTAAATGTCCTTCTATATATATATATATATATATATATATATATGGGGTGTTCTGTTATCTGATCTGTGTGGCTCAGATCGATCTAACACCCTGGTGGGTGCTCCTAACAGAATAGATTCAATATACTAAAGAAAAAGGACATTTAAAAGAACAAAAGGGAATTTAGCGTGTGTAAAGTAGATCCGATTCTAGAGAAGGAGAAAAATAGAGCTAGGATGTTTTTATATTTTCAGAACAAAGAAGTGGAAACGAAACTCATATTCTATTAGAGCCATCGAATAATGTTACCGAAAGGGAAAATTAATTATATATCCTCCACTAAAGTTTCATCTTTACTTCTTTAGGTTTCATCCCTACATGTGTCACACTGTAGATGTGGACACTACTGTATGATTAAACCCGTAACTATGATTTATGAAGCCTCTCATCGTCTACTTGTTTGTTATCAGCTACAACTGAAATTTAAATTTTGAAACATAAATAAATATTGAAGTTGATTTTAAGTTTTTTTTTTATCGTAGTATGTTTCATTTTAGTTAAACTGCCTTCATTTTAGTTGAAACATAATTTCATTTTAGCCGTAGCTGAAACGATCGATCCAAGCGGAAAACAGCTTTTTTTTTTTACTTGAGACCTGTGTGTTGTCAATTATCTGTATCAAACTAGCAAATACACAATTCCTTTTAACAAATAGCATATACAGGTGGTCTAAATAATACAGTAGATGAAAAGTTTCTAAGAAAATATACTTTTTAAAGCGTGGAGCAAATAATCTGTTCCAATAATTAACTTGAAAAGAGCTGAGCCTTCATCAAACCCAAAGGACAAGTAGGGAAATTTCTTTATTATGGTAATGATTCAAAATCCAGTGGCTGTAGAAATACCCGTGGATGTATGCTTCAACAGAGATTCTTTTAAGGTTTATGGATTTAGGTCCCGTTATAAACTTCAACCAGATTTAGATTATTACTCGATTTCCGTTAGCACGTTTTTCAAACTACCAAACTGTGCATTTCGTGCAAAAACTTTCTATATAGAAGTTGCTATAAAAAATCACATAAATTCATTTTTCAAGTTTTTAATAATTAAAATTTAATTAATCATGTGCTAATGACTTGTTTTGTTTTGCGTGTGCACTTAATCTTCATTCTTGTAGTACATTTGAATAGGACTGGTCTATATTGGTCGGCGTTGTATGTTAAAAGGAACGCTCGTGGATATGTGCATGTATAGTGATGTATACAAGTTTTTTATGTGATCCGAAAATTACCTTTAGGAAAAGATAGCGGAAAACGAAAAAATAATTGTTAATGCCCAATAGCAAAATATGACAATCTGATCGTCATCTTTTGTTCTGCTGTCCCGCATTTCCTCATGTGTGAACAGCGAAAGAGAGCAGGTAAATTATCTAATTAACTTTGTCAAACTGGGATAGAAACCATTCTTGCACTGAAGTGAATTAACGTCAGAAATGGTTCATTCTGCTGGGAGAATATAAACAGGTCGTCGTGTGTGTATCCAATAATGCACTCAAGAATATAATCTGCTCGCTAAGATTATAAGAACTTTATTCTAGAACAATTTTTAATGTTCATTTTAAGAAGATTATAATTGGGAAAATATCTCAGTGGATATTCAGTTTCTACATTCTCTTGCATGCTTTTTTATTATCGTTATTTTAATTAGTTGTGGAAGGATGGCATTCCCTTCTAATATTTAGAGTTTTTAGGGTGATGTGATAGTGTGAGTTAATTACGAAATCTTTAAATTAACTCGATCTCCCTGACTGAGAAAATGCGTTAGGAATTAGGACTGTAATTATCGTTAATCAGTTTGTCTGCAAAAATTGCAAACCCCAACTCGAAATGTCATCATCTCAGGCAATGCTTGCCACCAAACTTTGTTGTCATGTCATGTTCAGTGCAAGATTTTCATTTGGATTGGATTTAGTTTCGGATTGCTGCTGCTACACACTTCTGGACCATTTACTTTTTCTCTGTTCTCTTTAATAATTTTTTGGTGTAGTTGGTTAAGACACTCCGGGTGTGTTCGTTTCCTTATGTTGGAAACTCATTTTCTCCGCACAAAAACGACTCATTAACACATGATTAATTAAGGTTTTTTTAAAAAATAGATTAATATGATTTTTTAAAACAACTTTCATATAATTTTTTTTTGTAAAACACACATTGTTTAGCAGTTTGAAAAACGTGTGCGTGAAAAACGAGAAAGATGAGTTGGAAAAGATGGGGAAGAACACAGCCTCGAAGTAGTTAATGCACAAATATTATGCACCTATTGACCTATAGTACTCTAACTGTGTTCAGTAGCCATAATACATGAGTGTTAACTGGTTATAATTTGTTAATTTGCAACAGAACAAACCTAGTATAGTTCTTCTCTGAAGGGTGTCCTTTTCTATCACCGGCCAACGACGTAGCTATAGATCTTAAATTAGTTTCACTTTCATCAGCAGATGCAAGATACCTCTAGCTCCAGTTGGCCATGATGTATCTCTTTCTAGACAACGGAACGGTACATTAGCACGTGATTAATTAAGTATTAGCTAATTTTTTTTTCAAAAATGGATTAATTTGATTTTTTAAGCAATTTTTGTATAGAAATTTTTTGCAAAAAAACACACCGTTTAGTAGTTTGAAAAACATGTACGTGAAAAAAAATGATGAGTTGAGAAGATGAGATGAAGAACTCAGCCTTAGATATGTCATATCAGCAACCACTTTGGTAATGTGTTCATTCCAAACATTATTGTGCCAATAGATGCATGCAAATGGCAATGAGTCTAAAAGCTTGTGTGATGAAAAGATAGTAAATTGAACTGTTAAACATAGTTAGTGACCTTAACAATATATAATAAGTAGAGTATGACATGCCTAGTGTGTGGAATCAATTATATTGCTGATAATTCCTCAGGAAATCCAATGTCTATTGGGCTGAATTTGTTTGGTTGGGCCTGCTGTTGTTGGATTTGGTGGTAGCAGCTCTGAGAAATGGAATTTTTTTGAGAAATAATATTATTTTAATGGAAAATCGCAAAAATATACGTCAAACGGATAAAATTGTAAAAATAGCGCTCTGTCGTCATGGGGGAGAACGACAGGGTACCTGTCGGCATGTGGTATGCCGACAGGCTTGTTGAAGGACCCTGTCGGCATACCCCATGCCGACAGGGGTATTTTTTTTTAAAAAATACTGTTCATCAGGGCCCTGTCGGCATCCTCTATGCCGACAGGGGTATTTGTTTTTTAAAAAAATACTGTTCGCCACTGTTCATCACAGCAAAATTTCGAAAAAAATACCCCTGTCGACATACGGTGTGCCGACAGGCCGTATGAACAGTGCCAAACAGTGATGAACAGTGATTTTTCCAGAAAAATACCCCATGTCCCCTGTCGGCATGTGGTATGCCGACAGGTACCCTGTCGTCCTCCCCCACGATGACAGGGTACTATTTTTGCAATTTTATCCACTTGACATATATTTTTGCGATTTTCCATTAAAATAATATTATTTCTCAAAAAAAACTCTGAGAAATGTAATGGATGTGGATCAAAATTAGCATGAAACTATATATATAGTACTGTCAACACAAAGTTCAATGATTTTAGTTCTTTTTACAGCCTTATGTTACTGGGTCCGTAATCCGTGCAAAACTTAGTGCTAACAGCACTACTTTTCCTAAAAGATTATCTAAGCAACAAAATGCCTAGCATCCCTGCTCATGGTCTCATGGGCCGAAGTCGCAAAATAGAACCGTAAATTCAATAAATATTTTACCATAAATTTCATAATTTCTCATCGTAATGTATATATTTTAAAAATGAAAGCAATGTTTGTCCTAATGATATGCAGATCAACTAGATAAGTTGTTGGCCTACATCTGTTGCCCCCAACAAATTATTGTTAATCCAACTCCAATAATGCAGCCCATGTGCTGAATCTTCCCAACCCATCATCCACGTGGTAACATTGGCTAGCCCATAAAAAGCTGCTGCACAAATCTGAAAGTGAATCTAGAAGGCTGAGTTCCAAAAGAGGGGTCGAGACTTAAAAACCTTTTTCCTTCAATACGTAAAATGAAACATAGATTAACAAAGGATTAATTCATGATTAATTAAGTATTAGCTAAAAAATTTATAATAATAAATTAATATGTTTTTTTAAAACATATTTTATATATTTTATTTTTTAAAAAATATTTAACAGTTAAATAGTTTGAGAAGTATGCGCACAAAAGAATGAGAGAGAGTAAAAGTTAAAAAAGAGAAGAAAATAACCTAACCTAAGAATTAGAGAGAAGAAAATGTGATGACATATCTTACTACTGTAAGAAGGGAATTGTCCTCCTCAACCATGAGGCTTCCCCACGTAAAAAAACAACCATGCGTAAAATACCACCCCATCAAAAAAAAACCTCATAAAAAAAATCTAGACTCTGTAAAACCATTCATCAAGTATACTGTAAAACCAAATTAGCATTGGATTTGATAAAAAAATCAGTTCAGTACTATACCACCTATGTTTTTAACAGAGTATCGTTAGACCAAAAATACCGATCCAATTATCACCATACTTCAATTATTAGTTCTGGTACCAAATGTGATTTTGGCCACTACATTGTGATTTTGATCTTCAAGGGCGAGCTATACTAGATAAATCTTTGAAATCAGAAGATTTACTGAAGGTTTAAAAATCAGAAGTAGCTAATATACCAGATTATTCTTGACCTACCATACTAAGAACATCCCAGTTTCCTCTCTATTTTGTTTTCTTCAGTTGCACAAACCTTTAGAATGTAGTATATGTTCAGTTTTGCTGCCCTTTTACCTTCTACTATGATACAGCTGCTGAGCTAGTGGAACTTTGAGCTCAAACTTGCCATTTTGTTACCCTTAGCCCAAATATTGGTGAGGTTCAATTTGGGTTTCTACTTGCAAGAGGATGAACTACCACCACCATAGGAGGCGTTTTGGGTTTCCATGATGTATAGGTGGAAAAGGTCCATGGAAAGAACCCAAAAGGGAGAGATCGTTTCATAAACCATAGTGCATACCTTTAGCCTCGAACAGCAATGAGAAACTTCTAAACCATAGTGCATACCTTCCTTCTGCGGCTCCAGGTGCGAATGTCTTTTAATTAAAGTTTGCAGAGATACTCCCTCCATTCTCACTGTTGACTATTGACGTCTCAATTTAACCACGAATTACTTTTAAATGATTAGATTATGATGAAATAAAGATGTACGGTTATAATGTGAAGCTACACATATAGTTTCAAGTATATATATTTTCTTTGCAAGTTGCTAGAAAAAGAAGTGGTCAAAGTTTGTAATTGAACAGTGCAAATATCAATTATTCAAGAATGAAGGTGGTATAATGTACCCTCCTCCACAAATGTATTTTTCTTCTTTGTAACTTTTATAAACTTCTAGTAGACTTGTGATTGAACAAGATTGGCTCAAATACAACCAAACGTCTACCAGATAACCCACAATGTCAGATCCAAATTAAGTGAAGAATCACCAGGATGGAGCTGCTGCTCCTCTAGATAATATACACTGATGATTATTCAACACACTACCGTTCTGCATTGGGATTACCAAAATGAAAGAAAAATAGAGATTATTCAGAACCTCTAGTTCAAGACAGCATGGGTTCCTTGCCTGCTACTGCCACACATCAAAGTTGTGATAAAAATAAACTGAGGAATTCATGGCTTTCAAGGACAAGTATGCAACAAATCCTGCCATTTACCACTTAAAGCTGTGATAAACTTCCATCACAGCATATAGTTTGGAAAACCGCAATGGCAGATTGAAAAGAAGTTGTTTATTTGTTATTCAAGGGAACCTAGTGCTCAGTGAAAAAAAGAGAGGATTACAGGTTCTAAACAGAAAGGTCTCCCATCTAATCTAATGCGATTGATGGTGGTCTACGAAATGCAAAAGGAACTTAAGAACAGCAATAGGAGCATAGGCCATCTGAATATGAAGTTATAAGAATCCAGAAAAGGTCTAGGAAAAAGAAAAGAACTTTACAACTTGCACATAAATGATTTTAGAAGACTCCACTAAAAGAAATCGAATTCAAGATAATTGTCTGAACCTTTCTCAGCAGTTGTTGTAGCCCTTTGACTTGTTGAGGCTACTGACCTAGGGATCTCAACTGGCTTGGGAATATCTGGAGGAGTCGCACACCTTATCAAGGCCCAGTTAACACCTTCAAAAAAGGGATGTTGCTTTATTTCTGTTGCTCCACGCTTATAAGCCAAACGATGTTGTGGTTCCTTAATAAGCAAACCCCGAATAAGGTCCTTAGCAGCAAAACAAACAACAGGTGATTCTGGGAACCTTAGGGACTGTCCCACAACATTGAACAATGTTGCTCTATTCCCTGAACCTTTGAAAGGAGTCTTGCCAAAAAGAAGTTCATACAAGAATATGCCAAAAGTCCACCAGTCAACGGCACTCCCATGCCCCTCACCCTTTATAATCTCAGGTGCCAAGTACTCATGGGTGCCAACAAATGACATTGATCTTGCATCTGTAGGCTCTGCAACTAGCTCAGGAAGTGGTCTGACCTGACTTGCAATGTCTGTTTTTGCCTTCTTCTCCTTTTTGGATTTGGAGGAGAAAAAGCGTGGAGAGAAGCATGTGGTCGTTGTAACACAAGAGGGTTGGATACAAGCTGGCTCAATGCACACTGGCTGTGCACAATAAGACGGATTACCCTTTTGGTTAGGATCTACCCCAGGGTTAGAAGATTTGAGAAGGGTAGGGCTCACAGCACATCTTAGGGACAAATCAAAATCAGACAGCATGATGTGGCCATCTTCTCTCACAAGAACATTTTCTGGCTTAAGGTCCCGATATATGATGCCAAGCATATGTAGGTATTCTAGAGCAAGAAGCACCTCAGCTACATAAAACCTGGATAAGAATTATTCAATTAAACATCAATAAGATTCTCATAAACTTGAGCAGGGTTTAGTACTATCATCCCATGATACCGGGAATCCATCTGACATGCTAAGTAACAACAGAAAAACAAAACTGTATAAACATGTCAAGACATGATGAAGAGATCAACAACTCTTAACTATGCTATCATAGCAAAAACTACAAACTGTCAGGAAAATCACATCTAAGATGTACAAAATAAATGTCTTTCACATCCGTCCATCCATTGGTAGATAGTAATAAAAATAACTGAAGCAGAACACTAGTATAATAGGAACCATATCACTTAAAAAGCCATACGTATCAAGCGGGAAACGTAAGAAAGGAAGTTGTACTTTATAGTTTATAACGTTTCATGTATCTCCAATACATAGTCCCCTAATAAGGATGTATCTCCAACTACTGTTGACTATAAACGATTCCAAACAAGCAGTAAAATCCAGTAGGATCCACACCAACCAAAAATCATATATTGACTCTTTTAGCATTTTTTAAGCATTTCAATATGATAATATAAGTGAAGAGACAAGTATGAGAATTAAATTGCAGGTACAAGTGTATGAAAAGGAAGTTGATTGAAACAAATGTGTTAACATGAGACAATGATAAAAGTATAAGGCCAATTGATATGAAATGATGAGATAATAACAACAATTTTATAAATTCCAGATGCTTTAGTATATCCTAACTAAATAATTTATCAAAGAAGGGTTGGTTGATCATGAATGTGATTAGACACTTACTTGGCAGCTTGTTCAGGAAAAAACTTCCCAGGTTGCTTTTGCCTTAGGGTGTGCAGGTCTCCTCCAGGGCAAAACTCCATTACTAGGCACGAGAACTTATCAGTCTCAAAATGGGTGTACAATGTTGGCAGAAAAGGGTGGTCCAGGCACTGCAATATCTCCCTTTCAGTCTGGGCTCTCAGCAGCTTTTTCCGGCTCGCTAGAGATGCCTTGTCCATAATTTTCATAGCAAAGTAGCACTTTGTTCCACTAAGCTCCGACAAATAAACACTGCCAATGTCACCACAGCCAAGCCTCTTAAGTAGCCTGAAATGGCCCAACCCCAGCGAACCTTCTTTGGTTCGGACCATCTGTATCGCTTCCCATCTTGAATCATTCGACTTGTGAGGTTTGCTCGCACTGCTGCATATACTGCTGCAGGTGCTTTCATCGCTGACATCACTGCCAGCACTGGCCCGATAAACACTGCTCTTCCCGCTCCCGACAATATCAGCAGCATGGTCGCTGACCTTCGTGCTGCCACTCACCTTCGTCAGGCTGCTTGCCCTGTCGCTGCCTTTGGCAGAAGCCGAGCTATCCTTAACGCTGCCGCGCAACGAGCTCTTCTCAGCATCTTCATTTCCATCCAGCTTCACAGATTCATCAACAGAACAGCTATCCTTATCTTGTTCTTTCACCCCACTGGACGTGGCTACATCCCCCAGCAAAGTCTCTCTAGATGAAGGAGTCCCAAGTTTACCTCCTCTCGAAATCACTTCTTGGGATTGCGGCATTTCAGAGGATGCCGCCATGGTTCTATAGCATTTCTTGTCGCTGACTACATCAGGAAGAGCCTTGGAACCCATCACCAGGTAGGAATCAATCATTCAACAATCCCTCTAAATGATACCAGCATATCCGGGCCAACCAATCAATCAATCAATCAATCAATCAGGAACCGGAACCTATCAGAAAGATTGCAGAGAAATTAGATTGCGGGGGAAAAAGATTAATCCATGAACACCCGATCAAATCAAGAATCAAGAATTGCCCACGCCGAATGGATCTGAGATCGAGAGGTTCCCCATTCCACAAAAGAAATCTGGCGGAGGATAGGTAGTAGCAGTATCAGGAGGAGGAGGAGGAGGCTACTCACGTTCTGATGAATCATTCGCCGGAGTCGGAGAAGCTCGCCGCCGGCGACGCGGGCTCCGCCCTTCCCGGGGAGCGGCGGCGAGAGTTGAACCCGTCTCGTCACGGGTGGGAGGTGACGCAGGCGTGGCTCCTCCCGGGCGGCGGGGGTGGGGAGGGGTCGTTCCCGTCCCCGGCGGCGGCGGCGGCGGCGAGGGTTGAGGCAGTCCGGGGGGGCGGATGGAGGTGCGGCAGTGGCGGATGCGGACGTGGTGGCGCAGACTGGAGAGGAGTGAAGACGGCGTCGTTTTCCTTTTCTGTTTTTTTATTTATTATTTTTTTGCAGTTTTTGAGGACCGATTTTTTTTTGTTCAAGTCTGAAGAGAGAAACAACTTATGGGCCAATGATATGTGCTGGTTTTCGGCCCAAAATTAGCCTTCGTAGCAAAGTTTTTTATAGCGGTGAAAATTACTCATCTTTTAGTGAGTACCATGCGTTGCAACGGGGGCTAAATCTATCAATGGTTTTATCTTAGCTCAACTTTTTTTATCATCGGTTTTCGTAAGTAAAAATACAAGGAAGAGCCCAATTCCAAAAAAAATATTATTTGAATTTTATTTAGGGTTTAGATTTAGGTCATATATTATGAGCTAGCAATACCAAACACTAAAAAATCTTGGATGCGAATAGAACCAAAATCGATAACAAATAAATGATTTATTTATTTTAAATAAATGATGTAGCATCCTGCGATAGTTTGTTTGTGATAAATAACATCATTCTTACATGATCGATCTTTTTTATTTTTATTTTTTCGCTATTAATAGTCAAAGTTAAACATGTTTGACTTAGGACTATTCTAAAAATGTTTATATTTTGGAACGGAGAGAATATAATTTACATACAAATTTCAAATCTAATCTATGGTAGTTCTAAGATTTGGAGCTATATCAAACATGACTTTTATTACCGAGATCGATGTATTTTCATGGTAAAGAAAGCGTGGAGGGGTGGGAGGAGGATGACTCCCTTTTGAGAAATTGCACTTTACACCAAGTAAAACATGGTGTAAAACATACAGGTTTCAGTTTCCACCACGCATAGCTTATATTCCACTTTACACCAAGTTGTATTGAAATAAGTTTCACTTAACACCAACCACCGTACAACATCAAACCTATAAAAATTTCATGAAATTTCATAAAATGTAAAAGAAACGTGAAATAAGATCTAAACTTAAGAAGTTTCATAAGTTGTACTCATATTTTACAAGATTTTTCTTCAATTATATTGTGTGACCTTGTGTAATACTCATTTCGATATAGCTTGCTGTAAATTGACAATACATGTTAAACCCAGTACAGAGTGAAACAAGAATACTTGATGCAAAGTGTAATTTACTCTTTTTTAATTAAGTAGAAGACATACAAGCACATACAACGGTACGTATGAACACACACTCACATACTCTCAAAAAGAGACATAACCCAATGATAAATCCATAGCCTCACTAAATTCCTATTAAAAATACGCTATTGATAATACAAAGAGACATAGACCAATGGCAAATCCTCTCTTGGCAGCGTAACTACAACAAATCCTTAATTTTACTAAATTCCTAAATTACTATTGATAATGCAAAGAGAAAGAGACTGTTAAATCCCTCATCTTTTTGACAGCGTAACTGCGGTAAAACCTTAGTCTCATTAATTTCCTATTGATAGCGTAATGCATGTGTGTGATATTTGTGATTTGAGTTTTGATGGGTAAAGTCATGTACCCTCGACTTCACATGTGTTTCCACCAGAGAAGATAACTTGTATGAATAATTAGTGTTAAAACTCTGAGATTATTTTAAAATTTCTGTGGAGCTATTTGAGAAGTATTAATGTTTTTAGAGTTTCTAATTAAGGGATAAATAAAAATAGAGTAAAATGCATGGAGGGTCATCCAACTTATTTAGATATATCATATAGGTCATTCTACTTTCAAAATATATATCTAGGGTTTAGAGAAAGAATCTTTCTTTCTACCTATGACGAATAACTTCTTATTATCATGGTGACAGGCATTGTAAACCTCCAAATGAGGATGCGTGCCGCAAATCATCTTGAAAGAGAGGGGTGCCCTTGGGAACACGGACACAGATGGTGCATGGTTGTCGTCAGCTCGTGCCATAAGGTGTTGGGTTAAGGCTCGCAACGAATCGATCTTTTAGCTTCTTATAGGCGTGGAGGAAAAATCGAACTATTTGGGGGAGTTGGAGTAGGTAAAACAGTACTCATCATGGAATTAATCAACAAATATTTATCTGGATCACTAATGTGAGTTAAGTGAGTCATTTAGCCATCTACATGTGAGCACACCGTGTACACATAGGATGCCACGTAGGATTGAGAAAATTGCATCTGGATGTCGCAGCCACTGCACACCCTAGCCGCTACCTCCTAGGATTTCACTTTCATCACTGATTATATTTATAGCTTGTCACCGTTGTTGCTGCCGGGTTTGATGGCAAGCGAGAGAAAGGACTGAAAACTAGAAGAACTCATCAAAATAGGAACAAGTGAAATGATTTGGTTTCCCTAATTTTGTATATTTTCAAGTGCTAGTGTTGTGAAAAAGAAAAAAAATACATATGCGGTTTTTCACATGTTCAAAAGCACTTTTTTAATCATAGGTGGCATGCCAGTGTATAAGGTATGCTGATGTGGATAGTTAGATGAGCAAATAACTCACATACTCATATTAGTGATCAGATGTACATTTTGAAAGTAAAGTGACCTACATGACATACCTAAACAAGTTAAATAACCCATGTATTTTACTCATAAAAATACATGGGGGTTCTTCATTACAAATGGAAAAGAATAGCATCATGCATAGTTGGACGATTTGGAAAAGTTACAATTAGAACTCTCACCGTGTCTACATGCCCTGATAGATCCACATCCAAGTGTTGCAACAGATCCAAATTAATACTAATGACTATAAAAATTTGTGGGAACACTCAACCAACTATATATGTACAAGTCAAACATGAGTGTTATTTTTTAAGACAATGATAACACATGTTATTTAGAAAAATCATACAAACATGTATATATGTCTGGACATATATGGCCATACAAGATCATTTAGAGTAGAGTAAGGGGCTAAGGCCAGACTTCCGACTTATTACTCCCTCTGTCCCAAAATAACTTTATTTTTCACCCAGTTGACACGTACCAGTATAAAAGCAAAAGTAATATAACACTATCCACTTTATTAAATTTCAATACAATTCTCCTCCGCTTTATCTAATTCCAATGTATTTATTCCTCACTTTCACAAACTTTAATGTAATGATTACTTAAAAGATGAATTTATTTTGGGACAGATGAGTAGGTAAAAAAATAAAGTCATTTTAAAATGAAGAGAATAGCTCGTTAGAACAATAAGGGAGTGAACTGGATCAAGATAATTTTAACAAGCAAGCAAGAAGTGCGCAGTGATGCACATCAGCACGCACGCAGAGCAAGTTTTTATCTTTGTCTTCAAGTTAAGCAGAGAAATGGAAGGAATAAAAAGGCAAATAAAATATGGAACCTTGCAAATAAAAAGTAAATGGCAACTTCAGGCTGGACAGTAGGTGGAGCTGTAAATTGCGATCGTCATGGTCTATTAATGCTTGATAGGGAAGTATGTACTATGTAGTGCGTTCATTGAGCTTGTCGCCGCTATACGACTTGAGCGTCCAAATGAACCAAATGACATTGGGCAATTAACCAAAATGAATGGCTAGTACAATATATGCTTTATTGACTTATTCAAAGTTATTAATCCCAATGAACAAGTTTAGAGATAGTTTTGTACAGTTTGATCATCTTTTTTACATTGCAATGAATTATGATCTAGGCATCGACCTCACTAACACATAACGGCTTAAATGTACTGCTTTATCAGTGTGTTGATTAGAAAAACTCCTTTTAAATCCCTAGACCGGTCTCACTCCCTCCATCTCACCCTCGAGCTATCGCTCTCATGCCATCACCTCCTCCCCCTCTTCCAGCAAGAGGTGGTGCTTCCTGTCCTTCGGTTTCTATGTCCGTCCGTCTCAGTTGAGTTGTAATGACCTTTATTGAAATTGTGAAATTGCTGGTTTGTGATGACTTTATGAAATTGTGAAATCTGTTAGAGCTATGAAGTTTATTGTTTTATTGATATTCATATCTATGTAGTTCTGGGTAATGAACTGGCACCAATGATGCCATCTCCCACCCCAAGGATGCTGATGAGGGGCATCAGTGCCGGTTCCAGAATTGGCATTGATGAGGTGTTCTCTGTGGTTCTAGAATGCATTCTACAATAGATCTGGGTTTCCTTGATCGTAATATATGTTCACTGATCAGGTGTTCTCTGATGGCTCTTCAGAACTGGCACTAATGTAAAGATACTACACACATTGACAGGGTTCATGTTGTGCCAGGAACCAAAGGAAGTTGGATTACTCTGCATTTCCTGAAAATTGTGAACCTCTAACGTATCATGTGTTTTCTTTTGTTGTGTTCCTGTTGATGCAAAATTTGTTACAACACACGAAGACCTGAGAAATCTGCTTAGCTCTAGTGCAGGTCCTAAAACGAATTCAGGGTGTGCCAATCAGTTCGATCCTGCAACTAACAAGATATAAAAGTGATGTGACCATGGTTACTGTGGATACAACCATTGCTCACATCATATGTCAACAGGAAGATGTCAAAATCAAGTTGTCCAAGTTTTGGAATCCAATTCGGCCACCTGCTACAGTGTTGATTGCAAATGGCCGCCAAATATGCATACAAGCTCCATTTTGGGCCCATGAGTACTTGATGAAAAGCTCTTGGAGTCCTCTTTCCAATGGATCTAGCCTCATCTCTAAATTCTATCTCAGTCATCCGCAGTTAAAGACACAAGGTGCTGCATCACCTATAATGGGCCTATGGATTTGTAACTTCATCTGGGACCTCGGCCCAGGTGGGGCCCATGTGGGGTGCGACCTAACCTAGTGGAGCACGTCCTAGGAACCCCTTTGGTTGTCCTCTCATCTCCTTAAAAAGCTAGGTACCTGTTGGCGCAGAATTTCGACCCGCCCTTGTGTCAAAGCGGGTTCCACGTTACCACGACGGCCTGGGAGATCTACTTAGTTCCAGTGCAGGTCCAATGGCTTGCCTAGGTGTGTGTAGGGCGTGCCAGTTAATTTGATCTGCAATCAACAAGAATAAACAAGTAAACCGTGTTAGCAAACGATGGCCGATCGGCCGATAAGCCGATGTCGCATCGTGAAGGCCTAGCCGATAGGGAAAGGCTATATCGGCCTACTTGAGGTCATAATGAAATAAGATTAATAAATAGATCTAATCTCATCGGCCTTCACCAATATGTCCGTGTTAATCTAATGATATCGGCCGATGAGGGATAAGGGAAGTAGATACACTAGCTAATACTCTAGTGTAAACTTGTATGAACCAATCGGCCGATATAAATATACTGATCGTAGAGAAATCCTGAGATTAATCAGTAACAAATATATTTATATCTGTCGACCCACTCATGCAAGTGGCAAATACATATGAAAACATAAAGTAATCACATATATTAGGTAAGACCGGCTGAAACCCCGGCACTATCCTTAATTACGATAAAAAACAGGCTTTGAGTTAAATCTCAAAACACGACTAAGGTCGATAGCAACTCAAAGTGTGAATCGAGAATTAACGCAAAGACAATTAAGCTGTCGATCACTTTTGGGGATGGTAGATGCCTTGAATGATCTAGGCAAGCAAGCTAATTCGATCACCGTCGGCAACAAACCCTAAAACGAGTTTACCGCTGGCGATATAGAATTGAGATGCTATGTCAAGATCGTTCAAGACATGATAAACGACGATCACGTCGCCAGGGCTTAACGTGTCTAAAACGACACGCTAGCCCCGACGACATAGATCGTCGGGTACGAGTTCTTATCTTTGCTCTGGGGAAGCAAGAACTCACCGGAAATCAACCTCTTGCGAGGGTGGCGATGCGCCAAAAGTAGATTGAATTGTAATTGTTTGTTGTTGAATTGAGAGAGTTTCTAAGTACAAACTACCGGGATATTTATACCTGTGATTTACAACATTGTCCATATAGGACACGATTTTATCTATAACTAACAAACAAGTCCTTATGGCGGACTCTTGTCATAGATTAGATCGAAACTATCTTAACTTCCTAATTTAAGAGATACGATTGCCTAAAATCGAGCCTTACCTCCTCTTGGCAATCTCCTTTGAAGCTTAACTCAGTCCCAAACCGAACCCACTCTGCTTCCATCAGCTTCCCACTTCCATCGGCCGATGACCGCATTGAACCCGCATCGGCCGATACGGTCCCTCTGCTGGCACTCCACTTGGTCTGATGCACCGCTGAGTCTGATACTGACATTGGTCCGATACTCGGCTTGGTCCGACAGCGTAATTGATCCGACTCGAACTACTCCTTCTTCTCTGCGTCGGTTTTCTCTTTCTTCTCCGAGTAGATTGCAAAAATCTAGCGTCAACACATGCCCCCCAGTTCCGCTTCATTATATAATGTGGCGGAATTAGCCCCAAAGAACCTCATCGAGTTCATCGCTAGGGTTTGCCCAAAATCCACACAGATCCAGATCCACAGCTTTCCGCCGTCAATCTTCGCGCGTAGCTTCTCACAGCCGTCTACATCCTTTGATTCCGACGACTCCTCGGCATCTTCTCGGCGGCGACTCCCTCAACAACGACCTCCTTGACAGCATCCATGGCGACTTTCCCATTCTATGTCTCCGAGATCCCTGAGGTAAACCAACCCTTCCTCAAATTTGCATTTTCATTTTCCCGCCGAGATTTTCAAAACTAGGGTTTGTACTCTTGCCCCCGTGCCTCATTTGTTTATCACTTTCCGTACGCTGTAGGTCTTCAAGAACCAGATTTTGATCCCCATAGATGACAAGTCACATCGGTTTCTCTTGGGCCCCATAGGCAACCCTGATCCCGCTTGGCTGATAAACGCAGAATCAAACAGAGTCCCCTTCAAGCAAGCCAAACCCAGTGTACCTTCGTGGAAGCACACCTTCAGATCTTGGCCATCAAGGCTCAATGGATACAGGACCTGGTACAAAAGGATTGCCGCAACCAAACAAGTCCATTGGGATGAAATCGGAATTGGCCAATGCCTTGCTCTATCCCTGGCCAATACCAAGAAGAATGAGCCCCTCATGTCAGCCGCAACTTATTTCTAGTCCGACACTTTGAACGCTTTCCTATTTCGGCAAGGTCCGATGACTCCTACATTGATAGACGTCAAGATGCTGACAGGCCTAGACATCCTCACCGAAATCAACCCCTTCAATCTTCTTATCAACAGCAGCCATAAATTGAAGACCAAAAAGATTGGGGGCTGGTCTGGATATATCTCTGAGCACATGGAACAAGGATCTGTCTCAGACAGGGAACATGTAGCGTTTCTGACCTTGTAGTTAGAGAGATATGTTTTTTGCGGCTCAACCTGTGGCCCCACTCTGAATTGCCAACATCTAGCTCAGGCCTTGGTTGAGAGGAAAAAGTTTCCACTTGGCCGATACCTCCTTGGGGCTGTTTATCGGCTACTTCACTCTGCCAGCCAAGATCTGATGCTGAATCGGACAGTGGCTCATGGAGGTCCATGGTGGTTTGTTCAACTGTGGTTAACCATCTACACCAACACCATGGTCGATCAGCCTCCCCTATCGGACTCAGCTTTCCCATCGGACTACAATGACAACGAAGATCCCTCATCTAGGATGTGTATGTCCTTTGGAGAAGCAGCCTCGGTTTATCCTGGGGCTGACCAATCGACCGACGAGATGTCCGAATGGTTTGTCCGATTCTACAGCGGTCCACCATCGGCCAGGATGGATATGTTCGTCTACCCCACAGACTCTGACTTCGAGCTTCCTTCTGATCTGAATTTGGGTCTGATAAATGATGATATGGTCTTAAGGGAAGCCTTCATGACTGGTGTGTCTCCATGCCTGCTCCCAGTAGGCATATTCCAAGGCAGAAGCACCAGCTTGTCATATGAGTTCTACAATCCAATGGTGGCTGCCAGATAATATGGACTTGGACAACTTCCTATCAGCCTACACTTCCATTGGCTGTTAAAGAGTAGGGGCACGGTCTCATCGGCATTGCTTATGAGCAAAGTCCTGGAGATCGAAATTCCAACCTTGGGCGCCTGCGACTGATTGTTGTTGAGTGCTTTCATCCATTTCAACTTTCAAACGTGGTGGCATGAGTGGGCTACTCATATCTTCCATCAATCGGCCAGGTTTTACCTAATAGAGCTTATTAATGATATCAGTCCTCAAGTCCCTGACGCCCCAACTCCAAGTGCCAGCAATAGCGGGCAGAGGATAACTTTTGCTTTAGTCCTGGCTCCATCAAGAAAAGCTGTCCTGGAATCAACTATCAGCCTTACTGCATGTCACGCCACGATTTTCGATTGGGATTAAAAATTGCCTAATAATACATTTTCGAGAAATCTAATAAAAATTTAAAGCAAGTTAATCAAATGAAATAATGAGGGAATTAAAATTTCCTTTTAAAAATTATGGCCGAAAATATTTTTTTAATATTCCCCGTGCCCTATAGTACTCTCCAAAATTTTTCGTGAATTTTTGGAGCTAAAGAAATAATTTTAAGGTCACAAAGTTCATTTAACTAATTAAATTAATTAAAAAACAAATTAAAAAGGGTCCCTTTTGTTTTGGGCCGTTTTCGGCCCAAAATGCGCGGAAACCCCCTCCATGCCGCCGCTATTTCCACCGGCCACCACCCCCACGTCCTCCACTTTTTTCGGCCACTCCCGAGCTCTCCCCGCCTCCTCTCCCCTATAAAAAGCATCCCCGTGCTCCCCTCCACCTTTTCCCCTCCTCGCCCGAGCTCGTCGCGCCCCCTCCCGCGCTCCCTAGCGAACCCGCGCCACTGCTTCCCGCCCCGCACTCTGGCCGCACACCGCCGCCGCCGGAGCCATCCCCGCGCGTCGCCGCTGCCCCCTCCGGCCTCGCCGCCCCTCCCCGCGCCTCGGCCGCGCCTCCGCGCCGTCGTCCCCGCGCCGTAGCACCACCGCTGCTGTCGTCTTCTTCGGCTCCGGCCTAACCCGGTGAGCTTTCCTCTCTCCCTCCCTTTCCTCTTCCCTCCCCCGTGCGCCTCCCCTGCACGCCGCCGCCACAGCGCCTCCGCCGCCCTCGCATCGTCGCCACGCGTCGCCGCCCTAGCCGCCCCGCGCCTCGCGTCGCCGTGCCTCGCGTCGCCGGTAGCCGCCCGCCGCCGCACCGCCGTCGTCGTGCCATGGCCGGTTCGGCCGAACCCTAGCCGTCCGCCCAGCCATGGAGGCCGCTGCCCGGGCCGGCCCACCTCTCTCTCCCGGCCCAGCAGTCATTGGGCCGATTGGCCCATCTCCCTCGCAAAAGTCCACTTCACGTCCCTCCTCGTCCTTTCTCCTCTATTGGGCCGCCGGCCTATTATCCTTCTCCACACAAAAGTCTACTTCATGTCCCTCAGCCCTTTAGCCCTATTCTTCACCAAAGTTTACATTGTCTCCCTCAGCCCATTTTCCAGTGGAGCCCATTGTCTCTCATCGGCCCTTTTAACTTTTCTCGAGGAAGTCCAGTTTACCTCCTTTTTCTCTCCGGTTCGCTGACACTTGTGTCGTTGACGTGTGAGCCCCTTTGTTTAGTCCGGTCCACACCCAGACCACGTGGCCGCCCGTGGCTTCACCGCGTTGGCGTCCACGTCGGTGCTACCTTCCCCCTTCCGTCCGCCATGGCCGCCACGTCAGCGCCATGTGGTGCGTCCGCACCCGTGCGTGCGTGGACTTGGTCCACCGTGGATCAGCCGCCCTTGACCCGTTGACACGTGGGACCCGCCGTTCCGGCACCGATTCCATTTGATGATGTCAGCGTAGTCCTTTCCTTTGTAAAATTAATTAATAATTACGGAATAAATCGATTTAATTTCCAGAAAATCATTTAAATGGCTCAAAACTTCTAAAATTCATATCTAATTCATACGAAGTCCAAATTGAGTCATTCAACTTGCAAAATTCATCTAAAATTGAGCTCTACATGTTTGTTTACTTTTTATGTATGGTTTACTTGGTTTTTATTAGTGTTTTTCCTCGTTTTGCGTGCCAACGTGTAGATTCCGCCGTTTTGGACGATCGCGTTCGCGAGGAAAAGAGTTCGAAAGATCGATAGAAGAGGCAAGGCAAGTCACACATTCCCCTTGAGCATGTTGTACCCATTTTGCGAAATGTTTTACGTTTGCAAATAAAGTGCATGTTTTGCTGATTACATGGGAATAGGGTTTACCTATCTGCTCGCTTGTGCCTTATTTACTTGATGTCCTTTCTTTGTCAAACTGGGTGATAATTTGACTAGCTTGTGTCTCATGTGGACCTCGCTAGAATTATATTATGCTTAGCCATGCTTAATACCACTAGCTCACAATATGGGACAACTACATTATCTATTTCTAGTATATTGTTGAGCTGTGAGCTTGAGACATGTCGGCCACGTTTCGTTGGTCATAATTATCTAACTAAAATATGGATTAATGGTGGGCTGTGGGTGCATGGTTTTGTTGGAAGCGCCCATGGCAATTAAGGACCGGTTCGCGGGAAACCCTGGAAGAATTACCGTGCGTACCACAAGCCAGCGTGGGCAACGGCTGGACTTGTAGTGTAGCTGTCTCTGGCTGACGTACCAGAATAGGGTGGGCGTGATGGAGTTGGGTCGGCGGGGGATTTACCCGTTGATCAGTTGCCGGATTCACCGTGGCACGAGGGGTGGCTGCCCGCTGCTGGATATAGGGAGCGGGGGTGAAACCTGTGGTGTGGTACGATTGGTTAGGGAGGGTTATGCGAATGGTCCTGTCACAGTCCCTTTTCAGGGTACCGTGGTGGTATACCGGCACACGGAAATGTGTCGTGGGGCTGTGTCTTGTGGGTACAGATGTACACCTCTGATCAGAGTAAAACTATTCGAATAGCCGTGCCCGCGGTTATGGGCGATCAACCAGATTCACCGTGATTAGTCCCACATGCTTAATTAATTTGACTTAATGAACTGGTGTAGTTCAGGTGGAATAGGTGGGCCTGTTCAACGTGGTTGTAGCGTTGTTCAGTGGAGATTTAATCCTGTCATAATTAAACAACTGTTTACTGTTTTAAAACATAAGGATTTGCAACCGCTTTTCTGCAAATAGCCACAAGCCTCCCTCTGTCTCTCCTTTCCACGGTTGCATCTTTGGTGTGGCTTGTTGAGTACGGTGGTTGTACTCAATCTTGCTATTTTTCCCCCTTTTCAGAAGTTTAGTACTTCTGAGTTAAAGATGAAGTTAGAGGACCAAGGCTCAGAACCCAGTTGAGTTTGCCTGTGGAGTGGAGCTGAAGCCCCGCTAGGATCGTCTCTTTCCGCTGCTGTTTTCTTTTCGGTGTGAGGACTAAGTGCCTCTTCTATAAGTATTTACGCTTTATTTACGTTTGGATCTGTATATTGATTTGTCGTTTTGTGTACCCTAGCTTGATTCCTGGACGGGGATTTATACACAAAATAGTCTGGAAATTTGGGGATAAATTTCCGGGCGTGACAAAGTGGTATCAGAGCCAACTCGACTGTAGGTTGAGCCAAATGGTCAAACCCTAAGGACAAGTTTCCCGAAAACCCTAATCGCGAAATTGTCTCCTCTCACCTTTCGGCAATTCTTTGCAAAACAGTTTAACAAATTTCTCTCCTTTCCCCTCCAACTCTATAGTTGTTGAACCTGGAAGGGCAAACCGATGGTTTCACGTCTAGTGCCGGAAGTCAAGTCAAGCCTCAAGTTTAAGTTGGAAGGAGCAAGATGGTCAGTTCAGAGTCGTCGTTTTGTGAGGATCAAGTGAAGCCTTCGTTAGCTGCTAGTACGTGTGTTGTTTGCTTTGTGTAGGGGTATGGTTTGCATCAGTGGTGGGGATGCGACCATACTAGGTTGTTTGATTAAGCAACTTGAACAATAAAGGCCTACCTACAACAGATCAGTAATCAAGTGGTTTAAGGTCTTACCTTTAGCAACCCCTCTTTTCCTTCTCTCCCTATCCCGGCAACAGATGGTCAGTGTCAGAGAGGAGAAGAGCAACAACACCATCAGCGAGTCAAAGTCACAGATCAGTGGTTCAGTCGAAAGCAGCGATGTACCCTCAATACCAGATGAACCTCCGCTCGTGGCCAGCTTTTGGTGGCCAAGATCAGATGATGAGGGTATTAGTGCAAGCGATGCAAAGCTCGACGCTAGGTTAATTGCAGAAGTAGTGACTCCAGCAACGATGGACGCAAGTTCAGATGCAAGTTCAAATGCAATCCTAGAAATCAGGATCAGAGTCAAAGCCAGTATATTCAAGAGTAAGCACCCGCAACTTCAGCCAGTAGATCACTGGATCCCCAGCAGACAGGTACATCCAAACCACCACCAACCCATGAAGCAGCCAGTGATGCGGGTGATGCGTCCAAGGGTAACAGCAGCAGCAATTCTTTCGGCTTTCAACCAGCCCCAACTCCAGTGGAGATCAACAGTGATTGCAGAAGCATCCTCAGCAAGGTCCATCGAACTCTCCTTGCTCCTGTTCCATTTGCAGGTGAGCCGACCGAGAAGAATGTACGTCATGGTCAATAAAATCAGTATTGTTTCAGCTGCCTTGAGCCAGGACCCCACTTCGGAGAGTGTTCACATCCGAGACCAAAGAAGATGGTGTACCATTGTTTCAATTGTAATGAGACATGTCACTTCTCAAAAGCTTGTTCGATGTCACCATGTCAGCATGATCAAGTCAACAGTTTTGGTCCCAACATCCCTGCCCCTCAAGTTACATCAATTTCAACACAAAGTAGCCAGATCCAACCTAAAGACACCAGAAAGTCAGAGGGTGCCGACAATCAGTTGCAGTGTATAATCTCCACTACAATGAATTGTCATTAAGGGCACCGATGAAGCCTCTATTGTTTCACTAACCACTGCTTCAGGGCTACAGAATCAGTATGGCAGGGTAGGCAATGCTGGAAGGTCAGTGACCTACTCTAACAGTAGTGAGACAGTCAATTCTTCAGTATCGACCGTAGTCAATGCCTCAAGTATCAGGGTTCAAGGGTGTGGTCAACATCAGCCATGCACCTCATGTTGCTTCAACTCAGATGCCCGGCAGCAATCACAAGAGAGTGACACCAACAACTAGAAGGTTTTGTTTGTTTCAGCCACCAAGAAGGTTGGAAAATTTATGCTTCTTTGAGGAATGTTAGCAGTCTTAGTATCGCTCTTGTGAGACCCCCCCAGCTAGTAAGTAACGATGGAGCCAGTTAACCATGGCAGAATCAAATGGTCAAAGTTTTACCTGATCAACAACTCTGTCAGCAAGGGTCATCGATCGTGCACGAGTCTTTGGTGTTCGAGTACCTCCTTTGTGCAGAAAAGTTCCAAGGCAGATAAGTAAGGAAAAGGGAAAGTTGAATAAAGTATGAGTCAAACAACTTTCTTCTCTTATGATTCATCTCGAGGATCCAAAAGCAAATCAACTTGTGTATCTGTCAGAAATCTAGAGTTTCTTCTCTAGCTCATCGCGGCTTTGTTGAGCTCCAAGACCTAATTGCTAGTCAATAAAGGAATGGTTAACCAACGAAATGAAAATGGTTGGATCACAGTAACACTCAACAGGATGAGGTCCCTCTAGAGGACAGTATCAGTGGTACCCCAGGATGACGAAAATATGGAGGAAATATTCGAGTATCACATCATATGAGAAATAATGGAACTTTGTAACTTTGGAAGTTATCCAGAGTTTGGTAAATGGTGACAACACCCTAGTGGTGTGAACATGGATCAAGAACGGTCGTTCTTGATTTAAGGCGACCGTATAGCTTTCAGAAACCATCTCAATGTTTCTCAGAAATTGGCAAAGAAATCATTCCATACATGGGTCAGAAAAGCCATGAGAATCATTTCCGAAACGTATAGCCAACAGAGAGTATGACAGAGAATCCCTCTCGGTGAATCATCCCTACTCAAGGATCGAAAGTGAACTTGTTTGATTATTAAGCAGATAATCTTGGCAGCCTCAAGGGCAGTTTTTGGTAGTTGTACATGTTCCGATGCTGGTTTGTAGGCAACAGCGAAGTGGGTTTCTATCGAATACAGAAGTGTCAGTCAGTGGTGCGAGAGTAAGTGAAATGGGAAACAGTTAGAACACTCTGGTGGGCATGATCTGGTAAGTGATCTATGCTTGTTTTAACAGGTCTATGAATTGACCTGTTCAGGCAGTTGACACTGAAGTCATGACACCAACAAAATAGTCGCCTCAGCAGTTAGAGCTAATGGAAGTGTTGATCAAGAGTTTGTAGATTCATGAGCCGAATAAGAGTCGCTCTTATGTGGGACTTCATGTTATCAATTACGTGTTAGATTCCAAGTTCCTGGAATAGAACTGCACCATTAGTCTTTCATGGGGATTAACTGATAAAGCATAAGGTGTTCAAAGTCAGGGCTACACGAAAAACCAAAGAAGTCTGGGTATTCCCAAAGATAACAGAGTAAGTGCTCGCAGTCAGTCAAAAGAAAAGATCAACGACCTCGGTAAAGAAATCTTGGAGCTAAAATGGGTTTAGCGTGTAACAATTTTGCCTGGAGGTCTAACCAGGAAAAGCAAGATGGGGTCTAAATGAAGAAGTCGGTGGTGAAGCCTTAGCAGAGCTACAACAACCCCAAGCCATCGTATCGAGTTCTCATGTATACCTGAGTGGTCGTATCAATTGTTCAACCTACAAAAGCAGTGACCTTGAGTCACGCAGTCCAACGGAAAGGCAGGCCCATCAGTTGTTGTACCGCCGTTATTCAGGTCAAAGTAGTCCAAGCAAAAGCAAGGAATATGGTTCCACCAAAAGTCAGCCTCAATGGGCCAATCGAGCTTCAACAATCTCAAGTTAATAGATTGAATTTTAGAGTGCCCCAAGCCAAAGCATCAACGTCCATGTTAGAGAAGCAGCAATCCAGAACCCGTGATCCGAACAAAAGTCAGATCGGGTAACTTCTTGGTATACTTGTTGAGATCGAGCAACTCTTTGGTAGACTCATTGTTCCAGTCAGGAGTAGTTCAGAACCAGTTCAGAATTTGTAGGTTCACGAAAGTCAGTGCAAGATTTCAATAGCCCCACCAATCCTTGTCGACGTGGTGAATCCTCTGGTTATCAAAGATGACGGCGCTAACAGTTCAGCGGATTATCAGAGGTGTCAGTATTACCAACGCAGTCCAAGGATGTGAGACCTATGAGCACCTGCAATCCAGGGCAGTGTCAGATTGAGTAGAACCAATAAGTGCAGTTGTTAGAGAATGTAACAAAGCGTTCAGTTTGATATCGTTCAGGTCAGTGGTCAGATTGGGCCAGCCAGTCAGTGTTATTCAGTTCGAAACCGCAGAAGTCAGCAGACCAGTCCAGCATCACCCCTGTATCCCACCTTCTTTCTAGCCATCCCCGAATCTCAGGACGAGATTCCTGTAAGGGGGGTAGATTTGTCACACCTGGATTTTCGATCGGGATTAAAAATTGCCTAATAATACATTTTCCAGAAATTTAATAAATATTTAAAGCAAGTTAATCAAATGAAATAATGAGGGAATTAAAATTTCCTTTTAAAAATTATGGCCGGAAATATTTTTGTAATATTCCCCGTGCCCTAAAGTACTCTCCAAAATTTTTCGTGAATTTTTGGAGCTAAAGAAATAATTTTAAGGTCACAAAGTTCATCTAACTAATTGAATTAATTGAAAAACAAATTAAAAAGGGTCCCTTTTGTTTTGGGCCGTTTTCGGCCCAAAATCCTCTCTCTCTCCCGCGGCCCACGCGGCCTCCTCCCCTCTCCCTCCCGCGCGACCCACGGGCCACGTCCCTCACTTTCTCTCTCTCTCCGACAGGTGGGACCGTGGGCCTCACCTGTCATCTCCTACCTCTGGCCTCCCCTCTCCTCTCCGCCGCTATGGCCGCCCGTGCGTCGCCGCCTCTCGGCGCCCTCGCCCCTTCCGCGCTCTTGGTAGACGGCCCACGTCCGCCTGCGCCTGCCTCCTCCTGTTTCCCCCCTCTCTCCCGCAAAGACCGGCGCGGAAACCCCCCCCCCCCCGCCCACGCCGCCGCCATTTCCGCCGGCCACCACCCCCACGTCCTCCACTTTTTTCGGCCACTCCTGGGCTCTCCCCGCCTCCTCTCCCCTATAAAAATCATCCCCGTGCTCCCCTCCACCTTTTCCCTTCCTCGCCTGCGCTCGCCACGCCCCCTCCCGCGCTCCTCTCGCCGCTGCTTCCCGCCCCGCACTCCGGCCACACACCGCCGCCGCCGGAGCCGTCCCCGCGCGTCGCCGCTGCCCCCTCCGGCATCGCCGCCACTCCCCGCGCCTCGACCGCGTCTCCGCGTCGTCGTCCCCGCGTCGTAGCACCGCCGCTGCCGCCGTCTTCTTCGGCTCTGGCCTAACCCGGTGAGCTTCCCTCTCTCCCTCCCTTTCCTCTCCCCTCCCCCGCACGCCGCCGCCACAGCGCCTCCGCCGCCCTCGCGTCGCCGCCACGCGCCGCTGCCCTAGCCGCCCCGCGTCATCGGCTGCCGCCGGTAGCCGCCCGCCGCCGCACCGCCGTCGTCGTGCCATGGCCGGTTCGGCCTAGGGTTCGGTCGAACCCTAGCCGTCCGCCCGGCCATGGAGGCCGCGCCCAGGCCGGCCCACCTCTCTCTCTCGGCCCAGCAGCCATTAGGCCGAATGGCCCATCTCCACTTCACGTCCCTCCTCGCCCTTTCTCCTCTACTGGGCCGCCGGCCTATTATCCTTTCTCCACACAAAAGTCTACTTTATGTCCCTCAGCCCTTTAGCCCTATCCTTCACCAAAGTTTACATTGGCTCCCTCAGCCCATTTTCCAGTGGAGCCCATTGTCTCTCATCGGCCCTTTTAACTTTTCTCGAGGAAGTTGGCGTCCACGTCGGTGCTACCTTCCCCCTTCCATCCGCCGTGGCCGCCACGTCAGCGCCATGTGGTGCGTCCGCACCCGTGCGTGCGTGGACTTGGTCCACCGTGGATCAGCCGCCCTTGACCCGTTGACACGTGGGACCCGCCGTTCCGGCACCGATTCCCTTTGATGATGTCAGCGTAGTCCTTTCCTTTGTAAAATTAATTAATAATTGCGGAATAAATCGATTTAAGTTCCAGAAAATCATTTAAATGGCTCAAAACTTCTAAAATTCATATCTAATTCATACGAACTCCAAATTGAGTCATTCAACTTGCAAAATTCATCTAAAATTGAGCTCTACATGTTTGTTTACTTTTTATGTACGGTTTACTTGGTTTTTATTAGTGTTTTTCCTCGTTTTGCGTGCAACCGCTTTTCTGCAAATAGTCACAAGCCTCCCTTTGTCTCCCCTTTGCACGGTTGCATCTTTGGTCTGGCTTGTTGAGTGCGGTGGTTGTACTCAATCTTGCTATTTTTTTCCCTCTTTTCAGAAGTTTAGTACTTCTGAGTTGAAGATGAAGTTAGAGGACCAAGGCTCAGACCCCAGTTGAGTTTGCCTGTGGAGTGGAGCTGAAGCCCCGCTAGGATCGTCTCTTTCCGTTGTTGTTTTCTTTTCGGTGTGAGGACTAAGTGCCTCTTCTGTAAGTATTTATGCTTTATTTACGTTTGGATCTGTATATTGATTTGTCATTTTGTGTACCCTGGCTTGATTCCTGGACAGGGATTTATACACAAAATAGTCTGGAATTTTAGGGATAAATTTCTGGGCATGACACTGCTCCAAAAGTACCATCGCTGCTCCAAGGGCCGATAGGCAAAGAAACCACCAAGAGGATACCGCCGGCCAAAGACAAAGCTCGAAAACTTGGCAAAAAACCTAAGACTGACGATCCGGCCGATCTCGAAGAGCTGGACCCCTCCGAGGAAGAATTCCTAAATGACCAAGTGATGGAGGAGGAAATCGATATGGCAGCCGCTAACATGCCTGAAGATCAAAGTCCATCGGCCACCACTATCAAACAGCCATCAGTCAGGTGTTGGCGCAGAATTTCGAATCGTCAGAAATCAAAACGGGTCCCACGTTTCCACGGCAGCCTCGGAGATCTGCTTAACTCCAGTGCAGGTCCAATGGCTTGCCTAGGTGCGTGTAGGGTGTGCCAGTTGATTTGATCTGCAATCAACAAGAATAAACAAGTAAACCAAGTTAGTAAACGATGGCCGATCGGCTGATAGGCCGATGTCACATCGTGAATGGCCTAGCCGATAGAGCAAAGCTGTATCGGCCTACTTGAGGTTATATTGGAAATAAGATAAACAGACAGATCTAGTCTCATCGGCCTTTATCAACATGCTTATGTTGATTTAATGACATCGGCCGATGAGGGATTTAGTAAGGTAAATACACTAGCTAGTGCTCTAGTGCAAACTTGTACAAACCAATCGGCCAATATAAATATACTGATTACAGAGAAATCCTGAGAATAATCTGTGACAAATATATTTATATCTGTCGATTTACTCATACAAGTGGCAAATACATATGAAAACATAAAGCAATCACATGTATTAGATAAGACCGGCTGAAACCCCAGTACTATCCTTAATTATATTCGAAAACATACTTTGAGTTGGATCTCAAAACAGGACTAAGGTCGATAGCAACTCAAAGTATGAATTGAGAACTAACACAAAGAAAATCAAGCTGTCGATCGCTTTTGGGGTTGGTAAATGCTTTGAAGGATCTAGATAAGCAAAATAATTAAACCATCATCGATAACAAACCCTAAAACGAGTTTATTGCTGGTAAGGCATAATTAGAAGCCATATCAAGATCATCCAAAACATGATAAATGACGATCACATCATCAGGGTTTAACGTGTCTAAAACGACACGCTAGCCCCGACGATGTAGATCGTCGGGTACGAGTTCTTACCTCTGCTCTGGGGAAGTAAGAACTCGCCGAAAGTTAACCTCTTGCGAGGGTGGCGATGCGCCGAAAGTAGATTAAACTGTTGGTTGTTGAATTTGATTGAGAGAGAGTTTCTATGTACAGACTACCGGGATATTTATACCCATGATTTACAACATTGTCCAGATAGGACACGATTTTATCTCTAACTAACAAACAAGTCCTTATGGCGGACTCTTGCCATAGATTATATCGAATCTACTCTAACTTCCTAATTAAGAGATATAATTGCCTAAAACCGGGCCTTATCCCAATTTGGCAATCTCCTTTGAAGTTTAACTCAAGCCCAAACCGAGCCCACGTTGCCTCCATTAGCTTCCTGCCTCCATCGGCCGATAGCCGCATTGAACCCGCATCAGCCAATACAGTCCTTCTGCTGACGCTCCACCTGGTCCGATGCACCGCTGAGTCCAATACGGAACTTGGTCCGACTCCGGCTTGGTCCAATAACATAACTGACCCGACTCGAATCGCTTCTTCCTTTCTGCATCGGTTTTCTCTTTCCTCTGCGAATAGATTACGAAAATCTGCTGTTGACACATGCCCCCCAATTCCGCTTCATTATATAATATGGCGGAATTAGCTCCGAGGAATCCATCGACTTCTTCGCTAGGGTTTGTCCAAAACCGCGCAGATCCAGATTCGCATCCTTCCACCGTCGATTTCCACACGCAATTCCTCATTAGCCATTTACGTCCTTCGATTCCGGTGACTTCTCGGCGTCTCCTCAACATCGACTCCCTCAAAGGCGATCTCCTCAACAGCATCCGTGGCATCACTGCCGTTCTACGCCTCTGAGATCCCTGAGGTAAACCAATCCTTTCCCAAAGCTGCATTTTCATTTTCCCGCCGAGACTTTTCAAACTAGGGTTTCTGCTCTTGCCCCCCGAGTCTTATTTTCCATTACTGTTCATATGCCGTAGGTCTTCAAGAACCAGATTTTGATCCCCACGAATAACAAATCACATCGATTTCTGCTGGGTCCCATGGGCAACTCTGGCCCCACTTGGCTGGTAAACGCGGAAACAAACAGAGTCCCTTTCAAGCAAGTGAAACCCAATGTCTCCTCATGGAAGCATACCTTCAGATCCTGGCCATCGAAGCTTAATGGATACAGGACTTGGTACAAAAGAATCGCCGCAGCCAAGCATGTCCATTGGGATGAGATTGGGATCGGCCAATGCATTGCTCTGTCTCTAGCTGATACCAAGAAGAATGAACCCCTCATGTCAGCCGCCACCTACTTCTGGTCCAGCACCTTAAATGCCTTTCTATTCTGGCAAGGTCCGATGACCCCTACACTGATAGATATCAAGATGCTGACGGGCTTGGATATCCTCTCTGAGATCAACCCCTTCAATCTCCTCACCAACAGCAGCCATAAATTGAAGACCAAGAAGATTGGAGGCTGGTCTGGGTACATCTCTGAGCACATGGAACAAGGGTCTGTTTTAGAGAGAGAACATGTGGCTTTTCTGACTTTGTGGTTGGAAAGATATATCTTTTGTGGATCAACCTGCGACCCCACTTCGAACTACCAACATCTAGCTCAGGCCCTGGTTGAAAAGAAGCAATTTATTCTCGGCCGATACCTCCTTGGAGCTGTCTATCGGCTACTGCATTCTGCCACTCAGGACTTGATGTTGAATCGGACTGTGGCACATGGAGGTCCATGGTGGTTAGTTCAACTATGGTTAACCATCTACACCAACACCATGGTCAATCGACCTCCACTATCGGACTCTGTCTTCCCATCGGACTATAATGACAACGAAGATCCTTCATCTAGGAGATGTATGTCCTTTGGAGAAGCAGCCTCGATCTACCCTGGAGCTGATCAATCAGCCGAAGAAATGTCCGCATGGTTCGTCCGATTCTACACTGGCCCTCCATCAGTCAAGATGGACATGTTTGTTTACCCCTCAGATTTTGAGTTTGAGCTTCCTGCCGATCTTACCTTGGGCCAGCTGAATGACGATATGGTCTCAAGGGAAGTTTTTATAATCGGCATCACCCCATGTTTGCTCCCAGTAGGCATTTTTCAAGGTAGAAGCACCAGCCTATCATATGAGTTCTATAATCCCACGGTGGCTGCCAAACATGTGGGCTCAGACAGCTTCCCATCAGCTGGCACTTCCATCGGCTGTTAGAGAGCAGGGGCACGGTCTCGTCAGCATTAATCATGAGCAAAGCTCTAGAGACCAGAATTCCAGCCTTGGGAGACTGTGACCGGTTGTGGCTGAGCGCCTTTATCCATATCAGCTTCCAATCATGGTGGCATGAGTGGGCTACTCATATCTTTCATCTACCGGCCAGATATTACCTGACAGAGCTTATTGACAATATTAGCCCTCAGGTCCCCGACGCCCCAGTTCCATCTGTTAGCGATAGTGGGCAAAGGATAAACTATGCTCTAGTCCTGGCTCCATCGGGAAAAACTGTTATCGAGTCAACTATCGGCCTCACTGCTCCAAAAGTATCATCGCTGCTTCAAGGGCCGATAGTCAGAGAAACTACCAAGAGGAAGGCACCGATCAGAGACAAAGCCCAAAAACCCGTCAAAAAATCCAAGATTGATGACCAAGCCGACCTCGACGAGTTGGACCCCTCTGTGGAAGATTTCCTGGATGACCAAGTAATGGAGGAAGAGGTCGATGCAGCAGTCGCTGATATACCCGAAGGCCACCACCCATCGACCAGCACCGCTAAAAAGCTATCGGCCGATAAACCATCCGAAGATCCATCAGCCACAACCACTGTAGATCCACCGGCCGATGATCCAGCTGACGCTGCCCAACCCAGGAGAACCAGACACGCAGTCCGCAAGGTTAGCATGGTCTTCCTCTTGTATCTATGCAATTCCCTTTTGCTAGTCTATTGTAACTTGATTTTTACAGGTCATTGCATCATCCTTACTTAAGGAGAGAACTCAATCGGCCCCACTACCCAGGACGAAGAAAGCCACTTTGAAGAAACGCGAACAAGTCAAGGCCCGATTGAGAACTCCATCCTCTTCTCCACCACCTTCTCCAGTTGCCTCAGTAAGAATTGATCGTTTTACCCCACTTTTCTGATAATGTGTATCTGATCATCGAATTCTTGCTTTTCTTCAGCCACGGGCTCCATCGCCTGCACCACATCGGCCAACCCCTTCGCCTGCCGTTTCAGAACAACAAGAGGAGGCCGATGCAACCACAGCCGATGTCCCATCACAGGTAAACTAGACCACTTTGAATCTCTTGCTGACTTTGCTTTGACTGAATTAACCATGTCTTATTATGCTGATTGCAGAGTTTAGCCGATATGTTCGCTTTCGACATCGGCCAATTTCTTGATGATGAAGACAGAGAACCACCCAGCACAGCTAAACCATCAATTTTTGAAGAACTGAAAGGCCAGCTATCTGACATTGCTAATCGGCTGGAATCATCCTTATAGTCGCTGGTGGAGAATTGCAATCCGATCAGGAGCAGGGTGCAAGAAATTCAAGACCAACTGCCTGAAGAACTGATGGAGATTTTGATGCCAACCATATTCTTGGAGCAGTACCACTTCAAGCTTCACAGGGCCAAGGAGAGAATTGCAGAAAGGCGGGAGCGTGAAGGCTTGGAATCGGCCATAACTGCCAGCAAAGCTCAAGTAAACTCTGACAAGACTAGACTGGACGAGCTGGTAGTTGAACCGATCGCCTTGAATAAGAAACTTGAAAAACTCCGCCGCCTGGAAGCAGACCTGCTGATGAAGCTAGAAGCAACTCGCTACGAAATTCAAGAAGTTGAAGTCAAGATAGCAGCATCCCCAAAGGCCATAGAAGACCAAACTGCAAAGCTGAAGGCATCGGCCAAGTATCTTTCAACCCTGAGTAGGTCCTTGAAGCCAATCCTAGGGTCATCGGCCGATGATGCACAGACAATAGATGATATCGACCAAATTCGTCGCAAGGCTATTGCAGCTATCCAAAACTTCATAGGCTGATGTAATATACTGTTATCTTTTCCCTGTAAACAGATAACCTCGCTTCTGATTAATATATATCTCATCGGCCACTTAGCCGAATATGATCTGAAAAAGTCCACCCGAAAAAATTTAAAGTTCACAAATTTTGTAATCCGTCCAATATAATCCATCCAACAAATTTTAAGATTCACAAATTTTGTAATCCGTCCGATATAATCCATCCGATAAATTTTAAGAATTGCTGAGAACTGAGTGTATATATGCCCCCCAAATTTTGGAAGATAAGGACTCATGTTGTAAAATTTGAACTAATGGCAATAATGTATATCGGCCATCTAAAGGCGATGCGTCGCACATCGGCTATTATCACTAATCGGCTAGGAAGCCGATCATGAATCGATCCGAACGCTTGGGTAATAGTTCTTTAAGTACTTGCCACTAAGAGCTCTGCCAAAAACTTCTCCGTCTAATCCTTGTAACAGATAGGCATTGCGAGGAACACACCGATGAATCTGAAAAGGGCCTTCCCAATTAGGTGACCACTTGCCGAATTTGTTATCTCTGGAACCAATCGGCAATATCAATTTCCAAATGAGATCCCCTTCATCAAACGATTTGGCGACAACCTTTTTGTTATAATGACGAGCAACTCGATCTTTATCGTGTTGATTTTTTCCAAAGCCCGCAATCGAACGTGTGGCAAATCATCCAACTCATTGACCATGAGATTGTGGTACTCATCGGCTGTCAAGTCGTCTTGCAACGCAATCCTTCTTGAGCTGATGTTGGTCTCCCACGGCAGCACAGCTTCATGTCCATAAACCAACTGATAAGGCGGCACTTGAGTTGCGCCATGACAAGCCATTCGATACGCCCAAAGGGAATCGGCCAACGTGGTATGCCACCGTCTCGGCTATTCATCAATCTTCCTCTTGATCAACTTGATTAAAGTCTTGTTAGAAGTTTCTGCATGCCCATTAGCTTGTGCATAATATGGAGAAGAATTCAACAGCTTGATGCCCATGCTGTCAGCAAACTCAACAAACTCATCGGACACAAAAATTGATCCCTGATCTGTGGTTAGCGTCTGTGGAAGTCCAAAGCGATAAATAATATGCTCCCTAACAAACTGAATAGCATCTTTGGAATCAACCTTCTTAAATGGGACGGCCTCAACCCACTTCGTGAATTAATCTGTGGCCGCTAAGATATATTTGTGTCCTTTGCTTGATGGCGGATTGATTTGTCCGATCATGTCTATAACCCATTCACGAAACGGCCACGGCTTTATGATTGGTTGTATAGCCGATGCCGGTGCTCTCTGAATTGCTCCAAACTTCTGACAATCTTGGCACCCCTTGTAGTACTTGAAACAATCCTCTAGCATTGTCGGCCAAAAATATCCAACGCGCTTCAACAGCCATCTCATTTTATGGGCCGATTGATGTGTTCCACAGATTCCTTCGTGAACCTCGCTCATTACAACTTTGGCTTCTTCTACACTCAAACACTTTAGCAAGACACCATGTCCGATAGTATAGATCACCATCGAGCAAGACATAATGTAGCGCTTTATGCTTCATTTTTCGTGACGCCGATTGAGAAGGATTTCTCAAATACTCGATGATAGAGAACCTCCAGTCATCGGCGTCCACGGTAGCTATTTTAACTTCAACGTCTTTCACCATCGGCCTGTATCCTGATGCCCCCTGAGCTAAATCATTGGCTTCGAAGTTTTGCTTCCGGGGTATATGCCTCATCGTCAAAATCTTGAAAGCTTTTAACAATTCCTTGCACTCTTCATTGTAAACCCGTAGGATATCATTCCTACACTCGTACTCCCCAGAAAGTTGATTGATCACCAACTGTGAATCGCCAATAATTTCTACAGAATCGGCTTCGACCTCTTGTAATAACTGCAAACCCTTTAGAACAGTTTCGTATTCTGCTTGATTATTGGTGTAGTAGGGTTTGATAGTAAACGCAAATTCAAAGCTTGCCCCCCGAGGGGATATGATGACTAGGCCGATACCGCATCCATGTCTGCAAACAGATCCATCAAAATACAGTGTCCATGGCACAATATCTGCATATGTAATTGAATCATCTCGATGTTGAACGATGAAATTGGCCAGGGCTTGTCCTTTGATAGCTTTGGCCGATTCATATCTGAGGTCAAACTCTGTCAAGGCAAAAATCCACTTCCCAATTCTCCCTTTCAGCACAGGGGCCGATAGCATATATTTCATCACATCGGCCTTACTTACCACAATGCACTCGTTGGAAAGTAAATAATGCCTTAATTTAGTACATGAAAAATATAAGCATAAACATAGCTTCTCCACTGGCGTGTACCTTGTTTCAACATCCAACAATCTTCTGCCGAGATAGAAAATAGCTCTTTCTTTGCCACCGATTTCTTGAACCAAAATAGAGTCGATAGACTTCTCATCAGCCGATAGGTACAGCTTGAATGGGACTCCTTTTTGTGGAGGAATTAAAACCGGTGGGGAACTCAGATACTCTTTGATATTGTCCAACGCCCTTTGCTGCTTATCTCCCCATACAAACTCTTGATCGTCCTTCATCTTCAATAATGGAGTGAACGGCTCTACCCTGCCTGACAGGTTCGATATGAAACGCCAGACGAAGTTGATCTTCCCAATCAGGGACTGTAACTTGGTCTTGTTCTCTGGAGGCTTGATCTTCTTTATGGCATCGATGTTCTTCTGTGTGATCTCAATTTCTCTCTCGTGGACCAAGAAAACCCAAAAACTGACCGGCCGATACGCCAAAGGCACACTTGTTAGGGTTCATCTTTAAACTGTATTTTCTTGCTCTTTCCAGTACCTTGCGTAAATCGGCCAAGTGTTCATCGTACTCTTTTGACTTCACAACCACATCGTCAATGTATACCTCCATCAAGGAACCGATAAGGTCGTGAAAAATGTAGTTCATCGCCCTCTGATACGTAGCTCCAGCGTTCTTTAGACCAAATGTCATAACGACCCACTCATACAGGCCGATTGCCCCTGTACACCTAAAAGCTGTCTTGTGGATATCTTCCTTAGCCATGAAAATTTGGTTATAGCCTGCATTTCCATCCATGAAGCTGATAATCTTGTGTCCAGATGCAGCATCAACGAGCATATCCGCTATCGGCATAGGGTACTCATCTTTTGGGGTTGCCTTGTTTAGATCTCTGAAGTCGATGCACACCCTGAGCTTGCCGTTCTTCTTCAACACTGGTACTATATTGGAAACCCACTCCGCATATCGGCAGGGTCTGATAAAGTTGGAGTCATAGAGTCTTGTGATCTCTGCCTTGATAGCTTCATGCATATCGGCCTTAAATCTCCTGGGAGCTTGTTTAAACGGCCGATAGCCTGATTTTATGGGTAGCCGATGTTCTACAATCGATCGGCTTAATCCTGGCATCTCATGATATTCCCATGCAAAATAATCCATGAATTCTTTCAAAAGATGGACTAGTTTATTCTTATATTCCCTTGGTAGGTTAGCACTTACATACGTCGGCCTAGGTCTATCTCCTATCCCTATGTCTACTTCTTCAAGTTCGTCTGTCGATGTGAAGCCTTGTCCCAATTTTCCATCCAGTTCATCCACCGCATCTTCTGTATAGGGACCAACTTGTTCGTCTTGGCTTGTGGATGTTACACCTTTGTCAAAGTAACTGCTTGTCTTGATCTTTGATTGACTCGATGTCGCAGTCAGTTACCTTCAGGAAATCGGCCTACCAAACTCGTCCAGACAGGCAGTCGATTCCTTCCATCTCCCACACTACAAGATCGGCATTGGCCACATGTACTGATCTATCGGCCTGCACGATCTCGACCTGGTCCCCCTGCCATTGAATAAGACATTGATGCATTGTTGAAGGGACGCAACAATTTGCATGGATCCAATCTCGTCCCAACAACAGGCTGTAGGAACCCTTTCCATCAAAGACAAAAAAGGTGGTAGGGATTGTCTTGTTGCCAACCGTGAGCTCCACGTTCAACACCCCTTTTGCCTCGGATGCGTTGCCGCCAAAATCTTTCAATACCATGTTTGTCTTGATTAAATCTTCAGGTACTTTTCCAAGCTTCCTTAAGGTTGTGTATGACATTAAATTCACTGCCGCACCGCCATCGACTAGCATCTTCGTCATCGGCCGCCCGTTGACGTATCCCTTGATGTATAACGGCCGGAGGTGCCTATAACTGGTGTCAGCTGGCTTGTCGAACACGGCTTGTTCTGGTGACAACTGTAGCTTGGCCGAAGATTGCTCTATCTCGTCGTCGGATATAACTTCATCGGTTGTCTGTATACTATACTCTGCTGGCAACAGGAAAGCCATGTTAACAGAAGCCGATACTATGTTTTTACCTTTTGCAGACGCAGGAGCTCGAGTTGGTTTCGTTTTATCCTCATCGGCCGCTACCACTGTAGATTTTATTTTCCATTCTTTCCTGGTCTTGGTGGGCCGGTGGGCGGTTGCTGCTTGTTGCTCCTGGACCTTTTCATTTTGTCTTAACCTCTGGACCCGTCGCTTTTGCGTTTTGCTAAATAAGTCTTGTGGGCACCATTGAGGGTTTTGGACTTGCTCGTCACTTTCTGTCCAACGATCATGGTGCATCGGCCCCAGCCTCTCGTGTACAGATTTCCTTTGCTTGGTCGGCCGATGTGTCTGTCTGCTTGAGCTGCCCTGGTAGGATTCCTCCGTATCGTTGCATGCAGGACACTCTTGCATCGTTGGCAACCTCATCCCTTCGTTCCAACAGAATCGGAAAAACTCACACTCCCAATGAGGATCATAGGATTTGTCTTGGTCAGAATAGTCTTGCACTTGTTCTTCATGCCTCCGCTGATATTTCTTGATGAGGCCTTCTGAAGTCTGATGAGGTCATTTGTTGGTCCGATAGGCATCGCTATCGGCCCTGTCAGCCCGCACCATGTTAACCGGGAACGGGTGTCCTTCTATCTTCATCGACCTTTTGGCTTCATCAAACTTGATCCTGCCCTGTTCGATGGCCAATTGTATCTGTTGCCGAAAAATTTTGCATTCGTTCGTGTGATGAGAATATGTGTTGTGCCACTTGCAATATCTTCTTTTCTTTATTTCCTCAGTCGACGGCAACACATGACCTACTAGCAACTGAATCTGCTTCCCTTGCAGTAGTAGATTAAATATTTTATCGGCCTTGTTGATATCGAAGTCGAATTTGTCTTCTTTATCGCCCTTCTTGGCCCACTGACATGTTGTTGGCTTCTTCATCCGGGCCCACTCGGCTAGATCGACCTCGACATCGACATCTTCATCTTCATCGGAGGCATACTGATATACACTGTTGATCTTCTTTGTGAACTTTTTCGCCTCCTGGAATCTTTGCTCGTGGGCTGATACTCTCTGTGCTAGCTGAGCCAGACTTTCAAACTCTTGTGAAGAGAACCTTTCTCGTATCGGCCCAAGTAAACCCTGGAACGCCAAATCGGTCAGCTGAGAATCGGTCAAACTAAGGCTGTAACACCTGTTTCTTATATCCCTGAACCGCTGAATGTAGTTCGGGACCGATTCGTCAACCCTCTGTCTGATGGCGGTAAGATCGGACAGCTTCATCTCTTGTACGCCATTGAAGAAATACCGATGAAACTGTTTCTCCAGGTCCATCCATCCTCTGATAGAATTGCAGGGCAACGAGGAAAACCAGGTAAAAGCTGATCCTGATAAAGACAAAGTGAAAAACCTTACCCTTAGTGCCTCCACAGCCAATGCCTCACCACATTGGGCTAAAAATCGGCTAACATGCTCGTATGTGGAGACATTGTCTTGCTCTAAAAACTTGGAGAAGTCGGGAATCTTGTATCGGCTCGGCAGCGGCACTCTGTCAAATTCTTCTGGGTACGGGTGCCAATACACGGTTGCACTCTCCTTGGGCTTTAAACCGAATTGATCACACATCACTTCGGCTATCATATCGGCCCAGTGCCCTTGAGTGAGTCCTGCGGGCTGGTGTGGAAGTTCTTGGTGATAAGGCTGTTGAAAACCTTCTGGCCGATATTGCCTAGGGGAGTATGGTTGAAAGTGATGATTCAGGTTCGGTGCATCATACTGCCCTGTAGAGTACTGCTGGTAGCCTTGCGGCGCGTTGTAGGCAGCTGCTTGTGGAGGATTGTTCGGTAAAGCTAATTGGGCTTGCCCGGCCGATGGTGGATTGGCAGAGGCTTGCTGCATCGGCTCGACCATCGGCTACTGCAAGGATGTTGGAACTTGTTTCCCCCTTGTCCATTGTGCGAATTGGTCTTCCGTGATGTGCTGAGGGCTTCCTCGCGCTTGTTTGGTCAAGACCAATGGCATGGTTGGTACTGGCTGGGCCGATGGAGGTGGGATTGGCTCTGTCGGCTGTGGAGTCGTACTCAGATCGGTCCTCAAGGTTTGATATGTAGGGAACTTGTTTTCAGGCAAGAAGATCGGCCCTTGGGGTTTGTACTGGTGAATGGAACAGTCTAAAATTGACTTGACTGTATTGGTCAATGTGTTCACCAGGACTCCAGATTGGTTGATCAATGCTGAATGGACCGCGGAGTCGATACGGTCTTGCAGCGTCGGCGCGGTGCAGCGAGTATCATCTTCAGTCTTGATAGATTGATCTTGGGCAGCCGCCGATGTACTAGCTCCGTCCCTAGGGCTCGGCATTATCACCTTAGATTTTTGAATTAGAGTGCCTTGCTGAGTCCTGGAATACGTTTGCAAGTACATGTTCTGGAACTGCTCGACCAACGTGGCCATATCAGCCTTTTGCTCCTCGTTGAGTTGATCGGCAGTCACAGAGACGACATTTTCTGCCGAAATCTCGCTCTGCTTCGACATCTTGACGTGAGCTTGTTACTGGTGTGAAGCTTGTGTTCTTCTTTGTCCCACTGGGCGTGCCAAAAGCGTGTTGGCGCAGAATTTTGACCCGTCAGATGTCAAAATGGGTCCCACGTTTCCACGGCGGCCTGGAAGATCTGCTTAACTCCAGTGTAGGTCCAATGGCTTGCCTAGGTGCGTGTAGGGCATGCCAGTTGATTTGATCTGCAATCAACAAGAATAAACAAGTAAACCAAGTTAGTAAACGATGGCCGATCGGCTGATAGGCCGATGTCACATCGTGAATGGCCTAGCCGATAGAGCAAAGCTGTATCGGCCTACTTGAGGTTATATTGGAAATAAGATAAACAGACAGATCTAGTCGCATCGGCCTTTATCAACATTCTTATGTTGATTTAATGGCATCGGCCGATGAGGGATTTAGTAAGGTAAATACACTAGCTAGTGCTCTAGTGCAAACTTGTACAAACCAATTGGCCAATATAAATATACTGATTACAGAGAAATCCTGAGAATAATCTGTGACAAATATATTTATATCTGTAAATTTACTCATACAAGTGGCAAATACATATGAAAACATAAAGCAATCACATGTATTAGATAAGACCGGCTGAAACCCCAGTACTATCCTTAATTACAATCGAAAACAGGCTTTGAGTTGGATCTCAAAATAGGACTAAGGTCGATAGCAACTCAAAGTATGAAATGAGAACTAACACAAAGAAAATCAAGCTGTCGATCGCTTTTGGGGATGGTAAATGCTTTGAAGGATCTAGATAAGCAAAATAATTAAACCATCATCGACAACAAACCCTAAAACGAGTTTATTGCTAGTAAGGCATAATCAAGAAGCCATATCAAGATCATCCAAAACATGATAAACGACGATCACATCATCAGGGCTTAACGTGTCTAAAACGACACGCTAGCCCCGACGATGTAGATCGTCGGGTACGAGTTCTTACCTCTGCTCTGGGGAAGTAAGAACTCGCCGGAAGTTAACCTCTTGCAAGGGTGGCGATGCGCCGAAAGTAGATTAAACTGTTGGTTGTTGAATTTGATTGAGAGAGAGTTTCTATGTACAGACTACCAGGATATTTATACCTATGATTTTCAACATTGTCTAGATAGGACACGATTTTATCTCTCGCCGATTCTGCTTTGACCGAGTTAACCATGTTCTATTTTGATGACTACAGAGCTTAGCCGATATGTTTACTTTCGACATCGGCCAATTTCTTGATGATGAAGACAAAGAACCCTCCAGCGCAGCCAGGCCGTCAATCTCTGAAGAACTAAAGGTCCAGCTGTCTAACATCACCAATCGGCTGGAGGCATCTATAGAATCTCTGGTGGAGAATTGCAATCCAATCAGGAGCAGGGTACAAGAAATCCAAGATCAATTGCCTGAAGACCTGATGAAAATATTGACACCAGCCATATTCTTGGAGCAGTATCACTTCAAGCTTCACAAGGCCAAAGAGAGAATCGCAGAGAGGCGGGAACGTGAAAGCTTGGAATCGGCCGTGTCCGCCAGCAAAGCTCAAGTAAATTCTGAAAAAAACTAAACTGGACGAGCTGGTCGCTGAGCCGATTGCCTTGGATAAAAAACTTAAAGAACTCCGTCGCCTTGAAGCAGATCTGTTGATGAAGCTAGAAGCAATTCGTGAAGAAATCCAAGAAGTCGAAGTTAAGATAGCTGCATCCCCAAAGGCGATAGAGGACCAAACGACAAAGCTGAAAGCATCGGCCAAGCACCTTGCAACCCTGAGTAAGGCATTGAAACCAATCCCAGGGTCATCGGCCGACGACGCTCAAGTGATAGATGATATTGATCAAATCTGTCGCAAGGCCATTGCAGCTATCCAGAACTTCATAAACTAACTGATGTAATATGCTTCTATTTTTTCCTTGCAACAAGAAAGTTAACTTTGTCTTCGATTAATATATATCTTATTGGCCAATCGACCGAATATGATTGACCATCTCATCTTAGTCATGTAACTCACAAGAATACCAACTGATTATGAACAATTACTCACATCGGCCGATAGATCATGAACAGTGGAGTGCATCAGCCGATGGATGTACTAAAAACAATAAGCATATTCGTCCGAAAAATTTTTAAAGTCTGCAAATTTGCCATCCGATATCCATTTGAAGAACTGTTGAGTATATATAAGCCCCCCAAATTTTAGAAGATGAAGGCTCATGTTGTAAAATTTGAACTAAGGGCGATAGTATGTATCGGCCATCTAAAGGCAATGTATTTCACATCGGCTATTATCATTAATCGGCTAGCAAGCCGATCATGAGTTGATCCAAATGCTTGGGTAATATTGCTTTAAATATTTGCCATTAAGCGCTCTGCCAAAAACCTCTCCATCTAACCCTTTTAAGAAATATGCATTATGAGGAGCACACCGATGAATCTGAAAAGGACCTTCCCAATTAGGTGACCACTTGCCGAATCTGTTGTCTCTGGAACCAATCGGCAGTACCAATTTCCAAACAAGATCCCCTTCCTCAAATGATTTGGCTACAACTTTTTTGTTATAATGGCGAGCCACTCGTTCTTTATCTCGCTTGATTTTTTCCAAAGCCCGTAATCGCATGTGTGTCAAATCATCTAGCTCATCAATCATGAGATTGTGATATTCATCGGCTGTCAAGTCATCTTGCAATGCGATCCTTCTGGAGCCGATGTTGGTCTCCCACGGCAACATGGCTTCATGCCCATAAACCAACTGATAAGGCGGCACTTGAATTGCACCATGACAAGCCATCCGATATGCCCAAAGGGAATCGGCCAGCGTTGTATGCCACCGTCTCGGCTGTTCATCAATCTTGCTTTTGATCAACTTGATTAAACTCTTGTTAGAAGCTTCTGCCTGCCCATTAGCTTGCGCGTAATATGGAGAAGAATTTATCAATTTGATGCCCATGCTGTCAGCAAACTCAACAAACTCATCGGACACGAAAATTGATCCCTGATCTGTGGTCAACGTTTCTGGGAGTCCAAAGCGATATATAATATGCTCCTTAACAAACTAAATAGCATCCTTGGAATCAACCTTTTTAAAGGGAACGGCCTCAACCCACTTCGTGAAGTAATCTGTAGCCGCTAAAATATACTTGTGTCCTTCACTTGATGGTGGGTTAATCTGCCCAATCATGTCTATACCCCATCCACGAAACGGCCACGGCTTTATGATTGGATGCATAGCCGATGCCGGTGCTCTCTAAATTGCTCCAAACTTTTGACAATCTTGACACCCCTTATAGTACCTGAAACAATCCTCTAGCATTGTCGGCCAAAAATATCCAACACACTTCAAAAGCCATCGCATTTTATGGGCCGACTGATGTGTTCCACAAATCCCTTCGTGAACTTCGCTCATGACGACTTTGGCTTCTTCTGAACTCAAACACCTTAGCAAGACACCATCAGTCGTCCGATAGTATAGATCGTCATCGAGCAAGATATAATGTAGAACCTTATACTTCATTTTTCGTGACGCCGATTGAGAAAGATTTTTCAAATACTCGATCATAGGGAACCTCCAATCATCAGCGTCCACGATAGCGACTTTAACCTCAACATCCTTCACCATCGGCCTGTATCCTGATACTCCCTGAGCTAAATCATTGGCTTCGAAGTTTTGCTTCCGGGGTATATGCCTCATCGTCACAATCTTGAAAACTTTTAACAATTCATTGCACTCTTCAATGTAAACCCTTAAAATATCATTCCTGCACTCATACTCCCTAGAAAGCTGATTAATCACCAACTGTGAATCACCAATAATTTCTACAGAATCGGCCTCGACTTCTTGCAATAACTTCAAACCTTTGAGAACAGCTTCGTATTCGGCTTGGTTGTTAGTATAATAGGGCTTGATAGTAAACGCAAATTCGAAGCTTGCCCCCCGAGGGGATATGATGACTAGGCCGATACCGCATCCATGTCTTCAAACAAATCCATCAAAATACAGTGTCCATGGCACAATATCTGAATATGTGATTGAATCACCTCGATGTTGAACAATGAAATCGGCCAGGGCTTGTCCTTTGATCGCCTTTGCCGATTCATACCTGAGGTCAAACTCTTTCAAGGCAAAAATCCACTTCCCAATTCTCCCTTTCAACACAGGGGCCGATAGCATATATTTCATCACATCGGCCTTACTTACCACAATGCACTCGTTGGAAAGTAAATAATGCCTCAATTTAGTACATGAAAAATATAAGCATAAACATAACTTCTCCACTGGCGTATACCTTGTTTCAGCGTCCAACAGTCTTCTGCTGAGATAAAAAATAAATCTTTCTTTTCCATCGATGTCCTGAACCAAAACAGAGCCGATAGACCTCTCATCGGCCGACAGGTACAATTTGAATGGAACTCCCTTCTGTGGAGAAATTAAAACTGGAGGGGAACTCAGATATTCCTTGATATTGTCCAACGCCTTTTGCTGCTTATCACCCCATATAAATTCCTGATCATCTTTCAACTTCAATAATGGGGTGAATGGCTCTATCCTTCCTGATAGGTTTGATATAAAATGTCGGACGAAGTTGATTTTCCCAATCAGAGACTGTAGCTTGGTCTTGTTCTCCGGAGGCTGGATCTTTTTTATGGCAACGATGTTCTTCTGTGTGATCTCGATCCCTCTCTCGTGGACCAAGAAACCCAAAAACTGACCGGCCGATACGCCAAAAGCACACTTGTTAGGATTCATCTTGAGACCGTATTTTCTTGCTCTTTCTAGTACCTTGCGTAGATCGGCCAAATGCTCATCGTATTCTTTTGACTTCACAACCACATCGTCGATGTAGACCTCAATTAAGGAACCGATAAGGTCGTGGAAAATATAATTCATTGCCCTCTGATAGGTGGCTCCAGCGTTCTTTAGACCAAATGTCATAACGACCCACTCATATAAGCCGATTGCCCCCAGACACCTGAAAGCTGTCTTGTGGATATCCTCCTCAGCCATGAAAATTTGGTTATAGCCTGCATTTCCATCCATAAAACTTGTTTAAGTCTCTGAAATCGATGCACACCCTGAGCTTGCCATTCTTCTTCAACACCAGTACTATATTGGAAACCCACTCCGCATATCGGCAAGGTCTGATAAAATTGGCGTCGTAGAGCCTTGTAATTTCAGCCTTGATAGCTTCATACATATCGGCCTTAAATCTCCTGGGAGCTTGTTTAAACGGCCGATAGCCTGGTTTTATAGGTAACCGATGTTCTACAATCGATCGACTTTGTAACGCCCTGAAAATTCGACCGTCGAAATCGAAACCCTAAAATACGAAATTACAAAAAACTTTTAAATCTTATTGCATCATGCCGTGTTTTATTGCTCGTTTATTTGAATCTTTAATTGCGGGATTAAATCCATCGAAATCTAATTCAGTGCAAACCCTAAAACCGGAAATCGGCTAAGCGATCGATTAAGCGAAAGGAATAAATTAAAATAAAAGTTGGGTAAAGTTGGTAGTAAATAAAACATTTTCCAAATGTCATAAATTTATGTAAATAGTATAATTTATATGGGAGATTTTATACAAATTAATATATTGTTAACTACACCTATGCATATATATATAGATATAGGTATATACATAAATATATATATTGCTTGAATACAAAATTGGTGACATAAAAATATGGGATAAATATTTAGGGTAATTCATATAAATTCACATGGGAATTTCATATATAGGTATATATATATATATTTAATTCTAGGTGTATATACATATATAGAGATATATATATATATATATATAAAGTATACAAAAATAAATTTTGAGAACATGGAAATGTGGAGTGAAATGTTTTGGAATAATAAAATATTGCACAATGTTTATTTATTTGAATTTACAAAAGTTTGGATGAATTTTGGATTGAAATTAACTCAAAAATCAGAAAAAAACCTAAAGGCTACTGTTCATAGGCCGCCAGGTGCTCGACCCCGTCTCCTAGCCCATCCCGTCGCTGCGCCTAGCCGCGCCCTCGCGCCCCGCGCCGCTGTAGGCCATCGCGTCGCCGCTGCCGCACGTCGTCATCGCCGCTCGGTCGCTTGGAGCCCCGTGCCGCTGCGCGCCTCTCACTGCCGCGCCCATCGCGTCCCGTCGCCGCTGCCGCGCCGTCCCGTCGCCGCGTCGTCTCGTCGCGTCGCCGTCGTCATCGCCGCGGCCTCGCGCCCCGCGCCTCTCACTGCCGCGCCGCGTCGCCGTCGCCATCGGCTGCCTCGCGCCCCGCGCCCGCCACTGCCGCGCCGCGTCGTCCCGTCGCCTCGCGTCACCGTCCCGTCTGCCCCCCCCTGCCGCGCGCCGCGCCCGGCCGCCTCGCGCCCCGCGCCGGCCGTGCGACGCCACCCCGCGCCCCCCCGACCCTATAAATACCCCCCCCCTCGGCCCCCTTCCTCCCCACGCCACTCCCCCTCCGCCTCCTTTCTTTTTTTTTCCTTTCCCTCCCCGCTGCCGTGCGCCGCCGCTGGGAGCCGCCTCCGCCGCCTCGCTGCCGGGCGTTGCCGCGTCGCCAAGCCGCCGCCACCGGTAAGCCCCCCCTCCGCCTTCCTGCGCCGCCGCCCCGGCTTGGAGCCGCCCGGGGGAGAGAGTGGGATGAAGTGAGAAAGAAGAGAACAGAAGAGAGAAAGGGAGAAGAAGGAGCAAGAAAGAGAGGAGAAGGCCGAGCAGGAGAGAGAGAGCTGGAAAGAAAAAAAAAGAAAGAAAGAAAAAGGGAAAAGAATAAAAGAAATAGAAAATAAAATAGAGAGAGAGTTTGGGAAAGTTGGGTGAAAAACTAAATTTAATATAGACATATACACATATATGTTAGTTGGAAAACTAATCGTCGATTATTTTGGAAACTCCTAGAAAACAAATTGTGAATATTTACTTAATTAGGGTTATTGCTTAATGGATTATTCATTTAACTATTTAGGTATTTAATAGTTTATATACGTTAATCGGTAACTCCATCGTCGGGTAAATTTATAGAAAATAAATCGGGATTATTTAATCGAGACTATTCGCTAAATTGGTCATTTATTTAATGGGTTATTTATTTAGCTAATTATTTAGATATTTATTCGTTAGATATATAAACACGTATATATTTAATCGGAGGATTAGTCGTCGACTATTTATAAAAATCCATAGATGATAAATTGTGATTATCTATTCACTCGGTGACTTTTTTTTTGTTATTTGGTCTACTAATTATCTATTAATCTTTCACTCGCTAATTTATTTACCAACCCGATTATTCAATGTGATTACTCAGTCTTTCGTTAGGGTTGATTATTATCGATACCTAAGTATTAAATATGCGGGGTATCTTATTTCGGATTAAAGTATTAGGGTTAACTATTATTCGTCGGAGTCCAATTTATTCGGAATCGCGTAAACTAAAATGAGATAATAATTTAATCGGTTAACGCAAATATATTAGGACAAAAGGGATTAAAAATAAATGAATCATGAACAGTACATTTTCACCATTTCTCAAATTAATTCAAATTTGAATCTTTGAACAATCATAACTTATTCATTTTAGCTCCGAATTGAGTGAGGCTTGAACCTAAATTCATCTACATTCATGAACTTTCCAATAGTATATAATTCACTATTTAATAAAATATATTTATATCTATAAAATGATTAATATCAAATGATTAGATAGTGGTCAACCTAAATGTGTGCTAATAAATATAAAGGGATATTATACAGTAAACTAGATATAATAATATTTGTCTCTAACATGTTTATGTACTATGAAAACCATGTTAACTAATTAGAAGTATTGTTTCAAATTAATTAAAGCATGGAAAAAACTAGTGCCACTTATTAAACTATGTCCAAATACGATTAAATCACTTATACAAATTAATAAATGCCATGTTGTATAGAGTAGTGTAAATATAATTTGGTTGTATCCACTAAAATGTAAATTATGCGATAGGATATCTAAGATAGATAAAATGCTAATTATAAATCTTGACCTCATATAATAGTAACCCAGCGATGAATTAGGATTATTCATTGTAAAATTATAATCTGCACATCTAATATTATCAACCTCACAAATCTAACATATAAAGCTTGGATAATTATTAACCTTTCATAATATCGGGTAAAACCGATCTATAATTAAAATAATGGCTCTATTAATAAAATAATCAAATAATTCGCCGAAGTGATTCATTGATCCAACGTTGATACTATGACCATTGTATTCAGATAGAAGCGAGTAGTTGAGCAGCCCTAGGAGCGACTCCAACCTTTATATTTGTTTGCGCATGTTTGATTGTTGGTTGAATATTGGTTTTTCTCGCGCATTATAGTATTGGTGTATCGATTAGTCGTGAGGCAACGTGTGCAGCTTCCAGGAGGTGAAGGTTGATCGAGGATTATATCAAGAGTAAGGACTATCTTGGGCAGGCAAGTCATCACTAATCCTTGAACATATTGATCCCAATTGCGAACTTACCTTGTTTACAAATAAAATTGCATGCGATGATGAATATCCTACTTGTTATTATGCCATACCTTTGATTATTGTTTACCTTATTCCTTTGTACCCATAAATGGTGTGATGTTCCTAGTCACTTATGACAAATGCTTAGCAATGCTAATTTAGATTCATGCATCCTCATATTTATTAAAGGCTATATGCTTGGGCAATTACCTTAGGGAAGGTAATTGATATGCGGCATGTGGAGACATGAGCGCCACATTGCCATGATAATGATTACATGATTTGTGAAAGGAAAATAAAACTAAACAACTATTTTCGACTGGGGCGGCTGGATGATTTGGGTGGTGTCCGGTAAAGGCTAGTGCCGTCCCTGGTCAGTTAAGGACCGAGCCATGAAGCTAAGCATGAAACGACCCTCGTACAACCGTACTTCTCGAATGGGTATAGACCTAGCGGAGTAAATGGCCGAGCGGAGGCAGTATCCCTGCGTAGTGGTTTTCTTGATGTGTGTGGAAGGCGGGGCCTACGGTGGAGCAACCACTCGTAGGGCCGCCATGTGTAAACCTAATTTAAATATAACTTAATGCATGTGTGAGTCTTCCCTCCCGGGAGCGCCAGAACTCCTCTCACTGCTAGAAACCGTGTACGCCTAGAGTGCATGAGGATACAAGTTCATGGAGCGGGTACTGCCAATGTGAGGTTATTGAAATGCTTTGCCGTGACGCGTCTCATTCGTTGGGACTTCGGCTCATGTGTTGGGCAAGTCACGGAGTACGGGTAAAGTGTACATCCACTGCAGTGTGAGTAAATCAAATCTATTCGAATAGCCGTGCTCGCGGTCATTGAGCACCGGGACATGTATTACACTTGGCTAGACTCTAAATTCTTAACCTGTTTGGGATGGGTATGCATAATGACTTTTATGTGCTGGTGGTACAACTTCTCGAGACGCGAGAAGGGGTAGGCCCCAGAAAACCATGACGATACAATGGCGGGAAGCTATCCTTGGCTCACAATGGATGGTGGACAGAACCGTCGTTGATTAATGAACTATGGTATTAAAACTTGATCAGTCTATGCTAGGTCTTAGGCTTGTGAAAAGATTTACAAAACTTGCTTTACGCAAAAGAACCGAAAGCCATTCCTTGAAATACCCTCTATCATATGCATTCTTTGTGTGGTGGCTTGCTGAGTGCTTTTATACTCATTGTTGCTCTATATATATATATATATATTAGCAGAGTGCTTGAAGAGAAGCCCTTGTTAGTACGCTTGCGTACCTAACAAGATGATCGGAGTGTGGTCCCGTTCTAGGTCTCGTTTCCCAGTCGACTGCTTGTGGCATGTCAACCGGGCCCTCGTATTGCTTTGTCTTCCGCTGTTGTTCCCTGATAGTTGTTGGCCTGCCTGGCCCTAATGTAAGCACTTAACCCCTTTAGCGTAAATTCATCCGTGATATGTTGTGATTCGGCTATATATGTGTGTACCAACTACTGATCCAGGGATTGGTACAGATAAACACATAGGATTTCCGATTTCCAAAATCGGGGGTCTACAGACTTAATCCTGACATTTCATGATATTCCCATGCAAAACAATCTATGAATTCTTTCAAAAGATATATCAATTTACTCCTATACTCTTTTGGTAGGTTGGCACTTACATACGTCGGCCTAGGTCTATCACCTATCCCTATGTCTACTTCTTCAAGCTCATCGGCCGACGTGAAGCCTTGTCCCAATTTCCCATTTAATTCACCCACCACATCTTCTGTATAGGGACTAACTTGTTCATCTTGGCTTGTGGATGTTATACCTTCGTTAAAGTAACTGGTTGTCTCCAGCTTCTATCGGCTCGATATCGCAATCAGTTACCTTCAGGAAATCGGCCTCCCAAACTCGTCCGGACAGGCAATCGATTCCCTCCATCTCCCAAAATGCAAGGTCGGCATTAGCCACATGTACTGATCTGTCGGCCTGCACGATCTCGACCTGGTCTCCTTGCCATTGAATAAGACATTGATGCATTTTCGAAGGGACGCAATAATTTGCGCGGATCCAATCTCGCCCCAACAACAAGCTGTAGGAACCCTTTCCATCAAAGACAAAGAAGGTGGTAGGGATGGTCTTGTTGCCAACTGTAAGCTCCACATTCAGCACCCCCTTTGCTTCGGACGCGTTGCCGCCAAAATCTTTCAACACCATGTTTGTCTTGATCAGATCCTCAGGTATTTTTCCAAGCTTCCTGAAAGTTGTATATGGCATCAAATTCACTACCGCGCCGCCATCAACTAGCATCTTCGTCATCGGCCGCCCATCGACGTATCCCTTAATGTACAACGGCCAGAGGTGCCTATAGCTGGTGTCGGCTGGCTTGTTGAACACGGCCTGCTCTGGTGACAACTGTAGCTGAGCCGAAGATTGCTCTATCTCGTCATCGGCTATTACTTCATCGGCCATCTGTATGCTATACTCTACTGGCAATAGAAAAACCATGTTAACAGAAGCCGATGCTATGCTTTTACCTTTTGCAGGCGCAGGAGCTTGAGTTGATTTCGTTTTATCCTCATCAGCCGCTACCACTATAGACTTTTTCTTCCATTCTTTCCTGGTCTTGGTAGGCCGATGAGCGATCGCTGCCTGTTGCTCCTGGATCTTTTCTTTCTGACTTAGCCTCTGAACCCGTCGCTTCTGGGTTTTGCTAAATAAATCGCCTGGGCACCATTGAGGGTTCTGGACTTGCTCATCATATTCTGTCTGACGATCGTGGTGCATCGACCCCAGCCTCTCGTGTACGGATTTCTTCTGCTTGATCGCCCGATGCGCTTGTCTGCTCGAGCTGCCATGGTACGATTCCCCCATGTCGTTGCACGCAGAACATTCTTGCATTGTCGGCAACCTCATCCCTTCGTTCCAGCAAACTTGGAAGAACTCGCACTCCCAATGAGGATCATAGAATTTATCTTGGTCAGAACAGTCTTGTGCTTACTCCTCATGCCTCCGTTGGTATTTCTTGATGAGACCTTCTGAAGTTTGATGGGGTCGCTTGTTGGTCCGATAGGCATCACTATCGGCCCTGTCAGCCCGCACCATGTTAACTGGGAACGGGTGTCCTTCAATCTTCATCGGCCTTTTGGCTTCATCAAACTTGATCCTGCCCTGTTCGATGGCCTTTTGGCTTCATTAAACTTGATCCTGCCCTGTTCGATGGCCGATTGTAACCCACTGAAGAAATATCGATGAAACTGTTTTTCCAGGTCTATCCGTCCTTTGATAGAATTGCAGGGTAGAGAGGAAAACTAAGTAAATGCTGATCCTGGCAAAGACAAAGGGAAAAATCTCACCCTTAACGCCTCCAGAGCCGATGCCTCACCACATTGAGCTAAAAATCGGCTGACATGCTCATACGTGGAGACATTGTCTTGCCCTGAAAATTTGGAGAAGTCAGGAATCTTGTATCGGCTTGGCAACGGTACTCTATCGAACTCCTCTGGGTATAGGTGCTGATACACTGTTGCATTCTCCTTGGGCTTTAAACCGAATTGATCACACATCACTTCGGCTATCATATCGGCCCAATTCATATGGCCTATTTAAAATTCTCTCGGTCCAAACAGAGCATCTTCAAGGTAGAACTAGAATACTAAATACTAAATGTCTTTTTTTTTCAATAACGAAAATCAATGCAGCCACTACATTCAGGATGTGTCCGTCTAAAATAAGTCAATAATACAAGTTATTATACCTATATGCATCGATTGGTATGATATGCAGAGTCCTGTCGTCATCTTGTTTTTACTGCAGCAGCCCCGATTATCTCAGTAACTTTGGACTTGTTTAGATGTGCCTCAATCCCGACCCATCAAGTAGATAGGCTGGAAAATTGAACGCCCATATAAATGGATAGAAAAAAATTTCAGCCTATGCTGGCTCCAGGTGGTAAGTTAGGCACTACTTGCATACTTGATCCGCTTAGCAGCTGCATCTGGAGCTAAACACTCTTCAAGAGTCTAAAATGCTGCTTGGCACTAACCGTACCATAGCATCTCACTGACTAAGCTAATCTTTTCAACTAAACCTAATCTGGTGGCGACCATTGCACAGAGTTTGTAGAGATTGTTCAACAAATCACCTAGTCTTGCACATCATTTTCCTATATGTCTCTCATTTCCATAACTACTTATGTGCTAGAATAAGTATCAGTTTCCTCCATGTATGTCAACATTGTGTACAATACACATATTTCACTGTTAATTCCTACTTTCTACATGCATATACTTCAAGTCTAATAATTAAGCACTACTTTAGGTTCAGAATATAGCAAATTAGCAAATTACTTAGCAAGTTTACTAGTCAATCCTCTGCTCTTAACCTCTTGTTTTGTTGCACCCAAATGGATCCATGGGCATATCATTTATACACGTCCCTATTGGAATAAGTAAAGGACAGAAAACAAATTAAAGGGGGAGATGAAGTGATATCACTGCACTGCAGGCAAGTTGGTGAAAAGTGGTAATTGTCCGGTCAAATGTGTCCCAGTGCCATCTGAAAGAATGGACATAACTGGTATATCTAGAGGGAGAAGCCATGAAGAAGACATGCATCTTCTTTTTTTTGGCTATGTACTACCGAGTATCCATGCTTCTCTTTTACAAGCTGAATTACATCTGACCTCAAAATCATGAACACCATTAAAATCGGGTTTATAGTGCTCTTACCTGGCCTTATAATAGTTGAAGGGTGTAAAATGTCTGATCTCATATTTACGAGATATTTTTTAGACAATCTAAATAGTTGAGTGTGTAATAATATGGACTTGTATCCCTCTTCTTACTATCCTCGATGTGAAAACATCGATTTCGTGGTCAGTTCAATTCAATCACACTCTTGCTAGACGTGGAAGTATCAGGGTTCTTTGTTCTTATCCAAGGAAAGTTTAATTATTTTCAAGATAATTTAAATTTTAAAGGAGTTTTGACTGGATTTGAAGCCATTAGTTCTGAAAGAACTTCAAACAAATCTGAAGAAATTCGAGCTAACCGAAATTCTTTTACTACCTCAAAGAAACCCCAGGATGGCTTGACACGAAAGGTATTGAAGATGTTTTGGCAACATTCTAAACTATAGAAGTGCTCACAGCCATCAATTGTTCAGTGGCAACATTAACATGAACATCAGTCAATGCTCTTCCTAATGCCTCTCATACTCATCGTCGTGATCCATGCATGTAATTTTCGATTTGTGGATATACATAAGACAAACCAACCCACAAAATAAAAGACAAAATGATCTTCGGAAAATGCATACATGAAGCCCAAGACTTCCATGTCTAAAGGATCCAGCTAACTACGTTGTTTTGATTCTCTCTCAAATGAATGATCGCCACCTAGCAATTTATACTAAGAGCAACAACAATGTATATTACCAAAGGGCAAATAACGTGGGCCCGGGCTTCAGGTGATAACAGTTATTACAAAGCCCACAATGTACTATGCCTATTCTATAATTTAAGGTGGGGTCCACCGTAAAAAAATCTTTGTTCAACCATCACCAACAGCCAAGCTCGTAAAAAAGATTCATATATCTACAGAACATAATGTTCTTTATTCTCTTGTTGCCGGCGATAGCACAATGACCCAGTAGTAGTTGTTGTCTCTATTCACAATGCTTCTTACCTGGTTAGAAGCCTATATTAATTGCTTGTTACCTGTTTTTTCCACATTGTGTGGTTGCCCTAACAAGGCATGGCAAAAGCACATAGAAGTCACAGACTGAGGCAGAAGATGAGAAAGATTATGAACTTATGAACTTAAGAGGCAAGATATGAACAGGTATTGCTGCTGAGGAGCCAGAGAGGCCACTGTTACGTACACTTGTTCACTCATTGCAATAGCATCTCTTCACAGTAAAAACAATCTGGGTAGTTGATTTGTAAGGGCAAAGGAACTCTTTTATTAATGGTTGCAGCAACTGCTCAATTTTATTCGTGATTTACTATCAAAGTAAAATGTTCTAGTACGTTTTTATTTGTTGCAGGCCAGGTCTTGATTCGCAACAAAAAAAATTTCTTGCGCCTATCTCGCTTTTTTTTGTCATGCGTTATTGCAAGTAGTTATAATTTTTATGTTTCTATCATTAATCTGTTGCATCCAGATTTCTTATTATCTTTTCATATCTATTATAAGTCAGCTGTAACTTTCTTCAAAAGATTATTAGATAAATTAGAACAGCGGACCTCATGGGAAGGCCATATTTTAGTTTTCAAATTCCTCACTCAATTTTGTGAATTTACCGATGAAGAAATAAGTATGATATGAATTGAAAATGTTACATCTTGTTAATAACATTTACTTGTAATAAATACAATAGTACAATCATATCACGGATCGGATAAGTAATTAGAAGATAAACAAGTATTTGCATGCCAAGCAAGAAAGGCGTCCAATTATTATGCTTCAATCGAACACATGACTCTAGCCATTTCTTCCTAATATTTCGTCTTCGTTGATGTGCGACAATCAAACATTACCGGATACGTATCACATGGAGATCAGATGAACAAAATAGACAAAAACAATGAGAATCGAGCGGTACCGAATGGATATCACACGCAGATCGAAAGAAAAGCAAAAGAAACAAATAGGCATCTCATAACAGCATCTAGATCGAATGTCCGATTACTACAACCCATAGTTAATTTGGCAAACGTACCGACACTAAGGGTCTGTTTAATTTGGCTCTTTGAAGATTACTAAACTGACACTAATGGTCCGTTTGATTTTGCTCTTTGAAATAGCTACTTCACCGTCTTTCATGGACGCGCTTTTCAAAAAGCTAAATGATGTGTTTTTAAAAAGAATTATATATATAAGTTTTTTAAAAATCAAATAAGCCTATGTTTCATGTTTGTAATGCTCCCTCCATCCCATAATCTAATGCAAAACCAAGAAAGAATTATTATCATCTTCTTGTTTGAATCACTCTGATAAATATAATTCATATATCCATTAAGATTAGAGATTTCAAGGATAGAGGATTTAAAAAATAAATTAAAAATATGGGATGTGCTAATTAATTGCATGAATGAAAGCGTGCCTTATATTATGAAATATAAAAAATGATAGGATTGACGAAATAGTTAACACACTCAATTAATCAGCTGCGAGTGACTCGCCTCGTCTTAAGTGCAAGTGAAAAACTAACGTCTACCACCCTAGAGCAGTGAACAAATAGCTTTGCTGTTGTGTAATCACCAATCTTGTTAATGTTGTCAATGGTTACCGAAAAGAATTTGAAATACAAATTTTTGAGTTAGAATAAGGGTTGCTGATGTCATTCCAGAGGGAGATGTCATTTTTATGATTTTAAGGATGCACATAAGCAACAAGGTATTTAATTCATGATTGAAATAACTCATACAATCCATTATTCCATTTTTATTATTTCATAGGCAATATATGTAAGAGATAAGCTGTATTGAAAACAATGTAAACATGATTTTATCTAGATGAACAATGAAACTTATTTTATCTCAGTTTATTAATTTCTTACCACATCGTAAAAATACTAACATGGCACCTATTTAATGAGAATAAAATTCCCATTGAAAGGGACCTTACTGGAGCACTTACCGGCAAATAAATAGTTGACCACAAGTGTGATAAATAATTGACCACAAGTGTGATATGCTAACCTAAAATTTGAGTGTAACATATACCCAAAGGCTAATACATCCCTAAGAAACTATGGCATGACTAAAGTGTAATGTGGTAAAGTAAGCCAACTAACCAAACACCCCCAAATACTCATTCGGAAACCATTTGTTACCACTTACCAGCCCAAAATGAACGACATTCATGCAATTTCATACATCAAAACAAATATTACACTTCAATATGTGGGCATTTAGAGTTGCATGAGTTTATAGCACAAGATTTCTAGGCAAGCACAACTAATACAAGTGTAGCATCAAGAATCAATTACGCGTTAAACACGGAAGACATAACATACATAGAGAAATTGTTAAACACCAACAGCATAGAGAAATAGTGTCAGATAACATAATAAATATTGCTTCACGTGTAATAGCACAAAAATGATTAATGATCCTACAAGAAATTAAAGTTTTAAGTTTGAATTTAAATTTAAGTATTCCAGTTGGTTTGGACAAGTCCACAGTTGTAGACAGTAACTGGCCAGTAACAAGTACTCCAAACCTCTTCCAAAACTATATTTTTTGAATGTTTGTAAGATATTTCCTTCAGAAATCAGAATAAATAAGTTAACAGAACTACCATACAGAACACAGCAAAAATGTCACACCTTAGTATGCAACAATTTGTACCACTCAGAAGTCAGAATTATATCAACAGAAATCAGTACAATATTACTTCCAGCAACCAAGCGCATGAGCTCCACAAAAGGAACAAAGCGCAATTGCTAAACGGAAAGGAGCAAACTGATTATCAAGGTACAACCAGCAGTACATTACAGTACGGGGATAAAAGGTTGAATGCATAACAATAGACTTGATCACAGGAACTTAGAAACATTAAGATGTTCAAGACCAAGATTTTGCAGTTAATTTTGATGTTTAGAAAATATAGCACAGTACCACAACTGGATGCATCTACTTCCAATTACTTGAATAAACAAAGGCAGGACATATCCTGATCCAAAACTGTAGTTCAATCTACTACAAAACAAGACTGCATTAAGAGGATTTCAATTGCTCAAGGGACAACAGCAACCCTTCCAGCAACCTGATCAAGATCGCGCCTTCCCTGGGAAGTGATGAGCCTTCCACTGCAAACAGTACAGCCAAATACAGTATAAGCAAAAGACTACGCAAACGTCAAAAACATAATAAAAGCAGGGAAAAGGCCGCATTACCCCTTGGGGTCAACATCGATGATGCCCATCTTCTGCAACTGCTGGAGGATGTTGCGAGAAACAGCACCACTGCTCTTGCAGAAGTGTGGGGGGCATGCACCGTTCCTCTGGCGCCCACCATAGATCTTCTGAAAGCCACCCACACCGATGCCCTGCCTCAGGTAGATCTTCCTTGCCATTGAGGCTACAATACAGAATAAATGACATCAAAATTAAGAATCATTCAAGCCTATTATTTCTATGATCAAATACACTGAACACACACAGAAACATTATATAATTCCTTACCAGCCCTGGTGTAGTACCAGTCAGGGTCATAGGGTGGGAGCTCCTTGAACCTTGCAGTCTTGACGATGTCAACCCACTCCGGCAGCTCCATCTGAAGAAAAAGAATTATTTTAAATCTTCATCTTCACAAACTACAATAAGCGAAAGATATGCTCGAATTATGATCAATCGATTTACTGATAATACAATCATGTAACCTTTTGAAATAGTACTAGCATTAAACTTCATTCTTGTGATCTTATCATTTATCACTAGGCTCAAGCTAAGAATAATGCTGACATTTTTGACAAATCAATAGAAAACAATACACGTAATTTTAGAGTGCCGCTGCTAAAAGTCAAAACTACCATTGCAAAAGAAATTTGCATGCTCGGAGAGGAATGTATACAACAGAAGAGAACAGCATTTCACAGCCCCGCTGACAAGGCAATCCAGAAACACATCCTTCTAGACGGACTCTCCCGTGAGATGGTTATCACCATTCTACATACAACTTCGCAACGATTCTAACGAGCAGCAATAACAAATGCTGTCTACAGAATAGAAGATGGTGAAGAAATCAGCCAGGCCACCCAAGAAAAATTTGACAAGCAACCAACATTCCGGATCAACAACTACAACAAACCACTATAACAAACCAAAACAATAAAGATATTCCCACCGCATCAAGCGACGTTCGCCTGCCTAAGGCACGCGATCCAAACCCACCACATTCCTAACTAAAACTACATTATTATAACAGAAAACCTACTTCCCGCTAAACCAAATCGCAAGCACTCGCCTCGATCTAACGAGACAACACGGAGCCACGCAATTCGCAGCGGCAGACTACACCAAACTGCAACACTGCTAGAAGCAAACTTATCCGTGGAATCTGAGCGAGAGGAACGGGGGGTATACCTTGCCGGAGCGCTTGAGGTGGGCAGAGTAGGCCTTGACGAACTCGTGGGGGTTGACGTCCTTCACCGTGCGCGCCGTCGAGTCCGCCATCTCGTCCGCTCGCCGCCGCCGCCTCTGTGGTGGGAAGGGGAAGAATGGGAGCGCCGCTGCGGCTGCGAGGGAGCTAGGGTTTTCCTGGTAGCGTGCGGGAGAGGTGACAGGAAGGGGATTTATACGTGTGCGGGTTGGATTCTGGGCCGTCGGATGCAGAGATGGGGCCGAATGAATCGCGCGTGCTGGGCTGGGCTGAGAACTAGTCCAAGCATATCAGCCAGAATTTTCTGTTTCTTTTCAATTCATGAGATATCTAGTCCTTTTTTATTTTTCTTATAATAAAAAACTACCCGTGCATTGCAACGAGGAGAAAAGACAAGAAATTTAAGAAAAAGTTGAGAAAAATTTATATTTTGTAATTAATTAAAATACAAATTTTTCGGAATACTTGGGTATTTCTAAGTAGGTAGGTGTAGAATTAAATTAATTTACAAGTGAAGTAAAGTAAGTGTGAGAAATAAAATTACATGGCTGGATTTAATTTTTGTTAAATTATCCATGATTAATTACACTCTCTGAAATTTTCTCGGAATTTTCAGAGGTCAATTGCTAATTTTAATAATATAAACACTATTTTAATATTTATTTAGATAAAAATCTAAATAAAAACGCTCCTTTCTCTTTGGACCAGCATCGGCCCAGCAAGCTCAACCCGCAGCCCCTTCTCCTCTCCTCCGCCTCAGCCCGCAAGCGCAGGTTCAGCCCAACAAGCAACCAAAAGTCTAATTGACCTCCCTTGTCGGCCCACTTTCCTCTCTTCTCCTCTCCTCCGCCTCAGCCCGCAAGCGCATGTTCGGCCCAGCAGAAAACCAAAAGTCTAATTAGCCTCCCTGATGGACGAAAAAAAAGGTGACGAACGGAAAATTACTAATTTTTGTAAGAGTATAGATTTTAAGCAAATGCATTTTGTAACATGAGTTAGGTTTTTTTTAGTGCCACATGGGATGAAGACCAATTCAACATGCCATGTGGGCTCCACATAAGGTGAAATCGCTGAGAGACTTTGATTTGCATTGGTTTTGATAGTTGGGGACGCTATTACACCCTGATGAGGATATGGTGCAGTAATGGTCATCAATTCTATAAAGAGTTGTGCGCACATTTAGAGGGATTTGAGATATCTATTTTTATATTTAGAATGTTATCAAGTCTATTTCCACGAATCAAGGCTGGAAAAGTGACGCGTGAGAATTGCTAAGTTTCGGAGAATGTGTTCTACGGCATAATTAGATGATTCTCATCTATTCCAACACTATATAAGTCGGTAAGTATCACATCTACAAGGATTCAGTAGTTTTCAAAGGAGAAATTTGAGACAAGGATATTTGGATTAAATTCGGATTTGGTTTGGACAACCTGAATAGTCCTACGGTAAAACTGTCGTGGATTTCACATACGAACTCTCTTTTGGATGTTTGAGTGTTTGTTGGAAAACTAATTTGATGTCTCATATCAAGGTGTTGTTTGCACTTTCAGATTTGGTTTACTCACAATCTACCAAATAAACTGATGATTGATGTAGCATGTTTTCTTTCTTCATGTCTAAGTTATGTAACAATATTGTTTTTTATTTTAGTGGTCTTAGGATTGCTATATAAGAAATAGGTGTGCACCCGTTGTAGGGTGACTTGATATTATGAATAAAAGTTAGTGTTTAGATACAACCATGTGAAAGTTTTGTCTTCCGTTCTTTCTATGATTTGGCATAACCACATAAAAGAGGAATAAGGTGATCCTATCAAGACCACCCTTGCTTTGCCACTGGGGATTGAGGGTTCGATAGTCATCTTCTGCATCTTATGGTTTTGTGATGGTGAGATGAAAGAAGTGCTACATTGGTTGCATTCATCCACTTCATCAACCGCATGGTGTTTTAGGTTGGGACCCTCCCATATATCTTTCTCCTGCACCAACCACGTCTGGCCACCTCGATCAGAGAAGGTGCATGACAGCTCAAGCTAAGCAATGAAAAATGAAGAACCTATCGTCAAACCATTGTACCCCAACGGAAATGGGCCAATGGCAATTTCTCGAGCTCAAGCAGGACGGTGACCTGGTGATGAAGCAAGTCTTACGGCTGCCGAAGGCACGCCGGCACAGTTACGCATGCGCCGCCATCAGTAGGAGCGATGGCAAAGCCGTTGAAGAAGGAGATCATGTAGCTCAACCGTAGGATCGAGATGTCGATTAGAGGAGGGTGAATAAACGATTATTAAAATAAATGACACCTAATCAAAACTAACCTAAATTGCTAGGCTTGATGAGGGATGAAACTAACTAAGCAACTAGATTATGTTTTGCAATCCTAGAGTGATATGGGCTCAAATATGTCTCTACGAATATAAATTGCTCAAATGTAAATGCAATAAGTAAATGAGACAAGAGACAAGGTATTTTTCACCCGAGGTTCGGAAACTTGTCGGTTTCCTACGTCCCCATTGAGGTGAGCCCAATTTCATCGTTAAAACCACGAAGCCACCGAACCCCTTCGTCAAGGGGTGGGCAAGGTGGAAGCCGGCCTCGAAGTTGGCTACCCAAGCCTCGGTCACTAGAGTAGTTCTTCCTTCACTCCGAGGTGGTGAACTCCAAACCACTCACAACCAACATCGTACCTCCTCCACAATCTTCACGGAGAGGTCACTGGGCAACTCCTCCACAAGCCGTCTAGGAGGCGGCAACCTCCAAAAGTAACAAGCGATGACCCGGCTTGGAGATAATCAGGTGCCACAATAACTCTAACAATGAAGCAATACACTTGTGTCTTAGCTCAATCAACCCTCCAACACCAACAATGGATGAACTCAAACTCAAAGAGTGTGAGAGTAAATGCAAGGGGTGTATGTAAGTGAAGCAAGTGCCAAGACAACCCCCTTGCTGCTGGTGGGGGAGTATTTATACTCCCACCTACCAAAACTAGTCGTTGGGGTCAAAATCCCCAAACTTTATTGCCTGCCGGCCAGATCACCCACCATTGTAATGGCTAGAAAAGTACTCATTACAGTGCATTTAATGCACTTGGGTAGGTAGGCCAGTCAGATCGTCGGTGGCTGGCCGATCAGACCGCTGTCAGCTCCGGTCAGACTGGCATTAGCTCTGGTGGCTCTGGATTGCCAAGCTGAGGGCAGCCTCCTGGCTACTCGGCCGCCCGGTCAGACCGGCTTGGAGCCCGCGGTTAGACTGCCGATGGCCGACAAATGATCAAAGGTAATTTTGTCAAAACAAGTGTTGATGCAAATGACCTAATGTAGCATTTTTTATCATCCTTTTACCAAGGTCATTACCCCTCTTGATAGTACAGTCAAAGCTATAAATAATTCTAGCAAAAATTTGATTGCCCAATGTCTCGATCAATTAAAATAAAACACTAGATTTACCATCTTCTTTCCATCTCTTTGCGCCATCAATTTTAATTCTTGGTGATCATCCATGGCATGCATCATGTGGTCCTAACTCAAAATATATAACTCAAATACAAATGTTAGTCCACAGAGAGTGCTTGTCATTAATTACCAAAATTTACAACGGGGCTTAGATGCTTCAATATCCCCCTTTTTGGTAATTGATGACAAACACCACAAATATTTATAATAACCATGAATCAAATAGCCACAAAATTTCAAAGTATAGTATAAGCTCCCCCTAAACATGTGCATAACAATCACAAGGGTCAAACAAATGACATATAGGGAGTTTGCACTATAATTTGCACTTTTCAACATAGCACAACACATATGCAATATACCATGTGAACTTCATACACATTTCATCCATAAGCATAATATAGTTACAGTTATATCAATATAGCATCAACCATCCATCATAGCCATAAGTTCACATGCATAACCATTAAAATCCACAAATCATCCATGAAGCTCACACATAGTTCAACTAGCCTATTACACAACCACGAAGGTCCAAATAGCATGAGAGTTCAAATAAATGATAAAAACACACAAGATAGATAATATAGCCCATGCCCATACATATATAGCCCAACCACGTTAGCCTATTAATAGGAGGACTAACCTTACTACTACTAGTCCCTTCCTGAACATAAGATAGAACATGAAGCACTTCTCCCCCTTTTGGCATCAAGTACCAAAAACATCACTCTTAAGGAGGAGAGGGAGGGCGAGCCGAGGTGGATGGATGAGGAGAATCCTGGCGACGATGGTAGACAAAGGCTTGTGAACTCTCCATGAGTTGCATCCTTTGATCCAAAGTGCCCACTTGAGAGTTCAACCTCCCAACCGTTGTGTTCAAATGCCCAACATCGGTTCGCAGCCCCCTCACATTATCATGTAAAGCCTCATACCCGGTGCTCAACCTTGACATGTTGTCATTAATGGTATTGATAGCCCTAGCACTGGGTTGAAGTAGTCTTGCAGAGGCATTCCAAAATAGGCATAAGGAGGTATAAAGTAGGACTCAAAACCTTGAGGAGGAGGTGGAGGAGCATATTGAGCCGCACTAGAGCCTTCCCCTTGGACAAAAGTTGATGGTCTCACTCTAGCACCCCTTGGAGTTGCAATTTGGAGGCGAGGCTTGTATTGCTTGTGTTGTATCAAACGGCCACCCAAATTGCCAACCTCTGAGTGAATCAACTTCATAATACTGTAAAATCAAAGTGTGTTTGATTCTTTTGTCGTGATGAACAATTGACATCTGAGGTTATTGGTTTTGATATTTGGAGATTATTGGCGAAGTGGTTTGTGAGATGATTGAATTTTCAGACGGTGAACAGGAGCTACTGTTTTTGTTGGGTCCGGTCAGACCGAGTAGGTAAGGCCGGTCAGACCGAAGGTATGTGTGATGTCAGATCGGCCAGCCCACGGTCTGACCGGTCGATTCTGTGTCGGTTTCGGTTTCGGGTTGTTTCATTGGATATCCGTGGTTAATTCGTGTTTATGGCTTCTAAATGGATACTATACGTATGTAATATTGTTGTGTGCTAACAATGAGTCAACTTGGTGATAGCTTGTGCTCGGATATGGTTTCTTTGGTTGATTCATGTGTAGGTAATCTTTACGTCTCGGGAGAGTATTGCCGGTGATGGATCGGAGTCAACTTGGAGATAAGGTGACATCCGGACGGTCAGATATCATGCGGGATACTTAGGCTAAAGATCAACGCACGTGGTTGGTGAAGATTTCATATGACATACGATGGAGATATTGTGTGCGTATGGGATGCAGAGTCGAATTTGGAAGGAGTCCAAATTTGGAACAATTGGAATATGTAAATTTGGTTTCTTGTACGGGAAGGTTTCCTAGGTGGATTAGGACTTCTTGTATGAGTTTGGTTCATGGCTTTAGGCTGCCTACCTCATGTATAAATAGAGAGGGAGGGTGTAGCCTCTCGGTATCGCTTTTGGGAGAGCGTTGAGTTGTGTGTTGAGTTAGGGTTTCAAGTTTAGTCGAGATTTTTGTGAGGAGTGCTATTGTTGCACTTTGTAAACACAGAGAGAAGTATTAAACTTGTCATCTACTTTGAGAGATCTTCAATTTGTGTTTGCCCGGGTTTCGGCGGTCTAACCGGTGAGACACCGACGGTCAGACCGGAGGCATTGCAGCGGTCAGACCGGCAGGGACACAGCGGTCAGACCGGTGACGGCGGCAAAAGGCAGAGACGACTTTGGAGCGGTCAGACCAAGAGATCAACACCAGTCAGACCGACGGCACAGGCGCGGTTAGACCGATCTACATCGATTTGAGGGTAACTTTTAATTCCGCTAATAGTTTTAGTTTTTGGGTACTACAACCATTCACCCCCCCTCTGGTTGGCTTAGTTCTTGTTCTTCGATCCTAGAAATATATGGTGCATAGTAAATGCCTTGTCCGAAAGTTCCTTTGGAGATTGCTATCTCTTGCATCATGAGGTTGATCACATCGAATCTCTGTCCTTGCATAACGGCATCAATCACATGCCAAGCCACTCCTCGAATGTCATCGTTATTTCCACAACAAGGGAGAATAGTGGCCTTCACAATCCGATTCACCACACTCGGGAGGGTCATCAAACCTGCCACTTTTCCATAAGTGTGCCTCCCACCATTCTCATAAAACTAAGCTAGATCATCAATAGAAAACGAATTGTGGGCATGCTATTCATGAAGATTGTCACCACTGCCAAAGTGAATATTCAAGAGACGCTTGAACTCACTCCTGTTGATAGAACACTGAATGGTGCCAAACATCCATTTTAGAGCATCAAAATCACCTGACACCCACACTATGGCATAGAATTGTCTTATCAATTCCTCATCATAGTCCTGCCTCAATGTCACAATCTGATCAATTCCAACTTCCCTAAAATGATTTTGCAAACCTTCAAACTCAGGGGTTTCATTTATGTTTTCCAAGAAAATCACTTGTGCTCGCCAAAAGCCTTGCCTGGCTTGTATATATTCACAAAAACAGACTTCTGGAACAAAGTATGAAACCTTGGATCATTGGAATCATTTGGTCTTCGGAATTGATCATGGTGCCTAAGGATGGTATACTGGGTGGGGTTCCTTAGGTCGAGAACAAACTGAATCGATAGATCAACTTCCATCTCATCATCACTTTCCTGATCCTCATCATCATCGCTGCCATCATCACTACCATTATCATTCTCATCACCCTCATCTTGGTCCACCTCAATACCCTTTTCTTCTTGTTCCTCACTTGGAACATACTGTTCTGTACTGGACTCCTCTTGCTCACTCTCAGATTCTTGCACAGGCGCACGATCACCATGACGAGTCTGAGGTGTCATCACTAGATACAAGGAGCAAGAAAAATGATATTAGCAAATATTTAGAGAACACTTGTTTAGATGTGAAGAAAAAATTGCTAACTTCTGGTCAGGGGCGGTCAGACCACTGGCAACAGGCCGGTCAGACCGATGACTGAGCGTCGGCCAGACCGCCAGCCTGCGGCCAGTCAGACCAATGGCACTATCACGGTCAGACCACCAATGGCGCCAGTCAGACTGCCACTGACAGAGGAGCACAAGCACCTAATTTCTCCACCTCTATTCAAATAATTCTAAACGTGCTAGAACAATGTTCCACAGAGCAAGGACATGTTCATCAAGAAGAGTGTGTATTTCATCAAGATTGAACAAGAAGGGGAAAACTACCCTTAACCCTAATAGTGAAATAGATTGAATTGAGATGAAGCACAAGAGGAAAGTTGATTTACCGGATTGGAAGGATGAATCATACCAAGAAACTACAACCTATTGGTGCAAATCGAAGAACACCACTTCCTTCACTTAGGGTTCCATGCCATGGATCAACAAATCATCCAAAAGAGCAAATAATCCATGGCATAGAGAGAGGAAGTGGAGGAGAATCACTTACGGTATAACTGGAGCGAAATCCACAGTCAAACCGAGAGGATTTGGTGAAGGGATGAAGCTAGGGTTTGGTAGAGGAGAGAGATGAAGAGTTTTCGGGTTGGGGATGAGAGGAACTGAATGGGAAGGAGATAGGTTCGGGTAGAAGAAGAAAGGAGAAGTTTATGGGCCCACCATGTCCAGCCGGTCAGACTGGCCCTATGCGGCCGATCAGACCGCTAGCACCAGGCTGGTCAGACCGGGCCTATATGGCTGATCAAACCGCTTGGCCCCCTATCGGCTGTGCACAACCCTTGCACAACCGATACCCCCCTCACACACACACAAAAACACCAAATAAATTTTTATTTTGCAGCATTTTAACATGTATGAGTTGAAATATTGCCAATCATTCATAATATTTTGAGAATTATGAATATTTGTAATTTAACTCACTTAAGTGCTAGTGCTAGGAGGTGACCTTTTATGGTCTATAGGGGTTTTTGGGCCAAATTAAATTTTAAATAACTTTTGTAAGATTTAGTTTTTGAAAAAGATTTGAATGCCAAAAACGTTTGAAATTGTCCTTTCTATCAACTTAGTTTTAAAATTTTTTTGAAATTCTTTCTCAAGCTCATTTTGGAATGTGAGGCCTGGAAAACATATTGGAAACCTTTTCTGAAATCCCGTTTTGGCCAAAACTAAAAATTCAATTTCTTCAAAAGAGGGCCAAAAGGACATTTTCAACCAAATTTCATTTTTCTTGCAATGTGAGGCCTGGAAAACATATTGGAAACCTTTTGAAACATTTTCCAAGAGATAGTTTTGAAATTAAGTTGATTTTTCAAGAATTTTGACTTTTGGTCAACTTGGGCATTTGAAGACTCTTCTAGCTCTTTAGTTGTTTTGCTCACCCTCAAGGAGTAGTAATGCATAGGTGAGAAGTAAAATATTCCCCCTTAATGTGACAAACTCTATTTTCGTAAAAAAGAGCCAAATAGCAATAAATCCAAAAAGAAGAGCCAATAAGAGCAATTAGGCAATATGAACTAAAAGCAACCATGGTGCATGATCTCAAGCAACATTAGAAAAATCTATGAAATTTAACTCATTCCTCAACTTGCAAAAGCGGGTTTCATCAAGAGGCTTGGTAAAAATGTCGGCTAGTTGATTTTCGATTCTTTTGTGGCTTATGACTATGTCACTCTTGGCGACATGGTCTCTTAGTAAGTGGTGACAAATATCAATATACTTGGTTCTTGGGTGTTGGACCGGGTTGTTGGCTATCTTTATGGCACTATCATTGTCACATAGGAGTGGGGTTTTCGTGAAACTTATGCCATAATCCAACATGGTTGATTTCATCTAAAGCAATTGGGTACAACAACTACCCACCGAACATATTCTGCCTCGACGGTAGAGAGGGCTACGGAGTTTTGTTTCTTGGATGACCATGACACAAGGGATCTACCAAGCATTTGACAACTATCGGATGTGCTCTTTCTATTCACTTTGCAACCAACATAATCTGAGTCAGAATAAACAACTAGCTAAAACTTAGCACCTTTTGGGTACCATAAGCCAATTGTTGAGGCATGCTTTAAATACCTTAGAATCTTTTTCACGGTCACTAAGTGACACTCCTTAGGAACGGCTTGAAACCGTACACACATGCAAACACTAAACATGATATCCGGCCTAGATGCGGTAAGATAAAGCAAGGTACCAATCATAAAGCGATAAAGCTTTAAATCTACCGGTTTACCTCCCTCATCGAGGTCGAGGTGGCCATTTATTGGCATAGGAGTCTTGATGGGTTTTGCATCCTCCATGTCAGACCTTTTGAGTAGGTCCTTGATGTACTTGGTTTGGCTCACAAAAGTCTCATCATTGAGTTGCATGATTTGGAGTCCAAGGAAGAAGCTCAACTCTCTAATCATGGACATCTCAAATTCCTTAAACTTCATATCACCAAACTCCTTGCAAAAATCCTTATTAGTAGAACCAAAATGATATCATCAACATAAATTTGACATACAAAAAAATCATCACCAATAATTTTTATGAAAAGGGTAGTGTCAACTTTTTCAATTTTTAAACCCTTTGACAAAAGAAAATCTTTCAATCTTTCAGACCAAGCTTTAGTAGCTTGTTTCAAACCATAGAGAGCTTTTGAGAGTTTGTAAACATGATTTGGATTTTTAGGATCTTCAAAGCCGGGTGGTTGTTCAACAAATACAAGTTCGGTAATTTATCCATTTAGAAAAGCACTTTTCACATTCATTTGAAAAAGCTTTATATCAAAGCATGATGCAAATACAAGGAGGATGCGAATGGTTTCAAGCCTGGCCACGGGGGCGAAGGTTTCACCAAAGTCCAAACCTTCAACTTGTGTGAAACCTAGAGCCATCAACCTTGCTTTGTTCCTACCACCAACCCACTCTCATCTTGCTTGTTCCTAAAAGTCCACTTTGTCCCTATGACATTGTGGTCTCTAGGTCTTTCAACCAAAGTCTACACTTTGTTTCTTGAAAAGTTGTTGAGCTTTTCATGCATAGCATTCACCCAATCCGGATCACCAAGAGCTTCATCTACACGTTTTGACTCAAGACAAAAAACAAACGAATAATGTTCACAAATAGAAGTGACACGAAATCTAGTTTGAACACCCCTACTAATGTCACTCAACACTTGATCAATTGGGTGATCCTTGGAGAGAGCATTGTATATCCTTGGTGGCATAGGTGGATTTTGTTCCTTGTCCTCCTCCACATCAATTTGAGCTTGACTTGGCATAGCGGAAGTAGAGGGTTCAACTTGAGTGGAGGTGGATGGCTTGTCTTTTACTTCAACGGGCTTGATGTCACCAATAAACATGTTCTTCATAGCTCTCATCAAGCCTTCATCACCTACATCATCCAAATTCTCATGCCCCTCTTGGGAGCTATTAGTCTCATCAAATTGAACATCGGCGATTTTTTTCACAATACCTTTGCTCTTGTTGTAGACACGGTATGCCTTATTATTAGCGGCATAACCTAGAAAAAACCCTTCATCACACAGACTTTCAAATTTGGTTAGTCTAACGCCTTTTCGGTAGATATAACATTTACAACTAAAAACCTGAAAATAGAAAACATTTGGCTTCCTCCCAACAATTAGCTCATCGGAAGTCTTTTTCAAAAAATGATGTAAATAAAGCCAATTTGTTGCATGGCAAGCGGTGTTTATGGCTTCCGTCCAAAAAGAGACAGAAACACCATATTCATCAAGCATAATTCTTGCCATCTCAATCAATGTTCGATTTTTCATCTTCACTACACCATTTTGTTGTGGTGAGTAGGTAGCGAAAAGTTCATACTTAATACCAAGATCATCACAATAATCCTCAATATTTGTATTCTTGAACTCGGAACCATTGACACTCCTAATTTTCACAAGAGAAAAGTTAAATTCATTTTGAGCCCTTTTTGCAAACTTTGTGAAAAGCTCAGCAACAATAGACTTGTCATGCAAAAAGAAAACCCTGTGTATCTTGAATAATCATCAACGATCATAAGACAATGACTATTTCCACCAATACTCTTATAGGTTATTGAGCCAAACAAATCTATATACAAGAGCTCCAATGGTTTAGAGGTGGACATGATACTTTTGGAAGGATGAGAACATGCAACTTGCTTGCCGGCTTGACAAGCACTACAAAGTTTGTCCTTCTCAAACTTCATATCTTTCAAGCCCACAACTAGATCACGTTTTGAAAGTTTACTCAACTTATGCATACCAACATGGGCTAGTCTCCTATGCCAAAGCCAACCCAATAAAATTTTTGTAACTAAACAAGTTTTCAAATTTGCATCACTAGTAGAGAAATCAACCAAATAAAGATTTTCATAACGAAAGTCTTTAAAGACAAAAGAGTTATCATGGAGACTAGTGACAATAACTTCTTGAGGATTAAATGTGCATGACAAACCAAGATCACAAATTTGTGTAACCGAAAGCAAATTGAAATTGAGAGCATCAACAAGAGAGACATTTGAGATTAATAGATCATTGGTGATGGCAACTTTACCTAACCCAATTACCTTTCCATTGCTATTATCACCTGTTAACGACGGATTTTGGTAATCGACTTGGAAGTGAAAGAGGAAACCGAAGCAGAGAAGAAGGATTGAGTTGGAGTCGGACCAGGCTTCGTATCGGACCCGGTAACCGTATCGGACTGGGGAGGTGCTGCCAGAAAGAGTGTATCGGCCGATACGGATTCGATGTGATTGTTGGCCGATACGGGTTGTAAGTTGACAGAGTCAGCGTGGGCTTGGTCTGGGCTCGAGATAAGCTTCAAGGAAGTTGCCAAATAGAGATAAAGCTCGGTTTTAGGCAATTGTATCTTTTAAATCAAGTAGGTTTAGATCTAATCTGTGGCAAGAGTCTGCCATAAAGACTTGTTGTTTGTTAGAGATAAGATCGTGTCTTACAAGGACCCTGTTGTAATCTCGGGTATAAATATCCCGGTAGTTTGTACATAGAAACTCTCTCTCACAATCCAATACAACAAACCAGTTCAATCTACTTCGGCGCATCACCAACCCTCACAAGAGGTTGACTTTGACGAGTTCTTGCCTTCCCGGAGCAAAGGTAAGAACTCGTTCCCGACGATCAACATCGTCGGGGCTAGCGTGTCGCTTTAGGCACGTTAAGCCTCGATGATGTGACCGTCGTCTATCATGTTTTGGGTAATCTTGACAGGCGTCTTAATTATGCTTCGCCGGCGATCTATTCGTTTTAGGGTTTATTGCCGACGACGGTTTAATTATTATGCTTGGTTAGATTGTTCAATGCATCCACCATCCCTAAAAGCAATCGACGACTTGATTTTCTTTGTGTTAAGTTTCGATTCACACTTTGAGTTGCTATCGACCTTAGTCCTGTTTTGAGATCTAACACAAAGCCTGCTTTCGGTTGTAATTAAGGATATAACTGGGGTTTCAGCCAGTTTTATCTGATACATGTGTTTATTATAATGTTTTCATGTGTATCTGTCATTTACATAAACGGATTGATTAATAGGAATGCATCTGTTATGGATAATTCTCTAGGGTTTATCTGTGATTGATATGTTTATATTGGTTGATTGGTTCATGTAGATTTGCACTAGAGTATTAGCTAGTGTAGTTATCTTTATTGTTCTTATCGGCCGATGTCATTAATCGACAGCAATATGTTGATGAAGGCCGATAAGATCTATGCTTTAATCCTGTTTTATCATGAGTAAGCCGATATAGCTTTGCCCTATCGGCTGGGCTATGACAATGTGTCATCGGCCTATCGGCTGATCGACCGTTGTTTTCTGATATGGTTTACTTGTTTCTTGTTGATTGCAGATCAAATCAACTGGCATGCTCTGCGCATCACTGGGCAAGCTATTTGGACCTGCACTGGAGTTAAGCAGATCTCCCAGGCCGCCGTGGAAACGCGGAACCCGTTTGGTTGCAAGGCGGGTCGAAATTCTGCGCCAACACACTTTTGGCACGTCCGGTGGGACCAAAGAACGCAAACTCTGCAACAGCAACAAAATCTCCTCAAGATGTCCAAGCAGGCCGAGATCTCCGAGGAGAACGTCGTCCCTGTAACCGCCGACCAGCTCAATGCAGAGCAAAAGGCTGAGATGGAGAAGTTGGTCGAGCAGTTCCAGAATATGTACCTGCAAACATATTCTAGGACTCGGCAGGGCACCCTGATTCAAAAGTCTAAGGTGATAATGCCGAGTCCTGGAGATGGAGCTAGCACGTCGGCGGCGGCACATGACCACACCGTCAAGACTGAAGATACCACGGCGCCGACGTTGCAAGACAGGATTGTTTCCGCAGTTCATTCTGCGCTAGTCAACCAGTCAGGGATTCTGGTGAACACATTGACCAATACGGTCAAATCGATCCTAGATGGGTCAATTCACCAGTACAAGCCTCAGGGGCCGATTTTCTTACCAGAAAATACGTTCCCTGCCTATCGGACCCTGAGAAATGACCTGAGCACGGCTCAGCCGACAGCGCCGATGCCACCCCCATCGGCGCAGCCAACAACAACACTGCCACTGGTCCTCACCAGGCAGACAGGGGGGAGCCCTCAGCACATCACGGAGGAGCAATATGCTCAATGGACCAAGGGGAAGCAACCAGTGATCGAGCCGATGCAGCAAGTTCCTATCAACCAGCCATCGGCCGGACAGCCGCAAGCCCCGGTGTTCAACAATCCTCCACCACAGGCTGCTTACAATACGACACAAGGCTACCAGCAGCACACCGCAGGGTAGTATGGCGCGCAGAATCTTGATCACCATTACCAGCCATACTCCCCCAGGCAGTACCAGGCAGAGGGCTTGCAACAATCATATCAGCAAGACCTCTCACATCGGCCCGCAGGATACTGGGCTGATATGATAGCCGAAGTGATGCGAGATCAGTTCGGCTTGAAGCCCAAGGAGAATTCTACGGTGTATCGGCACCCGTATCCCGAGGAATTTGACAGAGTGCCATTGCCAGGCCGATACAAGATCTCGGACTTCTCCAAGCTTTCGGGGCAGGACAACGTCTCGACATACGAGCATGTCAGCCGATTCCTAGCACAGTGCGGGGAGGCATCGGCTATCGAGGCGTTGAGGGTGAGGTTTTTCCCTCTGTCCTTATCAAGGTCTGCATTCACGTGGTTTTCATCTTTACCCTGCAATTCCATCAGAGGATGGATATTTCACAGGTATTTCTACAATGGCGTACAAGAGATGAAACTGTCTGATCTGACTGCCATCAGGCAACGAGTGGATGAATCGGTCCCAGAGTATATCCAAAGGTTTAGAGACATAAGGAATAGGTGTTACAGCGTCAGCTTGACCGATTCCCAGTTGGCCGATTTGGCATTTCAAGGATTGCTAGGGCCGATACGTGAGAGGTTCTCCTCGCAAGAATTTGAAAGCTTAGCTTAGCTAGCACAACGGGTATCAGCCCACGAACAACTGTTCCAGGAGGCAAAGAAGTATGTAAAGAAAATCAACACAGTTTATCAGTATGCCTCCGACGACGACGACGAGGAAGATGTTGATGTCGAACTGGCCGAGTGGGCCCGGATGAAGAAGCCGACAACTTGCCAATGGGCCAAGAAGGGCGACAAAGAAGATAAATACGACTTTGACATCAACAAGGCCAACAAAATATTTGACTTACTTTTGCAGGAAAAGCAAATCCAGCTACCAGTAGGTCATATACTGCCATCGGCCGAAGAGATCAAGAAGAGAAGATATTGCAAGTGGCACAACTCTTATTCACACCATACAAATGAGTGCAAGATCTTCCGACAACAGATTCAATCGGCTATCGAACAAGGCAGGATTAAGATTGACGACGCCAAGAAGCCGATGAAGATAGAAGGACACCCGTTCCCAATCAACATGGTGCGGGCAGACAGGGCCGACGGCGGTGGCCATCGGACCGGCAAGTGACCTTATCAGACCTCTGAGTGCCTGATCAGAAAGTACCAGCGGAGGCAGGAAGAACAAGCTCAAGACTACGCCGATCAAGACAACTATTACGACCCACATTGGGAGTGCGAGTTTTTCTGGTTCTGCTGGAATGAGGGGATGAGGTTGCCATCTGTTCAGGAGTGCCCTGCGTGCAATGGGGCAGAAGATTATTATCAGGGCAGTTCAAGCAGGCAAGCGCATCGGCCGGCCAAGCAAAGAAAATCTGTGCATGAAAGGCTGGGGCCGATGCGCCAAGAGCAACAAATCGAAGCCGAGGAGTAGATCCAGAACCCCCAATGGTGCCCAAGCGATGTGTTCAGCAAGACACAAAAACGGCAGGTTCAGAGACTAAGGAGGAAGGAGCAAATCCAAGAGCAACAGGCGACAATAGCCCATCGGCCGGCCAAGACCAAGAAAGAGTGGAGGATAAAATCCACGGTGGTCACGGTCGATGAGGGCACTTCCAATACAGCTCGGGCTTCTTCGGCTTCAAAAGGTAAAGGAGTGGCATCGACGCCTGTTAATATGGTTTTCATATTGCCAGCAGAGTACAGCGTGCAGGCAGCTGATGAAGCGATGGCCGACGACGAACAATCTTCGGCCAGACTATAGTTGTCGCCAGATCAAGCCATCTTCGACAAGCCAGTTGACACCAGCTACAGACACTTGTGGCCGTTATACATCAAGGGATTCATCAACGGGCGGCCGATGACGAAGATGCTGGTCGATGGCGGCGCGGCGGTCAATTTGATGCCATACACAACCTTCAGGAAGCTTGGAAAAGTACCCAAAGACCTTATCAAGACCAATATGGTGTTAAAAGACTTTGGTGGCAACGCCTCTGAGGCGAAGGGGGTGCTCAACGTGGAACTCACCGTGGGCAGCAAGACGATACCCACAACCTTCTTCGTCTTCGATGGAAAGGGTTCCTACAGCTTGTTGTTGGGACGAGACTGGATCCATGCAAACTGTTGCGTCCCTTCAACATTGCATCAATGTTTGATACAATGGCAAGGGGACCAGGTCGAGATCGTGTAGGCCGATCGGTCAGTACACGTGGCCAATGCTGATCTCGCAGTTTGGGAGATGGAGGGAATCGATTGCTTGTCTGGGCGAGTCTGGGACGCCGATTTCCTCAAAGTAACTGATTGCGATATCGAGACGATCGAAGATCAAGACAAGCAGTTGCTTTAACAAAGATGTGCCATCCACTGTCCAAGACGAACAAGCTGGTCCTTACACAGACGATGCAGTGGATGAGTTAGATGGAAAATTGGGACAAGGCTTCACGTCGGCCGACGAACTTGAAGAGGTTGATATAGGAATAGGTGATAGGCCTAGGCCGACGTATGTAAGTGCTAGCCTGCCAAAGGAATATAAGAATAATCTGATAAATCTTCTGAAAGAGTTCATGGATTGTTTTGCATGCGAATACCATGAGATGCCAGGATTAAGCCGATCGATCGTAGAGCATCGGCTACCTATCAAATCAGGCTATCGGCCATTTAAACAATCTCCTAGGAGATTTAAGGCCGATATGTACGAAGCTATCCAAGAAGAGATCACAAGGCTTTACGACGCCAACTTTATCAGACCCTGCCGATACGCGGAGTGGGTCTCCAACGTAGTTCCAGTATTGAAGAAGAACGGCAAGCTAAGGGTATGCATCGACTTTAGAGATTTGAACAAGGCAACACCAAAAGATGAGTATCCTATGCCATTGGCCGATTTGCTAGTCGACGCTGCATCTGGGCATAAGTTATCAGTTTTATAGATGGAAACGTAGGCTACAATCAGATCTTTATGGCTAAGGAAGACATTCACAAGACAGCTTTCAGATGCCCAAGGGCAATCGGCCTGTACGAGTGGGTTGTCATGACCTTTGGTTTGAAAAATGCTGGAGCTACTTATCAGAGAGCCATGAATTATATTTTTCATGATCTTATCGGCTTTCTGATTGAGGTTTATATAGATGATGTCGTCATAAAGTCAAAAGAGTATGATATGCACTTGGCCGATTTACGCAAGGTGCTAGAAAGGGCAAGAAAATATGGTTTAAAGATGAACCCTAACAAGTGTGCCTTTGGCGTATCGGCCGGTCAGTTTTTGGGTTTCTTGGTCCATGAGAGGGGAATTGAAATTACACAGAAGAGTATTGATGCCATCCAGAAAATCAACCCTCCAGACAACAAGACCAAGTTACAATCTCTGCTCGGGAAGATCAACTTTGTCCGGTGTTTTATATCAAATCTTTCAGGCAGAATAGAGTCATTCACTCCACTGTTGAAGATAAAAGACGATTAGGACTTCGTATGGGGTGATAAGCAACAAAAGGCGCTGGACGATATCAAAGAGTATTTAATCTCTCCCCCAGTTCTAATCCCTCCACAGAAAGGGGTCCCATTTAGGCTGTACCTATCGGCCGATGAGAAATCCATCAACTCAGTCTTGGTTCAAGATATTGACGGTATGGAAAGAGCTATTTTTTATCTCAGCAGGAGGATGTTAGACGCCGAGACAAGGTACACGCCGGTGGAGAAATTATGTTTGTGCTTATATTTTTCATGTACTAAATTGAGGCATTATTTACTTTCCAACGAGTGCATTGTGATAAGTAAGGCCGATGTGATGAAATACATATTATCGACCCCTGTGTTAAAAGGAAGAATTGGGAAGTGGATTTTTGCCTTAACAGAGTTTGACCTCAGATATGAATCGGCCAAAGCGATCAAAGGACAAGCCCTGGCCGATTTCATTGTTCAACACCGGGATGATTCAGTCACATACGCAGATATCGTACCATGGACGCTGTATTTTGTTGGATCTGTCTGCCAACACGGATGCGGTATCGGCCTGGTCATTATATCCCCTCGGGGGGCAAGCTTTGAGTTTGCTTTTACTATCAAGCCTTATTACACTAACAATCAAGCAGAGTATGAAGCGGTACTTAAAGGTTTGCAGTTATTACAAGAGGTCGAGGCCGATTCCGTAGAGATCATCGGTGATTCACAGCTGGTAATTAATCAACTTTCTGGAGAGTATGAATGCAAGGATGATATTCTCAAGGTCTACCACGAAGAGTGCAAGGAGTTGCTTCAAGCATTCAAGATCGTGACAATGAGGCATATACCCAGGAAGCAAAACTTCGAGGCCAATGATCTGGTTCAGGGGGCATCGGGATACAGGCCGATGGCCAAGGATGTACGGGTTCAAATCGTCGCCGTGGACGCCGACGATTGGAGATTTGCTATCATTGATTATTTGAAGAATCCTTCCCAATCGGCATCACGAAAGATGAAATACAAAGTATTGCAGTATGTCCTGTTAGATGATGATTTATATCATCGGACGATTGATGGTGTCCTGCTCAAGTGCCTAGGTCCTGAGGAGGCCAAAGTCGTTATGAGCGAGGTCCATGAAGGGATTTGTGGAACACATCAATCGGCCCATAAAATGAGATGGCTGCTGAAACGCATTGGATATTTTTGGCCGACAATGCTAGAGGATTGTTTCAAGTATTATAAAGGATGTCAAGATTGTCAGAAATTTGGAGCAATTCAGAGAGCACCGGCATCGGCTATGCATCCAATCATAAAGCCGTGGCCGTTTCGTGGATGGGGAATAGATATGATTGACCAGATTAACCCGCCATCAAGTAAGGGACACAAATATATCTTGGTGGCTACAGATTACTTCACAAAGTGGGTTGAGGCCGTTCCCCTTAAGAAGGTTGATTCCAACGATGCGATTCAGTTTGTCAAGGAATATATCATATATCGGTTTGGGTTACCCCAGACAATAACCACCGATCAGGGATCAATCTTCATGTCCGACGAGTTCGTCCAGTTCGCCGACAGCATGGGCATTAAATTATTAAATTCTTCTCCTTACTACGCGCAAGCTAATGGGCAGGCAGAGGTTTCTAATAAGACTTTAATCAAGCTAATCAAGAGGAAAATCGACGAACAGCCGAGGCAATGGCACGCGACGCTGGCCGATTCCCTTTGGGCGTATCGGATGGCTTGCCATGGTGCGATTCAAGTGCCTCCGTATCAGTTGGTTTATGGACATGAAGCTGTGCTGCCATGGGAAACCAACATCGGCTCAAGAAGGATTGCTTTGCAAGACGACTTGACAGCCGATGAGTACCATAATCTTATAGTCGATGAGTTAGATGACTTGGCGCATGTCCGATTACGAGCATTAGAAAAGATTAAATGTGATAAAGACAGAGTGGCTCGTCATTATAACAAAAAGGTTGTTGCCAAGTCATTTGAGGAAGGGGATCTTGTATGGAAGCTAATAATGCCGATTGGTTCCAGAGATAATAAATTTGGCAAGTGGTCACCTAATTGGGAAGGTCCTTTTCAGATTCATCGATGTGTCCCTCACAATGCTTATTTGCTTAAGGGGCTAGATGGTGAGATTTATGGATGAGCTCTTAATGGCAAGTACTTAAAGAAATATTATCCTAGCGTCTGGATTGATTCATGATCGGCTCCTCAGCCGATTTCTGATAACAGCCGATGTGCTATGCATCGTCTCTAGATGGCCGATATATACTATCGTCCTTAGTTCAAATTTTACAACATGAGCCCTCATCTTCTAAAATTTGGGGGGCATATATATATATGAATTTTTGCAGAATTTTTGCAGAATTTTTCAGAATTTCAAGGATTTTTCAAAATTGGACTTTTCAGATTAAGATCGAATTCGGCTCTCTGGCCGATGAGATTAAGGGATATTTGTTTGAAGGATTTCACAAATAATATTCAAGTTGGAATTTTCAGATCAAATTTGGCTGCTTGGCCGATAAGGGTTGCATTTACACAGTATAAAGACAAAATATGTTACATCACCCGATGAAATCTGCAATAGCTGTGATGGCTCTACGGCGAATCTGCTCGATATCTTCTATGACTTGGGTGTCATCGGCCATCGACCCTGGGATTGGCTTCAATGATTTGCTCAGGGTCGCAAGGTACTTGGCCGATGCCTTTAACTTTGCCGTTTGGTCTTCTATAGCCTTGGGTAATGCAGCTATCCCGGCTTGGACTTCTTGGATTTCCTTGCGAGTTGCTTCTAGCTTGGAGATGAGGTCTGCTTCGAGACGTTGGAGTTCTTCAAGTCTGTTCTTCAAGACAATCGGCTCCACAGCTAGCTCATCCAATCTGGTCTTGTCAGAATTGACTTGAGCCTTGCTAGCGGATAGGGCCGATTCCAGGCTTTCGCGTTCCCGCCTCTCCGTAATCCTTTCTTTAGCTTTCTGAAGCTTGAAGCAGTATTGTTCCAAGAAGATGACCGGTGTTAGGGTCTCCATCAGATCTTTGGGTAGTTGGTCTTGAATTTCTTGTACTCTGACTCTGATGGAAGTACAATCCTCCACCAAGAACTCTAGCGAGGATTCCAGCCGATTGGCAATGTCGGCTAGCTGGTTCTTTAGCTCGTCAGAGATTGATGTCTTGGCTATGGTAGGAGGCTCCTTGTCCTCGTCATCCAGGAACTGGCCGATGTCAAAAGAGAACATATCGGCTAGGTTCTACAAATATCAACAGGGGTCGAGATCAGCCTTATTAAATAGGAACCGGCAGAAAGGGGATCCGAGTAATCTTAGTTACCTGTGTTGGAGCATCAGTGGTCCTTGCATCGGCCTCCTTTTGCTGTGTCGACGCAATAGGCGAGGGGGTTGGCCGATGTGGTGAAGGTGATGGAGCCCTAGGCTGAAAAAGCAGGAAATTGGTAAATAGGGTTATGTAAATAGCAAGATAATGCAAAAATCAACTCTTACCGAGACAGTCGGAGAGGGTGGTGGAGAAGGAGAAGGAGTCCTCAATCGGGCCTTGGCTCGTTCGCGCCGTTGTAGAGTGGCTTTCTTGGTTCTTGATAAAGGGGCCGATCGAGCTCTTTCCTTCAGTACAGATGACACCGCAGCCTGAAAAGGATGTGAAGTTAAAGTATGACAGTACAAGGGCATTATGCAAACACGGAGAAGAGATTATATTGACCTTGCGAACTGTGTGTCTGGTCCTTTTTGGTTGCGGGGCATCGTCTTGGTCATCGGCCGGTGGGATCTCAGTAGCTTCGGCCGATGACTCCTTGGTGGTTTTGGCCGACGGGTTTTCTTCTTCATGTGCATCGGTGGCTGCTGTATCAATTTCTTCCTCCATCACTTGTTCATCAAGGAATTCTTCCATGGAGAGGTCTAGCTCTTCGAGATCGGCTTGGTCATCAGCTTTGGCCTTTTTGCTGGATTTTTGGGATTTGCCTTTGGCTGGCGCTTTCCTCTTGGGATTTTCTTTAATCATCGGTCCTTGAAGTAGTGTTGAAACCTTTGGGGCAGTAAGGCCGATGATGGATTCCAGGATAGTTGATCGTGATGGAGCTATGGTTTGACCATAAAAGATTTTCCGTCCACTGTTGCTCATGGATGGTGTCAGCCCGTTTGGGACTTGAGGGCTGATACCCTGGATAAGCTCTGTCACATAAAATCTGGCCGATTGGTGGAAAATATGAGTGGCCCATTCTTGCCACCATGACTGGAAGTTGATATGAACGAAGGCGCTCAAATGCAATCGGTCGCAGTCGCCAAGATTTGGGAGTTTGATTTCAAACGCCTTGCTCATGACCAGCGCCAATGGAACCGTGCCTCTGCTATCTAGGAGTCTATGAAGATACAAGCTGACAGGGAGTTGCCCAAGCCCGCACTGTCGAGCAACTACCATTGGGTTGTAAAACTCATAAGATAGGCTGGTGCTTCTTCCCTGAAATATGCCTACTGGGAGCAGGCATGGAGTGAGGCCGATCATGAATAATTCCCTTGACTCTGAATCATCATTTACCAAACTTAACTGGAGATCGTCAGGGAGTTCGAAATCTCGGTCCGATGTGTAGACGAACATGCCCATCCTGGCTGATGGAGGGCCGGTGAAGAATCGGATGAACCATGAAGACATGTCATCGGCTGATTGGTCTGCGCCTGGATAAACGGAGGCTGCTTCTCCATAGGACATGCACCGTCTGGTCCTGGGATCTTCGTGGTCAGCGTACTTGGAGGGGAAGCAGGAGTCCGATAGGGGAGGCCGATTAACCATGGTGTTGGTGTGAATGGTGAGCCAGAGCTGAACAAACCACCATGGTCCTTCGTGAGCCACGGTCTGTTTTAGCATCAAGTCTTGTGTGGAAGCATGGAGCAGCCGATAGACAGCTCCCAAGAGGTATTGGCCCAAGGGGATTTGTTTCTTGTCGACCAAAGCCTGAGCCAAGTGTTGACAGTTTGTGGTGGGGCCACAGGTCGATCCACAAAAGACAAATCTCTCCAACCACAATGTCAGGAAGGCTACATGTTCTCGTTCTGAGACCGATCCTTGTTCCATGTGTTCAGAGATGTACCCGGACCAGCCTCCAATCTTCTTGGTCTTCAACTTGTGACTGCTATGTATCAGGAGGCTGAAGGGGTTGATCTCGGAGTCAATGTCTAACCCTGTCAGTATCTTGACGTCGATCAGAGTGGGGGTCGTCGGACCATGTTTGAACACAAAGGTGTTTAAGGTACTAGACCAGAAGTAGCTGGCGGCCGACATTAGTGGCTCGTTTTTCTTGGTATCGGCCAGGAATAAAGTGATGCATTGGCCGATCCCAATTTCGTCCCAGTGGATTTGTTTGGCAGCAGCAATCCTTTTATGCCAGGTTCTGTATCCATTGAGCTTCAATGGCCAGGACCTGAAGGTATGTTTCCATGAAGACACGTTGGGCTTGGCCTGCCTAAAGGGGATTCTGTCTGTTTCAGCGTTGATCAGCCAGGTTGGGTCGCAGTCGCCCATGGGGCCTAGTAAGAAGCGATGTGATTTGTCGTCGGTGGGGATCAGGATTTAGTTTTTGAAGACCTAGGTCATAAGAACGATGATGAAAATATAAGACCCGAGGGGCAAAAAGCTGAATCTTTAGTCCGAAGAAATCGGCAGGAAAGTGAAAATGTGGGTTCGGAAGGAATTAACTTACCGCAGGGATCTCGGAGGCGTAAAATGGGGCGGAAGCCATTGGTGTTGTTGAAGAGGTCGTCATTCTGGGGGTTGATGCCGATGGAACGCCGAGGGGTCGCCGGAGTTGAGGAACACAAAGAGATTGTCGAATCGGCGGCGGAGGTATGCGAATCTGGATCTGCGTGGTTTTCAGTCAAGCCCTAGCAAGGAAGTCGATGGGTTCCTCGGAGCTAATTCCGCCACATTATATAATGAAGCGGAATTGGGGGGCATGTGTTAACGACGGATTTTGGTAATCGACTTGAAAGTGAAAGAGGAAACCGATGCAGAGAAGAAGGATTGAGTTGGAATCGGACCAGGCTTCGTATCGAACCCGGTAACCATATCGGACTGGGGAGGTGCTACCAGAAAGAGCGTATCGGCTAATATGGATTCGATGTGATTGTTGGCCGATACGGGTTGTAAGTTGACAGAGTCAGCGTGGGCTTGGTCTGGGCTCGAGATAAGCTTCAAGGAAGTTGCCAAATAGAGATAAAGCTCGGTTTTAGGTAATTGTATCTTTTAAATCAAGTAGGTTTAGATCTAATCTGTGGCAAGAGTCTACCATAAAGACTTGTTGTTTGTTAGAGATAAGATCGTGTCCTACAAGGACCCTGCTGTAATCTCGGGTATAAATATCCCGGTAGTTTGTACATAGAAACTCTCTCTCACAATCCAATACAACAAACCAGTTCAATCTACTTCGGCGCATCACCAACCCTCACAAGAGGTTGACTTTGACGAGTTCTTGCCTTCCCGGAGCAAAGGTAAGAACTCGTTCCCGACGATCAACATCGTCGGGGCTAACGTGTCGCTTTAGGCACATTAAGCCTCGATGATGTGACCGTCGTCTATCATGTTTTGGGTAATCTTGACAGGCGTCTTAATTATGCTTCGCCGGCGATCTATTCGTTTTAGGGTTTATTGCCGACGACGGTTTAATTATTATGCTTGGTTAGATTGTTCAATGCATCTACCATCCCTAAAAGCAGTCGACGGCTTGATTTTCTTTGTGTTAAGTTTCGATTCACACTTTGAGTTGCTATCGACCTTAGTCCTGTTTTGAGATCTAACACAAAACCTGCTTTCGGTTGTAATTAAGGATATAACTGGGGTTTCAGCCAGTTTTATCTGATACATGTGTTTATTATAATGTTTTCATGTGTATCTGTCATTTACATAAACAGATTGATTAATAGGAATGCATCTGTTATGGATAATTCTCTAGGGTTTATCTGTGATTGATATGTTTATATTGGTTGATTGGTTCATGTAGATTTGCACTGGAGTATTAGCTAGTGTAGTTATCTTTATTGTTCTTATTGGCCGATGTCATTAATCGACAGCAATATGTTGATGAAGGCCGATAAGATCTATGCTTTAATCCTGTTTTATCATGAGTAAGCCGATATAGCTTTGCCCTATCGGCTGGACAATGACAATGTGTCATCGGCCTATCGGCCGATCGGCCGTTGTTTTCTGACATGGTTTACTTTTTTCTTGTTGATTGCAGATCAAATCAACTGGCACGCTCTGCACACAACTAGGCAAGCCATTTGGACCTACACTGGAGTTAAGCAGATCTCCAGGCCGCCGTGGTAACGCGGAACCCGTTTGGTTGCAAGGCTGGTCGAAATTCTGCGCCAACATCACCAAAAATCACTCTCTCTTGTTCTTTGTTGCCCACTTCAAATGTGGTGAATATCTTTCTATCACCGGTCATGTGCTGAGCATAACCACTATCAAGCACCCAATGACTCCCACTAGTATGGTAATTCACCTAAAAAATCAAGCTTTTTTAGGTACCCAAATTTGTTTGGGTACTTGGAGGTTAGTAACCAAGGCCTTGGGCACCAAAATGACATTCTTTTTACCACCTAGTATAGGGGAACCCACATATCTAGCATAAATAGTACCATCATGAGCTCTCCTAAGCATGTAATGAGAATTAAATACACAAGTCTTAGAAGGCTTACCACCGGGGTAATCATTTACCATATGCCCAACCTCACGGCACTTGTTGCAATACTTACCATTGCTCTTGACAAACCGAGTGGCACGGTGTAAAAGTTTCTTACCCTTCTTTGAAATGAATTTAAGTCCCACCTTGCTAAGGATGCACCGTTGCTCACTCAAGATTTTGTCTAGAGTGTTCTTACCCTTGAGGCACCTCTCCAAGCTTTTGCTGAGCTTGGCCACTTGCTCCTTAAACTCATTGTTCCACAACAAGCGAGGAATCACATATACAAGCACAAGAGCTAGAACTAGCCATATTCATAAGGTCATCACAAGAAGTAGATATGCTAGATGATGCAACATGATCAATATGACAAGTAGCACTATCATCAAGTAAATCACAAGATATACCAATATCAACTTAAGCTCCACGTTGAGTAATGGAAAGAAGAGTATCATGAGCTTCTTTGAGTTCCTCATGAGAAATGGTTAGTTTCTCATGAAAAATATTTAGCTCCTCATACAAGGCCTCCAAAGAAGCATGATCCTTCTTTAGAGCCTTGAACTTGAGAATCTCTTTCTCACTATACACATGGAGCTCTCTAAACATGCATTCAAGCTCATCATAAGAAGGATCATCACCATCATCATCACTCTCACTATCAATACTTGAAGTTACCTTAGAGGAGCCCTTTGCCATGAGGCAAAATAGAAAGAAGAGTGATGGCGCCTCCTTGATAACAACTCCGGCTATGGTTTCTTCTTGGACCTTCCTTCATCATCACTATCATCGGCGTCGGAACTGGATTGTGACCCGGAGCTCTCTTCATTTGAGTCCCACTGTCCAATGAAGGCTTCAATTTTCTTTCCTTCTTTCTTGAGTCTCTTCAGAAGCTTGTCTTTTTCACTCTTGCTCTTCTTTGATGGCTTGTTTTCTTCATCTTTTTTGGAGGGGCATTTTGAAGCCAAGTGTCCCTTCTCACCACACTCAAAGCATCTCAAGTTGGCAAGGGTCTTGTTGGATCTTCTACTACTTCTATATGAGCTAGAATCCTTTCCTTTTCCCTTTCTTCTTCCCAAGAGATCATTGAATCTTCTTGCAAGAAGTGTAATCTCTTCTTCCAAGTCATCTTTGCCTTCATCCATCTTGATCTTTCCCTTGTCTTCAATTTCGGCCTTGAGGGCAATACTCTTCTTCCTTGATGGTGAGGCTTCCTCCATTTCTTGCTTCTTTAACTTATACATGTCATTGGTGTTAATCTTGCCCAAGAGGCTTGTGCGTATCATCCTTGACATGTCGAACTTGATGAGCAAAGTGACTAGGGTCTCATACTTATCCGGTAGAGCCCTAAGCATCTTTTAAGCAACCTCAAGATCGGTGTAAGTTGCCCCAAGTCCCTTGAGATCATTGACAATCACATTGAGCCTTCCATACATTTCATTCACACTCTCATCGGGCAACATGCCAAAAGTTTCATATTGTATCTTGAGAAAGTAAAGCTTGGCATCCTTATACTCGCTTGTGCCCTCATGAATTTCACTCAACTTGTTCCAAATCTCATAAGCGGTCTCAAGAGTGCTAACTCTACCAAACTCCTCTTGGCTCAAAGAGTTGAACAAAGCATTCATGGCTTGGGCATTGAGTTGGAGATTGCAATGATCAACATCCGTCAACACATTGCCGGTGATAGAAAAAGCAAAACCTACATCAACAATACTCCAAATGTGGAAACTCATGGCCTTAAGGTGAGTAGACATCTTAATTTTCCAAGTGGAATAATTTATGCCATTGAACATGGGGACCTTCCCTACATGGTTCACCTCGTTCGACATCTTTTCTCTCTAGGCGGTAAAGCCCAACCAAGAGAGACCAAGCTCTGATACCACTTGTAGGATCGAGATGTCAACTAGAGGGTGGGTGAATAGGCGATTATTAAAATAAATGACACCTAATCAAAACTAACCTAAGATGCTAGGCTTGGTGAGGGATGAAACTAACTAAGCAACTCGATTATGTTTTGCAATCCTAGAGTGATATGGGCTCAAATATGTCTCTACGAATTTAAATTGCACACATGTAGATACAGTAAGTAAATGAGACAAGAGACAAGGAATTTTTCACCCGAGGTTCGGAAACTCACCGGTTTCCTACGTCCCCGTTAAGGCGAGCCCAACTTCACTGCTCAAACCACGAAGCCACCGAACCCCTTAGTCAAGTGATGTGCAAGGTGGGAGCCGACCTCGAAGTGGACTACCCAAGCCTCGATCACTAGGGTAGTTCTTCCTTCACTCCGAAGGTGGTGAACTCCAACACCGGGCCTCCTCCACAATCTTCTCGAAGAGGTCATCGAGCAACTCCTCCACAAGCCATCTAGGAGGTGGCAACCTCCAAGAGTAACAAGTGATGACCTAGCTTGGAGATGATCAAGTGCCACACTAGCTCTAACAATGAAGCTATGCACTTGTGTCTTGGCTCAATCAACCCTCCAACACCAACAATGGATAAACTCAAGCTCAAAGGGTGTGAGAGTAAATGCAAGAGGTGTATGCAAGTGAAGCAAGTGCCAAGATTGCCCCCTTGCTGCTGGTGGGGGAGAATTTATACCCCACCTACCAAAACTAGCCATTAGGATCAAAGTCCCCAAATTCTGTTGCCTGCCGGTCAGACCGCCATGGGGCGGCCGCTAAGACCGCCCACCATTGTAATGGCTAGAAAAGTAGTCGTTACAGTGCATTTAACGCACTTGGGCAGGTAGGCAGGTCAGACCGCCGATGGACGGCTAGTCAGACCGCCGTCGGCTCCAGTCAGACCGTCGCTGGCCCGGTTAGACCGACATCGGCTCTGGCGGCTCTAGATCGCCAAGCCGAGGGCAGCCTCCCGGCTTCCCATTCACCTAGTCAGACCGAGCCCGGCCTGGTCAGACCGGTCAAGGCACGCCAGTCAGACCGACTTGGAGCCCGCGGTCAGACCGCCGATGGCCGACAAATGATCATAGGTAATTTTGTGGAAACAAGTGTTGATGCAAATGACCTAATGTGGTATTTTTTATCATCCTTTTAGCAAGGTCATTACCCCTTTTGATAGTACAGTCAAAGCTATAAATAATTCTAGCAAAAATTTGATCGCCCAACGCTTCGATCAATTAAAATAAAACACTAAATTTACCATCTACGTTTCATTGTTTTGCGCCATCAATTTTAATCCTTAGTGATCATCCATGGCATATGCATCATGTGGTCCTAACTCAAAATATATAACTCAAATACAAATGTTAGTCCACAGATAGTGCTTGTCATTAATTACCATAATTAACAACAGGGGCCTAGATGTTTCAACAGCATGCAGCTGGAGCGAAACACTAGCACATCCTGCCACTGGAGTTGAAGTCCTCCCAGAGGTGGGGCAGCACGTGGGAATAAAATTTGGTAAGACGGAAGTCTTACGCTCCTGCAAAAGACTTAATCTCCTGTGTGACACGTGTCCTGTCACAATCTAAAAGCAGATAACTCCCTCAACCCCTCTTAACGACACGGCCTGACCTCATTACCACACAAGAAAACGAATGGGTGCGGCGCAGCTGAGGGGAGATGGATGAGTGCGGTGCGGGAGATGAATTGGTGCTCCTCGATGAGGTGTGGCAAGTCGACGAATCAAACCCTGCAGCCGGCGAAGCCAGCCAAGGTGAGAAATGCTTGTTTTTACTATCCATGTGCTGTCGATTCTTCCATATGACCCATAGATTGATGACTTAAAACATGATTTTGATTCAATTTGTTTCCATCTACTGTTGGTAGGTTTTATGTTCACCTCTGTTGGCCATCATGGTATGGGTGAAAGCTTAGATTGCAATCTTGAGGGTCATAATGTAGAGTTCAGATCAGATTGTGAGAAATCTAAACAATTTGCTCAATCGAATATAAAGGTAAGGTGTTCTTTTTATAATAAAATGACTACAGGTTGTTAGCATGCATCCATGTAGAAGTCATCTATAAATTAATATTCAAGAAAATATTTGATTTAATATATGCTTCCATTGTACTTATAGGCTACCAATCAGAATGCTCTGTATGAGCAATGCCAAAGGTTGGCATCACCTCTCAATCTAAGGATGATGTATACAATTTCTACAATTCATATGCTAGAAGCGTGGGCTTTAGTGTAAGAAAGTGCCACGTTAACTACAGAGCAGATGGCACTTTATCATCCAAGTACATGGTTTGTAGTAATGAAGGTCACAAGAACAGTAATCCAACACACCAACCAAAGAAAGAACGTGCTTGTATAAGAACAGATTGCAAGACTTGTGTTCAGTTTTATATTTCCCGGGGAGGTATTTGGAAGGTGCAGAAAGTCGAATTGGCACACAATCACCCTTGTCTAAGTCTTGACAAGGCACACATGCTTAGATCACAACGGCGTATGTCAACTGCTGATGAACATATAATTAGCATGATGCAACAAGCAGGAGTTAAGCCAGCTGAATTGTTTCGACGGTGGTCAGGTGGAGATGTGTCACACCCTAAAGTTCCTCTTTCTAGCTTTAATTCATTTAATAAATGGCCCTAAGAAATTGTTTAATTTAACCTAGAGTTAAACCCAAATTAATAAATACAATTAATAATTGGAAATGGCATGGTGGGATTTTTCTTGAGTTCCCCATGTTAAAATACACTAATAGGATTTTTAGTGGAATTTTCGGAGCCATGAAAATAATTTTAAACTAATTAAATAAATTCTCGGCAATAAATAAATCCCAGAAAGTCTCTTTTCTTCTTCTTTTTCCTTTCCCCCTCCTTTTTTCTTTTCTTGGGCCGTCGACCCATCTCCCTGCCGCCACGCCTCTCCCGCTGGGCCGGTCGAGGCCATGGCCCAGTCGGCCCTGCGAGCACACCCTCTCCTCCTTTCGCTGGGCCGGCCCAAGGCCGCGGCCCAGCCGGCGCCCGCTCCCCTCTCCCCTTCGGGTCACCGACAGGTGGGCCTCACCTGTTGGACCTGTCCCCAACCTCCACCTGGCGGAGCTCTCGCTCCAACAGTCGTCGTCGCCTTCTCTACTACCCCCGCGCTTTCTGGCCCTCTCCGCCCGCACGCGCCGCAACCGCCGCCCACCTTCTCCGCCTTTCCCGCACGCGTCGCGCCCACAAAAGGGTCGAGATTCGGTTTTGAATCCCGGACATCTCTCTCTCTCTCTCCCGCAACGGCCATCGGCCGTTCCGCCCTCTCCGGCCACGCCCACCGCCTCCCGAGCCTATAAAAACTACCCTCACGCTCTCCTCTCCTGTTTTCCACGCCCGCTGTCGTCTCCCGTATCCTACAATGCCCCGGCGCCATCATTCTCTTCGTCGCGTCGTCGCCACCTCCGCACTTGCCGCCATCGCCTGCACCTCGGCCGCTGTTTTCTGCTGTCATTCGCCATCATCGCCATCATCTTCGACCGCATCAGCTCACTCCGGTGAGGAGCTCCTCCTCCTCCTCTTTTCTTTTCCCCCTTTTTCTTCTCGTGCCGTCATGTGCTTGTCGCCTAGCCGCGCCGCGCGCCGCCGCTTCCCGCGTTACCGGTGGCCGCACGCTGCCGTGTGCCATGGCTCGACCGGGCCGGCTCGAGTCGTACTCGTGCCCGGCCGCCGTTGCATCCCAACCGCCAGATTGGGGCCATCCATCCGCGTGCCCATGTGGCCGCCACGTGGTCGCCACGTCAGTGCCACATGTGCACCATGTGGCACACTTGTTCACAGCCGGTGGACTCGGTCCACCGTGCGCCGCCCGCCCTTAAGCCGCTGACGAGTAGGGCCCGCTTGTAGGCGTGACCCCTCCTGATGATGTCAGCCCTAGGTATTATTGCGCAATAAATCATTAAGGTGTTTTCTGTTTATAGTAAAAACACAGAGAATCTTCTAAAATTCATAACAAATTCATTCGAGCTCCATTTTAGTCCATTCAAGTCTCAGTAAAGTCATAAAAAATGCCTAGAATCCATTAAAAATGGTTTTGTTTCCTGTTACAGTAGACTTATAACTTGGTTTGCATATGTTCTTTGTATGTCGCGTAGATTCCGGCGTTTCCGAAGCTCCACTTTATTTCGAAGTTGTTGCAGAGATCCCTACAGTGCTGGAGCAAGGCAAGTCATATATGTTCATTGATCATATTGTACCTATTTCGCGAATGTCTCACTTTCTATTAAATATTACATTTGTTTTATAATGTCATGTGGGATGGTTACCTATACTTGGCCATAGCTTGTTCATCTTTATCATTGATAACTTGGGTATTAATATAATTAGATGTTGGTTTAGGAAATGCTTAGTCATGCTTAGATCCCCTAGCTCACTATGGGGAATCTCCCATGTAATTTATATCTTGGTTTAATGATGATGATATTGGACATGTACTATCATGGTTTCAATACAACTAAAATATGCCTAATGGTGGGCTATGGGTACATGGTTTTGATAGATGCACCTATGGCAGTTAAGGACCAGTTCGCGGGAAACCCTGAAAGAATTAGCGTACTTACCACAAGCTAGCATAGACAACGACTAGGCTTGTAGTATAGCTTTTCTCTTTCCGACGTACCCAGGCTAAGGTGGGCGTGATGGAGTTGGGTCAGTCGGGGTTGTACCGGTTGATCGGTTGTCGGATTTACTGCCACACAAGGAGGGGTTGCCTACCTTGGATTTAAGGGTAGCGGCGAAACCTGAAGTGTGGTGCGATTGGTTAGGGAGGGTTATGTGAAGGGTCCTGTCACAGTTTCTTTCCGGTGTACCGTAGTGGTATGCAAGCATGCGGCAACGTGTCATGGGACTGTATCTTGTGGGTACAGTTATACACCTCTAATCATAGTAAAACTATTCGAATAGCCATACCTACGGTTAAGGGCGGTCAACCAGATTCACTGTGATTAGTCCCACAGTAATAATTTGACTTATTGGAACTGGTGTAGTTCAGGTGGATGGTTGGGCCTGTCACAACGTGGTATAGTGTTGGACAGTGATGATTAATATTGTTTAATTACATTCTACAGTTTTACTACTTTCAACTACTGCTCTTAAATTCCTGCTTTATACAAAAGAACATCTAGCCTACTTTGGAATTACTTGCATCATATTTCCTTTATTGGTATGACTTGCTGAGTACAGTGGGTAGTACTCAGTCTTGCTCTATCTCCCCACACCAGAGTTGGAATACTTATCGGATGAAGGTTACTCAGAGGAGTAGGCTTCGTCGCTATCGTCAAGGATGCCCGTGGAGTGGAGTCGTCGCGCTGCAAGCGTCAAGTTTATTAGTTTAGCTCGCTTTATTTCTGCTGCATTTGTAAGATTTTTAATATGTTTGCAAGACCTGGAACTATGTATCAACTTTGTCGTTTGTGTACCCTGGTCGGTCCTGAACAGGGGTTTTAATGCACATTCAGCTTGGAATTCTGTTTCGAAAATTTCTAGGCGTGACAAGATGAAAATGCGTCATTCTTACAAATGGATTGCAATAACTTTATTTTTCGAGAGTGCAAAAAATATTTGGAAACACAAGATGCACAAACATTATTGGAGTACTTGGATAACAAACAAGCAGAAGACTCTTCTTTCTTTTATTCTGTGCAATTGGACAAAGAGAATGATCTAGTTTGTAATTTCTTCTGGACAGATGGTCAGGCCATTGCAGATTATCCTTGTTTTTGGGATGTTCTCTCCATTGACACAACATTTCAAAGAAACAAGTCTGAAATGCCATTTGCTCCTATTATCAGAACAAATCATCACAGGCAAACTATTATTTTCTGAGTTGCATTATTATTCGATGAAACTGTTGATTATTTGTTTGGCTATTTGGAAACTTTCTAAAAGCAATGTCTGGAAAGCAACCTGAAACAATTTTCACAAATCAGTGTGCTGCAATGGCAAAGGCGATTAGAATTGTATTCCCAAGCTCAAGTCATTGTCTTTGCATATGGCATATATTACCAAAATTCTGCAAAGCATCTAAGCCATGTAATCTCCAATAATCCTAATTTTCTTCGTGACTTTAAAAGATGTGTGTATGAAGAAAGGTAAGTGGCACACTTTAACTTCAATTGGCAAAAGTTGATATCTGATTACCACCTTGAAGACAATTCTCGGATACAAAACTTGTATGATTTGTGTGAGAAGTGGACCACAATATACCGCCGTGATTCATTTTGTGCAGACATGACATCCACTCAAAGGAGTAAAGGTATGAACAATGTATTCAAGAAAACTTTCCGTAGGAAACTTTTCATTTCAGAACTTTTGGTACAATGTGATAAGTGCATTGCACATCTTCGCTGGAAAGAGTTGTATGAAGATCATAAATCACGGAACTTAAATCCAATCCTTTGCATCAGTAACTTGCCAATGTTGAAGACAACTGCTGAATCATATACAAGAAATATGTATTCTGCTTTTGCAGAGGGATTTCATAAACAATTTGTAATATCGTGCACATCGTTAATTCAAGACGGGCCAATCAATACAAGGTAGTAACCGTGGATTACAGTGCGGACGAAGCAAGAGTCATCTTTAATTCAGTTGATGTGAATATATCATGTTCTTGCATGAAGTATAACTGTGTTTGTAGTGTATTTTCCTGATATATTCCCCCATTCTAGTTGGAATTAATATTTCACCTCTAACAAATTCTGAATCATGTAGGTATTTTATGCAAGCATGTACTATGGATCTTCAACCACAATAATATTATTGTTTTACCTCCTCAATATATATTGAGTAGATGGACAAAATATGCAAAAAGAGGAATCTTTACATGCAAGACAGCTTAGCATCACAAAGTACATATCTTTGCCAAAAAAAATATCTGTTACACTAAAATTTGGAGTTTCGAATGAAGTCCTCCAACACTTGGATCATGGTTTTGATAACTGATCATAGAACTAGAAAATTTACTAAGCAAGGTCAATCTAGATGAAAATGAAGTTCCACAATGTTTTCTCGAGCGTATAGAAGAAGTTGCAAAAGAGCGCATATCAATTAAAGCTCCTCCTCACAAAAAAGGTCCATTGCAAAAAAGATCTAGAAGTTTGCTTGACAGAGAAAAGAAAACAACAAACAAAGGTATTCTATTTTAACTTGTCTTTTTTTCATTTTCCTTTTGTTCATTAAGTACCAAATTTTGCCATACGTACTTTGCAGGAGAAGAAACTACACAACCATCAAACATAAATATAGCTGGAGCTTCGCAGCCAACTGTAAGACCAATAAGAATTAAATCTTCATCATAATTTATCTGTGAGTGTACCTTAAAAATTTTGTGTTTCTATAATATGAATAGGTTCAGGAACCACTTAATTCAAATACTGTGATGCCATTAGGTGACATTTCGATGATGTTTGTTTCACCAATTCGAGGAGAATTCACAAATCTATTATTTCAAGCTTATCATGAAACTATTGCAGCAACATCAGCTTCTCGGCGCTTAGAGTTCGAAATCAAGACCCTAATTCATCGACGTCTTAGGACTGATGTTAGAATCATTTTGAGTTTTCACTTTGTCAAAGACATGAGTATCAAAATCAAACTTTGCAAGTATGTTGTCTTGTTATTTTGGGTTATTGCATATGGATATTATAATTCTGTACGAGTACTCAAGCTTGTTCTTCTTGTACTGTTTTATTGTTTCACTGTTGGAGCTTGTTATTTTAATTCCCAATTTATATAATCGCCAATAGTCAAGCTTGTTATCGGAGCTTCAATAGCAGAGCTTGGTACTTAATTTATCTAATCACCATACGAGCTCACTATATGTATGATGCTGATAATGCCACTGTTAGGAGTCATGGTCGTATCGTCTCATGCAGTCACCGCAGCCACGGCATATGCCACCGCACGTCGTCCCTCACGCATCGCCGCTGTGGGAGCTTCCGCCTCACGTCGTTGCCCTAGCTACCGTAGGGGCCGCCGTCGTCGGTGCTTGCATCACCACTATTATTCCTCAAGCACCACCACCATCGGGGTGCCAGCACTCCATCGAGGAGCACCAATTCATCTCCCGCGCTGCGCTCGTCCATCTCCCCACAGCTGCGCTCATTCGTCTTCAAGTGTGATAACGACGTCAGGGCCGAGATTATGATGGAACAATGTCGCACAGGAGATTAAATCTCTCGGAGGAGCGTAAGACTTTAGTCTTACCAAATTTTGCCTTGGGCGTACGAATTGCTCACTTGGAGATGGATATGGAGTCAGGCTCAACGAGCATAGAGGAAAAACTGTCTTGGTCACCGACATGCTGACCACCAATTAACAACATCAAACTGCAATGTTTTGTACTAAAACTTGTGCTAATGTCTAATCCAATATAAAACTTTAGTAAAAAAAACTAAACCCAAAGTCCACTCATCCGAAGGAGCATATTACAAACCTCAGTTTCGAAAGGCGAAACATCTAAGTCACGCAGCTAAAAGAAGCAAGTTTTAGAAGGCGTACGTCTGAATGATAATTGACCGCAAATTCTAAACCAACATCTTTTAGAAGGTGTACGTTGGGGAAAACGTTGTTGAATGACTGCCAGTTGCAAGATGCATGCGTCGCGAGATTCATACTGCAAGTTTAAACAAAAATACGGAATACTGCAAGACAAGCAAGATGATAAAAGGACTAAACGTATTCAGGTGCAATGATAAGAGGACTAAATGTATTCAGTTGCAATTAACAAAGTAGTATGACTGTAAACCAACATACAGCCATAAATAATGCTGTTTTCCTAAAAACATTTCACACCAGAAATTTGTTCTTGAAAACCAGGCGCATCAGCACACTTACGACAAGAAAAATAACACGAACAAATCAGCTCAAAGAAAAAAAATCCAAACACCTCCAGAATTTGCGATTTGAGAATAGAGTAATAGATTCAGTACAGAGATAACGGTTTTGACAAAGTATGAGCTAGTAGTGTTCCAAATTTCCGATAGGCCAAAAGCAGACAACCAGCCAAAATTTTCACTCAGCCAAAAGCCACAGGCTATATTATCTGATCTAACAAACAGGCAGAAGGTGGGCAAAGCTTCTCTAGGCCTTCCTGGCTGCGATCTGCGACTCGGGCTGCCCAATACAAGATTCACAATCAGACGGAATCACAAATAACATCAATCTGCAGTGAGTGTAAACAATGGACTTCACAAGGTACATTTGAACAGATGCACATACCTCTTTCTTCACTGGTTCTTCCTTCTCCGACAGGATAAGCTCAATGTGGCACGGGGAGGACATGTAAGCTGCAAAGTATCATTGTTCATGAGAAACTATTCAAAGCATCACGAAATTCTACAAAGAGCACACAAAAGGTATTGACAAACTTACGGTTGATGCGTCCATGAGCACGGTAGGTCCGGCGCCTCTGCTTCTGGGCCTGGTTAACTTGAATGTGGGACACATACAGAGTATCAACATCCAGACCTTTCACCTATGGTGAAGAAATGAAGAAAGTAAACATCACATAACAGTGTATGAAAAGCTAGGCCATCTCACAATCTAGATTTCAAACCTCAGCATTGCTCTCCGCATTCTTAAGAAGATCCAGAATGAATCTAGCAGACTTGGCGGGCCAACGTCCCTGACCGTTTGAATGGCGCGACTTAGCTTGAGCAGTACGGCCAACACCACCGCAGTACCTACGGAAGGGGATAGCTTGCTTGTGGGCAATCACATCCTCAAGGTACCTCTTGGCCTTGCCCAGAGGCAACTTCCTGATAGCAAAAGCTGTCTCACGGGTGTTCTGCAATTGTATGGAAAACAAAAACATTAGAAAACAAAAGAATTACAAGTGCATCAGCTAAGAAATGCTATTACAACCACAAAACCACATAAAAACACATTTCAACAACAGCGGTTAACTGGAGTATTCACAAAAATGTGCCATCATTTACTGAACCAATGGATATTGAATAGCCCAACGGTTCACCCAATAACGATGAAACATGTTCCTAAAATTTACGAGGACACTGCTTATAGAGAGCACAGCATCCTGCTTTTTTATTTAGGGTAGTAAAGAAAAATTGTGCAACATTACAATTGAATATTACAAACTGCAAAACAGAACCAGCTACGTTACAAGATCAAAAGTTGCAACAGAAGAAAAGTATGTACGAATTATGCCATAGAAATTTACTTACAAGGTTGAAACGAAGTACAGCAGAAAGAGAAATCAAAATGTGCATGGTATTATAAATGTGCCATCATTTACTGAACCAATTAACATCAAGCTGTGTCTACTGATTCACCCAAGAACAATGACTCACTCTGTTATTCCTAAAGTTTACGAGGACACTGCTTATAAAGAGAACAGCATCCTGCTTTTTTCTTTAGGTGCATATTAGACTAGGCAAAAATTAAACACTGAACATAAATATGTCACCGTTTACTGAACCAATAGACATCAAGTTTAAGTCCACCGGTTCACCCAATAACAATGACAATGATATTCCTTAAGTATACAAGGATACTGCTTACATAGAGAACATCCTGCTTTTTCTTTAGGTGCATACCACCTAACAAAACAGTATGTGTGGCATACAACTTGCAATTTCCATGTTAATGAAATGTTGAACAAAACATGGACAATACAAAATTTTAATGCCTGCTAACCATAACAGCTTTAACTTAAACAAAGTACTAACTAAAAATTTTCCAAAAAAGTGTGCCCTGCCAACAAATTAATTTTAAAAAAAAAAGTTTGCCAGTGTATGCCATTTTGTAAGCAAAGAAAAGCATAAAAAAATGTGCCATCATTTACTGAACCAGTCAACATTGAGCTGTGTCCACCGGTTCACCCAATAACGATGAACATGATGTTCCTAAAGGTTACGAAGATACTGCTTATAGAGAGAACAGCACCCTGCTTTTTTCTTTAGGTGCATATTGCTGTGACGTTACACTTCAAAGCTACCAATCAACTAAAATTGCATATCCGTATCCCTTAATTGTAACCACACTAGCATACATCAAGCTTCAGAGAAACATAATAATTCCAAACAATCCGCTTACGAGCAAGAACGACCGGGAAAAAAAGCAGAACATGATAAACCATAAATTTTTTTTGGAAATGATAGAACATATCTAACTAAATGACTACGTATCTTCTAAACGTAGGATTCAAATCAAGCATTACGATGAATCGACCAATTAAAAACAGTGTCGAGATCTCTCAAAATGCATTTCCTGGGACTCGGGAAGCTCACCTTGAAGTGCACACGCAAGTCCCGTCCCATGGCCTTGGAGGCTGCAGCGCATCACAGAGAAACCCACAGGTCAGCAAAAAATACTCAGATCCACACGGAGACGGAGAAAGGAAAGCTTACACTTGGTGGGGTTGGTCGCCTCCCTCGAGTACTTCACCTGCCAAACCAAGAACAGCAACGGAATCGCGAGTCAGAAGAGAAAGAACAACAACGGAATCGCGAGTCAGAAGAGACGCCAGACCGAAGAGGAGTAACGGAGAGAAGTGGACGGAGCGATCAGAGAGGGGAGACGAGGCTCACCATGGCTGCGGCGGCGGAGAGGCCCCGAGGAGGAGGAGGCGGCGGCGGGGGAGCGAGCGAAGGATGGAAGAGGGAAGCGACGGCGCAGGAGAGGCATTTATATAGGGGGGAGACGGGACCTAGCGAGCAAAACCCTAGTGGGCCGTTAATGGGCCAAGGTATGGGCTGTTTGGGCGCGGCCCTAAATGGCAACGACGCCCGCAGCCCAAACCGATGCTGTACATGGATTCTTTCTTTTCAAGACGTACAGTAATTTGATCCTCCCAAAAAATGCGATGTAGTTTTTGTAAATCTTTTTTAAGGGGTTGCCAATTATATTACTGTATTTTTTTTATGTCTTCAACTCATGCTTTATACAGGCAATTATTATTGATTAAATATTAAAATTTTAATCATACGATAAATGTATTGGTTTGTTTTTAATGGTATAGTATTAGTTTAACAGAAAAGTAAGTCCATGTAACTACAACTTGCTAATGGTTAATTTTAAATTTCATATACATAAATAAAACTAAATTCCTCGTGAAAAATACTAAACTCTCGAGCTGCCCCGTTCCATCCAAAAGGAGGCATGGTCGCGGCGGTGTTATGCTAGCTTGAGATAGTGCTATGCAACAAGGCACAGAAGAATGACCAGGAAAGGCACAGACATAGATTTGAACCCCTTAACTGATAGGTAATAGCTTTACTCCTGTTGTCGAAACCGATGTTGACTTTTATATATTAGTATCACACAAATATAATATTTGAGATGATCTAATCAAGCAAAATCTGTCAAAAGATGTATTAACGTAGATCTTGCGTGTGGCACACAAAGACCTGAGAGATCTGCTTAGCTGTAGTGCAGGTCCTAAACTTTGATGAGATACGGACGTGTCAGTCAGTTTGATCCTACAAATGACAAGATATATAAATTGACGATTAAATAGTCGACCAGCTAACCATCCGATGTAACGATACTAGCCGATGTAGCGATTCTAGCCGATGTCGATAGGGTTTTGAATAATGGGATATATGTCCAATATAGATTCTGCCACTTAAATAAATAATGATATAAAGACAATCGACTGATGATAATATAATAAGATGATGAACCCATCGACCGATATAAATGTGACAAAGTAGAAATCCAATGAACCATTCAACTGATATAGATATAATGAAGCAAATATCCAACAATCTAATCGGCCGATATGATATAGAATATTAAATAATCTGATGGTTAAAGCATACATCGGTTGGAAGTCCGATGTTATTAAATCCAAATGATTAAGTGATCATTGAAACCTTTGTTGCAATCGGCTACAACCAACTTGTATATAGTCCTTATAAGCCGATGCAACACTTAAACAATATTTAGATAACTCATCGGCTAAAACCTCGATGAAACAATGATTAATGCCTACTGACTTAAATAAATCTAACTTACAACCACAACCTCATAGGTCAGACCTAACCAATACAGCATAAGGTTGATAATTGCTTGATAGATTTAAACCAGTCGATATGACACCGATCAAAGTGGTCATATATTAAATTTAAGCAGGATAGTAAATCATTAAAAAAAATTAACACATCAGATAAGATCGGCTAACCCTCCGATGAAACATTAGCATAAACCTATCGGCTTAACAAGACTTAGATTATCAATAACAATCTAGTAGGTCAGACCTAACCGATGCAGCATAAGATTGTATATGATAATCTAATACTCAATGAGCCGATAAATCTGTCTAATGTGATGGATATAACAAATCTATCTAAATCGACATTATGTTTAAAGAAACATCAACTTGATCAGAATATTGGACCTAACCGAGAAAGTTCTAACTAAGCCGATGTGACTATAAACAGTAATAGAACTAAAGGTGGAGATGATATACCAGATAAGCAACTTGTGTTGGCCCGATTAGAATATCAGACTCAACCAAGAAAGTCCTAGCCACGCCAACGCAAGCGAAGATGACGGAACTCACTTCTTGATGGAGATTGAACCTAACCGATGCAGCCCAACTCGAAGACAAGAACTCATTGAAATAAAACCTCATGAGAGGGTGATGATGAGCCAAAAGTAGATATATTGATATGTGGAAATAGTTTACAATGATCCCGGGTGTACATATTTATACTCATGGGTATATATTAGTTCTTATTGGACACGATACAGATTTTCCTAAAGATAAAGTAAAATATATAAGCCCTGATCAGACTCTAAACAATCTTTTCTAAAAATAAAAAGAAAACTAACTGACTCTACCTAATTAATAGATAAATTGCCATGTCGCATCCTTTTTGAACTCGGCCTCTTTTGGATAAGCTTCCTTTAATTAATTAATTTCCTTAACTGAATCCACTAAGAATATGACTACTGGCGACTACTAATTTCCATCAGTCAATTCCAGGATTCTGAGGCTGATATCGACTCTAGGCCGATGATGACTTCGGGGCTTACTAAATTTTGGTGTTAACACACTTATCCTTGATACTGATAGTAGCTTCCGAACTCAATGCAAATGATCAAACTAGCGTTCTCGACAGTGTAGCCCAAAGATCCATAATTGTCATAATCACCTAACCATTCTCGGAATACGAGTAGGCATTAAATTGCTGACAAGTCATCTTTCCTTGCCATAACAGAGAATGTGACCATTTTTTAAATTTGGATTGAGGTCAAAAAAAAATATACGACCATGCTATAGCATTCTTGATCAAATATCCCATACATAACACTTGTCAAACTCATCCGACCATTCTCGGACAACCAAGTAGGTGCAGAGTATGCGACAAAATCATTCTCTTCTCCTGGACAGAGAATTGGACTTGAACTTGAATCCACTAACCCGGCATCTATCTAGTCGGAAATAAATTTTGAGTATTATGTGCCCTGGGATCAGTATATGTCTCTTAGTTGAGTACAAGATTTGTCGGTTTGAGGTTTATTGAGTCAAGACAAAATACCAACTACTATAAAGCCTCCAAGTAGTCTTTTTTACCCAAGAAATCTAATTGCTTTGATATCTGATTTTTCTAAAATCAATTCTCAGAACAAATCATTAGATAAAAAGTCTTCGAGCGAACACTCAAGAGTAATATGATATGAATTGAAAATATTAAAAATAAATCCTGTGTGTGATAATAAACGAGTACTCTCACCAAAGTTGCCCTTAGTTGAGCGAAGTTATGTACCCTTCCTAGCCCCCAACAGTTTTTATGAAAAGTTTTCCACAAAAGCAGCTTGAATCTCATAACAAACTAGGTGAATAAGCGAATTCCTAGCCCCCAGCCATGAAGTTGGAAAAACCAATTCCCAATTGCATGGCTAGTTAATACATTACAGTGGGTACTCTGACATGACTAGTATGACATGGTCGTTTGACCCTTAGCAGCCCGACTAGTCCAATAATACCATGCATCCTCGGCCAAGGTTCAAGGAACTCGGTGACTAGTTGGACTTAACATAATAGGACGATAAGAAACGACTTCAACCTATGAGAAAAGAGGATCAACAGATAAATATTGCACATTTGATTTGTATAAAAACTTACATAGAATAATGAATGGGGATAGTAGGATCGCTACACATACTGGTCGAGCGAGGACCAAGTGTGTAGTCATATCCAAACTACTCGTACAGGTCGTGGGAGAGACGCTACAATGCTAGTCGAGAACCAGGTGTCGTTTTCGATCACTCGTTGAGAACTCGTAGAGGTAGTGGGATCGCTACCATGCTGGTACTCCGACCAGGTGTGTAATCGTACCTCGACCACTCGTAGACGTGCTGAGAGACACTACTGGAGAACTGATCTTTTGCGTGCTACCCAAAAACACAAATATCTTGGATCTATTACCAACCGGTACTAAAGATGTTCTTTAGTACCGTTTAAAAACCCCCACGCATTGTACAATCTTTAGTACCGGTTGGTAACACCAACCAGTACTAAAGATTGTTTTTAGTCTCGGTTCAACATGTCAGTACCGTGTTAGGGGGCCCCAGGCTCTTTAGTACAGGTTGGTGTTACCAACCAGGCAGTACTATTATATTGATTATATTGATTTTTAGTACTGGCTGGTGACACCAGCCGGTACTAAAGATAATTCACTTTTTATATGTCTTCTTCCTCCTCCAGCCCGAGCCATTGTTGCCAAGAGGAGGAGTAGGAAGAGTGATGCTACCAAAATTTTTTGTGAAAATATTTTGGTGATATTACATAAATCGAAAGGATCTAAAAGCTTAGCAACTTCATCCTCTACTAATGTATGGTAACATATTACATTTCTTGTTATGTTTTTATTCATCATTCTTTCTCAAAAAGTTATATGGAAAAAGATGAGAGAGAAAAATTTTTAGAGAAAATAAGGGTACTTCATAATTGTAAAAATATTTGGATAAAAATGTTTAAAAAAAGACCAAAAAGAAAAAATATAAAAAATGAAGACAAAAGAATAGAAAACTTAGTCCATTTAAAAACTATTAAAATAGTTAGAAATAAGAAGAATGCATTAAAAAATGTTTAGAACTTTAAAAAAAACTTCTAAAAATAATGAAAATAAGGATAATACATGAAAAAATATAGTTACAATTTTTAAAACTTCTAGAATTTATATATAATTAACCATGGCACCAATTAAGTCTATTTAAAACTCGTTAAAATCGTTAGAAATAAGAAGAATTCATTACAACTATGTTTAGAATTTTTAAAAAACTTATAAACATATTTAAAATAAAGATAATACATGAAAAAGTATGTTTACAATTTTTTAAAGAAATGGTCATACAGATTTGTGAGCTCAACAACAATCTCCTCATGTATAATTTGTATGTGTATGAGCGTGTATGGGCCTCTATGTGTAACGTCAGTTTTGAGTTTAATTATGATATTTTAAATTATTATATGATTATTTAATTATTTTCACTTTCATGAACTTCCTTTATATTTGTTTATTTGATGTAGATGAACATCAATGGATGTACAGGACCGATGGCCGAAGGAGTTTATTGATAACATGCATTATTTTATGAGTGTGGCCAATGCCCACAAGCCTAAGGGTTTTATATGTTGTCCATGCAAAAAGTGCAAAAACCAGAAGGAGTATTCTACATCAAGAACTCTTCATGTTCACTTGTTACAGTTGAGATTCATGTCTAGCTATAATTGTTGGACCTCGCACGGAGAGTTAGGGGTTGCAATGGAAGAAGATGAAGAAGAAAAGTATGTTTGAATGCACTTTGAGCAAGACAGAGAAGGAAAGTATGTTTGAATGCTTGGACAGGATCAAAGTACCGTCTGGATACTCGTCGAATATAAAGGGAATAATAAGCATGAAAGAGAAAAAGTTCACAAACCTAAAGTCTCATGACTGCCACGTGTTGATGACACAGCTGCTTCCTGTTATAATTCGGGGTATCCTTCCTGATAATGTCCGTACAACAATAACAAAGGTTTGTGCTTTCTTGAATGCAATTTCACAAAAGGGCATCGATCCAGACAGATTAACAACCCTACAAAATGACATGGTGCAATGTCTTGTCAGCTTTGAGATGATCTTTCCACCATCCTTCTTCAATATAATGACGCATCTTCTATGTCACTTTGTCAAATAAATCAGTATTCTCGGTCCTGTGTACCTACACAACATGTTCCCTTTTGAGAGGTACATGAGCGTTCTAAAGAAGTACGTTCGTAACCGTTCTCGTTCGGAAGCAAGCATCACCAAGGGGTATGGAACAGAGGAGATCATTGAGTTCTGCGTAGAATTTATTAAATACCTTCGTCAAATCGGAGTCCCCGAATCAAGCCATGAGGGGAGACTACGGGGAAAGGGTACTCTTGGAAGGAAAGCAATAATGACTATAGACAATGATTTATTCCGTAAAGCACATTTCACAGTTTTGCAACAATCTTTGTTGGTGGCTCCTTATATCGAGGAGCACATAGTGATTATTCACTCCAAAAACATCGGTAAGTCCGATGCTTGGATTACACATCATCACATTGATACTTCCCCGCTTGGTTGCGACAACATCTCATGGGTAATGAGACGATTGACCAACAACTAGCCTTGTTAGCGAGGGGACCATCTTGCTCAATCTCGACATTCCAAGGATATGAGATCAATGGGTATATATTTTACACAATAGTTCAAGACAAAAAGAGCACAAACCAAAACAGTGTTGTTCATATCGATGCCTTGAGATATGATGGGACAACTAGCACATATTATGGTGGCATCGACGAGATATGGGAACTCGAGTATGAATCTTTGAAGGTGCCTTTGTTTCGATGCCAATGGGTTAGGCTGACTAGTGGAGGCGTAATAATTGATGATCGTGAGATAACAACAGTTGACCTTAACAAGGTTAGATACTCAAACGAACCATTCATCCTAGCCAATGATGTAATGCAAGTTTTCTATGTGAAGAACATGTCTAGCAAACCAAAGAAGGGGAAAGGGCCTGACGAGTTAAAGTGCCACGTGGTTCTCCTAGGAAAAAGGAAAATCATCGGAGTCAAGGATAAGACTAATAAAGATTACGATCAGTTTGACAGGCAACCTCTGTTCGCGGTGATGGTTGATCCGAGCATCCTCCTATCAAATGAGAACACCCCTTACTTACGCAACGATCATAGCGAAGGAATATTCATAAGCAGAAATTACGTTGCATCAACCATCACGTTATAAGATTGATTATACGGACGATGTAAATTATTTATACTACCTTGGTGTATGGACGACGTAATTAAATTATATGTACTACCTTGGTGTATGGACGATGTACATTAATTTGATTTGCTATTTCTGGCAATGAAAGAAGTATTTTGAATGAAAGTTTGAAAAAACCTAAGTGCACAGAAGTGACCTCCTTGGAAACACACGGATTTATTAATGCACTAAATCGGGCCTATGTTAAATATATATGATTTTTCAAATTTTATTACAATTATAACCTATTTTAAATGTATTATCATTACTTTTATGATTTTTTATTATTTTTAATGCACTTAATTGGACCTAGGTTAATTATATATAATTTTTAAAATTTTATTACAATTCTAACCTATTTTAAATGTATTGTCATTACTTTAATGATTTTTATTATTTTTAATGTACTTAATCGGACCTAATTTAATTATATATGATTTTTAAAATTTTATTACAATTATAACCTATTTTAAATTGTCATACTTTTATGATTTTTTATTATTTTTAATGCACTAAATTATTTATTAAAATGCACTAACCGGGACTAAATTATTTTTAGTCCCGATTTTTATCCATAGCTAGGACCAAAAAAAATTTCGAAAATAGCGGCAAAGTATCTTTAGTCCCGATTGGAGTTTGGAACTAGGACTACATATATCTTTAGTCCCGGTTGGTATATGGGGATATATATATATGGCGATCTCACATCGATCTCGCACTTAGCAGTTTTCATCGAACGATCTCCTCCAACCACTCGTCGTCGTCACGCCATCGTCTCCGTTGACTCCACCGCGTCGTCATCACCGCTGCCGCCACCGTCAATGCTCCTCTATCGACTTCACCGCGTTCGCCACAACCACCGTGCCTAGGTTCGGACCCGCCGCTCGATCCCAATACCCATCTCCCCGGTCGCCAACGCGTCGCCGCCGCCGGAGTGCCACCGCCGCCGCACCTAGGTTCGGCCCCACCGCTCCATCCCTATACCGATCTCCCCGGCCGCCGTCGCATTGTTGTCACCGAAGTGCCACCGCCGCCGAGGACAACCAATGTCGTCGCTGCCACCCCCGTTGCCGCCGGCTAGCCCACGAATGAGCCGACGCACGGTGGGCTCGGTCCACCATGCGCCGGCACTACGTGGGGAGTGCTGACAGGCAGGGCCCACTTGTCAGTCCCTCTCCAATTTTTAAAAAATTAAAAATTAAAAATTAAAAAATACATTACGAACTTAAAAAAATATATAAATTAAAAGTAATGCATTACAAAATAAAAATAGTATATTAAAAATTAAAAATTAAAAGAATACATTAAAAAGAAGAATAACACATTACAAATATGTTTAGACTTTTAAAAACTGTTCTAAAAATAACTAAAATATAGATAATACTTGAAAAACATATTTACAATTTTTAGAATCTTATAGAATTTATATATAATTAACCATGGCTCCGATTAAGTCCATTTTAAAAATATGTTTAGAACACATTAAAAATATGTTTAAAATTTTAAAAAAACTTCTAAAACAATTTATGCTATGTTTTAGTTGTTCAATCCAATGTCTAAAACTATCCCTAGCAGTGAGATTCGCTACCACGCTGGTTGAGAACCAGATGTGTAGTTGTACTCGACCACTCGTAGAAGATTTGTAGAGTTGGTGAGATCGCTATCACGCTGGTTGAGAACCAAATGTATAGTCGTACTCGATCACTCGTAGAATATTCGTAGAGTTGGTGAGATTGCTACCACGCTGGTTGAGAACTAGATATGTAGTCGTACTCGACCACTCACAGAGATGGTGGAAGGATCACTACAATGATAGTAGGGACTAGGTGTAGTCATTCTCGACCATTCGCAGAGATGGTGGGAAGATCGCTACAACACTGATCGAGGACCAGGTGTAGTCATACCTCAACCACTCGCAGAGGTAGTGAGAGAATCGCTACAACTGCTGGCTAAGCACCAGGTGTAGTCGTGCCTCAACCACTTTTAGGGACACTTGAGTTAGTTATTACATGTGCATCTTATGTGGCTAGCATGACTTCACAAACCCAACTTATAAGCATATCAAACGTCCGTTTGCAATCAGGCCGGGTGATCAAGCCGACAACGTTTGCGAAGAGATTGTACGTAGCAACCTTTTCACAAATAGACCGGGTTGTGACCGAAACTAGATATGAGATAGGCCGCCGGTCTTTATTGGTGGGTTTAATCCGACAACTCCTAATTTGGTCGAGAACGTTCTCGATAATGGGGTGTACTTGACCTTTACCCATTAGACTGCTCGATTATTTTTAAAAACTATTTTCTAGAAGACAACATATATAACAGAGAATACCGAGTACGTGTTCAAAAAATTATATAAAACTTTTAGTATTGTCAGGATATAAAGAATATATTTGGATTGAATATCGGCTATTATGTATATCGTAAACAATCATGATTTATACACGAAAAAACCTAGCAAACTCTTAGTATTAGACCGTAGTCGGCCTAATATTGAAAACGCTTGCACAATAGATATTGGACAAAAAATATGCTCTAGGTAAATATAAAATTATGGATCTAAAAATAGGTGTGATAAATTGCATATTTAAAATATTGCATATATGTGTAGATATATGCCTATGAAATTAGTAGATTAATTTTAAAAATTAATCTAGCTAATTACCTTATTTGGCCATACTGACCGAAGCGTGTATTCATCCACATGTAAATCCATGCGTTGATTTCCTTGTATCGAATAGGTTGAGAAGACCGATTGGTACACATATGTATGTCAACAAAGGGACGAGTGGATGAACGCTCCCTCTGATTGGTTGGCTGGTTTGTCATGCACGTGTGTATTCGGTTTGCTCAGCTCTAATCCAAACCGGACACATGGAACATAGCAAGCATAGATTGTTTTGAGACCGAAGATCACCTGAGGCCACACGGCTGGACAGAGGTCGACGCTCCCTTATCGGCTAGTGGTCAGGCAGACATACGAGGCGAGCGGTGGCTGAATATCGTCGTAGATCGACAAACTCATCGGAGTATAGCCTCGTAGTTTACTAGTTTAACTTTGTTGTATTTTGGCGGAGATGTTGGTTAGGAAGTAGTCGGTCTGGATCAAGGTGCGGCAGCGGCGACATCTTAAAGCTTTGTTGATCTTGATAGATAAAATTATTGGTAGCAATAATTCCGAGGTCAATGAACATATTTTGGTCGGGTCAGATCTCCTATGCCAAAGTCGTTGAAATATCCCTCATCAAAAAATTCATAGGGCAATATCTTGATGAAGATTGAGATGATGAGGGTCCTGATCCATAGTAGAACGTACTTCGGTCGGGTCATATCTTCCAAAGTCAAAGTCGTCGAGTAGTTTTGTTGTCGGAAAATCGGTCTCTTGAAACCCATCTCATCGAAATCTTGAAGCACAAGTCCCTATCTAGCACGTCACTGTTGACAAACTATACGCCACAGACGGTATTTGCAGAGTATAGGGATCATTGAAACCAAATTATACGTGAGATTGAGGTAAAAAGACAGAAGACATGGATTTTTATACAGGTTCGGGTCCCTTAACTAACAAGTAATAGCCCTACTCTTATTGGCTGAAGCCAGTGTTGCTTTTATATATTAGTATCACACGAGTACAATATTTGAGATGATCTAATCTAGTCGATGTCGGTTTGGCGGCATGGAGTTTGAACACGTAGTCGATGGCTAGTGTAGTCTTCTTCCTCAAATATGAACTCGGCGAGATTAGAGGTAGCTCTAGATCCCTCATATCGGTCTTTGTGGCTCTAGATTGGATTTGCCTAGACTTGTATTCTGACTTGGCGTGTCCCCTCTCCTCTTAGACTACCCTTGGATATCCCTTGTCGAAGTACAACTAGAAAGACAAGTATGGATATGATTCTAGTAGTCCTTGTAGTGTCCGAATAGGACTCTGCTTCTCCTTTCTTATCCGGAACACCTTTTATTTCGGAAAGATAATTTACTTCTTTATCTGTCATATTTCCTTAATCAAAGGATATTTTCTCTTATGCTATTAGGTATATGGTATTTTCGTATACCGTGAATTCATGTATAGGAGATATGTCTTATTCTTAACACTGATAGCGTGACAGCAACTACAATTTAAATAATTATGTATATGTACAATGTCTTGTCAGTATCTCTATGGCAATTAGTTAGACCCGAGGATTCATAAGCTAGCAAAGGGTTCCTAGAGATAATCTAGGAGCATAGAACTTAGCCACCTTGAGCGATCATGGAGGCCAGTCCGGTCTACACCACATGTTCGATTCATTACAATACAGATAAGTTTTATATTAGGAGCGTAGAACTTAGCCAGCTTGAGCGAACAGGGGTGCCCGAGCACTCCCCGGTTAGTGAAGGGATCTACAAGATGTCCTCTGGAAGGCCCTGTCGAAACTTGGTTTCGGCAATAAGAAACTGGGGGTAGCAGTCAAGCGTCAAACACGATGGGTTAGTATGCAAAGAGATTTAGACAGGTTCAAACCCTCTCTAACGAGAGGTAATACCCTACTCCTGTTTCGGGGATTCGATCCGCCGAGTGATTTATTGATCTCTTGATCTCTTGATCTCGTGTGCTCTCGCTATGATTCTCTATGCAATTGTCTATTCCTCAAGGGACGCCCTACCCTCCTTATATAGTCTTGGAGGGTAGGCTTACAAGTCAGAGACCCTATCATACTCTATGTTGGACTCCTCAATCTTACCAACTATAGACTATGAGCCGTTACCTTATTACAATGGTAACGTAATACCCAAGTCATAAGCCGGTTTACATAATCATGAGTCCTAACCTATTCCCTATGGTAAGTCGGATAAGTTAGTCGTGAGGATATCCGGTACCCATAATCTTCATAGTAGCCCCCGAGACCTTCATAGTCGACGAAATAACTTTGCCCCGAACCAGAATAATATATAGCCGAGTACCTCCTTAGCCGAGTGCTTCTATTGCCGAGTGCTTCCATCATTCCTACCTGAGTCTCCCGAGTGCTTTATCATCCAAAAAAGGCTGTGAAGGGCTGAAAACATCTCAAAAATTCCAAAAATAGATATTTAGGTGCATCGACTGATGCACCTAATTAGGTGTAGCCCCCGACTATGTGTTTAGTTAATCAAACTAAGCATATAATCAAGAATTATAATAATCAGACTCTCCTGAGTTAAATAAATGCCTAGCCTAAGCCAAAAGCAATCATAAAAAATCATATAACACATAACCTCATAATCAAGGCATAGTGTATAATGAATTCCGAGTACTCGGTAAGCTCATGCTTATCCGAGTTGTTTTGCCCGAGTCATCTCAGAACAAACAACTCAGCCAATTCCTCATGGGTAGAAAATCTGAGTTAATAATTCATCAGTAATCTGAAAAATATGACCAAAATATTAAATAGCTCCAGCCATAATATCGGTCTTAATCAAAAAGAGCACACCAAGGTGGCAAAGAAAGCATTGACATAATCATAGAATCAAATGCTTTGTAAAAAACCAAACAGCTCCTGCAACCTATAAAAAAGTTACCAGGACAGTTATAAAAAACTTTACTGTTTGTCACCTTCCAAGTTGCATCGTACCAACCTTCAACAAGTTGTGTAACTGCTGTATGAAAGGATTTTAAAGGCATTGGGCAATAAGACACACGCATATTGTCAGAGCAAATCTGCTTAAGTCCCTAGAGACACGTATCAAGTCACACCTGTAATATGGGCCGTAAGCTTCTCATGGGTCTCGGCCCAAACACGAGAAAACTTACTGATACCTTAAAATTTCTAAAGCGCCGGCGTCTTCCCTGCTGCTTCATCTTTTAATCCGAATGGTTATCCCTCATGGGATGAACCAAAATAGATTTGATAATTGAATCCCGACTGACGCAAGAACTCATCTTGTGACCCTTGTGAAAAATAATGATTGATCCAGACCATGAATATAAGAGATAAGCTCGCGGCCATGTATTTATGTTGCTATCCAGAATAAGCCCAAAGTGAAGGTATGATCCTCGTGCTGAAGCTATTAAGCCTCTGAGCACGTTGCTTGTCCCTCTGTCGCAGTCGAAGTTATCCATTAGTAGCAACTGATGCAGTTGGCATGGAAGCGAGACCATCAATATGAAGATAGAATTGCCCATCAAAGGTAACGAAGATATTGGTGGTGGAGACATAATTGCCCATCAATAGCGATGGCGAAATCCACCAACCATGGAGACGAAGAAAATAGTCGGCGGTGATAAACGTGACCACCAGTAATGATGACAGTAATTGGCGACCAAGGCAAGTCGGTGTTGAAGATGAAGATACACATCCGCAGCGACGACGTAGACCAGCAATGACGACGAGACCACCAGTCGGCAACGATGGAGATAGCCGGACGATGAAGACGAAAATGCTAATCAATCGCGGCGTGATAGGCCATCAATTGTGACAGACGCAACTGGTGGTGATGATGATCCGCAGTAGGAGAAAACAACCGGTTGTAGAGACGAAATTGTCCGTCAACAGTAGCAAAATAGGTAACGCCAAAGAGACATGGCAAGATGTTTGATGAAAATAGTGGCGTTGGTGTCCCAATCAAATTTTAGTGCAAACGAAGCCCAAACTCCTGAAGGAAAGAACTTGGTTGACAGTAGTTGACTGAAGATGAAGATAATGCCGATGACGAAGGTGCCGATGGTAACATCAATGATAATAATCCATCAAACTGTTGAAAAGATATCAAAGCTCAAGTAGTTTCCTTGACGCTAGCATATGTATGGCGAAGATTGATGCAATTGCGTCTTGATTTATGATAACGGTAGTAGAACTTGATTTCGTAGTTGTTGAAGATACTTCACTTGGAGCAATGTAGATATTGTTATCCAACTCGTCGAATCTGAGTTGATTGGTTGATAACTCCAAACTCTCAAACATGTAGACTAAATCTTGAACTTAACTCTTGAAAAACTTGGAATTGACTGTAGCATCAAATGAGAGCGAAAGTTGTCGACGAAAATATTGGAGTTGCTGAAGTAGAAAGTCTGCTCTGGAGTGAAGACGAAGCTGATTTCTCTGAAGTTGATTCGTTGGCTGATTAATTGATTGCTTTATCTTGACATAATGCATGTCGAATTTTGAGTCTTGTATTTGTGTAGCCCCCGACTCTATGCTTAGTTGGGAAACAACTGAACATAGTATCAAGAATTATAGCTTGTCATTGAGTAGCCATTGTCTGAGTGAAGATACGCATTGAAGATGTCTTGTTGAGGCTCCTGGAGACGTTGTGGTTGGTGAAGTATCGAAGCTTGCGAAGTAGAGGCAATAGAATTTGCCGGTACCGAAGACAGTGAAGATGAAGTCGCTCCACAATGATGACGAAATTGCACAACAGTCAACGGCGACGAAGGCGAGCCAGTGGTGAAGACGTAGACGCCCAACAACGGTGGTGTGAAAATCAACCGTGTAGGCGGAGACACCAGTTGGCGGCGGCAAAGGCAGGCCAACGATGAAGACGTAGACGACCAACAACGATGGTGTGAAAACCAATCGTGTAGACGGAGATACCAGTCGGCGGCGGCGAAGGCAGGTCGATGATGAAGTCGTAGATGCCAAACAACGGTGATGTCACAATCAACCATGAAGGCGAAAACACCAGTCGACGGCGGCGAAGGCATGCCGACGATGAAGTCGTAGACGCCAAACAACGGTAATGTCACCAATCAACCGTGAAGGCGAAAAAACCAGTCGACGGCGGCGAAGGCAGGCCGACGATGAAGTCGTAGACGCCAAACAACGGTGATGTCACCAATCAACCGTGTAGGCAGAAAACACCAGTCGGCGGTGGCGAAGGCAGACCGACGATAAGTCGTAGACGTCCAACAACGGTGATGTCACCAATCAACCGTGAAGGCAGAAACACCAGTCAGCGGCGGCGAAGGCAGGCCGACGATGAAGTCGAAGATGCCCAACAACGGTGATCTCACCATCAATCAACCGTGAAGGCGGAAACACCAGTCGGCGGCGGCGAAGGCAGACCGACGATGAAGTCAAAGACTCCCAACAATGGTGATGTCACCATCAATCAACCGTGAAGGCAGAAACACCAGTCGGCGGCGGCGAACGCAGACCGACGATGAAGTCGAAGAGGCCCAACAACGGTGATGTCACCATTCAACCGTGTAGGCGAAAACACCAGTCGGCGGCGGCGAAAGCAGGCCGACGATGAAGTCGTAGACGCCAAACAACGGTGATGTCACCAATCAACCGTGTAGGTAGAAAACACCAGTCGGCGGCGGCGAAGGCAAGCCGACGATGAAGTCGTAGACGCCAAACAACGGTGATGTCACCAATGAACCGTGTAGGCAGAAAGCACCAGTCGGTGGCGGCGAAGGCAAACCGACGATGAAGTCGAAGACGCCCAACAACGGTGATGTCACCAATCAACCGTGTAGGCAGAAAACACCAGTCGGCGGCGACGAAGGCAGACCGACGATGAAGTCGTAGACGCCCAACAACGGTGATGTCACCAATCAACCGTGAAGGCGGAAACACCAGTCGGCGGCGGCGAAGGCAGACCGACGATGAAGTCGACGACGCCCAACAACGGTGATGTCACCATTCAACCGTGTAGGCGAAAACACCAGTCGGCGGTGGCGAAAGCAGGCCGACGATAAAGTCGTAGATGCCAAACAACGGTGATGTCACCAATCAACCGTGTAGGTAGAAAACACCGGTCGGCGACGGCGAAGGCAGGCCGACGATGAAGTCGTAGACGCCAAACAACAGTGATGTCACCAATCAACCGTGAAGGCGGAAACACCAATCGGCGGCGGCGAAGGCAGGCCGACGATGAAGTCGTAGACGCCAAACAACGGTGATGTCACCAATCAACCGTGAAGGCGAAAACACCAGTCGGCGGCGGCGAGGTGTAACACCCTGGGGAATTTCCTAAATAAAAATACACTGATCAAAAATCATTTCTGTTTCACGTTTAAATTTTTGCATCATGCCGACAGTTTCTTTGTTTTATGCCAGTGCCAAACTTTTAGTCTTACAATACCAAATATTACATGGGAACCCGAGTAGGTTCTAATAGGCCGTGTCTGACCGGATACAATACCAAATAACATAGGATAGCGGAAGCGAGGCTGCGGCGGTCCATCTATACTCCACAGGCATCAACTGGGGATTAGTCCCTATGGTTCCTCCGTACCATCCCCCTCCTCAGGGATCAGTTCGACTGGCATGTCCTCATCATCGAGAGCTAAAAGGGTAGAAATATGCAAGGGTGAGTACCAACCGTACTCAGCAAGTCACCACTATAGAAATGCAACCAATGATATAGGGATCCAAGGCAGGTTTTAGTTTATTTGCGTAAAGCCAGTTTTCACAAGTTATTTTACAAGCTATGGCCTAGCAGTTTTAACCATGAAAAGAATTGCCGCTATGTAAAGGTTGTCATTAATTAGAAGTTCCTTCATCACAATGTAACCTTCCCACGCATGGGGCAAGGTCACTCATGTTGTATTATCCCAACTTCTTCTAACCAAATTAAAACATGTGAGTCTAGTCAAGAGTAATACAAGTCCCGGCGCTCATTAACCGCGAGCACGGCTATTCGAATAGTTTAATTTACTCACACTGCAGTGGATGTACGCCTTTAATCCCACACTCCGTGACTCACCCAACACATGAGACTTGTCACGGCCCGGTTTTTCAGTTACCCTCGCATGGCGGCACCCGCTCCAAGGACTATGAATCCCCATTGCACCCCCGGCGCCACATTCCTACCTCGAGCCGGTTGTGAGGGGAGTCCTGGCGCTCCCGAGATTGAAGGTTACATCATACATATATAAAGCTTGACGTCATTAAACCACACACTTCCACATTTCCATACCGATATCCAGAACCTACCATGTCTGGGGTGCCACCCCACGAGAATAACCTAGTCCACCGGGTCTAACCCCACTCAAGAAGTGTGGTCGTACTCGGTTCGTTTCCTGCTTAGCTTCTTGACTCGGTCCTTAACTGACCAGGGTCGGCGGCTTACCGTTCCCAGAACCACCCATATTCTATCCGTGCCGCCCCAGTCGAAATCACTTTTGTTTAATTAAGTTTTTGGGTTTTCACAAAGGTTTTCATGCTGTGGGTGGCGCTTATGTCTCCACCCGATCTCTATCAATCACTCCCATCGAGTGATCAGTGTAACCACATCCACATATCCCACATATGGAGTGTATAACGTCTATGTAAGCAGGGCTAAGCAGTGAGTAAATAATCACGCGTAAAGTAATATACTCAGGTAACAAAGGTGTGTAAATACATAAGGATAAACAATATCAAAGGTAAGGCTTTAAGCAAATGTAGGTACGCGTTTTATAATTAGCATGCAATTTTATTTGCAATCAACACATTTATAAAAATAGGATCAACATGTTCGAGGAAAGGGGCGTAGTGACTTGCCTTGCTTTTAGGTTCCTATATCTTCCAACAATCCCGCGTCAGTAGAATTTCCGGATCATCCACTACGCGATCGAAAAGAGAAAAACATCCAAAACCCTATAAAGCAGATAATAACTATTATAAACTAATTGTGCCATTGGATAGATCACATTTTTAGAAAAATTATGGAAGTTGAACGGAGTCAATTGGACTTACGGTTGAGGAGATATGAATTTTGGAAGATTAATGGATTTTCTGGAATGCGAAAATGAATTTATTAAGTTGGAAAGGAATATTCCCAAGAATATTCTTTTGGCTGTGAAGTAAGAGGGAGGCAATGTGGACTTGGTTTTGGGAGGGCTTGGGCTTTAGCCCAGAGATGAGGGAGGTCGGCTAGGGAGTTAATGTCGACTTTTTAGTCGGCAGCCCAATGGATGAGTAGGGACGTTGTATAGACTTCTATAAGTGACTTCATGGTCTTGGTCCGAGGAACCAAAGGGAGGTTACATGGACTTGTGGATATAATATCAGGTCGGCTAGCCCAATGAAGTTGAGGGACATCAAGTAGACTTGTAGGGATTTTCATGGGCTTAGCCCGACATCGTGAGGGAGGCAATATAGACTTTCGCAAGTTCTAGGTCAAAGTGGGGCCCGCGGGGAGAGAATAAATGTGGGGCCCACTAGTGGGTCCCACCTCCTTTTCCTTTTCTTTTTCTTTTTCTTCCTTTCCTTCTTCTCTCTCCTTCTTCTCTCTTTCTTTTCTCCTGCTTCCTCTGCTGTTCTTGCCGGGAGGAGAGGAGGGTGCCGAGCGAGAGGGCGCCGGCGGTGGGGCGGCTGGGCGCGGCGCGGCCGGGGGTGGAGCGGCGCCGGCGGCGGCGCGGGCGCGCGGCTGGGAGCGCGCAGGCAACGGCGCGGCTCGGCCCGGGCGGCACGGCGGCTGCGGGCGCGCGGTGGCAGCACGCGGGTGGCGCGGCGCGCGCGTGCGGCGGCCGGGCGGCGCGGCTCGGCCGGGGGCGGCGGCGCGCGGCTCGGCAGGGCGGAGCGGCGCCGGCGGTGCAGGCCGGGGACAGCGCGCGGCTGGGGATGCGCGCAGGCGGCGCGGCGGCTGCGGCCAGGCAGGCGGGTGGCTCCGGCCGTGGCGCGCGGCAGCGTGGGTGCCGGCCACGGCGCTCGGCCGAGAGGCTGCGCCGGCCGGGACGGCACTGCTCGCGTCGCGTGGCCAGGAGGCGGCGCCGGGAAAGGCGGCAGTGGTGGCCGGGCTCGGCCAGGGGCGCGGCGCGCGTGCGCCGGCGCTCGGCCGGGCCAGGCGGCTGGAGGGGCGGCCGAGCATGGCGGCACGGCGCGGCAGTGCCACGGCAGGGGCGGCGGCGCGCAGCCGAGGCGGCCGGGAGGCGGGTCGGTGCTGGCTCGGTTTGCGCGGCACGGCCAGGAGGTTGGTGGCGCGCGGCTTGGCCGATGTCCGCGGGAGGGAGGTGGTCGGCCGGGGCAGCTCGGCACGAGCTGGGCCACGGCATCGGCCGGGCGCAGGGGTGACGCGGCTCGGCCGGGCTGGAGGAGGCCGGGGGCGGCTGTGCGGCAGAGCGCGCGCGATGGCCGGGCGTAGCCGAGGTTCACGACTCGGCGGCCGCGGCAGGAGACGACGTGCTGGCCACGACGTCGGCCGTGCGCGAGCTGCTTGGCACCGGACGGCACGGCGGAGTGGAGGCCGAAACGGTTCACCGGACAGGGGCGACGCCGGCCGGGGTTTCGGCCGAACGACGACGACGCATATGCATACACACGGCTAGCTAGCTGCATGCATGTGAGCTGCTTGCATGCATGCATATGCATACACACGACTAGCTAGTTGCATGCATGTGAGCTGCCTGCATGCATGCATGCACACGGTTAGCTTGTTGTATGGCGCATGCATGGCCGGTGGTGAAGCGGCGATCGTTGCGGAGGGCGGCCGCGCAAGGAACGGGTACGGTGTTGCGCCTCACGACGTCACCGCGCCGCGGCAACAACGGTAGACGAGGAATGCGGTAAGGAAGCAAAAGCAAGAGGAAGAGCAGGAGAGGAGCTCACCTTGCGGCAGCCGGGTAGCGGCGTACCGGGCGACGGTCCTCGCACGAACTACGGTCGTCGAGGTACAGCCTGGGGATGGTCGACCCGCGGATCGTCCTCGCACACCACGTGTTCGATCGATGGTAACAAACGAACACACAGTGTTAAGGAATAAATGTTAGCGGGTTAGTGCAAGTTAGGGGTCAGGGGTTAGCGAGTTAGAGGTCAGCGGGTTAGTGAGTTAGAGGTCAGCGGGTTAGTGAGTCAATGGGTCGAATGTTAGATGTTAGAGGTTAGCCGTTCGATAAGTTAGTCGTTCTCGGGGTTCAGATGACGGCGCGGCGGCCTACCCGTCCTCTTGCTCAACTGAGGCCCAGCCGGAGCCGGCCGCGGTGGAGCAAGCGGAGAGACGGCAGCGCGTGCGCGGGAGGAAGTGGCTGAGAGGATGCAGAACGAGCAGGAGGAGAAGAAAGAATGGAGAGGGACGGTTGCGTATTCGGCTATGGTTGCCCTTATATAGGCTTCACCGCACGAGCTCGTCTTGAATGGCCATGAAGACAGGGACGGGGTAGTTGCAGCGGCCGCGCGGGTTGGTGCGCATGCCAGCTTAGGCTCGACTAGCCGCTTGCATGCAGGCATACGCATAGCTAGCCAGCTGCATGGTGCATGCTCGTGGCTGACTTGCTTGCATGCATGCACATGCACAACTAGCTTGTTGCATGGCTGGCGGCGGTGCGAGGTTGAGCAGGATGCGCGTGGAATGGCCGGCAAGCTCGCCGGTGAGACGGGAGCGGAAGATGGCAGCCGGTGGTGTCGCAGCGGCCTCGTCGTAGCGGCGCGGCGTGCGGCGACGTCGCCACCGAAAACAGTATGGGGGGAGAATTAGACTTTATTTTTACTACCAACCCAATAGGAATGAAAGGGCTCGGGGAGGCAACATGGACTTTTCCAGAAAAAGCCCAGCAGGAAGGCCACGGTAGAGGGAGTGGAAATGAACTTGTTTTGCGGAATGGGTTGGGCTAACAGAGGGAAATGTGGCCCAAAGAAATAGGATGTTCGAATATTTTCTTTGGGATATGAAATTTGGAAATTTGAAGGGGGTTTGAGATAGAATTTGTACAGAGGACAACCTTTTCGGTAAAAGGATTTAGTCGAGATCTTTTGGCACAGATTCTAGACACACACAAATAAACAATAAACAAGCAAACTAAAATTATGCCTGAGGACTAGACTTTGTCTGAGGAGGTCATATCCTTGAAAATAGCCTATTAGGAATTTATATTTCGCAATTAAGGTTTCTAGTAAATACTTTACCAATAGACATTATTTTGCAAATAATTTCCAAAAGCTTATCACTCTATATAAAGGTGCATAGAAAATAATCAAAGCTATTTCTTTAGTGGAACAATATTTGTTTTAATAAACTATCCCTTAATGGGTTTTATCCAAAATGGTGATACATTTAGATATATAGCTTTATTTATAAAGTAAATATGCTCAAGGGTTTTTGTTTTTCGAAAATAATTGGCATATGCAAATCATAGCTCCTTGAATAAATAATATTTGAAATCAAATATCGACGTATCCTCAGACGTTCGTCTATTAGCCCACGTGTAAACGAAAAACGACAGATCGAATTGAGTTAGTTCAGGCATGAATGTATTTTGAAAAAGATTTTTGGTTATTCTGAATTTTTAATTCCGTATTCCAAAGTCGAAATATTCAGGATGTTACAAACCTACCCCCCTTAAAATAATCTCGTCCCCGAGATTACTTAGGGGTTAGAAAAAGAGAGGGATGGTTGCACTCCGGGAGACTTCTGAAGAAACACAGAGGCTGAGGTACCATGAATTTTCCAAATTATACAGGTTCGGTGCTGGGCTGGTGAAGAACATCCTGGTTCACTGTCCTGACCATTTTAAACTCCTTTTTCACGCGGATAAGCTTGCACTTTTTCTGGGGACAGGCGTCGGTACCTTTCTCTTTTTTTTTTTGTGATTCATATGCATGCGCATGTGGCAGTGGTTGTAGCGCGCAACGACTGGTTGTCGCAGTGGTACCTTGTGTACTCTGCGAGGTTCATAGCCATTAACCGGGGCATCCAAATATTCAACGGCTCGTTTCGAAATACACCGGTCTATCCAAAATTTCAAATCGCCCTGTACACTTGGGTAGTTGCTTTGCCAGGCGTGCAACTTTTGATAAAAAGGGGAAGAGAGAGGGGGCTGCTTTACGCCTCTTTGCGCGGTAGCCCCGAGCGGAGTGTGAGTGGAGGGTGGTGTAGCTCAACTAAGGGAGGAGATGGAGCGGCGGCTCGGCGGTGGAAGCGACCTGGATGGCGGCGAGCGCGGCGCTAGCTACCACGGTGCCGGTGGCGGCGCGGAGCGAGGCGCTGCGGCGCAAGGTGCTCCGAGCGGGGGCGTTGCGGCCAGGGGTGAGCTACGCCGGCGGTCGGGGTCGGCGACTGCTGCGGTTGAGTCGCAGCGGCGTGCTTCTTCTCCGGCGCAGGCGGCAAGCGACGCCATTGGGGGCGGGGCTGCTGTGATGATGGCGCGGGGACATCCCAATCGAAGAGGGACCTTCTTGTCGTGGGTGTGCATTGCCTTGTACTGGGTGTGGGTATGGTCCGGCCTACGGTTTGTTAGCGCAACTATTTGCGCCACTTTATCTTGGTTGGTGCGTCCAGTGGTCATCCTTTGGGGGTGGTGGCGCGTGCTTGTTGCGGACGAGTATGCCGACCACCTATGTGAGGCGGTGTTCCTCCTCATAGTGTTGGCGCCCATCGTCTTCATTTCCGTTCTGAAGGCGATGTTAGAGTAGGTAGTTGACGACATGGTTGCCAAACCTTGGCATGTATCCCCTATGTATCGATCTTCATAGTCCATCTCTTTAATCTTTGGCCTTTCGTGTCATTAGTGTGGTTGTCTCTAGTTTGTACTTGTGCCTGACTTGGCTTATCCGTTGATGAGGCTTGATTACTAACGGCATTGTGGGTTTTCCGAACAGGTTCATGCCTGTTTTAACTTTGGGTATCTAGGGGTTGCTTTCTCATTAGACGAGATTATCGTTCAATCTTGAAATAGTTCAATCCGTCGGATGGCTTTCTATGGAAAGGGCAGGTCAGCCTAAGTGTGGACACAGACGACCCTTTCTGAACAATGGATTCATGGCAGGCAAAAGGTTGTGTTGCCCTTCATCCAATTTCTCCTTTGAACGAGATAAAAGGGGAATACATCCTTAGTGAGGAAAAGGGAGAGTTGCTACTACTGGATAAGACATTTCCCAACAAGGGTCTACACACATAGCTTGCTCATGGCGACGGTGGAGGCGAGAGTGGATCGAACTCCAGCGGAGGCTTCCTGCGAATCCTGGTCAACTTGTGGCCTTGGATGCGGCGAACTATCTCAGATGCTTGCAAGAGTTGTATGGTAGTGCACTCCAGAGATAAGCGCTGGTAGCGGGCTTCTAGATCGGCATACCGATCTCGAAGTTCATCCAGTTCTTCGAGGGCCTGCTCATAGGCGTTCTCAGTGGTGCAGGCTAGCTTGGAGAGGAGAGTGCACCTGCTCCCTTCGAGTTGTCCAGTCGAGCGGAGGCGGCACCGGTTGTCGTCTTCTTCGCGATAGGGGTGGAGACCAAAGCTGTCGGCTACACCCAAGGGGACGCAAATCTTGCAAAGCCGTAGGAGGGCCTCACGAAACACATCCTTGATGGCAGCTTCAGAGGTGATTCGAGGATGGCGAGTCTGGAAAGCGACCACTTCATCTCCTTGGAAGTGGAGGAAGACTTTCACCTTCCAGCTCTTCTGGGATCCCTGGACGATTTGCTCGCCACAGTAGACGGGCTCCTCAAAGAAATCGAGTTGCCGGAGTAGGTGGCCTAGTTGTTCGGCATACCCGTTAGGGTTTTCCATGGCATGCCCCTCCATGGTTACGGGTGGGTTTTCCATGGGCTTGGGTTTCTGGCTAGCTTAGACCAAAAGAAGGGTGCCCTTTATCGTGGTTGCTTGGGGTTCCTTTTGTAGGCACCATCTTTCGGTGGCTCCTGTTATGGGGTCAGCATCTCCAGTGTTTGTGCTTCTCACGGTAAGTCCTGTTCCACTTACTGGTGGTGGACAGTATCTTGTCATGTATTCCCGAGGACTGGTGGTCATGGTTCTTGTCAGCCTTGGTTTGACGGGTCTTAAGGCGATTACATGCCCATAAAACTGGATTATCTTATGGCTGGGCATTTTGCTGCAGAGTCAGTCCTTAGAGTGTCCAATGAAATTTTCTTGTTCTTCCTGTCATGGGCATGGCTACTTCGGGTCCTTAATGAGTCGTCTGGGGCCGCTTGTTGATGAGGGCTTGAATACTGATTTTATTATTAGTTCATCGCCGTACTTACATCGCTTCCTGCTCGGGTAACGGGGGTCGCTTCTTTCTGTTAGGTGTGCTTATTAACCAAAACTTGGAATAACCCATACTGACAACAATGGGCTTCCCAGAGGAAGGCATGATGATCTAGCTACGAACAAAATGTTCAGCTGCAAACCATGAACTTATGACGGACCAACGGTTTCATTCCATTCATAACAGGATACAGGGGTACAACTCCAGGGGTAGGGTACAATTCAAGGGAAAGGGAAAAGGAACTACTACGCTTAACAGTGCAAAGCCTAATAGAGGTTTGCACACCTAACGGTACTCATGGCGATGGCGCAGGGGAGACTAGATCCATCCCTAGGGGGGACTTCTCGCGTTTCCTGCTCATCTCACCGGCTTTCATCATACTGGCCGCCACATTCGCCTGTGCAAGCAGTGCAGAGGTGTTCCTGTGGGTCAGCCGCTGGTAACGGGCTTCCAGGTCTGTGTACTGGTCTCGAAGCTCGTCCAGCTCCTCGAGTGCCTGCTCATAGGCATTCTCGACAGTGCAGGCTAACTCGGAGAGGAGAGCGCACCGGGTTCCTTGGTCCTGTCTGGTCACGCGGAGGTGGTACCGGTTGTCTTCTTCGGTGCGGAATGGGTGCAAGCCATAGTCATTGACTATACCCAAAGGGGCGGAGATCTTGCAAAACCGATAGAGGGTTTCACGAAGCACATCCTGGAAGGCAGCTTCAGGGGTGATCCGGGGATGACGTGTCTGGAAGGAGATCGCCGTTCCTTCTCCTTCTCCCTGAAAGGAAAGAAAGATCTTCACCTTCCAGTACTTCCGGGATCCTCGGACGATCTGCTCACTATGGTAGATGGGTTCAGTGAAACCACCTAGCTGCCGAAGTATGCACTCCAGCTGTTTGGCATATGCATTGGGGTTGTCCTGAGGTGGACAATCTGTGGTTACCATGGGGTCACTGTGAGGGGGGTTCTCTGTGGTTGCCATGGGGTTGTTCTGAGGGAGACTCCCTGTGGTTACCATGGGGTCTGCCATGGGGCTGGGGGTTTTTTTTTCTGGCTAGCTTGGTTCAAAAGAAGGGAGAGGAGTGATGCATTTCCCTGGGGTAGCCTGGGGCTCCCTTTATAGGCATCGACCACTGGCTACTGTGATGGGGTCAACAACTCCAGTGCTCGTGTGTCCCGGTGTGGCCTGTTCCAATTATTGGCGACGAGCAGTATGCTATTGTGGATCCTGTCAATCGAGGCTCCTGTTGTGTTCCTGTGGGTACTGTTGAAATATGGCGATTCCCGGGTCTTCCGGAGTCCTTGGTCGGTACTGTTTGGGTCGCCGTCCTTGTGGTCGAAGCTTTCGGCTGAGGTCGCACTCCTATCTTCGTAGGTTGCCGAATTCCCAAGTGGTTTTGTTGTGGTCGGCTTACTGTGGCTGTACCGGGTGGGGTCTTAACTTAACACTTGTCGATCCTAATTGTACTCATGTTGGTAATCATCCTTCATCCTGACAACACCGGTATTTGGAAGATTAGGGAGGCATGAGAAAGTCCATCGGGAAGAAAGAAATAGAGTTTTCTAAGAAAGGGCTGCTTAATGGGAAGTTTTAATTGTTCGGGTGATGTGTATCATATACTTGGTGAGCACACAAGGGAGGGGGGGTGAGTAGTTAACTGCTTAAGAGCTACTACACAACAAGAAAATCAATGCACAAAACGATGGGTTGCCACCCCATACTGCAATAACTCACAATAGGAGGTGGCTTATGCACAATACAACGTCTACGACACACATCTAAGGGTATTTAGTCAGATCGGTTAGTGGTTCATGAGGTCCTAATAAACCAGCTATCTCTTCATCCTTAATCCTTATAGTCTGTATAGGAGTATTTGAAATTAGAGTGGTGAGTAGGGGTTGGATATAAATGAATTTTCAAAATTACTCGAGAAAGAGGAGTAGTAAGAACCCATGGCTTTATCAAAATAGTTTTTGCAAATATATAGCTTGAGGGTAATAGGCTGCACTAAACCAGTCCTAGGTTTTAACGGTGGTTACAAGGGTCCTTAGGTCCTGCAGTCGTCTTGCTCTGATACCAACCCTGTGAGCCCCCGGTTTTGTATACCGGAAACCCCATGTGTATTACAATACCATTCCCTGGATCAGTAGATGGTACACACATGGCACAGTTGTATATCTCAAGCTGACATCGTCATACAGGTCTTACAATATATTAATAATACAAGGGTAGCCCAAATGGAACCCGAATAGACCAAGCATGGTCGATAGCAACACAAAATACCAAAACAACTAAATGAAGTAGCGGAAGCGAAGCAGCGGCGGTCCATCTTATCCCACACGCATCGACTGGTGAACCTAGGTCCCTATTCCACCGTCCTCGGTAACTCCTTGCCAGCATAGCACATGTACAGGTCGACACCAACACCTTTCTAAAAGATGTAAATAAGCAAGAGTGAGTACCAACCGTACTCAGCAAGCCACCACTACAGAATGCATATAATGTTCATAGGGGTTCAAGGATGGCTTGGTTTATTTGCATAAAGCTAGTTTTCACAAATTATTTCACAAACCTATCCCACAACAGTTTTAACTGAAAACCACGTTAAGTTGAAGTTATCATTAACCTGCGAGGGTTCATCCACCTTCCCCAAGCCTCGCTTGGTCCGGTTTACCCTCGCATCCAATTTCCACAATTTTAACCACTATGACCTTTTTGCATATCAGGCAAGGTCACACCTTCCACACCCATCATATTTTAAGCAATATTACAAATTGACGAGGCTAGTCAAGAGTAATACAAGTCCCGGCGCTCATTAACCGCGAGCACGGCTATTCGAATAGTTTAATTTACTCACACTGCAGTGGATGTACGCTTTTAATCCCACACTCCGTGACTCACCCAACACATGAGACTTGTCACGGCCCGGTTTTTCAGTTACCCTCGCATGGCGGCACCCGCTCCAAGGACTATGAATCCCCATTGCACCCCCGGCGCCACATTCCTACCTCGAGCCGGTTGTGAGGGGAGTCCTGGCGCTCCCGAGATTGAAGGTTACATCATACATATATAAAGCTTGACGTCATTAAACCACACACTTCCACATTTCCATACCGATATCCAGAACCTACCATGTCTGGGGTGCCACCCCACGAGAATGACCTAGTCCACCGGGTCTAACCCCACTCAAGAAGTGTGGTCGTACTCGGTTCGTTTCCTGCTTAGCTTCTTGACTCGGTCCTTAACTGACCAGGGTCGGCGGCTTACCGTTCCCAGAACCACCCATATTCTATCCGTGCCGCCCCAGTCGAAATCACTTTTGTTTAATTAAGTTTTTGGGTTTTCACAAAGGTTTTCATGCTGTGGGTGGCGCTTATGTCTCCACCCGATCTCTATCAATCACTCCCATCGAGTGATCAGTGTAACCATATCCACATGTCCCATATATGGAGTGTATAACGTCTATGTAAGCAGGGCTAAGCAGTGAGTAAATAATCACGCGTAAAGTAATATACTCAGGTAACAAAGGTGTGTAAATACATAAGGATAAACAATATCAAAGGTAAGGCTTTAAGCAAATGTAGGTACGCGTTTTATAATTAGCATGCAATTTTATTTGCAATCAACACGTTTATAAAAATAGGATCAACATGTTCGAGGAAGGGGGCGTAGTGACTTGCCTTGCTCACTTGAGGGTTCGTTATCAATTGGCTCAATTTCCTCCTCGCAGATATACCCTGTCCGGTCGAATAATAACGTCACGAACTACTCGCTAACACAAAAAGAGCCAAAAATTCCAAAAAGAAAATAACCCAACCAGTGCCATTGCGTAGATCACATTTTTAGAAAAATTATGGAAGTTGAACGGAGTCAATTGGACTTACGGTTAAGGAGATATGAATTTTGGAAGATTAATGGATTTTCTGGAATGCGAAATGAATTTATTAAGTTGGAAAGGAATATTCTTGGGAATATTCTTTGGCTGAGGGGCTCAGGGGGCATGTTGGACTTTTGTTTTGGGAGTGCTTTGGCCTTAGCCCAAAGTGATGTAGGTCGGTTAGGGACGTAATACAGACTTTAAGAGGAGAGTTGGGTGAGTAGGGGGGTATAAATTAGACTTCGTCGAGGAGAGAGGCTGTTGGTGGGTTTCGGCCCGGAGGATATAATATAGACTTTTGCGGGAGGACTCTTATGGGCTCGGCCCTGAAAGAAGAGGGAGGGGATTTAGACCTGCGGTCAAAGGCCCATGGAGAGAGAGAGTGGGGCCCACTGGCGGGTCCCACCTCTTTTTCTTTTCCTCTTTCTCTTTTTTTTTTCTCCTCCTTCCTCCTCTTTCTCTCTCCTTCTTATCTTTTCTTCCTCTCTCTCTTCTCTTTCTTGCCTCCTCTGTTCGTTCCTGCCGGGGAAGAGGCCGGGGGGCGCCGGCCGGCTGAGGCGCTGCGAGGGCGGCGGAGCAGCAGGCAGGCGGCGGGGACGGCGCGCAGGCGGCGGGGACGGCGCGCAGGCAGCACGGCGGCCGCGGCCAGGCGGCTCGGCTGCGGCCAGGCGGCTCGGTTGCGGCCGAGCGGGCGCGCGGCGCGGCTGGGAGCGGCGGCGTCGGCTCAGCAGCGTGGCGGGGTCGCGTTGCAGGCTCGGGGTCCTGGCCTTGGCATGGCCGGGAGGCCGGCAGGCGGCTGGGCAACGGTGCCTTGGCGTCGGCCGGCATGGCTCTGGCGGGTGAGGCCGGGCGGCGTGCGGCAGCATGGCCGGGGTGGGTGCCGGCCGGGTGGCGGCTGGGCGGCGCGGCGTCTGTGGTGGCGCAGCATGCGGCGGGAGGCGGGTTGGCGCCGGCTCAGCTTGCGCGGCACGGCCCGGAGGTCGCAGTGCGTTGGCCCGAGCGGCGTCCTGCCGGTTGGAGCAGCCAGTTGCTCGGCAGAGGTGGCACGGCCGAGCGGAGGCAGAAACGGCTTACGGCTCGGCCGGACGACGGCCGGGGAGGCGTCCCGGGGGGCTTGGCCGACCGATGGCTGAACGGCTCGAGGCGGCACAGACGCGGCTCGGCCGAGGCTCGGTCGGCAGGAGCGGTTGCGAGCGGTACGGCGGCGTCGGCCGAGTGGAGGCTGGGACGGTTTGCGGGTGTCGGCATTTGGCTTGGAGGCTGAGGAGGACGACGATGGGCAGTGGTTTTTATAGCCGTTGCGGCCGGCGGACGGCGACCAGGACGGCTCGGGTGGCTGCATGCATACATGCATGCGTATACCTGCAATTAGCTAGCTGCTTATATGTATGCATGCACACGTTTGGTCCGCTAGCTATATGGCGTATGCACGGCCGGCTGTGATGCGGCGATCGCTGCGAAGGACGGTCGCGCAAGGAATGGTTACGGTGTCACGTCTCACGACGCCACCGTGCCGCGGTAACGACGGTAGACGAGAAATGCGGTAAGGAAACGAAAGCAAGAGGAAGGGCAGGAGGGGAGCTCACCTTGCGGCAGCCGGGTAGCGGCGTACCGACCGACGGTCCTCGCACGAACTACGGTCGTCGAGGTACTGCCTGGGGCCGGTCGACCCGCGGATCGTCCTCGCCCACCACGTGTTCGCTCGGCAACAAACGAACACACAGCGTTAAGGAATAAATGTTAGCGGATTAGTGCAAGTTAGGTGTCAGGGGTCAGCGAGTTAGAGGTCAGCAGGTTAGTGAGTTAGAGGTCAGCGGGTTAGTGAGTTAGAAGTCAGCGGGTCAGATGTTAGGGATTAGCCGTTCGATAAGTCAGTCGTTCTCGGGTTCAACTGACGGCGCGGCGGCCTATCCGTCCTCTTGCTCAACTGAGGCCCAGCCGAAACCGGCCGCGGCGGAGCAAGCGGAGAGATGGCGGCGTGTGCGCAGAAGGGTGTGACTGAAAAGAAAGCCAGGAGGAGGAGAAAAGAGGATGGACAGGGACGGGTTGCATACTGGCCATAGTTGCCCTTATATAGGCTTCACCGCACGAGCTCATCTTAAATGGCCATGAAGACAGGGATGGGGCAGTTGCAGCGGCCGCGCGGGTTGGCGCGTATACTGCAAAGGCTGTTGCATGCATGCTAGCTTGTTCTTGCTCGTGGCTGGCTTGCCTATACTGCATGGTGCTTGCTCGTGGCTGGCTTGCCTGCATGCACGCGCATGCACAACTAGCTTGCTGCATGGCTCGCGGCGGTGCGAGGTGGGGCCGGATGCGTACGGCAAGCTCGCCGGTGAGACAGGAGCGGAAGGCGACAGCCGGTGATGTCGTAGCGGCCTCGTCGTAACGGCGCGGCGCGCGGCGACGTCGTCGCCGAAAATAGTATGGGGGAAAATTAGACTTTTCTCTTTTCCAACTTAATAGAAATGAAAAGGGCTTGGGGAGGTAACATGGACTTTTTCCAGAAAAAACCCAGCAAACAAGAAGGCCATAGTAGAGGGAGCTTACGTGGACTTTTTGGAGTAAAACTAATTTTGGTTAGAGTGAAAATCCTGGGACAAAGACCAGACGAACAGAGGAGTAGAAAAAAATTGGTAAATTTCAATATGCGATGCAGACTATGTGTACCAGAGTTGTAATGTGTGTATACCAACCTACCGATCCAGGGAGTTGGTATTTGTAAACACATATGGTTTCCTGTGCTATAAAATCAGGGGCCGACACGAGGGCAGGCCGACGATGAAGTCGAAGATGCCCAGCAACGATGATGTCACCATTCAACCGTGTAGGCGAAAACCCTAGTCGGCGGCGACGAAGGCATGCCGACGATGATGTATAATTGATCGATCCTGCAGTATAAACACGTAGGATGAGTAGTACCTAATGCAAACATTGTACTTGAGGAAAATTCAAGCATTTTAAATATTTATAAGTATGTATTTTTCCTCTTGTTGGTTTCGATTTTCCTGAGTAGATGACTCCTCACGTTTAAATACTCAGCCCGACTAGTCATTAATATGAGTTCGTCATTAATGGAACAAAGTTTCACATATCAGAATTTACTACTCGGGTACTTTCGTAATTGTTTAGAGCAGAAAACAAATTATTTTATCTTTATGCTTTTGATTTCTTCCGAGTAATACTTAGCACCTTGCGTCATACACTCTATCCAACGAGCTCCCAGGTGCTAGGATTCGGCCCAAAGGCAACTATCCATCGACAAACCAAACGGAAAGCATAGGGAAAATAGAGTTGCACAACTCGATCAGCATTTTTTTTACTCGGATTATGTTGCAAGCAATCAAGATAAATATTATGGAAATTATTGCAAAAATATGATATAACATCTGTAGCCCCCGACTCACTACTCAACGGAGGACCAGTTGATGAAGTGAGGCAGAGGAAAAAGAAGATATCATATAAAGAAGGAAAATTAATGATGACTTAGCTTTTTGGTATTTCCACCGGTGTCGGCAGAGGTGGCCGATCTAGGGATAATGTCATCCATCAATGACGACGAAGACACCAACCGTGGAGGCAAAGATTTCAGTCGGCAATAACGAAGACGACCGACGGTTAAGACGACGTTGCCATCAACAGCGGCGGCGGAGCACACCAACCGTGGAGGCAAATAAACTAGTCGGGAGCTCGTTGGATGAGCACGAAGGTTTTCCCAAGTGGGTCGATTCCAACTCGGAAGATAGAAGATTGTGGTAGATCTCAGCGTCGTTTGGTAACCCAAACGGCGCCGTAAGGTTTTCCCTCCCGACTGGTCCGAATCCGAGTCAAGGAGAGAGGTCTTGCCAAATTTGTCGGTGATGAAGTCGAGGCTGCCGAAGCGGAATGCCTGCCCGGGGGCGAAGGCGAAGTCGTCGATGCCTGATGAAGATCCCATCGCGTTTGTCGGCGAGATGAAGAAGAAAACTTGACGCACTGGCCCCTACATGGCACGCCAACTGTCGAAACTTAGTTTCGGCAATAAGAAACTGGGGGCAGCAATCAAGCGCCAAACACGATGGGTTAGTATGCAAAAAGATTTAGACAGGTTCAAGCCCTCTCTAACGAGAGGTAATACCCTACTCCTGTTTCGAGGATTCGATCCGCCGAGTGATTTATTGATCTCTTGATCTCGTGTGCTCTCGCTATGATTCTCTATGCAATTGTCTATTCCTCAAAGGACGCCCTACCCTCCTTATATAGTCTTGGAGGGTAGGCTTACAAGTCAGAGACCCTATCATACTCTATGTTGGACTCCTTAATCTTACCAACTATAGACTATGAGCCGTTACCTTATTACAATGGTAATGTAATACCCAAGTCATAAGCCGGTTTACATAATCATGAGTCCTAACCTATCCCCTATGGTAAGTCGGATAAGCTAGTCGTGAGGATATCCGGTACCCATAATCTCCACAGGCCCGAACCTGGGTAAATTGTATTGTTCAACCGTCCGTTTAGTCTAGGCCGTGTGATTACAGCCTTAACTGCCATCAACGAACATCGAGTTCCCTGGAACTTGATCTGTCGACTAATACACATCAACAGCAAATGCTTTACATGTTGAATAGAAATAGTTGTCAACTGCCAAGAGTTGAAATCACATGTTTTTTAGATGAAATCACATACTTGATGTTCGGGTTACCTGTCACTTTTTGACCGTAGCATATAGTCGTAGTCAATCAGTTGATTATGAAACATATAGCCATGATACACTTCACAAAAGGATCATCAGGGCTTGCGGGCTACTCAAGCTTGATTCATCATAGACTTGATCCAAGAACGTTAGAATGAGCCAAGGCTATGCCTATGTCCCAACTCATAATCTTTCTTGAGCTAAGCTCGAATACCTCGCAAGCTTGATTACATAAGTAGTATGACTAGAATACGTCCAAATTCATGTTACACCATGAATTTTTTTGCACGATATAGCCGCCTTTTCTTGGTTAAAGCATTTAATTAGAGAAACACTAAAAAAATTACAAGAACTGAGTCATTGGGCAAATATTGCGGCGACGATACTGACAAAGATATGGATATGTATTTTTTTTAATGTGCGGAGCAAGAGAGTACAACACCATTTGGTGTAGCGGTTAAGTCATAGATGTATAAATCCACCCACAAATTCAAATATCATTGACCACAAATATGGTTGAGTGCATTCTTAATTGGTGTAGAACCCAGAAGTAATATTAACATTACATAAAAAAAGTCCTTGATTTAACATGAGTTACTCCATTGTGAGGTGAATTGGAATAGATAACAATTTCGTGACATAATCTAGCTAAAGGAAAAGAGTTCTTGGGAGGAAGAGAAGAGATGGGAAAATTTGATTCCATTTCGTTCTTGAACCTTTTTCCTACTCCCAGCCCTAATGACCTAATTCATACATCCTGAATAAGAGTTGAAATCACATACTTGATGTTCAGGTTACTTGTCACTTTTTGACCGTAGCATGTACATCTAGTCTTAGTCAGTCAGTTGATTTTGAATCATATAACCATGATACACTTCACAAAAAGGGTCATCAGGGCTTGCGGGCTACTCAAGCTTGATTCATCGTAGGCTTGATCCAACCTTGTTAGAATGAGCCAAGGCCATGCCTATGTTTGTAACGTCCTGAAAATTCGACCGTCAAATGCGAAACCTAAAAATACGAAATTTTGAAAACTTTTAAATCAATTTGCATCATGCCGTGTTTTATTGCTCGTTTATTTGAATCTTTATTTGCGGGATTAAATTTATCGAAATCTATTTAAGTGCAAACCCTAAAACGGAGGATCGACAGAATGAACGATTAAGAAAAATAATTAAAATAAAGTTCTGGACCAAATTATAGTAAAGAAAATATTCCACCTAAATGTCATCCATTCATTTGGAAATATAAATTTAAATAAGAAATTTTATATGTAAATATATACTTATCTATACCTAGGTATATATATATATAAACAAACATATGCATATTAGGTATGAATATAAAATTTGGTGACACAAAATGTTGGGCCAATCCTTAGGTTATGGTGATATAAATTCAATGAGTATATTACATATATATATAAATATATACATATAGGGGCATAAACCTAATCCTAGGCATAAATATATATAGACCTATATATATATATGTATATATATAATATATATATATATATATATATATAAATTATAAAAACATGAAATTTTGAGTGAAATATTTGGGAACAATATAAATATCGAAAAATATACAATTAGGTGAAAATACAAAATTTGGGCGAATTTTACATTGAAAATCAACTCAAATCGGCAAAGTACAAAAAATCTACTGTTCATTAGCCCCTAGGTGCTCCACCGGTGCCTAGCCCGTCGCGTCGCCCGCGTCCCGTCGCCGCCTGCCACGCCGCGCGCCCTCGCGCCCCGAGCTACCGCTGCCAGCCGTTGCCATCGCCGTCCGGCGCCTCACGCCCCGTGCCTCCTCCTGCCCCGCCGCGCCCGTCGCGTCCTCGCGCCCCGCGCCGCGCCGTCCCGTCGCCGCGCGTGCATCACTGCGCCTGCCGCGCGCCGTGCTCGCCAGGGCCTCGCGCCCCACGCCGACCGTGCGTTGCCACGCCCCCTTCCCCGGCCCTATAAATACCCCCCGGCCGAGCTTCTCCCCCACCCCACTCCCCTCCGTTTTCCCTTCTTCTCCCCTCTTCTTTGCCGAGCGCCGCCGCCGCGTGGAGCTGCTGCCGCTGGCCGCCGCTGCTTTGCCGTCGCCGTCTTGAGCCGCCGCCGCCGGGTAAGCCTCCCCCCTCGCCCCCTCGCCTTCCCTACGCCGCCGCCCCAGCTCGGTAGCCGCCCGAGAGAGAGAGCGCAGGAAGAAGGAGCCGAGAAAGGAAGAAGCAGGAGGGAAAAGAAAGGAAAAAGAAAAAGGAGAGAAAAGAATAGAAAAAGGGAAAGTTTAAAATAAAGAAAAGAAATAGGAAATTTTAGGAAATTGGAGAGTTAAGTTATAGACACACACAAATATATATATATATATATTTGGATTAGATTGGTAAATCCATTGCCGATTATTTTCGAAATTCATAGAAACAAATCAGGTTATTTAAATGCAATTATTTACTTAATTAAGATTACTCATTTAATTTATTATTTATTTAGCGGGTTATTTAGCTAATTATTTAGATCGTTCTTCATTAGTTTATGCAACCGCGTATATAATAATCAGAGGTTTATTCGTCGGTAATTTCCCAAAATAAATCGTTGCCATTTGTTATTTATTTTAATATCTATTTAGTCGGTTATTTAGTTAGTTTTTACTCATTAATTACGTTATCCATTTAATTAGTCGTTGTGATTATTTAGTCAATTATGCATCGTCTAGGGTTAATTATTATTATCGGGATCTAATTTATTCGGAATCGTTTAAATTAAATCGGATTAATACTCAAATCGACTAACGCAAATAGTTTAGGACCAAAATGGATTTAAAATTGGAATAGAACCATGTCATAAATATTGGAACCGATATCGACATTCGGCGCTCGCGTTCAATCTTTTTCTTTAATCGGATTTTGCTGGATTTTAATTGAATTCTAATCGAATTCAATTTCTTTCGCACGTAACTCTAGACACTGAGGGAGTTGCAAGTCCGCCTGAGGATCAAGACCCGTAAGGCTTCGAGCAAGGCAAGTCATCACTAATCCTTGAACATATTGATCCCAAATTACGAAACTTACTTTGTTTAAAAATAAAATTGCATGCGATGATGAATACCCTACTTGTTATTATGCGATACTTTGATTATTGTTTACCTTATTCCCTTGTACCCATAAATGCGTGTGATGTCCCTAGTTACTTAAGACAAATGCTTAGTAATGCTAATTTAGATTCATGCATTCTCATATTTATTAAATGCTATATGCTTGGGTAACTACCTTTGGGAAGGTAGTTGAGATGCGGCATGTGGAGAGTTCACGGTAATGTCGTTTGGATTGACCAATGCCCCGACATATTTTATGAACCTGATGAACAAAGTGTTCATGGAATACCTGGACAAGTTCGTAGTGGTGTTTATCGACGACATTCTTATCTTTTCCAAGGATGATGAAGAACATGCAGAACACCTACGCCTGTTGCTAGAGAAGCTACGAGAGCATCAGTTGTATGCAAAATTCAGTAAATGTGAGTTCTGGCATAAGGAAGTTGCTTTTCTGGGCCATATAATCTCAATCGGAGGAGTAGCAGTAGACCCTGCCAAGGTCAAAGCCGTTACAAAATGGAAAGCACCTAAGTCGGTAATGGAGGTCCGGAGCTTCTTGGGATCGGTCGGGTATAACCGGAGATTTATTGAAGGATTTTCCACCTTAGCCAGACCCATGACCCAACTCTTAAAGAAGGAAAAGAAATTCGCTTGGATTGAACAGTGTCAGCGAAGTTTTGAACAGCTGAAAGAAAAGTTAACCACTGCCCCGATTCTAGTCTTACCTGACAACCGGAAGGACTTTGTGATATAATGTGATGCGTACAAACAAGGGCTAGGAGGAGTACCGATGCAAGATAGAAAGGTCGTAGCATATGCCTCGAGACAACTACGACCCCACGAGGAAAATTACCCCACACATGATTTGGAATTGGCAGCAGTTGTTCATGCGTTGAAGATTTGGAGACACTATTTGATCGGGAATCACTGCGATGTATACACTGATCACAAGAGCCTGAAATACATCTTTACCCAGACTGATATCAACCTGCGACAGAGACGGTGGCTGGAACTGATCAAGGATTACGATCTAGGAATCCATTACCACCCTGGTAAAGCAAATGTAGTGGCTGACGCCTTAAGCCGCAAAGCCCAATGCAACCATATGAGCCTGGAAGGCATGGCCGTTGAGCTCCGAAGAGAAATGGCTCGACTTAACTTGCACCTAATTCCTCACGGGGAATTAAACTCGCTGGAAATTCAACCTCTTCTGAGGGCCCAAATAGAAGAAGCTCAAAAGGATAATGAAGAGATCCAAACAATCCAGAAGCGCATGGCCGCTGGGCACGCGAAGGAATTCTCGACAAATGACAAAGGAATCTTCTGGTATAAGAAAAGGGTATATGTGCCTGAGCAAGGAGGTTTGAAAGAGTTAATTCTGAAAGAAGCCCACGAATTAGCATATTCACCACACCCTAGCAGCACGAAGATGTACTAGGATTTGAAGGAGGAGTACTGGTGGCCCAATATGAAAAGGGACGTAGCTGAATACGTGGCCATATGCGACGTGTGTCAAAGGGTAAAAGCTGAGCATCAGCGACCAGCAGGTTTGTTGCAACCGCTCAAGATTCCCTAATGGAAATGGGATGAGATAGGCATGGATTTCATTGTCGGATTACCCAAGACTACCGCTGGATACGACTCTATTTGGGTGATGGTGGATCGACTCACCAAAACTGCCAGGTTTATTCCCATCAAGACCAATTATAATAGTGCTAAGTTGGCGGAATTATACATGTCCAGGATCATGTGCCTTCATGGAGTACCAAAAAGGATTATATCAGATCGCGGTACTCAATTTACGTCTCATTTTTGGGGCAAGGTTCACGAGGCACTTGGAAGTCACCTTGCTTTTAGTACCGCATACCACCCGCAGACCGACGGGCAGACTGAAAGGACGAATCAAGTTCTTAAGGACATGTTGAGAGCTTGCGCGTTGGATTTCACCAAGGATTGGGAAATATGCCTACCTTATGTTGAGTTCTCCTACAACAACAGTTATCAAGCAAGTCTGAAGATGTCGCCAAATGAAGCATTGTTTGGTCGGCGATGCCGAACCCCATTGATGTCGTCAGAAACCGGTGAACGAGCCGTGTTTGGACCTGACATAATCAAAGAAGCTGAGGAAAAGGTCCTTCTGATCCGGGATCGATTAAAGATAGCCCAGTCTCAACAGAAAAGCTACGTGGATACTCGCTGAAGGGACTTGGAGTTTAATGTTGGCGACTATGTGTACTTGAAAATCTCCCCGCTGCGAGGAACCAAGAGGTTCAAGGTACGTGGGACCATTCCCGATAACCGCCAGAAAGGCGAAGTGGCCTATCAGCTAGAGCTGCCAAAGAATATCTCTGACGTACACCCTGTGTTCCATGTGTCACAGTTGAAGAAATGTCTGCATGTGCCAGAAGAGCAAGCTCCTCTGGAAGATATCCACATCAGCAGTGATCTCACATACTCCGAGCATCTGGTAAAGATATTGGGCGAGGCAGAGAAGAAAACCCGAACCAAGACGTGGCGCATGTACAAGGTGCAATGGAGCAATCACACCGAAGATGAGGCCACTTGGGAGAGCGAAGACTTTCTGAAGACCGAGTGCCCACACCTGCTCAACAACCGGTAAGAAATCTCGGGACAAGATTTATTTAAGGGGGTAGGTTTGTAACGTTGTTGACGCCAAATCCGTACCGCCGATGTGGATTCGGCGCGCGGACACACGAAGGCTTGGGAGATCTGCTTAGCTCCAGTGCAGGTCCTAAAATTGATGAAGCGCAGGCGTGCCAGTCAATTTGATCCTGCCACTGACAAGATATGCAAAACAGCAGAACAGAAGGTCTATCGACCGATAGGCCATCGGTCGATAGGGCAAAAACGTATCGGCCGATAGGCCGATAGCCAAAACAACCGATCAGCCGATGGGCCGATGGCACAATTCCAGCCGATGCCGGTATCAGCCGATGTAGTTAGGGTTTCGAACCATCGGCTATGTACTAAGCAAACATTTATATAGAGGCGATCGGCCGACGATAACATGATGATGTAGCAATGTGATATAGCATAATCCAAATATAAAATAAATATTGATCTGAAGATTAAAGCACACATCGGCCAAAAGTCCGATGGCATAAACTCTCAATAAGCAGATAAACAATATATACTCTGTTGTCATCGGCCAGATCCGATCTATAAAACTTTTTGGCCGATGCAACATCCGGATAACTCATCTGCTGAAACCCCGATGAAACTCTTATTGGTAGCCAACAAGCAGGCTAGAGATTACGGTTCTAATCACGACTTAGTAGGTCAAACCGAACTGATGCAGCACTAAGTATGAAAACAAACGCAAGACCTAGACAATCAAGCCCTTGACTGATTTTCAGAATGGTAGATACCTTAGCCAATCTAACCTAGCAAGGCGATTTAGTCAATACCGGCATAAACCCTAAAGCGAATCTCGGCCGATAAGACTAAATCGAGAAGCCGAACCAGATTGACTAAAATATATGATAGTAGGTGCTTACGTTGTTGAGATCAGAACGTCAAAGCCCTAGCCCCGACAACGCAGGCAGCCATAACGAGACTTACCCCTCGTGTGAAGGGCATGAACTCGCTGAAGAAGACGAAAAGTAAAGGTTGGTGATGCGCCGAAGTTGTATTGATCGTGTGATGATAATTACATGAACTACGGGCTTACATATTTATACCCATAGGCTAACAAAAATCCTAACAGAATACAACTCAAACTTTCCTAAAGATAAAAGGAAACAGATAAAGTCCTTATTGGACACTAAACACACTTTCCTAAAGATAAGAAGGAGACTAACAAACTTATCCTAATTAAGAGATACAAGTCGCATCCTCCTCAAACTCGGTCTTCTCTGGATAAGATCTTCCCGAATCTAACAAGAATCCGACTGCTATTGGTGGTTGGTTTGAGATAACCCCCATCGGCCGATGTAGAACTCTAGGCCAATACTAGCTTTGAGCCGATATAGATCCTGGGCCGATGAGGATTTCGGGGCTTACCAAATTCTGGTGTTAACAAACGCCCAGATATTCGACCGTCAAATGCAAAACCTAAAAATACGAAATTTCGAAAACTTTTAAATCAATTTGCATCATGCCGCGTGTTATTGCTCATTTATTTGAATCTTTATTTGCGGGATTAAATTTATCGAAATCTATTTAAGTGCAAACCCTAAAACGGAGGATCGACAGAATGAATGATTAAGAAAAATAATTAAAATAAAGTTCTGGACCAAATTATAGTAAAGAAAATATTCCACCTAAATGTCATCCATTCATTTGGACATATAAATTTAAATAAGAAATTTTATATGTAAATATATACTTATCTATACCTAGGTATATATATATAAACAAACATATGCATATTAGATATGAATATAAAATTTGGTGACATAAAATGTTGGGCCAATCCTTTGGTTATGGTGATATAAATTCAATGAGTATATTACATATATATAAATATATACATATAGGGGCATAAACCTAATCCTAGGCATAAATATATATAGACCTATATATATATATATATATATATATATATGTATCTATATAATGTATATATATATATAAATTATAAAAACATGAATTTTTGAGTGAAATATTTGGGAACAATAGAAATAATGAACAATATACAATTAGGTGAAATTACAAAATTTGGGCGAATTTTAAATTGAAAATCAACTCAAATCGGCAAAATACAAAAAATATACTCTTCATTAGCCCCTAGGTGCTCGACCGGTACCTAGCCCGTCGCGTTGCCCGCGTCCCGTCGCCGCCTGCTGCGCCGCGCGCCCTCGCGCCCCGAGCCGCCGCTGCCGGCCATCGCCATCGCCGTCCGGCGCCTCGCGCCTCGTGCCTCCCCCTGCCTCGCCGCGCCCGTCGTGTCCTCGCGCCCCGCGCCGCGCCATCCCGTCGTCGCGCGTGCGTCCCTGCGCCTGCCGCCGCCTGCCGCGCGCCACGCTCGCTAGGGCCTCGCACCCCGCGCCGGCCGTGCGTCGCCGCGCCCCCTTCCCCGACCCTATAAATCCCCCCTCCCGGCCGAGCTTCTCCCCCACCCCACTCCCCTCCGCTTTCCCCTTCTTCTCCCCTCTTCTCTGCCAAGCGCCGCCGCCGCGTGGAGCTGCTGCCGCCGACCGCCGCCTCTTTGCCGTCGCCGTCTTGAGCCGCCACCACCTGGTAAGCCTCCCCTCTCCCCCCTTCACCTCGGCTCGGTAGCCGCCCGGGAGAGAGAGAGAGCAGGAAGAAGGAGTCGAGAGAGGAAGAAGCAGGAGGGAAAAGAAAGGAAAAAGAAAAAGGAGAGAAAAGAATAGAAAAAGGGAAAGTTTAAAATAAAGAAAAGAAATAGGAAATTTAGGAAATTGAAGAGTTAAGTTATAGACATATATATATATATATATATATATATATATATATATATATATATATATATATATATATATATATATATATATATATATATATATATATATATATATATATATATATATTTGGATTAGATCGGTAAATCCATCGCCGATTACTTTAGAAATTCGTAGAAACAAATCAATTCAATTATTTACTTAATTAAGATTATTCATTTAATTGATTATTTCTTTAGCGGGTTATTTAGCTAATTATTTAGATTGTTCTTCATTAGTTTATGCAACCGCGTATATAATAATCAGAGGTTTATTCGTCGGTAATTTCCCAAAATAAATCGTTGCCATTTGTTATTTATTTAAATATCTATTTAGTCGGTTATTTAGTTAGTTTTTTCTCATTAATTAGGTTATCCGTTTAATTAGTCGTTATGATTATTTAGTCAATTATGCATCGTCTAGGGTTAATTATTATTATCGAGATCTAATTTATTCGGAATCGTTTAAATTAAATCGGATTAATACTCTAATCGACTAACGCAAATACTTTAGGACCAAAATGGATTCGAAATCGGAATAGAACCATTTCATAAATATTGGAACTGATATCGACATTCGGCGCTCACGTTTGATCTTTTTCTTTAATCGGATTTTGCTGGATTTTAATTGAATTCTAATCGAATTCAATTTCTTTTGCACGTAACTCTAGACATTGAGGGAGTTGCAAGTCCGCGTGAGAATCAAGCCCCGCAGGGCTTCGAGCAAGGCAAGTCATTACTAATCCTTGAACATATTGATCCCAAATTGCGAAACTTACTTTGTTAACAAATAAAATTGCATGCGATGATGAATACCCTACTTGTTATTATGCCATACCTTTGATTATTGTTTACCTTATTCCCTTGTACCGATAAATGCGTGTGATGTCCCTAGTCACTTAAGACAAATACTTAGTAATGCTAATTTAGATTCATGCATTCTCATATTTATTAAATGCTATATGCTCGGGTAACTACCTTTGGGAAGGTAGTTGAGATGCGGCATGTGGAGACATGAGCGCCACATTGTCATGACATTGATGACATGATTTGTGAAAGGAAAATAAAACTAAACAACTGTTTTCGACTGGGGCGGCTGGATGACTTGGATGGTGTCCGGTAAAGGCTAGTGTCGTCCCGGGTCAGTTAAGGACCGAGCCGTGAAGCTAAGCATGAAACGACCCCCGTACAACCATACTTCTCGAATGGGCATAGACCTAGCAGAGTAGATAGCCGAGTGGAGGCAGTATCCCTGCGTAGTGGTCTTCTTGATGTGTATTAGAGGCGGGGCCTACGGTGGAGTCGCCACTAGTAGGACCGCCACGTGTAAACCTAAAATTAATTAAAACTTAATGCATGTGTGAGTCTTCCCTCCCGGGAGCGCCAGAACTCCTCTCACTACTAGAAACCGTGTACGCCTATAGTGCATGAGGATGTAAGTTCTTGGAGCGGGTACTGCCAATGTGAGGTTATTGAAAGGCTTTGCCGTGACGCGTCTCATTCGTTGAGACTTCGGCTCATGTGTTGGGCAAGTCACGGAGTACGGGTAAAGTGTACATCCACTGCAGTGTGAGTAAACTAAATCTATTTGAATAGCCGTGCTCGCGGTTATTAAGCACCGGGACATGTATTACACTTGGCTAGACTCTAAATTCTTAAACTGATTAGGATGGGTATGCATAATGACTTTTATGTGCTGGTGGTTCAACTTCTTGAGAAGCGAGAAGGGGTAGGCCCCAGAAAACCATGACGATACAATGGCGGGAAGCTATCCTTGGGATCACAATGGATGGTGGACAGAACCGTCGTTGCTTAATGAACTATGGTATTAAAACTTGATCAGTCTATGCTAGGTCTTAGGCTTGTGAAAAGAATTGCAAAGCTAGCTTTACGCAAAAGAACCACAGCCGTTCTTTGACTATTCCTTATCATGTGCATCGTTGTTGTTGTGGCTTGCTGAGTACGGTTGGTACTCACCCTTGCTATATGCAAAACATTCAGATGCGGGCGATGAAGTTCCCGAAGACCCATACGAGTACTACCAGGAGGGTACGGAAGACGATGGCGCTCAGTAGGTCTTTAGACCCGGTCGTTGCCTGTGGCAATGGCGTGACGCTGCCTTATCTCTGCTGCCTTATCTAGATTCTGCTTTTGCTTGTATTCCAGACCGTTTGGTCCCGTGTTCTATACTATTGCCTTCGGGCCTATTATTGTAATATTTTGCGTAAGACGATTGGTGTATGCACTCTTGATAATTCGGCAATGTAATCGTGGGTACCAGACTACTTGATCCAGGGAAATGGTACTATGAACACGAGTGATTCCTGTTACAAAAATGGGGGTCTACAATGTCCCAACTCATAATCTTTCTTGAGCTAAGCTCGAATACCTCGCAAGCTTGATTACTAAGTAGTATGACTAGAATACGTCCAAATTCATGTTACACCATGAATTTCTTTACATGATATAACCGTGTTTTCTTGGTTAAAGCATTTAATTAGAGAAACACTAAAAAAATTACAAGAACTGAGTCTTGGTCAGCTCAATGGGCAAATATTGTGCGACGATATTGATAAAGATATGGACATGTATTTTGAAAAGATACGGAGTAAGAGAGCACAACACCATTTGGTGTGGCGGTGAAGTTGTAGATGCATAAATCCACCCACAAATTCAAATACCATTGACCACAAATATGGTTGAGTGCATTCTTAATTGGTGTAGAGCCCAGAAGTAATATTTCCATTATGTAAGAAAGGTCCTTGATTTGATATGAGTTGCTCCATTGTGAGGTGAATTGAAACATATAGCAATTTCGTGATATAATCTAGCTAAAGGAAAAGAGTTCTTGGGAGGAAGAGAAGAGATGGGAAATTTTGATCCCATTTCGTTCTTGAACCTTTTAGCTACTCCCAGCCCTAATGACCTAATTCATGCAACCTAGCCTACACCCACCTCATTTGTCGAACTTGCTACAGTAGCATCCCTGTTGGTTTCGCCCCTGCCTCAGCTGTGTCAGGCGGTATGTCAATCTGCAGGTTGTGGCCATCATTTGAACTAGGGTCAAAGGCATGCTCAGAAGACAGAACAAACCCAGTTAGCATGTCCCAAGAGCATGCAGCATCCAGCTGCACTTTCAGAAACCTTCTACAAGTATTCAGGATTCAACCCGAATATTCAAGTATTGAGCAATTCGTTTAGCAACCACGTGAACCATTACCTCAAGCTTTTGCATCTCCACCTGTATTTCTTCAAGCTATGCAAACGATGCGGATTATTACTGCTCAAAATGCATCATACAAAGAGATGATGCAGCCAACCATCATGTAGCATGCAAATGAACAAGGTAGGACAGAGATATATTACATTATAACAGGATAATTTCTCCCATCATGAGTAAAATTAAGTTCTATTAGTCTCTTCTGGCAATTACAGAAGTATAGCAAAGCTTGATAATAGCAGCATAATGTCAAACTACTTTTCCAGAATGCTATCCTTGTGAAGCACATTACATCACACCCCTACTGTTTCCACATTTTCGTTCAAGCCAAGGTTTTTTACCTAAGTTAAAAGATTCCACCCTTACATTCTTGTATTAAAATGGAAGCGTACTTAGATGTTACTGTGCGCTGAATTAAATTAAAGTACCAGAGCTACCACCAGCCAAAAAGATGAGTTGATACCTCCTCCCAAAAAGACAGTGTTCTGAATAAGAAGAAATACATACACTGTCAGAACAGTTTCCAAGAAACAAGTAATCACGATCAGTTTGCAAACAGAATTCTAGTCACAACGGAAATATGGAACAAGAAGAGTTATTCCATTCATTTTCTCTTGTTGAACTTTTGATGGTAAAGAAAAAAGAAGAACAAGATGCACACTACACTACTCTACAGTGTTTTAAGTTTGAACTGACAAGAATACTCAGAACAACTTCACGCTCACATGGCCAATGTTCATTTGAAACCCTGGCCTGCCTTTGCTCAGTAAACCCTTTGAAAGTATTTAATTTCAGGTGAGAGGATCCCCCAGTGTCCCTCTAAAAAATAATGTCAATAACAGCATCCAAACTGTATGTTTCTTTGATTATATATAAGACCAAAAGTAGAAAAAATATGAAAGTGTCCCCGACAGTAACCTGAAGATTTTAAAAGTAGGTTCATTTGAAGTCAAAAATCTGAATTATGGTAATGTAACTGTACAATTCAAAGTAAATGGAGCTGAAAGAACGCCACAATTCAGGCCTATTTGCCTCCTGAATTGTATGTATAAATGGGTTATTAAAATGTTAACCATAAGATTGGGACATTTCATGGAAAAGTTGCAGATTCACAAAATCCTTTTCCAAAAGACAAAAATATAATGGACAGGGTGATGTCACATGTAGTATTCCATGAAACAAAAGGAAACAAAATTATGTTGGACTTATTTTAGATTTGGATTATGAAAAGGCTTCTAATCATTATCTAAAAATAAACTATACCGGGATTTCCTCAATGAATTATTTGAGCCCCAGTTGGAGCAGGTAGGATTTTAGTTCAAAACATAGATTTCGTCCAAGAAATATTGAGAAAGGATTAGAAAACTGGAAATGAAAGGATTAGAAAACCAGTTGGAGCAGGTCGACGTCGACGGCGACGCAGACGGCCTCGAACCGCAGCCCGCCGTCGCCGGCGTCCGCCTGGCGTGAGAGGAGCGCGGCGCTGAAGATCCTCCCGCCGGCGTACTCGTCCACCGGCGGCGGTGGGAACAGCGCGTGGCGGCGTGACACGGGGTCGCAGACGAGGAAGAGGCGGGGGTTGAAGTAGCGGCACTTGCGGTGGCGGAGGAGGAGGAGGCGGTGAGGGGATGGAAGACGGGGACGGTGAGCTTCTCCACCTCCGGCGCGGTAGCAAGGCCTACCGGAGGGACCACTATGGGTTGGTGGAAGTGGCCGAGGAGGGGAGGGAGGACGGACGCGGCGGCGGCGGAGGAGGAGTGGGAGAGGAGGCGACGAGAGAGGCGTCGGCAAGCCAGGGCGGCGCGGCGGCTGGCCACCGTTGCCATCATCGCCGGCGGCGGCGGAGGAAGGGTGGGGATTTGAGTATTGCTCTCTTTCGTTTTTGCTGCTTGCTTTGATTCTCCTTTTGCGCGCGATTAGAGGATGCTTTTGTCAGAATTAGAGCAGGGCAGTAAGACAGTGGTGAAATAGCTAGGTGCACACGGGACTTGTAACTTTCTATCTCAAGTACAACTTTGAAGATTTGAGGGTGAATTCCGGGTCAAATCCAAGGCCAATTCCTTTTCATTCGTCCAACTGAGGTTCCAATTCAATTTCTACAAGCAGAATTACTAGAATATGTTCGGGCATGGCAATTCCAGTTCTTGTTTGTTTGACGTAGAATCTTTGAGCATGAAAATATCTTCTTTTTCCTACAAGAAACAAACTGTTACCACTGTTACATTGTATTAAAAAAAGAAAAAAAAATGTGAACGAGCATATCTGTTTAGGTCCCGTTGTTAGAACCTAATCATTTTACAGCTAATTATTTTTTAAGTGCTAGAGAACATAGCCCACAACAACGAATTATGTGTGATTACTTCATCGGTCTTAAGACAACTAGTGTGTGCATGCGTATGTTAGCCCAATCGTGACTTCGTCAATTTTAAAATATATCGGTTTAGTTTTTAAATATGCTCATAGACAGCAAGTGTGTGCATGCGTATATCGCTCGCGTTAAAAACAATATACACGGTGTATGCTGACGGACCAATGTAACCGCTCCAAACGGGTGGCCATCTATTTTCTTTTTAGATCGTAGCCACTGGATTATTGCGGACATGCTTTTCAAACTGCTAAACGATGTAATTCTTTAAAAGAACTTTCTACATATAAGTTATTTAAAAATTTCAAATGAATTTAATTTTTAAGTATTTAATAGTTAATATTTAATTAATCACATGCTAATTACAAAAGTTTTTCCTTTTCCAAAGAAAAACAGATATTTGGCTGACAAGCTGTCTTCAATCCTACCCCCCTTGATTTCTATGGAAAAATATAGGAAATTTAGAGGATTTTAATCCTATTGAAAAAATCCTGTAAAGGCATCTTTAGAAAAAGGATTGAATTCTATCCTTACCTTGAAATTTCTACAGAATAGATAATTCTATAGAGATTTTGGAGAAATGTTAGCAAGAGCTTCAATTTATTGAAAATTTTTCTTTGAATCTATTTCTCTCACCTTATTCATGTGTTTTCCCGCAACCTAATCAAATGAATGTTCATGTGTATTTTTGTATATTTTGTAATCCTGTCAGCACTTGCATTCCGATCAAAATCCCATGTTTTTTTTATTCATTTGTTTTTTCAGTCATGCATTTCAAAGGGGCCCTTATCTTCCATAGTTGCAATTTTAGTTTTTGGAATGCATGAATTTTAAGTGCTCGTTTGATTGAAGGTAAATAAAAGGATATTTGGAGGGTTGTAATCCTTAGGAAAGAATTCCTATAGCACCTTTTGGATCCAAGGAATAGGATTGAAAATTTTCTATGGATTGTAATTCTTATATCACATTTCGTAGGAAATTTAGTATGAGCTCACACTTCATGTTTTGTTTTCCTTTCCTAAGTCCGATGCACATTCTCTCAATCTCTCGTCCTCTATCTACCCTCTCTCTTACACATGATTACCTGCAAAATTCATGTGTTTCAATTCGAACCATCCAAAATCATTACCTCTAGCTTTCCTTTATTTTGAAATCATGTAGTATTACATAGCATGTATTTTTGTGTTTTTTTTAAGAAAATCTTCCGTTTCAAAGCAGCCTGAAATCTCCATAAACTTCCTTTGTTCCAAAGCAGATCCCTAAAGTACATGTAGAGACTCCATTGGCTACTTTTTCAGCTTTGGCAACGTAGAGTACATCGGACAGAGTTCACAATTTTGTTTTGGATCGTAACATGAACCAGATGGCTAATTTTAAGTGAAATTCAATAAATCAGATGACAGAAGTTCAGATTTTGAATTTTGATATTGGTTTTCAAAATTTCACCAAAGTTCCGTAGTACTAATCCATAAATTTGCGTACCTGTCTGCCTTTGGGGCCAACATGTCAGTCATACGTACTGCACATGTCTGTCGGCATGCTGTCCGCCCTCGCATATACTACTCTCTCTCTCTCTCTCTCTCTCCCCTCTGCTCTGCAAAACCCAAAAGCAGACGAGAGAACGGAAAAGCCACGCCTCGCTCGCCACCGCCGGGCGATGGCGACGCTGGCCAGCCACTGCGCCGCCGTGGCCTGCCGCCGCCTGTCGCGCCGCCTTCTCTCCTCCGCTTCCACTCCCCTCCTCGGCCACTTCCACCACCCCACTCCGGTGCCTACCAAAGGCGACCCTCCCTGCCCAGGCGCGCCCACCGTCGTCGCCACCTTCCACCCCCTCACCGCCTCCTCGCCGCGCCTCTCCCTCGACTTCGTCCCCGACGCCGCCGACTTCGAGCTCTACGGCTCCCACCTCGGCCTCCTCCTCCTCCACGACTACAACTGCAAGTCCTGCTACAAAAAGCGCCCCTTCCTCGTCTGCTACCCCGTCTCCCGCCGCCACGCCCGGTTCCACCCGCCGCCGCTCCTCGGCGGCCGGATCGTCGGCGCCGCGCTCCTCTCCCGCGAGGCCAAGGCGGATGATCCCGGCGGACTGCGCTTCGAGGCCGTCTGCGTCACCGTCGACGACGACTGCCCGCGCGCCTGGGTCGCCACGCACCGCCACGGCGAGTGCCGCTGGCGCGCGCTGCCGCGGTCCCGGGACGTCGCCATCGAGTTCGACCCCCACTGGCTGGAGTACCTCGCCGTGCGCGCCGCCGGGAGCCTCTACTGGCACATCTGCAACAACGCCTGCGCGCTCGCTCTGGACGCCGCCACGCTGCAGTTCTCCTTCCTGCGGGCGCCGGCCGTGATGTGGGAACCAAGCACCCACCACAAGTACCGTGTCGGGGAGACGCCGGTGGACGGGCGGCTGTGCGTCGGCTCGCTGGAGAACGAGGGGCTTCAGCTCTGGGTGCGAGGGAGCGGCAAGGGGAGCGACCACGGGTGGGTGCTGGAGCGGCACGTGCGCATGCAGGAGGTGCTCGACGCGGTTCCATGGCTGCCAAGAAACATCCTGCTCCGCCATGCCAACGTTTGGCTCAGCGACATCGACGCCGGGCGCACGGGGAAGGTGTTCATCGCCTCCTTTGGGTTTGGGCGCTTCTCGTATCATCTGGACACTGGAAAGCTGGAGTGCCTGGTGATGGAAGACGGCATGGAGTACGGGCACCCCATCTTCCCCTTCTTCTCAGCACCTGTCAATTACGGCGTCTCTGAATGAATTTCTGGTAATTTGGATGACAGCTTTCTTTCCATTTTCACTGCCATGTTTGCTCGTGCAATAATTCTTAATCAGAATATTGTTGATTTGATTCCGTATGAATACTCTGGTCTTGTCACTTGGGTTTATATCGGACTTGTAGTTGGTACGATCTGTATGGTCATAAAGATTTCCGGTAACATAATAATTTACAATGATATGAGGCTGTTGGCAGCAAGTAGGAAGGATCTGTGAGTGCTGACTGATCATCCAAAAAGAATACAGTTTAGTTAGGGTGGTATCATACAGAAATTTAGCGTATTGTTAGTTTTGAATGATTCACTGCATATTTCCTTTTTTTTATTTTTTTGGTTGTGACGATTCTAGTTTCTGTTATTGATTGTTTCTAGCTTTTGAGTTCAACTCCGCCGTAAGTTTGGAGATTAGTTTGAACCTTTTGATATAAGTGTTATAATGTTACTTGTATTACAGTTAGTCAGTTATATATGAACAAGGGGAATTACTGAAGTTATTCTGTTATCTCTGTAACTTCATTTCCTTTTGAAACTTTTATTGGTTATTATATTATTCTGTTAGCTTTCTTGCAAGTGAGCCTTAATACTGCAGCGCGTCATATCTAGAGAATTGCTGATGTTTTTTTAACCAGCATTTATCTGATTTGATATGCCTGAAATTAATTTGCCATATTGTGTTGGGCAAACAATTCAAATATTAAGTGTGCTTGGCACCTCAATATTTGCTATGCAGCCATGTTCATTTTGAAATTATAGTTATGCATCCAATTCTGAGTTGCAACAGAAATGAGGCTGATGCAATAGTAGTCCAGCAGCAGCAACAAGGCCCCCCCCCCCCCCCCCCCCAAAAAAAAGAAGAAAAAATGTACATGAAGGTAGTGAACCGACGACATCATTTTGTAGTTCTGTTGAATTGTCAAATTGTAGATTGAAACTTTGAATTTTATGAAGAATGTCCTTTCTTTTTTTTATCTCATATTGAGACGTGCCAATGTCAAGATAATTTGCATATTATGATCATTAATTGGTCTTTTAGATAACAAAAACATACATATGGTTGAGTTTTAGGGATGTTGTTAGTGATATATATTTACACTTTCAACTTGTGGACGTGATCATTGCAGTTTAAGCTTAACTGTATAGTTTGTCTTAGTGTTCTGGTTGCAAATCGGTTATGATTGTCTTTCTTTTGCATTGATAAGCTCGAAATGGAGGAGATCGGAAGATATATTTTTATTCCATAACAACCTCCGAAGCATATATGCATGTTTTCTGCATTTTAGTTATTTACAAAACACCTGTTTTGTTCGTTTTTTGGTTTAAAAGGATCTGCTAACACAATTCTGTGTGCATTTCTTATGATTCAGGGTGGTGGCTTTTGGGAGGAATTCTGAGCACATATCTTCAGCTCACATACTTGAATCTGTGAATCGCTATAGTTCTCCAACTATTAGCAAGCTGTAGTTCTTTTTTTTTTACTTTCCCTTTAGGAAGTAGCAATGTCTTTGGTGAAGTCCCATCACAAACACATTGACTGCGTAAAATCCATAAATAGCAGGCCATAGTAAATCAGTAATATGTTTTTCCAAGCCTCAAAATGATAGGTTGACATTAGTTATGCTGGAATTTAGTAATCAATGAGTCTATCCAGAAGCTGTAAAACTCAGTTTTATGTATGATGGGAGTATTTTAGTTATCCATTTTACTCTGATAATTCTATGTCATATATATTATGCAATATATGACGTTCTGATTTCTACTAGTATTGATTCGATGAATATTGAAAGCTACTTACTTGAGCTAGCATAGCTTGTGAAACACTTGGCTGCATGGAAGAATTAATAAATGTTTGAACTAACCAATGCATGTGCTCAAGGAACGAACCAATCAACTTAAAGTTTGCTAGAGATCAAGCTTGGATCATTTATACAGGGTAAGGTGTGCTTGTATCCCCATATGGATGTGATATACGGAGTATAACTTTGGTTGGGTCTAAGGGCAATAGCAGTGCAGGTACCGCACTTGAGAAGCCAAAGCCGCTAGCTAGGCCATGAACGGTGTAAGAAATACCCTCCACCGAGCGTGTGGTTCTAGATAGGGTCTTTCACAGTATAGGTTACTTATTATAGTGGGTCCTACCCGTCTCTCTCTTCTCACTTTTCATCTCTCCTTCTCTCTCTTCTCTTTGCCTTTCCCCACCGGTCACTGGCGGATGAAACGAGGCGTCGGGAGGAGGAAGCGAGGCGCCAGGCAGGGAACGAAGCGGCGGCAGGGCGGCGCCACCTCGCCGAACGACGGAGCCGCCAAGCTCGCCGGATCTAAAGTCGGGTGGCAGTGGGGCGGCACCACCTCTTCGAACGATGGCGCCGTCGAGCCCAAACCATGGACGACAACGTCACCGAGCTCGCCAGATCTGAAGTCGGGTGACTGCGGGGCGACACCATCTCTCCAGACGACGACGACGCTGAGCTCGTCACCGAGCCCAAGCTGTGGATGACGGTGTCGCCAAGCTCGTCGGCTCCGAAACTTTGCGATGACTCGGGCCTAAGCCGCTGATGAGCTTCGCCTCCCGGTCTCGAATCCGACGGTTCTGTTTGTGGCTCGTGCCGATGGGGGCTGCGACGCTGTAGGCGGAGGCGAGCTTCGACAAGGGCTGTGGCACAGGCGGAGGCGAGTTCCAACGAGGTCTGCGGTGTTGGCGAAGGCGAGCTCCAACGAGGTTTGTGGTGCAAGTGCCTCTTTTCCCTTCTCTACTTTTGTCTCCCGGCTTGGTCCCCGCATCTCGCCGCCATCGGTGGGCGGATTGAGCACCGGAGATGGAGCTCAGCGGTGTAAACAGGAGGAAGGGTCGTAGGGAGCTACCGCTGCCGTTGAGCTCCTCGGCGGCGGTTGATGCGGCCTCCTCCTCCGGTTGGATCTGGCTGCTCCCTTTTCGTTCTCCTCCTCGCCGCGCCTCTCCTCCAGTCCTCTTTCTCCTTTACCTGGTAGAGCTGGCGACATGGGACGTGAAGGTGTGGGTCCAGGCCTGTGAAATCTGATAAGGAACATGTGGCGATATTTGGCTTCGCGTTTTTCATGGAGCAACTCAATAGGCGAACGTAGAGTGGAATCTCCAATGTGGCCGGCTCGGGCTGAATGGCACATTAGTGCACTGTGAAAGCCCTAACGGGGCAAATGGTTGTGCGCAAACACGTTTGGACCGGTCCACGTGCATTCGCACAAAACAGCAAACGCCTCAAGGCATCTGACTCGGACTCAGCACAACCCATGTTCGCTTCTTTCTCTTCTTTTATCGTCCAATCTGTCGTCCTTCTTTCGTGCATGAGAACAGCACGACAACTCCTTTAGACTTTGATGTTGCTAAACCTGAGAGCCCCACAACGATCTCATTTACCAATTACTAGGTTAGTTACTTATTGGTTTGCCCCCTTCTCCTTCATCCCCACCTCTTCCTCCCCCCCNCTTCCTCCCCCCCCCCCCTTTGGCACCCTGTGGCACCACCCACCTCTACCCTGCACAACCTATTAGTCAGCAACCTTTCCCCCCATTGCTAACCTCGCTAACTGCCCTTCCTCAACCTGTGGTTGTGGTGCCGTCTCACTACCCACCCCTGTCCATCGTCTTCTCAGCCATACCTCAAAGCCTAAACCCCTAAACCACGAAAAGATATCCACTTACTGCCCTCTGGCATTGAGGAACTGGCATGTGGGCTCCATAGCCCGTGGGCCCATATGTCACTAACCCACATTAGAAGGTAATATGTCAGAGGAGCCCTCTCCCTAAACCCCCCTTCAAACCCTTCACCTCCATCCTGCTCCTAAACCTCTCACATGTATATTAGCCCTCTTGGTACCTGTGGATCATGTATATGAAACCTAGTTGAATTATCACTCATTGATTTTCTTTAGGCAAAATTTGTCACAGGATACTCAAAATTTGTATAATTTGTTGATAGACATCGTAAAAAACGTCATAGCTAAAAGATACTTAAAAAACTAGTAATTTGCTGAAGGATATTTTTGGCTCAAATGGAAAGAGAAATTCTTCGAAAAGATGAGAATGGCTCTATGATCGAAAGCTTTTGAGCTGAGAAGATGGAATATGATGTATGCTACTTATTTACTTGAGATGATGGCAAATTTGGAGTTGTGTAATTTTCAAATTTTTACTCTAATGCTATGTTATAAGTATGTGATCCTAGAGATATTTTTGTCTTACTTAACAATTTATCTTTCCAATTGAGTCGAAAGTGTTCTTTAGCAAATTATCAGTTTTTTTAAGATGTTTTTAAGCCATGACATATTTTTTCAATGTTTATTAGTAAATTACACAAATTTTGAATTTCATAAAATTTGCCTTTTTCTTTACGGTCGTCTAACAGTGATGACTTTCCTGACCGCTGTCTAGTTGTGCATCTAGCCCATTTTCCTTTTTTTTTTGGAAAAAGGGAAATGAAAAAATCGCAGGAAAAATGACTGCTGCTCCTACGTTACATAAAAGGAGCAGAAGCGTGTGACCTACGCTCCAGCTGTCCACTCTTGCCTTGCCCCTCTCAGTCCCCCACCACCACCAATGGCGTCGGAAACGAGGGGAACCCTCAAAACCCTCCTTCCTCCGCCGCCGGCAGACGAGGCGCCGACGACGACGGTCGCCGCCCTCACCGAAGACAGCCTCCGCAACATCCTCCGCCGCCTGGCCCCCGCCGACCTCCTCCGCGCCGCGCTCGCCTGCCACCGCTGGCGCCGCGCCGCCGCACGCTGCATCACGGGCGCGCCGCCCCCACTCCTCGGCTACTTCTTCCACCCGGCCGACGCGCCCCCGACGGTGCACTTCCCCTTCCCGGCGTCCAGGGGCCGCCTCCACCCCGCCGCCTTCTCCCCCGTCGACGCCTCCTCCTCCTCCCCGCGCCTCTCCCTCGACGACCTCGGCGGGGCCAAGGGCTTCACCATCTACGATGTCCACCTCGGCCTCGTGCTCCTCCTCCCGGCGTCGCTCCCGTCCGGGACCCTCCCCCGCATCCTCGTCCTCGACCCGGCCTCCCGCCGCCGCGCGCTGCTCCCGCAGCCGCCGGGCGACCGCTGGCGTGGCCGACGGCACTTTGTCGGCGCCGCCGTGCTCTCGCGCGCGCACCCGAGCAGGCTGTGCTTCGACGCCGTCTGCCTCACTGTCGACGACAAGCACCCGCGCGCCTGGGTCACGTCCTACCGCGACGGCGAGTGCAGCTGGAGGGCGCTCCCGCGGGACACCGGAGTCACGGTCAGGTTCGACCCCTATTGGTTCGAGGGCCGCTGCGTGCACGCCGCGGGGGACATCTACTGGCACATCTGCAACTCCGGCCGCCTGCTCAAGCTCGACCCTGCCACGCTCAACTTCTCCTACCTGCTGGCGCCGTCCGAGCTGGGGGACAGCAACAAGAAGTTCCGAATCGGGGAGACGCCGGAGGACGGGCGGCTGGGCATGGCGACCGTGGAGGACCAGGAGATGCAGTTCTGGGTGCGCGGGGAGGCCAGGGGGAGCGACAACGGTTGGTTTCTGAGGAAGAGGATGAACATGCGCAAGGTGTTCGACACCATGCCGGGGTTGCCCAGGGACATGATCGGCCGTATCATGTCCATCTGGCTCAGCGACATCGACGCAGGGCGCACCGGGAAGCTGTTCATCAAAACGCAAGGGTATGGGCGCTACTCCTTCCATATGGACACCGGCGAGCTGGAGCGCTTGGCCACTGAAGATGGAAAGGAGTATGGCCACCCCATCTACGCCTACTACATGGCCTGGCCTCCTGCCTTCCTCGCTCCAGAATTGGAGGTAATTTGGAACACCTTTCCTTCACCGTTCTTATCATTTTTGTTTATGCCAAATTATTTGATCAATGCTTAAGTGGATTGCTTGTTTATGTCCTGCAGTATAGTCTGTTGCACGCGCATTAGCTTTAGTAGATGTTGAGTTGTATTAAGGTTATAGTGATTCACAAACGAGCTGATCGAATACTACAATTGTGTTGACTGTTGAAAGCCGTAAGGTACCTCAAGCAATCTTTGCAACTAGAATTATGTTTCTCGATTTGTTTCTTAAAAATTGTTGAGTTTTGTGGAGTTAATAACTTTTGTTGTTTGCTACTGGGCAGCTTTAGCTTATTCCTCTTGATACCTAATAACCTGAGAGCTCAAACATCAAGCATTCAAAATGTAATAAATTATTGCATTGCATTGCATTGTTCAACCTGTACTTTTGTTTCCATAGTTTTGATCTTGCATAATACAGTGATATGTGTGATTCTGTATTTCATAGGTGTGAAATATGTCAAGTGTAGTACAATCTGTTAGTAAGCACGTGGTTGTATGTTGGCCATGAAGAATATTTATATTTTGACATATCAATGATGTTACTCAATAAATTGAATGGAGGATTCCATGCTATCCGTAAACATATTTTAATGCCGATGACCATGCGGAGCCATACCATTTTGTATCATGTTTTTTTCCTTTTCTTTCCAGCTTTACTCCCATTTGCGGAGCCCCATACAACAAATTAGTTAAGCAGGTCTTTTAAGTCAGAAAGAGAATGGTCTACCAAGTCTTAAATGTTAGTAGCTGATTATTGTGGCACCGATTATTACAGGAATCAGATTTGTCTTTGAAACTCATTAGGATTATTACTAGCACTGTCTAGTATTTTTTTAATTTGGTCAATTTGAAGATAATAAATATAGAAGAATAGGATATTATTGCTGTCATAAACTTTCATATAGTAGTTCACCGTTGTTTTACTTATTGTTCAATGTTCAATCTTCATTGTGGAAAACAATGTAGACTGTCACTATAATAACTTTTTTTTTGGTTCTGGGATGTCGAATTTAGCATTTTGCTTCGCTTGATGCAATCCATTTCATTCCTAAACTTTTACCTTCTTGTGAACTTCTATCAAGAAATGGGTGTTACACCTTCATATGGAAGCATAATAAACTATACTTGTGCTGGCAATCAACATGCTTTTGATTTATCCATCTCTTGTTATGCAATTGCAAAATCCCCAGTTTATTTGATTCATTGGCTCTGGAACTGATGATTTTGTCATTCTTGTGATTTAGGGTGATGACTACTGAGACAAGGTTACCAATGCCACCAATGCCATGCCTGATTCACTCATCAGTCCTTACCGAGCAGTGAGCACACGAGGAAGTTTTGAGGACCTTATTCTGCATGAGACTAACTAATTCCCAGTAGTTCTATGCTGTCATTTAAGCATACTTCAACTAGATTGAGAGATTTAAGACATTGGGATGGCATTGCACATTATGCTGGTTTTTGGCGAGCCGTGGTTTGAATCTGATATTATTATCTTCTGCCTTGGTTTATTTCATATTTGTTTGCCATGCCATGGTGGAAATAGCTTAATTTTGCATGGAGTTTGTCGAGTACGTTGGATTTGCTGGGGCAAACTCTGTAGATCCATTTAAACAACTGGTCTTGATTGGAATTTTTTCAGCTTTAGTTTCGCCACTAATTGTTGCGTGTGCATCCTGTGTTGGAGTCTAAATTTACAAGATTTACAAAATCTTAATGATTTAGCCTATACATAATCACCTCTGCAAATTTTAATCTCAATGACCTGCTTGATGCTATCGGTGATCTTGATTTTCTCCTTTTGTTTCTTTTTCTTCTTCTTCTTTTCTTCTTAATGCACCAATGGAAATTTCACCGAGACAGCCTCATGAATCCTTTCTAGTGCTCAAGCCGATCGGGCGATTGGGTTTTAGGGCTTTGGCAGAGATTTTTGGTGTCCCTTCTCCTCTGTCCTTAATCTCTTTATATAGGCATTGGTGGGGCATATCCTCAATTCGGTTAGAAGAATTAGTTTTACCGATTACAAAACTAACTCTATCTCTTTGTTAGAAAATGGATAAGTGGGATTTATCCCTTCCCAATTAGTTATCGGCAATTAGCCGATAAAATCATCTTATGCCGAGTAGTATCTGAACTGTAGGTTTCAAGTTCAAAAGTTCAAACCACTTGCCATGTAGTTGTTTGGTTTTTGTTACAACCTTGGTTAGCCACATTTTTCACTCGTATAGCTCCACATGTTAAAGGCTTAAATTCATTGTTAACTTTGCGTAAGTTCTGGCTAATATTTTAGCTGACCAAACCTTTTTATGGAAAGCCGTATCTTGTGGTTTTGAAAGCTGTAGCTATGACTCAACCAAACATGTTCTGCTAACCCAAAATTGGAACCCGGATGATGTTGATGATTTGGGGCAAAACCTATGTTTGAGAGAACCTATGTTTGAGAGGAGGAGAAAAAAAAATTGAGAAGATACGTAAAACAAGATAAATCATTAACATATAATTAATTAAGTATTAATTATTTTAAACTTAAAAATAATTAATATGATTTTTTAAAATAATTTTTTTATAATTTTTTTATAAAAATACATCATTTAATCTTTCGAAAAACGTAAGCGTGAAGAAAAAAATTTCTCTTTTGTTATTGCTCAAACGCAGAGTGGGAACAAATTTGGAATGGCCTGCTCTGCTAGTAGTAGTCTGCTACACAAAAGCTGAGTAGCTGCAGGAGGACAGGATTGCAGCAGGCGAACTCTGTGGGAGCTGTGCTGTGCTGGTGGCTTTGTGCTGCTGGCGGGCTGATACTGTGAGGTTTGTTACTATGTTCAAAAATACACAGAAGGTTTTAGATGGATAAAATATATGTACTATAAATATATAAATCTAAATAGGTTAATATCTGTTTTAAAATATAAAATATTTTAGATGAATGGAACACATGTACTATGAATCTAAACAGGTTAGTAGTAGTAGGATGTCGGTCCTCGGCTTTGTACACCGAAAATTCCATGTGTTTACGGTACTATTTTCTGGATTAGTAGATGGTACACACATGACAAAGTTGTATATCTGTTGATGAGAAAACATGGCAGCCTGAGAGTTCTGTTTAGCTTCAGTGCATGTCCAAATCTTGTTTTCAGGTTTAGGGCATGTCAGTTAGTTTGATCCTGCAACCAACAAGATAAACAAGAAAACAATGTTAGTAAATGATAGCTAATCGGCTGGTGGGCCGATGACGTATATAAAAGTTCAAATGTCACTAATTTGATTTTGGTGATTAATGATAAATCTAATTATACGAGACTAATATTTTTATAAGAATTTTCTTTGTCCTAGTCCCGTGTAGATGTGAAAGTGTAAATTGTGAGAAATGGTTCACGGACTTCATGTGAGTTGAGATAGAAATATTCGTCGATGGTGGACCTAAATCACAATAAGGATGAAATGCACGGAGATCAAGTTATATGTATCATTCCTTCTCTTCATGTACCTATTGATACGTTCATATATAATATTTTCATGTGAATAACAATATACATGTGAGACTAATGTTTTGTTTGAGCATTTCTCTTATTTAGTCTCTTTACATTCAGAACATGGAGATGATGAAAGTATATTTTTATTTTAATGCCTATATTTAATAAATACCTTCTATTCTTGTATAGGATAAACTCCCAATGTTTCATATCTTTTTATGCATACTCTTGCTTCACACAAACATTTTGTATGCATACATTTAGGGGGAGCAAATCCTATACCTTAGTTATGCATGTACTTCATCCAAGTTATTCACTTTCATTTAATTAGAATCTTTACATTTGAGCATATATTTGAGTACATGATACTTGTGATGTTGATTAATACTCATCATTTATTCATATCCTTTTATACATGCAATCGGTTGGTCAACAAGTAAAGGTTGACAACTGGATTATTGGGACTAATAATTTCATTGAATTGAATGAGAAAAAAATAGGTCCCAATGATTGAGAATGTGTTGATGCTCAAGTGATATAATTACACCTAAAGATACAAAGGATGACAAAGTGAAGATATTGAAGATGTGGGATATAAAGTGGCTACTATGGCAAGAAGGTGAAAGGCAAGCGATGCTCGGTCATAATGGACCATGCGGTGGCGAAGGGCAAGCAAGGGGCTTGGCGCCGAAGAACCAAATCCGGTGATGAAGGACGAGTGACGACTTTGTTATGATGGACCGTGTGAGGTCATTTGAAGCTACAAGTAACCGCATCAATCATTTGAAGAATATATGGTGAAATGGTTTTGACATTGACGTCCCTTAAGACAAAGAAATGAAGATGAAAAGAAGACATTTTTATTAGTATAATTCTCTTTCTATTTACTTTTGAGTATAAGAATGCTGTACTATCAAAAGGAATATAATGTTGATATGTTTGTGTATGTCTCGGTGCTCAAAGTGACCTATCCTAGTGTTACCTTGAGAGAAACCAAAGTTTTAACCTATCCTTTGAGTGGTTTTAGACCTTCCTTTTGGTTGAGTTGGGTAGTTCTCTGAGTGAGCTTTCCATAGAGTCCAAGATCATCAAAAACGGATTTCCGAGCAAAAAGTTATGGCCGTTTTGCCCGGTGTTTTTGGAAATTCCGAAAAAATCTCGAAAAGTCCGAAAATATTTCGGAAATTTTGAAAATGCCTGTGAAACTGAGATTGCCTTTTGTTGATTTTCGGACATGTCCAAAAATGCATTTCGGAAATTCCGTTAAATGGAATCTTGACCTGCAACGGCTAGTTTTGAGAGGCTCGGGTATATAAACTCCTCCACCCCTCCTTTGAGTGGCTGTTGTTCTTGATCATTATTAGACACATCCAAAACTAAATAGCCTTCTCCATTTCCTACCTTTGTGGTGCCTCTTTGTGAGAGGGATTTGAGAAGGGAAGAGAGTTGGATTGAGAGATTGAGAAGTTGAGAGCTAGTGAGCTTCACTCCATACTTTGAGCACTAGAGTTTATAGCAAACAAATCTTCGATTGTGTTTGTTACTCTTAGGGACTAAGGTCTCCTAGACGGCTAGGCGTCGCCGGTGAGTACCCAAAGTTGTGGGTGTACCTCAGAAAGTTTGTGAAGGCTTCGATTTCGCCTCCGCAAGGGAAGAAATCAAGAGTGAAATCGAGGAGTGCATTTGTGCAACCTCGTGAGAAAAGGGTTGAAATAGACTCGGCCTTTATGGCCCCTCAACGGAGACATAGGATCCGTGGATCCGAACTTCGGGAAACAAATCACATGTCTCCTCTCTTGGTTTGCTCATTCTTGCCTTCTCTCATATTGTGCTTGAGCTTGTTTTAACCCGATCTACTTGTATGCTTAATTGATATAGTTAGTAACCTTATATCTTGCGTAAATACCTTTTTTGTCACTTTATGATTCATATATATTTTGTTTGTTCAAGCTACAAGTTCATAGCTAGTGTTTTATTCCATTATCCGCCGAACTTTTCTGTTGAGACCGGAACTTTCAATCCCATACCGGAAGTTTCGATTTAAACTGAAAGTTCTCATCATTCTAATATGCTATCAAGTTGTGATAATTTTTAGGAACACCTATTCACCCCCTCTAGGCGACATCAAGGTCCTTTCACTATCGTTGAAACCTAGCCGATGCATAAGCTAAATCGGCTGTTAGGTGACAGATGCTATGCATAAACTAGATTTAGACTAAGTAGAATCATAAACAACTTTTTCTTAATAGAACCAATCTCATAGGTCGAACCCAATCGATGCAGCATAAGATTGATGCATTTTAAAGTCAATTGTCATACGATTATATAAACTAAATAACTAGCCGATGGATAAATGTTGTGGATTAAACCCAAAATAATCATGATCGGCTGTAGAAATAAACAACATTTAATCACTCATTTAATTCTTCTCTTAAATGCAAGCAGTTATAGATCGGACCCAACCGAGACAGTATTAACTACTTGTAACCAAGATGAGATAAGTCAGTAATTATATGAATCTGTTTCATAGCCGATAAGATATTTTAGGGTATTTTAGATGACGTATCGGCTAAGACTCCAATACAGCCTTATATAAGAATATTAATCTTGATCAAATACATTAAACAATTTTCGATCTCGACGGGTCAGACCTAACCGATGGCAGTGTGAGATTTGAAACAAGCTTAATGTATTTAAAGGATTAATGCACTTATATAAGATGATAGATATAACATGTAAAGCAAACTACATGAACTTAAATGCAAAACGGTTATAACAGGTAAGATCGGCTGAAACCCCGATTCTACCCTTATTGACAATCAAAAGGCAAGTTAGCTTTTATGACTCTGAACATGACTTAGTATGTCAAACTCAATTGATGCAGCACTAAGTATGAAAAGAAGCATAAAGTCTAAACAATCAAGCCCTTGATTGATTTTTGGGGTGGTGGATACCTTAGCTAATCCAATCCGATGAAACAATTTAGCCGATAGCGACAAAACCTTTGAAAAGGCTTGACTGATACAAGTGAATCGAGCCATCGAATTAGATTAACTAAGATATATGATAGCTAGCGATTGTACAGATAGATTACAACATCTAAAACGATGCACTAATCCGCCGATACAAACCTGTAATGCCCCGATTTTTGCCCCGTCGAAAAATCTATTTTATTAAAATCCTATTTTCAAAAATTTGGTTCTTTGAGTGTATTTAGGATTTTTGTGCAAAAATTATCAAATGATTCATTTCCTTGTGAACCCAAAATCTTGATCATCATATCATCTCCCAAAATTAAATTCCTATTATTCGAATTTTGAAGTTCGGATTTTCCTTCCTAAACCTTTCCAAAAATTCGTACGGTTGAAATTTCAATTTTGGGATTTTTAACCGTGTCATCAAATAATCTCCTTTTCATTTAGAGAGACTAAAAATATTTATTTTTAGATTTCAACCGCCCGACAAATATTTCCTATACGTGGGCATATCAAAACCAATATTTTTGTGCATGTAAAACCCAAAATCTACGATTGTTATTCCCGTTGGATTTAATCGCGCACTGGCAGAACCGGCAAAAAACCGAGTTTTTCCTTCAATCATTCTTTTCAAAATAAAATCCCCGCATTTAGATTTTGGAATCCGAATCGTGTCCTAAATTATCCCTCCATTTTTCTATTAGTTTTAAATTATTTTGTTTAAAGCTCTACTCACTCCATTCGTTGCAAATTATTATTCCAAAACCAAAGCTCATCCAAACAAATTCTCTACCTGTCCAAAAATCCCAAACAAATCATTTTACATCAGAGTCAGAGTTCCTTTATAAGTTCAAAATTGTTTACAGCCGCGGGCAAAAATGACAATAAACAAGCATGCGTGCACTCCTCCATTTTTCTCCAAAAAACCATTTCGTTCTACCGCTCATGCATGCACACATTTACTCCTCTGTCGTCACTACCCTTCCCTAACACCCATTAAAACTCCCCTGACACTCCTTTAACCACATCAAAACAAAAGAGCAGGCAGCAACTCTGCTCTAACTCAACATTAACGAGAGTTAGGCACCGTCCTCTGGCAGTAGCAGAGTGGACCGTGAGGGAGTAAAAGCATGCACATGCGTGTTCGTTGTCGTCGAGCTCTCCGCGATGCACGAAGGAGAGTATAAAGGCAGAAGCCCTCTATGGATCCTTCTTTAAGCTGCCACTCCATTTTCGTAACACCGACGAGCCGAACGCTATCGTCGTTCAACCGGCTGCCTTCTGGCTGTGCACTGCCGTTCCGCGTCTCCACCTGGCCGACGCTCAGCCCGGCCGTCTCCCAGGCCGAGCCGAGCCACCGGCGAGCCGTCCCCGGCCTCTCCCTTCCTGCTCTTATGCTCCTAGCCGAGTCAAGCCGGCGTCGTGCCGCAACTGCCGAGCAGCCGCACCACGCCGCGCTTGGTCGAGCCGCCGCCATCGTCTGGCGCCAGACGACGTCACTGGCGCCCTGCACCGAGCCACCTGGCCGAACGCTCAGCCCGGCCGTCGCCCAGGCTGAGCCGAGCCCCCGGCGCGCCGTCTCATGGCCGAGCTGCCTGGCTGCCTTCCCAGGCCATGCCGATGCGCCGCCACACCCGGGCGCCTCCCGACCGCCCTTGCCACGCCCGGCCGACGCCCTCCCCGAGCCACCAGCGCCCCGCCCTCCTCCTGCTGGTGCGCTGCTGCCCTCGACCAAGCGCGCCGCCGACCCACCGCCGCCCTAGGCCGAGCGCGTCGCCTCATCGCCCGGCACTAGCTACGCCGCCGCGCCCAGCCGCCGACCGCCGACTCCCTCTCTTCCGCTTCTAAAGGCTGCCCTCTCTCGGCTGGATTTTGGTCCAGCCTACTACGAGGATCCCGTATCCCGTACATCGTCTTTCTCCCTCCTGGGTTCCCGTGGTTCCTATGCCGTCGCGTTTCCCGGTCCTTTTCTTTTAGTGCTTCGACCCGAAGTGATAGCTTGACGCGTTTTCCGTGGATAAGATGGCAGTGCTCGAGCTCACTAAAGAATGGGACAGCAGTGGTCCGCCAGTGTTACACACCGAAGTTTGCGTTCCAGGTGAAATTCGTAAATTAAATCACGAAAAACAAAATTTTCCTTTTTAACCTAGAGCAAATTCTAAATTTAAAAATATATTTAATCAAGTGGAAATGGCATGGTGGGATTTTTCTTGAGTTCCCCATGTTAAAATACACTAACAAAATTTTTAGTGGAATTTTCAGAGCCCTAGAAATAATTTTAACCAATTAAAAATCTCAAGCGCAATAATTAAAACCCTGGAAATCCTTTTCCTTTTTCCTTTTTTCTTTTCCTTTTCTTCCTTTCGGGCCGTCGGCCCAATTCCCCCTCCTCGGCCCAGCCGCATCCGCCACCGCCGCTCCCCTCCCGGGCCAGCCCAGGCCGCCGCACCGCCCCCGCGCGCCTCTTCCCCTCCCGGACCGGCCCAGCCGGCCCAAGCCGCCATGCGCCCCGCCGCTTCCCCTTCCTAGGCTGGCCCAAGGCCGCCCAAAAGTCCGCGCTGCCTCCCTGCCGCTGCGCGCCTGCTGACGAGTGGGGCCCGCGGTCGAGTCCGTATCCGACTCGGCCGGCGCAGCGCCGCCCGCGCCGCCGCGAATCCCGGCGAGATTCCTGGCCGCCCTAGCCCGGCCTATTTATTGTTTCCCCCCCTCCCCCCGACGCCCCCTCCCGTTTCCCGAGCGCCGCCGCTCCTAACCCTAGATCGGGCGCCGCCGCCGCCTCCTTCGTCACTGCCAGTGAGCACCGCCGCCGCCCCTCCTTTCCCCTCTCCCGGCCGTCGCCGTGCGCGCCGCCCGCGCCCCGGCCCCACGTGCCGCCCGTGCCGGCCGCCGCGCCATGGCCGCGGTTCGGCTGCTGCGCGGCTGTGCCGCGTGGGTGCCGCGGTGGTGCCGCGTCGGCGCCGCGTGCGCCGCGTGGCTGCCGCGTCGGCGCCACGCGTGCGCCACGTGATGCGCCACCGTCGCCGGCCGATGGACTCGGTCCACCGTGGACCGGGACCACCGTGCCACCGACAGGTAGGGCCCACCTGTCGGAGCCGCCGCCGCCAGCCCTGACGTCAGCCCTGGGGTTTTATTGCGCAATAAATCAATTAAGGATTTTTTTCTGTTATAGTAAAAACACAGATAACTTCAAAAATTCATAACTAATTCATCCGAGCTCCGTTTAAGTTCCTTCAAATTTCATTAAATTCATAAAAATGCAGAGAATTCATTAAAAATGGTTTTGTGCTTTGTTTCAGTAGACTTATAGCATGTATTGTTGTTTGCTTTGTTTGTCGCGTAGATTCCGGCAATTCCGACGCTCCCGTTTATTTCGAAATCGTCGCAGAAGTTGCTTCAGCTCAAGAGCAAGGCAAGTCATGCTTCACATTGATCATATTGCTCCTAAATTTACAAATACCTTATTTTTCTGTAAAAGCTGCATTTTTTCATAATGTCATTTTATGTGGGTTCTTACCTATTGTACTCAGCCAATTATATTGATTATCTTTTCCCTTGACAGCTTGGGTAATTAATTCCTTGTTCGCTAATTTAGGAGTGCTTAGCCATGCTTAGCTAACTTAGCTCACTAAAGGGGATCATCTTAAACAATTAATTAATGCAGTCCCTATGGTGACACTTTGGTTTAGGAGCCACCATGGTAATAATATTTATTTAAAATATGCTAATGGTGGGTTGTGAGCACATGGTTTTGATGGTCGTGCTCATGACAATTAAGGACCGGTTCGCGGGAAACCCTGGAAGAAATACCGTGCGTACCACAAGCCAGCGTGGGCAACGGCTGGACTTGTAGTGTAGCTTTCCTCTAGCTAACGTACACTGGCTAGGGTGAGCGTGATGGAGTGCGGATGGACCCTGCGACGGTCTATGCGGCTGTCGAATTCACCAAGGCACGAGGGGCGGCTGCCCACTCCCTTTTGAGGAGTGGGGGCGGAACTTGAGGTGGTACGATTGGTTAAAGGGGGTTATGCGAAGGGTTCTATCCCAGTCCCTTTCCGGGGTACCGTGGTGGTATACCGGCACGCGAAAACGTGTCGTGGGGCTGTGTCTTGTGGGTACAGATGTACACCTCTGATCAGGGTAGAACTATTCGAATAGCCGTGCCCGCGGTTATGGGCGATCAACCAGATTCACCGTGATTAGTCCGACTTTCTTAATAATTGGATTTACTCGAACTGGTTTAGTTCAGGTGGATGGTTTGGGCCTGTCGCAACGTGGTGTAGCGTTGGACAGTGATGGTTTAATATTGTTCAATCAATTCAATGTTTTTCTACTGCTTTCAACCACTGTTTTAAAATGCTTACTTTATGCAAATAAACCCTTGCCTGTCTTTGGAATACCTTGAATCATACTTTCCTTCCCGGCATGACTTGTTGAGTACAGTGGGCAGTACTCAGTCTTGCTTAATTTTTCCCCACACCAGAAGAGGAGTATGCGTCCGATGGAGGCTTCTCAGAGGAGTACGCTTCGTCTGCCGTCGAGGATGCTTGTGGAATGGTGCCAGCTCGTTGGAAGAGTCCTATTCTAGTTTAGTTTGTTTTCGTCTTTTCGCTGCATTTCTGTAAGACTTTTACTGTGTTTGTAAGACGTGGACCTGTATGTCAACATTGTCGTCTGTGTACCCTGGCTGGTCCTGGACAGGGAGATTAATACACATTCAGTTTCGGAAATTCTGGTAGTGAATTTCCGGGCGTGACAAGTTGGTATCAGAGGCGACCTTGACCGTAGGACAAGCCAACTGGAAACCCTAAGAGCCCTCTAAAACTTTTTCATGTGCATTTGTCCTTAACTTGAAATTGTTTTGGGAAAAATTCGGGATCTTTGGTCTTTAGGATTTTTGAAAAAAAAAGTTCCTTGCATCAAAAATTTTCTTTTGTTACCTGAGTCCTTTAAAATTGTTTTTAAAGTTGGATTTGAGCATGCATTGATTTCCGTCCCTTGCCCTCTGTAGATGGTAGGCCATCCCCCGACGCACCACGGTCAAAATATGGAAGGCTTTGTGGCAGAGCTTGCCCGCATGACTTTGGTTGTAGGGTACCTTGAAGCGCCGGAGTACAGTATGATCGAGCCTCTCAGTGGCGAGTTCCCGTTCAGAGTCCGTTTGGAGGTACATGGCTTCGTGGGCACCAGTCTCCCCAATATGGTGGTCACCGCTTCAGGAGGATCTCACGAGCATGCCTGTCACGAGGTGGCATACCTGATGATGGCCAGGATGCGAGAACTGCATGACCACGGTCTCCACAGCTCAGCGTATCGCTACCACCCTCGCCGCGGTGGTTCTTCTAACAGCAGCACCTACCGGTCCTCATCGGAGGAGAACGACACGACTTTCGGACGGACATGCACCGTGATGAAGGGCCTGGACAAGATGCAGGCTGATCTCCACAAGGCATCCAAGGCTCTTAATGACTAGAAGTTGATCAAGATTGCCCGCTTGGAGGATGAAGTCGCTCGGCTCAAGGCCGATAATGCTAGGTTGCAGGGACGCCCAGTGTCAGGTGGACTTCGGATTCGCACCATGCCTAGGAAGAGGACCACAGCTCCTGTGCGTATCCAGCTTGCGCCAAGGAATTCACCACCCGCTCCAGCGTTAATTCCGCCGCCGCCACCAGTGTTCGCCATCACCTTCGCCCCGGCGTCTGCGTACCAGGGTCCAGCCAGCGGTAGTGGAGGTTGGTTGCACGCCACACCCAGTGGTAGCAACGGTAGTGGTTCAAGTTCAGAGCCAACAAGTGGAGACACTGCCATGGCGGATTCCGGAAACAGTTCCGAGCATTAGGCTCGTTACCCTTAGTTTTTCTGTTTTTCTTAGTTTGATTTCTTGTTAGATTCTGTGTGCTAGGTTTGTTGCTTGGGGTTTAGCTGATGGTCGATACCATGTGCCTATGGTATGGCTATCTTATTAAGGATTTTGCTTGCTGTTTGAAGTGTTTTAAATTAGATCAAAACAATTACAGTTAAATTAATATATATTAAAGCCTAGTTTTTGAGCAGTCTGTTTTGTTTCTTTTCTATCTCTTTCTGCTGGTTCTTCTCCTTCAGATGGTCAACACAAGGACGAGTGGCAATACCAGCGGTCATGCGGATCCATCGACGGGATCGCAAGCCAATGGAGCAAATAGAAACGTTCCTCCTCCACCACCTGAGAATCCCACTCTTGCTCAGGTATTGGCCAGCCAGACTCAGATGATGGCGGCTATGATGCAACAAATGCAGCAGTAGCATCAACAAATGCAACAGCAGATGTTGCAACAGATGCAACAAAAGGCTCAACAGTAGCAGCAGGCTCAACAGAACCAACCACCACCCCAATCCAAGTTGCCAGAGTTTCTTCATGTTCGGCCGCCAGTTTTCTCAAGTACTACTAACCCCATGGAGGCGAATGATTGGCTCCATGCGATTGAGAAGAAGCTTAATCTACTCCAATGCAATGATCAAGAGAAGGTCGCTTTCGCTACTCATCAATTGCAGGGTCCCGCTTTAGCTTGCTGGGATAACTATTTGGTCACCCGTCCACCCGGAACGGAGGTCACTTGGGCAGAGTTCCGTCGCAGTTTCAGAAAAGCCCAAATTCCTGACGGCATAGTGGCCCAGAAGAAGAGGGAATTTAGAGCACTCCATCAAGGTAACCGGACAGTGACGGAGTACCTCCATGAGTTCAACCGTCTCGCACGCTATGCTCCAGAAGACGTGCGCACCGATGTCGAGCGACAGGAAAAGTTTCTGTCAGGCCTGGATGATGAGTTGACCAACTAGCTGATTTCAGGAGATTATGCCGACTTTGAGAGACTGGTGGACAAGGCGATTCGCCAGGAAGACCAGCGCAACAAGATGGAGCGTAAAAGGAAGGCAGTTCAGTTCAGGGCACACCAGGGGAGTCACCAGAAGCCCCGCTTCACTCCGGGACAGCAGGGTGGACCTTCCACCTTGATTGTTCGCCAGCATCGCCCTTACCACCTTGGTAACTTCCATGCTGGTTACAATGGAGGCAACAATAACCAAGGTGGGCAGCACAACCGTCCAGCTCCACGCCCGCCAACTGCACCAACCCCATCAGCCTAGCCAGCTCAGCCCAAGAGGGATACTGGAGTGAAGCCAGGAGCTTGCTTCAACTGTGGTGAACCGGGGCACTTCGCCGACAAGTGCCCGAAGCCAAGACGTGCTGGGCCTAGGATCCTTCAGGCTCGCGTCAACCATGCATCGGCAGAAGAGGCGCTGGCAGCACTGGAAGTTGTACTGGGTATGTTTTCTGTCAACTTAGTCCTAGCTACAGTTTTATTTGATTTTGGTGCAACGCATTCGTTTATTTCCAAGAATTTTGTGGGGAAGCATGGTCTAAGAAAAGAGGAACTTAAAATACCAATGCGGGTCTACACCCCGGGAAATAGTTCCACCTCCGTCAGTTATAGCCCCTCTATGGTGATAGAAATCAAAAGATCACAATTTCTAGCCAACCTTATCCTTCTCGAATCTAAAGACCTAGATGTCATTCTTGGGATGGATTGGTTGACGAGGCACAAGGGAGTAATCGATTGCGCAAGACGCACCGTCACTCTAACCAATGACAAGGGAGAGAGGGTTACTTTCCGATCTCTGGCACCACAGAAGTCCGTAACAAGTTTGAATCAGGTTGTTACCGAGGAGCATACTAGAGAAGTGGTGAAAACCCCTAAGAAGTTGGAGGATATCCCAATCGTCAGCGAGTATCCTGAAGTCTTCCCGGACGATCTAACGATGATGCCAGCTAAAAGAGAAATTGAGTTTCGAATCGACCTAGTACCGGGAACCGCCCCGATACACAAGAGACCTTACAGGATGGGAGCCAACGAGTTGGCAAAAGTCAAGAAGCAAGTTGACGAGCAGCTACAGAAGGGATACATTCGCCCGAGCATGTCACCTTGGGGTGCTCCGGTAATTTTTGTGGAAAAGAAGGACAAGACCAAGAGGATGTGCGTCGACTACCGCGCACTTAATGATGTCATTGTCAAGAACAAATACCCGTTACCCAGGATTGATGATTTGTTCGATCAACTGAAAGGAGCAACAGTGTTCTCTAAGATAGACCTGCGATCAGGCTACCATCAGTTGAGGATCCGAGAAGAGGACATTCCGAAGACTGCCTTTGTCACTCGGTATGGATTGTTCGAGTGCACAGTTATGTCCTTTGGACTTACTAACGCACCAGCGTTCTTCATGAACCTGATGAACAAGGTGTTTATGGAATTCTTGGACAGGTTTGTCATGGTCTTTATCGACGACATACTCATCTACTCTAATTCTAAGGGGGAACATGAACAACATCTTCGCCTAGCGCTCGAGAAGTTGAAGCAGCATCAATTGTACGCCAAGTTCAACAAGTGTGACTTTTGGCTAAAGGAAGTGCAATTCTTGGGTCACATCATAACTGCTCAAGGAGTAGCTGTGGATCCAGCGAATGTGGAGTCAGTTACTAAGTGAACCCCACCGAAGACAGTCACGCAGATCCGAAGTTTTCTTGGACTTGCGGGTTATTACCGTCGGTTCATCGAAAATTTCTCCAGGATCCCAAAACCGATGACTCAGCTATTGAGAAAGGACGAGAAGTTTAAGTGGTCAGCAGAATGCGATAAAAGTTTTGAGAAACTTAAGAAGAAGTTGGTAACGGCACCAGTCTTAATTTTGCCAGACCAGACGAAAGATTTCTAGGTTTATTGCGACGCGTCTCGCCAAGGGCTAGGATGCGTGCTGATGCAGGAAGGCAAAGTGGTCGCGTATGCTTCACGACAGTTGCGTCCACATGAAAATAATTACCCCACTCATGACCTGGAATTAGCAGCAGTGGTACATGCCTTAAAGATCTGAAGGCATTACCTTATTGGAAACCGTTGCGAGGTGTATACGGATCACAAGAGTTTGAAGTATATCTTCACCCAACCGGACTTAAATCTCCGTCAGCGAAGATGGCTGGAATTGATTAAAGACTATGATCTGGGAATCCACTACCATCCCGGTAAAGCTAATGTAGTGGCAGATGCTTTAAGCCGGAAGAGCTACTGCAGTTCCACCAGTACGGAAGAGATGAGCAGCCAGTTGCAACAAGACTTTGAACGGCTGAACCTCGGTATTGTTGAACATGGGCTCGCGTTCGCTCTAGAAGCACGACCAACGCTCGTGGAGCAAGTCCGAGCAGCTCAAGCTAAAGATCCGGAGATAGCGGAGCTCAAGAAAAATATGAGGGTCGGAAAGGCCCGAGATTTTTCCGAAGACGAGCATGGCACGATATGGATGGGAGAAAGACTGTGCGTCTCGGAAGATAACGAGTTAAAGGAGTTAATACTCACGGAAGCCCATCAAACTCAGTATTCAATCCACCCTGGGAGTACCAAGATGTACCAGGATCTTAAAGAAAAATTTTGGTGGGTTAGCATGAGAAGAGAAATAGCTGAATTCGTCGCACTCTGTGACGTGTTTCAGCGAGTCAAGGCAGAACACCAAAGGCCTGCAGGACTGTTACAGCCTCTCCAAATTCCGGAATGGAAATGGGAAGAAATTGGAATGGATTTCATCACAGGTTTGCCAAGAACGTCGTCTGGACATGATTCTATCTGGGTCATCGTGGATCGACACACGAAGGTGGCTCATTTCATTCCTATGTATACTACCTACTCCGGAAAGAAGCTAGCAGAACTCTACCTCGCAAGAATCATGTGTTTGCACGGAGTGCCTAAGAAGATCGTATCGGATCGAGGAAGCCAGTTCACCTCAAAGTTCTGGCAAAAGTTACAAGAAGAATTGGGTACACGTTTGAACTTTAGCACGGCTTACCATCCGCAAACCGATGGCCAGACTGAGCGAGTGAACAAAATACTGGAGGATATGCTCAGAGCCTGTGCGCTCGATTTTGGAGGAGCATGGGACAAGAGTTTGCCATATGCCGAGTTCTCCTACAACAACAGCAACCAAGCCACCTTGTTGATGGCACCATTTGAGGCGTTGTATGGCAGGAAGTGCCGCACCCCACTCTTTTGGGATCAGACCGGAGAACGACAACTGTTTGGGACTGAAGTCTTGAGTGACGCAGAAGAAAAGGTCAGAACCATCAGGGAAAGGTTGAGAATCACGCAGTCTCGACAGAAAAGCTATGCCGACAATCGTCGAAGGGAGTTAGCTTTCGAAACAGGGGACTATGTGTACCTTCGCGTCACACCGCTTCGGGGAGTACACCGTTTCCAAACTAAAGGCAAATTGGCACCACGCTTTGTGGGACCGTACAGGATCCGTGAACGTCGAGGAGAAGTTGCTTACCAGCTTGAGCTTCCACACAACATGGCTGGTATTCACGATGTGTTTCACATCTCGCAATTGAAGAAATGTTTGAGAGTACCGGAAGAGCAGGCCAGTCCCGATCAAATTGAGATTCAAGAGGACTTGACTTATGTGAAGAAGCCGATTCGTGTTCTCGAAACCAGCGAGAGGAGAACTAGAAACAAGGTTACTAGGTTCTGCAGAGTTCAGTGGAGCCACCACTCCGAGGAAGAAGCTACATGGGAAAGAGAAGATGAACTGAAGGCCGCCCATCCGCACATTTTCGCCAGCACCTCCAAATCTCGGGGTTGAGATTCCATTAAAGGAGGGTAGGTTTGTCACACCCTGAAATACATTAACAGGATTTTTAGTGGAATTTTCAGAGCCCTAGAAATAATTTTAAACCAATTAAAATCAAATTCGGAATTGAATTAATCCCAGGGTTCTTCCTTTTCTTTTTTTTTCTTTTCTTCTTTTTCCTTCCTTTCTTCCCTCCCGTGCCGGCGGCCCAACCCAGTCGGCCGGCCGAGCACGCGTCCTCCCCCTCCTCTCTGGGTCGGCCCAGTCGGTCCCCCTTCCTCGCGCCTGCCTCCCTCCTCCCTCGCAGGTCGGCCGAAGGCCGTGGCCCGCGAGCGTCGCGCTCGCCCGGGGGTCCATTCCCCCTCCCCCCTCCTCGCTCGAGTCGCCGACAAGTGGGCCCCACCTGTCGGGCCCGTCTTCCTCTTCCGGCCGGCGGAACCGAAGGGGCGCAACCGCCCGACCGCTGTCTCCGCCCACTTCCCCGCGCCCCGTCCGCGCCCCACTCCGCCCGCAACCGCCGCACGAGAGGGGCGGGATCCCCTTTTCCCGGTCTCTCTCTCTCTCTCTCTCCCACTCCACCTCCGATTACGCCTCTCCCGGCCACGATCTCCCGCTTCCACGCGCTTTAAATCGTTCCCCGTGTGCTCCTCTCGCTCTTTCCCGTCTTCCCGAGCCTCCCCGTGCATCCCTCCGCCCTAGTGCCGCCTTGCTCCCGAGCCGCCGCCGTCGCCGACTTCGGCCGAGCCCCGCATGCATCCGTCGTCGCGCCGGATTCCGCCTCTGTGTCCGCAGCACTCGCCGCATCCTCCCGCCTCTCGGCCGGGTGCTCGCGCCGCCGGATCCGCGCCAGAGCACCGCCGCCCCTCCCTTCTTCTCCGCCTACGGTGGAGCTCGGTGAGCCCCTCTTTTTCTCTCCCTCTCCCTTCCGTCTCCCGATCCTGGCCGCGCCGCTCCTCTCCGCGCGTGCGCCCGAGCGTCGCGCTGCCGCCCGTCCCCACCCGCGGCACCGCCTCCCCGGTCGCTGGCCGCGCTATCGCCGCCGCTGTGCGCCATGGCTGGCCCGGCCAGCTCGGTGCCAAGCCGCCTGGCTGCTCGTGCGCGTTGGGCCGTCGGATCGGCCACTTGGGCCGAACCCGGCCATTCTCCCCCGTCCCGCGTGGCTGCCACGTGGGCGCCGCGTGGGCGCCGCGTTGGGGCCACGCATGCGCCATGTGGTGCGCCGCGGCGCCGTGGACCCGTGGACTCGGTCCACGGTGGACCGGCCGCCGCTGATGTCAGCCCTAGGCCTAATTGCGCAATAATTCGATTAAGGTTTTTTCTGTTATAGTAAAAACACAGATAACTCCAAAAATTCATAACTAATTCATCTGTGCTCCCTTTAAGTCCATTCAAATTCCATTAAATTCATAAAAATGCATAGAATCCATTAAAAAATGGTTTTGTGCTTTGTTTCAGTAGACTTATAGCATGTATTGTTGTTTGCTTTGTTTGTCGCGTAGATTCCGGCAATTCCGACGCTCCCGTTTATTTCGAGATCGTCGCAGAAGTTGCTTCAGCTCAAGAGCAAGACAAGTCATGCTTCGCATTGATCATATTGTACCCATATTTACAAATACCTTATTTTTCTGTAAACACCGCATTATTTCGCAATATCATTTCATGTGGGTTTTTACCTATTGTACTCAGCCATGTATATTGGTTATCATGTACCTTGAGTAGTCTGGGTAATTAACTAGTTAATCGCTGATTTTAGGAATGTTTAGCCATGCTTAGCTAACTTAGCTCACTAAAGGGGATCACCTTAAATAATTAATTAATGTAGTCCCTATGGTGACACTTTGGTTTAGGAGCCACCATGGTAATAATAATTAATTAAAATATGCTAATGGTTTGGGCCTGTCGCAACGTGGTGTAGCGTTGGACAGTGATGGTTAATATTGATCAATTAATTCAATGTTTTTCTACTGCTTTCAACCACTGTTTTAAAATGCTTACTTTATGCACATAAACCCTTGCCTGCCTTTGGAATACCCTACATCATACCTTCCTTCCCGGTATGACTTGTTGAGTACAATGGGTAGCACTCAGCCTTGCTTAATTTTTCCCCACACCAGAAGAGGAGTATGCGTCCAATGAAGGCTTCTCAGAGGAGTAGGCTTCGTCCGCCGTCAAGGATGCTTGTGGAATGGTGCCAGCCCGCTGCAAGAGTCCTACTCTTAGTTTAGTTTGTTTTCGTCTTTCCGCTGCATTTTTGTAAGGCTTTTACTCTGTTTGTAAGATGTGGAACGGTATGTCAACTTTGTCGTTTGTGTACCCTGGCTGGTCCTGGACAGGGATTTTAATGCACATTCAGTCTCGGAAATTCTGGTAGTGAATTTCCGGGCGTGACAGATGGGATATTGCAAGATGATTTTTATGCTGGTGGATCCACTTCTTGGGAGGCGAGAAGGGGTAGACCCCAGAAAACCATGACGACCCAATGGCGAGAAGCCATCCTTGGGATCAGAATGGATGGTGGACAGAACCGTCATTGATTAATGAACTATGGTATTAAAATTTGATCAGTCTATGCTAGGTCTTAGGCTTGTGAAAAGATTTACAAAACTAACTTTACGTAAAAGAACCTGAAGCCATTCCTTGAAATACCCTCTATCATATGCATTGTTGTTGTGGTGGCTTGCTGAGTACGGTTGGTACTCACCCTTGCAATTTACAACTCAACCAGAAGTCGGAGATGACGCTTAGGAGGATCCATATGCTTACTACCAGGAGGTTGCTGATGACAATGGCGCTCAGTAGGTCTTAGATACGGTCGTTGCCTGTGGCAATGGCGTTGTCGCCGCCTTTAATCCGCTGCCTTATCTATTTCTGCTTTTGGATGTATTTCGGACCGTTTGGTCCCATATTCAAAGATAATGTCTTTCGGCCTATTGTTGTAATAATTCGCACTAGACGCTTGTGTATGCGCACTTGGTATTTCAACTATGAATTCATGTGTACCAGACTACTTGATCCAGGGAAATGGTACAGTTTACACGAATGATTCCTATTGTGAAAACAGGGGTCGACAATTTATGAGTTAGTTATGCACTATATTATCTGTGATAAATTTACTTTTAGATATGACATAAAAAATCAATTACTTATTTATTAGTTATTAAAATTTGCTTAAGTAGCATATAAATATATTTGTCTTATACAACAAATATACTACATAAACCAACTTTTAATAACTAATAAATAAGTATTAACTTTTTATATCATATCTAAAAGTAAATATGTCGCAAATAATATGGTGCATAACAAACTCATAAATATAGTAGTTCCATCCAACAAATTTCTACACTCCAACAATGTACTCCATTAATTTATTATGTTTCTTGATAGCAAAGGGCAAAATGGACTTTTTCATAAGAATTTAACGGTCAACTGACAGTCAACTAGCGACAAGGGCATGGAAGGGATCCAAAATAAAATTCAGGGGTATGTAAGAGAATGAGCAAAATTCAAGGGTGTAGAAGAAATTATGTGAACTTTCAAGGGTATACATGGAATTTTTCTCATATGTTTAGTTTAGAACCTTCCAAAGTTTGGTACTAGTAGTATTTTTGTGAGAGAAAACTTCTTCAACTTTAAAATTTTGGTAAGGTAGAGATGATAAGAATATGTTTAGTTTATTACCCTACTAAAATTTGATAACACTAAAAATTGGTAAGGTTGAAAATATCATTGAAATGAACATATCTAGCTTCCCCTTGGCAAAGGTGTAGCCTGCGCATAGGTGATAGAGTTCATCAGCCTCTAGAAGCTGGTGTACTCAAGGTCATTGCTATGTAATAAAGATAAAATTATTTGATCCAAAGTAGAAAAGAATATTGATTAATAAGTGTTAACACCAAATTTTGGTATGATTTTTTAGTGGATTCGGTTAAGGAAAGAAACCGATTGATAGATAGAAGTTTTATCTAGATCAAGTTGAGTTCAAAGAGGAATTGTGAAGACCACGACAAAGGCAATTTCATTTTTAGTATACTCTTAAATATGCATGATTAGTTATTTTCCTTTTCTTATGAGGAGTCTTATCTCGTGTCTGATCAAGACATGTATCAACCCGAGGATATAAATATATACACCCGAGGTCTTTATAAACTATCTCCACAATTCAATACTATTATTTTCAGCGCATCTCCACATTTTATTCTGGTGAGTTCTTAGTTTCGAGTTGGGCTGCATCGGTTTTGATCTCCGGTGAGAAAGTAAGTTCTGTCAACTTCGCTTGTATCGGCATGGCTAGATCTTTCTCTGTTAGGTCCAATATTCTATTCAAGTTAATGCAAGCATTGTCTATCAGATATATTGATTCTATCTTTAATTGCATCGTTGTTTAGAGTAGTATCGGCTTAATTAGGATTTTCTCGGTCAGATCCGATATTCTGACTAAGTTGACATTTCTCTAATCGTACTGTTGTTTTAGATAGATTTGTTATATCCATCACACTTGTGTAGATTTATCGGCTAAATAGGTCTTTCTTATTATCTTTAATCTTATATTATCTTGATTAGGTCCGATCTATTAGATTGCTACTAGTAAGTTTAATTCTAGTAAGCCGATAAGTTTTTATGCAACATTCATCGGATTTCTAGCTAATGAGTTATCATTATTCTAAGCTTCAGTTATCAGATGTATCAGTCAGTTAGCCGATATATGTTTTAATTTACTTATATCGGATCTCCAACCGATGTATGCTTTGACCATCGGACCTACATCTAATACACTGTATCAGTATTGGTCGATTGGTTCAATTCTTTCTATTATCGTTGTTAGTTATAAGGTCAAACTAACTAGCACGCACTGAACCCCAAATTTAGGATCTGCACTAGAGCTAAACAGATCTATCAGGCATTCGTATGAACGACGAATTTCACATCAATAATAGTGTAATCTAAAGTGAAACTTCAGCACTACAAAGGTGGTCTAAACTACAATTCACTCAAATAGTATTAAGAGAAAATTCTTTATCTACGCTCAAAGTTGATCGGTCATTCGTCCTTATGAAATTGGCTCCTCGTCTTATGCCCTTTGTTCTCAAAATTTATCATTTATTTGCCCTTTCTAGCAGTCCTCTATCAACATACTATTAGTAGTAGATAGGTGAAGAGATGATTTTGACTGTGTGTACCATTTTTTACCAATAAAATTTGTTGATTAATAATAAATAAATTATAGATCAGATTTTTAGTTGAAAGATAATGTGCATATAAAATTAATAAATCAACCAAAAATAATTTTAGGGTAAGACTTGAATACTTGTATTCTTAGCTATTCAAAATTAAAGGCTATGCTACAAAGTTTGAAAATAAATCCAAAATCAACTCTAAAACTGTTCTAAAATTCAAATTCAGGTTGTGGCTTATTAGCTAAACGAGCAACTAATGGCAATTAATTTCATGTTATATATTAATCAAATTCAAACGGTTTTTTTATAACACTTTATTACTTAAATAACATTTAGGTTCATGACAAATCCTATCTTACTATAAAGTTACAACCCACTAAATCCTAAAGGTCAACATGCAAAGATGTTATAGCATCATCCACTAACAGTTATTACATTTAAACATCATACAAGCATGCTATATTATCTATAATTTTATAATTTATTAAATTTTAAAGCTTTAAAATACAAAAATGTTAAATCATCATTCCACATAATTCACATAATATTTTAATATATCTTTTTATCATTTTTTATAATACCCTATATACATATATGGTTTATCCTTACTTAGTTGATGTTATTTTTCTCTTCTCTCATTAAGTCATATCACATCAATTATTTTTTGTCCTCAGATAATTAATCTATTGTCTAAATTATCTTTCTCATTTTCTTCTCTCATTAAGTCATATTACCTTAATTGTTTATAGTTCTTGGATGATTAATCTTTGCTTCAAATTATCTTCCTCCTTTTCTTCTCTCATAAAGCCCCATCAACTTACTTTTATATTTGAATTATCATTCTATATACTATTTAAATTTAAATTATCATAATCATATCAACTTACGTAAGCTTATGTTATCTAGCTATCTTACATATTATTTTTACTTATTATTATCATACTAAACTCCCGCAGCAACGTGCGAGATTTCACCTATTATCGTTGGTCCATAATAAGCTACTATAATCCCTCCCAAAAAGAAAAACAAAAACTACTGACATGCATAAAACAAGTTGAGGCAAAACTGTCCTTTTCACCCACCCACTTGATGGAAAACGAACAAAATAACAGCTGCAGTCATGGAGAACAAAAGTTAAGAATGAAAGGCATTAGAGGGAATCAATTTTGCGGGGGCAAATGAGATAATCGATCAACTTTGAAGGCCAAATAGAAAATTCTTTAGTATTTACGTCTTGCTATGTTGTTTGGCTAACCTATATAAGTAGGAAAAATATAATTTCAAGTGTGCATTGTGTAAGAGGTGGGATGGAGGCATGTGCACGCAATGTGAACATGAGGGCATTTAGATGGGCCTTTTTTTGGCGCAATACATAGATGGTAATATCTATTAAAGTGAAGTTCTTTTTTTTTCTTAAGGGAACACATATTTCACAATGTATAGTCTTCAAACTAGACCAGACCAATTCGTTTGAAACTAACAATGTGCTATTTGAATGGAATAATATAAAGGGAAAATTGCAAAAATCATCAGGCATTTCACCCCATAAGTTATTTTGTTGCAAATGCTCATCCCTTACTCGGGTTTGTTGTAAAAATCATTCTAGTATGCACGTGTTTAACCGAATTAGCCCATTAACACTGAGGTACAGCCACCATAGGCTAAGCTGAGTCAATATTGTCAAAGTGCTTGTACTAAACTTATTCTTCATGTTTCATTGATTTTTTTATTTAGTGAAACTGAGTGCAATAATGTTTAAGCTCTCATCATCAATTTTATTTATGCAATCTTCAAAAAAATGTCAAGACTATACTTCTTAAAGTACTTAATTTTGGTAAAAACCACATAAACACCTCACAATTTATGAAAACATATATCGATTTGGTTAAGCATGTGTGTATTGAAATGGTTTTTGCATAGGAGATGGACGTTTGTAATAAAATGATTTATGAGATGAAATGTCAAACTTCAAATAACTTCTAAGGTGATTTTTATAATTTTCCCTAATATAAATCGGAGAGGGAAATCGTTTGCTGAATAATAAACGTGGAGACATTCAAATGTGGTGGAGTTGACTGAGACGGCAAGGCGTGCGTGTAAGTCTTCGCTGCAGTTGTCTTCCCTTGTCACCAAAAGATCTTCTACGGCACTTCCAACCGTGACTTGATTGGCTTGCCAAGTGTCTGGAGTATTTTTCAGAGGAATTTTTTTTATTGAACCAATACAGATGTGCTAATTTTATTAAATAAAGCAGGAGTACAAAAGGAAATTTACAAGGTTTGTAAGGTTTGGTAAGAATGCAACTTTATTTTGCATATGAATCATAGAAAATTCTTAGGTTTCGAGGAGGCCTTAATTAACTAGAACGAATGATAACTTTAAATAAATTTCAATGGATGAAATGTGCATGTATTTGAGTAATTCTAACCAATTAAGATCCTCGCACTAAAAGCTATTTCAAGGCTTCCAATTCACATCGATATCCAAAATCATTGCGTTATTCCTATGAACCGTCAAACATTCCATGTGTAGTGTTTTACTAGCCACCGGCCGGTCTAATGTACATTAACATCGAATATCTATATTTTTTTCTATATATATTTTTTTCATTTGCAAGGAGGCTTCATGCATGGTCTCACACTCTCGACTACAGTATGGATTTTGCCCTGATAATTTTACTGCTAACCTAAACCATTGATCGAGCAGGTGACATCTAACTATTCTTAGTTATCTTGTCAAGTCATGGTGGCATGCCCGCGATCACAAACCCCCAGGTCTACTTTCTTCACCCGTGTCTATCCCCTTTCTTACTTACACTCACTGTAAAAGGACAAAGAGATAACCGATATGTGTTTAGCCAAACTTGCAGCATATATGGTGGGGCGCAGCACGCGTCTGCACATTGGATCCGATCAAGCTACATCTCTCAGGTTAATTGGTGTGTTTGGCTAGACCTGGGGATTCTTCCCTCCATCACAGTTGGCTGGCTCTTGAATCGTCGGCTCCAGGCGAGGAGACTCCATCGAGAGCCAGAGCAGTGTTTAACGGATCGATCAACTCTCTCGGTCGCTTTCTCCATTTGCATGTGTCTCACTCTCCGTGGAAAAGAGCCAAGAAGGTTGCAGTGCTCAACCGCCTAACCAATGAAACCCTTCTGATGCTTCACGCCCATACTTAATAGGAAAAAGATAACACACAGCCTTTTTCCAAGGGATAAGGTTCTCATGATGTCGAGCATTACTTGGTGCTCACCGATATGCATTCAGATATTGTTCAAAATGTGTATGACGCGTGATTTTGGAATATAAGTTTAATCATTCGTCATACTCAAAATTATTACGTAAATATGTAAAAAAATTATAAGTCACACTTAAATACCACTAACAATTGATCAAATCACAATAAAATAATTGATAACTATGTAATTGTGTTAGTAAGACGAATAATCAAATATATGTCGAAAATCAATAACATCTACAGTAAAAATCAGAGAAAGTAATAAAAAATATTTAAATAAGAGTAAAATGCACCGATAGCATTACAACTTGCAAGGTGGATTCAATTTAATCACTTGTCTTACAAATCACTCAAATAAGTCAGTCATCTTGTTTTTTTATAAACACAGTACAAACGTAGGCACTCATAACGCGTGCACACTCACCCCTATGAACGCACACACGTACATCCTATCCCTATGAGCACCTTCGGAAGACTGGACCGGTATATCTTAAGATTGACGAAGTCACCACGGGCGCCTCGCTGTCAACGGATACGTCGCCTACCACTGAAAGAATAATTAGCCATAAACACGAGCACCTGTCTTGTTTTGGTAATACAAATTTTACAAAATACACATCACATATATTGTTTGTTTCAAAATTAAAAGCTATATGACTTTAATATAATGCATCTGTGAGTCATATCGACAGGGCAACCTTACATTTTTTAGGCAAGCAATAAAATTACAAATTAGCGCCCGTATGTTTATCTTGATAGCTGCTACTTGCATGCTTTCAATAAACTTACCATGCAGAACAAAATCATCTTAAATTGAATTTTACTATCAATCTTATTACTACAGTTGGCTTATTTGCGGATCGTGTGTTACTATCAGGCCATGTTTACAAAAGAAATCAATACAACTTAATGGCGAACTCCCCACGTGACATATGTTTTATGTTATTTGAAAAAAAAAAGGTGAGTGACTTGTTTGAGCATTTTATAAGATGAGTGACTAAATTACACCCTCCTCACAAGTTGTGGTATCACCAATGTATTTTACTCTTTGAAGAATATACATATATAACTTGTTTGTGTCTATCAGATAATTAATTTTATACCTCAAGGCCCTATTTAATTTGGAACGAAATTTTTTTTGTTTCTATCAGAATTTTTTTTCTTGAATGCACAGGACAGCTACGCATCATTATATAAAGAAGGAGAAGTCTAGAGAGACTAGTACAAACCTTTAAGGGCCAAGTTAAACACACCAGCCAAACACAAAACTTTATGGCCACAAGCTAATAAGACCCTTGGCCCCCACCATACACCATAATTTGACCTCATCCCTAATATCTCGCATAAGTGCGATAGTACTAGGCGAGATCCTCTCAAAGACACAGTCATTTCTGTGTTTCCAAATCCACCAAGCTACTAGAACAACCAAAGAATAAAACCCCTTGCAATGTTGCTTATCAATACACAACAGAGCTTGGCGCCACCATTCAACAAAAAGGAGGTTACCATGTTCCGGTGTTAGTTGCTACAAACTGACAATAGATAAGACTGAAAACCAAATTCCTCTTGAGAATACGCACGTTGTGAGCAGGTGCTGCATATTTTCTTTCTCTTGATCACAAAGCGGGCATTTCTCCGGGTGATCAAGTCCACGGCGAGCCAACCGATTGGCATTCCAACATCGATTTAGTGAGGCCAACCAAATAAAGAAACGACAACATGGCGGAGCCTAGGTTCTCCATATTTCCTGCCAAGGCTCATACTCAACAGCCCTAAAAAACAATAGTACGTTGATTTGGTTAAGAAAACTCCTGATGTGGACGATGTCCACAAATGCTGGTCCTCTACTCCATGGGTGAGATTAACCTCAGCCAACATGTTCCACAATTGGAGATATTCCAATAGTGCGCCTATTGTCAAGACACCCCTAATATCACTAACCCAAGTGTTATATGATAAAGCCTCTTGGACTGTTCTTCGGTCTGTTGTTCTCATTGTCACCAACATGCACAAAGAAGACGCAAGGTCTACCAAGGACTTCCCGTGCAACCATTTGTCTCGCCAAAATAAAGTTCGGCTGCCATCTCCAACAACAGTAGTAATCGAAATCACGAACATAGCCACTGAGTTGGGATGCACTTGGATGTCAAGATCAGCCCAAGGGTGATCAGGTTGAGTCTTTTTAAGCCAGAGCCATCTCATTCTCAAAGCCCATCCTAGCATCTCCAAATCAAGGATTCCCAAACCTCCTGAATCAATTGGCCTTTTTACCCAATTCCAAGCAACAAGACAATGACCTCCATTAACCTCCATGCGACCTTTCCACAGAAAACCTCTTTGAATCTTGTCAATGACTTTGATTACCCACTTATGAAAATCCAAGGCGAAGAGTTGATAGATAGGTATGGACGTGAGCACTGCTCGAACAAGGGAAGCTCTCCCAGCCGGGTGCATCATAGCTGCTTTCCATCCAGGCAGCTTGTCTGCAATCTTATTTGGAAAGTCTCTTAATTGACAATCTTATTTGCAAGGAAAACCCTGTACTTTGCAAGGAATGGATGTTTGCACAATTTCAATGTGAACTGACTCCTATGAAGTTCATGTGAATATCCTTTTGGATCTCCTATATGTCAAACGAACCCCAAGCGTCCAGTACGTGCTTAGTATTTTCAGCCAATGGTTTGTTGACTTTCAGTGGAACATGGACTAACTAATTAGGAAGAGGATTGATTAAGAAATTTCCTAATTCATGTTGGGATTAAATTAATTCAAAGGAAGCCTAACTCAATTTCGCTATTATTGACTTATTATTTCCTCTCTTTTTTTAATAACTTTGTAACTATTGAGAAGCATGAAAATTGTTTGGTTGTTTCTCACTAATTATTCACTCCAAAACTAAAGTGACTTAACATATATCTCTAGAAACCTAGCCATAGGCTTCAATGGTGAATATTTTGAAATTGTTGTACTGTACAGTGCCAGGGTATCTATATGATTTTTATATCTTGAAAAGTAGATAACGAGTTAAAGTGGTTTCTCAAAAGGACCTTGTCTTATGAACATTCATTAATTATGGTGCCATTTTGAATACACCATCTTGCCCATCACTTGTGCATGCTCTTCGTTGGGGTCCTTCCTTGGCTCCAATGGCAGAACAAGAATCCTAAAATTTATTTGCTAAAGAGGACCGAGAGAATGCTAATGTCACGTAAAATTAACACATTTAACCTATAGTGATTACCATTGCAAACATCAGGCCAAGCACTTGCTCACCTCCCATCGTCTCCAGCATGACTTATTCAATACATAACACCTCCTACCTCTATCTAAAATAACTTTATTTTTATCCATTCCACACATATTAATAAAAAAACAAAATTACTAAAATACTCTCCATTTTATCAAATCTCAATGTAATTGTCTCCCGTTTTATCTAGTCCAATGCAATTGTACTCCACTTTATCTAGTTTCAGTGCAGTTATCCCCTACTTTATCTAGTTCCAATGCAATTGTCCTATCACTTTATTTAGCTTCGATGCATTTATCCCGTACTTTTATAAATTATGATGCAATGATTGATCGAAGATGAACTTATTTTTACAAGGATGAGGGGGTAATATGATCTTATTTTGGGACGAAGATAGTAGCTTATTATCCTTTTTCATTGAAAACCTACCTTAGGATGAGTTCTGCAGCAGCACAAAGAGGGAAAAACTACCACATTTTGCGTTTTATAGAAAAATTGCTTTAAAAATTCGTATTAACTCATTTTTCATATTTAAAATAATTAATACTTAATTAATTATTATGCTAATGACTCACCTCGTTTACGTATTTTCTCAATCTTCTCCTTTTTCCCCTTCAAACACACCTTTATTAGTGTGCTGCTGTGAGGTGGAGAATTAGATGAGAAGTTGGCAGGGTCTCTTTGTAGGGTTAGCCAAAACAAGAGTGCGGGTTATGCATACATGGCTCAATATGAAGACCATCTTACACACCAAATGAATATATTATATATTTAGTTACATCATTATATCACATTACTAGTGTCCTACTATGTCGAGCTATATTCTTGTAATGATTTGCAATATGAGTCAAACTGAAACAAATAAGGGCATAGATCACTGTGTGGCTGGAGAAGATGAGATCTTCTCTCCGACACACATAAAACAGAGTGGCTCATTAGCACTAAGTTGATTAAGAGGTTTGCTCTCATCCAACAAGTAGTACCTCGCGGTACCTGTACCTTGTGGTACTAAATTGAATCTTACCATCCAACTCAAATGGGCAGGATGGACATGCTTCGGTGTCGCTTTCTATCATGCTATCTAATTTCTCCACGCAACACCTAATTCTCGCATGGCGCTGAAGTCTGAATGTCTCCAAGAGTTAAATCGAACTTTCCCCAACTTCATTGGTGGTACATCGAGAAGACCAGCAGTAAGGATTGTGGCGCCGATGGAAGCTACGTCGATGACCTAGCGTCATTGAGGACCATGGCGGCAACAACCTTAGGAGTGATGAGTGAGGCGTCGATGACATTTGCGCCGATAGAAGTAGCACCCAGGACCAATGAGGAACACAGTTGCAAAGAGCGCGGGTCGCATTACCAAGGAAAGCACCAGCGAGGAAAGAACAAAGTCCCTCCCGACGATGGCAACAACGAGAACAGGTTTCAAATCGTGAGGAAACGACCTAGGGTTTGGGTCTTGCATCTCAAGCCGATTAAATGCATTCTCCAACTTAAAATTATGGTTATGCCCTTTCATCTCTCACTCCAGCAACGGTACCACTCAATGGTCTCGATAGTACACTGTGATGATGTAAAAGATGGGAAGAGGTCCTACGATGATGTAAGAAGAATACCATTGACTTTGCTATAGGGTGTACATCCAACATTAAGCTACGCTACAATTCATCGGTTTGTGTGCTAAGGTTTTGCTCGGTATTATCATGGATAGCAGATTATGTTAATGCCATTTTTGTTTAAAGTATTTTTAGCTCAGTTATAACACTTGGTCAAGAATTTGTCGAAACTTTTAAAATTTTGACCATCAGTAACTTTTTAAACACTTAGCTTAATAGGAAAAAAAGGTACAAGTAAATTTGTCGTGAAAAGTACTGTCTTAGCATCATAAACTTAATAGATTTTTTGAACTTGTTATAATGTAAAATTGGTGAACAAAGTTTTAAAAGTTTTGCTCAATCTTATATAAAAATGTTAAATATTTATGACCAAAGAAAATATTTCATTACTTCCATCCAAACTGTTTTTCATGTGTTGCAAACATATTATTGTTGATTTGGTTAGGCATGTGCATACTGGGATGTTTTTCAACAAAATTGAGTAGATGGGTGGGTATTTGCAATAAATGACTTATGGGTGAAATGTTAAACTTCAAGTGACTTATGAGGTAATTTTTGCAATTTTTCTTTTAGAACATTGAAAGAGTCCTGGCAGTTGGATAATAATATATATATTGTTGAACATTAGTTTAATAATTCCCGTAAGAAAAAACCTTATTTTTGATAGGGGTAAGAAAAACCTTAAGCTTAATAATAAAAGCAAACCTAACGTTACAAACATAACCCTACAAAACTGAGCCTAAAAAGCCGTGTTTACAACTCAACGAAGTTTTTTTTTCTAACGGTAACTAAATTATTTTGCTGAAAATTGCTTCGGATTTATATATATATTATATTTCATTTCAAACAATAATATTTAGGAAGAAAATTAGATCTAAACCTACAAAACTGCCAAAACAGAAAAATAAATTCTATCATACATGATACATTTTTAATATTATAATAAGTTGATTTTTTATGAGACTAATGAAATTACTAATAGAATAGTAAAAGAGAAAAAATATTCCCTTTTTCCCTCTATTCCACTCCGTCTGGACAGGAGTATGTGTCCTCGAGGCCGTATATATACGCACCTGTTCTCTCCGTCCCGCAGCAGCTTCCGTTTTCCATTCCCGATTCCCAACACGGCGGCAATTACTGCTGTCCTCTCCTCTCTCTCTCTCCCCACCTTCTCGAAGGCGCCCGAAGCAATCCCTCCCGCTTTCCCCCCGATCTGCCGCTGCCCGGGCGATCTGGCCGGCCGAGCGGCGGCCTTAGCTAGGGAGGAGGCTCCCCCGCCCCCGCGGAGATGCTCTCGCTGCAGCAGCAGGGCGGCGGCTGCGGCGGCGACACGCGGCCGCAGCAGCCGGGCGCGGCTGCGGCGGCGCCGGTGCTGCTCGGGGGCGCGGACTGGCTAGGGTTCGGCCGCGCCGCCGAGCTCGACGAGTCCGTGGCCTCGTCGCCCGCCTCGTTCCTGCTGCCGCCCGCGCCGCCGATCGACGCCAGGGCCCAGGCCCAGCCCGAGCCCAAGCCCAAGCAGCTCGGGGGTAAGGGGATTTTTTTTTGTTTTTGAAATTTGTTTCTATTCCTTTTACTTTGTACTAGCTTATTATTATGCTCTTGGACGTTTTCTACTAAGATCTTTTTCCCTTTTCTTTTATTCCTGTGGGTGGAGGTGGACTGCGAATAGTACCTATATTTGATTAGATTTGGGAGAGGGGTCTACTTTTTTGGGAAAAAAAAGATCCCGATGGAGTTGGGGGATTCGTTACTTCCGTGCTCTCGTAATTAGTGGAAGCATATGTAGCTCTGGTTTACTTAGATTTAACAACTGCAACTTGGAGACTATCTAATTTCCGGCTTGAAACAAGTGGACAAAAATGCGTTCTAGGCTATTTTATTGACCATCTTATTTCTGGTGGTTTATTCTAGGCTAGAAATGGTACACCTTTTTTTGTTTCAGCCAATCGGTAAACCTTCTTATTCTCGATGGTGTCCTGCGTCATACTTATACCTGTTAGGAAATGGATGTGGATGTGGTCTTTTCTGGTTCTGGAGATGGGTAAGCACAGAGCAGTTGAGTTACTAATATGGTGCTGTGTCTCGATCTGTATGGGCGATTTGCCTAAACAAGACAAGCAGAAGTGCCCAAGAATCTGATCACTACTGTTTGGATTGCTAATCTTCTGTGCTAAGTCTGTTTAAATACTCCCTCTGTTCTCCTTCCGTCCTCAAATAATTGACACTGCTGATTACAGCCGTCTCACTTTGACCATAGATTACTTTTAGGTGATTATATTATGATGAAAATAAAAATGTATGGTTATATTTATGACGCTACACACTTCGATAATATAATATGTTTTCAAGTGTATATAAATTTTCCACAAAAAATACAACTGATCAAAATTGAGATTTGAATAGTGCAAGTGTCAATTATTTGAGAATGGAGGGAGTATTTGGACTTTCATTACACATACCAATTTTGCTAGATGATCGGCTTTCATCACCTGTTCACAATCTTATGTTATTCAAAGCCTAAAATTTTTGCTGTAGAAAATATATTACATGAAAATTTTTTATTCAAATGAAATATAATTGTCCAACAAAAACTCTAAAGGAATTTCATTCTCTTATTTATATTGATATCACATGCTAGATCTAATTAAGCTTTTCATTGATTTATTTCAGCTGTTGATGTAGAACGGCATTTGGCACTTGCGCATCAAAATTACCGGTCTGGAAAGTATAAAGAGGCATTAGAGCATGGTAACATTGTTTATGAGAAGAATCCACGGCGGACTGATAACCTGCTTCTTCTTGGAGCTATTTACTATCAGGTGAATACTGAATATTGACCTGAATACTTGATGCCATCTGACGCATATGTTTTTGCCTTTCGCACGGATTTTCTGACAAGCTTGTGATTCCTTGTCTTTTGCAGATACGTAATTATGATATGTGTATTGCAAAGAATGAGGAGGCTCTTGCAATTGATCCAAACTTTGCAGAGTGCTATGGTAACATGGCCAATGCATGGAAGGTAGTTTGGCGATATAAATCATGAAAAATAATAATCATATTTGCCAATGAGTATATTGTTTTGGAAGTCAATACTTATCATTCTAAAATAGATGCAATATGTTTTTCTATGCAGGAGAAGGGTGATGTTGATCTTGCAATCCGTTACTATCTAACTGCCATTCAGGTTTGCTTCTGCTGTGCATTACATTTCCTTGTTTTGTTTTTGTTACTTATTTCATTTTCAACCTAAGTTATTATTGGAATTTTGTTAATTGAATTTGGTTGTATAAATTGCTTTTGGTTCCCTCAATGCTTGTCACATTTTTGTCAAATAGTTGGGCACTTGGGCATGGTCTTACAATGTCATACATTAAAATTGAGTTGGCATCTTCTGTTGATATGATCCCAGTGTACATTGCATTGTTTAGAACTTACATTTTTGAAATCAAGCTTTACCAATTTTAGTTTGAAACAGCAACTTGAATTATTTCAAACTTATCAATTTTTTTTGAACAACAACCAACTCTTGTTTTCTGCTCATATAATTTTAGGTTGAGGTTTTCATACCTGTATTTTTGGTAAATGTTGCCATTTTCTTGGGATATCTAATATATTCTTATGAAACATCTAGGACTATGGTCTTATCCTTGGTTCCATTGGAAATAAGTACTTGAGAAGAATGTTTTATTTGCTCCATGTGATCTGTCTTGTTTATCTTTTCTTCTCTTGATATGTATCTGAACTTTGCACATATTTTCTGGTTGAATATTTTAGCTGCGACCAAACTTTTGCGATGCTTGGTCAAATCTTGCTAGTGCATATACACGGAAGGGAAGATTGAATGAGGCAGCTCAATGCTGTAGACAAGCACTTGCAATCAACCCTCGATTGGTATGTATTTCTGTAATTGCTGGTTGGACTTCTTTCCCCTTGTTGGTAGGACCACATTTTCTTCTTTAAACTGATGCCAATGTGTCACTGATTTAGGTTGATGCGCACAGCAATCTTGGTAATCTGATGAAGGCCCAAGGTTTTATTCAGGAGGTGAGTTTAGTCCTGGATACTTACAGCTATTATTTTTTCTCTACTCTTTTTTATATTTTGAGTTTACACTGTCCCCTGTTATTTGTATCATTGTATGCACTGATATGCTCTTCTCCATTCTGCTTTTTTGACCCCAAATGTTCATAATTTTTGTTCCCATGCTTATCTTATCAATCAAGTATCTGTATTGTATGTTCTTCTGCCTTTTTATGTTGATTGGCCAATTGCATATGTTCTATACTGTCATAAGGACCATGCTGAACATTTATATTTTACTTAGGCTTTTTATTTGTATGATTGATAACTTCCAGCAAGAATCTTGCCCTGATGCATGCATGCTTACATATGCTTTGATTTAACATATTAATTCATTGTATTTGAAGGCATACAATTGTTACATTGAAGCACTACGCATAGATCCACAATTTGCTATCGCATGGTCGAATCTTGCTGGCCTGTTCATGGAGGCAGGGGATCTGGATAAAGCTTTACTATATTACAAGGTAAATGCCACAACTATTTTTTTTTGCAGCATTCAAGCCTGATGGCACCATTTTGTAAAATGGTTAATAGATCCTAAATTGGATTTTTTTTGTTTAAATAGCTAGTAATTTTTTTTACATGCAGTACTCCATTCACTCCATAACTGGAGTCGCTCTGTGCATTTGTGCTGGTATTAGAATGATAGCAGTCATCTAAAATTTACTGCGTCAACAAACTTGAGCTAATCTCTTATTTTGTTGCTTTATATAAGATGTGCTTTTGGTGCGATCTGTCAAATTGTGGAACTAGAGATTTTTTTTTGTGCTGTTCTTTTTTCCATTATTCATGGATATTCCTGTGTGTTGGCACACACTGCAGTGCCTTGTCAGTCTTAAAGTCCTGAACACATATGAGTGGAGTATTTTGAGGAAACCCCTCTTCACTCTAACTAATAACCTTCTTTCCTGCTACTGGCTGAGCACCATAACTAACACAATCTCCTAGTCAAAGCACTTTTAACTCACCCAAAGGAGAAAGATCTTCTGTTAATTTTGCCTCCTTTCCACCCCACTTCTGTTAGCATGATCGCATCTAGTGAAGCACCTAAATTGCTCTGGCCCTGTGAATGCCACATTGATTGCCAGCTGCCCTGCTATAGTCATCATGCATGCATGGCCACCACCCTCATGTGTTGTGTCTTTGAGCTCAGTCCACCCCCTTCTCTTTTATTTTGAGAGAACAGTTGGCGTCTTTGTTGGCTGTTGGTTCTCTAATGAGTTGCCATGGATAACGATAACAGGGTTGACAAGACAGCCAAATATGTGGGTTTGGCCAACATGTGCATTTTGTGGCCTCTTAATGAACTACTTATTGTGCGTTCGTGAGCCAATTATGCATGTCCCAAATAAACTACTTACACAAGTTTGATTATCTGCCATACCGTTTACTCATATCTGATAAAATATAACTGTTGTCTTGTATGGAGTGTTGTAAACTGTGAAAAAGTAGGAGTGGCCTATGTTTTTTGAGTATTTATCATCATATTGTGCTTGGCTATTATGGTTTTGAAGTGGTACAAAGGCTTCTTTGTTTTATGCCATCTGCCAAGATGGTGGCAAACGGTAAGTGTTCAATTTCCCTGATGCCATGCTTTATCTTTGATTTTCAGGAAGCTGTTAAACTTAAGCCATCTTTTGCTGATGCATATCTTAATCAAGGGAATGTTTATAAGGTAAAGTTTATGTCATGAGTTATGATACAAGCATCTCGCCAGATAGCCTGCAACAGCTTGGGAGGATTTAGTGCAAAAGTGATTTTTTTATATATATTTGTTTTTCCAGACCATGGGAATGTCTCAAGAAGCCATTATATCATATCAGCGTGCAGTGCAGGCACGTCCTGACTATGCAATGGCTTACGGTGAGATTCATAATTCTTATTTTAGCAGTTTACTGGACCTTCTTTGATCTTTTTTGTGTGCCATTGTTTTCTTTTTAAAGCAATTATAGACCTTTAAGTTGTTCTTCAAACGGCATGTAAGTACTAATTAAATATTACCCCTTCGAGTCCATTTATTTAGATATTCATCATGGGTGAGATACGAACAAGCTTACAAGAGAATGGTCCTTTCTTTACCTTCAAAGTAGAGCCTTAGTATACCTCGTAATACAAAGGTAGGGGGGACATTTTAATGCAGGTAATCTTGCTACCATTTACTATGAGCAAGGCCAGCTTGATATAGCAATTCGTTGTTACAATCAAGCTATAATCTGCGATCCACAGTTTGTTGAAGCATACAATAACATGGTAAGCCACTGGACCATATTCTGTTAACAAGTGTTTATAAATAATAAATAGTTGAATGACCAGCTTTTTTCTCTCTCTAGGGCAATGCCCTTAAAGATGCTGGAAGAGTGGAAGAAGCAATTAACTGCTACAGAGTATGATTTCTTGCCTTTTGTTGTACTTGTCGCTTTCATGTCAGTCTGTGACTTACTTTTCTTTATGCAGTCATGCCTTGCCCTGCAAGCAAACCATCCACAAGCTCTTACTAACCTAGGAAATATTTATATGGAGTGGTGAGAATCTTCATGTCCTTGTATCCGATAATAAGATTTAAGGGAGAACTTTTCTCTAACTGCAAAATGATGCTAGTAAGCTCACCAATGCCAAAATATCCTGCAGGAACCTGATAAGTGCGGCTGCTTCATTTTACAAAGCAGCAATATCTGTGACATCTGGGTTATCTTCTCCTCTGAACAACTTGGCTGTGATATACAAGCAACAGGTTCCAGCTTGTTTCCTTTCCTCCATTGCGCTTGTTAATGACAGACGAAATTCATGTAGTATTGAGTAGCTAATATTTTTCAAGAAACTAATTGAGTAGCTTCTTGAACAACAATTCACACCCATAAGTCAATCCTAAATGTGCACTTTGTATTTGCACCAGGGAAACTATGCTGATGCTATCACATGTTATACTGAAGTACTTCGGGTAGATCCTACTGCAGCTGATGCACTAGTTAATAGAGGGAACACATTCAAGGAGATCGGTAGAGTTAATGAAGCAATTCAGGACTACATTCAGGCTGCAACAATCAGGCCAACCATGGCAGAAGCCCATGCCAACTTAGCCTCAGCTTATAAAGACAGGTACACACTTTAGAGACTTTTTCCAACATTTTGGACTGTACGCGCCTCTAGTTTCCTCATTTCTTTTTGGTATTCTATAGTATATAACCATAAACTGTCGACACCTTTTCTGCAGTGGACATGTTGAAACGGCTATAGTTAGCTACAAACAGGCTCTTCGTTTGCGTCCTGATTTTCCTGAAGCAACCTGCAATCTTTTGCATACTTTACAGGTAAGTAATCACCTCCATGTTCGGTTGGTGTAATCATCATAATTGAAAGTTTTCCTGCTATTTAAGCATATATGGTAAACAAATTAAACCGAGGATGTAAATTTGTATAAAGGCAAAACTGGCCAGAGCATATATATGTGAGTATTGCTGACTGTACTCCCACCACCCGAACACACCCACACAAAAAAGGAACATTTGTAGAGTAATAACTACTCCCTCCATTTCATATTGTAAGTTGTTTTAGTTTTGTTGCAAGTCAAAATTCTTTTAACTTTGACCAAGTTTATAGTAAAATAATTAACATCTAAAATACCAAATAAATACACTATCGAGACATATTTCATGGTTGATTTTTCTATAAACTTGGTCAAAGTTAGAGAAGTTTGACTTAGGACGAAACTAAAACACCTTATGATATGAAACGGAGGGTGTACAATAAATTAGCAGTCAAAGTTGTATTTTACCTTCTTGATGTCCAAAACATCACTTACCTGTGACCAGAGGGATTGTATAGAAACGTTCATCACTTACCTTAAACCTAGTAATGTTGTTGTTTCACAATAAACGAACAGAAAAGGCACTTAGTACTTTATCCTAACAGGCCTAGTTTTTCGTTGCGCTAAATTTGGAAGTCTAGTGTGCAAGTTAGTATAAACTTGTTAATTGTCATTCAACAGTTATGAGTTCAGGTAGCCTGTCCTTGTTCTTGGACTATCTGCAAACCTTTCATAAGAGAAACTCAAGTTTTTATCTGGAATTTCTGCTCAGCAATATCTGCTGTTACTTTGGTTGTAGACTCTTATGTTGTTTTGGGCCAATGACTTCCAATCTTCCATAGCTGTTTGTAATATTTTTTTTTGTACAGTGTGTGTGTGATTGGGAAAACAGGAATGCCATGTTTCGTGATGTTGAAGAAATTATCAGAAAGCAAATAAAGGTGAGCTTTTTACAATAAACAATCAAATTCAATTATTAAATTGAGTTAGTCTGACCTTTTCCCACAACTTATATATTTCATGTGTTTATCTGTAGATGTCAGTACTTCCAAGTGTGCAACCTTTCCATGCCATCGCATATCCTATTGATCCCATGCTTGCGCTAGAGATAAGGTGTGGACCTATGTCATGCTGTTCTTTACATCATTAATAAATATTCTCTTGTTAATTGTTCTCATTAAGTATTGATTCTTACTTACCAGCCGTAAATATGCTGCTCATTGTTCCTTGATTGCCTCTCGTTTTGGATTGCCACCTTTTGTGCATCCCCCTCCTGTTCCTGTCAAAGCAGAGGGTAAACACTGTCGACTAAGGGTTGGGTATGTATTCGAAATCTTGCATGTCTTGCTTCTGAAGGACTCCTAATAGCATAGTAATCCCTTGTTAATATTTCAGATATGTTAGTAGTGATTTTGGGAATCATCCCCTCTCCCATCTCATGGGTTCAGTATTTGGAATGCATGACCGTGACAATGTTGAGGTTGTTTCACCTTCTCTCTCTCTCTCTCTCTCTAGCATATTGTTCATATGTTTGCAATCTCATGTGCAACTTATGTTTGGGAGCAACAGGTCTTCTGCTATGCGCTGAGTCAAAATGATGGTACTGAATGGAGGCAGCGTATTCAGTCTGAGGCCGAGCATTTTGTGGATGTGTCTGCCATGACCTCTGATATGATTGCCAGAATCATTAATCAAGACAAAATACAAATATTAATAAACCTTAATGGTTACACAAAGGTAATACACAATGCTTATGAATATATATCTGTTCCCATTGCACGCCTTTGATTCTTATTGGGTATTCCTTCGCCATAATGGGCTCTTCTGTGAATATTTAACTAAGTATTGTGGTGGAAAATTACACATCCCATAGGACACTAATGGCCTTTGTATATAATTATTTGTAAAGTTGGAACTTGGGCCATTAAATATAAGCATCATTCATTCTTAGTTTGGAGTATGGATTTTTTTGGTTTGTTGCGTGAAGGCCAACTTACATCAATTCTACCAGGATCTTTTGCATTGCTATTTACTACTTAAATCTATGCTTATGATGTAAACAGGGTGCCAGGAATGAAATTTTTGCACTGCAACCAGCCCCTGTCCAGGTTTCGTACATGGGGTTTCCAGGCACAACAGGGGCTGCATATATAGACTACCTAGTTACAGATGAGGTATGATAGGAGTGACTACACATTATTCAGTGATTTTAGATTGAATGTGGTTTCTTACAAGTTATAAATGATCCTGCAGTTTGTTTCGCCAACTTGCTATTCACACATATATTCTGAGAAACTCGTCCATCTGCCTCACTGTTATTTTGTGAATGACTACAAGCAGGTTATTGTGCCATGCTATGTTATCTTTTGCCCTTCTCATTCGTATTATCTTTGATTTTGACATTTAAAATCTGTCTGCCAGAAAAATTGTGATTGTCTCGATCCTGTATGCCCACATAAAAGATCAGATTATGGGTTACCCGAGGATAAGTTCATCTTTGCATGCTTTAATCAACTTTATAAGATGGATCCAGAAATATTTGAGACATGGTAATGGCACTGTTTACATCTTCCTTTCCTTTTCTTCTCTGTATATATGATTCCTGTAGAAGCTCTGATGGCCCAGAATTTTTTATTGGGCTATGGGTCATCTGACTAATATTTATTCCTTATTCGTAATTACGAAGGTGCAATATTCTCAAACGTGTTCCAAACAGTGCATTATGGCTTTTAAGGTTCCCAGCAGCAGGTGAAACTAGAGTAAGAGCACGTAAGTATAGTAGAACTCTTTTTCACTTTTCAACTGTTAATTCCACCTGAAAAAAAGAGAAGGGTAGAGTTCCGCTTTATAATGCTGAATGCTATGGGAAAATGACTTTGCAGATGCTGCTGCGAGAGGAGTCAGACCCGACCAGATCATCTTCACTGATGTTGCTATGAAAAATGAGCATATTAGACGCAGCTCATTGGCAGACCTTTTCCTGGACACGTATGCATTTTCTACCAGCAATAATTTCATTTTTCTTTCAATGCATAAGCAAAATATTCAATGTTCATATTTTATGCTCTTGTGTGATTTATTTTGAGTCAGCCCTCTCTGCAATGCGCACACAACTGGGACAGACATACTGTGGGCTGGTTTACCAATGATAACCCTTCCACTAGAGAAAATGGCAACCAGAGTAGCTGGTTCCCTCTGCCTAGCCACCGGACTAGGGGAAGAGATGATTGTCAGCAGGCAAGTGTAGATTAAAAAACCCATCTAATTAAATTGCAGTTAACTATGTCATACTAATCCTGCTTTTTCCCTTTTGGTTCTATCAGTATGAAAGAGTATGAAGATAGGGCAGTAGACCTTGCACTAAATCCGGCAAAGCTTCAAGCTCTGACTAATAAGTTGAAGGAAGTTCGTATGACTTGCCCATTGTTTGATACAGCTAGATGGGTAAGTTCTTGCCTAGTATTTGTCGCGGACACATTTCTTACCTAGATGAAGGTAATGAATCTTGATTGGATCTTTCAGTTGCTGGATTTGATTTCTTACCTAAACCGTTTCAGGTACGCAACCTTGAACGTGCGTACTACAAGATGTGGAACCTGTACTGCTCCGGTCGCCACCGAGAGCCGTTCAAGGTGATAGAAGATGACAATGAATTCCCATACGACCACTGACATGCTTACATCACCGGCTGTGTAAATAGGCGAGAGTTGTAGCATATGTAGCAAAATGTGACCGCTCCAGGTGTTGATGCAGCCTGTCGTGCTGTGCACATCCCCTCTCTTTCAGAGGCGAATTATCCATGTACACTACCAAATGATTCTAGGGGTAGTCTGTATTGTTATAATTATTTATACTAGTAAGTCAAGTCATTGTTGGCCCTGGGGTGGTTTGCCTTGTACTATTATTTACTGTCTTTAGGTGTTGCCGCGATCTCAAAGATAAATAGTGCATTGTTATTAATATTGTAATACAAATTACATTTTTACTTGATGTCCATTTTGTTCTCTTACCGTGTCCGAGAAGCATGGCAAGCAATGCCCATGGCCTCACAGATTGGTGATTGAGAAGCGTCAGCGCTCATCCAACTCGTTTCCAATTGTTACTCTTGTTGGAGAAAACATTGGCAACTTTCATGCAACTCGTTTTCCAATCGTTCTCTTGTTCGAGAAAACATTGGCAACTGATGAATAGGTCAAACACACAAAAAATCAAGAATCCTCGCATAACATAAGACAGGCTCGTGACCTGTCACAAGTTTGTTCCCCATTATTGGCAGCAAGATATCAAATCCAGCAACTGTAAGGTCGCAACGTACTTAGGGCAACCACAATGAGCATGAAAACTAACCTTAATTAAGGAATAAATTATTAATTTTTGTTGTACCTTCATACATTGGGAGATATGAGCTAAGGAGGGAATAGTGCCTGTTTGGTTCTAAGATATCTTCAGTGCTCCTTTGGAACAAAGGATCCTATGAAAAATTATCCAATATGGTCATTTGGATCAAATGAATAGCTACCCACAAATCCTATGAAATTCCTTTGGATTGCCTTAAGTGGAAAAAAAGTTAATTCCTTTTGAAATATTGACAAATCTAAAGAAAACAGGGAAATCTGATCTAAGTGAAAAAAAGGTTCAAAACAGTGAAATTCTTTGTTCAAATCAGAATTCGACGAAAACAGCTTTGTTCAAATCAGAAATACCACTTTGAGCTAACTGAAAGAATAAAACTTCCTGCAGGTCTAAGCAAGTCCCTACATATATATATATATATATATATATATATATATATATATATATATATATATATATATTGCCTTTGTGCGAAGCAAAACAAGTTTCTTTGAAACTGAAGTATTACAAATCCACATAAAACTCAGAAGTATTAATTCTATGGATAAATATTGGTTCCTGGAACCATCATAGCTGCATCAATTAAGAAGCAGTTAGACAAAATGTCCTTTATGCATCTCATTTCACAATTCAAGCAGTCTCTCTTCCAAACAATCCTTCCAATGGACACAGCTAGCAAATGGGCCATGCACACCCTGTAACTACCCAGCCAAAAGAAACAAGTCTTAGACATTAGACAATGGTGCTTGCTGATATATGCAAACTAAACAATAAGTAAAATGAACTTGAATCAAAAGATAACTAATCTACTGAACATTTAAAAATCTAGGTTCAGAACTGCAGCTTGGCCCTGATCAAGGTCACAGAGCACATGACACAAAGGCCCACAAATTGACGCAACATGGGAAGCAAGATTGTTCCCTACTGTCCAGACACTGGAACAATATGCAATTATGCAATGTTCTTCTGCAGAATGCACCAAGATGGCTAGGAAAGGAAGCTAGCAGCTAGCTAGCATATGATCATTAGAAGCCAAGGATACACCACTGAAATTTTCCACCAGAATATTCCAACGGTTAATTATAAAATAGTACAAACATCTAATTTTCATAAACACAATGCTGCAACTACTAATTTCCAGAATAGAGATGCATTAATATGTTAAGGTTTAAGCAAGCCATAAATTATATATAATGCTCACTGACAAATAAAAGGCTACCAGTTTATAGTGCTTACAAAATTAAAACAAGTTGGTTAGTTGACAAATAAAAGGTTGACCCTATTTTCTATTCACTATTTTCGTAGTCTTATAGCAGCGGATATATATAAAGCATCACCAAGCGCTAAAGCAAATAATTGTAGTTGGAATGTGTACATCAGTTCACAATGCAGTGAACATGTGTAAATATGTAGTAATGTGGCAGTGCAACTAGTTGCCAAGACTAATTAAGATACTAGCACCTTTTGAAAAAGAAATATCTCCACAGAAAAATTAGTCATTCGTTAGCATGTATACTAAAAAAACACGCTGGAGATTTTTCTCTCCTACAGGGATCCCCCTGCGAACGCGTCTTTTTAAATTTGTCTTATGCTAACATTCGTGCGGTTCTATATTCCTAGCTCTTTCCTTCCTATGTTTTGTTTCCTTGTGTTCCAAGCAGACCCTTATAGGTGTGTGGGCAGCACATCTCAATAGAAAGATGTAAGCCACCGCAGAAACTCATCTTTACCAGTGTGATCTTGTAAGTGCTATCCAGCTTACACATACTGGCAGCAACGGCTTTGCCGTTCTGCAATTTTTTAGACAATTTCTGTGAAAGGAATCCAGAACATATTCTACCGTTGCCAATCTTCCCTCAAAACATCATCCCAGGTGTCAATCAAGGATAAGCAGGGTTCTTTTACCTCTAACATTGTTTTGAAGAGTACGATGAAGGACATCCAAGTTATTACCTGTTGATTCATCCGCAGTACGAAAACAAAGACTCTATAGCCTTTTTAGTTGATGCCTCCACATCAAAATCATCTAAGACATGGATCCAAAATATTTATGTTGCCTTCCAGCTTCTGCCTTCATTTCAAGTTCACGCCATCTGATGATCTGAATTCAATTTCCTGCTGATATGCATCCCTCTATGTCTTGCACTTGCACATAGATCAATTCATCACCTGAGCTGTGACCCCATACAGAACCACCAATGTCACAGGGTCACTTTGCTAAGATTAGCTTTTCAGTAGTTTGTGGACAATTTCATCTGTTTTTGACGTGCTACTATCTTTCAGAAATGTAACTGAAACAAGAAATCAGCATCCTGCCGGCAATGTGCTTACTTACGGAATCATACTGCGGAGAATTCACAGCAACCATGGCGTCCACATATCAACATATCGCCGTAGCTCCGGCGGCAGCTTAGCCTTCCACGTTGCCACCTCCTCCGGCGCCGACACCGCCGGCCCAGTCATGGCCACCCAGCTCTCATCCACATCCATCACCGACACCATCTTATGCCCGAACGCCGCCATGAGAGCGCGCAGGGTTGCGTCCTTGACGGCCTCGCCGTCCCTCCCCTCCTCCGCCTCCACGCACGGCCCGCCACAGTTCACCATGACCCTCCCTCCAGCCGCCACCATCCGGCCTATCCGCCTCCACGTGTCCGCTTCTTGGAGCTCCGGGAGCACGCTCCCGTCGGCGAACAGGTCCACCAGCACGCCGCCGAAGCCGCCGGGCACCGCTTCGGCCTCGAGCGCGTCCCCGACATGGATGAAGAGGCGGGTGGCGTGCTCCTCCTCGAGCTCCGCGAGGCCGAAGAAATCGCGGGAGACGGAGATCACGGCGGGGTCGATCTCCCAGCCGTGGACGGAGAGGTCCGGGAAGAAGTGGAGGATGGCGCGGGCGGCGGAGCCCGCGCCGAAGCCGAGGACGGCGAGGGACGAGGCGGCGCGGCCGCAGGAGGGGAGGAGGGGCGGGAGCGTGGCGAAGATGTCCAGGTAGGTGGAGGTGAGGGGGCAGCCGCAGCGAGGGAAGGAGAGGGAGTGGATGTTGCCGGGGGCGTCGAGGAGGAGGAGGCGGGCGCCGGCGAGGGGGTGGCCGGCGCCGGCGGCGCTGCGGGAGACGTCGGCGACGCGGATGTGGTTGTACGGCGAGCGGATGTCGGCGACGAGGTGGAGCTCGTCCGGTAGAGGGTGGGGAACGGAGGATCTTGCGGCGGCGGCGCAGATGGTGGTGGAGGTGGAGCGGAGCCGGACGACGGAGACCGGCAGCCATGTCGGAGCGTGGGCTGCTACTGGCAGCGCTATCATCGCCACTGGAGAGGAAAACCTGCAGATTTTTGTTTGGCTAAAGCTTTTTTTTTTTCATCATTTTGTTTCTGTTCGTTTGCCAATTTTATGACCTGTACGAGGAGAAATTTTGACAATACGCCACTTCTTTTATTCCGAGCTTCGATAAAATATCACTATTCCGTATGTAATTGATATTTAGCACTTATTTTGAGTCCTCATGTAATATATAATTTAATTTTGCTAAAAATATGGTACCATATTTTTTACTTGGTTCCTATTATTTTTTCCTATATAGTAGTTGTTATCTCTTATATTTATTTAAGTATACTAGAAAAGTCTGTACTTTGCAACGGGTAAAAGCGTTTTTAGTGGTACAGTTATTAGAAGCTGAGCAATGAATTGAAACAATGAGATTGCTATACATTATAATTGAAAAAGTTAATTAAAATCGTTCCTTGGTTTTGAACCGAAAGCCCATTACTTCTTTCCTTTTCAATCCCAGCCTGGTCCGCTACCTCTTATCTTCTTCTGCCCTCGGTCTGTCTCTCTTCGACCTAGCCCACAAGTGAGCTACAGTCCTAGCTAGCACAACCGACGAGCTACTCTCGCTGTCAAGCCAGACCTACACGTTTCAGTAGTGTCTTCAATCTCCAGAAAACAGTCATGTACCCGTGCAATGCTGGAGCCGATCCTTCTCATCAAATCCGGTTGAATCTTTCTTGATCTTTCAAAATTGGTTAAGGGTTTTTGATCTACTCGATCTCTTTCCATTTCCTCCAAAATCGAAGCAAATCCACAAAACTCGAGATAAAAATGATCGGGAAAAGCTCACCGGTCGGCTATCATTGGTAACCGTTAAATGGAGATTAAATCACAAGAATTAAAGTCGAATTTAAAGGAAAAATCATGAAAAAAAATGATAAGAGAGGAGTGGGGAATCGATTTTTGCAATCAATTGAAAAAGGAAAAGCACGGGGAGACAAATCAACATGGCTGAAATTGAGAAAATAGCAAGCTCAAATGGAGAGAGGAGAAAAGTCAGGTTGGTTGTATTACGATTACCCTATTGCTCTACATACATACATTAACTACACGTGAATGGAACTAATTAAGTAAAGTGATATAATGCTATTATTTAAACTTCACGTTAGACTCAGCATGCAATAATTGATAAATACGGAGGACTTACGTCAGCTCAGCTAGCTGGATTTGGCCACTATAGCTACGGCCCACATGGATCAAGAGTGAGACGATTGGGTCTTGTTAATTACATCGACCAGCCCAACAGCCCTTGACAATATATCTTGTCGCACGCGCACGTCGCAGCGCAAGACTCACGTGGACGTTGCAGCGCGCAGGATTCGGATGCGAGAATCGGACGACAGACAAAAATATTTTCGGAAGTTATTTTTTAATTAGTTAAGATTAAGATTAAGATTTCTTATCTCCTCTTTTAAGTAGGTTATCGATTACTTATTTTTTTCCTATATAATTGCTATCTCTCTTATATTTAAGTATATTTCTTCTCTCCTCTTTGAAGTAGGTTATCAATTACTTTTAATCCTAAGATTTATTAGATTTTGGGTTGAATATAAACCCGTTACAAATTAGTACTTGAATATGTAATACTCCTCCATTCTTAAAAAAATATTTATTTATCTTTCAGATTATCCTATAAACATCGTTGTTTTAGCAGTAGGGTTCACCGGTCCCTAATACTTATTTTTTCTTCTTGTTTTAGCCATCTTTTGGCCTATTAAAAGATACTTTTTTTCAAAACAAAGGAAGTACTCCATCCGATTTTATAATTATTGACAATTGATATTTTAGACAAAGTTAAGGTAAAACTTGTATAATTTTAACTCTTCGTAACTTCAAAATTAAGTTTATGTATATAGATTTGTCTTACATAGTACTATAATACAAATAAAATATTATTTATTTATTATATATATTATAATAAAAATATAGTAAAATTTTATAAAAGTAAAATATATTTATTTATTATATATATTATAATAAAAGATATAGTAAAAAACAAATTAGATACCATGTCATTATTCAAAACATTAAAAACATTAAGAATTATAAAATAAAAAGTGTCATAGTCGAATTAGAGAACCGGAGAAAATAGTTGAGATAGAAATAGAGAAACTCTTATCCTCAAACATAAAGCTATAAACCCCAGTCTGATTTATTCCTCAACTATGTTTTATTAGGCTCAAAATTATCAAAACCAATTCGTTCATCACATTACAGTCAGAAAATAACATGCGAACATTTTTCTTTCGGCACCATATTGACACATGAAACGCCGTTAAGCTGAAAAGAAACGTAATCATATCAGCTTCAGGAAAACCCAACACATGTCTGGCAATTCCTTGGCGACTATCCTCGAGGCGACGAAAGGACAGCTAGGGTAGCTAACCCAATCAAACATCCTTTAAGGCTTAAAGATAACAAAATGAACACTGAGCAAACAGGTAGATCACGATAAATGGATAATTCCAAAATTATGAACGAGCAGGCAGAAAGTACATATTTTAACTTAATAACATCCAGAGTACATAAAGCCATTCTCATGTCATCATGCTAAACTTGTTTAATCAGAAAAAACAGCTATGCGTCTGCAAACATAACATAGGAGCTCTCAGGGAACAAAAAAGGGTAGTTCTTTCAGTGTAGAACCAGCAACAAAGAAAGACTTGCTCTAAGCTGCGGCACCCTTGCCCTTCTTCCTCTGGAGCTTCTTCATGTAGAATTCTAGCTCCTTGCCCTCAAGGATATAGCTGCAAGAAGGAATTATAAAATAAACGGTTCAATTAGAAGGAATTATAAAATAAACAATTCAATTAGAGATAGCAGTGACATTGTTCTTGCATTTGTTTAACTTCCAGAGTGCACTAAAATCTACAACAGAAATCCAAGTATATGAGCCGCAGCAAACCAGGATATAATCAAGAGATCATGTTGCCTCCATGCTGACATATACTGAGATACTGAGATACTGAGATAAGCCTAATTGTAAAAGAGAATCATCCCTTGAAAAAAAATCTAGCCCCCATGCTGACTTAAATTGAGATACACCTAATTTACAATGATGTTCATTCAGTGTTGGAATCTTACCCATCTGCTCGGCCACACTGCCCAGGGCGGGAAGAAATGCAGGCCAGCAACCTCCCACTGCCAAACTGTTCTTCGATGTGGGCGTCAAGTGTGCGTCCCTGTTGGCGCTTCTCAAGCTTCCTGACAACATGGTTGCTTTTCTTCGCTTCCTCTGTTGTAGCTTCAGCATCTTGCCCCTGTAAATTCAACAATAAAGGATCAAATGATATGACAGCATCATACAACCTAATGAGTCAATCTGTTAAACATGAATAACAAGTCTGAACACAGTTTTATAAATCTAAAGAGTTGTTACTAGGGTCAACAACTAGGAATGCAAAATTGGTAATGCTAATTCCTTTTATCATGAACAAAGGATTAGCAACACGCAATGCTTTGTATGGTTACAGACAAGAACAATCATGTCAAGCAAAATATACCTTTTCAGGAAAAAATCAAACAGAACATGAAGACCAACCATTAGATAACCGTCTTAAGCATAGCATACAATCCTATAAATAAGCACCGGATTTTACCAAGTGCATGTTGCAGGTAGGATATTTATGCAAGACAGGTAAAATGCTACTAAAGAGTAGATACGTACTTGTTTTATGCATGTGAACAGAATACAATAGATACTGCTGCAGAGCCAAAAACATAAATATCCCAATTCAAGAACTGCATGCATCTATAAGAAAAATACAGTCCAATTCTTCTAACCAGGGACAATACAGTCCATAGAACTTTCCATATGCCTTTATAGATACAATCAAGAAAGTGATACCAAGCTTATGTGATAAGACAACAAATATTTGTTTATAAGAATCTTCGATACCAATCACATCAAAGTACAGAAGGAAAAAAATACCTCAGCATCCTTCTTGGCTGCAGGAGCCTTCTTCTTTCTACCAATATCAACTCCATAGTGAGTGAGGTACCACTGCTTGAAGGGGGCGGCATCAACTTGCACAATAGCGCTCTTTACAAGGGTCTGAGTCCTGACAAGCTCATTGTTGGATGCATTGTAGACCACATCAAGGATACGGGTCTTGCGGGTCACGGCCTCACTTCCCCATGAGTAGTTGCCAGTATCAAGACGGAGGGCCCTCCACTTCACATTACCTCCACGGACACGCACCCTCCTCACTGTCTTGTTGCTTGACAGCTTGGTGTTGGCAGGCTGCCTACCGAGCTCATACCTTCATGACAAAATGAGGAAAGATATTAAAACTAACATACAACAGAACAAATGCACGTTTAGCAACATAATTAAATCACAGCCAGCATCAATTTTTGAAGTAATATGGCCAATAAAATTACATAAAACAGTACTAAGATATTGTCAGATAAAACATGGACAAAAAGTTCCAAGGATTTCAAAGTGTACTACAATCATCTATACTTGGAAAATCTATGTTTTTCATACTACCACCACTGAATCTCTAAATAGGGTATTTGAAATGGTATAAGCAAAAAAAAAAAAGAGCTTCTGTTCATTTTGCAATTCCTTCGAAACATAAGACTAATGGCCTATCTTTACTACTCCAGCCAGATAAGAACAAACATGCGCTAATTACAGTAAGACTAATAAGCGATGCGTCCAACAAGTCTATAAGCCTTGTTTCAAATCACATGCCGATGTCATCTTCAACCGGAACCGTATAAGATCCAAATCTAACGAAGCTGCCCCCTCGAGTTAGCGCTCGCGCAAATCATAATCTGACTCGATCTAAAATCACCCGCAACTAAGATAGACAAGCGAGAAACCTAGAGAGGGAGAAGGATTGGGACACTCACTTTCGCTTCTTGCGCCACGCCTTCTGTTTTCCGCCGGTGGCGCGGCGCTTGTGCATGGAGTCACGCGAGATACCTGAGAGGAACGCACCGAACAAGTCAGCGACCGACCGGGAGGAGGAGGAGGCGGTGGAGCCGGAGCGTTCGAGAGGACGGCGGTGGCCGAGGGAGGAGGCGGCTTACCCATGGCGGCGGCGGCGGCGGCTCTCCTCTCCTCCTCACCTGCTGCTGTGTGGCTGCGCCGCCGGTAGCTCTGCCTCGCTCTCTCGCTTCTCACGCTTGGGTCGCGGCTTATATAGGTGCCTCCACGGGCTAGGGTTTAGCGCTGTTGGGCCGGATCCGACGGCTGCAGTTTTCTCGGCCCACTAGGCGGCCCATATTGCTGTAGCCATGCCTAGGCCAGTACACGTAACACGTTAGGCTTTATTAGACGAATTTTTATTATTTTTAATTTTATTTATTAAAATATTTACAAAAATAATTTTCAATTTCAAAAATTTACAAATCTAGTCGCCCATCGCCCTCTGTCATCCTAAAGAGCGATTTTTCTGATGTGACAGCCGACCGTTGGTCCTCGCCCAACAGCCGGTCAACAGGGCATGAAAAATTTGCATGTGGCCCCCTTGCCGCCCTCTCAGAGAGCGATTTTACACTGTACGGGAGGCCACCTGCTTAAAAGGCGACGGCTTGGCTTTTTTGCAGACGGCCCCTTGCTGCTCTTTCAGAGAGCGATTTTACACCGTACGAGGGCGGCGAGGGGGCCGCCTGCAAAAAAAGCAGGCCATCCTCTTAGCCCTTTTGCAAGTAGCCTCCGCACAGTGAAAAATCGCTCTCTTGGAGGACGGCAAGGAGCTGCCTACAAAATGTCCCTCTCCCGTTGGTCGGCCGTTAGGCGAGGACCAACGACCGTCTATCACGTCAGAAAAATCGATCTCAGGAAAGACGATTTTTAAAAATCACCTTCCCAAAAGAACGATGGGCGACTAGATTTGTAAATTTTCGAAATAAAAAATTATTTTTTAAATATTTTAATAAATAAAATAAAAAATAAAAAAAATTTTATTAGACTGAGGTTCGTCGCGTACCAATTGGCCCTCGAATTTTGGACAGGTCCTTTTTCAACTTGTACTACAAATTTTTAATTTTTTTAATAGGAACATAACAAACTGCGCGCACACTCACTTTTATAAACACATATCCTATATTTACTCTTATAGATACACACCTTATTCTTATTTTTATTTTTATAAGTACTTTCGAAACTGAGTCGGTATATCTTGAAATTGACCAAGACAGTTTAAGAATTTTAAATTTAAGCGGAATATCATCGTAACCAGAACCTTGCTGGACGGATTCAGGCTTCAAAATTACCAAGATCATCTGTATTAAAATCGCGAGGTCATTTCCTCCTGCATAGAATAGTAACTAGGCAACTAGCACGGCTTTACTATAGGATTTGTCTAATTCCGTTGAGGTCGCATGACGCCAGCAAAAGGGCATAAGAATTTCTGCAATTTGCCATCGACAAGCACATGGTTTTATAATTTGCTATCGACTAGCACAAATTCTAAAATATGCCATCATACCAGTACTTTTCTTCCCCCTTTTTTTTTCTATCACTTCGATTAGCTCTTTGATTTTTGTTCATAATGTCTAAAATACCCTCGAGAGGTTTGCAATATCTACTGCAATTTTACTGCCAGTTACAAATAATGTAATTAAATCTACTACTATAATTTCAATGTTATTGAAAAAAACCTAAATCCCTGCTTGGTTAGTGCATGTTACATTCTTAGGGGCAAAATGGTTTTTTAGGGGCTACCAGAGGTGACAAATTATCAACTGAGAGGAAATTGAGATTATGCCATTTGTCAAAAGTGGGTTTTGCCAAAATGTCATTATATAGATGAGTTTCACTAAATTGCCACTTTTAAATTGTATGTGCTCGCTAGAATACTATCTTTCCATATCTTCTTGCCTTCCCACATAGGTGTGCTTGCCGACAGAATCAGGGGAGCTTCACCGGTGATGAAGAGGTAGCGCGGGATGGAAGCAGCGAACAGTGAGCCGATGAGCAAAACAACCCGTGTCATGCGATGCCTCCTCCCTTACCACGTTTCCCCGCATGCACCCTGTGGCGCCACCGCTAGCCTAGTCCTTGTTGAGTTCCTAGCGGACAAAGGAGATGCGACCATTCCCCTCATCTCTTGATCCGCTACGACCGACATCCTCCACCTCCTGCACTGCCGCGGTTTCCTTGAGGCCCAATGCGGTGGCCAATCTCTACCTTCAATGCCACCATGACGTCCTCGAGTCTCGAGGCAGCGACCGAGGAAAAAAGAGGGGACGACGAGGAGGACAACACGGAGAGCACAAGCAGAGAGGGAGGTGCCTGAGCGGAGGCATAGCGTGAGCGCTGCGAGTTGCGCGGCCACGACAAGGCTCTGTTGTTTCCTGTTGTCATCGGTAAGCACACTAGTATTGAGACAGAAGTTATTGAAGAAGGATATTTTTGTCCGAGATAGTATTCTCGCGATAACACAATGTCAGTGTCAAGGATAAGGTATACCTACACTGGTTAATGGAATACGACAATACCATGTACTCGATAGTATATGAGAAAGTATCCTTTAATTAAGGAAATACGACAGATAAAGAAAGAAATTATCTTCCCAGGATAGAAGATGTCAGAGTCCTAGTCAGGGAAGAAATGGTTTCCTTATACCCGTACCCTGTTTTATCTCTCCAAGTTCTACTTGAAGAAGATGATGATCTATGCTATATATACAAGGCCCCACGTTCAGGGAGGGGCATTGAGTTACAAACCATAGCGAAAGACGTGCCCAAAAGCAATTCGGAGGAAGCCAGCGTCATGTTCGCCGAATAGATCTCGTCGGGTCGTTCTCGACAGCTTCAAGTCGGTGGATTCGTCTAGTCGTTCTATTTTCCATTGTACTCTGAGCGATATTCCCATCCATAATACATATAAACTGGAGTAGGGTTGTTACTTATCTTGAGGGCTCGAACTAGTATATATCCTTGTCCCTTGTCTACTTGATCTACTCTCGTGTATACCATGCTTCTAACGATCCCTGTACTCTACAAATACCGTCTTTGGGTATAGCTCGTTGATAGTGGCGCGCCAGGTAGGGGGCTTGGTGCTAAAAGGGCTCGACGAGATAAATTCAAGAGCGGGATTTTTCGACGAGGGATTCTATGACCAACCTGGCCTAGGAGATCCAACCCAGCCAGCCTTCATCATGGTCCAAGTCGGCTCCATCACCTTCCTAGTCTTTGCCGCCATCTCGATCTCACCCTCCTCAGCACGTGCTGAGGACAAGGCCATGATGATGGCACGGGTGGATGCATCCCCCTAAATGGCCACCTCTCTGGTTCATTCCGAGAACGAGGCGCCGGAATCTCAACCCATCGACAGAATTCCTAAAGCAGCTCGATCTTCGATTCTAGCCGATAAGCATGCACTGACAAGGATGTCTACCAATAAGGATGGTGCATAGAGTCCAATCCACAATATTTTCAGTCATCCGTTGGTTGGATGCATGTCATAATTCAAGCAAAGGCTGAAATCGATGCTTGCGAGGAGCGTGGGATTCGGCGTGTCTCTAAATACAAGGTGTGGTGTCCAATTCATAAATCCAAGAGTCACGCCCTAACCAGCTGCGAGATATACCTGAAGCTTATGGAACCAATTACTGGAGTTCCATGTTGTCCGATCCACTCTCGTAGAGATCAATCTCGTACGACATCTGTGGATGACAGCCCTTCAGACTACATGGTGGGATACATTGGAATTGATCCCGATGAACCATCTGTTCTCCACAACTTGGACAACGCGGAATCTTCTAGGTCAAATTTTTCGTGCGACATGAGCATGGTTGACGTCGAGATTGAAGATAGGGGTGCAGACGACCATACACCATGGGGCTCCACTGAGGAGGGTGAGTTCGTGCGTTCTCAAGACATAGTCCCTCCACAGGCTGAACCTGTCCGCACTCCTGCCGGACACTTCACCACCTTCAACAATCTGCTCAGACAACCTCCTTTTGATCAAGTAACCCACCCCGAAGCGAATGCGTGGTTAAAGTGAATGGAGTCTACTATCACAAACCTCAACTCTGCTTTCATCGCAGCAGTAAGATCACCGCCCCCAGATGTTCCTCCTTAGGATGACGAGGTTGCCAAGAACGTTGGCAACACCAACGACCCTCAAAACGGCGAACCACGGATCCCCAAGAATGCATCGCCACAAACGGCAAGCAAAAGACGCGCCTCCCTGACAAGATGCTCGTGATCTCCACGACGAACTAAACGGCCGAAGGCGGGAGCGACAAGATCAATACGATGACGGTCGCCGACAACCCCAGGACCATCGACGCAGGGGAAGTTGTCAGGATGATAATCGTGATCGTGACAACAATCGTGATGGTGACCAAGATTGTGATCGCCAAGACAACCAAATCCATCGAGGTGACAACGAATGAGTTTCACGTCACCACTGTGATGACCAAGAGGACTCCCGATCCTTGGTCCAAGGCGTGGTCGAAGTCATGATCATTGACCTCGAGGTTGCACTCCCGACTACGGTGATCCCTCGTCATCCTCCTTGTCATCATCTCCGGGTGGTTCGCTTGGCCGCCATGGTCGCCAACTACCTTTTCTACCCGAAGGCGAATGCAGAGCTTTTAAATCTTCCCTCCAACAAGTAAACTGGCCCGCAAAATTCCGTCCCGTAGCAGTAGAGAAGTACGACGGGAGCACAGATCCAGAGTTCTTGCACATATATTCTACTGTTCTATATGCCGCCGACGCATACGACAACACACATGCAAATTATTTGCTAGTAGCATTGAAGGGATCTGCTCGGTCATGGCTATTTCACCTTTCCCAAAATTTGATCTCTTTCTGGGCAGATCTTTGGAAGCAATTCGTCGCAAATTTTCAAGGTACCTATAAGAGACATGCGGTCAAAGACGATTTACATGCCCTCAGGCAGAAGCCCGGTGATCCTCTTCAAGATTTTATCCGACATTTCAATGAATGTCAGAACACAATCTCTGAGATCACAACGCATCTGTAATACGGGCCTTCAAGTCGGGCGTCCGAGATCACTATATGATTCAAGAGCTAGCAACAAGATGGGTGACGTGCGCGATGAAGCTGTTCGAGATCATTAATAGGTGTGCCAACGTAGACGAAGCTATCCAAAGGAACGACGAAAAGGGAAAGTCGGTGGAAGAGAAACAACCAGCTAAGAAAGACAGCCCAGAACATAGTCAAAAATCTATTCGCAAGAAAGGAGAAAAGAGAAAGGCACAGTCAGAGGTTCTTGTCATAGAACAAGATAAAAATGTTCCCCAACGACCTCCTCCTCACGACGACAACCCAATATGACAATGGTGTCCGGTGCATAAAACCAGTTCTCACACGTTTGAGGAGTGCAATGTATTCTAGAAGGCCATAGCTAGGAAAATAGCCCACGTCAAGGAAAAGCGAGTTCACATGGTAGAGAAGGGCAGTCACAACCCTCCATCCGACAACGAACCAGGTTTCCTCGACTTCGACCAACATGTGGCACACATCTTCGGTGGCTCGACATCTTATTTTTCAAAAAGAGAATACAAGAAGGTAGAACGCGAGGTGTGCTCCATAGCCGGGGATCAATATCTAAAATGAAGTGGTCAAATCAGAAGATCGAGTTCTTCGACGCCGACCACCCTACTCTGACACAGCCCCTGGGCGATATCCGATAGTAGTTGAACCTACTATCCAGAATGTGAATGTTGCCTGAGTACTCATTGACAGCAGTAGCTCCATCAATCTCCTCTTTGCCAACATGCTCGATACATTGGGGATCCTGAGAAGCAAACTCATCCCTTCAGAATAACCCTTCCACGACATTACCCTAGAATCGTCGTCTAGGCCTTTGGAAAAGATTACGTTGCCGGTAACCTTTTGGTAGACTTGACAACTTCCGAACAAAGTAGATCACATTCGACATAGTGGAGTTCGACACTGGCTACAATGCCATCCTCAAAAGGATAGCACTTGCCAAGTTCATGGCGGCTTCGCATTACGCCTATCAGCTGATCAAGATACCAGGACCCAAAGGGATAATCACAATACCGGGGAATGCAAAGATGGTTGTGCAAGACGACAAGAGGAGCCTCGACATGATCGAGCAAACTCCCACCGTGCCCGCCGCAATTGAACCTCCCCAGAAAGTGACCAAACCCAACGCAACACCCAAACCAGACAGCGCTATAAAGGTAATCCTGCTGCCCAGTAACACCCTCGACAAGACAGTCAAGATTAGGGCCGAGCTCGACAGTAAATAGGAAGTCGAGCTCATCACCTTCCTTCACGACAATGCAGACGTGTTTGCTTGGCAACCATTCGACATGCTCGGGGTCCCCAGGGAGATAGTTGAGCACAAACTAATGGTTCGGCTCGATGCAAAACCTGTCAAGCAGAAATGGCGTCGCTTCGCTCCAAACCGCAAAGAGGCTATACAAGAAGAACTCAATAAACTTCTTAAAGTTGGTTTCATGAGAGAAGTCCTTCATCTAGAGTGACTCACAAATCCAACCATAGTGCGTAAGGCCAATGGCAAGTAAAGGATGTGCATAGATTTCACCGATCTCAACAAGGTGTGCCCAAAAGACTACTTTCCCCTTCCATGCATCGACCAACTGATAGATTCTATCGCCGGATGTGAATTGGTGAGCTTTCTCGATGCATATTCCGGGTACCATCAAATCAGCATGGCCAAGGAAGATGAGGAAAAGACAACCTTCATCATGCCCTTTGTTATTTTCTGCTACGTCAAGATGCCCTTCGGCCTGATCAGCACTGGGTCCATATACCAGCGCGAGATTCAGTTGGCTTTTCAATCTCAACTCGGCAACAATGTTGAGGCCTACGTCGATGATGTCATAGCATAGAAAAGACATGAGATCACCTCATCGATGGCCTATGGGAAATGTTCAACAATCTCCGAAGACATTGGCTCAAGCTGAACCCGGAGAAGTGCACGTTCGGAGTACCTTCGGGCAAATTTCTACGATTCCTCGTCTTCGGATGAGGTATCGAATCAAATCCGGACAAAATCAAGGCCATCAAGAACATGAAGTCGTTGACAAGACTCAAGGAAGTCCAAAAGCTTACCGGATGTATGACAACACTCAGCTGATTCATGGCCAGAATGGGAGAACAAGGACTGCCCTTCTTCTACCTTTTGAAGAAACAAGATAGGTTTGAGTGGACATCGGAGGCCGACGAGGCATTTCGTGCACTCAAACGGTACCTTGCCAATCCACCTGTAGTCGTTGCCCCACAACCATAGGAGGAACTCTTCCTGTACATCGCTGCAACACCGTACTCCGTAAGCACCGTCATCGTTGTCAAGCGCGACAAAGTATAGTGCCCAGTTTACTATGTCAGTGAAGTGCTTCACGATGCCAAGACTAGATATCCTTAGATCCAGAAGCTACTCTACACCGTGGTCATGACATCTCGAAAGTTGCGTCACTACTTCCAGGTCCACAAGGTCACGACCGCCTCCTCATACCCCCTTGGTAAAGTTGTTCACAACAAAGAAGTCGCAGGACGTATTGCCAAATGGGTCGTCGAGCTCTGCCAATTCGATGTCTACTTCATCCCATGAACAACCGTCAAGTCTTAAGTGCTCGTAGACTTCGTCGCCAACTGGACCATCCCCGACAACAACAAAGTCAATTGAACGGACAACGAGCGATGGACAATGGCCTTTGATAGAGCATTCAATAGCCAAGGAGTAGGAGCTGGATTCGTCCTAACCTTGTCGACTGAAGATCAATTCCAACATGCCATCCAACTCAACTTCTGGGCAACCAACAACACCGCCGAGTACGAAAGACTTCTCGCCGGATTAAGAGCCGCTATATTACTTGGGGTCAAACGACTAGTTGTTAAAGGGGACTCAGAAATACTCGCCAACCAAGTGTATAAGGATTACAAATGCTGTAACACCGAGTTATCCAAGTACCTCGCCAAAGTTAGAAAGTTGGAGCGTAGGTTCGACGGGCTCGAGGTGCACCATGTCTACCGCAAAGACAACCCCGACGACGACAACCTCATTCGGCGAGCTTCCAGAAGAGAACCAGTGGAACCTAGCACGTTCCTAGAAGTGCTAATCAATCCTTTAGTCAAGAGTTCACCGAACGATGACATCAATAGCACCACTGACGTCAGCTCGGGGGCCACTACTCAGAACGACAAACTCGTCGCGGACATCGAGACTACCATAGATTGGTGTACACTGATAATCGGATTCCTCAATGCTTACAAGCTGCCAGACGACAACATGGAAGAAAAAAAAAACTCTCCCAACAAGCCAAGGCCTACTGTATGATCGAAAACGATCTATACAAGAAGGCCACCAACGGAGTACTACTGAAGTGCATCACATCTAATGACGGCAAGGAGCTATTGCTCGACATCCATGAAGGAATCTATGGATCACACGCCGGAGGGAGAACGCTGGTCAGCAAAGCCTTCCGACAAGGTTTTTACTGGCCTTCGGCTCTCCAAGACGCTTCCGACATGGTACAACAGTGTGAAGCTTGTTGGTTCCACAGCAAACACACTAAGTTACCAGCCCAAGCCCTTCAAACTATCCCTTTGTCTTGGCCATTCTCGTGTTGAGGGCTTGACATCCTCGCACCTTTTCAAAAAGGACAAGGTGGCTACAAGTTCTTGTTCGTGGCTATCGACAAATTCACCAAGTGAATTGAAGCAGAGCCAACAACAGAAACCAGAGCCAAGCACATCATCAAGTTTATCAAGGGGATATTTTGTTGATATGGGCTTTCAAATCGGATATTGACCGACAACGGCTCTTAGTTCACAAGCGCCGCCTTCCAGGACTACAGGGTCAAAATCTACTTCGCGTTAGTGTCCCATCCTCAGAGCAACGGGCAAGTCAAGTGGGCCAACGGGATCGTGATCCAGGGGATCAAAATATGTGTATACGATAGGCTCATGTCCTACGACTCACAGTGGGTTGAGAAACTCCCCTTTGTTTTATGAGTCATTCGTACCACTCCGACTACACCAATCAAAGAGACCTCGTTCTTCCTTGTGTACGGATTCGAAGCTATGCTCCCCACCGAGCTATGCTATCGATCAACACGAGTTCGGGAGTACTCAGATGAGGACCAGGATGAAAGGCGAACAGACAACGTCAATCTGCTAGAAGAGCACCGAGAACGAGTTGTCATCCGAGCAGCCGGATACCAGCAAGCCTTACGTCGCTATCACGAGAAGCATGTTCGATCCCGTACACTTGACATCGGCGATTATGTCCTCCGACGAGTCCAAAACCAGGTAGGGCGCAATAAAATCTTACCCAAGTGGGAAGGACTGTACACGGTGGTACAAGTCTTATGGCCAGGTGCGTACAAAATCGCTGACAATGAAGGCCGTGAATTATCCAATTCTTGGAACATCGATCAACTATAAAAATTCTATGTATAAGACCAGTATCTAGTTTGTCAGTTCATATACATTTATACATACATCTTATGCCAACATAGCACAATATTTTGTCCATTGAACACCTTTTCTTTCATAACATCACAAATTGAAGTCATTTCTTATTGACCTATCATGTTAAGTCTAACTAGTTACCGGGTCTCAGCATCTTGGCTGGGGGTGCCTGGCACAATTGGGCTAGTCGGATGGTAAGGGCCAAACGACCATGTAAGATTTGGTCATGTTAGAGCACACACTATAACATATTAACTAGCCGTGTACTCGGGAATTTTTCCCAACTTCCCGGCTGGGGGCTAGGAATTCATCGCTTCAACACGATCTAATATGAAAATGTAAGCTACTTTCTTGGAAATATTATATTTTCTATAAAACTAGCTGGGGGCTAGGAAGGGTACCCAACTTCATAATGCCAAGATTGATTCAAACGAAGAAGTACTCTTTTACTGCTAAAGAAATGTCATCACTTAGTATTTTACAACAAACAACCAAGTTTCAGTATCTACTAATGTCTTGCTTAGATTGCTTTTCAGGGCGATACGATGACTAAACCTATCAGGAAGGCCACTGCCAATGCATTGAGGCAAAAACGTCCTCGGCAAGTGGGCCAATGCATCGAGGCAAAAACGTCCTCGACAAGTGGGGCAAGGGACTGTGCCAATTGGTCGATCTCGGCAGACGTCCTCCGAGAATGAGCAAACCCCTCCCGCAGGAAGCTTAGGTTCATCTGGGGACGTGACTCGCGGATACATGCAAGGATATTCCCACCTGTGTACCGATTGGCCTGATGATATTCCCTCTTCAGGCTGTTGTCGATCCTTTCGGTGGTACCGACATGCCCCTCTTGTGTACCCTGCAACCACCCTACATAACCCAAGATCGACTTCTCAGGAGGAGGACAAACTGCACGCAACTCTTGATAGAACCAATGTAGGGCGGAGCAGCTGTTCTCCAGATGGGACGAGATCCATATCTCCCTACCCTTGAGAAGTTCCACACCTTGTTCCTTCCTGGCGTTGTTAGAAACCCGCTCCAATTCTTCCTTCTCGTACATCGTTTTGCCGTCCTGCCTCTTCGAGAGAGTCTTCAAGGCCTGGAAAGATAACGACATCATTAGCAACCTTTGATCTAAATGCGAGGGAAATAAATTACAATGTTGCAGATTTCTTACTTTGGCATTGCTCATGAAGAAGGGGCGATCTGGTTTTCCTGAGAGGCCAGTGCGTCATTTGAAGTAACGGCGACCAGAGCACACTCATCGCCACTTAGGGTGGATGAAGCCTGGGGCGTACTGGGTCCGACAATTAAGTCCGAGGAGCGTCTGTCTTGCTGGACGTTCTCATTCTCAACTCCAAAGTATCTATGGAACACAAGATGACGGGAAGGAAAAAAAAACCTTAAGAAGGATAAATCAGACAGGAAGTGTTCTCGGACACCAAACCTAGTACTTGTCCTTGAGGCTTACAACAAAATAAAAATCAGGATCTATAATTGAGAAAGTCAAATTGGACTTATTCCTACTTGCACTACTCTACTCCACCAACTCCGAGTTACTACCAATCTGTTCCAAATTTGTTCGGCCCATGGAGGATCCTGTTCTGCTTACTGAACTCTGCAGAGCCCAACTTGAGGCCCAGTGAGGTGACATGCACCTGGACCATCTCTACACAATGTCACACCGGCCTGTTTCTTCTCGGATTGATTAGTGTTTCACCGGAAGATACTCTTAAATTATACTCATTTCTCCTTGAAAAATATATCTCTTCAATTTATTAAAAGTTTTTTCCATGACCCTTTTTTGCCTTTCGTCACGATTTGACACCTCTCTTCTTTTCGTCTCTTGGAATGCACATGTAAGGATGTACATGTATATGTAGTAATTATGGTGGTGTTTTAACTCCATGAGGATGAAGACGAAGATTAATTGTTTCACGTAAAACGATGTGATATTAATATATGATTAATTGAGTTTTAATTATTAAAAAATTTAAAAAATAGATTTATTTGATATTTTAGGTGGTGTTTGAAAGTCCTGAAGATAAAGATAAAGATGAAGATAAAGTGTTTCACGCAAAACGAGGTGACAATAACGTGCGATTAATTGAGTTTTAATTATTACAAACTTGAAAAATGGATTAATCTAACATTTTAGAGCAACTTTCATATTAAAAATTTTCGCACGAAACGCACCGTTTGGGAGTTTGAAAAGCGTGCCACGAAAGTTTATTTTTTATCTTCACTGTTTCAGAAGTATCGAACGCGGCCTTAGAGTAACTTTCATATAGAAAATTTTCGTACAAAACGTACTATTTAGCAGTTTAAAAAACGTGTCACGAAGATGAGAATTTTCATCCATTCTTTTCATGAGAAACGAACTGGGAGAAACGAATGGGACCTATGTATGCAGCTATAGTTGCCTAGTTCCCAGCAGGGATGATAGCAGGACGGGCAAGCAAGTTTTTTTTTTGCTGATCCCATTTCTAGTTTATTTTTTAAATTTGTATTACCATGCGAGAAATAAATTAGTAAGCGAGTTTTTATGCAGGTAGTAGGATTGTCCACTTGTATCAGTTCCCGAGAGTGGATTTTAAGCTCTCGAGGGGACGTTCGCTCGTTGTTTGTATGTCATTTAAATAGTTATGAAAAAATTTGAATAAATGTATTAATATGTGATATATCTCTCCACAAACATGCAACATATAATTTGACTTTTACATGAATGAAAAAAATAAATTTGACTATGAATTTACATTAACTAATTGTAATTGTAGTTTAATTTGTTTTTTTATATGTAGAAGTTGAATTTTAAGTTGCATGTTTATGAAATGATATATCACATGTTAATACATCTTTTTAAATTTTTTCAATAACTAATTAAGTGATATTTAAATAATGAGAAAACATCCTCGAGAATTTAGAATAGTTTTCCTCCGTTCCCAGCAAAAAGAGCCATGATCTTCTCAAACCACACGGCCTACACGCATCCGACAGGAAGCATCTTGCTATATGTTTTAACATCTCAAAATAAGATGAAGTGCAGATCACTCTAGAATACACATGGTTGAAGAATTAAAACCACAAACTTCAGAGTAAATTAATTGCAATCAATTTTATACTTATTTGAATCGGAAAAGGCTCCAGTGCTATTACTAGGATCACCGGTAAATCCACATCATATCGCATTTGGCAAGCATGATATAGCTCATCGATGTAGCTAGCTTGCCAAGCCAGCACGCAGTATGCATCCAGGGGCATCGACACATTGCGTGCATTCCATGTGTAAGGCACAAAACCGTAGCAATAAAACTAAGCCTCGCTATGTCCCTAGCTTGCATGGTAGAGCAAGCTACGAAATGATCTACACAAGCCGAAAAAAATATTTTTATTCCACCTTGTTTATGCTGAATTTGGACTTATATATAAATTAATTTGTGAAGTGATATATCACGTATTAATCTATTCTATCAATTTTGTTTCAAAAATTTTTACTACTATTTTAAAGGAGCCATGATTTAAATATGAGAGGAGCCAAATACACTACTACTTAGATTAATTATCTAATTAATTAGATGATTATGTGTGAAAAAATTGTTGGAAACAATGGTCATCCCTGTTTCTCTTTTTTTTAAAAAAGAAAATCTCAAAAAAATGGACTTCGAGCAAAGCTAAAGGGCTGAAATGGACTTAATTACTACCCTTGTAAGAAACAACAATAAATAAATAAATTCGTGTCATCGTGAATTTGTAAACCTGATCTGTTGGATGATAGTAGTCACACGAATCATTTTCTTTGCAGTCTAGATTTTGCAAAGTAATCTCAATAAGTGACTTTTGGTTCATGTTTATTGTAACCTTTATGTAAGAAAATGCTGTAACCAAATTAGATTAATTATGCAAACCAGAATATACGAACCACACAGATCAACGTGCATGTGCATGCGAAGGCCCATCATCGATCTACCATGCATGCACAAGTATGCTGCCGGCAAACACAAGTGTGTGCGGGGCCTTGATCTTTAAATTTGGATGTACACCAATCAGCCGCGCGCCGCCTGTTTTATTTGGAGTTTTGGTTCACAACCCTCGCCCTGCCTGCCGCGACGATGTATATATATATGTAGCTTAATTACCAGCTGCACCGTCGCTTTCGATGCCTCGCGGCAACATCCAAATTAAACCCCCAGCTTTAAAAAATTCAATCCAATCATAATTTAAGGGGTTTAATCGGATTGGATTTACGTGTAAAAAATTGGCGCGTTGATTTGATTGAAGCAACAAGCTAGTGGTACTAGTTAGCTTTTGAACTCCACCACCTTTTTAGCCCGTGTTTAGATTCAAAAAAAATTTTGAAAAAAAACGTCACATCAGATCATATCAGATATACGGACACACATTTGAAGTATTAAATATAGTCTAATAACAAAACAAATTACAGATTCCGCCTGTAAACTGCGAGACGAATCTTTTGAGCCTAATTAATCCGTCATTAGCAAATGTTTACTGTAGCACCACATTGTCAAATCATGGTGCAATTAGGCTCAAAAGATTCGTCTCGTAATTTACACGCAAACTGTGTAATTAGTTTTTTTTTTCGTCCACATTTAATACTTCATGCATGTATCCAAACATTCGATGTGATGGATTTTGAAGTTTGAAGTTTGGAACTAAACAGGTCCGTTAGCTATAAGCAGCCTAATATATATAGCTAGCTAGCTAGCTAGCTAGCTCTCTGTCGTCTGTATACATGGGCCCTGTTTAGTTCCAAACTTCAAACTTCAAAATCCATCACATCGAATGTTTGGACACATGCATGAAGTATTAAATGTGGACGAAAAAAAAACTAATTACACAGTTTGCGTGTAAATTGCGAGACGAATCTTTTGAGCCTAATTGCACCATGATTTGACAATGTGGTGCTACAGTAAACATTTGCTAATGACGGATTAATTAGGCTCAAAAGATTCGTCTCGCAGTTTACAGGCGGAATCTGTAATTTGTTTTGTTATTAGACTATATTTAATACTTCAAATGTATGTCCGTATATCTGATATGACCTGATGTGATCTTTTTTTTCAAAATTTTTTTAATCTAAACACGGGCATGGTCTTCTGATTTCGGTAGCTAACCGAAACTACTTTTTCAATCACCCTGGGTATGATTAATTGCACAGTATTATGAAAAATTAAGCACATTTCACCATGTTAGAGTTGTGATGATGTTAATTTCACTAAACACTCGTATATGTTAAAAGGGCGTGTTGTTTTTTTATATATATTAGTAATCTGAAAAAAATGCAATTTTCACCAACAATTTCTGTTGTAAAACAATTAAAACCTAATAAGAATCGACAGGGTATCACGAAAGTTATTTGCTTCTTGTGGGTAAATCAACACAAGCACTTGATTTTCACACATTCAATCTAAATATGTAAATATATTACTTTATTTTTAAAAGTGAAACTTGAAGTATGTCTAAATCAATAATGTAACTTGAGCGCGAGTACTCCGTAACATGTTTTTTTATAAAGTGTATTTTATATAGTTAGAAAAAAGCTTTAACCAATAATTGCTTTACTAATGTATCATTTGTGTGATATAAAAGTATAATCATAAGTAAATATTTTCAATACAAATCTAGTAACACCAACGGAATAATTATTGAAAAAATGTAATTATTGTTTTAAAGTTTTATCTAATTAATGAAACAAAATACGTTTTATATTTTTATTTTGAGTGAAAACCAGAGTATTTAATTTGCTAGCACCATATGCATGCTCGGCCTTGCGTTAGATTAATTATAGGAAACTGAGAAATGTCAAACTTATGATGACGCAAATAGCACCAACATGCCACGTGTTGCCACTTAGTGTGCCATGCAGATATGCCTAGATAATAATCTCTTGTGTTTGGCTAGAGTGTTACATCCATCAGTGGTTGTAGCATGGACCTGCAGAGATGGCCGGCCGGCAGCTGGTAGCTTGCCGATCGATTTGGGGACCTTGCATCGGCTAACAAAAGCAGAGAAACTTAATCAATAATGGAGAGAGATCAGATCACCTCATCAGTCATCACCCAACTCTCCATCTATGCATGCAGGTACAAATCACAGACGACGTGAACCATATCATTTATATTTATATATAGGATACGAGCAAGGTGGATTCCTGTCTTTCAATGCGATGTTCTAATTCAAGAAAGCTATTGATAAGATAGATAAATATATGACATATTTTCTCCGTCGACGTTTTCTTTCCTATAAAAAATAAACTCGGTGACTTTTACTAATAATTATACTAACTAATAAGTATTTTATATATATGTTATATTTTGAGAATATTTTGAAGTACTTACATGTAATGTTAATTTTATATTTATTAAAAATATAAAATAAAATAAATTAATGATTAAATTATGTTATTAAAGATTATGTAAAAAGATATTTGGCCGGAGGGAGTACTGCACGAGGGGAACGAAAAGGTGGTTGGTACTTTGATATCACTAGCCAACTCTTAATTTGTTTGTCTCAATTAACCATATACGCAAGACGACCGAGAAGAATCTTCGGTGAGTGGTGGACAAAGCTTCCAACCATGCATAATATGTATTGGAGAGAACGACTCACTTGGCACTAAATATTCATTTTGGGTACCGAAGGAGACTTGCACCGGTGCAATACCCGCTCAGACCTTGTTCAATTAATTTTTCTTACAAAAAAATTTAAAAAAATTAAAGAGTATTTTATTTCTATTATAATGTGAAATTATTTTTTCTCAATACTCTTCACTTTTTTTCTCTTGAGGATTAATTGAACGAGGCCTCAGGGAATTTCTCCAAAGAAATGCGTGGCCACTTAAGTCGCCTCTTCGTCGCATGCTACGTATTACGTAAGTGTGTGTCTATCTCTCTTATATATATAAGAACATATATACGCACACAACACTCATAAAAAGAATTATGGTTAGTTTCGATGAAGAGAGAATTGTCCAGACACATAGCCAGATACGAAGTCCTTTTGAGATGGATGGATGTAGTAATAGACTACGGAGAGAATATGACATCTATACACTACTAGCGATCCATCTTTAGTCTCGGTTTATAATCCTCTTTAGTCCCGGGTTACAAATCGGGACGCCGATGCTAGGACTAAAGATGTCTATCTTTAGTCCGGTTAAAATAACCAGGGCTAAAGATGTTTTTATATATATTTTTTAATTTGCATATGCCGCTTGTTGCTTGTTTATATATTATGCATATATATATACATACATATATATATATATATATATATATATATATATATATATATATATATTACATATGTATATATGTATAACCAAAATATGTAGAGACACATAAGTGAATATATACATATATAGATTACCAAAGTAATTACATATACAGATAAAATCTATGGTATGTATATATATTACGATGCTTCTACTCTAATCGTGGGTAGGTTTGACGAATAGGTTTTTCATCATGATGGAATTCTTCCACGGGATCAATAACCTGATCCATGATAAATCCCATCAGTTGTTTTTGAACGGCCTGTATAAATATATCGTGGGGGAGTTGCTCCATCATCCAAAGAACCTATCATTTTAAAAAATGAGATTTAAATATATGAAATCAATAAGAAATCGAGACATAATGTATAAATGATGTTTACGTACATCGAGATCCTTGTCACCGTTGATTCCATGTGTTATGGTATGAATATAGTTGCAAACGTAGTAGCCGCATAAGTTCGTCTCTTGCTTCTGTTTTGGACGAGATCGAAACGACAAATTTAATATATATTTTTATTTTAGAACAAATTAAATGATTCATTATAATTTTGGAGCATGTACTCACCGGAAAGTTCATCCTGACATCTAGTTTTTCTTCGAAATTCCCGCGGACGAGTGTACGGAACCGTGTCCATACCCTATGCACAGTTGCAAGCTATGATTAATTATCCGAGATCCGCATATATAGTACAAATAGCAACACTCATAATGACAGTGTAATGGATGGCATTACCTGTCTAGTACTTCAAAAATTTTGGTGAAAGTTTCCTTTGGTTTATCCATTGAGTCATAGACATGGAGTTTGCTTCCAGTAAGGTCTATAACAAAAAGGACCCAGTGAAATCTGCAAATTGCGTGAGATGATATATATGTCACGGTATGAGTATGAGAAGAAAATTGGTACGAAAAGAGGTAAAAACTCATGACGTGTTGTACGGCAATAGTATGAAGGTCTTGAAATGTTGTTGCACCAGGAAATAAAGAATATTATCCTCTGTTTCTTGCTCAAAATCCTTTATCACCATAGTTAACTTTGCGGGGGTCCATGAATCCAACCCTGAAAGCTCCCTCCTTACGGCATATTTGAATCTCCATTCTACAACAAGAAAAAAAGGACGTTTTCATTAGCTATCCGCACACTGTAATCATTCAGTGCTACATACAAGGAGCTAAGAAACAAAATAAAATTAATTAAACAATACTTATGGAACCCAAAGACTGAGAAGAGAGACGTCGATGGCGTCTCGATGGTACACGTCGAAGATTTCCTGGAAACCGACCCACAACTCATCATCTCCTTGGAAGTAATATGAGTTTTTTTACCCTCGCACCGAACATCACTCTTCCAACGGCTGATTTTTCCATATAGTATTGATGGAATCGATACATCTGTTAGAGAGGGTTTGAACCTGATCAGCCTTGACAAGTGGTTCACCGAGGGTAAATTTGTATTTCAGATCCTCTGTTGTTGCATTTTTTTATTGGTGCGTCGGCCAGCAACTGCTCCCTGTTTAGTCCCATCTTCACCATAAATTGTCTTATCTCCATTTCACCAGGCGGTAACAACGGATCAATCGATTGTTTTGGTTGCTTTCCAAGCTGAGGGACCTCTTTGGACTTTCCTTTTGCCTTCTTAAAAAACTTCGTTATTGATCGGTCATAGTCAGATAGTAAGGTCTTTTTTACCGATGTGCTCATCTTCTTAAAGAACTGCTTAGATGACGGGTCTATAGGAATCTTCTTTACTGGACTCCGTGGCTTGAAGTGCGCCTTCACTTGCGCTCTTACGATCTCGTTAGTCTACTCGGGAGTGCGGTCGTATGCCCTAGTCTTGAGAGCGGGGAGCTTAGGCTCGCCAAGTCTTGGCTTCTTCGTTTGTACGCTGGACTTTGACGGCGCGGGACGAGGTGGGCAAGTCTTTCTTGTACTTGTAGCTGGTTGTGGCGTTGAAGATGGAGCAGATGATGCCCGCGACGGAGACCTCGGAGGAGTCGGTGCACGCCGAGGAGACGATGCAGGTGGTGGAGGAGGAGGAGACGGTGCAGGCGAAGGAGATGTAGGAACGGACGCCGCTTCTCGCCCGGGAAACACGATGTAGCGCTTGCACCATAGTATAATGGCGTGAGCTGTGTCTCCTAGTTTTGTCTCCCCGTCTCCTCCGGGGATGTCCAGCTCGAGGTCTTCAAGCCCTCATTCCACTAGTTCTACTTTGACCCTTGAGTATCCAGGTAGAATCGGCCTGCAATGGTATGTCCCTGAAGGGTCCACTGGTATGGCCATGCCCGACGCCACCTTCACGAGAATCGAGGTTAATTAGTAATTAACTTGTGCACCAACTTTCGCAATGTACAAGACATATATAATAAAACTACGAGCATGCCTTGAGTGATATGTTTGTTGAAGGGACTATGCAGCTCACATGGTGTCCGCTGCGTGATTTCATCAACGGGGCACGGTAGCTCGTTGTGAGCTGGCCCTGCTGCAGCTTCCATGCCATGTTCTCCTACTTGCCCTGTAGAAACGCAGCTACTGCGATTGCCTGAGGGGCTCACCAAAACGGGAGGAACATGTTGTTGGGTCTACTCCCTCTGCTGTTCGGCCAGGCGTTGGTCCACCCGTCTTTCCACCTCCTCTTGCATCCTTAACTCTTGCGTCGCAAGCCTATACTCAAGATTTGTTAACTTCGCCTCAGTATCTCTTTTGCTCCTCATGCGACTCTTGTACGTGTGGATATCCTCTTGAAATCCAAATTTCCATGGAACCAAGCCTTTTCCTCGCGTTCGGCCTGGATGCTCGTCATTCTGCAGTGCGAGCGTAAGCTAGTCCTTCTCTCTGTCGGGCCTGAATGTTCCCTAAGCAGAGGCCTCTATTGCTTCCGTCAGTCGGCTTACTGCTTCGCGAATCTCATCGCCGAATATCAGGGAGCCATCACCAAGATCTAGTGTTCCACCATGAGCATAGTACCAATGCTTTGACCGTTCCAGCCAATCGGCTGTGGCTGGAACGATACCTCTTTCTAGCAACCCTGCTTCCATTTTCTCCCACTTCGGCACTGCCTTCTTATAGCGGCCTGACCCTAACCGGTAACGGTACTTCTTTCTAGTGGCATTGGCTTTATTCTTTTCTATCTGTCGTTGCCCTTGCTCCCCTGTCTTGTATGCGACAAACGTATCCCAATGATCGTTCAGCTTGTTCATTTTGTCAAAGTCAGGTGTCAGGCCCTTCACGATATATTTCTTGTATAAATCTTTCTTGTATGCCCGGAACTGTTCGGCCATCTTCTTTAAAGTCCAATCCTTCACTTTTTACTTTTCTGCCTTAGAGATCGTGAATGTCTCAAGCATCGTGGTCCACAACATTTATTTCTTTGTATCAGGGAGATAAGGTTGTTCGTCCTCATCCCCATGTGCCCTTGTTTGGTGCCAGTTTACTATGCTGATGGGCACGTGATCCCTCACGACCCAACTGCTGTGTGACACAAACTTCGTTGCTGCATCGGCAGGGGCAATTGGTCGGCCGTCTGGATTCACTTCAGTAATAATGTGTCTCCCCTCCACCTTCCTCGTGGCATCTTGTTGTCCACGTCCCCTCTTCTCTCTAACGGCCGGTTGGCTGTCACTATTCTCCTCGTGCCCCTCCTCGTTTTCCTCCTCATTACCCTTCTCGTTGCCCTCTTCGTTTAAATACTGGTTAGGGTCCTCGTTCCCATCCTCGTCCACGCAGTATTGGCTGTTGCCCTCTGCGATCCGGTCGTAGATGATCTGTTCATCATCATGATCGACCATTTGTTCGTAATATGAATGAGGTATATTGTTATATATATATTGATATTCTTGAGAACTACGATGACCAACTAATTTTCACCTAAGAAATATGAAACCTACGTTAAATTTCACCTAGTTAAGAAATATGAAACCTACATGTGTACATTTTAAATACCGCTAATATATTTCATAGGAATGTACGAAAACTTTTATACTTTCATGTAACTTGCCTTAGTTTTGCTTGGAGGCCTTGGGACCACGTAAGGTTGAGCGACGTTGGCGGTCCGCAGCTGGACCAGGTAATTCTGACAATAAAAAAATAATTAGTTAAAACATGTAGATTGCATATACATCGCTACTAAAAGTCGTTCGGTCCTTAAACTCGTTAACCTCGGTAAACTCGTTTGGTCGTGAAAGTCGCTAAAGTCGGTAAAGTCGTTCAGTCGTGAAAGTCACTAAAGTCGTTAAAGTCGTTCGGTCGTGAACGTCGTGAAAGTCGTTGAACTCGTTAAAGTCGTTCGGTCGTGAAAGTCACTAAACTCGTTAAAGTCGTTAAACTCGTTCGCTCCTTAAACTTGTTCGGTCGTGAAAGTCGCTAAAGTCGTTAAAGTCGTTCGGTTGTGAAAGTCACTAAAGTCGTTAAAGTCGTTCGGTTGTGAACGTCGTTGTGGTCGTTAAACTCGTTAAAGTCGTTCGGTCATGAAAGTCGCTAAACTCGTTATAGTCATTAAACTCGTTCACTCCTTAAACTCGTTCGGTCGTGAAACTCGTTCGTTCGTTCGTTCACGTTCGATCGTTCGGTCGTTCACGTTTGGCTCGCGGCGGCGGTGGCAGGAGTGGCGGCGTGTGGCGGTGGTGGCGGCGTGCGGCAGCCGACGTCGGCCAAGGCGGCGCGGCACGCGGCGTCGGCCATGGCGGCAATGGCTCGGCGGTGTTGGTAGTGGTGGCGGTGGTGGCGGCGTGCGGTGGCGGCGGCGGCCGCCCAGAGGAGAGAGAGATCAGAGAGGGAGAGGGATAGATCGGGCCTAACCAGCTTGAAGAGTGCGGCGGCAAGGGCGGCGATGCACGGCGGTGGCGGCGTGCGACAACGACGACGATGACAGCGAGATGATGGCAGTGGCAACGGCGAAGACCCTAGCTAGCCGGTGATGGCGATCAGCGAAGATTTCAGTGAAAACGGCTAAGTGTGGGATCGTGCTAGAAAAGACGATGCGTCTTCCTATATATACTCCGGGATCTTTAGTCCCGGTTGGTGGGCACAACCAGGACTAAAGATATCTTTAGTCCCGGTTGGTGGAAACAACCAGGACTAAAGATGGGAGCTGTAGTCCCGGTTGTGCCCAACAACCGAGACTAAAGATATTTTCTCGCTATTTCCAAAATTATTTTTGTCCCGCTAGGGTTAACAACCGGGACTAAAAATTAAATAATTACAAACTACAATAACAAAACATTTCAAATAGTTAAAATTGTTATTAAATTTTAAAAATCATATATAAGTAACATATGCCCGATTTAAATAGTTTAAAATTGTTATTCAATTTTAAAAATCATACATAAAGAACATATGCCCGATTTAAATAGTTTAAAATTGTTATTAATTTTAAAAATCATACATCAAGAACATATGTCCTATTTAAATAGTTTAAAATTTTTATTAAATTTTAAAAATCATACGTAAAGAACATATGCCCGATTTAAATAGTTTAAAATTGTTATTAAATTTTAAAAATCATACGTAAAGAACATATGCCTGATTTAAATAGTTTAAAATTGTTATTAAATTTTAAAAATCATACGTAAAGAACATATGCCCGATTTAAATAGTTTAAAATTGATAGTTTAAATTTAAATAATCATATATAAACAATTCATGCCCAATTTAGATAATCCAATACATTCAAAATAATTTACATCATCCATAGAACAACTAGGTCATTACATTAAAAATAATTTACGGCGTGATGGTTGACCTCACGTACTTTCTCCTCACGAATGTTCCTTAGCTATGATCGTTGCGTCAGTAAGGGGTGTCCTCATTTGATAGGATACTCGGGTCAACCATCACCACGAACGGTGGTTGCCCGTCAAACTGATCATAATCTTCATCAATCTTGTCCTCGACTCCGACAATTTTTCTTTTGCCTGGGAGAACCACGTGGCGCTTTGGCTCGTCGGGCCCTTTCCTCTTCTTTGGTTTGCTAGACATGTCCTTCACGTAGAAAACTTGCGTTACATCATTAGTTAGGACGAATGGTTTGTCTGAGTATCCAACCTTGTTAAGGTCAACCGTTGTCATCCCACTGTCATCAATCGTTACGCCTCCACTAGTTAGTCTAACCCATTGGCATTGAAACAGAGGCATCTTCAGAGGTCCATAGTCAAGTTTTCATATCTCGTCAATGCTATCGTAATACGTGCTAGTTGTCCCATCGTATCTCATGGCATCGATACAGACAACACTGTTCTGGTTCGTGCTTTTTGTGTCTTGAGCTCTTCTGTAAAATGTATACCCATTGATTTCATATCCTTGGAATGTCAAGATCGAGCAAGATGGTCTCCTTGCCAAGAAGGCTATTTGTTGGTCAATCGTCTCGTTACCCATGAGATGGTGTCGCAGCCAAGCGGGGAAAGTATGAATGTGACGACGTGTAATCTAGGCATTGGACATTCCGATATTTTTAGAGCAAACAATTGCCAAGTGCTCCTCGATGTAAGGAGCCACCATCGAAGATTGTTGCAAAACTGTGAAATGTGCTTTACGAAATAAATTGTTATCTATAGTCATTATTGCTTTCCTTCCAAGAGTCCTCTTTCCCTGTAGTCTCCCTTCGTGGCTTGATTCGGGCATCCCGATTGGACAAATGTCTTCAATAAATTCTACCCAGAACTCAATGACCTCCTCTGTTCCATACCCCTTGGCGATGCTTGCCTCCGAACGAGAATGGTTACGAACGTACTTCTTCAGAACGCCCATATACCTCTCGAAAGGGAACATGTTGTGTAGGTACACAGGACCGAGAATACGGATCTCTTTAACAAGATGACATAGAATATGTGTCATTATATTGAAGAAGGATGGTGGAAAGATCATCTCAAAGCTGATAAGGCATTGCACCACGTCATTTTCAAGGGCTATTAAACTGTCTGTATCGATGATCTTCTGCGAAATTGCGTTGAGGAAAGCACATAGCTTTGTTATTGTTGTCCGGACATTCTCAGGAATGATATCTTGAATTATAACAGGAAATAGTTGTGTCATCAACACGCGACAGTCATGAGACTTTAGGTTTGTGAACTTCTTCTCCTTCATGCTTATTATTCCCTTTATATTTGAGGAGTATCCAGATGGTAACTTGATGCTCTTCAAATATTCAAACATACTTTCCTTCTCTGCCTTGCTCAGAGTGTAACTAGCTGGACTCAAGTAATGGCTTCCTTTCTCCTTTGGTTCCGGATGAAGGCCATTGTGTTGTTTCATATGCTTTAGATCGTTACGTGCTTGAAGTGTATCTTTTGACTTCCCATATACACATAGGAAGCCCAGCAGGTTGACGCAAAGGTCCTTAGTGAGGTGCATCACGTCGATTGCGTGGCGGACGTCCAAGACTTTCCAATAGGGTAACTCCCAAAAAACAGACTTCTTCTTCCACATCGCCACGTGACTATCTTCACTTGCTATAGGTTTGCTACTAGGTCTCTTTCCAAATACTACTTTTAGATCTTTCACCATAGTAAACACGGCTTTTCCGTTACGATGTTTAGGCTTAGTACGGTGGTCTGCCTTCTGTTCAAAATGCTTGCCTTTCTTCCGGATAGGGTGGCTTGCAACAAGAAATCGACGATGACCCATGTACACAACCTTCCTACAATGTTTCAGATACATACTTTCAGTTTCATCCATACAGTGGGTGCAAGCCTTGTACCCCATGTTTGACTGTCCGGATAGGTTGGTAAGTGTGGGCCAATCGTTAATGGTTACGAACAGCAACGTTCGTAGGTTAAATTGCTCCTGTTTGTCCTCATCCCACACGGTGACACCTTCTTTCTTCCACATAAGTTTAAGATCTTCAACCAATGGTCTTAGGTACACATCAATGTCATTACTAGGTTGCTTTGGGCCTTAAATAATAATCGGCATCATGATGTACTTCCGCTTCATGCATAGCCAAGGAGGGAGGTTGTAGATACACATGGTCACAGGCCAAGTGCTATGGCCGCTGCTCATCTCTTCAAATGGATTCATGCCATCCGTACTTAAACCGAACCTTACGTTTTGTGCATCCTCTCTGAAGTCTTGATATACTCTGTCGATGTTCCGCCACTGCGACCCATCAGCTGGGTCTCTCAGCATCCTGTCTTGTTGACGTTCTTCAGCGTGCCAGCGCATCATTTTTGCATGTGCTTTGTTCCTAAACAATCGCCTCAGCCGTGGTATTATAGGGAAATACCACATCACCTTAGCAGGAACTCTCTTCTTCGAATGCTGTCCGTCAACATCACCTGGGTCATCTCGTCTAATCTTGTATCGTAGTGCCTTACAAATAGGTCACGCTTCTAGGTTCTCGTACTCCTCACCGCGATAGAGGATATAATCGTTTAGACATGCGTGTATCTTCTGTACTTCCAGACCTAGAGGGCAGACTACCTTCTTAGCTTCATACGTTGTTTCGGGAAATTCGTTTTCCTTCGAAAGAATGTTCTTTACGAGTTTCGGTAACTTGCCAAATGCCTTGTCACTCATACCATTTTTTGCCTTCCATTGTAAGAATTCCAGCGTGGTACCCAACTTTTTGTGCCCCTGTTCGCAACCTGGGTACAAGGACGTTTTGTGGTCCGCTAACATACGCTCCAAATTCTGGACCTTCTTTTCACTTTCGCAGTCCTTTTTTACGTCGTACAACATCTGACCAAGATCATCCGCACCGTCGTTATCTTCATCAACCTCGTCCGCCTTGCCTGTTGTATTTCCTTCAAATCCACCGTATTAAGCCTAGTCAGGAATGTTTGCGTCTTCTTCTTCATCTTCTTTCATTGCAACCCCTAACTCTCCGTGCAAGGTCCAACAATTATAGCTAGGCATGAATCATAACTCAAACAAGTGGACATGAATAGTTTTTGATGTAGAATACTTCTTCTGATTTTTGCATTTTTTACATGGACAGCATATAAAACCCTTATGCTTGTTGGCATTGGCAACACTCAGAAAATAACACACGCCTTCAATAAACTCTGACGACCGTCGGTCCGCGGTATACATCCATTGCCGATCCATCTACCTGAAATGCACAAAAATCGTAAAAAGAAAATCCACAAAAGTCAAACTAATTAAATAATCGTACAATAATTATATATAAGTAATAATACATCAATTATACAATAATCCCACATATTATTCATGTTTAATTTTTTTTAAAGTTCTAAACATATCTTTAATTTGTCGTACTTATTTCTAACTATTTTAACGATTCTTAAATTAATTTGGTTTTCTATTATTTTATCGTAATTTTCTATATTTTTTCTGTATCATCTCTTTTATAACATTTTTATCCACTTGTTTCTAATTTTAAAAAGTAACCTCATTTTTCCTAAACAAATTTTCTCTCTCATCATTTTCATAAACCTTTTTCGAGACAATAATGTATAGAAACATAGCTATAAATGTAATATGCTAAGCATACGTCATTTCTGGATAAAGTTGCTAACCTTTAGAACACTCTGATTTATATATTATCACCAAAACACTTTCACAGAAAATTTTGACAGCACATCCCTTCCTCCTCCCGATCTTTGCAGCAATGGCTCGGGCTAGAGAAGGAAAAAGGAGTGTATATTGGTATTTGATCTTTAGTCCCGGTTGATAACAACAACCGGGACTAAAAATCCTTTTTATCTTTAGTCTCAGTTAGTGTTATCAACCGGGACTAAAGTGATTATCTTTAGTCCTGATTGGTAACAGTAACCGGGACTAAAGATGCTCGGCAGCCTGACACGGTCTGACAAAAAGTGAACTGGGACTAAAAATCATAAAGTCCCGGCGTACTTTTTAACCGGGACTAAAAATCACATTTTTAGTTCCGGTTTCTATTTGAACCGGGACCAATGTAATTTTTGTCATTCGGGCAAATATCACTTCTTCAGTAGTGCTAACTTTCTCCTTTAGGATTTGGTAAAACGAAAAACCATAAAATCTGACTTTTTCAACTAAAATAACGTTCAGGATATATCGTAGGGTATTTGAATTAGGGATGCGTTAGATATATAGCTAGCTAGGTGCTTACGTAACAGGAGCATATATGTTACTCTCTGCATTCCAAAATAATTCGAGTTAGGATAGGATTCGTTGTCCAAATTTGTTTTCTTAGAATAAGTTGTATCCTAATTTTGATAGAGTAATTTTGGGATGAAGAGAGCAGTAGTAGTTGAAACAGGCAGTAGAATCATTAGGCTAGCTAGGCCGTCGGTTTGGACAAGTGTGTAGCTCCCACGTGTGTGTAATTCCAATTAGCTCTAGTAGGAGCTAGCGTTGTGTACTTCACATGAATATATGGATCATGCGTAAATGTATAATGTAATGCATCATCCGCAACAACCACACTTCATCTTAACCTTGTATGATTAAACAATTGCCACTCCATCTGCTGTGAGAGCAACTTGAATTGATTACTGGTCATTGGTTGATCACATGAGTGATTAGCCAGAAACTAATCAATTATATTATATACGATGAATGAAAACCATTCCGTCTGATTATCATTTATCCATATCCCCTCAGGATATACCGGTGCAAAGTACGTGTCATGCAAATGCTGCACTGGTTAATTAAATTCAGAGTTTTATTTAAAGTAAGAGGAATTGCATCGATGACTCATAATATTTCTACTAATAATGCAACAGAGATTAATATATACTAGGTGTCAGTGTCATAAATAAGACATACTTTCTATATACGGGTTAATGAAATACGATAATACTATATATCTGATAGTATACGAGAAAGTATCTTTAATTAATGAAATACGGCTAATAAAGAAGGAAATTATCTTTCCAGAATAGAAAGTATCAGAGTCCTAATCGGAAAAGATAAGGTTTTCTTAGGCCTGTATTTTATTTTATCTCCTCGAGTTCTACTTGGAGAGAAAGATAATCTTTGCTATATAAACAAGGCCCCCATGTTAGGGAGGGGCATCGAATTACAAGCAATAGCCAAAACCATGCTCAGCAGCAATCCGGAGGAAGTCAGCGTTGTATTCATCGAATAGATCTCGTCGAGCCATTGTCGGCAGCTTCTAGTCGACGGATTCATCCAGTTGTTCTATTCCCCATTGTATTCTGAACGATATTCTAATCCATAATATATATAAACTGGAGTAGGGTTATTACTCATCTTGAGTACCCAAACTAGTATAAACCCTTGTCTGCTTGATTTATTTTCACGTATACCCTGGTTCCATTGACCCCACTACTCTACAAATACCATGGTCGATGTATAGCCCATTGACAGTGGCGTGCTAGGTAGGGGGCTTGGTCCTAAAAGGTTTCGACGAGATAAATTCAAGAACAGGATTTTTCGACGAGGGCTTCTACGATTAACCTGGTCTGGGAGACCCAACCCAGCCGCCAGCCTTCACCATGGTCCAAGTCGGTTCCATCGTCTTCCCAGTCTTCACCGCTGTCCTGATCTTGCCCCCTCAGCACGTACTAAGGATGAGACCATGATGACAGCACGAGTGGATACATCTCCCCAAACGGTCGCCTCTCCGGTTCATACCGAAATCCCAATCCATCGACAGAAGGCCTAAAGCAGCCCGATCTTCGGCTTCATCCGATAAGCGTGCGCTGACAAGGAAGTCTACCTACAAGGATAGTGCATGGTGTCTAATCCACAAGAGTTCTAGTCATCCGTTGGCTGGATGCTATGTCATAATCCAAGCAAAGGTTGAACTCAACACTTGTGAGGAGCATGGGATTCAACGTGTGTCGGTGACATGGGACCGGGGGTGTCGAGACCAAAGGGAACGGCGGCCACAGGGATCCACGTGGCCCGTTCCCCCGGAGGGGTCGGGCCCGAGGGTGACGTGGCGGCTGCCCTCCCGGTTTCCCCCCGGGGTCGGGCCGCTTCCGTTTCTGCCCCGAGGGCTGGGGCGCCCCGACCCCCTGTGGTTTTGGTGCCACGTGCGCAGGTTAGGTGAGCACGGCAGAGCTCACCTAACCGCATTTATGGCAGTTCAGACGAGCGCACTACGCCGCGTTTAATGCGTCGTGGCGCGTGCATATCCGGTCCGTGACCTGTCACAGCGAGTGACCGATCGCAGACCAGTCAGATCGCGGGTTAGGTGGCGCCAGACGACCTGCAGCACGCCTCGCCCCGTCCCGTCGGAATGATGAGAGCCCTCTGTCTCTCGTCTCTCAGCCGGAGTTGGCGTGCCAACTCCTGGAGTTAGTATGTCAGCCCCGGTCAGATGTTTTCCCAATTCCGGCGCAGGCGAGACGAGAAAGTCGCCCGCCATTTAATGAAGGTTGAAACGGGTGTCCCCTGGAAGGGTCGACTGACCGAGCGAAGGCGTGCTGCGACGTCTGTCAGAGGCTGCTTCCGGCGATAGGATAGCCCTAAATATAAAAGAATGCTTTCTTTCTTAGGCAACTCGTGGCCCATGTGGTAGCCCCTTGCCATATAAAAGGAGGCCCAGGCCTAAGAAAGGGGAGAGGACTCTGGCTGACTCGGTCTAGGGGCTGGCTGGACTCTCTCTGGATTCCATCACACTCTCAGATCTACCAAAACACAGAAGTAGGGTATTACGCTTCTTAGCGGCCCGAACTTGTCTAAATCGCCTGCGTCCACGCATTTTTCTCGTTGAGATCCCACAAATCAGGGGCTAAGAATTTCACCTTGCGCCCCCAGCCGAACCGGCAAAGGGGGACCTACACGGTCTCCCGGTGAGGAGTTTTACGCTCCGTCAACGTGTATCTCCATACAAGATGTGGTGCCCAATCCATAACTCCAAGAGTCACCACCTAACCAACTGCGAGATATTTTGAAAGTTTACGGAACCAATTACTTGAGTTCCATGTTGCCCGATCCAGTCTTGTAGAGATTAATCTTGTATGACATCGACAAACCTTCAGATCGCATGGTGGGTTACATCGGAATTGATCCCGATGAACCATCTGTTCTCCATAGCCTGGACAGCATGGAATCCTCTAGTTCAAGTTCTGTGTGCGACGTAAACATGGTCGACGTTGAGATCAAACACAAGGGTACAGACGACCGTACGCCACAGGGTTCCACAGAGAAGGGCGAGTTCGTTTGATCTCGAGACGTAGCTCCTCCTCATGCTGAACCGATCCGTACTCCCACTGAACACTTCACCACCGTCAATAATCTCCTCCGAAAACCTCCTTTCGATCCAGTAACCCGACCGGAAGCGGATGTGTGGTTAAAGCGAATGGAGTCCACTATCAAAAACTTAACTTTGCTTTTATTGCAGCGGCAGGACCGCCACCTCCAGACGTCCCTTCTCAGGTTAACGAGGTTGCCGAGAATGTTGGCGCTGCTAACGACCCTCAAAACGGTGAACCTCACATTCCTGATAATGCCTCGCCACAATGACGAGCCCAACAAGCATATCCTCGACAAGATGCTCGCGATCTCCCCAAATAGCTAAATGGCCGAAGGCAACAACAATAGGATCAACACGATGACGAACACCGACAACCCCAAGATCATCGGCATATGGACAATCGTCTGGACAACAATCGTGATAAAGACAACAACCGTGACCGTGACTGTGATCAAGCTCGCAATCACCAGGGTATCCTAGTACGTAGAGCTTCACGACACCACCATGATGAAGAAGAAGATTCCCGATCTTCGCCCCCAAGACGTGGCCGAAGTGGCAATCGCCGACTTCGTGACCGCACACCCGACTATGATGATCCCTCGTCATCCTTTTCGTCATCATCTATGGGTGGTTCGCGTGGCCTTCGTGGTTGCCAACCACCCTTCCTACCCGGAGGCGGATGTAGAGCTTTTAAGCCTTCCATTCAAAAAGTAAATTGGCGTCCAAAATTCCGTTCCGCACCAGTAGAGAAGTACGATGGGAGCACGGATCCAGAGGAGTTCTTACACATATACTCTACTGTTCTATACACCGCCGCGTAGACAACAACGCACTTGCAAATTATTTGCCAGCAGCGTTGACAGGATCTGCTCGCTCATGGCTTGTTCACCTTCCCCGAAATTCAATATCTTTCTAGGCGAGCACCTAGAAGAGACATGCGGTCGAAGACGATCTACACGCCCTCAAACAGAAGCCCGGTGAACCTCTCCTTGATTTTACTCAACGTTTCAATGAATGTCGGAACACAATCCCTGAGATCGCCGACGCATCTACATTGTGGGCCTTCAAGTCTGGTGTCTGAGATCGCTATACGATTCAAGAACTGGCGACAAGACAGGTGTTGTCCATCAAGAAGCTGTTTGAGATCATTGACAGGTGCGCCCATGCAAATGAAGCCATCCGAAGGAACAACGGGAAAGGAAAAACGGCAAAAGAGAAGCAACCAGCTAAAAAAGATAACTCGAAACCCAGTCAGAAATCCAGTTGCAAGAAAGGAGGGAAAAGAAAGCCACAGTCGGAGGTACTTGTCGCAGGACAAGATAAAAACTCTCCCCAATGACCTCCTCCTCAAGACGACGACCCAGTGCGACAATGGTGTCTAGTGCACAAGACTAGTGCTCACATGTTCGAGGAGTGCAACATATTCCAGAAGGCCATGGCTAGGAAGATAGCCCAAGATAAGGGAAAGAGGGTTCACATGGTAGAAAAGGGCAATCATGATCCTTCGTCCGACGACGAACCAGATTTCCCCTACTTCGACCAACACGTGGCCCACATCTTCGGTGGCTCAACCTCTTATTCTTCGAAAAGGAAATACAAGAAGGTAGAATGTGAGGTGTGCTCCACAACCTGGGGGACAGTGTCTAAAATGAAGTGGTCTGATCAAAAGATAGACTTCTCCGACGCAGATCACCTAACTCTGACGACAGCCCTTGGGAGATAAAATGAACCTACTATCCGAAACGTTAAAGTTGCTCGAGTTCTTATTGACGGTGGCAGCTCCATCAATCTTCTTTTCGCCAGCATGCTGGATGCAATGGAGATCTCGAGAAGTGAGCTTATCCCTTCAAAGCAGCCCTTCCATGGTAATACCTCAGAATCATCATCAAGGCCTTTAGGAAAGATCACGTTGCCGGTAACCTTTGGCAGAGCTGCCAACTTTTGAACAGAGCAGATCATGTTCAACGTAGCGGAGTTCGACACTGCCTACAACGCCATTCTCAAAAGGACAGCACTCGCCAAGTTCATGGCGGCTTCGCATTATGCCTATTAGCTGATCAAGATACCAGGACCCAAAGGGATAATCACGATACCGGGGAACGCAAAGATGGCTGTGCAGTATGACAAGAGGAGCCTCGATATGATCTAGCAAACTTCCACCACGCCCACCGCAACTGAACCTCCTCGAAATGTGACCAAACCCAATATGGTGCCCAAACCAGACGACGCTATAAAGATAATCCCGCTGTCCAATAACACCCCCTACAAGACGGTCAAGATCGGGGCTGAGCTCAACAGCAAATAGGAACTCGAGCTCAACACCTTCCTTCACGACAATGCAGATGTGTTCGCTTGGCAACCGTCCGACATTCCCGGGGTCCCTAGGGAGGTGATTGAGCACAAACTGATGGTTTGGCCCAACGCAAAACCCGTCAAGCAGAAATTACGTTGTTTCGCTCCAAACCGAAAAGAGGCTATATGAGAAGAACTCAACAAACTTTTCAAAGCTGGTTTCATCAGAGAAGTACTACATCTAGAGTGGCTCACAAAACCAGTAATGGTGCGCAAAGCAATAGGCAAGTAGAGGATGTGCGTAGACTTCACTGATCTCAACAGGGCATGCCCGAAAGACTACTATCCTCTTCCACTCATCGATCAACTAATAGATTCTACCGCTGGATGTGAGTTGTTGAGTTTTCTCGATGCATATTCCGGATACCATCAAATCAGCATGGCCAAGGAAGACGAGGAGAAGACAGCCTTCATCACGTCTTTCTGTGTATTCTGCTACGTCAAGATGCCCTTTGGCCTGATCAGCGCTAGGTCCACATACCAGCGTGAAATTCAGTGGGCTTTTTCAATCTCAACTCGGCAATAATGTCGAGGCCTACATCAACGACGTCGTAGTAAAAATAAAGACACAAGATCGCCACATCAATGACCTAAGGAAAATGTTCAACAGTCTCTGACGACACAAGCTCAAGTTGAACCCAGAGAAGTACACGTTCGGAGTACCATCGGGCAAACTGCTCGGCTTCCTTGTCTCCGGGCAAGGTGTCGAAGCAAACCCGGACATAATCAAGGCCATCGAGAGCATGAAGTCGCCGATAAGGCTCAAAGAAGTCCAGAAACTTACAGGACGTATGGCAACCCTCGGCCGATTTGTGGCCAGGATGGGAGAACAAGGACTACCCTTCTTCAGCCTTCTAAAGAAACAAGATAAGTTCGAGTGGACACTAGAGGCCAAGGAGGCGTTCTGCGCACTCAAGCGATACCTTGCTAATTGACCTGCCCTCATCGCCCCACAACCACAGAAGGAACTCTTCCTCTACATCACCGCAACACCGTACTCCATAAGCACCATCATCATTGTGGAACGTGAGAAAGTACAATGTCTAGTCTACTACATCAGTGAAGTGCTGCATGACGCCAAGTCTAGATACCTCCCGATCCAGAAGCTACTTTACGCCACTTTTTTCAGGCCCACAAGGTCACGGTCTTCTCTTCATACCCCTTGGTAAAGTTGTTCGAAATAAAGAAGTCACAGGATGCATTGCCAAATGGGTCATTGAGCTCAGCCAATTCGATGTTCACTTTATCTCACGAACAGCCATCAAGTCCTATGTACTCACAGACTTCGTCGCCGACTGGACCACCCCCGAGGACGGCAAGGTCGACTGAACGGACAATGAGTAATGGACAATGGCCTTCGCCGGGGCATTCAACAGCCAGGGAGCAGGAGCTGGATCAGTTTCGACACGCTGTGCAACTAAACTTCCGGGCAACCAACAATACCGCCGAGTACGAAGGACTTCTCATCGGTCTAAGAGCCATCGTATCACTTGGGGTCAAGCGACTAATTGTGAAAGGGGACTCAGAAATAGTTGCCAGGATTACAATTGCTCTAACCCCGAGTTGTCCAAGTATCTCGCCGAAGTCAGAAATCTGGAATGCAGGTTTGATGAATTTGAGGTACGCCACGTCTATCACAAAGACAATGTTGATGTTGACAACTTCGCCCGCTGAGCTTCTAGAAGAGAACCAATGGAACCCGGCATGTTCCTTGAAGTGCTAACCAATCCCTCAGTCAAGTGCTCGCCGAACGACAACATCGATAGCATCATCGACGTTGGCTCGGGGGCTACTACTTAGAAGGACAAGCTCGTCGCGAACATTGAGACTACCATGGATTGGCGCACACCGTTAATTGAATTCCTCAATGCCGACAAGCTACCGGACGATGACACGGAAGCAGAGAAACTTCCCCGACAAGCCAAGGCCTATTGTATGATCTGGAACGATGTATACAAGAAAGCTGCCAACGAAAACTACTAAAGTGTATCACGTCCGATGACAGCAAGGAGCTACTACTCGACATCCACAATGGAATCTGCGGATCACATGCCGGTGAGAGAACGCTGGTTAGCAAAGCCTTCCAACAAGGTTTTTACTAGCCATCGGCTCTCCAAGTTGCCTCTAACCAGGTACAACGATGCGAAGCTTGTCAGTTTCATAGCAAGCACACCAAGCTACCAGCCCAATCCCTCCAAACCGTCCCTTTGTCCTGGCCATTCTTGTGCTGGGGACTTGACATCCTCGGACCCTTTCCAAGAGGACAAGGCGGCTACAAGTTCTTGTTTGTGGCTATTGATAATTTCACTAAGTGGATAGAAGCAGAGCCAACAAGAAAAATAAGAACTGAGCACTCAATCGAGTTTATTAAAGGGATATTTTGTCGATACGGACTTCCAAACCAGATATTGACAGACAACGGCTCCCAGTTCGCGAGCACCCACCTTCCAGGACTACTACTTGGAATACGGGGTCAAAATCTGCTCCGCATCGGTGTCCCATCCTCAGAGCAACGAGCAAGTCAAGAGAGCAAATGGGATCTTGCTCCAGGTCATCAATACAGGTGTATACGGTAGGCTTATGGCCTATGATTCACGATGGATTAAGGAGCTCTCTTCTGTTCTTTGGGCTGTCCGTACCACTCTGACTACACCAACCAAAGAGACCCGTTCTTTCTTGTGTACGGATCTGAAGCTATGCTCCCTACCGAGCTCTGTTATCGACCAACACGAGTTCAAGAGTACTCAGATGAGGACCAGGACAAGAGGAGAGTAGACGATGTCAACCTGCTAGAAGAACACCGAGAAAGAGTTGCCATCCAAGCAGTAAGATACCAGCAAGCCTTACGTCACTACCATGAGAAGCAAATTCGAGCCCATACACCTGATATCGGTGATTACGTCCTTCGACGAGTACAAAACCAGGCGACCAGGTGCATACAAAATCGTCGGTGACGAAGGCCATGAATTATCCAATTCTTGGAACATCGATCAGCTATGGAAATTCTATGTATAAGACCAATGTCTAATCTATAAGTTGATTTATACCAGTTCATATATACACATCTTTTGTCCTACATATCACAGTATTTTGTCCAGTGAACCCCTTTTCTTTCATAACATCGCAAATCGAAGCCGTTTCTTATCGACCTATTATGTTAAGTCTGACTAGTTACCAGTCTTACCACCTTGGCCAGGGACGCCTGGCACTACTGAGCTAGTTGGACACTAAGGGTCAAACGACCATGTCAGATTTGGTCATGTCAGACTACCCACTATAATGTATCAACTAGTCATGTACTCGAGAATTTTTACCAACTTCATGACTGGGGGCTAGGAACTCGCCGCTTCAACACGGTCTAGTATGAAAATTTAAGCTACCTTTTTGGAAATATCATCCTTTCTATAAAACTAGCTGGGGACTAGGAAGGGTCCCTAACTTAATAATCCTAACATCGGCCCACACAAGAAATACCCTTTTACTGTTACGACTACAGCTTGCTTTAATGTTTTTACAAAAAATTGATCAAATTTCAATGTCTACTAATGTCTTGTCTAAAGCATTTTTATAGAATACCGAATACGTCCGCATCTACCAGGAGGTCCATTGCCATTCCATTGAGGAGAAGACGTCCTCAGCTAGCGGGGCAAGTGATTGCGCTAATTGGTCGATCTCGGAGGTGGTCTTCCGAGAACAAGTGAACCCTTACCGAAGGAAGTTCAGGTTTATCTGAGGATGAGATTCACGGATACAGGCGAGCACGTGACCATCGGCATATCGGCTAGCTCGGCGACATTCTTCAGGCTGTCATCGATGCGCTGAGCTATACCGGCAAAGGCATTGCACGCGCTCCGCATCCATCCCAGATATCTAGAGACCGACTTCTCGGGAGGAGGGATGGACCACATACATCTCCTCGCACAGCCACTGTAGTGCAAAGCAGTAGTTCTCGAGGTGCACTGAGACTCATATCTCCCTGCCCCTCAGAAGCTCTATACTCTACTCCTTTTTAGTGTTGTTGGCGGCCCTTGCCAGCTCTTCCTTCTTGAACATTGTCTTCCAGTAATCGGCCCACCCTTCCATCTCTGCAAGGGAGCTTTCAAGGTCTAGAAAGGATGACATCGTTAGTAACCTTTGGCCTCAGTACAAAGACGGTATGCTACAATGTTATGACTCTCTTACTTTGGCATTGCTCACGCAACAGCGCCACTTGGCTCTCTTCAGAGACCAATGTGTTGTCGGAAGTAACAGTGACCAGGGCACGACCGCCATCGCTTGGTGTTGACGAGGCCTAGGGCATACTGGGTTCGACAACCAAGTCTGACGAGCGTCCGCCTTGCCGAACGTCCTCGTTCTCGACTTCAAGAAATCTACAATATAAAGATGTCGAGCGAACAAAAGCCCTGAGTAGGATATAGCAAAAGGGAAGTGTTCTCGAACATCAAACCCAATACTTGTCCTTACTTATTACAATAAGGGTAAAACATAATATTTACTCTTCAAAAAAGGGGATCACGGAGTCCTCGAGATCTTCCACCTCCGACATGGTGTCGTCGCGCCGTCCATCGGCTCCCCCTTGGTCATCATCTCCTCCAGGTTGATCTCGGGGTGAGTGAGCTTGAGGCATGCGAGGACATGGCACGCGCAAGACTTAAGTCTGGTCCACACCCTATCTGCCACCTGGTCGCATGGTTGTTGGTGGCGGTCTCCAGCTCGGTGATGAGTGACCCTAGGGACCCCATAACAATCATCTCGTCGGGAAAGGCGAGGCCATCGATGTTTTTTTCCCAAGCCCTTGGTGTTGACGCAAAATCTGTCCCGTCGAGCGTGCCAAAAGATGTGTTGACGTAGATCCTGCGTGTGGGACACGAAGGCCTGGGAGATCTGCTTAGCTCCAGAGCATGTCCTAAAATTGATGAGATGCGGATGTGCCAGTCAGTTTGATCCTGCAACTGATAAGATATATAAGCTGAAATACTTGGCCACCATGTCGAGGCGCCCGTAGTTCTTGTGTAGAGCTTGACGAAGAGAGGCCCGGTTGCCTCTCGACTCCGCGAGCTCGTACTCGAGTCCTTGGCACTGTCGTTCATTTCCCGCCACCAACTCCCGTAGCTTGGTGTTGTCAGCCTGCTTTTCCTTTAGTTGGGCTTCTAGCATTGCAATGCAGTCATCATCGGTGTACAAGACTTTCCCAAGTTGTTCGATCTCTGCGATGATATCCCGGACACTCACCTCGATCAACCGACAATCCTGCAATAGCTTGTCAGTGGAGGAGAACGACCCTGGGATGACGAGGGCACCAGTTAGTGGAGGAGGTGTCGAGAGAACGGTAGCCACAACAGCCGAGGAGGGTGACTTGGAGCTCACTTCTTCTTGGGCCCCGATGCTCTGTCTCGAGATCGAGAGGGAGAGGCTGCCTTCAAAGGAAATTTTATTGCTATAAAGGGTGTGTGATGAACAAGCAAAGCATCAGTAAGCCGAGGTTATACTTACCCGATTTTCTACTACTTATAATGACACCTTCTTTATGGAGGAGGGCTTCGCACTGAACGTTGTCTGCAGAAGAGAAAAACTAAGATTGAGAAGGCTACCACGGTGGTCCAATAAGCCTGTGGTCGGGGCCTCACCTTGGAGCCACTGGTCTGGACTAGCTTCCCAACTCCGGTCTTGGCTAGCGAAGGCTAGCGCCTCTTCTTGGTTCCACTGCCGTCGGGCATGAGGGAGGCGATTGCTTGTTCAGACACCGCCTGCTCCTTCAAAGAAGCAGACATCTGGTGGTCGACGAGTGGGCTGATCATGTCCATCAAAGGCAACACCTAAAAAAAATTAGATTACTACTCCTACGGGCATAGAAACGAATGACAAGGACTAGTGATCGAGGATACTTACATTGACAATGTTGTCCCGCTCTGTTGACGGGAGGTCGCATATTGGCGTCGAGATGTCGGTGGCAAACGACGGCTAGTCGATCACCACTTTGCCGACGCACTCCGCCACGGTGTCTTCGGAGAGAACTGCAATAGAAACAAAAGTGACAAGGTTATCAATTGAAGACAATTTTGGTTCTTTATATTGATAAAGAAACTATAAATTGTATACCTCGGTGCAATAGCCGCGTCATGTCCTGTTCCCCCGAGTACATACGCGGGGTGAGAACGGGCCTGGAGAGGTTGGATCCGACAACGGACGAAGTCTTGAACGACTTTGTATCTGGTTAGACCACGTTATCGGAGATCATGGATTTTCTCGACAAAGCTTGCTAAGGCTATGGTCATTGAAGGTTTGGAGGTCTATGTCTCTAGGCGTGTTGGTTTCTGATCGGGGGTGGCAAGATTGGGGAAGTTGTCCTCGACATGAAGAAAAAACCAACTTTTTCTACAGTCTTTTCTCGAAGACAGGTAGTTAAAAGGAATGTATTCATCCTTCATCACATCCCAAAGATAGAGGCCACAACACCCTGAGATTTTGGAGGCTTCCATCCATCTAACCTCATAAGTATCTATAACGGATCTAGAAAAAGTTGTACTCCAAGGTACGCTTGCATAGATGGGTAAAGATACTTAGGAAGGCAATGGAGTTGAGGTTGAGATAAAGAAGATGAATCCCATAGAAGTCAAGACGTAAAGACATAAATTCGGAAGGAAAAACCAAAAAGCCACATTAGACGAAAGATGCAAGAGTTATTATCTGCCCAAGGTTGGTGATGGGATCAGTACCTCCTTCCGAGCGCGCCACCACTTTCGCACATAGCAAAGCACCGTCCTATTGTAGCTCCCTCATCTCGCTCAGGCCAACGTTGGACTCCAGGAGGTCCATGGAGATTGGTGAAGGGGATTGAGAAAAGTTACGGTTTAGGGTTTTTGTGAAAGTTGAGGTGGAGGAGATTGGAAGTGCGAGTTGGAAAGTTATGACTATGTTTGGGCGAACGAAACTCAAATGGATCTCAAAAATGGAATTTATAGGCCACGTCCGATGGTTCAAATTTTGAGGAAGACGGAGAGATCACCACCGAGATTTTTGCCTATTTGTTTATAACAATTAAAGTTTTTGACTTCAATCCAAATTCACATTCAAGTCGAGTTCTTGTGTAATGAGAATGGAAGGGCTTTGTCACGTACTCTGCTCCTTCTCGGGTGGCTGAGAAGGGCTTGATGAGTTCGACAACAGTTGTTCTCAGATTCTCTGCTCGAAGTTACGAGTCAAATCATTTGCATTGAAATCGGGGGCTACTGTCAATGTCATGGATAAGGCATACCTCCTATACATGGGTTAATGAAATACGACAATACCATATACCTGACAGTATACAAGAAGGTATCCTTTAATTAATGAAATACGGCTAATAAAGAAGAAAATTATCTTCCCAGAATAGAAGATGTCAGAGTCCTAGTCGGAAAAAATAAGGTTTCCTTAGACCCGTATTTTGTTTTATATCCTCGAGTTCTATTGTAGAGGAAGATAATATTTGCTATATAAACAAGGCCCTCACGTTCAAGGAGGAGCATTGAGTTACAAGCCATAGCCAAAATCACGCTTAGCAGCAATTCGGAGGAAGTCAGCATTGTATTTGCTGAATAGATCTCGTCGGGCCGTTCTTGATAACCTCTAGTCGATGGATTCATCCAGTTTTTCTATTCCCTATTGTACTCTGAGCGATATTCTAATACATAATACATATAAACTGTAGTAGGATTATTACTCATCTTGAGAGCCCGAACCAATATAAACGCTTGTCCCTTGTCTGCTTGATCTATTCTAGCATATACCTTAGTTCCAACGATGCAAACACTCTACAAATGTAGTGGTCGGCGTATAACCCATCGACACTGTAGGATCGAATACAAGAACCAAGCCAACCAGAGGGGGAGTAAATGGTTGGAACACCAAAAACTAAAAACTTTTAGCAAAAATAAAAATTACCCTTGAATCAATGAAGTTGTCAGCGTAGCCGGTCTGACCGCAGGTCTTGTGCTGGTCTGACCGCACCTTTGCCGCTGGTTTGACCAGTGTTGTCCGAACAATCAAACCGTCACCATACTCTGCTGCCTTCTCATCGCCGCCGATCTGACCGCCTTGATGCCTTCGGTCCGATCGCTGATGTACCGTTGGTTAGATCGCATGATGAACTCCGGTCAAACCGTTAGGATCCAGAAAAACATGTACCAACAAAATTCTTAAAAGTAAATCAACTTTATTGCATCAATATGTGTTTACAAAGTGCATCTAAAGCACTGCTCTCTCAACTCTCGAACTAGGATTAAAACCTTGAAGCAAACTCTAACTTTTCTCTCCAAAAAAAATCTATCTATTCTAGCCTCAACCTCTCATCTATTTATACCCACGTGGCTGCACCTAGCCATGAATCTAACTAGAATAGGACTCCTAATCACATAGGAAACATACCAAACCAGAAAAACAACATCCTCATACAACTCCACACTCCAATTTTTTCAAACTTGGACTCCAATCCAAATTTGACTACTCTTTTCATACGCACACAACACCACGTGTATGCCATATGAAAACATTCACCTCCACGTGCATTGTTCTCTAGCCTGAGCATCCTGTGTGATATCGTTGACCGTCTGGACCTCAACTTCTCCCAAACCTAGTCCCGATCCATCATTGACTATCCTCCCATGGCTCCAAGCAACACGGCACGTGAAGAATAAAGAAACCTCATATTCGAGTACAAGTTCGCACCAACATAACTCACATCAGCACATAATAGTATCACATACGAATAGAAACCATCTAGAAGTAATAAATATGAAGCATTCTAGAAAATTTCACGAAAACAACTCGAAACCGATTCCCTCATAGAGTCTGTCAGTCTGACCGTTGGGCTACCCGGTCAGATCACCCGGGTACCTTGGGTCTAATCGATGTTTACTACCCGGTCTGACCGGCCGCCCAGTGCCGACGCACTGTGCATCGTCCGAAAACACTTTGAACCATATTTTTAACAAACATTTACCTTTGACAGTTATTCATCACATAGATTAAATCAACACCTTGATTTTACATACACCAGGAAAAACCATATTAAAAAATGTTGTCCAATTAATAAAAAGGTACAATATTCTATCCGAAATATATATCTACCTCACAAGTCACGTTACCAAGTCACACTACCGCACGTCTAAAGAAAAAATAGAACTATTTTCTCCACTACTTAAAAGTGAAAAACGAAGACATCCGTCTTCTCCTTCCATCACGTGCAACGCACACTCACGCAAGGAAAGTAAACAGAAAATTTCCTTAAATAAAAACAAAAACAAAAGACGATTGATTAAAATCAATCACGTGCGTTAGGCTAGATCCACACCTAACCCATTCCCAATGACATGGGATATATGCAAAGGCATATTGCTAGTTTTACATCTGTCCCAAATATTACAATCTATTTCATTCGTCCTAAAATATAAAGAATTTTGAATGAATGTGACATATTCTAGTTCTATGAATCTGAACAAACTTTTGTCTAGATTCGTAGTACTAGGATATGTCACATCCACTTAAAATCTTTAATATTTTAGTTCAAAGGGAATAGCTAATACTTGATTTGACACAATCTAGTACGTACTATGAATCTAGACATGAGGTCTGTTCGTTAGGTTGTGTCTAATTTAGTACTAACTATATGTGTTACGTATATTTTGGGACAGAAGAAATAACTAAATGCATACAGTACTCTAGTTAGTAAAAAACACTAACTACTTGCAACTTGATTTACTGACATCTGTACTTAATTCTTCCGAAGCTATAGCTCTGCACGTTGCTGTTACTTCTGGCACTTGTGAAAGTGACATCGGTCAAGGGAACTGAATAGTGAAGTAGTGGTTACAATGGAAGTAAGCCTTCAGATTAATCAAGGATTGGGTTTAACCGGAATGCCTTTTCTCTCTCTCTCTCCTCTTATCAAGAGGACGCCCAAATGTGCACATATATACTTTCTGGTAGCTATAGCATCATTAGCACGGCGCTTTCAAGAAGAAATGATCCTACATTGTTTAGGCAATTAATTACGTATATGGTAGAGAAGAACCTTCAACATTACATGTCCAAGTCATTGCCAACTACTCCTAGCTGGTAGGTACAAATGTATATCTATATCTGCATGTAAATATTTTATACTTTTGTACTCGTGAAAAGGTTTTGAGGTCACTTGTTAAGCAAAACATTTGACAACTTTTATATGTCAGAAAACTGCAGAGTATTAATTATTCTTACATAACTTCATCAGGGCTCGTTTCCATAGATTAAAAATACTGTTACTTAAGAAAAAGCTAGGGTGAAAAAAGAGTTAATGAGAAGAGAAAAAAAACATGAAGAAACCATTTCTCATGTGAAAACCAGCAGTAACCAAGAATTAAAATGAGATAGGTGGATGAAACGAGAGAGAAAAGAGATGATTGGATGAAAATTTATTTTGAGAAAACCACCCATTAGACATATGGTTTCTATATATGATGTCGATATGATATGGCGAGTATAAAAACTACTTAATAGTTTCTAGGTTGAGGTTGTCCTCAGTATTTTAAACATATTATAGATTGTTTCTTTTTTTTAGGAATAGATACATATGAAGCTTTAATTAATATAATGCATGTCGAAAATTTATTTTGAGAAAACCACTCATTGGACATATAGTTTTTATATATGATGTCAATATGACATGGCGAGTATAAAAACTACTTAATAGTTTCTGGGTTGAGATTATCCTTAGTATTTTAAACATATTATAGATTGTTTCTTTTTTTTAGGAATAGATACATATGAAGCTTTAATTAATATAATGCATGTTGTCTACCATGCATAGACTTGCATGATATCATGCAATGCAATGACAAGATGGATTTGGATTAGGGGGCCGGGGATGGGGGGGGGGGCGACACAAATAGATATTGATTAAATGATTAAAAAAGTGAATAGATGGACTTGGATATTCGTGGTTATCTTCTCTGCTTAATTTCATGTATCCATCTGCATGCATGTTGAGATGGCTGCATTATCCTAGCTTGAATATGGCTCTAATTAACTTAAGAAACTACGTACGATATAATTCAAAACAATAATGAAAATTAAAAGAAGGGAAGAAACTCCTGATGTATATGGATGGGTATAAGCAATGACACGACTATCGACAAACACTACTACACAAATACCCATTGGTGCCGGTTCCAAAGGTCTCATAGGTGCCGGTTTCGAAGCCGGCACTAATTGGTCGGCACAAATGCTCAAAGCTATTGGTACCGGTTCCTCAACCGGCACCTATAACACTATAGGTGTCGGTTTTAAATGTCGAACCGGCACCTATATGATATTATAGGTGCCGACATGGCACCTTTGATGCCTCATAGGTGCCGGTTCTTTACAAGAACCGGCACCTATAGTCCTGAAGCAAAAAAAAAATAATTTCAGGGTCATATATAATATTTTCTGAAACACAGAAAGTTTGAAGCCGTAGCAAATCATGCAAGTTAGTCCTGACTAACTATGCCATTCTTACAGTGAATAGCCAACTGGCTTTGATCTATGGAATTATAATTCAATTGTATATCTTTATGCATGATCTTGGGCTGCTATAGCAACTGTATTTTCAAGTATAGAAGTATGATTATGTGCATAAAGCACCTAACTGATTATGAAAACAGTTGCAACCAGTGATGTTATAACTTACAGTATAGCTCTATTGGTTACAACTATTAAGTCAATCAAATACCTCCCATCATATTGTCGAAAACACCAGGCTGTTGGTTTATGATAATGAATATTCTAAGCTATAGATATTATTTCTAATTGGCTGGCCTGATTCATAAGTCCCAACAACCGTTGGCCATCATGGAATACATGATGATCAATGTTCAGTATAGACTCATGGAGCTAATCGGTTCATGGTTCATTTTGGTGACACTTGTTGATATCTGTGTAGTAAATATTGTTATTTCTCTATAGTTTTATCATGACATATGAGTGCTATCTGTAATGATTGTATAAATGTGATTTCACTGTAGGCTTATACCCAAAATTTCCCTACAATATTGCTGTGAGCTAGCTTTTTTGCTATTTGGTATGAATGGAGTTTGTTTGATTTCTTAACGGAAAGGGTCTTGTCAGAATAGAAGGACACGTCTACGTGCTAGCACATATTAAACAACTAATATACATTAATTACCAGATGAACAATACATATAAAATATTTAATATGATTAATGTACCTTCTGTCAAATATAATACAACTTGTTAATCAACTCCATTTTTATAACAGTTTACTAACTTGTTAAGCAAAGTTAGTTCATTCATTTGGTGTAAATATAGTCAGTTTTGAATATGTAAGTAACACATACTCTAGGTTTCAAGCAATCTGTAGAACAATTATGTACATAAGGATTGCTTTTGAATTTCACTACTCAAATTCATGTTTCAGAACTAAACAGATTTCAGAACTTGAGCACAAATTCAGAAATTTAGACGGCTTATAACTTTCATATGCTTAATAGTAAAATTGAAATTCTTTCACCTAAATTTGAAAACATCACCGAATTAGTTCACATAGTGGACAGGTTGAGGAGCACGTACAAGGCAAGTGCCCCTTCTTCCTTTGATACATTAATACACTATAGCTATGCAAAGTACATTAGTACACTTGCTTTATGAGGCTGTTTACTTTTTCATATTTTTTCAATTTTGACATCCTAGATAAGGCACTTGTGAAGTACAAGAAGAAGTGCATTCGACACGCTCCATGTGCAAATAAATTCCGAGTTTGGTGCCACCCTTATTGCTCACGTCAGGATCCGGGCACGAGCACATGTGGGTTCTACGTGATGAGATTTATGTGGGTTTTCATGGAGGACGGCAACTGGAACATTACGGATGCTGAGGTTCGCCCTGTCTCCGAAGACATAAATCCAATTTACTAAACACATAGTATCTTTCCACATCTTTAATCCTTCCATTTGCAGAAATTAAAGCTCCCGACAAGTAAATTGCTGCCACATGTTTGCTTGGGCCTCGCTGAACAGCTATGTGGATTCATCTTCGACCATATCATCTCGTCAAACGGCGCATACAACATTTCGAAGGCTCCTGCTGGGCTAGTGGGTTTCATTGAGGCTGGCGGCCCTAGTGACACTTTAGATAGCCGATCAACGCCAAAGCATACAAAGAACTAGAATTAGTGGGCCATACCTTTCAAACATTTTCTAAGTATCTTGTAGATTAGTTATTTGGATTGATGTGGTTTTCTTAATGTCTTCAACATGCATTAAGTTTCTCTATTTGTTAATGTTTATCTATTATTTTTTCACACATATATCTAACCATTATTCAATTTTCTCTATTTCATATTTTTATCCCTAACAGCAACAGGTGATCTCACTGACTGGATGTGGCATGGATGAGGGAGGCACCATCATTGTTGTCTCTGTAAGCAACAGGTGAGCATGTGTAACTAAAATTTTCATATGAGTACGAGTTTAGAGCATTTGAGATGTTGTAGAGCTCAAGCGAATTTTTGTCAAGTCTCCTGAGATGTGTAACACATCTGGTCGCCGCCTTCGTGTGGTTTGACGGGCACGTCTCAGGCTGAAGTTGACTGGCACGCTGAGTCCCAGCAATATCTTCTATGCTCTCTACTCGAGGCTTCGGGTTTTATATTATGATTGCTATTTGGTCTTTTTCATTAATGAAAATTGCTCACTACCTAAAAATTAATGAACATTTGTTGGACATTATTGAAACAAGCCCTAGTCTTAAATTACGATGAGATTTTGTTGTGTGCTGGTTGAATGTTCAACACGATCCAAGCGAATGGAAATAGTTTCCTATTTCTGGTAGAAGTTCAGCTAAGCGGATGAAAATACTTATATCGAACAAACTTTGCATGAAAATCACATATATATATATATATATATATATATATATATATATATATTACAGAAATTATATATATGTATTTTTTTTGGCGAGGACAAATTTCTGTATCCTGAAAATTAATAGAAACCCGAAGACCGTTCAATACAAATCCAGTTGTATATATACATTTCGTATTTGCCTTCTGCGTTCTGCTTCCCTTGATTTAATTTAATTAACTGCTGTACAAAACTAGCTAGACAAATGAGCTTTTGATTTTTTTAATGATAAAATGAACACTTGATCCTACTCGATCCAATTCCAGCCTAGCTAGCTTGGGAAAATCAATACGCCATCCAGTGCAGGTGCATGTGTACTATTAATTTAATTTGCAGAATATATATATACAGCTGGATGGATGATTAAACTAGTACTACACTGTAACGAACTCCAACCAACTAATTTCCAGCAAGTAGTGATAGCTGGAGTAGTAGTCAAAACATATGTATAATTGGACATAATAATATCTGCATATATACAAGCAGCAACCAGCTGGCCGGCTATATATAATTTCGAAATAAAATGTTGCATTAGCTCATTATTTGAGAATATAACCTGCAGGCTAGCTGGGAGAATTTAATTAGAGTAGTCATTCAACAATCAATAATAGCTGGTACATTTAGGTTCCATTTGAAAAAAAAATAAGATTCTCGGAGTTCGGGTAAAATTTAATTATGTGTTTCATGCAAAACTGTCACGAGATAAATATAATTGTGTAATTAACGAGCCATGTCCGAACGACTGTTTGACACTATGCAAACATGTAGAAATTTGTTTTTCAAACCATTAATTTGATCGGGGTTTGAATGTTGGCACTTTGTGAATGTTGGCACATTACTAGCCATCATTTTCATGAATGATGGCACTTTGTGAATATCTATCCGCACAATTAGTCCACTTTTCATATACTACTAGTTTGGTTAATTTGAGAAGTGGATTGAATCCATATGAGGCAAGTGGGTTGGATTGGTTTGGTTTGATTTGGAAAATGGGTTGGATTCTGTGATTTCTGAGATGTGAATGTAATATTGTAATATTCTGTGATTTCTGTGTTTCAGAAAATATTATATATGACCCTGAAATTATTTTTTTTTGGCTTCAGGACTATAGGTGCCGGTTCTTGTAAAGAACCGGCACCTATGAGGCATCAAAGGTGCCATGTCCTATCGATTATAGGTGCCGGTTATTTATAGGAACCGACACCTATAATATCATATAGGTGCCGGTTCGACATTTACAACCGGCACCTATAGTGTTATAGGTGCCGGTTGAGGAACCGGTACCAATAGCTTTGAGCATTTGTGCCGACCAATTGGTGCCGGCATCGAAACCGGCACCTATGAGGCCTTTGGAACCGGCACCAATGGGTATTTCTGTAGTAGTGTAACCCATCGACATCTTGCAGCCAGCTTAACTGGTTGTCTGTTTGTAAACTGTAGCGGCATATTAATTCTCAGAACCCAACGTGGCATGTTTTTCCAATGCCACCCATTCTCAATCAAAGTTGACCTCTGGTGTACGTTTGTGGAGTTCTTAAGTTTTTCTTTTAGTTCGTCAATGTATTGTCAAGAGGAGGATAACAAAAGTGTTAAATAATTTACGTGTAGTTATTACTTATTAGCATGCACATGTGACTCTCGTGGGGTGTTTGACAGCACCGGCTTCTCTATTCTTGTTCCAAAGAGTTGAAACCTAACCAAACACTAGCATATCTCTGGAACAGAATAAAGCGGAGCAAGTCTAAATAGAAGCCAAAAACACATGACATGATATTATTCCATTTAAATGTTACGCATGGCAAACTCACGAGAAAGATATAAAAATCAATTTTTTAGTAAAAAACAGAGACATGTGGTACTTGTACATTGAATTGTACAAGTGTAAATAGTGCATGTGAAGATCAATGGCAATGAAAGCTTGTAAGTCATGAGCAAGGTGAGGTTACCCAAGCATTAATTACTCTTAAGAAAAAGTCCGAATTACCCTCTTAAACTATCATGGTTGAACGAATTATCCCTTAAAATTGAAAACTAGACATTATGCACCCTCAACTATTTAAAGCAGATAAATAACCCCCTAGCTCTATTGGAGTGATTTTTTTTCTATGTAGCAATCCAGTTAGCAATTCTTCTTTTAAAAAAGATCCTCCGGCCCACCTGTTAGATTCTCTCCCCTCTCTCTCCCTCTCTCACCTCTCTCTCTCTCCTTGTCTTCCTCAATCCCCACTCTCTTTCTCATCTCCCTCCCCTTGTTGCACACAGCGACAGCTGGCCCATCGAGCTTGCCGGCTAGGCCTCCTCTGTCAAGCCCGCTTAGGGAGGGCGTTGTGGCTAAGATCAAGCTCCCCTCAAGGAAGTTGGAGGTGGTGGCTGATGACGGAGAACCGCTGGAGTTGGCGTCCAACGATGGAGAAGCACTGGAGGCGGTGGTCGATGGTGGAGAAGAGCTAGAGGCAAAGACTGGCGCCAAGCTCGCTCGGTGAGTGAGTTGCAGGCCACGACAAGTGATGGAGTAGGAGCTCGCTTGGGGAAGGCATTGCGGCAAAGATTAGACTCCCCTCAGGGAAGCTAGATGTGACGACCGACGGCGGGGAAGCACCAAAGACGGTGGCCGTAGTAGAGAAGCACTGGAGACAAAGACCGCGATAGAGAGGGATCTTGCTTTGGGAGGGCTCCACGATGGAGCTCGAGCTCACTTTAGGGAGGCTGGAGGAGGTGACTGGTGACAGAGAGGCACTAGGGACGGAGGTGGCCATTGACGGAGCCTGAGCTCACTCGAGGAGGGCTGCAGACCTCGAGGTGGTACAAGTTGCGGCGACAGTGGATCTCGGAGCTCGGAGTCACGGCCGACCAACGCCGGACCTTGGGGCGATGGTGGATATACGCGAGCTTGAGACTATCCCTCTTCCCAAGCTCTGCTGCCCAACCTTGACCAAGGGCAGCTGTCGCCGCATTGCCATCGCCTACCATATTTCCTCCGCACCTCGCTACAGCAACATCGATGACTCCACCGTGAAAGAGAGGAAAAGGGGTTGCATCGATGTTGTTTGTAATCGTAGGGAAGACGAGGAAAGAGTCAAAGAGATAAGGGGAGACAACCAAGGTAATAAATAGCGCTCATAGCGACCGCTGTAGTGCCCACTATGGCGGTAGCAGCCCTCTACCGCTATCGCTATGACATAGCAGACTGGATATAGCATGTTGGAACTTAGCGGTCGCTATTTTAACTTAGCGGCCGCTATAGTGAATGCTATTCAACTTAGCAGGCCACTATAGCATTAGCTTATTTTATATAACCACTAACCCATAACAAATGATGAGTTTATGAGTTGTTTTGTCTCCTAAAACTTTGTATTCTTGTGAGTCGTAGCATCTAATGAGTAGAATATTGTGTTTGCTTCTTAACTTAATTCAAGTTGGAAGGAAACATCAACTTTTTGAGTGCTACTAAATCTCATAGCTTATATGTGTATTGATGTAGCACTAATTTGTTTATTAATTACATTGTTAATGTTTTATAAAGTTATTGTTCATGATATATATACTCAAATATGTAGAATAATTAAATGGCACTATTGGAACTTAGCGTCCGCTACATAAGCACCAATTCGCTACCAGCCCGCTATATGCTATTTATTACCTTGGAGACGACTGCAGGTGGGCCTAACCATTTTTTTTGAAAAAATAAGTACTAACTAGACTGTCATGTAGGACAAAAATCATTCCGGATTAAGCAAGTAGGTTATTGTTTGGTTTTAATAGTTGAGGCTGTAAAATGTCTGGTTTTCGAGTTCATGGAGTAATTCGGTCGATCATGATAGTTCATGGGATAATTTGGACTTTTTCCCTTACTTAAACACTAGGAACGAATTGGTTCAATTATTGACATCGGTTAGCAATTTTAGGATTACACATATTTGTGCACGTTCCATAGGCATGCGCATACTGTCACTTAGGGAGAATTTAGTTTGGTGCATCGACAAATTTCAAGCTTGTTCACACGATGGTGTGAACTTGCTTGCGTGAGAACTATAGATGGCCAAATGGGTCACCCGGCACAGCCCGGCCCAGGCACGACATGCTATATTTTGCCGTGCCCGTTCATGGGTTGCATCTACGGCCTAGGCATGGACTAATAAGACTCGGGTCATGTCGGTCCGGCCCGAAGGGCCAACTAGCCTATTGTGCTCGTCCTTGGAATAAGTCTATTCTACCTCCCTTATCTCTTTGGGCCTTGTTTAATATGACTGGAATAAGTCTATTTTTTCCCTCGTCTCTTTGGGCCATGTCTTATATGGCTGGATTAAGTCTGTTTTGCCTCCCTAATCGTTGGGTTGTGCCGTGCCAGGCTAGCACGTCATGCCGAGGATGAGGCCCAAGCATGACCCAACAATCAGGCCGGGTCGGCACGGGCCCGATAATAGTCGGGTCGTGCCGTGCCTGAGCCAGGCCAAATCTCCGTGTTGTGGACCGGCCCATCGGGCCGCAGGCCTTTTGGCCAACTGAGAGGTTGGGTCCTTTGGAGAAATATGTGGATGTGTGTCTTATTCATCTATTCCATGGGATGATTTTTAATTGGCACATATACAAAATATTAAGTTGGTAGCAGATTACCCGTGCTGGTAAAATATGAATGCGTCCACATTGCCATACTAGATATTGTGGAATTTAACCTATACACAAAGTATTTTTTATATACAATTGGAATGCCGGCCATGTCCATCCTAGATAGTGTATCGTAAACAGAACATGAAACTTCACCTATGCATGCAAAAAGCACATCCCTTGCGATTAAAAGAAGTCGGCAGCCAACCAAAAAAGATGGACTCAGATCTTCTGCATTAAGAAAATGCAAAGGATCTTTTTTTTGGAGAAAAGGCATTACGCCCAGCTTTTTACTTGAAAGCATAAGAATGCGATACAAAACATAAGAAGTGACTGCTGGGGACTCCAGCTTAACTACAAAACAAAGGCACAAAGGCTCCATTGCTGCTGGCACAGCGCTAACAGGCCAGAAGGAACAACAACTGTATGCAAATTTCTCAGAGAACTTCTCAGCGCCTGTCACAAAGTATCAGCTGCTGCTTGATCCTCTTGTCTCTTGGATACTAGCAAGCAAAGATCCCCTTAACGTTTCCAGCTCGCTCCTCAGTTTTGCTGGTATCAGACTTCTCCACTGTAACAAAAACGACACAACTTTGTAAGGATAATGAATGACGTCAGTCATTAGTTTGTTGTTGAACACCCAATCGTTTCTCACAAGCCAAATTGCCCAGATCCCTACAGAAAAAAGGTAAAAAAGATAATATTTCTCTCCCCATTGGAACCTGTATCAAATCCATCAGCTCAGTCCTAGTAGTGGGGACTCTATCCCACTGAAAAGCATCTCTTTAACAACACCCAAGAAACTTAGTGTGGAGTTATGGATACCATATATCCACATGGCTGGCTTATGCGACTGATTATAGGAGATAGGTTATAAGTGATGATTATGTAACGGCTAAGGACTTAAGTATTACGTTGCCTTGTGTATTAAGGAACGGCTATAGTCTTAAGTTGGTAGTATTATGGATAACATTTAGGAGTCTTATACCATATGTGGTTAGGTCTCCGNTTGGGCAAAACCTCCTCCCCCCGTTTGGATGAGCTGAAGAGAAGCCACAAAATCATGAGAATGCAGTGAACAAGGGGTATATATAGACTTGGGGGATATAGGTGTCGGTTAATGTTATGAACCGGCACCTATTTAGTTTCCTTCCGAAGAAAGCCACCACATAGGTGCCGGTTTTTAATAAGAACCGGCACCTATGTGATAGGTGTCGGTTTATTAGGTTAAAGCGGCACCTATGTTGCCGTAACATAGGTGCCGGTTCTTATTACGAACCGGCACCTATGTGATAGGTGCCGGTTCGTAAATAAAACCAACACCTTTTTTGGGCTCATAGGTACCGGTTTTTATTGCAAACCGGCACCTATAGGCTTCTCCCATTCAACCGGCACCTATAAGATCTTATAGGTGTCGGTTCGTGGAAAAATTGGGTCTATTTGTCTTTTAGGTACCGGTTCTAGCAAATCCGGCACCTATGTGGCCGGTACCTATGGAGGTTTTTGTACTAGTGAAATGAGATCTAGATTCACGTATACTTGCTCCTAATAATATAACATAATCATGCATGCATCGATCTTAATTAAGTGGCCGGTTAGTGGTGTGTCACCATGTACTACGAAGGGACTAATTAGTCGTCTAGTCGTTCAGTTGAGTGGCAAACAGGAATACATGGGATGGATTAGTGCTGGAGGAGAAGTGACGCACTAACCGCTAGTCTACCTACACACGAAGACTCCTGCTGATCAATCAGGCATTGCATGGACATATTCACCAAAAGATAGAGCTTTCAAAAAAAGAACCCGTCAAAAGAAATATCTTGCACATATATAATTATATATGGTCAAAATTGCTGCAACCTTAACTAGTCGTTTTAGAAAACCTCATCAATAGTTAATTACTTTACCAAAAACAAAAGAAAAATATACTCTCTCCATCCACAAGAGTTAGACATATTACTTTTGTCACCGAAATTAATGAGAAATTAGCTCATATACCTATAGTATTAATATCAATTTTTTTAAAAAAATCAACCCCTATACTAATATTATAGGTATCGGTTCTTTGAAAAATGACACCTATAACTAAAAAAGTAAAAAAAAAAAATCACCGACCAAGTCAGCCAGCGTCTTATCTGCTCTAGATTGCTCGAGCCGACATCTCCCCATCCACCCCTTCTTCCTCCTCCTCTTCCTCATCCCACCTCCCCCCGCCCCTCCTCCTCCTCAGCCCCCGTCGCCACCCCTTCTTCTTCCTCCCATTCTTTCCCACCGCCTCCTCCTCCTCCCCATCGCCGCTGCCCCTCCTTCCTCCTCCCTCCTCCTTTTCTCCATCGTCGCCCCTTCTCCTTAGCCGTCGCCACCGTCCCTCCATCCTCCTCGCCGCCTCCGAGCCGCGCCGCATCGAATCCGGCCGCCTTGAGGACAGCGGCCACCGGATCCGGCCTCCTTGAGGTCAGCGCTCGCTAGATCCAGCCGCCTCTGACCTCACCGTCGTCTCCGATGTCGGTGCCGCCGTTGCGGCCACTGCTGGCCACCGCTGCCGAAGCCCATGGTTGTCGTCGTGGCGTCAGGGTGGTGGGGGCCAGATCCGGTGGCCCCCAAGCTCGAGACTACCATGGCAGCAAGGAGGATGGCAAGGACCGTGGCATCGGGACGGTGGTTTTCTTGTTTTTGGGTTGGGTTTTCTTGATTTTTAGGGAAAAGGAAATATGCATGAGTTCATGTTCTAGGCATATGGTTCATGTTTGGATCCAAACGTTGTTTGCAATGCGATGAATATTCTTGATTCGTTTTTGAGTGAAATGTGATGGATGTTCTTGATTTTTTTCTTCCATGGCTTCTCCATATATGCAGATCTCATGACGTGTGGGGCTCAAAGCATTGGCTCGATGAATTGAAGCATCGGCTCGATTCATCGAGTCGGCTCCTTTTTTTTCTCGTGATGGGCCTCATAGGTGTGTCGGTTCCTAAACCGGCACCTATAGCATGACTTATTAGTGCCGCCTTGGGGATGCCAGTTGAGAAATCCAGCACCTAAGGCTGGTTCCCAACCGACATCAATAGGCTTTTCTGTAGTAGTGATTTTACATGCAACAAAGATCAAAGAGTGTATACATGCATGCAACCAATGAGTATTAAGATGGCTCCTCGTGTTTCGATTAAACATTTAATTTATCTTTTTATTTAAGTATCAGATACATGAAAAATATTAATATGACTAACTTATTTTAAAAAACCAAAACATAGAATAAGTCTAACATTTGTGATAGGAGGGAATGTCGTCCAATTGGTCCAAGCTCATCTATGCGAAACATATACTCACTCCATCCCAAATATAAAAATATAAGGTTGGGACACATCCTACATCCTAGTACAATGATTCTAGAGAAGCTTCTGTCCAGATTTCTTATACTAGAATATATCTTTTCTAGTACAACGAATCTGAACAAGTCTCTTGTACTAGAATATATCTCATCCAATCTTAGGTTGTAATATTTTGGGATGGAGAGAGTATATACTCACGTCAACCCACACGGTACGCGAACCCCACGCGATCCGATGAAATCATTTGCTATCTTGTAATTTCATGAAATATCTGGTTAAAGTCAGGATAAAAAATGATTTTGGCCAAAAGTTGCGGTTACATGTAATTTATTACTCTTCCATCAATATTTTTTTTCTAAATTCGATACTACAACCTTCTATGGTGCAAGGCATCTCATATTTGCATTCTTTCATTCCTACGGGTTTTGGATTAATTGCAACCCCATGTGAAAAAAAACATTTAGAACAAAACTAAGACATACACTACTACATAAACGATTTTTTTTACAAGAACCCCAATAGTTTGAAAGCGGACCGTAACTGATCGTGCCTGTAAAAATCGACATGTATTTTCGCATACGGCTCCTTAAAAGGCCTGCATGCAGATATCAATTTTCGCAGGCGGACCTCTTAACATACCCGCATGCAAAATAAACCTATTTTCATTGGTGGACCTCTTAAGGGGCCGGCTACATAGAGAGCATGTGGGCCCCATGCTTTTTTCCGCATCATTTTTCTCCCCTCTCTCTCCATCACACCTTTTTCTTTTTCTCTTCTCCTCTCCCTACTCCTCCACGCCACAACTCCTCTCCCCACTCCATTCCTCTTCCACTTCCTCTCCTCATCTCTTCTCCTTCACCCCTCTCCCCCTTCTCTTCTCAAGTGGCCAAGGCGGCGGTGGTGGGCTCGAGCGGAAGGCCGACGGATCGACGGTGGCAGCAGTCCCCACGTGGATTCAGCGGTGGGCTCGAGTAGGAGGCAAGTGGAGGAGCAGCTTGTTGGCGACAGCGGCCCTCCTCCCGCGGATCCGACGGCAGGCTCGAGCGGGAGGCCGACGGAGGAGTGTTGCGTCAACGGTGGCGGCCCTCCTCCGTCCTCTCCCATGCGGATCTGGCGGTTGCCCCTCCCTCATGGGGGCTCAACGGCGGCGGCGGCCCTCTCCCTCACGAGGTCTCGATGACAGAGGGCGGCTGACTCCATCGGCGACGACCGTGGTGGCAGCCTCCTACGGCAGACTACATCGACGACGACAGCGGTGGCGGATCCCTCCCTCGCGTGTGAGGCGCGTGGCGAGGCGGACGACGGCGAGCATGACGACGACGGTGGTGGTGGTGATGATAAAATCGGCTTGGGGCTAGGGTTTCGGTCGGTTTGGAGTTTTGTAATTTTTATTTGTTTTGCAAAAAATATTTTCGCGTGCGTCGGTATAGGGGACCGCATGCGAAGATGAGATTTTTGCATGCGGTTGCGCTGCTCACTTTGAAAAAATATTGATTTTCACAGACATCTGGGTGCATACGGGCAGTCCAGCCGCATGCGAACACCCGTTTTGTCCGTCTATAAAAATGATTTCTGTACTAGTGATGCTCTCTCTGTATTACATTATAAATTATTTTAGATTTGTTCCAAATCAAAATTTTAAATTTATCGAAAAGCATAGTTAATATCTGTAACACTAAAATAAAATAGTTTTGTTAAATTCATTACTGAATGTATTTCTTAAAAGTATTTGTTTTGAGTTGAAAATATTGTTATTACTCCCTCCATCTAAAAATAGCAACTCTAGCATTCAATTTTTGTTCATTAAAAATACAATTCTAAACTACCACTCTTCTCAAAACAAATCTCATTCAAATTTCTTTCTATCTTACCCGAACCACCCTTCCACTTCCATCCACCCCTTATGTCAGTGTCAAGGATAAGACATACCTCTTATATATAGGTTCGCAGTATACAGAAATATCATATACCTAATAGTATACGAGAAGGTATTTTTTGGTTAAGTAAATACGATGGATAATTAAGAAAATAATTTTTTCAGGATAAGAAGGAGAAGCGGAGTCCTACTCGAACACTACAAGGACTATTTGAATCGTATCCATACTTGTCTCCCTAGTTCTATTTGGATAAGGAGACATCCGATGATATAAATATAAGACACCTAGGAGAAAAGAGGACAGACCAACACGGAAGACAAGCCTAGACAAATCAAATCTGAAGCCACAAAGGCCGACATGAGGGATCTAGAGCTACTTTTAACATCGCCGAGTTCATATTCAAGAAAAAAGACTATACTAGCCGTCGAGTACATGTGAGAGCTCCATGCCGTCGAGCCGACATCGACTAGATTAGATCATCCTAAATATTATACTCGTGTGATATCAATATATAAAGGGAACATCAGATTTGGCCAACATGAGTAGGGCACATATCAGTTAAAGGGTCCGAACCTGTATAAAAATTCATGTCTCCTGTCTCTTTTATCTCAATCTCGCGTATACCCTGGTTCTAACGATCACCATGCTCTGTACCGTATGCGGGTATGAACCGTCGACACCTTATTTAATGAGAAGCATCTAGGTAATTTTTTTCTCTACTAATTTATCTTTTAAATATTATAACTTTTTTATGGAGAAAACATTTTTTTTGTAAATTCAGTTATAGATATAAAAAGTTTAACTTAACACAAACAAAATGGACATACAGTACCGTACTACGGGCCACTAATGTCTACTTCATGCAGACCGGTCCCTAAACACATGCCAATGATGATTGATGAACGAGAACTACCTTGCTTACAGCGTGACACGTGGCAAAATCAGCTAGCCCTGCAGCACGTCATGTGTCTGCCATGCACGCATCTTTGATAAATGGTCTCCCACCGGCCGCAAATCAGATCGAGGTTTTGGAGCTTATAAAATATTTCGATTTACAAAGATATACTAGCTCGATCCTAAAATTTTGTTTTTAAAATAGAATTTGACATATTTTAAGATAGCATTGTTTAAATTTTATTTTAAATAGTAATATTTTAAAACGAAAGAAATACTACTGGCAGAACTAGCTATAACTGTCACTGACATACTATACAAAATTTCGTTGTTTAGACGTGGGTTATTAAAACACAATTTCAATTATTAATTTTTATTGCGAAATATTTGAAAGATCTCATAAAAATATAAATTTGTGAATGTACTTTTCAAGACAAATCTTCACATGATTTTTTTTACATCCAATCTGAATCTACTGAAGTTTAAAGTTTTAATGTTTGGCTTGAATCATATATAGAGAACGGATATGTTTTTTGTAATTGCAAGAAATGCATTTATAAATAAGTCAAAAAAGTATACATTGTGGCTTTGATATACACTGATACACACCTGTACTGTAGCTACTACCAGGGGCGTATCTATGATTTTTATTTGGGTGATCTAACCTATATATTTTTTTAAAATACCTTAAATATAATAAGGTTACAAGTATAAATCGATAAAATGTGTATCATAATATATTAATAAGGGAGTTATTTTTTTTATCTTTTTAAATATTTTCTTCACATATGTATATATGCATAGGGCTAGGATTGTTTTTGGGTGGTCCTAGGACCACCGAGACCCCCCGGATCCGCCTATGGCTACTATATCTGTTTCATATTATAAGTTATTTTTGTCGACGGGTTATATTCGTAGACCGTATTCTAAGGGTATTGGGGTACGCTGGAATAAGGATCTACACGAAACGATATCAAGCACACAAAAGACAAGGATTATACTGGTTCATGTCCTTCGTAAGTTAATAGCTCTAATCCAGTTTATATGGGATTATGACGAGAACCACAGAGGTTACAATAGAGAACAATAACAAGTATCGGGTACCGACGAGATCCATGTCGAGAACGGCTCGACGAGACCCAACCGACGAGTTGTCTTCGAAGTCCTCCGGATTGCTTCTGTTGTGACGGTGACTTGCGCTATGATTCGATGATCCTGTACCCCTGAGGGCTTTGTATTTATATCGTAGACTGCCTTAACTTTCAAGTAGAACTCAAAGAGTATTTCTGGCATACGAGATCACTGAGTTTGTATCTCTTCTGAATAGGACTCTAACACGTTCTATTGAGAGACGGTATGTCACGTCCAGAGATTCGCTAACCCGAATTCCAAGCAGAATGTGTATTCGACCCTGTCCAAGACCGGCCAGGGTAGACAAACGACAAAATTGACATACAGATCCACGTCTTACAAACACCATAAAAATATCTTACATAAATGCAGCGGAAAAAAGAAAATAAACAAGCTATTCTAGAAAACTAGACGCTCGCAGCGTGGCAACATCATTGCACGGGCGTCCTCGACGGCAACCACAAGCCTACTCCTCTGAATAGCCTCCATCGGAAACGTACTCCAACTCTAGTGTGGGGAGAAATAGAGCAAGACTGAGTACTACCCACTGTACTCAACAAGTCATACCGGAAAGGAAGGAATGATGCAAGTAAAAGCAAAGGAGGCTGGAACGGTTTGTTTGCATGAAAACGCATTTAAAGACAATAGTTGAATGCGATAAAGCAGTTGAGTTAATTAAGCAAAATTGAACCATCACTGCCCAACGCTACACCACGTTATAACCGGCCCAAACCACCACCTGAACTACACCAGTTCCATTAAGTCAGGTTATTAAAAGTATAACTAATCACGGTGAATCTGGTTGATCGCCCATAACCGTGGGCACGGCTATTCGAATAGTTTTACTCTGATCAGAGGTGTACAACTGTACCCACAAGACACAGCCCCAAGACACGTTACCGTGTGCCAGCATACCACCACAGTACACTGGAAAGGAACTGTGACAGGACCCTTCGCATAACCCTTCCTAACCAAGCGCACCACACCACAAGTTTCGCCCCCACCTTTAAAACCAAGGCAGGCAGCCCCCTCTCGTGCTTAGGTGAATCCGGCAGCTGATCAACGAGTAAACCCCCACCGACCCAACTCCATCATGCCCACCCTTGCCTAGATACGTCGGCTAGGAAAAGGCACACTACAGGCCCAGCCATTACTCATGCTGGCTTGTGAAAAATACAGTAATTCTTTCAGGGTTTCCCGCGAACCGGTCTTTAATTGCCATGGGTGTGATTAGCAAAACCACACACCCACAGCCCACCATTTGTCATGTTTTAGTTTAATCAGTACCAGGGTATCACTTAATTGAAAATATCATAAAAGGGACTATACTAAGTAATTAAGTGAAAAGACCTCTTTTGGTGTGCTACTTGATCTAAGCAGGACTAAGCATACTCTAACCTAACAACTACTCAAATTATTTCCCAATCTACCAAAGGAACAAAATATTTGAAACATAAGGCTGAGTACAATAGGTAATTAAGCCCACAAATGACATTATAAAACAATGCAATATTTAAAGGAAAAAATAAGACATTCACAATTTAGATACAATATGTTCAAATTATAAGCATGACTTGCCTTGCTCTTGCGCTGCATCGACCTCTGCAACGACCTCGAAGTACACCAAAGAGTCAAAAATACCAGAATCTAAACGAAAAACAAAACACACGAGCAAACAGGCTATAAGTCTACTGAAACAGGAAACAAAACCATTTTTAATGGATTCTCGACCTTTTTATGAATTTTCTGCAACTTGAATGGACTCAAACGGAGTCCGGATGAATTAGTTATGAATTTTAGAAGATTAACTGTGTTTTTACTATAAACAGAAAAGTCCTTATTTGATTTATTACGCAATAATCCCTAGAGCTGACGTCAGCGGAGAAGGGGCGGCGGCGCCGACAGGTGGGCCCCACCTGTCGGTGGCACGGGGCCCCGGTCCACGGTGGACCAAGTCCATGGGACCGGCGGGCAAGTGGCGCACCACGTGGTGCTCGCGTGGCATCAACGCGGCGGCCATGGCGCGGTGGCGCGCGCGACAACCGGCGCGGGCGCGTGTGGGCAGCGGTCGGGCGGTGGGCGGGCGAGTGGCAGCCGAGCGGGCGGCGGCGCGACGACGGGATAGAGAGGAGAGAGAGAAGGCTCACCGGAGCCGAGGAAGACGACGGTGGTGGCAGCGCTAGAGAGCATGAGAGTGGACAGCGATTGAGAAAAAAGAGAAAGAGGAAAGCGGGGAGTTTTTATAGGGGTCCGGGGAGCTAGGGGTGGCCGGTGACGTCCGGATTTCTCGTCGAAGTTGGGGAGGAGAGAGGAGGGAGAGCCGGGATTCGGTTGCGAATCCCACGCTCCACGGTGCGGCACGGGTGGCGCGGAGTGGGGGAAGTGGATGCGGGTGGCGAGGGCTACGCGGGGAGGTGGGTGGCGGCGGTTGCGGGGGCGCGAGCGGTGCAGGCGGCGCGGGCGGCTGGCTGGGGAGGGGAAGGCCCGATAGATGGGCCCCACCTGTTGGTGGCCCGGGAGAGAGAGGGAGGCAAAACGGACTTGAGCGACACGGGCCGCGGCCTTAGGCCGGCCCGGGGGAAGGGAGAGAGGAGGGGCGCGCGTGGCTTTGGGCCGGCCCGAGGAGGGGAGGCGCGCGCGGGCGCGGCCGGGAGAGGGAGAGATGGGCCGACAGCCCGAAGAAAAAGAAAAAGAGGTTTTCTAGGGATTTAATTATTGCGGTGAGGGTTTTTAATTGATTAAAATTATTTCTAGGGCTCTGAAAATTCCACTAAAAATCCTGTTAATGTATTTTAACATGGGGAACTCAAGAAAAATCCCACCATGCCATTTCCACTTATTTAAATATATTTTTAAATTAGGGTTTTGCTCTAGGTTAATTAGACAATTTCTTTTAAACGATTTATTTAATGAATTTAACGCTAGAAGGGAAAACTCTAGGGTGTGACACGATATTCCTGTGTATTGACCAAATTTTTATAATGTTGAGGTAACCTTCCCGTATAGTTAAAGGTATGTCGTATCCGTATATTTCATAACCCGAAGGATAAAAGATATGTCTTATCTATAACCCTTACAATTTTCAATTTTATAGAAAAATATAGAAATATTTTTGAAATAAAATAATCTTATTATCAAAATATATTAAAGGAGCGAGTAGTTTATTTGGATGGGCTTGGGCAGATGGTCATGTGGCCGTTGTCGATTGAGCACGCAGAAACAAAGGCCACTGCATGGATGATGGGTCTAGCTACGCGTTATTTCCATGAGATCGAGAAAGCTGTGGTGTACAAGACATATATGTATGGCTTTGATTTTGTGAGCGCTGGCGGCTCGATCGGTGCTCGCTTTGTAGCCGATCCATGGGCCAGCAGCAAAATGGTCGTCGATTCAGTGTGTGGATGCATGAGATGAGAGGGTTCAGCTCTCCAGCCGGCTGGCCGTCCAATGTGCCCCGACCCGCGCGACGCTGCCGTGTACATCATGGCTTGCTCTGCTTTCTGGACCACTCAAACTTAACGTTCGTCGCCCCTGCGCTTAATTTCAACGATTCGACTCCTGCCAATCAGCCAATGATTCGGAGAAACGCACACCATACATGTGAAGGTTGTTTGTTCTACGCGCTGTTCGTAATTCGATCTGTCAAACAGATTTACCTTTTCTATTGATTTTGTAGTGGAAATGAACTGATTTTTTACATTCCTATATGTAGAACATTAAGATAAGGAGACGGTCCCATTTGAAACATTGTGAATGAAAACCACAAAAACAATTGAAAAGAAGAGTAGGAGATCGACAAGCATAAACGTTAAATGAATCGGAATAGCTCTCCATCTGCTGACAGATTTTGTACTGCTAAATCTTGCACTTTTTTTTATTGTTGGATATGTTTGAGATTCACACTAGTCGTTAGATTCACGCTGAGATTCGTGCATGGCAAGAAAAACAAAAAGTCTTACACGTACCAAGACTCAAATCTGTAATTTTTAACTTGTAGGCACTCATCCCTATTATTGAGCTAACTTGTTTTTTTATTTACATATAATTTACATCTAAATTATATTTGTAATTATATATTAATTATAATGTAATTATACTATAATTACATTTCAAAGAATTTTAGAGAGATTTTCAGTCGTATGTTGGTTAGGCAGTCCTAAAAGAATATTTGGATGCTCATGAGGACGCTTAGTGACAGAGTTATATAAACAAAACAGAGTTATATATTAACAGAAGGGAGGAGAGACACCAAGGAAGAGGCTGCCTCATGGTTCTCAAAGAGATGGTTCAGCTCATTTTTTTACGTTCTCCGACAAGTGGAGGGAACGGAGGGACGAATCCTCGTTCCTCTGTGATAATTTCGTGGGAATAAAAAAGTCCAACCTGCAATTTCAAACGGCCCTCGTTTGCAGAAGAACTTACTTTTTTTTTTCGATGACTCATTTGCAGAACTTGAATAAGAAGAAAAGCCACCTTTTGAACAAAATGCAAACGCAAGAACAGAGAAAACGCGCGTGATATCCGCGTGTGATTTCGACTCGTCCTGATCGAGATTTGCTGCGATGAGACATTGACGAGACGAGCCCGGTATCTATCGCCAGAATGAAAAAAAAAAAGAAGGAACAGTCGACGCGTGCCATCCAGCAGTTAATCACGATGGACAAACAATCTGTCCCCTTCATCCAGGGTGAACAGTGTAATTCACATTGTTTCCAGTTTTAAGCCACTTCGTAGTGCTCCATTTATGTTGCTCGATTCAGGATGTCAGTGTTTCAGCCACTCCTGTTCTAATTCAGAGCTCATTTATTCAGAATTGAATTTATCCCTACGGTTAGCAACATCGGTTGAGATATCTTTTGTTTTTCTTCTCCTTCAACTTTTTTCCGTGGACACCTATGCTGTGCTTTAACGCTGTACGAAATTCTCCATGGTAGTGTACTCGGAGTAGCACTGACGTACTAAGTACTAGAAGTACTTAGCATCAACATTAGTATCTAGTTGTTCACACGCAAAGGAAACACTTCCGTATATGACAGCAATATGACGGCAACACGTATGCATGTACCATCACACGTTTGGTGTGCCCTGTTCCGTAGTAATACGCACGTCTCTGTATTTGACCGTTCATGTCAAAATATGCCGTGTCTTTCTACTGTTGGAGGGCTGTTTTCATTTGGAGCAAAAATGTTCTCCACCTAATAGTTGGCATTTTTAACAGTGGTTTAGCACGGTTTGGTTTACTACCAAAAGTTATCAATAACATAGTTACGTTACTAAAAATATAATATTGGTAGTGCTAAAATTTTAAGGCTGTTTTGGTTTGGTGCCAATTCTTGCCTACCATTTCTTTTTTAATAGTACATATTAGCAATTTTGATTGGAGCCAATTTTACCAAATAAATAGAGTGAAGCCAAGTCTATAAAAATTTGGTAGTGTCAAAACTTGTTCAAGTGTTGGTACTACCAATATTATGGTAGGGTTTAAAACCAAATAAGCCCTTATATACTTCTTTGACAAAAAAAAAAATTCACACCAGTCTTTCAGATATGTTCATATGAGCTCATTACGATGCTTTCTATTAGCAGTAGAAAGTCATATGAACCATTTGATTTCATTTGATTAAAAGATTTAGATCTATTTTTATAATCACCCTAGTTAGCGATAGTAGAAACATAAAGAGACATCATTGTCAAAAAAAAAAAGGTGTGAAGAGGTCTAATCGTCATTTAACAATAACTAAACTTTTTTTTTGTTTTTACATGGAATTTGAGTAATACCAACGGAATGCATGACCACATATCAATTTAATGAAAAAACATAAATGATAAGATACTCCTAATCAATGTATTAGTAAATTACTTAAATACCTTTAATAACGAACCGTTCAAATCATTTCTACTAATAATATAATACTATTAATAAATAAATTAATAGCATCGGAAGCTCTCGTAGTGAAAATAATCGAAATTACGGACTTGTATCGGTTTGCTATCACCCTTTGTGTAAAAAAAAATAAAAAAAAATTAGTACAAATGCAGGCGCTCCATATCATCATAACGTCCCGATTCCGCGATGGCAGGCGCATCGATCGTGTTCCCAGCGGGGAGCCAGCGCGGGTCTACTTGTTGTGTTCACAAGTTCAACGGTTGTCGCAGAGTCGCAGCGAGTGAGCGAGGACGCCCATCGCCGCCTCTCGTGCTGCGGCGGCCTTCGCGGGGAGACCGGGAGCCCGCTTAGCTTTTGCTATGGACGGGGAGGGGACGGACGGGGCCCACGACGCGGCTGGTGCTTGGAGGCTGGAAGGCGAACGCGTGGCGGCGTGGCGCCACACCGCAGCTGTTGTGCCCCCTCCCCCGCGTTCAAAACTCTCTCGCCGCGCCTTTATCCTCTTTCTCCATCGACTTCTTTTTTTTCTTTTTTTCTTTTTTTTTTTTTTTTTGCTATGATCAAGAGTACGATGGTACGAGTAGTCGTGAACAACCGGCGGGTAGTCGATGGTACCTTGACGGATCAGAGATGCTACGCAGCACTTTTTACTGTACAGTACCATTTGGTATATTTTGAAATGGGCAAAAACATGCTGTACATGAGAGTTTACCCTTTTCTCAGTTTTTTTTTTTGAACCATACCCTTTTCTCAGTTACTACGAGTAACGCACAGGCATAATGCATGCATTCACGCGTGCACTCTCTTAACGCATGCTTAAAAAAATATACGGATGCTAAATCCTTTATATCAGTAAATTCATTTTAAAGGCTTATTAAAAAGGAAAAAAGCGGGGAGAATGACTACTATTCATTTCTGTGCTAGGATTTTTTGCTCCCGCACCGGAACGAAGCATGAAAAGCATGGGAATAAGAAGTCTGCTCATGGGTTTATCAGGTGCATCCAAAAGTTTGAAACTTTATTGTAGAGATTATTTTTGAGTTATTTTATTGTAGTTTATCTTATAACTTTGACATTTTAACCACAAATGATGGTATAAATATAAAAATTACCTTTTACTTACATCTTACTTACAGTGTGTCTTATCCCAATATTGCATTTCATATACACGAAAAAGCTAAAAAAGCTAATACTTTATTCGTCCCAAATTATAAGGCCTATATTTTTTTAAACGGTTTTCAGTGACATAATTTGATCATTAATTCATTTCATGTTATGTTTTCAACAAATATAAAATTAGCATCACATGAAAGTACTTAAAATATAAATATAATGATATAACATGTAAAATATTTAGTATAGATATATAATTAGTATGATTATTAGTTAAAAATTATTAAGTTTGTTTTTTTTAAAAAGAGAACAACCTGTAATTTAAGATTTGAGGGAGTAATAACAAAGAAAATAAAAAAGCTCCAGCCGCCTACAAGTCTACTAGAAGAAGGCGATTTCAAAAAAAGAAAATCTCGAAGAAAGACACTAACCCACAGGATTAATCGTGTGACGTGTCAAAGCAGCGTCCTCCACTACCCGTATAAAAAACCGCGCTTAACCTGCTAACCACCCAATGTGTCGTTAACCCCTTCCGTCCTCTTCCTCGTCTCGTCTCGTCTCCTCTCCACCACCACTCCTCCCCGTGACGCCAAGGCGACCACCACGCCCATGCCCTCCGTTCCTCGCGGCCCGACCGCGAGCACCACCACCACCACCAGTTAGCCCATGGCCAAGTCGACCCCCGCGGCGGCGGCGCCCGAGGAGGCGGCGGCGGCGCTGCGTCTCCGCCTGCGCCGCCTCGTGGCCGCCGTGACGGCCGGCGGCGGCGGCGGGGAGGACGCGTTCGACGAGGCGGCGTCGGCGCTCGCTGCGCTCAGGGTCGCGGAGCTGGGCACGCCGCCGAAGGACGGCGCCGGGGCCGCGGCGGAGAGGAGGAGGGGGCACGCGGAGGCGGCGGCCATGCCGGAGCAGTTCCTCTGCCCTATCTCGTCGGAGATCATGAGGGACCCCGTCGTGCTCGCGTCCGGCCAGGTAACCTCCGTTCCTGTGGGGACTTGGGGGCGGTAGGCGGTTGGGTTGATTCACACGCTATCAGCTTTGCTGGTCAAAATCGGGTACGCTTCGGTTTCCGGGGAGTTTTCAATCGCTGTTCTAGAAATTCCCCATTTCGTCGTGTTTCGTCGAGGAAATCAAAGCAAAGCGCGTTTAGTAGCAACAGCGATTTGATCTCGGATTTTTTTTGTTACTGATTAAGTCAAAAAAATTTACCTCAGTTCTCTCGCTGGAGTATCATTTACTATTTCCATTTGTTAAGAATTGTAGTACTACCAACAGTTGTGCACAGTAACTTCTTTTGCTTCTTTCTATCCGGTTCTACTTTGTCCTATCCTCTTGAATTCTCGGTTCTTCTAGGATGTCTGATGAATCGTCAAGCTCGAGTACCGTAATAAATTGCGTGGCAGAGTACGAGCTCCCGATGACACCACCTGTCCCTTCCTCTCGGCTCTGATTGCCATTTTATTTTCCATAGTTTAATGTCTATACAGGCTTTCCGCTCGTGATCCTCCCCCACTCTTTTCTTCAGTGATGTGATTGCTGTCGTGTGAAATTCTTCGATTTCGCGAAGAACCTCCTGTTAATCCCTGTCTCTTTTTTACGGGCCAATTGATTTTGGTACAGTAGAACTGATCCTGTCTGTTTCTTTTTGTCCTTCTAGATTGTCCTGTTGATTTTCTGCCTGTGTTCTGTGCATCTCTGCGCTGAATTGATGAACATTTGTGTGTAATAATTTCGCATGGCACACTGCTTCAATTTTTTTTTCTTGGAAGGAACTCTGCTCCGTATCGTGGAAATAGGATTAAACTAATCCGGTTTTTACTGCCAATATTTGTAATATTTATCATGCGTATCACAAAAAATAACTTCTGCTGCATATTGATCTGACACGCCACATTCTAGCATCACGTGATGAGTTATTACTACCATTTCCATGTTTGCTTGCTGTTTCTTTGCCTTTCTCCCCATCCCCAAATCATAAAAGGATTCAGGTTTTATTCGGTCTGACGTAAACGTAAGCTCTGCGTGAATTGAATGCTTGTTTTGGCTATTTTTGATGTTGATGCCATGTACTAGCTCATCGTTTGCTCTACTCCCCTGTGTCTCAAAAAAAAAAAAGAGTCTAATCCTAAATCTGGACACGTGTGTCTAAGTTCATATCCAGGTTCATAGCTAGGATTTGAGTTTTTATGAGACGGAGGGTGTAGTTCTCATGTCTAGCATTAATTCGGGAGTTTGATTTGTTCTTTGGCTGTTTTAACTACTAATTTAGAAGTAAAGTGTTTGCAAATTCCAGATGTTAAATTCTGCAAGGAGTGAACTTACCCGTTCCTTATCTTAGACTTGTAAGGTGTATGCTTATGTTGATCTTTTAGAGGTGCAATTTTAAGAATTTTTTCAGTTTCATTTTTTTAAAAGAATTCATAAAACTACTAGAAGTGAGTTGTACTGTTGGTCTATGTTGCAGTGGCCGTTCAAATACTCAGTGTTAACTGTATGTTCGGGTGATGGTTTTTTAGCCCTGAAATTGGATGTCCCTTTCAGAGATGTGCTGTACTCCATACTCTATGCTAGCACTGCAGTACTGTCCTAGTCCAACCTTGTCGGCGTGTCTTGCTCAATTTTATCTAATAATTCAGAAAATGTGTCAATTCAGACTCTTGAATAAGATTATTGTTATATACGCGGTCCCAGATTTGGCACTGTGCATTAATTATTAGTATGCTTTGGCATAATTCCTTTATATTAGCTGCTACTGCATGCGGTCCCTGATTTTGACATTGTGTACTGGGGTGTTCATAGCTTTTTGTTTGGCATGATTCAGAACAGGAAAGTGGTTTGGGGTTAATGATAAATAACATCAGGAATGAGTTAGTACTATATTTTTGCATCAGGATCACTGTGATTTACTAAAAAAGCGATCACATTGTATTGTATAATTACTGAAAAGCTGCGCAGCTTATAAATATATCTGACAAGTAGTAATTGTTTTCAGAGCTGCAGTATATAAGTTACATTTGAAGGGTTATTTTTTTGGTCTTGTGCAAGAGCATAATGTTTTCCTTTCTTTCTTTTAGTGTGCTAGCTTGAGATAACTATTCTATTCTCCTTGTAGACATATGATCGCCGCTTCATTCAAGAATGGTTAAGTGCTGGAAACAGGACATGCCCACAGACTCAGCAAGTCCTTTCCAATACAATTCTCATCCCAAATCACCTTGTTAGAAGCATGATTGCACAGTGGTGTACAGAGAATGGAATTGCTCTTTCACCACTTGAGAGTCAAGAGGAAGATTTAGTTACCAACAATGAGCGGAAGGCATTCAGTGAATTATTTGACAGGATCTCATCCTCATCAAACATATCTGAGAAGAGGCAAGCTATTAAAGATCTTCGACTGCTAACTAAGCGCAATAGCTCATTCCGAGCAGTCATTGGAGAGAATCCAGATTCCATCTCACAAATGATTTCAGCTGTCTCCAATCCAGAACTGGAAAGCAATTCTGAAGTTCTAGAGGACACAGTGACAACAATTCTAAATCTTTCAATTCATGAGAGCAACAAGAAGATCATTGGAGATGACACAAAGGCAATCACATTCCTTATTAGTGCCTTACAGTCAGGAACCATGGAGGCCCGCAGCAATGCTGCAGCTGCCATCTTCAGTTTGTCAGCCCTTGACAGCAATAAGGCGAAGATTGGGGAGTCAGGTGCGATGAGGCCTCTGGTTGATCTTCTCGAACACGGGAGCATGACAGCGAAGAAAGATTCAGCATCAGCTATTTTTAGTCTTTGCAAGTTGCATGAGAATAAATCAAGAGCCACAAAAAGCGGAGTTATTGACGTGGTGCTGAAGGCGATCTGCGATGAGTCACTCATCGATGAGTCGCTGACTATCCTCGCTCTGCTATCAAGCGACCATGAGACGGTGGAGGAGATCGGCGAGACTGGTGGCGTGCCTTGCATGCTCCATATCATAAGGGATGACCAATGCAAACGTAACAAAGAGAATGCGGTGGCAGTGCTGTTCTCTATCTGTATGTACGACCGCACGAAACTTAGGGAGGTCGTCGAGGATGAGAACCTGAATGGCTCGCTGGCCTGGCTCGCACAGAATGGCACTTCGAGGGCGCGGAGGAAGGCTGCTGGGATCCTTGACAAGCTAAAGAGGACAATTCACAAAACGCACTACTCCTGTTAGTCTGGGCCTGGGTGCGGCGGATATGTAACTAGACGAATAAGGTTGGGGATGTTCATTTGGTGTATATATTGAGCTGCATATATGTCTACTCTTGGTTCGGTACATAAGTTTACAGTTTTCAGAGTAAGGCCCTGTTCGTTTCTCCAACAAAAGTTGGATAAAACTTTGGATACTCGTGACACGTTTTTCAAACTGCTAAACGGTACGTTTCGTGCAAAAATTTTTATATGAAAGTTGCTCTAAAAAATCAGATTAATTTATTTTTCAAGTTTGTAATAATTAAAACTCAATTAATCATATGTTATTGTCATCTTATTTTGCGTAAAACACTTAATTTTATCTTAAGAAGATTCAAACATTACATAAGTAGTGGAAGGTGATGTCTTTCCAGAGTGAAAGTTATTGCCCGTTCTTCTGAATTTTGCAGTGTCGATCACGTGTTACTGCAGGTCTTTTCTACCTGATTATGAAGTCGGAAGCACATTTTGTGCTATGAATTTTGCTCAAATCAGATTGATTTTCTACCTCTGTTGGATCAAAGTGTATTTCGCAAGGGTTGGGACCTTGAAAATCATGAGGACGAGCTGCAACTTTCATGTCGTCGTTAGAAGTAGTACGTTTTTCGTTTGTGATCTAGTAGTGTAGTACATCACTGATTCAGCTGTTGTCATATCATCTCATCTCAACTGCTGACTTGTGAATGTTCAGTCCCCTTCCAGGACTGTCGGTGAGCCTTCTATTACTGATGATAATCAGACAGACATATACAATGCCTCACTGGGCCAAAATTGTCGTCCCGATAAGTCACAATAAGGGCCCCAGCTCCCTGCAATAGGTCCTAGCGTGTTATGCTGTTACTACCTCCATTCTCGATCGGAGGACGTCCTAAAATATGTCTAAAATATGTGTAGTTCATATGGTGCATATGAACAATACACAACCGTGCGAAACAGAACCAAAGGTGTAAACTGCTCGATATGTTTGCTGGAACAGAAAGGAAGGTATGATAGGCATCTCTTAGTTTATTGTTGATTTTATCCTCTTGCCTTGCTGCCACAATCTTGCAAAAAAAAAATGTTGCTCATTGTTCGGTCTTTGGGCTTTTGCACGGTTTCTGCTCACAGAAACCGAGCAACCCGAACAGCCCAACTCCGTCCGCAGCTGTTACTCACGCCATCCCTTTGCCTCGGTTGAAAGTCCCTCAACTATTGATTCTCATCACTCAACCATAAAACAGGCTATACCGGCTCTTCAAGTATTAAAACCAGTAAAAAAAATACTCAACCGGCTGATTTGAGGGTGCTTTAGGCTGACATGGAGTTCACTTGACAGACCAATCATCAAAGGAATTAAAAAAATAAACATGAGGTTCACAAGTAAGTGACTACCTCTCATCTTTTTCATCCACCACTCCCTCCTTCTCTCTCCAGCTCTCCTGGAGGTGACATGGCCAGCAAGCCCTCAAGTGACCTCAAGGTCGGGAGGTCGCGCAATGGAGGACGAATGTCGACAATAGAATTTGATTTTTATCCACCACTTCCTACTGGCTTGCAGAGGCGATGGCGATCTTTGAAGGTTTCTCGAATCAATCTGTCAGCAAAGGGTCGGGGGATGAGGCAGTAAGGATGGCGTAATCTCCCTTCCTTCTTTCTCCTCCACCTCCTCGCCCAACAACGCCAGAGCGTTGGAGAAGAGGCATGCCTAACGTAGGACAGTCCTTCCTCTTCGAACTCGCCACCCTCCACCGCCATGGACAAGGCCATTTCCACCACCTCCTTACCATTATGGGAACAGGAAGTTGTTGTGAGGGTAGCAGGTGGTTGGGGAACAATGTCGATCCCCGTCGTTGCTACATAGGCCGAACAAGTTGATGGCTTGATGCCTTCTTTGAGCCTCATTTACTGAGCCTTGTCGAGGTCTCATGCTGCATGCGCCCTCGTTGAGCTCCTGTGCCGCCATTGAGCTCCTCAAGCCACTAATAAAACAAATTTGGAGGCTACGGCACAAAGCTCGGCTGCGGGTAAGCGCCAGAGGTGAGGGGCATGTGCAGTCCACAAATCACATGACCAGGCACTCCTAATTTGTGGACCAGAAAAAAAAGCCCGAACGCTCTCGGCCATCTCGTCCCTCATGCTTCTCAACACGACAGCGAGCATGGAGAGGAGCTCTAGACTATCCCTCTTGCTAGCCACCCTACGCTCATCCCTCCTTTCTTTGTCCCCTTCGGGGTTTCATTGGCTAACCGTGACTAGCATTGTGTTCTCCGGAAGCAACCTGTCGAGCTTCTTCAAGCAGTTCTACCTATGCCACATCTCATCGCCCGATCCCATCGTCGACCTCAGCCCGATCTAAACCACTTCTCTAGGCTCGTTACTTCCATTGCACTGAGCCACCGCCTATCCCATCGATGAGGTCTTTCTCTAGGCGTTGGCCTTGGTCCCGCCGGTTGCTCTCCCTAGCGACCATCGGGAGGGAGGGGAGAGGTCGAGAGAGATGGGGAGGGGGAGAGGGGGAGGGGAGGAGAGGGTAGAGGAACAAGATAGTGGTCACTGTCTGTGGGTCTCACTAATTTCTTTTTTATCCTCTTGTTTATGATAAATGCCACGTAAATGCCACATAGGACAAACCACCATTCGAATCACTTGGGTAAGCAAAACAAACCGGTATTTCTAATTGAGGGAGCTTGATTATCTGGAAAACGTATCCTACACACACAAGCCTTCTCGTATACACATCGTGCACACTAACTAGCAAATTTTACTAAAAATTTAGAAAAAATTGTACATGTACTTTTAGTAGTATTACATCTATATGTGAAGTCTCATCTTGAAACTCATTATATACATGGAGCAAAAAAAAGAAAAAATTCTGACATATTTATGCTTTCAAAATTGTCAGAATTTTTATCTTTTTTATTACAGCTAAAATATAATGAATTTGAGGTTAAGACTTTACATATAAGTATAATACTATTGAAAGTACTTGTAGAATTTTTTTTTAGATTTTTTGGTAAAATTTGTTAATTGACGTACACGGTGTGTACATAAGAAAGCTTATGTGTATAGGATATGAATTTACGGTTGAAAGATGAGACTCAAAATGGACCTATTCCTTTTCCCAACGTGAAACCCCAAGTCCACATCACTTCATCTAGGCCCAAATGGCAAAGCCCATTAACTGATGCCATGAAAAGGTCAAGGACGGCATTGCAGACAGCAATCCCTTGCGCCGCCGCCGCTGCGCCGCGTCGTGCGTGGGTGGATCGTGGATGGCTCGGCTCCCCGCCGCCGCGGCCACGTAGGCTCCGGCAAGCTCGCCTTCACAGCATCCCTCCCGCACGCGCCTCGCGTATAATCGGTTGGCCACCCTGCCGCCGATCGATTGCATGTTTGAGGCTGCAAGAAACCGAAGCTGCTATGCCCGAAGATTGATCGGAGAGAAGGATCTCGATCACCTCGCGCTTCGGAGAGAGAAGATGACGAAGAGATGGGGCCATACGGATTATCTTTGCTCAAAGATATAGTCACACAGGTGAGTACTATCAGCCTTGAGGCGTGATGATCTGCAGATGGAATAACCATAATTCGATATGGCACTGCACCGGAAAAAGGTATCCAACAAAATCTTTACTAACTTATGTACTCCATTTAACAACATTTTTTTCATGCCCTGGTTGCAAATATGATGATTCACTTGAGTTTTACTGGGTAGTAAGATTGGTGCCTGCTCATGTCCATGTGCCGCGAGTGCTCTAATGCATAAGAATACAATTTGTGATGTTGAAGCATATATCCGACAAACATGATTTTTGCGAACGCACGCCCTTATTTTTCACAGGTGGACCAAACCCGGTTATGCAACCGGAACTACGAATCTGGGACTAAAGATGTTCATCTTTAGTCCCGGTTGGTAACATCAATCGGGACTAATGATTTTTTTTTAAAAAAATAATTGCTGGTTCTGCTAGCTGCTTGTTTATATATTATGCATATATATATATATATGTATAAATACATATATATGCATAATATATATGTATATATAATATGTGTATATATGTAATATATGTATTTATACATACATATATATATATATGCAATATGCATATATAAATATATATATATATATATATATATATATATATATATATATGTGTGTGTGTATAAATACATGTTTTACACACACATATATATATATATATATATTTCCTACATATATGCACTCAAGTAAATATATACTTATATTACTGAAATATACTCACACACATAAGTACATGAATGCACATATGAATATATACATATATTACAATCCTTCGTTAATTATAATGTTCTATTGTATATTACGAAGAAACCTAAGACATGTTATCCATGGAAATGATGATCAATAGATCTTCCATCGTAGTGGAATTCTCCCACGAGATCAATTATTTGTTCATTGATAAATCCCATCAGTTGTTCTTGAACAGCCTTGATAAATTCTTCGTTGGATAGTTTTTTCCTCATGTAAATAATCTATCATTTGAAAAAAATTGAGATATAAGTATATGAAGTCAATAAGAAATCGGGACATAATGTATGAATAATTTTTACGTACTTCCAGATCCTTGTCACTGTTGATTTGGTGTACAAGTGCGTGAGTATATTCGCAGACATAGTAGCCGCACAAGTTATTCTCCTGCTCCTATTTTGCACACTTAAGAAGAAACGACGAGAGATTTAATGTACTATTTTTTTCTAGAACCAATTAATGATTAAATATGTTTTGGAACATGTACTCACCGAAAAATTAAACCTCCTACCAAGTTTTTTCTTTCCAAACCCCGCGGACTAATGTACGGAACTTTGCCCATGCCCTATGTACAGTTGAAAGCTATGATTAAATATCGGAGATCTGCATTGTATCAATAGCAGTGTTCATAATTAATGACAGTTGAATAGATGGCATTACATGTCTATCACTTCAAAAATCTTGGTGAAAGTAGACTCTGGTTTTATCCATTGAGTCATTGACATGGACTTTGCATAGTTCAAGGTCGAAGAGGAAAAAGGACCCAGTGAAATCTGCAAATTGCGTTAGGCGATATATATGTGACAGTATGAGTACGAGGAGGAAGTTGGTATAAATTCGAAAGACAGTTAAAACTCACTCTGTGTTGTAGGGCAATAGTATGTAGGTCTTATAATGCTGCTGCTCCAGGAAATGAACAATATTGTCCTCTGTATCTTTTTCAAAGTCCCGTATCATTACGTCATTGACTTTGGGGAGGTCCATGAATCCAATATTGTAAATCCCCTGCCTACGGCACGATTGAATCTCCATTCTACAAAAGATAAAGGAATTTGCATCAGTCTTATCGGCACAGTGTAACCATTGAATGATACATAGAAGGAGCTAAGGAACAAAATAAAGTTTGCTAAAACGATACTTACAAAACCCAGCAGCTGAGAATGGAGACGTCGAGAGTGTCTAGTTGGTATACATCGAATACATTCTCGAAGTTGATCAACAAAACATCATCTCCTTGATAGTAATTTGTGTTTCTTATGCTCGCTCCAACCATCATTCTACCATTGGATGAAAGTTCCATATACCATTGATGGAATCGGTGCATTTGTGTAGAGAGAATGTTCACCTGACCAGGCTTGACAAATGGTTCACCAAGTTTAAATTTGTATTTCAAATCGGCTTCTGTCTCCATAGTTATTGGTACGTCTCTCACCAGTTGCGCCCTGTTCATACCCGTCTCTTTCATCCATTGCCTCAGCTCCTCTTCACCGGGTGGTAGCAACGGCTCAACCAATTTTTTTGGCTGCTTTCCGAGCTGAGACACTTCTTTGGCCTTTCCTCTTTGTTTCTTATACGACTTCATCACCGACCGGTCATAATTTGAAAGTAAAGCCCTCTTGACCGGTTCGCTCATCTTCTGGAAAAACTTCTTAGCAGCCAGATCTATAGGAATCTTCTTTGGTGGTTTTTTTGCTTTGAAGAACGCCTTCACTTCTGCTCATACGACCTCCTCATTCTCCTCGGGAGTGCGGTCGTACGCCCTTTTCTTGAGAGCGAGGAGTTTTGGCTCGTCAAGTCTTGGCTTCTTTCTTTGTGGTGTGGACTTTGAAAGCGCGGGACGAAGTGGGCACGACTTTTTAGGTCGTGAAGACAGAGCAGATGATGACGGTGCAGGCGGAGGAGCCGGTGCAGGCGAAGGAGAGGTTGCAGGCGGAGGAGATTGCGGTGGAGGAGCCGGTGCAGGCGGAGGAGAGGGTGCAGGCGGAGGAGACGGAGGAGAAGACGCCGCTGCTCGCCCGGGAAACATGATCTACCGCTTGCACCATAGTATAATGGCGTGGGCTGTCTCCTAGTTTCGTCTCCCCGTCTCCTCCAGGGATGTCCAGCTCGAGATCGTCGAATCCTCGTTCCACCAATTCAACCTTGACCTTTGAGTACCCAGGTGGAATTGGTTTGCAATGATATGTCCCTGAAGGGTCGACTGGTATGGCCATGCCCAACGCCACCTTCATGAGAATCAAGATTACTTAGTAATTAACAGATGCATGCACCACCGGTTATGCAATTTACAAGACATATATCATAAAACTATGAGCATACCTTGAGTGATATGTTCTTGAAGGGACTGTATAGCTCACAAGGTGTCCGCCGCGTGATTTCATTTACGGGGTACGATGGGTCGTCGTGAGCTGGCCCTGCTGCACCTTCTATGCCCTATTCTCCTGCTTGCCCTGTAGAAGCACAGCTACTGCGATTGCCTGAGGGGCTCACCATGATTGGAGGGGCATACGGCTGCACCGTCTGCTGGCTCTGTCGTTTCGCCAGGCGTTGGTCCACCCGTCGTTCGACCTCCTCTTGCATCCATATGTCCTGCAAGGCGACCCTCCCCTCGAGATATCTTAATTTTGCCTCGGTATCCCTCTTGCTTCTCAACCGACTTTTGTAAGTGTGGCTGTCCTCTTGAAATCCGTATTTCCAAGCAACCACGCCTTTTCCTCGTGTTCGTCCTGGATGCTCGGGATTCTGTAGTGCAGTAAACTCATCCTTTTCTTTGTTAGGATGGAATGTTCCCTGAGTAGACGTCTCCACTGCTTCCGTAAGTCGGCTAGCTGCTTCGCGAATCACATCGCCGAATACAAGGGAGCCATCAGTGGGATCGAGCATTCCACCATGAGCATAGTACCAATTTCTGGAACGTTCAGGCCAGTTCGTTGTGGCCGGCTCAATACCCTTTTCTATCAACCCAGTTTATCCCACTTGGGGATTGCCTTCTTATAGCCACCTGACCCTAGCTGGTGATGGTTCTGCTTCTTAGTGGCATTGGCTTTATTCTTTGCTATTTGTGTTTGCCCGTGCTCGGAAGTCTTGTATGCGACAAACGCATCCCAATGATCCCTCAGCTTGGTTAATTTGTCGAAATCAGGTGTCAGACCTTTCATGACGTATTTCTTGTACAGAGCTGACTTGTACTTCTGGAACTGTTCAGCCATTTTCTTCATCGTCCATTCTTTCAATCTTGGCTGATCTGCTTCAGGGACCGTGAAGGTCTCGAGCATGGTGGTCCACAACATAGCTTTCTCTGTATCTGGAAGATAACTTTCGTCATTCTCTGCTGACCTTATTTGACGCCAATGCACTGTGCTAATGGGCATCCCTCACGACCCAACCACTGTGTCCCACAAACTTTCGTAGTATACCGGCTGGGGCTACTGGTTCGCCGTCTAGGCCACTTCACTAATAATGTGCCTGCCCTCTAGCTTCTTTGCGGCACCCCATTGTCCGCGTGCCCTCTTCTCTTCAACGATCGGTTGCCTTTCACTTTCCTCTTGGTTTGTGCCCTCGTTTCCCTCCTCGTTCAGGTATTGGTTGGGGTCCTCTGGCTCCTCATCCGCCCAATATTGGCTACTGCCCTCTGCGATCTCGTACATGAGGAGATGTTCATCATCGTGATCTGCCATCTGTTCGTAACATTATGAGGTACATATCAACTAAGAGTATATTGTTATACATATATTGACATTGTTGAGAAATACGTACGATGACCAGTTAATTCATTGTTATACATGCAACCTACGTGCATATGTCATATACACACACACACACCAGGGAATTAATGAAACTTGCCTTAGTTTTGGTTGGAGTTATTGGGGCCACTTAAGCTTGAGCGACGATGGTGGTCAGCAGCTAATAGAAAAAAAATTAGACAAAAAATCAAATCACTATTGGAAAATGTAAAAAGATGTGCAATATTATATTCAGTGTATCCACGTGAAAACATGAAAACTATTGCAAACAAAACGGAGGTTATATTATACCATTAACAATGTACATTGAAAACACAACTATGATTAATCTGGTACATCTATGATTAAAAACACATATATGATTAATCTGTTGCAAACAATTTGGTACATCTATGATTAATCTACACATCATGCTTGCATATCTACATTGAAAACATATATGCATATCTGCATATCTCAGTCACGTTCCGTCGTTCGGTCATATTCGACTAGAGACATTGGTTTCGTGTGATATGGGTTATCTATAGTGATCTATGTGTGATATGGGTGATCTAAAAAACTATTACTGCAATAAATGTATTTTATTTGAACCATTAAGTTAGTCCTTCTTTTAGTTAGCTCACATTGATACAATTTGTTCCATATATACATATGAATGAATAAAGACAGAGGAAATATACACATGGTTGTGGAGAATATGGGTACCGGGTACTCACATGGCCTCCATATTCTATCGTTCGTTCGTTCGTTCTATCGTTCGTTCGTTCCCTCGTTCGTTCGTTCTATCGTTCGTTCGTTACCTCGTTCGTTCGTTCGTTCGTTTGTTCGTTCGTTCGTTCTATCGTTCGTTCTATCGTTCGTTTGGTCGTTCATTCTATGGTTCGTTCGTTCGTTGTATCGTTCATTCGGTCATTTGTTCTATCGTTCCTTCGTTCTATCGTTCTATCGTTCGTTCGGTCGTTCGTTCGTTCGTTCGTTCGTTCTTTCGTTCTGTCGTTCGTTCGGTCGTTTGTTCTATCGTTCGTTCGGTCGTTCGTTCGTTCGTTCGTTTGTTCATGTTCGTTCTATCGTTCTACATATCGTTCACGTTCGTTCACGTTGTATCGTTCACGTTCTATCGATCTATCGTTCGCGTTCGCGGGGTGACGGCTGCGCTGTGGAGTGCGGGCAACGCTGCGGGGTGGCGGCCGGGTGGTGCGGTGTGGCGGCGGCGGCCGGGCGGGGGGGGGGGNGACGCCGCGGGGTGGTGGTCGGGTGGCACGGGGTGGTGGCGGTGGTGGCGCGGGGTGGCGGCGGCCGTGGTGGCGCGGGGCGGCCATGGCGTGGGCTGGTGGCTGTGGCGCGGGGTGGCGGCCGGGTGGCGCGGGGTGGCGGCGGCGGTGGTGCGGGGTGGCATGCATGACGGCGGCGGCCGCGCGCGTGCGGATGCGATCAAGAGAAACGACACAAGCAATGACAGAGGAGAGATCGGCGCAAACCTCGGCCAGGTGGTGCGGTGTGGTCGGCGATGACGTACGGCGGCGGATACGACGAAGACGACAGCGACGACAAAGGCGAAGGACGTGCGTTGAGAGAATGAAACAACTAAGGGTGTGTTCTTTTGGGTGGGTTGGGAAGAAATTCCCTCCGGATGAAAAACGGAGCGACTCATTAGCATACGATTAATTAAGTATTTACTTTTTTTTGAAAAATGGATTAATATGATTTTTTAAAGCAACTTTCGTATAGAAACTTTTTGCAAAAAATACACCGTTTAACAGTTTGAAAAGCGTGCGCGCGGAAAAAGAGAGATGTGAGTTGGGAAAGTAGAGTGAAGAACTCACCCTAAGTGTGGATCCAGAGAAGACGATGCGCATAGCTATTTAATGTCGCGATCTTTAGTCCCGGTTGGTGGCATCAACCGGGACTAAAGATATCTTTAGTGTGGATCCGGAGAAGACGATGCGCACAGCTATTTAATGTCGCGATCTTTAGTCCCGGTTGGTGGAATCAACCGGGACTAAAGATATCTTTAGTCCCGGTTGATGCTACCAACCGGTACTAAATGTAATTTCCCGCTGTTTCCAAAATATCTTTTTGTCCCGGCTATGTTTAATAACCGGGACTAAAGATTGAAACATTGAAATAACATATGTCCAATCTAAATAGTTTAAAATTATTATTAAATATAAATAATCACATATAATTAACATATGACCTATTTAAGTAGTTTAAAATTGATATTACATTTCAATAATGATATATAATTAAAATATAACCAATTTAAATACTATTTAAATAGTATTAAACTATCTAATAATATATGACCTATTTAAATAGTTTAAAATTGATTACATATATAATTGTATTACTAAAAAACACAAACATTGCATGGCCTTCAATACATTATAAATAATTTGCATCGTCCATACAACAACCTATGTCACTGTTTTCCTTATATAATTGTATTAGTAAAAAATACAAACATTGCATGGCTTTCAATACATTATAAATAATTTGCATCGTCCATACAACAACCTATGTCACTGTTTTTCTCACGTACTTTCTCCTTACTAATGTTCCTTTGTCATGATCGTTGCGTGAGTAACGGGTGTCCTCCTTTGATAGGAGGATGCTCGGGTCAACCGTCACCGCGAACGGAGGTTGCCCATCAAACTGATCGTAATCTTCGTCAGTCTTATCCTCCACTCCGACGATTTTCCTTTTGCCTGGGAGAACCACGTGGCGCTTTGGCTCGTCGGGTCCTTTACCCTTCTTTGGTTTGCTAGACATGTCCTTCACGTAGAAAACTTGTGTTATATCATTGGCTAGGACGAATGGTTCGTCTGAGTATCCAACCTTGCTTAGGTCAATCGTTGTCATCCCACTGTCATCAATCGTTACGCCTCCACCGGTGAGCCTAACCCATTGGCATCGAAACAGAGGTACCTTCAGGGGTCCGTAGCCTAGTTCCCCTATGTCCTCGATGACACCATAATACGTGCTAGTTGCACCATCGTATCTCATGGCGTTGATACGAATAGCAGAGTTCTGGTTTGTGCTCTTTTTGTCTTGGGCTCTTGTGTAAAATGTATACCCATTGATTTCATATCCTTGGAATATCGATATCGAGCAAGAAGGCCCCCTCGCCAAGAAGGCTAGTTGTCGGTCAATGGTTTCGGCACCCATTGGATGTTGTCGTAGCCAAGCGAGAAAAATATCGATGTGATGGCATGTAATCCATGCATCGGACTTGCCGATGTTTTTTGACCGAACAATCGCCAGGTGCTTCTCGATGTAAGAAGCCACCAACGAAGATTGTTGCAAAACCGTGAAATGTACTTTACGGAATAAATCGTTGTCCACAGTCATTATTGCTTTCCTTCCAAGAGTCCCTTTTCCCTGTAGTCTCCCCTCATGGCTTGATTCGGGTACCCCGATTGGACGAAGGTATTCAATAAATTCTACGCAGAACTCAATGACCTCCTCTGTTCCATAACCCTTGGCGATACTTGCTTCCGGACGAGAACGGTTACGAACGTATTTCTTTAGAACGCCCATGTAACTCTCGAAAGGAAACATGTTGTGTAGGTACATAGGACCGAGAATACTGATCTCTTTCACAAGGTGACATAGAAGATGTGTCATTATATTGAAGAATGACGGTGGAAAGATCATCTCAAAGTCGACGAGACATTGGACCACGTCATCTTGAAGGGTTGTTAAACCGTCTAGATCGATGACCTTTTGTAAAATTGTGTTCATGAAAGCATATAGCTTTGTTATTGTTCCCCGGACATTATTAGGAAGGATATCACGAATTATAACAGGAAGCAGTTGTGTCATCAACAGGTGACAGTCATGAGACTTTAGGTTAGTGAACTTCTTTAGACATTATTCTCTTTATATTCGAGGAGTATCCAGACGGTACCTTGATGCTCTCCAGGCATTCAAACATATTTTCCTTCTCTTCCTTACTCAGGGTGTAACTTGCAGGACTCAAGTAATGGCTTCCTTTATCCTTCGGTTTCGGGTGAAGGTCCTCGCTTTGTTGCATATGCTTGAGATCATTACGTGCTTCAAGTGTATCTTTCGACTTCCCATATACACCTAGGAAGCCTAATAGGTTGACGCAAAGGTTCTTACTGAGATGCATCACGTCAATTGCGTGCCGGACGTCTAAGACTTCCCAATAGGGTAACTCCCAAAAAATAGACTTCTTCTTCCACATCGCCGCGTGACCATCTTCGCTCTCTATAGGTTGGCTGCTAGGTCCCTTTCCAAATACTACCTTCAGATCTTTCACCATAGCAAACACGGCTTTTCCGTTGCGATGTTTAGGCTTAGTACGGTGGTCTGCCTTCTGTTCGAAATGCTTGCCTTTTTTCCGTACAGGATGGGTTGCAACAAGGAATCGACGATGGCCCATGTAAACAACCTTCCTGCAGTGTTTCAGATACGTACTTTCAGTTTCATCTATACAATGGGTGCAAGCCTTGTACCCCTTGTTTGACTGTCCGGATAGGTTGCTAAGTACAGACCAATCGTTAATGGTCACGAACAACAAAGCTCGTAGGTTAAATTGCTCCTGTTTGTCCTCGTCCCACACGGGGACACCTTCTTTGTTCCACAGCAGAAGCAGATCCTCAACCAATGGTCTTAGGTACACATCAATGTCGTTACCAGGTTGCTTTGGGCCTTGAATGATAATTGACATCATGATGTACTTTCGCTTCATACATAGCCAAGGGGGGACATTGTAGATACACATGGTAACAGGCCAAGTGCTATGGCCGCTGCTCATTTCTCCAAATGGATTCATGACATCTGTACTTAAACCGAACCTTATGTTTCGGGCATCCTCTCCAAAGTCTGGAAAAGTTCTGTCGATGTTACGCCATTGCGACCCGTCGACGGGGTGTCTCAGCATCCCGCCTTGTTGACGTTCTTCTGTGTGCCAGCGCATCATGCTAGCATGCTCTTTGTTCCTGAACAAACGCCTGAGCCGTGGTATTATAGAAAAATACCACATCACCTTAGCAGGAACTCTCTTCTTCGAAGGTTGTCCGTCCACATCACCTGGATCAGTTCGTCTAATCTTGTATCGTAGTGCTTTACAAACGGGGCATGCTTCTAGATTCTCGTACTCCTCACCGCGATAGAGGATACAATCATTCAGACATGTGTGTATCTTATATACTTCTAATCCTAGAGGGCATACCACCTTCTTAGCTTCGTACGTTGTCACTCACACCATTTTTGGCCTTCCATTGCAAGAATTCTAGCGTTGTACCCAACTTTTTGTGTCCCTGTTCGCAACCTGGGTACAACGAAGTTTTGTGGTCCGCTAACATACGGTCCAATTTTTGGACCTCCTTCTCACTTTCGCAGCCATCCTTTACGTCCCACAACATTTGACCAAGATCATCTACAGCGTCGTTATCTTCAACAATTCCGTCCGCCTCGCCTTTCGGATTTTCTTCAAATCCACCGCATTAATGAGCTCAGTCCGGAATATTCTCGTCTTCTACTTCATCTTCTTCCATTGTAACCCCTAGCTTTCCGTGCGAGGTCCAACAATTATATCCAGGCATGAATCTTGACTCAAACAATTGCGCATGAATAGTTCTTGATGATGAATACTCTTTCTGGTTACTGCACTTTTTGCATGGACAACACATGAAACTCTTGTACTTGTTAGCATTGGCCACATTCAAAAAATAATGCACGCCTTCAATAAACTCTTTCGACCGTCGGTCCGCGGTGTACATCCATTGCCGATCCATGTATACATCAAATAGTCCAATGTTACTAACGAAATTCACACAATTGAAACTAATTAAATAATCATATAAAAATTTAAAACATCATGATTCAAAGTGAAACTAATTTTTAGAAAAGAGCTACAAAGATGACGACGAGAAGGAAGAAAAGTTTACAATTATTTTTAAATTTTTATTAAAGTGCTAAACATATTTTCTTATTGTACAAACAGTATTTCTAGCTATATTACATATTTTTCAATTACCTTTGTTTTCTACTTTTTTTACAAATAATCATACAATAATTTTACAATAGTCCCACATATTATTTTTTTTGATGGTTTGTAAAGTTGAAAACATATCTTTAACGATTTATACTTTTTTCTAACTATTTTATTAAACTAACTTAGATTTCAATTCTTTTATCTTAGTTTTCTATATTTTCCCTCGGTCATCTCTTTTATAACATATGTATCCAAATTTTCTAATTTCAAAATCAACCTAATTTTGCCTAACATATTTTCTCTCTCATCATTTTGCATAAACCTTTTTGGAGACAATATTTTATAGAAACAAAGCTATAAATGCAATACGCTAAGCATACATTATTAGATAATAGATTTGCTAACCTTTTCGATCTCTCCGATTTGTATATTATCACCAAAACAATTTTATCAAAAATTTTGGCAACACTTCCCTTCTTCCTCCTCCTCTTGGCAACAATGGCTCGGACTGGAGAAGGACGAAGAAGTATAAAAAGGTAGATCACTTTAGTCCCGGTTAATAACACTAACCGGGACTAAAGATCTAAATTATTAGTCCCGGTCTGTGTTACCAACCAGGACTAAAGTGAGGATCTATAGTCCTGGTTGGTGACATCAACCAGGACTAAAGATCCCGACCCTTTGACACCAGCCTGACACGGCCGGTGAAGGTGTGAACTGGGACTAAAGATACCAACTGGGACTAAAGATCATCGCGACCCGTTACACTTTTTAACCGGGACTAAAGATGATCTTTAGACCCGGTTCCTATTCGAACCGGGACTATTCCGGTTTTTTTGATACCGACCAAAGATCAGTTCTCCAGTAGTGAAAAGAAAGCCCATATGTGAAAAGATTTGAAAGGTAACCAGTATAGACCCGTATGTAAAAATTTATTTTCACAGACGAACTTGTTAAGAGGTCTGCTTGCAAAAATAGGCCTATTTTCACAAGCGAACTAGTTAAGAGGCTCGCCTGTGAATTTTGCACCGGCTGCCCCCCTCTCCTTTCTCCCATTAAGTATTTCCTCTTTTCCCTAGTCCTCCCCATCTCCTCACTCCTCTCCTTCCCGGTCTCCTCTATCGAAAGAGGCCAGCGTGCAGCTAGCGCACGACGACGGGAGTGGTGGTTCGCAGGCGGCCAACGGGCTGCGAGGGTGCGCGGTCCACTGTTGGAGGCATGCAGGAGGAGCGCACGCACGACCGATGGGCCCCGATGGGAGCCGGTGCCACAATGGGCAGATCCAACGCCTCTAGTCCCCCGACGGGCAGATCCGATGCTGCTGGATTTGTGAGCGGCCGGATTTGGTGCCAGCGGCTCCGTGATGGTTGGATCCAGCGTTGGTGATAACGATAGCGGCAAGCCACGCGACAGCGGATCCGGTGGCACTGGTCTTGGGAGGGGCAGATGCGTCGCCCCTAGCCCTGGGATGTGTGGATCTGCCGCCGCGGGCCTCGGGTGCGGTGGGGCTTTGACGACGACGACAACAACAACAAGGGTGAACTAGTGGCGAACTGCGGCATCGTCTAGGATGGATGGGAGCTAGTGTTTCAATTTTTAGAATTTTTATTTTGCTACGCTATGTTTCTTTCTACATGATAATATGAAAAACCAAAGTAAGTCTTTTGACCTTCCAGCCAGGACCACACTACACTTTTCAATCAAATAACCCCGTTTCGCATCTATGAGCAAATCACTGAAACACAGTTTTGTGATTTTTCTTTTTGAAGACGGGCGGCTTAACTTCACCGCCCGTGAAAATCAATTGTCGTGCGAGGTTGTGCCGCCCGTTTGACAAGATACCCTATTTTTACAGACCTCGAAGCAGGCAGGCTGCCCAGCCATTTGCGGAAATATGTTTTGACCGTTTGCAAAGATCATTTCTGTAGTAGTGCCACATAGGGACTCATGATGTGCCGGCGGTGAGAACGGCTCCAAGTCTTTCATCAACGTATGGACTGTGCATAGATCTATGTATATTTGTTTTTGTTGATATAAATATGTGGCTGATTTGGGGATTTTGAAATAGCTCGGTTAGTTCGGTCATGACCGAAGACCCATCCGAACTAACTAAAACCAAATTCGATGGTCTTTATTTTTTTTCTCTAAGTAATTCAGTTTCCATTTCCAGATGATCAAACTTTTGAAATGTTTGAAGAACCGAACCAAATAGTTCGGTCTGATTGAATGCCCACCTAAAGATGCATGTGGAGTGGTGCTGCTTCGCCACTTGTGTATAAGTCTAGGTTTAGTTCATTTTAAGCTTTCGTCGTATTTATGTAAGACTCTGAAATGTTTTGTATAACGTGGATTTATGTATCAACTTTATCTCTTGTATACCCTCGCTGGTCATGGTCAGAAATTTAATATACATTTCGTCTAGAAATCTGGTTGTGAATTTCTTGGCATGACAAAGAAGCCGTTTCCTGGACGATCTGCTATCAAGATGGCGATGGGTTAAGCGTATGGAGCGGATCAGCGGAAGTGAACTGGAGAGGACGGGTCCATTTATTTTTGATAGAGTTGGATTCGTGATGTGTGGCTTGCTATCTCCATTAAGCGCTATATTTGGCAGCCAAATTTAGATATTACGCGTGCCTCCGTTGCAGAATCAATTTTGACGGTTGCAGAGTATACATAAAATCTGTGTTGCAGGGTTAGCAGAGATTGTAAACGAAACCTTCATAAAGCAGTGAGTGAGCTCAAGCTACACATATATTGGAAGGGATGGTATTTGCTAGATTTCAAGTGGCTGAAAACTACACCTAAAATTGCATATTGTTAAGCTTAAGTACTTTGTAATGCACAATTTTTGTTCGTTTTAACTGTAATTTTGTTGTTATATATGGTTTACTTTATTTTTTATCCATGTTTGAATATTTTTACATGTAATTTGTAAAATGGTAATTAAGTTTATCTCTCATGTTTATGATAGAATAATTTATTATTCAACCTTTTGTTCAAGAAAGAAATGACTTGCAAACCTACATATATACGGCTAATTGGATTACATGTTAATTACTTCAATTTAGTATAATTGTTCTTCTTCCATTTGGACTGTTTGTGGCACTTGGTATATATATGTGTTGACGGCCATAGTGTGCTGTACTGCTGTTTGCTCACATCTGAATATTTTTTTTATGACGAGACCTTTTTTTATTATCATGAAAAAATGTACAAACTGATATCCAATTATGTGGCGTATATACATGTGTGCGTTAAAGTGTCTCGATGGATTTAATGACGCATCAATGCCCGTCAATAGACGCATGAAGCATGGTGAGATGTGATAGCTAGGAACTCATCTACATAAGCGCATCTATGACCATGGACGACATGCTATATATTTTACCATATTTTAATCTCATGTTTTATAGTCATAGTTAACTAATAAATCATCTCTACTAAAATAGGTGGACAACAGCGCCAAATCTAGTCTTTAGACAAATAATGGATTGCTTGAGATACAAGCACGCCACCTTTTCTGTTTTTTTTTTTTGAAATAACAGGCAGCCCACCCAAGGATGAATATATAATATACCCTAGTGGAACTGGTGTACAATTGCACAAATACACGATGCATGTAGCAGCCATCTAGCCATGGGCGAACTTGTGGGATATGCATTTTTTTATTAATGAACGAATGGCTGGGTCGGCCAATTTTAAGCTTACGTTACCCAAATAAAACTTGGAGCTCATACGTAAGAATATAGAAAGAGAAACATTATTCCTGTTCCATATGTTTATTTTCTTCAAATCCCATCGACATGCCTATGTAAAATGATTTTATGATTCAGGATGTTGATTTTGTGATTGCAATTGAATTATTTCATGATTCAGGATACTGATTTTGTGATTACAACATGCCAATGGGAATCGAGAGCAACCCACTCGACGAATTTGCTCCATTCAAGCCGATTCATCGAGCCAGTACCTTTTTTTTATTTGTCATCCCCATCAGTGCCGGTTATCAATCTGGCACCAATGAGCTCTCCTTATCAGTGTCAGGAGTAAGATGCTGGTTTTGAAACCCGACACTTATTATTAGTGTTTTGAAACTAATAACTATTATGTTTCTTAAGTAGTGTAAGTTTCGTAACGTAAATATGTTATCTTGTTATGTATGACCATTTATACTAAGTGAACACTTCAAAAAAAAACATGCCACGTTAACCCGAAAGTTCTCGCAATTGATTGGGTGGATCATATTACCATTTTGTCGTATATCATATTGATATTGATAGTTTCATATAAATAAAACATGATGTTGGAAATACTATGGAGTTTTCAGTTTTAGTTTTTCGGAATATCATATTTCTCAATCATGTTTTAGAAAAAAAACTTATATCCAACTTTTATTTATTAACCTATATTAATATAAAAGATGATAGTGGTTGCGATGATGAGTCTGCCACCATCATCACCCAACTACCATGTGGAACCCATGAACCGTGAGACAAAATTTTGCTTGTTTTCTAGCCCCCACATGCCATAGACCCCCGTCAAAAGGAAAATATGACAATAGAATATTTTGGAATTTTTCATCTTTATGAAATGACAACATAATTAGCACAATGATAATATATTAGACAATAAGAAAAGAAAAGTTATAACGCATGGGCATTATACTAGTTCAATTAGAAGTTGTAATTCACATATGCTTGTAATTTGGAGAATAACCAACTATTGATCATATGACTAGAACATAATATTTATCACATCAATAACTAGCAGTGCAACACACGGGTTTGCGAATTGCGATTAGTTCGTCTTATTTGCTTAGATCAAGTAACTATATGACAAAATCTAAATATAAGCGCCTGCTAAGCACCGGTGCTTCATCAGAAGAAATGCTTTAGGATTAGCTTCATTCCTATCCTACGTGGCATTTAAAAACCGGTTTTTCCTTAGCATTTACTCAAGTACTTCCAGCAATTTAAATACTTCTATTGGAGACTGTCTTAATAGACTATGCGTTGGCTGTTAGATTTTCTTTAGAAATGATCATATTGCTCCTCACTTGTAACCATGACAGCTAACCTATCAATCAAAAGTATAATACTACACAAAGAACATTTTAGTTTATTCAGTAATCAAAACATAAGTTTTCAAATTACTCGCAGTCAAAATATATATGAAGTTTAAATAGCAGAAAAATACCTAATCACCAAATTTTTTAATATCTTTGCATTCAATTTGAAATCAACATTTGGATCATAATTAATTAATTGAACAACATTTGAAGATATTCTAGAGGAGGGTGATGATCAGTAGCCTCAATTACCAAAATATATGTATTTCCACCTACAATTTCATAACAAAAATACTTTTAAGTGAATTTTGATCGTTTTTATTTCCCTTTGATTTTGATGGAAATCCATATGGAAGTTTTAAGAGTGAATTGAACTATAGGCTACTTTTTCTTACCTAACTCGCCCAATGGACCAAGCCTATGCTAACTTTTTTACTTAACACCATGTAAGATTATATTTATTTTTGCAGTTTGGAGTAGGTATAGAAAATTTACGATTTTTTTAAAAATATACCTTTTTTCACTGATTTTACATAAATACGAAGAGATTTACGGAAGTGCGAAATTGCACGTTACCGCATGACTTCGCATAGCGAGTGCATGACACCGCTCGGCCTCGCGCGACGAGTACGCAAGACCACGACTTCGCATCCCTAACTAGCGCACTCACACGATTAATGAATTAATTAGCGTCATTAACAATTAATTAATAACTATTTTTAATTAGCATCATTAGTAATTAATTAATCGCTAATCATGATGATTAATCACTAATCCGAGGCCATTCGCTGCTCGGGCTAGCGAAACCGTGCGAGACATCACTCTTGTCCCGCGTGGTCTCGCGCACCGACCATGCGAGACCGTAGCGTGGCCTCGAAAAAATTTGCGTCCTGAATATTTCTGAGAAAAAAATATTTTCAAATTTAATTCGCAAATTTGCCGGTACGTATATATCTGACCGGTTGGCGTTGGCGCGAGTAATCAACCGGTACGTATCTGACCCAACGCGCACGAGAGCTATATAGTGAAATCGACCGACATCTTTGTAGCCGACGAGACCAGAATCTTTTGATCGGAGAGATGCTATCCTTCGTCAATGTCCACGGTGGATTGGTGGCTGCTGCCGCTTCTCAGCGAACTCCACCAGTGGAGATCCATATTTCCGTGCGTGCATTGTTCTCGGGCTTAGCGGCTTAGCGCTGATGGCAGTCCAACTTGCCTAGCGTGGTGCAAACAGTTGGGAAGATATATGGCCTCAAGTGAAAGGACTAACCAAGAGCTAGTCTATTGTGTAACTATGGTTAAAATAACTAGCCTATAGTGCAATTTACTCAAGTTTTAACTTTAGTCCTCAAATTGGTTTATTTTTTAACCTTATGTGATTCTGGTAATTTTGCCTCCTCTTAAAAGATTCATACAACCCGACATTTTTGCTGTGGTTTTATTTTTAGTGAAGTATTCTCAATTAGGTCCCATTTGGCAAATAGGATTGGAAAAAAAATAACCCATCCATCAAAACATAACATTTGATCCTAATGGCCCCAATTCTTCCTGCCTTATTTCATCCTAACCCTCCACTCATTTACCTAGCCAATCTCACCCCTGTTAACCCCCAATATGAACGCCCCCTCATGGTTACAAATGACAACGGTATGTATTATCTTTTTGAAAATGTTACATATTGAATAAAAATTAAAATTGTTGGGCACGTAGGGATGAAGCATAAATCACTTCCACGAAACAGGCGAACACTATCGATTCGACATGAACCATCAGTTTACCGTGGTTTCCCATCCAAATCACCTTGAACCGGATGTGGTCCTTGTGTGGTCTCAAGAATTAGAAGGAGTTCTATCACACCATGTCGATCCACAGTCACCTGATTGTAAATGGTTTCATACCTAACTACTTTTGTTGGATCTGGCATGGTGAAGAGGAAAGTACTAATGCCGACCATACCGTCCTATACAACAGTATCAACGAAACAGGAGATAACTACGAGCTCGATTTATACTCGACGATTCTCACACTGATGACCACAATAAAAATGATCTAGATCTGATGTTGCATTAAGCAGAGCCGGACGTTACGAGTGAAAGGTAGTTTAAATGTTTCGAGCATTTGAGACAAGACTCAACCACCATTGTTGCCGGGATGCAAGAATGAATACTCAAGGTTGAGTGTCGTCGATTTTTCACTACTAATAGGGGTTGAACTCGGAAGTGGATTTTTCACCAAGAAAGATAAAAAAAGGCAGCGAATAGTATAAGCACTATTCAATTTGGATTTGTGGGTTGAATATAGACTTCAAATTTTTAGGGATAGTTCATATACACTCTTAATGTATTTGGAGAAAATAAGGAGACACCTGTGTCGAGGTGTGGGAAAAAAAAACAATCTTACTCCGACTGTAAGGATCCAAAGTTTGTAGCCCGGGTGTTTGGGCTGCAAACACTTTTTTTTTAACTTCCGTTTGGCCTGAAAACATCGCGCTACACTGAAAAAACGTCACATTCCATTTTATTCACTTACAAACACAACAGAGTCAATACATATGCTGCAATCCAGACATAATAAATAGACAAGAGAACACTCCTGGGAACATATATAGGCCAACTCTAGAGCAGCGACTTGAGCGACCGCTCTTTGACACGCTTCTTCACCATCTTCGGAAATGGCATCTTCTCCACTGCAATCTTTCCTTTCCCCTTCTCAGCACGGGCCTTGCCGGCACCACCAACGACGTAGTCCTCATCGTTTTCCTTGTCTCCGCCACCGGTGATGGATGAATTGTTGGACAGGTTATCAACATCTATGTCGTATTCCTTCTTTTCTTTTGCTTCTAGGAGTACTACGGCGTTCTCCTGCTGTAGGAGTCCCTTGTGATCTTCTTCACCAGCTGAAACTACTCCATGGCTGCGACGATCCTTTCCGCGGAACGGGCCGAAAAGATCATAGAAGTAGTAATCACCACCTGAGCCATTAGTCGACGACTTCTTCCTCTTGCGTCGCTGGGAGATCGAGCTTATTGGTACCGTCACTGACACTGAGGATGATGATTTGGAGCTGCTTGGTGCAATCGCAGCTGCCGCTTTCGAGCTTGATGCTGCTCCTCCCGCTGAAGTTCGTTTGGCACCGGATGACTTCGCAGGAGCTGTGATCTTGCCGATGGCCTTTGTTGGACCAGAGCTGGTTGCCGCTGCTGTCGTCGATGCACCGTCAACTTTCTCACTGCTGGGAGTGTAGTATGAGCGGCTCCGTGCCAAGTGGTAGTCGCACATGGTGTTGGGCCCGTCGACGATGCTTCGGCAGTGCCATTTCTTGCCATCGTTCTTCTTGCAGAACCAAATGTTTGCCTCCTTGTCCTCGCTGATCTCTTCGGTTTTCATCACCATGTCGTCCTCCTCCTCCTGCAACTGCAAGATGGGCTCGTCGTTCTTCCCCTTTCTCGTTCTCTTCTTCGCTGCGCCAGCACCATCTTTCTTCAGGTTGTCGGCAGCAGGTTTCTGATTCTTCATCACCTCATCGTCGTGATTCGAGATCTCGTCCTTCAAATCCATCGCATCATCATCATCATCAACTTCCTCGGTGTTGAACACGAAGCTTGCCCTTCGGGGGATGTGCACCAAGTATTTGTCGAATGGGGCCTCCTGCAAGTTGTGAACAATTGAGGATAATTAGCTCAGATGCAGAAATGAGCAATACTTGATGTGGTGCATCAATTATAGTTTGCAGAGTAAAGTAAACCACGAAATTCTATTTACCAGAGCAACACAGAAATGGGTATATGCAGCGACACAGCAATAGGTGGACACGGCACGGTCAGGTTTAGTGTGTTCTAGGAATCTAGGCTCGCCCATTTTCGCTGAACCCCCAACCCTAGCACGGCCACCAGACCAAAATCTCGAGTGGAACAAAGCCCGCAGAGCAATCCCGGCATCGATCCCACCGGGCGTGGGCGCCAGCGTTCGAGATAAACTTCACCAATCGGCCGCTCGATCAGTTCGACGACCGCGACCTCTGTGATTGTTGGGCTCTCGCAGACGCACGGCACTGACGAACCCTAGAAGTGAACCAATGGACAGCGAGCCCACCGCGCGCCAAAAAAAGAAAAAAAAACTGAACCGAAGAAAAGCTGCGAGATATGGTAGCTGCTTGCTCCGAATCCAACGAGATATGCAGGCGCGACCAGACCAGACGACGGTTGAATGGAAGAGGCAGAATCTCGCAGAAGAAGCTGAGATGGGGCGCGCGCGGAAGCTAACCCGGGAATCAATGGAGTCACCCAGCTCGGAAGCCAGATCCCAGGGCGACAGGCTGAGCTCGCAGACCCCCTCTGGACCGGCGAGACCGACGTCGACGGCGCCGTACGCAGCAGCAGGCGCGGGCGGCGGCGGCGGCGGGAGCTCGCTCGCAGTCGCAGGCGGCGGCGGGCGCGGCGCTTCCGGCTGGGCGGAGAAGGCGGACGCCGAGCCGAGCACCCGCGAAGCGGCCCTGCGGATCCGCATGGGTCGAATCAGGAGGAGCAGCGGGGGATCTGAGGCTAGGGTTTGGGGAGGATTGGGGCGGAAGGGAGGTGGAGGAGACGTACCGCAGCGAGCGTGGGTGGCGTGGGTTTATGGCCTTCGCGAGGCGAGGTTTCTTTTCTTTTCTTTTCCCATGCTCGCTTGCTTCGGTTCGGTGGCTTTTCGTGGAATTTTGGTCTAGCTATATTAGATTGATCTTATTTGGCTCAGCATTTATGATCGTCATCCTCCATCTGTTTTGTACTGTAGGAGGTTTGATTTTTTTAGTAAAACTTTTTTGATTTTAATCAACTATATATATATATATTAATATTTTCAACGTCATACGTACTCTTAAAATATGTTAAATTTTAAACTTAATAAAACTAATTTGGTGTTAGAGCAAGTTTTATAGTAGAGGTAGATACTACCTTTAATTTCATTCATACCATATAATAGTAAATTAAAAGGTAACATGTATTATAGGTTATCTCTACCACACAATCTTCTATAACTCTAAGACTTTGTTTGGCAGTTCGGGATCCCATCGGGATCCTGTCCCATTTCAATCTTGTTCGGTTAATCCCTTGAGGAGAATTTGAAGCGAATTTATTCCACACCTATTGTGATGTGAAATTATTTTCTCTCAATCCCCCTTAATCCTTCCCTCTTGGGGATTAAACAAACAAGGACTTCCTGGGAGAAAGGCCCGTGGGAAAAATTGCCACAGGCCTTATTTTTTGTCCATTTGAAAGCCTATGAGGCAGGGATTTTCTGGCCCAATCCACGAGGGAACCTAGGAAAAGGACCCCGACCTCTGGAGATCAGGAATTTGTTCTCTCTCGATCCGCCTCCGCTTCTCTCTCGCGTGACCAGGATGAGACACCGCCGCACCTCCTCCTCCGGCAAAACGCGCCACCGTTGAGACACCTCCAGCGAGACGCTGCCACCGTACCAGGTAAGCACTTCTCCTCTTTCCCTTCCTCTCCTCCTCCTCCTCCTCCTAGGGTTTCCTGCTCTCCTCCTCTTCTAGGGTTTCCTCCTTACCTGTGTGGTAGCTAACTCCTGAGCCAAGAAACATTTGCCCCCACCTCACCTCAGCTAAGCTGTGCCTCCCATGGCGCACTCCTTCTCCGCCACTTCCTCCTCCTCGCCGCCCATCGCACGCCGGCGGCTACTCGGCCAGGTTTGTGTGTGCCCACCACGTCACTTCTTGCAGCTGCTGCTTGATTCTTGAGGGTTCGTTCAGTACTTCAGTTTGCTTGGTGTATGTATGGCTTATTTCTTGATTTGGTTTGGGAGGGTTCTGCTGCTCTGCAGATTTGTGAGTTTAGCCTGTGATTCATGAGGGTTGACAGGGTGAACACATTCTTTCCTATTGGTTCTTGGCTTGGCTTGGCTTGGCTGGCTTGATGTGTGGATGATTATTTAGTTGTCGCTTCCAATTGGATTAGTTTCTCTGGGTAGCATTGCTTGATTTCTTGAGAGGTTCCTTCGCTACTTGATGCAGATTGCAAAACTTGTAGTATTATCTTTCATTTCACATATTATTCCTATTTTGGAGAATCTGTCTATGATTAGTACATGTCAAAAATAGTATAGCATTAGTCAGTGCTTAGAGCTTACAGCCAAAATGGACAGTAGGTTATCGCGCATGTGTGATGACCATTTACAATTGTGCAGGTTCAAATGCTTTAACACATAAGCTACGAGGTAAATTTAACAACATTGATTAAGAAAGGAAGATGGCGTGTCCACTGCTTTGACAGATCAACTACAAGAATCGTTAGGTATGCCTCCTTGTACTTTCTCTCTTGCCATAATTTAATTTAAATTGAATGCGCAATTTGCAAAGAGTTATTTCAATGTTGGGTGTTAGCAGTAGGACTAGTAATAATAATACATTGAACAATGCAGCATATATTTACATTGCTTTAGAGTGGTAAATTAGCATTTTTGAATTTCCTGTTTTGTAGTAGTATGGTTGGTCTGGCCGTACATCTACACAGTCAACCAATTGAGCTCAGTTTCTTTTTCAGAGACCCAAGAATGTCCTCCTTGTTGCAAAAACAGATTTGTTGAATATTGTATCCATGCATGATCTTACACGGCATATTCTGGAAATGCTCGCAAGCTTGACATATATGTCGCGTTGATTATTGCGAATCCCAATTAGAATCCATATCTAATTTGATACACACACACACACACACACACACACACACACACATATATATATATATATATATATATCTTAGTTTCACCTAAGAATAAAAGAGAGTGAACATCTAAGAATCAGTGGAAATTTTAAAAATACTGTCTTCAGCTTATGGTGCACCCAATGTGTTCAGAGTTTGGAGACCCAAGAATACCATCCAAGCTGAAAAAAAGGACAGAATTGCTGTCCATGTTCTTAGTCTGCATATTCTGAAATTAAGTGTGTTCATAACCATGACTGACATCTTGGTGCTGAATGGGCATACCAATTATGATTATGTTGTGTTCAAGCATATGGATTGACGTACCCATCATTTTAGTACATTTGTGTTTGTGATCCGTAGGGTCTCACGGAGGATTGATGGCAAGGAAGATCAGTGCAAGAAGGGTGAGATGGGAGTGCAGTATGTCGTCCTAGACATGGGTGGACGTTCTTGCCTCTAATGCTGAATTCTAAAACTCACTGCAGATGGCCACGATCCATCTAAAGCATTGCACATTAATTTCCATCTGAAACTGTAGTAGCATGAGGCTTTAATTCGTCTGATCAATTTGCACCTAAATAGCAGCTCTACGGCACTGCAGTTTAGCTGAACATATTGCAAAAGTTGGTCCAATGAGGACTCACATAGGGGTATATATATGAGATGCACTTTTTTTCCTTATCATGTCCATACTGATAATTGTCCTCTTGCACAAATATGGACTTGAAATAGAGTTTTGTTGGAAAACTGTCAATCCAGAAATATGGACTTCAAATGTGTTTGGTTTAGAAATAATGGTGTGTATCTGCATGTAGGGTGTATGATCTAGAAAAAAGTGTTTATGCCAAGAGTTTGTTTATGCTGATGTAGCTGACAACTGGCATTGCAATATGTTGGTTGATGTGCATGCATTTTTTTCTCTCAGCTAGTATCAATGGCTATTCTTCAAATTTGATTGCTGAAGTATCACTATTTTATATTTATTACTTAAATTTCATATTATCTTTTTCATCTCGGCAGATTGATTAGAACAGACGTAGATTAGTAGAAGAGATGATGAAGATAGAAGAGATGATGATTTGAATGGACCCATGTCACATTCTTGATCAAGACATTGTAACCCTGTATAAATATGATATACAGTTCTATATTTGTGGATGCAAAGATGATTCTAAAGTTCTTAAATTTTGTACGATATGAATGATTCTAAAGTTTAACTTATGTCATGTCAGGAAGTTGGTTTCCAAAGAAACTCATCTATATTTCTTTGTTTATTTCTGAATTTCTCATACTTGTTGTTTTTTATGTTTTTATGTTTTTCTGGAGTTTCTGTAGGTTATTTCCTATTTATATGGATTTTCTATATTTTTTATATTTTTCTTGGAATTTGTATAATTTTCAATGACTTTTTCATTTTTTTTGCCCTCAGGATATCTCTCTCGTCCTCCAAATGATGGCAGGGGAACTTTCCTCTCTGGGAATTCTTCCCCAAGGAAATGGAGGGGTAGAGCATGTTACCCCGGGGTTTTCTTTCTCCTTGCTCCCAAAGGAGCCCTAACACTCTTATATTTTTATTGAAGTTTGTGTAGGAATTATCTTTTGTATCAGGGGTGGCACTTTCTCTCTCTTCACTCTTCTCTCCTTCACCTCATCATTGAGTCCTATATGGCATCTTGGGGTTTGTGTCTTTATGCCCATAGTACTTCCTCTTATAAGAGTTGCTACTTCTTTTTATAAACTAAGTCAAACTTCTATGAGTTTAACTTAGAAAAAAATCAAATCGCCTTATAATATAAAATTGAGGGAGTATTTAAATAGTTGCTTTTGTTTAACTTATTTCTGATTACATGGAAGATGGAAACAAAATCCTTAAATTTTGCAAATAAAATTCAGAAACTAAAAATCAGAACCATAAGAAAATTTACAAAAACCTTGCATCATGCTAGATCTTATCGCATACTTGTATCTTTCTTTTTTCGCCATCGCCAAATTAATTCAAATGCAAATTCTTGTTGTGCCAGCACCAAATTAATTCAAATGGAAATTCAAAATAAATCAAATTTCAAATATTTGATTCAAATACATTACCACATCTAAGGGGAAAATATTCTCCCAGTAAGATGAACCTATTTTAAAACCCTAAATATGTTGGGACAGCCCAGCCGAACTAATCCAAAGCCCTCTTCTCCCCAACTGTGCTGGCCCAAATGCCAAGACAGCCCAACACAACAGGCAGGCCAAGTCGCCCAGTTGAGGAATAAGTCTATTTTGCTTCCTTAATCACTTGCCTTTTGTTGAATCGCAACCCTCAACTGTAGAACCAGGTATAACATCTCCTTCAACTTCAAAAACCGGTTCAAATGGCTCCTTTGGTGGTTTTGAAAGCTATTTTGCTGACGTGGCAGGTTAACTTGGTCTAAGTATGCAGGCGTGGCAGACTAGTCATCAAAGGAATTGAAAATAAAAGTGGGTCCCACATGTAAATGTCAAGGATAAAAATGAAAAAAAATGGTAAGGCCTACTTGTCAGCCCCACTTCTCCTTCTCTTCTTCCTCTCACATTCAAAGCTCGCATGAGCGGCGACGGCGCGACTATGAGGGAGGGGGGAGTTGGCATAGGGGTGTGGGTGGGTGGCAATGAGTGCCGACAACGACAGCAGTTTCTCCTCCCCTTCCCTCACCCTACTCTCTCTCTTCCCTTTTCTCTCCATCCATCTCTCCCAGCGGAGAGACTGACATCGATGGTGGTGACTAGGGACAGTGGCTGGGAGGTGGGCCAGCGAGGGCCGCGCTGCGTCCGCGACGGAGCTCCGCCGCATCGCCCACGTCCTCAGCCACGCTGCCCAGATCTGCGGTGCAATGGAACTGCAACAGCTAATTTCCCCTGACGTCATGGTGACAAACACGACAACTGCAACGATGTCGTGGTTGCCGAAGAGAGGCTGATGGGAGGGGATCTGGCGACGAGGAGTGTAGGGAGTGGGTGGTGCTGCCAGGCAGGAGGGGATCTGGCGACTGTCACTCTAGCAGATCCACGCCTTTCTAAGGACGGCTCGACGAGGACCTGCTGCAGCAGGAGGTGTGCATCCAAGCATTGGAATCGCCGCGTCAGCATGCGGCAGCCTGGTAGAGCTCATCGTCGCCAGGATGGGGAGAGGGAATGGGAGGCTAGGGATGGGAGTGGAAGGGAAGGGGAGGAGAGGAGAGCAAATGACCCTGTTGTCGTCAACCGCTGTTGTGCCTGCTACAACTACGAGCTCGTTCTCTGGCCGCCTCTGCTTTTGTTGCCCTCGCTCGTCGACCGCCGCCTTCCTGTGGACGAGCTAGCGAGCTCGTCGGCCACCACCACGAGAGGAAGGGAAAGAGACTAACATGTGGGCCCATTATTTTTTATTTTTTCACTGACATGTGGGTCCTATTTAAGTTTTTTAGTTTCTATTTTAGCGGTGCAGGTCCCATTTTGCTTTTTATTGTTATTTTAGTGCCACGTCATCGTCACATGGGACAAAGACCAAGTCAACATGCCACGTGGACACCTCGTAGTACTAAACCACCAGCCAAACCGTCGAGGTGCAGGTCCTATTTTGTTTTTATTGTTATTTTAGTGTTACGTCATCGTCACATGGGATGAAGACCAATTCAACATGCCACGTGGACACCTCGTAGTACAAAACCACCAGCCAAACTATCGAGGGACTCGATTTACACCAGTTTTCAAAGATAGAGGAGGCATTATACCCGGTATTATGGTTGAGGGACATGATTCAATCCAGGGCAAGAGTTAAGGGAGGTAAAATAGACAAAGCAGGTCGGCTCGGCCAGTCCAGTAGGCCCAGCTGCAACCCCTTCACTAGCTGGACCCCTGCGAGTGAACCACACCCTGGTGCCCTTAGCCTCACAGTTCGCTGTTCAATGCCTCTCACCTAAGATGGTAAATGGCTAACGTGCAAACCCACTTATAACTTAAATAAGTGGGACTTATTTACCTACTTATTTGACTTATAAGTGGGTTTGCGGGTTGGCCACTTACATCGACCGGCTCACCTATCCCTTATGTGCACTGTGCTCAGCACGACCATGCCGAGGGCCCGCGATCACCTGCACATCGTTGTGACATAATCCCTTCCTTCATATTAGAAGTAGCTATGACTTTTTCCCTAGTTGATTAAGTTTATAAAAATTAGCAACATCTACAACACCAAATTAGTTTTTATTAAAACTAATATTTAATAAATTTTGATAATATGTTTGTTTTGTATTAGAAATGTTGCTATATTTTTTTCTATAAACTAGCAAAATGCCCGTGCGTTGCACTGGGTGAAACCAAAAAATTAGTAGTTTGTAGGAGCATAAAGCCACCAAGTTAATTGAGGTCTTTATAAACAAATCGTATCGTCCCAGTACAAGAAACACGCTAACATGGATGATTATAAGAAAACTATTAATATCACTTTAAAATGAAATTATGTATTACATACTAAAATTTGAAACCATAAAAAGTATTTACTTTTGTCACGTATTACATTAAGTCGGTTCCAATGCATGGTTATTTTTTTGGGTACTTGATATTGATAAGCATTTTTTTTCATATTGTAAAGAGTAGTCATAGTAGAAGAGATGTTTTTGGCTAGCTATCAGATCAAGCACACTGCACTCCAATCATAGAATCGCTTTCACTTTAAAAAAATGTCAGAAGAAAATCATACTGTCGGTGACGTGGGACCGGGGGTGTCGAGACCAAAGGGAACGGGGAGGGGTCGGGCCCGAGGGTGACGTGGCGGCTGCCCTCCCGGTTTCCCCCGGGGGTCGGGCCGCTCCCGTTTCTGCCCCGAGCGCTGGGGCGCCCCGACCCCCTGTGGTTTTGGTGCCACGTGCGCAGGTTAGGTGAGCATGGTAGAGCTCACCTAACCGCATATATGGCGGTTCAGACGAGCACACTACGCCGCATTTAATGCGGCGTGGCGCATGCATATCCGGTCTGTGACCGGTCACAGCGAGTGACCGATCGTAGACCGGTCAGATCGCGGGTTAGGTGGCGCCAGGCGGCCTGCAGCACGTCTTGCCCCGTCCCGTCGGAATGATGAGAGCCCTCTGTCTCTCGTCTCTTAGCCGGAGTTGGCGTGCCAACTCCTGGAGTTGGTATGTCAGCCCCGGTCAGATGCTTTCCCGATTTCGGCGCAGGTGAGACGAGAAAGTCGCCCGCCATTTAATGAAAGTTGAAACGGGCGTCTCCCGGATGGGTCGACTGGCCGAGCAGAGGCATGCGTCCGACAGAGGCGTGCTGCGGCGTCCTTCAGAGGCTACTTCCGGCAGTAGTATAGCCCTAAATGTAAAAGAATGTTTTCTTTCTTAGGCAGCCCGAATCGAGCAGTGATGCCCTTTATGAATTTTAGCGCCGAGTGCTTGTCGATCTTGATGACCGGATAAGCCTCGGGCCACTTAGTGAACTTGTCGATTGGGACATACAGGTACTCGAACCCGCCCGGGGCTTTCCTGAAGGGACCCAGGATATCCAGCCCCCAGACCGAGTCAGCCAGAGTCCTCCCTCCTCTCTCCTAGGCCTGGGCCTCCTTTTATATGGCAAGGGGCTACCACATGGGCCGTTGTGCGAAGTCAAGGTGACCCCCGCGCCGGTGCCCTGAAGGGCCAGGGAGCCGTCGAACTGCATCACCTAGTAGGTGGCGTGAGGCAGCTGTGAGGGGCTCGTGTTGGCCTCGGGGGCGGAGAGTCCGAGATCGGGCTCGGGAGCCGGGGTCCACTCCGCCACGAAGTCGGCGAGGGCCTGGCTCTTGAGCGCGTGGCGTGGTTCAAAGCGCAAACTCCAAGAGTTTATGGCTAAGAAAAACTCCCGGTCAGATGGCGGAGGGTGAAACTCCTCACCGGAAGACCATGCTGCATCACCGGTCAGAAAAACTCCAGTTGAAGGCATACCTCAGTTCCCCCCCGATCCTGGTCGCCCCGGAGCCAGATTAGCCGTTGCTACTCTACTTGGCGGCAACCCCGCGGGTAGTCAGCGCGGCGTTGGTTGTGGAGCGCGACGAGGACAACCCTCGGCCCGCGCGCCCCCACCCTGTGTCGACCCGACCCAGGACAGAGAAGGGAGGAGAGGCCCCCGAGCCGGACGGCGGCCTAAGGCCCCTGACGACCGGATGTGGCCCTCTGCCCGCTCGTCCGACGGCGTCGGACGCCCCCGACCCCCAGGAAGGCCCCGGGGCCACTGCGGGAAGGCCGCGCCCGACGCCCTCCGACCCCGAGGTCGTCGGCACAGAAGCCGAGTGGGCCCGGCAAGGCCCCTCGGATGACGAGCGCCCCGGGAACGGTGCCCTCAACGAAGAGGACAGGCCTCGCCGAAAGATGCAGCGGCCCGTCTACTTCGCTAGTGAGGCGCTGCGGGACGCCAAGACCCGATACCCTCAGGCCCAGAAGATGCTCTACGCGATTCTGATGGCCTCGAGGAAGCTGCGCCATTATTTCCAGGCGCATCGGGTCACGGTGGTCACGTCTTACCCCCTCGGCCAAATCTTGTGTAACCGAGAGGGTACTGGACGGGTGGTAAAATGGGCAATCGAACTCTCCGAATTCGATTTGCGCTTTGAACCACGCCACGCGCTCAAGAGCCAGGCCCTCACCGACTTCGTGGCGGAGTGGACCCCGGCTCCCGAGCCTGATCTTGGACTCTCCGTCCCCGAGGCCAACACGAGCCCCTCGCAGCTGCCTCAAGCCACCTACTGGGTGATGCAGTTCGACGGCTCCTGGCCCTTCAGGGTGCCGGCGCGGGGGTCACCTTGACCTCGCCGAGCGGAGACGTCCTCAGATACTTGGTTCGCCTAGATTTCCGGGCAACCAACAATATGGCGGAGTACGAGGGACTCCTTGCGGGACTTAGAGTGGCGGCTGGAATGGGGATCCACCGCCTCCTGGTTCTAGGCGATTCCCAGTTGGTCGTTAACCAGGTCTCCAAGGAGTACCGGTGCTCCGACCCGCAGATGGACGCCTACGTCCGCGAGGTGCGGCGTATGGAGCGCCATTTCGACGGGTTAGAACTTCGGCACGTGCCTAGACGGGATAACGCGGTCGCCGACGAACTCTCGAGGCTCGCTTCATCGTGATCCCCGACCCTACCGGGCGCCTTTGAAGAAAGGCTGGCCCAGCCGTCGGCGCGGCCCGACCACCAAGGGGAGACGGACGTGCCTTCACGGCCCCCGAGGCCCGTCGAAGTCCAGGCCTCAGGACCCGGGGGGGCCGAGCCTGGCCTCCCAAGATTGATCGCCTGGATGACTGAGATCCAGACGTTCCTCAAAGATTAGACTCTACCCGAGGACCGCGAAGGGAGTGAACGCGTCAATCGCATCTCCAAGCGCTACGTGCTGGTGGAAGGGACCCTCTACTGACGCGGGGCCAACGGAGTCCTCCTGAAGTGCATTCCTCGGGAACAGGGTGTCGAGCTTCTTGTCGATGTCCATGAAGGCGAGTGCAGAGCCCACTCCGCCTCACGCACCTTGGTCGGCAAGGCCTTTCGCCAGGGTTTCTATTAGTCGACGGCGCTCCATGACGCAGCGGACCTGGTCCGACGATGCAGGGCGTGCCAGTTTCACGCCAAGCAAACGCATCAGCCGGCCCAGGCCCTGCAGACCATACCTCTTTCATGGTCGTTTGCCATCTGGGGGCTGGATATCCTGGGTCCCTTAAGGAAAGCCTCGGGCGGGTTCGAGTACCTGTATATGATACAGCCCGAAGGTTTTGTTGATCCTAATAATGCTGGAAAAATATGCAAGCTTAAGAAATCCATTTATGGATTAAAGCAAGCATCTCGGAGTTGGAACATTCATTTTGACGAAGTAGTCAAAGGGTTTGGTTTTCGTCAGAACGAAAAAGAACCTTGTGTTTACAAGAAGGAAAGTGGGAGCGCTGTAATATTTCTAATCTTATATGTGGATGACATATTATTGATTGGAAATGACATTCCGATGTTGCAATCTGTAAAGACTTCATTGAATAATAGTTTTTCAATGAAGGATTTAGGAGAAGCAACATACATTCTGGGCATAAAGATCTATAGAGATAGATCGAAGAGGCTTATAGGATTAAGCCAAGATACGTACATTGACAAGGTATTGAAATGGTTCAGCATGGAGCAATCCAAGAAAGGATTCCTACCTATGTCACATGGGATGCGCTTTAGTGACAAACAGTGTCCTCAGAATGATGAGGAACGAGAGCGCATGAGTAAGGTTCCATATGCTTCGGCCGTTGGTTCCATAATGTACTCCATGATATGTACTCGCCCAGATGTCTCATATGCTCTAAGTGTTGCGAGCATATATCAAGCTAATCCAGGTGAGAGTCACTGGACGCTTGTTAAAAACATCCTTAAGTACTTAAGAAGGACTAAAGATGTGTTCCTAATCTATGGAGGTGAGGAGGAGCTCGTTGTAAATGGTTACACCGATGCTAGCTTCCAAACCGACACGGATGATTCACAATCTCAATCAGGTTTTGTGTTCACAATAAATGGTGGTGCCATCAGTTGGAAAAGTTCCAAGCAGGAGACAGTCACTGATTCTACAGCAGAAGCCGAGTACATTGCAGCTTCAGAAGCTGCAAAGGAAGGTGTTTGGATGAGGAGGTTCCTCATTGAGCTTGGTGTGTTTCCTAATGCGTCTAGCCCATTGAACATGCATTGTGATAACAATGGGGCGATAGCGCAGGCTAAGGAGCCAAGGAATCACCAGAAGAACAAACATGTACTTCGGAAATTTCACCTCATTCGAGAGTTCATTAGAAGAGATGAAATCAAGATGTGCAAAATACATACGGATTTGAATGTTGCAGATCCTTTGACAAAGGCTCTTCCACAGCCTAAACATGAGGCGCACATGAGAGCTATGGGTATTAGATATCTTCGAGATTAACTCTAGTGCAAGTGGGAGACTGTTGGTAGTATGCCCTAGAGGTAATCATAGAGATGATGATGCTACGATTGTATCCATGATATATTTATGTGTTTATTGAATATCCATTAAAGACAACTTGTATTGATCAACAGTTATGTGAATTGTTTGTGAAACTCTTTTATATGTATGGCTATTCTAAACTTGTCCTTAATCGGAGTTCATGTAGTAACACACATGAATATTAGATCAGCACATTATTAGTTGATGACTACGTTTCACAAGTCATGGACATAGAGATGTCAAACTAATAATGTGGGCGCATGTATGACATGTGAGCTGGACTGACCCGACGTGAGAATTGTCTCTATACACAACATATACGTTATGTCCTTAGACCTGTGATTGTTGTATGTGCTCAAGATGTGAAAACGACTTACTTAGGGACTATCAAACGCTACTCCGTAACTGGGTAGTTATAAAGGTGGTCTTCGAGTTTGTCAAGAAACATGCTGTGAGACATAAACAATCAAGATGGAAATTGTCCCTCTCCACGTGAGAGAGATATCACTGGATCACTCTAATGATTGGATCAACAAATGCATGGTCGTGCTTAGGTTAAGTGTTAACCTATGAGTGAACCATATATCGAGAGGCAAGGGAATAACATGTATATGGTATTGTGGTGGTTCGTCTGATTTGATCTTTGCGTATGCATAGGAGTTGACATGTCTTGCTAGAGGCCGCTGTCAACTATTGGTCGAGTAGGAGTATTTGGGCCATGTCTATGTGTACGTGAACCCATAGGGTCGCACGCTTAAGGGACCCGAATTAGACTAGGTTTAGGGTCGCTGATGGGCCTCCAACTCGAGGCACACCAGGACCCCTATATAAGCAAGGGGTGGGTGCGAGGCTAGGGTAATTCAACTCTCCCTGCAGCCGTCGCGCCCCCCCACGCTCACGCCTAGCGCTCCTCGCGGACCTAGCAGTCCGGAGGCGTATCGCTTCCTCCCCGTACGTGTGAGATTCCTCGGAGGTGCTGCATCTGGAGCACAAGGACGAACCGCACGAGGGACGATTCACGAGCGAAGGACGGATGTGTGACTGATGATCACGCAACTGCACGGCACTGCTGCGACGCGTTCAATTACATCGAGTCGTCTCCGCTGCATCTGCGCGTCTAGTGGTAATCCTGTAACCTGTAACTAGCAGTAGATCTTGGTTTATGAGGTAGAAAATTTTGATTTGTCGGCTAGCGTAGCAACCTCATAACCCTACAGTGGTATCAGAGCAGTTACTGCCTCGTTATAGGTTCGGTTTTATGCATATGGTGATATGCGCGGTTGTAGATGAGTCTCTAACCTTGGTTCGTCATCTTGCCGTGTTGGTATTGTAACGATCTACTCGTACCGGTCGGAATTCCGCCATCCGAGTTAAGTGATACATGTAAATCCATTCATGGCAAGTTTGAGATCAATCAGATTGATCAAATCAAACCCTAGGTTTGGTGCCAGGCGCATGTGATGCGCGACGGTGATAGATGGGATCTACTACCGGGCGCCGGGCGCATGTGTTGTTCGGTAAAACAACCGTAACTTTTGAACCGTAACTCGGATTGAGAAAATTTCCGCGTAGGGGCGTAGAAAACAAAATTTTGAAGAGAGAGAAAATGCCTATGGTGATTTCGCTGATTTCAGAATCGCGAAAAACCTCTTGGAAAATAGAGTTTTTGCCCCTGCAATTTTAGACGACAGAATTGGATAACTCTATTTTGCAGGAATTCATGACTGGTATAGCCCGTATGTGTATGTGATGCATGTATGTAATTAATTCATGGCTTGCATGTCATGATTGTGACAATATGGCTGGAGCCACATAGATATTGTCCACCTGATGTAATGGCCTGCGTGCCAATTTGTGATGAATCCACGACTATGTAATTTTATTCACTACCTTGCGTTAGTGATGGATAGTTATGGTGGACTCATCACTGGAAGACGGCGTACATGGATCATGGAGATGGCGATCACCATGATGAACAGATTGATGGAGATGGAGATCCCCTAAGTGACAATGGGCTATACCAAGTCATAAATCTGTGATGATGTCGTTCTTACTATTATGTTCTACTTTCACGTGATTATGTTTTTGTCTACATATGTGGTAATGAAGTAGAACGATCCCTCGGCAATGTTTAAGTGTTTATGCTCCCCCAAGCCTTGCATTGTCATAAGTCTTGTACATTCGGTGGTGGGTCTATGAAATTAGGGTGCCACTGATTTTCCTTGACTAGACAAGTTCGTATTGGATACTTACTGCATAAGGTTTGGTTGCTTAGATGAGGTCATCCTAACGGTTAGGGACCTTGGAGCATGAGTCGTTGGTAACACAAGCATAGAGATGCTATCCAACAACAAGAGTCATATTTGATATGATTAGCAAGGAGTTGCTTACCGATCTACCATGTCTTCTAGCGGTGATGCTAAAGCTCACTAGTCGACTTGTTAGTTGTGGGTCTTGAATCACTAAATTTCAATTGAGGAATATTGATTTTAGTGGGAGTAGATTTTATTCAGAATATGATTTACTCTATCATGGATACTTTGTCTTAGTATTTTGCATTACTTTTATTGTAGATTAATGGCATCCACTAAGCAACCATTTACTTTGCGTTCAATTCTTGAGAAAGATAAGTTGAATGGAACAAACTATGCGGATTGGATTCGCAATCTGAGAATTGTTCTCAGGGCTGAGAAAAAGGAACATGTTCTAGACACCCCAGTACCTGAAGAGCCTGATGAGAATGCACCTGCTGCTGATAGAACCGCTTACAGGAGAGCATTAGATGCTGATCTTGAAGTGAGTTGCTTAATGCTTGCTTGTATGGAACCAGAGCTGCAAATGCAGTTTGATAACAACCATCGTGCGCGTGATATGATCGTGGCGCTTAATGAGATGTTCGAAACTCAAGCCAGGACTGAAAGGTTCAATGTGTCCAAGGCTTTTGTTAAATCCAAGCTAGCAGAGGGTGCACCTGTTGGACCACACGTGATCAAAATGGTTGGTCACACTCAGAGGTTGGAGAAGCTTGGCTTCCCACTTGACCAAGCGTTGGCAACTGATTTCATCCTTGCATCGCTTCCACCCAGCTATGGAAACTTCATCTCGAACTACCATTTGCATGGGGCAGAGAGGGGCTTGAATGAATTGTGTGGCATGTTGAAAACAGCAGAGGCTGACATCAAGAAAGGCGCTGGCAGCAGCCATGTGATGGCAGTACAAAATCGGTCTAAGTTTAAGAGAAAGGGCAATTCTTGGAAGAAGAATAAGGGCAAGGCTAAAGATGAGATCTCTAAGCCAAAACCACCTGCGCCCAAGACTGGTGTACCTGCTGATACAGTGTGCTTTCATTGTGGTGGGAAAAGTCACTACAAGAGGAGCTGTAAGTTGTATCTTGAATCCTTGAAGAAGGATGGCGGTAGTAAAGGTACTCCCGTTTATCATACACTTGTTGTTCATATTACAGACATTTTCCTCGCTAACTCTTATATCAATTCTTGGGTATTTGATACCGGATCGGTTGCTCATATTTGCAATACGATGCAGGGAATGATAAGAAGTAGAGGCGTTGGAAAAGGCGAAGTTGATTTCCGCGTGGGCAATAATGCAAGAGTTGCTGCGTTGAACGTCGGGACGATGCAACTTCACCTACCATCAGGATTTATTTTGGATTTGAATAATTGTTATTTTGTTCCTAGTTTAAGTCGAAACATTGTGTCACCTTCATGCTTGATGAAGGATGGTTATTCATTTGCGAGTAAAGACAATGGTTGTGTGATCTCTAAGAATGATATGTTTGTGGCTTTTGCATCCATTGTGAATAGATTATTTATTTTAGATCTTGATGATGCGCCTGTCAGTAATGTTAGTGCTAAACGGCCTCGGCTTAATGAGTTAAGTCCTACATATATGTGGCATTGTCGTTTGGGTCATATAAGCAAGAATCGCATGAAGAGGCTCCATTCTGATAGGCTTCTAACTTCGTTTGATTTTGAATCATACGAGACATGTGAGGCATGCCTTCTAGGCAAAATGACCAAGACGCCTTTCACAGGTTTTCCTGAAAGGGCGGCTGACTTGTTGGAACTTGTACATACGGATGTATGTGGACCAATGAGCACGACAACTAGAGGCGGATTTCAATACTTCGTAACTTTCACTGATGATTTTAGTAGATATGGCTATGTCTACTTAATGAAACATAAGTCTGAAACATTTGAAAAGTTCAAAGAATTTCAGAATGAAGTAGAGAATCAATGAGGCAAGAAAATTAAGGCCTTGCGATCTGATCGTGGAGGCGAATATTTGAGCCCCGAGTTTAGCAATCATCTAAAGAGTTGCGGAATAGTTCCACAGCTTACGCCGCCAGGAACGCCTCAGAGAAACGGCGTGTCCGAGCGATGTAATCGGACTTTGTTGGACATGGTTCGATCTATGATGAGTCAATGTGACCTACCTTTATCGTTTTGGGGATACGCTCTAGAAACAGCCGCTTTCATTTTAAATAGGGTACCGTCTAAGTCCGTAGTTAAGACACCATATGAGATGTGAACTGGGAAGAGTCCTAGTTTGTCTTTTCTAAAGATTTGGGGTTGTGAAGTTTATGTCAAACAGCTTATATCAGATAAGCTAACATCCAAATCGGACAAATGTTTTTTCATGGGATATCCAAAGAAGACTTTAGGATATTATTTCTACAACTGCTCAGAGGGCAAAGTGTTTGTTGCTCGAAACGGTGTTTTCTTAGAGAAAGAGTTTCTCAAAAGAGAGAAGAGTGGACAAAAGGTGTATCTTGAAGAAGTTCAGGATGAGCCAATAGGGAATGACTCTACAAGTGACGCTAATGTAGCTGAACAAGTTGAGGTACCCGTGGCAATTGAGACACCGCCACAGCCACGAAGATCAGCTAGACTCCATGCATTACGTGGGGACTTGTTATTATTAGACGATGACAAACCTGCGACATACGTGGAAGCTATGATGGACCCAGATTCCGAGAAGTGGCAAAGTGCCATGAGATCCGAAATAGATTCCATGAGTGAAAATCAAGTTTGGAACTTGGTTGATCTGCCTGAAGGGGTTAGACCCATAGAGTGCAAATGGATCTTTAAAAAGAAAAAGGATATGGACGGAAATGTTCACGTCTATAAAGCTCGACTTGTCGCGAAAGGTTTTCGACAAGTTCAAGGGATTGACTACGACGAGACTTTCTCGCCGGTAGCGATGCCTAAATCTATCCGGATCATTCTAGCAATAGCTGCTTATTTCGATTATGAGATTTGGCAGATGGATGTTAAAACAGCCTTTCTAAATGGGAATTTAGAAAAGGACGTGTATATGATACAGCCCGAAGGTTTTGTTGATCCTAATAATGTTGGAAAAATATGCAAGCTTAAGAAATCCATTTATGGATTAAAGCAAGCATCTCGGAGTTGGAACATTCATTTTGACGAAGTAGTCAAAGGGTTTGGTTTTCGTCAGAACGAAAAAGAACCTTGTGTTTACAAGAAGGAAAGTGGGAGCGCTGTAATATTTCTAATCTTATATGTGGATGACATATTATTGATTGGAAATGACATTCCGATGTTGCAATCTGTAAAGACTTCATTGAATAATAGTTTTTCAATGAAGGATTTAGGAGAAGCAACATACATTCTGGGCATAAAGATCTATAGAGATAGATCGAAGAGGCTTATAGGATTAAGCCAAGATACGTACATTGACAAGGTATTGAAATGGTTCAGCATGGAGCAATCCAAGAAAGGATTCCTACCTATGTCACATGGGATGCGCTTTAGTGACAAACAGTGTCCTCAGAATGATGAGGAACGAGAGCGCATGAGTAAGGTTCCATATGCTTCGGCCGTTGGTTCCATAATGTACTCCATGATATGTACTCGCCCAGATGTCTCATATGCTCTAAGTGTTGCGAGCATATATCAAGCTAATCCAGGTGAGAGTCACTGGACGCTTGTTAAAAACATCCTTAAGTACTTAAGAAGGACTAAAGATGTGTTCCTAATCTATGGAGGTGAGGAGGAGCTCGTTGTAAATGGTTACACCGATGCTAGCTTCCAAACCGACACGGATGATTCACAATCTCAATCAGGTTTTGTGTTCACAATAAATGGTGGTGCCGTCAGTTGGAAAAGTTCCAAGCAGGAGACAGTCACTGATTCTACAGCAGAAGCCGAGTACATTGCAGCTTCAGAAGCTGCAAAGGAAGGTGTTTGGATGAGGAGGTTCCTCATTGAGCTTGGTGTGTTTCCTAATGCGTCTAGCCCATTGAACATGCATTGTGATAACAATGGGGCGATAGCGCAGGCTAAGGAGCCAAGGAATCACCAGAAGAACAAACATGTACTTCGGAAATTTCACCTCATTCGAGAGTTCATTAGAAGAGATGAAATCAAGATGTGCAAAATACATACGGATTTGAATGTTGCAGATCCTTTGACAAAGGCTCTTCCACAGCCTAAACATGAGGCGCACATGAGAGCTATGGGTATTAGATATCTTCGAGATTAACTCTAGTGCAAGTGGGAGACTGTTGGTAGTATGCCCTAGAGGTAATCATAGAGATGATGATGCTACGATTGTATCCATGATATATTTATGTGTTTATTGAATATCCATTAAAGACAACTTGTATTGATCAACAGTTATGTGAATTGTTTGTGAAACTCTTTTATATGTATGGCTATTCTAAACTTGTCCTTAATCGGAGTTCATGTAGTAACACACATGAATATTAGATCAGCACATTATTAGTTGATGACTACGTTTCACAAGTCATGGACATAGAGATGTCAAACTAATAATGTGGGCGCATGTATGACATGTGAGCTGGACTGACCCGACGTGAGAATTGTCTCTATACACAACATATACGTTATGTCCTTAGACCTGTGATTGTTGTATGTGCTCAAGATGTGAAAACGACTTACTTAGGGACTATCAAACGCTACTCCGTAACTGGGTAGTTATAAAGGTGGTCTTCGAGTTTGTCAAGAAACATGCTGTGAGACATAAACAATCAAGATGGAAATTGTCCCTCTCCACGTGAGAGAGATATCACTGGATCATTCTAATGATTGGATCAACAAATGCATGGTCGTGCTTAGGTTAAGTGTTAACCTATGAGTGAACCATATATCGAGAGGCAAGGGAATAACATGTATATGGTATTGTGGTGGTTCGTCTGATTTGATCTTTGCGTATGCATAGGAGTTGACATGTCTTGCTAGAGGCCGCTGTCAACTATTGGTCGAGTAGGAGTATTTGGGCCATGTCTATGTGTACGTGAACCCATAGGGTCGCACGCTTAAGGGACCCGAATTAGACTAGGTTTAGGGTCGCTGATGGGCCTCCAACTCGAGGCACACCAGGACCCCTATATAAGCAAGGGGTGGGTGCGAGGCTAGGGTAATTCAACTCTCCCTGCAGCCGTCGCGCCCCCCCACGCTCACGCCTAGCGCTCCTCGCGGACCTAGCAGTCCGGAGGCGCATCGCTTCCTCCCCATACGTGTGAGATTCCTCGGAGGTGCTGCATCTGGAGCACAAGGACAAACCGCACGAGGGACGATTCGCGAGCGAAGGACGGACGTGTGACCGACGATCACGCAACTGCACGGCACTGCTGCGACGCGTTCAATTACATCGAGTCGTCTCCGCTGCATCTACGCGTCTAGTGGTAATCCTGTAACCTGTAACTAGCAGTAGATCTTGGTTTATGAGTTAGAAAATTTTGATTTGTCGGCTAGCGTAGCAACCTCATAACCCTACACCAAGACCTTCAACATCCTCAAGAAGCATGGCGACTCGTGGATCGAGGAGCTGCCAGCGGTGTTCTAGGCGAACCGAACCACTCCAAGCCGGGCGATAGGGGAAACACCTTTCTTCCTCGTCTATGGCACGGAGGCGGTCCTCTCATCCAAGCTCGCCCTGAGGTCCCCTCGGGCCACCATGTATTGCGAGGCTGATCAAGATCAGCTTCGCCGAGACGACCTCGACTACCTGGAAGAGTGAAGGCGGTGCGCGGCCCTCCGAGCCGCGCGCTACCAGCAAAGCCTGCGGCGCTACCATCAGCGCCATGTCTGGGCCCGATCACTCTGCGTCGACGATCTCGTCCTATGCCGTGTCCAAACGCGTGCTGGACTGAGCAAACTCTCACCAATGTGGGAGGGTCCGTATCGAGTGATCGGCGTCCCCCGGCCGGGCTCGGTTCGATTAGCCACGGGCGACGGCACAGAGCTGCCTAACCCGTGGAACATCGAGCACCTTCGCCGCTTCTACCCATAAAGGGGTCGGGTGTCGTACCTCGGGCTCAGGCCAACCCCGCGCCCCCCTCGGGCACGCAGGGTTGGCCGGGGGCTCCCACATGCACATACTTGTTTAATTCTTTCCTAGCATTTCAATAACAAGCATTTTCAATTTCCTAAGGACCGCACCCGTGTTATCGTTTCCTTTTGAAAAGTCTTGACTTGAGTCAGCCTGCTCGTGCTCGACCTTGCCCTCGGCAGCCCGGGTCGTCTAAAACAGCCAAACGGGGCCCAGAACCGAGCCGTGCCCCGGGGCGCGGTGAACTCCGGGGAGGAATCGGCAATGGCCCACAATCGGGTCCCCATAACCCTCGGTCACCGCGCTCCCGGCCTAGCCAGTCTCGACATGCGGATCTCCCCAGGCACTAGCTTTGACCCGCGCCGCTTGAGGCTGGGGCCCGAGCACGAGCCCTCGCTCAAGCCAAGATACAAAAGGATCGCGACACAGACCATCCTTTTCGCGCGCATATAGCAAGCATAGCTAACATAGAAATTAAAATCTTGTTTGATTGCAGATAAAACGAAGCCAGTTTGTACAAGCATTGAAACAAAGGCCACAGCCGGAGGGCCTCAACCTCCCCGGCGGACGAGTCCAGGGCGCCCTGCAGCTCGGCGATGGTGTCCTCGGCGGCTGCGAGGCGGGCGGCTAGATCGCCGTGGCCTGCGGCCGCCCCGCCGCTGCGCGCCTGCGCGTCCAGCTCCCTCGCCCGCGCCTCGAGTTCAGAGGCCCGCTGGTTCAGCGTGTCCCTCCCGGCGTGGGCGCTCCCCAGATTGCGACGCGCCTGCTCCTCCCGCGCCGCCTCGCGAAGGAGCAGGCTGTCCGCCAACCGCTGCGCCACGGCCTCGGCCTCCTCGAGGGCTCGCCCCCGCTCGGCGAGCGCATCTTCGCGAAAGCGGAGTGCGGACTCCTGCTCTGCGGAGGCAGCCTCGTGCGCCGCCAGCGTTGTCTCCCGTGTGGCGGCGGCGGTCTCGCGTGCCGCCAGCGCCGCCTCTTTCGTGTCCAGGGCGCGGGCGCGCTCCTCCAGCGCCTCCAGCTCCCGGGCGCGGAGGTCAAGGGCTTCGGCCCGCCTGCGCACGGTGGCCTCTTACGCGAGCAAGCGCGAGGCCCGCCCCCCGAGTGTAGCGAGGCTCTCCTCCAGCCATGGCGAAGGAGAGAGAAGACGGACCGCTCCGGGTAGTGCGGCGCCGGGCGTCCCTCGCCCAGCGCGATCACCTCCCGGGTGGCAGATTCCGGCATGAACCGGCGCGGCAGCCCGGCCTGCCTCTCGCTAGTGATGCGAGAAGGCTGCAGCACACTGCCGTCAAGCGGCGCGGAGCTCCGCGTCATGGCGCCGGCGGAGGGGGAGCTTGAGCACGAGAGCACGTGGCAAGAGTAAGGCGAGAGAAACGAGAGGGCTAGAGCACGGATGGCAATGGCAAGGAAAAAGTGGCGAGAGGAAGGAAACGAATCCCTTCCTCGGTGCCTTTTATGCCCATGCCTCCGCCGCTCTCGGCTCCTCGTTTCCCACGCCCACTTCCTTGCCCCCTCGTTTCTTGCGCCCACGCCTCCACTAACCCCACTCGCCCGCTTACGGCGCGCGCGTCAGTCGTGCGACCGTGGCGGTTGAGGAGAGGCAGATCGTGTGCGCATTAACCGCGCTCGGTTACCGCAAAAAGCGCCATCATCACATCCCCAGGCGAAACGGACCGACGTGTCCCGATCCACGCGCTGCCTCGAGTAATGTTGCGGTTACGAGGAGACCGCTCATTAATGTCGACTGGCATTCTTCACCGATGTGCGCGGCTCGCGACCGTAGGAGTCCTGCCCGCCTCTGGGGGTCGATCCCACCTGTCACCAGGCCCGAGGGGTGGCGTCAAGCCTGGGTGCCCCCCTCCCCCCGGGTGTGGCCACCCAGGTGTAACGCCGGGGGCTACTGTCGGTGACGTGGGACCGGGGGTGTCGAGACCAAAGGGAAGAGCGGCCACAGGGATCCACGTGGTCCGATCCCCCGGAGGGGTCGGGCCCGAGGGTGACGTGGCGGCTACCCTCCCTGTTTCCCCCCGGGGGTCGGGCCGCTCCCGTTTCTGCCCCGAGGGCTAGGGCGCCCCGACCCCCTGTGGTTTTGGTGCCACGTGCGCAGGTTAGGTGAGCATGGCAGAGCTCACCTAACCGCATTTATGGTGGTTCAGACGAGCACACTATGCCGCATTTAATGCGGCGTGGCGTGTGCATATCCGGTCCGTGACTGGTCACAGCGAGTGACCGATCGTAGACTGGTCAGATCGCGGGTTAGGTGGCGCCAGGCGGCCTGCAGCACGCCTTGCCCCGTCCCGTTGGAATGATGAGAGCCCTCTGTCTCTCGTCTCTCAGCCGGAGTTGGCGTGCCAACTCCTAGAGTTGGTATGTCAGCCCCGGTCAGATGCTTTCCCGATTTCGGCGCAGGCGAGACGAGAAAGTCGCCCGCCATTTAATGAAAATTGAAACGGGCGTCCCCCGGATGGGTCGACTGGCCGAGCAGAGGCGTGCTGCGGCGTCCGACAGAGGTGTGCTGCGGCGTCCGTCAGAGGCTGCTTCCGGCAGTAGGATAGCCTTAAATGTAAAAGAATGTTTTCTTTCTTAGGCAGCTCGTGGCCCATGTGGTAGCCCCTTGCCATATAAAAGGAGGCCCAGGCCTAGGAGAGAGAAGGGAGGACTCTGGCTGACTCGGTCTAGGGGCTGGACTCTCTCTGAATCCCGTCACACTTTCAGATCTACCAGAACACATGAGTAGGGTATTACGTTTCTTAGCGGCCCGAACCTGTCTAAACCGCCTGCGTCCACGCGTTTTTTCTCGCTGAAATCCCACAAATCAGGGGCAAAGAATTTCACCTTGCGTCCCCGGCCGAACCGGCAAAGGGGGACCTGCATGGTCTCCCGGTGAGGAGTTTCACCCTCCGTCACATACAATGAATGAAAAGAAAAAAATTGATGTATTGCAGAATAGCTTTTACTCTAAAAAAATCAAAAGAAAATCATACAATGAATAAAAATTATGTGTCCTATGACAAATGAGAAATTGAGGAAAAAAATTTTGATGTAAACACAATTCATTTCATTGGTGATTACATGTTTTTTGTGTCCTATGACAAATGAGAAATTGAGGAAAAAAAATTTTAGAATAGCTTTTACTCTAAAAAAATTAAAAGAAAATCATACAATGAATAAAAATTATGTGTCCTATGACAAATGAGAAATTGAGGAAAAAAATTTTGGTGTAAACACGATTCATTTCATTGGTGATTACATGTTTTTTTTGTGTCCTATGACAAATGAGAAATTGAGGAAAAAATTTTTGATGTAAACACGATTCATTTCATTGGTGATAGTAAGAAAAAATCAAAAGAAAATCATACAATGAATAAAAATTATGTGTCCTATGACAAATGAGAAATTGAGGAAAAAATTTTTTGATGTAAACACGATTCATTTCATTGGTGATTACATGTTTTTTGTGTCCTATGACAAATGAGAAATTGAGGAAAAAAATTTTTAGAATAGCTTTTACTCTAAAAAAAATCAAAAGAAAATCATACAATGAATAAAAATTATGTGTCCTATGACAAATGAGAAATTGAAGAAAAATTTTTTGATGTAAACACGATTCATTTCATTGGTGATTACATGTTTTTTCAAAATTATGTGTCCTATGACAAATGAGAAATTGAGAAAAAAAATTTTGATGTAAACACGATTCATTTCATTGGTGATTACGTGTTTTTTGTGTCCTGTGACAAATGAGAAATTGAGGAAAAAAATTTTGATGTAAACACGATTCATTTCATTGGTGATTACGTGTTTTTTCAAAATTATGTGTCCTATGACAAATGAGAAATTGAGGAAAAAATTTTGATGTAAACACAATTCATTTCATTGGTGATTACGTGTTTTTTGTGTCACAAATGAGAAATTGAGAAAAAAAAAATTTGATGTAAACATGATTCATTTCATTGGTGATTACGTGTTTTTGTGTCTTTTGATTACGTGTTTTTGTGTTTTTTCAAAAAAAAAGGCATGTGATTGTTATTGATTTTTTAAAATAATTCCTTTTATCAGTGATCACATGTCTTTTTTCCAAAATAAACTTTATTCGTTGTTAATACCTTTGGGCAAGCCTCCTATTTAATCTCGTGCTGCTCAAGTTGGGAAAGCGAGGTGGTATTATCCGTGCCACAAAACGTTACAGTGCTTTGTTGCTACAGTGTCACGCGGTACTGTTCTGGGATGCTACTCCTCTGCTTGGTGGGCTGGCTGCTATGCTACGGCTGCTTTTTGCTGGGTCGGCCTGCTGCTGCTTTGGCTGGGCTGCTTGCTAGCTTTCTTCTTTTTTTCTTTTCTCTTTTATTTGCGGGGCGTCACAGATCGCTATCACGTGTCCGAATTCACGTATCAGCGACGAAATATGGTGTGGGCCCACGCTTTAATGACGGACAAAAAACCAGAAGCTTTATCTATTTTTTAATTAGGTATAGACTTGATCAAACATAAAAAATGTGATTATAAAGAAAATCAAAATAACTTATAATATGAAATAGAGGGAATACTGGGTTACGCATGGCCCACCAAGGAAGCTGACAATCTAGAGGCACCGTGTCCGTCCCCATGCATGGCGCACCACACCGTCTTTCGCCGCCTGCCCTTTTACACAGTTTTGCTCACGTCAACCTTCGCAATTGCATAATAGCGTTGTGGCCCCCTTTGCTCAGCCAACTTGACGACGGAACGCACCAGCCCCGCAAAGTGGATCGCTCGCCCAGTCACCCTTTCACTGTCCCGGTTGCCTCCACTTGCGCTGCATGTCTAGGATGTCTCTTCATGCCACAGTGCAGCACAGGTAGGTGAGGACATCACCCTTAGTGGGCTAGTGGCGCAACAGCTTCCTCGTCGTTACCTCCCTGCCCAAGCCGAGCGCAGAGGTGGCAGCCTGCCTGTAATGCACGTAGCTCGAACCACCTATCCACCTCACAATTTTTCTGCATTGCGTCGACATGCATTGAATATGCCCGCCTCACCTTGGACTAGCGTCGGAGTGGAAGCAAGCACTGGATGCGCCACTTGGTTGCCAGAGCTCCCCGTGATCACCCCTGCCTATGCCAGGCCCTGGCTGACTTCGAGGTGAGCAGCAGAAGGCCAGAGCCTGAGCGAGGTGGAGGAGGTGGTGTGTGCGCTTGTGAGGATGTTGCTTCCGTGAATAATATTGGATGCCACACCTTGCGCGCGAAGTAGGCTGCATTCACTCCACCACTACCCTGCCCTGGTTGTGTTGGCAAGCACTCACCAAGGCGCTTTGCCGTGCCACCTCGTATGTGCACATGGGAGCCCGACACCCCTCTAGTCCACCGACGGTGTCGTGCTATTATAGCAGCCGCTCTCCAGAATGATGCCGCCCAATACATCCGACAGGCGGACCCTCTTACACATATCATCTCACTTACACTTTCATCCTCGCTTCCTGTAAAATGGTTAAACTGAGAGTGATATGATTGGAGATACAAGCCTTGATAAGTTGATTCCACCCTTGCTAAACTAGCAATGTGATACTAAACATGCACACATAGCTCTCATGGGGCCACACCGACCAAATCCTAAATTGGCCAGGATGTCACAACTGTCCAGGGCTATCAAGGAAAATTCTGGGGCTCTATGCAAAACTCTAAACAGGCATCTAGGATTTAGGGGCATGTGCGGTCGCACAACCTACATGGGCCAGGGAAGTCCTTGACAAGGCCATATCGGAAAATTCCGGGGGCCTGTGTGGAACTCTAAACGGGCTCTAAACCTAATTGATAAAATAAAAAATAGCGATGTATAATATAATGTATTGCATTATAACATGATAATATAAAGATACGCTGCTTCAACTTGAACATGCCTTTCAAACTCCTTACTGCCGCATATAATCTATCTAATGGTCATGCGATCGTCACGGTACGCAATCACGAAGGAGATGCGATACTATGCCAGTGAAAACTGATGGGCGATAAAAATGTATCTATGTGATTGGTAGAGTCGGGGAGAGATTGGCCTAATTGTTGGCTAGAAAATCTAATTACACTTGCGAAATAACTGAGACAAAGCCCATTATAGCATTATATATGTAGGGTACTTACTTTAACTTGAGGAACACGTGGGATTTGGCGGACGGTGCGGTTAGACAGCCCACACAGGCCTAGGGATGCCTCTAATAGGGCTGTCTTGGAAAATTCGGATGGCATGTGTGAAACTCTAAACGGGCTCTGAACCTAAGTAAATAGCGATGCATGCTATAATGTATTATATATTATAACAGGATAGTCTAAAATTTGTACCTCTCTTTGACATGTACAGAAGCACCAGAGGAAAAAGAAGGCTAGGTGTAGTGATCAAAAGAGACAGGAGGGAGTGGTATGCTGAAATCAGCCTATTAAGCTTTTACATCCCGACCCAATTAGAATGCAGCCTATGTGGCCCATGAGTGTTGTGTGCACTTGATTAGTACCACCTTGCTAGTTGAGCAAGAGTAGAATCAACTTATAAGATCTTGTCCCTCCAACCATACCACTCCCGAGTTAACCCTTTTACACGAAGCAGGAATGATAGTGTAAGTGGGCCGCCCAATTAGGATTTGGCCTATATGGCCCATGAGTGCTATGCACTTGATTAGTACCATCTAGACTAAGAGAGGGTCATTCCTGGAAATTTGCCTATGTGGCTATGTGGGTAAGTTGGACCGATAGAGATACCGGGACCTTTGAGGGTGTGTATGTGACATCCTGACCTAATTAGGATGCGGCCTATATGACCCATGAGTGTTGTGTGCACCTGATTGGTACCACCTTGCTAGTTGAGCAAGAGTGGAACTAACTTATAAGACCTTGTCCCTCCAACCATACTAGTCCTAGGTTAACCCTTTTACATGAAGCGAGGATAAAAGTGTAAGTGGGCCCGTCCATCAGATGGGCTAGGATACACAGTTCTGGAGGACAGGTAGTTACATAAGCTGATGTAGTCATTCTGCTTGTTACATAAGATGACGTAGACGTTCCTTACTATCTGACCATGACCCTTATTAGTCTTGGGGGATATCTTGTATTCCGAGTTTGTCTTGTTTTATACTTAATATATCCAAAGTTTTGTGGAATTCTATTTTGCTAGGAAACATTCCATAACGACCCAAAATTATATTTGATCCACTTACAAACATAGCAAAATCAAAATGTTCATAGAAAAGGCATACGCCACAATCCATACATAATACATAAATCAGACAAGGGGAGATCGAAACACTTCCATCGTTAAATGGAAACTCTAGGGGAATGATTTGAGTGACCATTCTTTGATGTGCTTCTTGGCCACCATTGTGAATTCTGCCTTATCCTCTACCATCTTTTGTTTCCCTTTCTTAATATGGGGATTGTTGGCACCACCAACAAAGTAATCTTCGTCGCTTTCCCCATCGTCACCTGCGATCGAGAAATTATCGGACAAGTTGTCGACATCGATGTATTCCTTATTATCATCTTTTTCTTCTATGAGGACAGGGTTATCATGTTGTAGGAATCCCTTCTGTTGATCATCAATTGTAGCTACTCGACCTCCCTAATCCTTTCCATGGAATGGGCCGAGCAAACTATAGAAGTAGTATGCATGCTCACCTAAGCCATTGCCCTCCTTCCTCTTGTGTGATTGGGAGTTCTTTTGTATCCTTGCTGATGCTGCCCTCAAGATTGATGATTCACCAATTAGAATTGGTTTGGAACTAAAATTTGGGAGAGCAAACATGGTAATTGTTGATGCCTTTGTACAACTTGACTTAGAACTGGCGGTTGCAACTTCCTCACTAGTAGGGGTGTTGGAGTGGCTCTTTGCTAGGTGGTAATCACAAAAGGCCTTGGGCTTGTCGACGATGTTTTGGGAATGCGACCTCTTGCCATCATTCTTGTGACAGTACCAAACACTAGCCTTTTTTTCGTCAAAATCTTCTGTCCCCTTGTCTAACATGTCCTCCTCTAGCACCAGGGGTTCCGCACTCATATGTTCCTTTACCATTCTGGTCTCACCATCTTGCTTCTCCTTCTGGGAAGGGTTCAGATCCTTCATCTCATCATCCTTACTTTGCTGTTGTTTCCATATATTGTCATACACTTCCATGTCATCATCATTATCGCTGTTGAATTTGAAGTTAGCCCTATGAGGGATGTGCACCAGATACTTGTCGAACGGGTCCTCCTGCAAGTTTTGAACGGTACAATCGAGGTGAGATACAAAACAAATAAAGCAATATTTTTTAGATAATGAAAATGTTTTGCATCCTTATCCTTTGCTAGCAACACACATCAGAAAGGCTTTTGCTGCTGAAAAAGGAAAAGATGGAGTGGTGGGACAAATCCCAAACTCCTGTAGTAAGGTGACCAGCTGAATTAATGGATAAAGGAAATCACAAATACTGTCAATGAATTCTATGGATACTATGCCATCCATAGCGGAAAGAACCTTTGGCTACAAATTCCAAGTGTAGCACAATTGTGCATACTATCCTGCTCGCTATGTGATAGCATCAAAGACCAAGGTTGAAGCCAGCTGATAAACATGAAGATAATCAACATGACAAGTTGAATAAAGCAATATAAACAAATGATATGTGATGTGTGCATGGAGTAAAGTACACAGGAAACTACAAAATGTTTCAAGCACACCAACACTCAAAAAAGGCAAGCAACAGGCCACATAGCAATCAAATAACACTCATATATCCAGATCTAGTCCGGGCATTCATTCAAAATCCCCTAACCTGAGCCTGTGCATGATGCCCAAATCTTCTACGAGAGAAGCCTAAAGAGCCTACAAAAAAGCATAATCCCGCCGATCAATCTACCTAATTTTTTTCCTCAATCAGACTAATTTTGTTGTTCCCTACTTGCCACCAAGCAACCACTCACTTTCAATCCATGGCTTCGTGATTCTACATCTTTCACACGGATGAACCCTAAAAGCATTCGAGAGTGAGAAAAATGATTGACCACTCTCAAATTCCAAGAGGAACGAATCCAGCAAGATAAGTAACTTGCGCCGAGCATTTATAGTAGCCTAGAAGTAATTATTACTAGAGGGATGGTCGGGGAAGATGGGAATGAAAGCTCACCAAGGGATTGAGAATCTCAAGCTCACATGCGAGATCCCATGGTGACTGGTTCAGGCCGCATGAACCCTCTAGATCGACCATATGGTTGTCGAGACCTTCACCACTACCATGCATATCAGGCACATACACCACTAGCTCCGACGAGAGGTTGTTGGAAGATGCATGCGACCCTCCAGCCTGGGTGGTGGAGTAGGCCAGCCCGAGCACCCTAGTAGCAGCTCTTTGGATTCGCATGGCTCGAATCAAGCCTCCGATAGGCAGCATGGCAACAAGGGAGCAAGATCGGAAGTTGCTAGGGTTTGGAATTGGGGCGGATGGGTGAAGAGAGGGGGGTGTGTGTGGGTTTATGCCTTGCTCTATGTCTCTTGGCTTGGCCTCTTCTCCACTTGGCTCCTTTTCTTTTTTTTCCTTTTCTTCTCCCCCTATTCTTGCTTGTTCTATGGTGTGAAGTGGTCGTCTATGTGAGAGATCTTCTGTGTCATACCTTTGTGCACCCTTTGGGCATGAGTCTTGGTAGCCAAATATGGAAACCAGTGTTAGTGTCCTATAAAAGACCTTTATGCCCTTGTCCCACGAGTTGTTTATTGGTTGTGGAGAAAACAAAGTTTAGTGATTTTTTTGCAATCATAAATAGTTAATTATACTTTGGCTCTTCATTTAGGCCCTCTCTTGAATTCAAGAATTCCAAAAAGAGTCATAAAAAACAATTCAATTCTGGTTCGAAGTAGTGTTGTATTTCAAACAGGTTGTTTGGAATTTTTATTGGCAAAACGAAAGTGAGGTAATATTGAACAATTTTCAAAAAGTAACACATACATTAAAATAATAAATAAATATATCTTTTGAGGAGTTAATACATGACATATCTAGGATAGCATATATTTAAAACATGGTTTAGGATTGTTCCCCCAAAAAATCCTTTTCAGTTACAAATGGACTATGGCCCAATGCGTGGCAACATTTGAAAAGGGTGGCCCATATACTCTTCAATAGGGGCATCATTTGGCCCAAGGTACGCATCATATTAAAAGGGTGGCCCATATATACTTTTTAACAAGAGACATCATCTAGCCCAATACATGTTTATATTCGAATATATATTATGTCAAATAGCTTTAACAAGATGTGAAATACAGCATCATTTAGCCCAATACATATACATAAAAAACAAAGGGCACTGCATAATTTTAACAAAATAAGAGGTATGCCAGTTAAAAGCTCACATTCATTGTTGTTGTATCCAAACCTCGTGACCAAATAATGAGATAAAATGTGTAATCATTGACCACCCCTAGTGGCCAATTAAAGTTTTGCCACTCTAGAGGGGTAAGTGGCAATAGATTTATCACTTTTGTGAGAGAGTGTGCTGTGAGAGGGATTACACGGATCTGGTAAAAAGTGGCAACTAGTTAAATCTCTGCTTGTGGCATTCATCACAATTACTTTTAATTCTCATATTCCCAATAGGAAAATTTTCATCTATACACTTATAAGGTTTTAGTGTTTTTCCTCTGTATGCACTGGAAGAAAAAACTACTTAATAATTTCCAAACAGTACTACATGTTACAGAAGAGAAAATTAAGTATTTGCACCCAAATTCGAATTATATTCAGCTTTTCCTCTTGTATTCATTGAAATTCATGATAGCTCGCATTTGGCAGTAGACATGGAGTCTTCATATATAACTTGTATTTGAAAGGATTAATTTAGTGTGTATTACATAGATTGTGCTGTAGTTGCGGAAATCATCTCAATGCGTTAATTAATCTCATTTTCATGATTTGCCTCAATATTTGCGCTATCTTCAGCATTTTGCACATTATTAGTTGGTTCAAATTCATAATGTGGCCATCTGTAGTCTCCATGAAATTAGAATGGAAATTTAGGTCAAGGAAAATAAAATGGGTTTTTTTTCTTTTCTGCAGTAAAGAAACATACATGGTAATGAAGGTGCTTTCAAAGTGCACCAACTAGCTGCACGCATTGGTGCCATACATACATATGTGAAACTTCGCCGATGGTCAGCAATGCATGCTCGAGTCATTTAATTGAAAAGTTAATGCATGTTCAACATATACATAATGAATCATTTGAAAGTTAATGCATATTCAACATGGAACTGCTAATGCATGCACGAGCTTGCGATTGGCGCACTAACGGATTCTGATCATTGGATTAGGGTTAAGGTTCTGGGGTGCATTAGGTGGTAGGAGTGGGTTGCAGTGGGTTGCGCAAGGGTGGGGGAAGTGCATGTGTGTGGGGCGCGTGGGGGATTAAGGCATGAACGGATTCCGATCAGATGAGGCAGAGTCCTCCATTGCTGCTAGTAAAAGATGATCGACTCCTCACCGTTGCTATGGATTGGGTAGATCGCCGAGCCATTGCAACGTTGGAGTAACCATGGTGGATGAGATGGCACTAGATCTAGCTGCCACAGGCTCGTTGTACCCGATCTAGTAGCCCCAGTCCCGGCGAGGACGACAAGAGAGACGGCAGCAGAGAGCATGTTTCATGTGATTTTGAGCCTTTGGCCAACTGTTGGTTACAATGTTTGAGTTGATGATCTTAAAGTAAGGTTTCAGTTTCAAGATCATGTTTAGGATTGTTGGTGCAATGGGAGTTGCACCCACAAGCACACTTGAAAGTGTATCTAACCTCTATTTTAATTTTGATGATTAGTAACAGGCGATTACAGAGGACTGATAACGTTTGCTAAGTAATGCTTTAAATATTTATGTCCTTGATTGTGTGAGATAAATGAGAAAGATGATCTCATGATTGAATTTGTACAATATGGTGTTGAAAACTTGCATGGTAAATTTATTTTCGCTTTCTTGAGTCTAGGAATTTTTTATTACTAAGATGGGTGTCATGCGGTATAGCTGGGATTGAACCTTAGTGCTCAAAGATATATTTTTACCAAGTGTTCTTTCAATTTGGCATATGAATATCCAGGGTGTTTGCGGTAATATTTGTACATCCAAGTTTTCATTTTTCTCATGAACTAAGCTCTGAAGTTGGCTTTGTTGCAAGCAATTGTTAGTTAAGATGTATCTATTGGAAGTTCCAATCCACCGGAGAATCCATTTTTCCCGAGTTTTGAGTGTTTGGACTTAAATTTCATTTCTATCCCATCAAATTCCCAAATTCAGATTCACAAGCTTCCCCACTGCTGTGAATGGCGCCGAGTGCACCTTCGGATTCTGCAGTTCCTCACCATCACGCTTCCACCAAGGTAGTTCTCTTGACCCAACACTTGCCCCCACCCCACCCATGCTCATGTTGCTTGCAGAATATGAGTGGCATTGAAAGGGATACCGCCTCTTCCTATTCAGATATAGGACGGAGGAGATCGGAACTTACTCTGGTCCTATGCCCCATATATGAAACGAACCGGGTCATGCATATGAGGTCAACCACGATGAAGAACCTAGGGCATATATACTACACCTGCTTGAGCTATGGAGTGAGTCAAAGGGTTTTACTGGTGTGGTTTTAGTTCTTATAAAATTGATGTGGCAATGAATAATTGCATCCTATATATGTTGTTCTTACACAGTTTCGTGGACATAGCTATCCATTTTGGTATTGGGAGGACGCTTATGCCAAAATCTTGGTGGAGAACCCTGGGCTGATTGAACCATCCATGAACCCTAGGCGGCAAATGGACGGTTTAGTAGAAATTGCAAAGGAGATAGCTTCGTTGTTGAAGATATTGGTTGCATTAGTTCTTTGTTAGTAGTTAGACCCTAGTCCCATGTACTTAGAGTTGGAAGTGATTTCCCAGTTGGGTTCCATTAATTAATATGTTTCTATTTAGCACCATTTACATGAAATGGGAGGATATTTTAATGCAGAAAGGAACCTTGCACAATATTTTAAATTCTAAGAAAAAAAGATTGACATGAGGAACTCATATGGACACAAGGGAAAAAATTGAAAGAGCTGACTACTACAGCATATATGTATACAAACTACCAGTTCATGCAATCATGCATAATCAACTCATTGAATCAATAGTCCTTGCATATTATATCGAAAAATATTCATACAATATTTTAAATCTAACATATTATAATATTGTAAATCATGGTGACCCGGAGTTCACCTCCAGTAAGTCTTTGTTCTTCTCAAGCTCGGCGAGCTCGGACTTGACCTTCTCGATCTCCTGCCCCAATAGCTCGTTATCAGCAGTGGTAGCTTGGATCTTCTCCACCATGTTCAGTAGGTGGAGGAAAGTTAGGGCCGCGCCACGGATTCTCTGTAGTCGTAGCTCCGCCGTATTGTCGTGGTGACTCCCAGCAGCCTTGCCTCCTCTGTTGTTCTCCATTGCTCCCCTCGTGCTCCTTCCTCGCTCAGGTGCTTTCAAATGGAACTGCGGTATTTACAGATGAATAAACCATTAGGAACATACCTTCACTCACGAATGACGATGATCAATTAATTTCACCTCCTAGCGTCTCTAGCATGAAAGTCTCTCTGACTTTCACTGTTCACCTGGAGAGGGAGCTAGATAGTTTGTTCAACACGTATTTGCATGACTCGACCACAGCAGTCTATAGGATGTGTTCGAACGAATGTAAAAAATCCAAAATGATGTATGCATGCTGATTTAGATAACAAACATCGGACAAATCCACATGGTCCATGTAAAAACCGGACAAATTATCTTCACCTTTACATTTTCTCGTAATTACATGTGGGACCCACCACCTACATTGTCTCAATCCTTGAATGATCAGGGTCGGCGGCTGACCATTTCATAAAACCACCCAAATTCCATCCATGTTGTCCCAGCAGTCAAAAACAGTTTTTTCGTTTTCACAAAGTTTTGTGTTGCGTGTGGCGCTCATGTCCCCACCCACTTTCTGATAATCATGTACATCGAGTGATAAACATAATCCCATCCATAATTCAAACATGGAGTGTACGAAAGTCTATTAAGCATTGCTAAGCCATGTCAATAACTGACCAACGCATAGAAAAAACACTCAGGCAACAAGGAATTTGGATAATTATTTCAAGGGTGGCTTATCATCAAGTTTTAGGTATACATTTTATAATTAGCGTGCAATTTTATTTGCACACAACACATCCATAAACATGGGATTAATATACTCAATGAGGGAAGCATAGTGACTTGTCTTACTCTGTCAATGGCTCCTCCTCGGATGTTTCGGCCTCTTCGTCACAAACATACCCTATTCGACGAACTATGGTCAATATAGCTAGTTTTCCTATTCTAACGAAAAAGGCAAAAATCCTATAAAATATAAAAAATGCCAAACAAGTCCCATTGGATAGTTCTTGATTTTATTTTATGAACGTTTCATCGAAATCCAATTTAAAATGGGAGAGTTATTAGCTTCAAAAATTTGAATTTGAATTCAATCAAATAAGTTACAAAGTCCTCCTGTTCAGCAATTTTACTTTGTTCTGGATTTATTTTTCTTTAGGAAAATATCTTTTCTCACTGACAGGTAGGTCCAGCTGCCTTTTCTTTTCATAAAACATTATTTTCAAAGGGAAAGTCCTGGAGTCGATGACAGGAGGGACCATGGTCAATGTTGACCTGGTGAATTTAACCATCTCATGGCCATGGCCCCACATGTCAGTTTCACATGGCTTAATAAAAGTTCTGTAAATTCTTTTTAAGCTCTGAGTGGCCCACATGTCATTGGGACTTATTAACTCCAATAGTTTGGTTAACTACTCCATTATTATAGTCCTTAGTCAAGTTACCCACGCCCACATGTCAGTCTCACACCCCTCCTCTCTCCTCTCTCTATCCCTCTCTTCTATCTTCTCTCCTGTGATCCTCTCTCTCGGGAGCTCGCCAGCGCTAGGGTTAGCCCACGAAGGTGGCTCGTGACCTGGAATACAGTACGGCCGGCGAGGGGAGAACCCTGGAGGCCTCCCCCATATCTAGGCAGCGGCGCGTCAGTTGGGGTTGTCTTGAGCAGTGGGAAGGGCTGGTTGACGCCGCGGCCGGGTGTGGCTTCCATGGACGCCGACGAAGTGGTGGTCTCGGTGGGTCCAAGAGGCGAGCAAGGGGATCCAAGGGCATCGGGGCTTCGGATGGCTTCCTAGGGATTAGGGAATTAAGTGCTTAGCACCAATAATAGGGCGGCGGTCCTCAGCGGGCTTGATGCGGTACAGCGGTGCGGGCAAAATGCCGACAAAGAGACCTAATCGATGGGGAGGGGTGCGGAGTGTCTAGGGGAGCCTACCGGCGAGAGGGTTTGCTCGAGGATGCCTTGGAGGCGGTGGCCGGTTGGTCGAGGGGCCACGCGCGGACGAGAATGGGAGCGATCCCAACAGACGGCGCGGCCAATCTGGCATCTGGGCGGAACAACGAGCAGTGTGAATCATTGTGCCGCCGACTTTGTGGTTGTGTGAGACAGTCCCCGGCGAGGTGGCCAGCTCGGACAAGCCAAGGCACAGATGCTTCGGTGGCAGCCTGGCAGCGACGCGCATATATAGGCGCATGATAAGTGGCCACGGTGACATGCTGTATAGCAGCTGTGCCGGCACTTTGGCTACGACATCAAGGAAAAGCGATGAGGAGTGGGAAAGAAGGGAAGGGTAAGGGTCCTCATTGTGTGGCAGCCAGGGAGCGGCACACCAAGCGGGCCAACGGCAAAACTACAGGTGTCGAGGTATGGGTCTGTGAAGGTCGAGCTCGCGGATCGTCCTCACGTCCACGGCGGTGGCACGGTCATGGTTTGTCCTAACACAGCCCCTACTCGCCCCTGCCCTAGGCAGGCCGAGGCAGCATGAAGCGACGCAGCAACGTCGCGAGCGTGGCGCAGGCGTTGCGAGGGGAGGGAATTGTGCGGGGAGGATGGAAGTGTTCGACGTAGCGGCGAGGGAGAGAAAAGCGGGGCGGGGTAGGCACTGTGGCTGACACGGGCAGCGGTTGGGCGGCGCCTTCTGTTAGCCTGAAGTGGGTAGGCCCGTGTGTCGCATCGGGCGGAGCATACAGTACCACAGGGTAGTGTTTGGGTCTTGGTGGGCTGGGCTAGGCCTACCAGGGAGCAAACATAGACTTTTGCTGTTATGTTTGGAAGTTAATTTCTTAAAGAGTTCTGGTTCAAATCATGGTTTTAAGAAGATAATTTTAATTGCTTTACAAAGATAAGTTTAATTTGGCACAAGTATAAAGAGGAAAAATTTGGAAAAAAACCGGTATGATGCAATTTTTTTTAAAAAAATATTGAGAGTTGCGATTTTTAGTTTTCAAATTTTATTTATAAAGTTTTCAAGATGTTATACCAAAGGGGACCAGTCAGCCCATTATGTGTCGGCTACTCCACCTGGAGAGGTTGGCCACCAGGAAAATATGTATGCAAACCATATATATATTGAAAACTTAAAAATTATCGTTGGATCAAAAAATGGATGTATGAGATTTGTTCATGTCACCATGAGTAAAAATTTTACTCAATAAAATTTACTCATAATGACGTGGACAAATCTCATAGATCTATTTTTCGATTCAATGATAGTTTTCAGGTTTTCACCGTATATTTTTCGGTCGGCCACCACCAGCTGCCTACGAGAACCCCCTTCACTTCGTCGCACTATAAATAGGTGACCATTTTGACTGAAGAGGCATCCCGCTCATCCACTTGTTTCATTCCACAAGACGAAGTACTGTAGTTTAGTTCGGAGGAGTCCAAGTCGGATCTGCTGAATCTCTAGTTCGTAGGAGTTCCTGATTCCGGAGGAATTGTTTTTGGAAGTTCAGTAACGATCTTTTATCTTTATGATTTCCTACATTTCAAGCAATATATTTTCATTCCGTTCATTTATTTGAGTACTCTCTGCATTTACTTTCTGATTTTACTTTCCTGCTAAATATTTTATCCAATCAACTCGCTACTGAAGAAATGATTTTTCACACGGTTAGAAACCCCCTTTATATCGGTTATAGCAACCGTGATAAGCAAATGTGTGGGATATGGAATTCGAACTCAACATCTCTAACCTTACCTCTCACCCGCGTTACCATCCCACCTACTACACACATCTGACTTGACTTGGATAGAGATGTTTTCTTTTTGACCTAACCCTGAAGGCATTTTTAGTACATGTTTAGTCCTGATACTAAAAATACATCTTTAATACCGGTTGTTAACATCAACTCGGACTAAAGATCCTCCATCTTTAGTTCGGGTTGGTGTTACCAATTGATATTAAAAATACATTTTTTGTAACATCAATTGGAACTAAAAATATTTCTAGAGACTTGGACTTTTTGAACTGATTTTTAATTTAACCGAGATATTTATGATTTTGGGTATCATGATGAAAGATCAGTAACTATTTGGTCAATCGATTGTTTATGTATAGCTCTAGTGCTTTATCAAATCTGTTCACGGATTTCTTGTTCGGTTTTGGTTCACCTAGCTAAATTTGGGAGTTCTTCTGATCAACGAAATATCAATAGTTGAGGCTTTAGGAGTGATGCTAGATCTTGTTTTTACCAAGTTAGGTTAGAGAAACAGATGGTAGCGACAGCGTTGGGCGTTTTTTTTAGTCGCTCACGTTAGCTCTGACGTGTTGGCGTTAGATTAGCAGATATTAATTCACCATCAGCGGTGAATTATTCTGTGCCCAAACTAAGCAGTTAGTAATAGTTCTTTAGCCATGCTGAGTTTTACTCGTGCTAAAGCTTTGCTTGACTTCGATAGTTCCCTCTAATTTCATGAAGGAGATAGGTGTACTAATTTTCATTGTTTTGTATTATTATATTTTTCATCAGATAATTTCGTGTTCTGGTTTATAATTTTTCCTAAAAAACGCAATGTAATAGAAGCATATATTTTAACAATTTATGTGTCCTTTCAGATAAATACGATGCCTTAGAATATTTCGAGGTGAAGCGCTACATAGTAATTCGCTTGTGGAAACTTTTTGTGAGACCATAAGAAAGACAAAAACTAGTCTATATGACAGTCATAGCTTTTGGCTATATGTAGAACTTTCTAGTTAGTTGGCAACCTTTTAATTGGAAATGATTTAAATTCATAAATATGAATTACAGTAAAAAAAGTGAATATTGGTAGCATTGATGAATGTCTAGGTGAGATGGTTAAGTGGCTGCGTGAGAAAACAGAGGTTAGTGGTTAGAATCCGATAGGATGCACCTACAACTTTATGTAGGTATATGGTAAAATTTGAAATATTCTTATTGATGTTTTGGAGTATCATCAGCTGGTTATTGAGCCAGCAACAGTATGACTTCCCTGTATTAGTGAAAATGTGTTTTCGAGTATCATCAGGGCTGGTTATTGAGCCAGCAATAGTATGACTTCCCTGTGTTAGTGAAAATGTTACGGTAATGTATACATATGTGTTTTTTTAAAAAAATGATTGCTATCTGCGGATATCTGGAAAAAATCCAGATAGTTTCTGACTGTAACCGATTTCTGCTGGATACTGTTCTTACTGTGTTTATTTCTGCTTTAAAAAAAACTATCTGTATTCATTTTCATATCTAGTACTATCCAAAAATTACCGGTTCGAAATCATACGTCCGAATATCGGGAATATATGAACCGATTTCATCCCTACCAAAGGGTGCCGGGTGTTAACATGGCAGGGTCAAGGCTGGCCAACACATAGGAATAGAAAGATAAAGGCCGGAGCAGAACACTCAAAAGAGAGAGAACACAGTGTTAGGCTGAAACCGACCTAGGCATAAGGCAGATGATTATTTTTGGGTGATCTTTAGTGTAAGTGACACCTTGTTGTCGATGAATATGTTACCTATCAAGAAAAAATAGTTAGCCGTGAATGTGAGCATCCGTGTTAAGTCTAAAACTTAAACCCGATAGGATGTTTCATCATAAGAAACCTAACTAGTTGAGCCACGCTCATTTTACTAAATTGCCTTGTTTTGGTACACTAATATATATCAAAAATTTCATCCAATGCTAGTTCGTTGACAACCATCACTAAATTTGACAACCCGAAATTATGTCTGATAAACATCACAAAATCGATCCAAACATTTACCCAAAAGGTACACGTCTTAATCCATACATGATAAGTCTAAGGAGACAAAACGGCTAAATTGAAACTGTCCCACAGACAACCGAAAACTCTTAGAGCAGTGACTTAAGCGACCGTTCTTTGACACGTTTCTTCATCATCTTTGAGAATTGCACCTTCTTCCCGGAAAGCTTCAGTTTCCCTTTCTTGGTACGGCGCTTGCTGGCACCACCAACGATATAGTCTTCGTCGCTTTCATCGTCGCTACCAGTTTCGGAAGAATAATCAGACGAGTTGTAAACATCATCATATTGTTTGTTGTCTTCTTTTTTTTCTTCCATGACGACGGCATTGTCTTGTGGCATGATCTCCTTCTCTTCAGCATCGACTTGATTGTTGCTGCTACCACCACGATCCTTTTTGCGGTATGGGACAAACATATCATAGAAATAGTAGGCATCACCAACTAAGCCATTGCCTGCCTTCCTCTTGGATGGCTGGGAGATGATTGGCAGTACACTCACAGAGGATGCTGCTGCAATAGAGTTGTTTTGTGCACTTGACTCACCTGTTGGAGTTCGTTTGGAACTGGACTTTGGCATAGCAGTCTTGGCAGTAGCTGGTGCCTTTGCTCGGCTTGACTTAGAACTAGCTGCGGCACCTGTCTCACCAGTGCGGGTGTAGTACGAGCGGCTCTTTGCTAGGTGATAATCACACAAGGTCTTGGGCCCGTTGACGATGTTTCGGCAGTGCCATTTCTTGCCATCATTCTTGTTGCAGTACCAAACGCTAGCTTGCTTGTCAATATCTTTCATCTCCTTCACCACCAAGCTCTCATTCATCTTCCCCTTCATCTTTCTCGCCTCACCACTTTGGCTCACCTTGTGGTTAGGTTGCTGATCATTCATCTCCTCATTTTCCACCTGATTCCAAATCTTGTCTTCGACCTTCATCTCATCATCATTGTCGCTGTCGGATATAAAGCTTGCCCTATAAGGGATGCACTCCATGTATCTGTCGAATGGAGCCTCCTGAAAGGTTTGAATCATACAAGCATTGTGAGATATAAAATGAATTAAGCAAGATAAACATAAGATATGTGATATGTATAGCGTACAGTGCACAATAAAATCCATAAATTTTTTTAGCGAGTAAACTGCATTGATGGTATACAAAATTATCATGTGGGTGTAATTTAGTATACAAAATACGCACACATGAAAGCATGAGACATGTTGTATGTGTAAATATTAACCATCATACATATTGTATTTATTTTGTATCCATTGCATACATCCCCTTTATATATTTTTTAATATGTACAATTAACATGCCTTGTTATATGTTTGATTGGTAATGTGCATAGTTACGTAATATCATCTTCATATTTGAGCCTACACATCCTAATCAGCGTCTAACTTATGGCATGTTTGGCAAGAGAAGGGAAAGGATTGAAAATTTGGAGGAGGGAGTTGGTTGAGGGATTGGTCATGGGAGTTTTATTTTTACTCCCGATCTCTTGTTTGATCGTAGAGATGAGAATCATGGGAAGTATGGATGGGAATTGAATTTTAAGTGATGATGTATAACTCATATTTATCTGCCATACTTAGAAGGGGAACTCCCTCCCAATTACCTGCCCTAACCTAGGTATTGAAAAGGTGGAAGTTTGCTCTTAAACTCCCCTTCCCTATCCCTCCTAAAACCCTTTCACGTCCAAAAATTCTCTAGTAATTTCTAAACTAATTTGGAAAGGGAAGCAACGGGGAGGCGGGATTGGAAGGAGAGGCGGCGCCAGCTTCGTATGGGCATGGAACTTCGGTTTGGAGGAGGAAGAGGGCGGCATTGCGCATGGGTCCCCCACAGCAGAGAGAGGAGGGGAAGGGGGAGGCGGATTGGACTTGGGGAGGGAAATGAGACAGCCCGGCTTAGCTGGCGACTTGGACTGACGGCCTTGCGCTAGCTACGCCGTGCGGGGAGAGAGAGAGCGCGAGATGGGCCAAATCGGCCCAAAACTTTGGAGGGGATTTTATTTTTTTAATTAAATAATTACTAAAATAATTTTGTATTATTAAAATTACAATTGAGCTCCGAAAAATCCGAGAAAATTATAGAGAGTGTAATCAATTATGGAGAATTTAATAAAAAATAAATCCAACCATGTTTTATCTAGGAAGTTTTATTTTCCACATTTATTTTACTTGTAATTAATGTGTACTTTAATATAAATTCTAGAAATAATTTATTAAATAATTTATAAATCCTTGAAACGAAAATCAGGGTGTGACAAACCCCCACATCTACCAACCAAACAATAGGCTTAATGGTCCCCATCCGTCAAACTCCTGTTCCCTCTTAACAATTCCCTCCCCACTCCCCCCTCTCAAATGTGTCATTAGTGAAATTAGTTAGACATGTTTTGGTTTTGGTTTGCGCGAACCAGACAAGTTTGTGCACCAACACGAGCGATTTAGATGTTCATATACTAAATCGCACCCACCTCATAAGTTCGTGTACCGGTGGCACAATTCACTCTTTTTTAGCATATCAACATGCATAAAAAAGCTAGAAAGGAGCCACGGAGCAATCAAATGATATTCTCAGAAAGCCAAATCTAGGGCATCCATTTCCGCCCATCCCCAACCCTAGCTACCCCATGACTTCCAAATCTTGGGCTGAAGAAGCCCATAGTGCCTACCGGAAACCTGATCCCGCTGGTTGATGTGATTAATTTCTGTCATTCCCTACTCACCACCAAGCAACCACAAATGTCAAAACCATGACTCCAATCTCTTGCACAGATGGAACCCTAGAAGCGTCAGAGAACGAGACCGCTGGTCCATCACACCAAAACACCAAGTGGAACATATCAAGCAAGATTGGCAACTCTCATAGATCATTAAAACTAGAGGTGGCTAAGAGAAACAAAATTAATAGCAAACATAGAGAATCTAGATCAGATGGCCAGGGTGAGGGAGATGTTGACGAAAGCTTACCAGGGGATTAGGATCTTCGAGCTCATATGGCAGATCCCATGGTGACAGGCTTAGCTGGCAGGCACCCTCTGGAGTGACCACAGAACCACCAAGATCGCCGCCGCCGCCATATGCAGCAAGCATAGGCACGGGCGAAGTCAGTGGGAGGTTGTTGATAGATGTGCGTGATGCTTCCGATTGGGTGGTGAAGTATGCTGACCCGAGCACCCTGGAGGCAGCCCTCCGGATCCGCATGGCTGGAACCAAACCTCCGCCAAGCGTTGCGGTAGCGAGGGGGTGGGATCTGGAGGCGGTAGGGTTTGGGATTGGGGCAGAAGTGCGAAGGGGATGGGTGTGTGTGTGGGGGGGAGGGGGTTTATTCTTTGCTCTGTGTTGCTAAACTTGGCCTCTTGTCCTTCTGGCTCCGTCTTTTTTCCTTTTTCTCTCTCCTTACGTCAGCTTGTTATGTGGTGTCGTGCTTGAGATCTTCTGTATCACACCTTTGTGCACTGATGTGGACGCTATTCTTGCTAGCCCCATAAGCCAAATAAGGAAACTGTTGTTAAAACCGATGTCTCGTAGATGATATTTGTGTCCTGTGCCATGAGGGGCTTATTGGGGGCGTGTCCTTGTATACTGTCAGTTTAGTCACGAGAGATATTGCATAACTAGTCAAATAAAGGTTATATATTTTGCTACAATGATAAGTGATAGCTCACGTTATGCTTTGGCTCTTCAGTTAAGGCCCCCCTTCTTGAACACAGAAATTAAAAAAAAAATGAGAACAATTCAATTCTCAAACGAAATCGCCCGTATTTCAAACGGGTTCTTGGAAATTTCACTGGCACAATGAATGAGAGGTAAAATTTGATAACGTTTCAGAAGGTAACGCATCCATTTGAAACAAAAGAAGTTAATACTACGTATTCCAGGATAGCAGGTATTAACGCGTGGTTTAGCGCCCTCTCAAAAAAGTATCTTTTGTTTAGAAATAGACATAAGGCCCAACACGTGCATACATAGGAAAAGTCTGGCATCCTCTGCCAAGTACATGTGTACATGTGAAAATATATATGGCCCATAGCTGTAACAAGATGTAGAATACAGAATCATGAGACATATATATATATATATATATATATATATATATATATATATATATGGCCCAATACATGCACATAGACAAAAGGGTGGCCTATAATTCAGAATCAGACATATAGTCACTAATAACTCAAATTACAATTGTATTCAAACCTGATCAAATAATGAGCAAAAGTGGATCACTATCACTGCTTGCCGCCAAATGCTGCAAAACTTACAATTGTGGAGCAAGTGGAACAAGGGAGACTAGGGTGACGCTGCTGGTTGAAGCTTACAATTCCCTGAAATAAATCTTTGGACTTCCATCAGATTATAGTGCTTGCAAGGTTCAAATTTCGTAGGAAAATCTCTTTGATATAGTGATATTGGGTTGTTGGCATATTTGGAAGCAGTGAAATGCAATAATTTTTCAGAATGTAATACGAAGCGTGGACAGATGGCTTGCTAACTTGGTTCCATATGTACAGGATGAATGGTTCTTTTAAAAATGTAGTTTTAGGCTAGTCTAAAGTTCTTTATAATTGAGATGATAAGAGCCTACCAGTAGAGTGACAGGGCGAGAAATGTTGTGATCATGTATAGGTGCCTAGTAAAATGTGAAATATTTTTTTCATGTTTTTTCGCCTACAAAATTAAAAAAGTAGAAATTAATCTTCACGGAGATAATGGTTTCTTCCAAGAGGTTCGAGGGCGCCTGAGGAAATTGTTGATTTATGTAGGCCTTAAATCACAAGCAGTTCGTTAAATACATGTATAAAGGAGTTATCACCTACCTTGAAAAATAGTTTTTTTAGCGATGAATAGCATAACATAGGCAATAATAATATAATATTCACAGAACTACACATTTCACAATAATATTCGCAGAGACATTGATATATTCCCTTTAATGTTCGTAGAGTTCAAAGTTATCACACAACATTTCACATAAACATAATTTCAGACGTAAATAAACCGAGATTTCTAAATATGAACAACTAATCTATGCATAAACACTTGTGATCATTAGTGTGTAACAAAAAGTGAAAAGTTCCCGGATGAAAAGCATTATAAGATGCAAAGCATTCATTAGCAATACTAGCGCACATCCCATCAAACTGCAACTACAAACTTATCATCTTCACTCAACTAATAACCTGTGCTCATCGGCCTTATGCTATACAAACAGATTCATTCCATTCATTACACTAAGTATAAACAGCAGTTGTTTAATTATACCCCTCATTACACTCAAAATTCTGATAAAACATGAAAGAGAAACCATCAGGACCTGGGGCCCCTTTAGCATAAGAATCGAAAACAGCTTTTTTTAACATCTCAAGAGAAATCTTTTCCAAAATATGGTTCTTCTCAGAATTTGTCCTGTAGAGAGACATTCAGTTTCTTTTAATACCCAAAACGAGTGTTGTAGTAATCCATAGCAATTTTAAGCATGCCTTTATTATCCTAAACAAGAGCCTCTGGCCTTCTAGAATCTAGACTATCGATATGTTTTTTTTCCTATTTCTCTGGTTACCTACAGCATGAAAGAATGCAGTATTTCTGTCCCTTCTACTTTCCCTTTCATTACTAGTTATTGCACTTGAATGGTATAGTTAAACAAAGTTCAACATAGAACTTTGCTGCATAAACAGGAAGGAATGATATAGAATGTTCTATAAATCTAATTTTGGAATGCTATACATGGAGCATTCAAATAGGCTATATTGTTTTTGTTCTCTAAGTGTAGCCTCAGTTCTGAATTTTGATGAAATTACTAAACTTAGGGGAAAAAAACCTAGAAAGCACAGCATTCAAATAGGCTATACTGTTTCTGTTCTGTAAGTGTAGCCTCAGTTCTGAATTTTGATGCAATTGCTAAAATTAGAAAAAAAATCCTAGAAATTACAGCATTAAAATAGGCTACATTGTTTCTGTTCTCTAAGTGTAGCCTCAGTTCTGAATTTTGATGCAATTGGCAACCTTAGAAAAGAAAAACATAGATCTCACACAGCACACAAATTTAGCGAAATAAAATGGGCTTCCCTTTATCAGAATTAATCAAAAGTTGAGAGCATAAATTCAGCACATAAATTTAGATTTGCAACTCTTTACCCCCAAATGTCTGGTCCTATTCGAACCACAACAGTTAAAGCCTCCTGTTCAGCATGAACTATTGGAGCTACAGAGTTTGCGAAGAGACTATAGGAATCTGAAACATGAGAAAGCAATTTGCAGTTCTGCAATTAAACTCTCAGAGGCCTGCTTAACTAAATTAACAATCAGTCAAAACCTAAGTCCTTGCATAAATGATGAGCTCCCAATTCACTTGCAGACTGAGAGTTCCAGATGTGCCCAAATCCATTCAGTTGGTCAGTGGTTCAGTGAAAATTTTGATTAAGCCAGTGTAGGATTCTTAGCAGTAGCTGAGCTGTACCTCACTTCTGAGAAGTGTACGTTGGCACTGCAGTAATGCGCAACGGAGGATGGTTCGGATGCTGTACCTCGACGGAGAGGACGGTGCCATAGGGCCTGAAGAGCTCGTCCAGGTCGTCGGCGTCGCACCGGCGCGGCAGGTCGGCGAAGAGGCCTCGGCGGCGGGGGAGGAGGCCGGCGTTAGATCTGGGCGTTGGGCCGCCGTCTTCGGTGGATCGCTCGGTCTCCACGTCGGGGGAGCGAGCTGCTTCGGCTCCGGCGGCCTCGGCGGCGGCTTGGAGTGAGGCAGGTGCGATGGGGCGGCGGGGGATCGAGGCCGGTGCGGCGGCGGCAGATTCGGGGGATCGAGGCCGAGCGCTACACACACAGGAACCACATCTGTGACGGGTTGGTACATGGATCCGCCACTGGTGACTGATGTACTACGACCCGTCACGGATGGTTTTTTATGATATTGTTTTTTTTCTCTAAGTTGACTTTTCACAGATGATAAGTGCACATAGATTTGTTTGACTTTACAAGTCCTCATAATACAAACATATCATCAGATTAATAAAATTTAAATGCACATAATACAACATAATTATGAAATTCTCGTGACTGGATGGACTGGTTGCGACGACGATGAAGTGGCAATGCACGTTCTCATTGGCACAGTAGGTGGCGAATTCCATTGAGGTGAACTCGCCGCTGTTGTCAGTGTGGAGTATCTTCAGCTTCTTGTTGGTTTTGGCCTCTACCCTTGCCTAGAACCACTTGATCGCCGTTGTGGCCTCACCCTTGTTCCCAAGCAAGGTGATCCTCGTGTACCAGCTTGTGACATCCATGAGGAGGAAATATTTCTTCTTAACAGGAGTTACCGGTGAGATTCCCCTGCAAATGTCGTCGTGGACGAGCTCGAGTCGATCCTCTGCTTGGAACAGCGTGTGTTGCATCTTCGAGATAACACTTCAATCACAAAGCTGCTCAACATGGTCAATCATGGGTAATCCATGCACCATGTCCTATCTGGCTAGCTGTCAGAGCGTGTCGATGTGGAGAAGGCCAAAATGTGTATGCCATAGCCATGTGGTCTTCTTCATGCTAGTAGAGAAGCTCACAGGCCACCCCAGCGTGAGCTGCATGTGGTAGACCCGATGACTTGTACGCCACACATGTACTAGCAGGTCGTTCACAGGGTCATGGGATCATGTGAATGACATGGTGGATGTGGACGGTATAGTTATTCTCATCCAACTGCCCTAGGCTGATCTGATTCGCTTTAGGCTAAGGGATGTAGTACACCCTTGTCAGCATATGGTGTTCAGCTTTCCTGCATTGGAAGATGATCTTACCATGTCCCTCGATGCCGACAAAGAATTCAGCGCTGAATCGGACCGTGCCACAAACTGCTAGATCAAGGTAGGCGAATACAGCATGGTTTCCCTGTCATGTAGTAGTTGCACATGTGACAAGGTGCCAAATGCCATCATCCACAATTTCCTTCCAATGAAGATTCGCAGAAACCTTGGCCTTATCGAGGTTGAGATCTTGAGTCACCAGCAGTGGAGGGGAATGACTATAAATCGAGGGGTTGGACTCAAAAACATGGGCCATAAGCAAAGTGGGCTCATCATCATCCTCTTCACCAAGGGGTTAGTGGGCTTCAACCATCTTCTTGGGTTGACGACATTCTTTTGCCCAATGGCCGGTGTGGCCACAATTGCGACAATTGTTATGGTCGGGCTCCCACCCTTCGCGTGCATCTCCCCTGCCACGATCTCCATCGCGACTAGCGGACTTGCTCTTTTCTCGGCATCCTTGTCATTGATGATTGCCACCGCCGCTCTTGCCCTTGCCTTCAACAATTATCTCCTTGAAGTGAGTTGTACACTTATCTTCCGTGAGAAGTAGTTTCCTCCCAACATCATGGCCTTGCCGCTTGCTTCTCCTCAACATTCTGGAGGCACCCAGTGACCTCCTCAAGTGAAATCTCATCGAGATATAGGAGCGTATTGGACAGGGCAATTTGCAAAAAGTTGTCATGTACAACATTCAAGAATTTCTCCACTACCTTTGATCTCTTCGATCAGCACACCGAGAGTGGAAAGTGCGACAAGCCCATGAGGTGGAGAGTGAATTTTTTGATGGACTCGCCGCCGTTGAACTCGATTGCATCACACTTCCTTCAGTAGTTTCTATGCCTTGGATTTGCTGACGTGGTGGATGCCATTTCACATCAACTTGATCGCATCTCAGGCTTCCTTCGCGGTCTCCTTGGCAGCGAGGGACGCCATCATCTCTACCAGCATGGCACTTGTTAACACCCAAATTTGGCACCTAGATTCGAAGTAGGAAAACATTGCCACGATTTGGAAGGCGTCCGGTTTCCTTCACAGGGCTGGTCTGGCCGGTCAGACCGCTGACATGTGGCATGTTAGACCGGCTGAGTCCGACTCCAAATCCTATTTTGTTGGGTCTCGGGTTTCTCTGCATGAGGAGCTATTTTTTGAGTTCTAATTGGTCTCTACCCCAAGATTAACGTGGAGGAGGTCCTGTAGGAGGCAAGACCAACCTTTATACAAGGGACAAGGCTAGTTCAATTGAAAAACTCAATCTACTTTCAACACAATTAGCAAATTGAATAGCTTTTTTTAGTATGCATCTACTTTTTGCCTTGTTCTAGCTTAGTTTTGTCCATCTTCGTCGGTTTGCGCTGAAAGCCATTCCTCTTCGCTGCAAGAGTGTGATTATCCCTTTGCAGATTTGTCCCGTAAACTTTCTGTTTGCCCACGAGATGGGTAGTTATCTTCATATCGATCTAGATCGGCATAGTGGTCGGTTTTGATCTCTAAATCGGCTCCGCTAGCCGGTTTGGTTTTTACAAAACCCATCTTAATTTAGCTTTTGCTAGATTGATGTGGTTGACGACTCCATATCACCACAAAGCTTTAGGTGTCACGATCGTGATTGTCTTCTTACCAAAAAAGTTTCCAGTGGTTACCCACCATAAACTTGATTAAGATCACTATAAATATTAGGCACAGATGGAGGAATAGGTGGATTAGCATTAGCAACAAGGGCTATTGGTGGATTAAGTACTGGATAATGGTGCAAAATAGCATTATTAGTGATAGGATCAACTTTCTGCACCGAGACAATTGTGCCAGTCTGACTGGACCAGGGCCCAGTCAGACCGGTGGTGGGTGGCAACGTCAGACCGACCTGAAAGCAAAGTGGCCAGTATCAACATCATGAACAAGCGCGAGGTTGATCCAAACAACATCATACCCGTCACTATGGAGGATTTGTCTGAGGAGCAACGCCAAGGTCTTGAGAAGCGGAAGAAGGAGATGGAGGATGTGGTTTTGGCAAGCTACATCAAGACCTGTCAAGGAGTTTCTCAGAGGACCGTTCCTCTACCCCACATCGTCTTCGATGAGGTAAGTTCCAATGACGTTACTCTTCCTATTCAAAAACTCGTAGCAAGTACCATAGTGAGACTATCAATGATACTTTTAACAATAAACTTGAGGCTGCTATGAGTTCCTTTTTTCTATAAGAGAATTAAATCTGTTATGGATACCAAATCCGGCTCTCTCATGGCTGATTTGCCGTCTAGCTCTATCCCAAGTACTAACCAAGCCCCTGTTCATCACATCTATAGCAGAACTAATGGAGCGGCTGCACAACATGCCGGGAGTGAGGCAAACCCTAGCTCTGTGGCCGGTCTGACCAGCCATTTCGCTTTCAGGCTGGTCTAATGCCACCACCCGCCACCGGTCTGACTGCACCTCTGACCGCCAATCAGACCAGGCCCTCGTCCAGTCAGACCGACGTAATTTCCTAGTGCAGGAAGTTGATCCTATCATTAATAATGCTATTTTGCACCATTATCTAGTACCTAATCCACTAGTAGCCCCTGTTGCTAATGCTAATCCACCTATTCCTCCACTTGTGCCTAATATTTACAATGATCCTAATCATGTTTATGTTGGGTAACCACAAGATGCTCGATATGGCCAATATAATCATATTGTGCCCCCACCTGCTCTTAGGCCATAAAATCCACAACCAAGGCCTGAGAATATGGAAGAGTGTGTGAGGAATATCATTAGGGAAGCGTTTGAAATTGAGCCAAGGAATCAAGCTATAGTTTACCAAAAGCCGTATCCTGATCACTTTGACAATATCCCTTACCCTCGTGGTTTTAGAGTTCCTGAATGTACTAAGTTCAATGGTGAGGATATTAGGACCACATGGGAACACATAGGCCAATTCTTAGCACATTGTGGAGAAGCTAGTAACACAGATGCTTTTAAGTTACGCTTGTTTTCTTTATTTTTGTCCGGTACTGCTTTTACATGGTTTACTTCTTTACTGGCAAATTCTATTTATACTTAGGCTCAACTAGAACAAAAGCTCCATGATTATTTTTACACTGGTGAAACTGAGCTTAGTTATCTGATTTAACATTGGTTAGGCAAAAATACAATGAGTCTGTCACTAATTATATTAAGAGATTAGGGATGCTAGAAACCGATGTTTTACTTTAAACATAACTGAAAGAGATTTGACCGACTTTGCTTACAATGGTTTACTTGCTCCTATTAAAGAAAGATTAGATGGCCAACAATTTCTTGATGTTAGTCAATTTCAAGAAAGTCGGGTCAAAGAAACTAAGTTTGTTAGATCAATGATAAGAAACCCAATGTGAGTATTGTTGATTGCCCTGATGATAGTGATTCTGATGATGATGTGGTGATCATGATATTTATGTAGCTGAGTGGTCATGGACTAATAAAAACAAACCATTTGTTTGCTCTAGTTTGACGCTGACTCCTCACAAGGATCGGCAAAGTGAGGTTAAGTATAGTTTTGATGTGGCCAAGTGTGATAAGATTTTTGATTATGTTTTGCAAGAGAAACAAATTAGACTACCAAAAGTCTATGTCATACCATTTTTAGAAGAATTGAAACGTCGTTTTTATTCTCACGCTACTAATGATTGTAATGTGTTTCGTCGACAGGTTCAATCAGCCATAGATGAAGGAAGATTGAAATTTACTAAGGGTTCCAAGATAAAGTTAGATCATGATCCTTTCCTAGATAATACTATTAACTTTGATGACAAAAAGGTGTTGATTCGGCCAGAGTAAGCCGGGTCTACCAAGGGAAAGGAGGTAGTGATTGGAGAGCCTCGGCCTAAGATGATTATTCCAACAGGCCCAGAGGTTGGTGTATGGAAGGATAATAGGCGTGACGTTTCGAGCTCTAAAACACTGTGAAAGCAGAAGGTGTCTTTTGAGATGCTTTTAAACAAGTATAAGAAGGGGAAGGTCGGGCAATGTTCTAACAAAGGGAAAAGACCAAGATCATCTCCTAGAGAGAGATTTGGTCAATCACCAAAGCAATTAGAGCCACCTTTTCCTTACAATCCTCAAATTATGCCATGAGGGTCTTGTCCAATGCCGCCGCTGGGTTGTCCTTTTTAAGTGAGAGCGTGAACAATGACCTAAAATATCACTTGAAATCAAATCTTGATATTATTCAATTTTTCAATCATTTCAAAAGGGTTGTGAAAAGGAAAGAGGAACAATGAACTGAAATCAAAATATGAATCCAGGAAAAAACTACCTAGAATCAAGATGAGGTCATCCATGTTGCTCCAAGCAAGCAAGGTTTACACTCATGTGATATTTAAATGTTTCCTAACAGAATATGAGAGATCTTCTGCAGCATGTACTAGAGTATTAGATGGGAACTACCAATTCGCATTAGCAATTGGTACTCTTTCTGATGATTCAATATTTGAAGAGGAATATAATGTTATTGGTAATATCTCTACAGAGACAGCTTCATGCAGTTGTGGTCAGTTTGAGAGAATAGAGATATTGTGTGCCCATGCTTCGAAGGTCCTTGATGTGATTTGATGAATATTAGGTTACTACCAGCTCATTAAATTTTGAAGCGATGGACTCAAGATGCATGGTCTGGAACTATTCAGGATTGTAGAGGAAGGAATATTATTGAAAATCCAAAGTTGGCTGCAATGCTTCGCTACAAAGTTCTTTCACATAAATTTGTCAATTTGGCTACTGAAGCAGCCAACTCTGAAAAAAGTTGCATTCTTATTGAGAATACACTCGATAGCCTTAGCAAGCAAGTTAAAGGCCAAATGAATGCATGCCAAAGTAATCATGATAATGAATGTGATGAGCAAATGATCCTAGAGGCACCAAATGAACATATGAGAACTGCACGCCTGAAGAAGAAACCAATTCAGAATGAAAGCTCAAAGAGAACGAAATTGGATTGATAAGAAAAAAGCACCAACTAAAGTTACTGCTGCACGTTAATCTTCTGTCGTCTGTTTCTTTATCACATAGATCGATTTTGTTGCCTTAGTTTTTCTTATATAGCATATTTCTGGCAAACCTTCACATTATTATGTTGCCCAGGAACAAGAAGATGAGAACAGATCAGCACAAACTAAATTAGTTACAGAGAACTCTTGTAGACAAGACGATGGGAACAAATCAGCACAAACTCAATTAGTTGTAGAGAATTCTTATAGAAGCAATGAGAATGATTTTCAGGAATATGAGTTCATCACGAGCTACACTGAATTACTGATGATAGACTTCTATGTACAATTCCAATTATCTTGCATTTTAAGAAGTTTTAGAAACAATTTGGTGTCCTATGCTAACTTATTCTCTAAACAATGCAGGGTTCCAGTGTAGAGGTTTTTTATCGTTACGCGACTTTATAAGACTTCTGTTTAAAGTTCCAAGCTATTAGAAATTTACTTATATATATCATGTTCATTCAGTTTTGTCACAAATTTGCAGACCCAGTTGTGTTATAAAATGGATACAAACAATATAATTTTTTTGAGCTCAGTTGTTCGTGGAGAGCTTTCAGTGTTCTAGATGCCAAGTAGATCAACGAAGCTGCTTTTGCTGTTTATCAGTTAATTAACGTAGTCATCAGCAGTTAATTAACGCAGTGTCTCTAGCAACTACCAACATTCAGTTAACAAACAGATAAATGAGCGGAGAGGCGTTGGATTGGATTGGACGGTGGACTGCACCAGCTACGCTGTTCCAGACTAGACAGCTAGATAGATTGTATCTTCTTTGTTTTAAAATATAAAAAATTTTAATAAATATAATATATCTTAGTATTACGAACATGAAAAAAAATTGTTTAAATTCATAAAATTCATTCATAGTATTAAAATGTATTATATTTATTTAAAATGTTTTATATTTTAGGACGAAGGAAGAAACTACGCAGAAGGATACTATGCCTTGCTTCCAGTTCCAGGTCCATCGATCTCGTAAGCAATACAAACACGGCTGATGCTAATCTCAACCTATCTGACAGGAGATAGCGTAGATTTTCGTTCTCCACAGATGTTATTATGTTAACATCGACCTTTAAAATCAAAGGTACTCCTATAAATATATATTTGGAAACAAATAATCCTATCTTTTCATCTGTAAACGCATGTATTTGCCCGCATCCAGTTAAGGCCCCTTTGCTGCTGTCTCGTCAGGGTGCCGTTTTCAGGTTTTCAGGCTTCAGTAGTGCTGACAGTGAAAAACTAATCTTATCTTACTTATCATCTACCGAATCCAAAAACTCAACATAAAAAAATATCACATCATTATTCACTAATAATTATTACATTTAGACATCATGCAAGCATACTATATTATCTATAATTTTATAATTTATGAAATTTTAAAGTTTTAAAATATAAACATGTTAAGTCATCATTCCATATAATTCACATAATATTTTAATATATCTTTTTATCATTTTTTATAATATCCTATATACCTATATGGTTCATACTTATTTAGTTAATGTTAATTTTCTTTTCTCTCATTAAGTCATATCACATAAATTATTTTTGATCCTTAGATGATTAATCTATGGTCTAAATTATCTTTCTCATTTTCTTATCTCATTAAACCATATCATCTTAATTGGTTTTAGCCATTAGATGATTAATCTATACTTCAAATTATCTTTCTTTTTTTTTCTCTCATTAGTAATATGCCCGCGCTAACGCTACCACGATGTTTAGTAATATATGTTCTTTGAATAAAATGTTCTTTGATAGAAGAAAATTGTTGTCATGTCGTAAGCAATTATCAAGCATATATAATAAACATGCTCCTTTTGTTCCATCTAAATTTTCTTGTTGATCTACATATATTGAATAATTCTAACATGCCCGCAGGGGCAGCAACACCACAAAACGTAATCCCCAACTACCATAGTTAGAAAAAACACATCTTGATTTTTTAACTAGTAAACACAACTAAATAAATCATATGCACCGTCTTTTTTATCTGTAGAATCAACTATACAAATAGCAAAGGTTGCATTTTTCAACTGTAAATGTATGACATATCGCTGATGACAAGAACATTAATATGATTAAGTTGTGCGCCAATGTCAACTGGAGCTCCTCCAAGCAAGTCTTTGAACAAATCAAGCTCACATATTCACGTTATGGTGCACATTATACATCGTATAAATAATATTGCCAGTTAGTACTCCAAAACGATGAATATAAAAAGCATAGATATAATAAGATAGATTTTAGATTCAGATCAGCGCCAAAGTACTATATTTACACTGGCGCACATATGTTTTGAGAGGATTAGAATGCTTTGTTTCCAAAGAGAGCAAGGTGAGAACTTCATTTATAGGCATTTCTCCTTTTTCAATCAAAGGCAGCAAAATGAATAACTGAAACATAAAAAGAAACTGCTTACTCCATCTGTTGACAAAATAGAGAGCATTTGATATTGGTTTCGTCTATATGCTTGTACTCCGAGCAGATGATCACTACTGCATAGCAAATTAGGTGGAACATCATGGAAATGATGCTAACCCAAGGCATTGCAACCCGATTTTTTTTATAATAAAAGATTTATTGAACACATTAAATTACATTAAGGTGATACAATCATCCCGGGTATACTCCCGGTCTCTACGTAACTAAGATACAACCCGATATCAGCCTGTCCTTAAAAATGTTACCAGTCGTCATAGTGTGCTTGATGACTTGATCCCCGGCCAGTATTTAGGCTAACTGAATCACCAAAGCTTACTCTACCTCCTAAAATTTTGGCGATCGTTCTGGGTATACCGGTGCATACCCGGAATCCCCTGGGTCCACCTCTGTGCAGGTTGCCAGCCACGGGGCAGAGAGGTTCTAGCAGGAGGTTGATGCATCCACAACGGGTGTCTTTTTGGGGATCCAGCGGCGGCGCCACGCTGCCACACCAAGCATGACTGGGGAAGTAGAACTGCATGCCAGGCGATGAGACGACGACGATGAGAACGACCAGACGTGGAGATGGAGTGATGGACCGAGTCTGGTTGGGGCACAATGAACGACGTTGATGGTGGCCTCCGGACAGAGTCGCAAAGAAAATACAGAAAAGAGAGTTTACAGAGCTCATCACGCCTGGTGACTTGTAAACAAATACTGATCATATCTTGCAATTGAACCAGAATTGTGTTTATGAATTTCGAACATTTGCTGAAATGCAAAAATGAAAAGAAATTATGCAACACGAACCAAAATCAAATGGGATCAGAGTGTACCAAAAATTGTAAAGCAAGTGGTGCTGACAACATAATTACTGTAATTAATATGTAGTATGCTAGATGCTGACTCAAGTATTGCAGCTTGAGGTGCCAGAATTTTTTTCCCTGTGCCATGGGGATTCTATCTAATCAACATTTTCGTTTTATTTGCGATTGTATGATAGACCCTTATCTGACCATTTCCCAAAGCTGACAAAATAAAAGCAGAAAAACTCTCTAAACCTGACAAAATAAACTTGGCTATATGATGTTTAAAATATTTATGGATGGAAAAGGTGTGGACGGGCTATACGCCGATCACGATATTCATAGAATATGAAGATCGTTGAAACCAGAGTATACGCGAGAATCGATCAAGCAGACACAGGACAAGGATTTATACTGATTCGGGTTCTCAAGATGAGTAATAACTCTACTTTAATTTATATGTATTATGTATTGGAATATCACTTAGAGTACAATGGAGAATAGAATAACTAGATGAATCCGCCGACTACAAGCCGCCGAGAACAGCCTGACGAGATCTATTCGTCGAATATGACGCTGATTTTCTCCGGATTGCTTCTGGGTATGGTTTTTGCTATGGCTTGTAACTTCCTCCACCCTCCCTGGACAAGGAGGCCTTGTACTTATAGCGTAGATCATCTTCTTCTCTAAATAGATCTTGAAGAGATTGAACAGTATACGGACCTAAGAAAACATTGTCTTCTTCGACTAGAACTATGACATCTTCTATTCTAGAAAAATAATTTTTTTCTCTATTAGCCGTATTTCCTTAATTAAAGGATACATTCTCATATACTATCGGATATATGGTATTGCCGTATTTCATCAACCCATGTATAGGACGTATGTCTTATTCTAGATACTGATAGTAGCCCCTGACTTCAATGCAAATTATTTGGCCAATGTTCCCGAGTAGAGATTTTGAGAACAACCATTGTCGAACTCGCCAAACCCTTCTCGGCCACCCGAGAAAAGCAGAGTACGGGACAAAGTCCTTACATCCTCATGATCCGAGAACTCAGCTTGAATATGAATTTGTATTGAAGTCAAAAACCTTAACAGTTATAAACAAGCAAAAATCCCGGTGGTGATCTCTCTGTCATTCTCAAAATTCGAACCGTTAGACGTGACCTATAAATTCTATTTGTGAGATCCATTTAGGATCTGTTCGTCCAAACAGAGCCCTAAATTTCTCTCTTACGCCTCCAACCCCCTGCGCCTCAGCTCTCGATAAAACTCTAAACCACAGCTTTCCTCGATCCCCTTCACCAATCTTCATGAATCTTCCAGAATCAGCTGCCAATGATGACGCTTTGGCCAGGATGCAACTGGAGGGATCGCTGCCAAGCAAACAGGTGCTGGGACCCTCAGAAGGAGGTATTGATCTTATGCCCAGACTTGGGAAAATAGTCACCTTGGTCTCTTTTGTTCAATGCGGTTTTCTTCCTCCTCTCTCCAAATTTCTTTCACTTCTCCTTAACTTCTACGATATTCAACTGCCCACTTGAACCCCCAACTCCATTGCCTTCTTTAGTATCTTCACTCACCTATGTGAGGCCTATTTAGGGGTCAAGCCCTTCATAGATTTGTTTAGCTACTTTTACGAGCTTAGATGGATGAAGGCTTCCTCAGGCTTAGTTCACGTGTTGGTTTTTTAGCGTCCCGGTAGTTTCCGAACACACAGCACTGTAGACGTACTGTTGTTGATTACTGTACATGAACTGATGTAAACAGTGCGCGTCACTGTGTCTGCGTTAGATAGAGGCTGGACGTGGTGACAACGTCGTTTCACCGCGACGGGTTGGCACAGATGGAGCAAGCGGCATTAACGAGCAAAAAAGAATTAATATTTGCCTCGTTTCCTAGTCATCGTTGAGATTTTTAAGAAAATTAATCTATTTTCCTAACTACGTACTAATTTATACAAAAATTCTCTCATGTATTGGATTTAAATATTATTTATACGGTTTTGAAGTCATTGCTGAGCTTTAAAAAAAAAGCTCACTTTTGTCCTAATTATGTTTTAATTTGTTCGTGCCGCACGCCGTTTTAAAAAAAACACATCAATTAGGTGATAATTGGAACTATTATTCGATTTAATTATTATTTATGCAGTTTCCGAATCATTGTTGACCCATTTTAAAATTTCGACTTTTTTTCAAATTACGTTTTAATTTTGTAATGCTGGACACAATATTACAAACATGCGTCAATTATTATGTAATTGGAATATGTATTGGATTTAATTATTATCCCAGTAGTTTCTAAGTCATTGCTGAGGTTTTTTAAAAAATTAACTTTTTTTCCTATATACGTTTTATTTTTGTCATGCCGGACGCAATATTAAGAATTCATGTCAATTATTATGCATATTGGAACATGTATTGGATTTAATTATTATTTATGCAGTTTTCAAGTCATTGCTGAGCTATTTTTACATTTGGACTTTTTTCCTTACTACGAAACTATTTTTTAATGTCGGATGCAATATTACAAATACGCGTCAATTATTATGTAATTGGAATATGTATTGCATGTAACGCGTATTTTATCTGGCCTTCCAAGTCATTGCTCTGGTTTTTTTTATAAATTACACCTTTTTTCCTAACTCCGTTTAAATTTTCTCATGCCGCATGCCGTACTACAAATACGCGTCAATTATTATGTAATTGGAATATGTATTGGATTCAGTTATTATTTACGCATTTTCTTAGTCAGTCCTGAGGTTTTTTAAAAATTGGGCTTTCCTTCGTAACGCTACACGCAATATTACGTATACACGTCATTTATGTGCTGTGGTTGTTACATATCGGTCAGGCTATGTACAAATTTTAATCAGTAGTTTTCCAATAAATTTCGTGCACTCCTTTCCGTCTCAACCATCTCAGCAAAAACGACTGGCTAATTTTATTTTGACCGATATACATCTCTTCAAATATTATTGACAATATATTCGTACAAAACACCGTAAAAATTTATTTGTTCCGGCTAACATATTTTCCTCATCTGCGCATAGAATTTTTCCGGTCGGCAGACCAGCGACGACGACGGCAACCAACGCCTCCAAGCCGTGACTTTACGTTTTTTTGTCGGTGCCTCACGGTGCCGTCAAAAATTGAAAGGCAGGAATGGTCAAACATACAGTGCCAAACAGTACTTGTACAGCAACGTGCACAGTAATCAACATTATGTCTACAGTGCTTTGCGTTCGGAAACTACCGGACGCTACGAATACCAACACGCGAACTCAGCCTAAGTGTCTGGATGTTGTAGTTTTCTCCTGAGGGACAATATGAGGAGTAGGTACATCAGCTTCAACTATCCTACTTCCATAAAAACTAGAGGGACAGCTGGTTTTATCTTCACGTAGTCGACACCGCTCCTTGTCTTACTATTCCCGGAGAACAACCTTCAAATTTAGACTCGTAGACCTCCAAACCTTCTTTGACTCATGCCCTGAGAGGTTTTGTAGATAAAATCTTTGATTTCTGACAACGTGGCCTGACTGGGTACGAGATCGTACAAGATTTCGTTTGTCGTCGGATCTATCCTCTATAGGCCCGTGCTCATCCTGTGTACGAGTACACGGGGACAGAGGACGTGATGCGGATATTGCACTTTGGTATATAACCCGAAGTCCTTCTGACAGCTTCGAGTTCCCTGACTTGGTCTAACCTGATATTGTTGTCTTCGTCGCAGCTCTCCCTGACAAGGCGGTGACGAAGCACGTGGGGCAGGTGGTGACAGATCCACTATCCGACGACATCCCAACTCCGGTCTATGATCTGTTGCGGTCCGAAAAGGACGCCGTTGTCAATATAAGTAGCTTGAATTACTCCTCTGGCAACCATATCCTTGCTTGTAGTAGTAATCCTTACTTTTGTAGGCACGGCCTTTAATCGACGTGGTCGGCCCGCTTGTCGATCACCAAGCATCTGCTTGTTTCAAGGAGCAGGCAGTTTCTGAACAAGCTGTCACGGCCCGCGCCCCGGAGGCAGTGGATCAAAAAGAAAACACTAGTCTACCTTGGCGAAGATTTTTGAGGTGGGGAAATTAGTCCATACGAGTGGTTCCGAGGTGAGGCCTTGATCCCCATTTCATCTTAAAACCATGGTAATCGTTCTCGTCCTCACCCTTCTTTTTCTGCGGACAACATATAGTGTAAAGCCAGCTTCCTCAAAGAAGGTGTTGCTGCTAAAGCGGCAGAAAACTGGGTAAGAACATCCTTAGTTTGTTGGTATTTTATTTGTTATCGCCCATCCCTTGTAATCATGAGGCCTTCTATTTGCAGCCCATTCCCCGCATCCTTAGAACAAAATGCGGGTGGTCGCGATGATGTGTGTTCCAAATCTCCGGAGACGACCACAGCCATCGTCCCACTCTCCCTTCGTCCTCAGGCCCTGTTGTTGTCTCGGGATTGTCCTTGGCTTCCGACAAGCTACTGCATACTTGTCTGTTGCTGGAGACGAGTGCCCGCGACATCATTGCCAAAGTCGGGCGCCTCACGAAGATTGCTTCCTCCGCTAACAATCGGATTGCAGCCTTGGAAGCTCAATTAAGGGAGGCACATGCATACAACACAAAGTTACGGGAGGTGGTAGCTGGGAACGAGCGACAGTAGCGAGGACTTGAGCACTCGTTGGCTGAGTCCAAAGAGGACTTGGCCTTCCTTCAACATGCTCTTCAGGAGAGCTACGGTCGCCTAGACGTGGTCGCCAAGAGTCTTGGCAAAGATGTCCGACAACCCGAGTTCTTCGATGAGACGACAATGATGGGGTCCTTAAGCTCACTCATCACAGCATTTGAGGGGGTCGCGATTTCCCATGTTGAGCAGGTGGCAGACCGCACGCAGACCAGGATCAAGACCGGAGCATGCCATGTCCTTGCCTGCCTCAAGGTCACACACCCGAAGGTCGATATCGAGGAGATGATGACCTAGGGAGGAGCGTCGCGAGGACATCATGTCCGAGATGGAGGACCTCGGGGACTTTGTGATCCCTTATTTTGAAGAGTAATGTCCTGATTTTTATTTTGTACGCCTCGAGGATAAGTGTTAGGTTTGGTGTCCAAGAACACTTCCTTTCTGATTTATCCTTCTTAAGGTATTTTTGTTCTTTCCCATCATCTTGTGTTCTATAGATGTTTTGAAGTTGAGGACGAAGACGTCCAGCAAGGCGGACTCTCCTCGGACCTAACCGTTAGGCCAAGTACGCCCCAGGCTTCATCTACCCCGAGTGGTGATGAACATGCTCTGGTCGCTGTTATCGCCAATGACGTGCTGGCCTCTCAAGGGAACCAAATTGCCCTTCTTCGTGAACAATGCCAAAATAAGAAACCTACAACATTGTAGCTCACTGCCCTTGCACTCAGATCAAGGGTTGCTCTCGATGTCGTTATCCTTTCTAGGCCTTGAGGACTCTCTCGAAGAGGCGGGACAGTGAGCTGCGTACTAGAAAATGATGTACGAGAAGGAAGAATTAGAGCGAGCCTCTGACAACGCCAAGAGGGAGCAAGGCGTGGAACTTCTCAAGGGTAGAGAGATATGGATCTCGTCCCATCTGGAAAACAGCTGCTCTGCCCTACATCGGTTGTGTCAAGAGCTACGCGTGGTTCGTCCTCCTCCCAAGAAGTCGATCTCGGGCTACCTAGGGTGGCAACTTGGTACCTGTGAAGTGCTCGTCGGTACTGCCGAAAGGATCAACAACAGCCTGAAGAGTGAGTGTAGTCGGGCCAATCGATACGTAGGTGGGCACATCCTTGCTTGTATCCGCGAGTCGCGCCCCCAAATGAACCTAAACTTCTCATGGGAGGGGTTTTCTCATTCTCAGAGAGCATCCGTCGAGATCGACCAACTGGCATAGTCCCTTGCTCCACTTGCTGAGGACATTTTCGCCTGGATGTAGTGGCAATGGCTTGCCTGGTAGGTTTAGTCGTTGTACTGCCTTGGAAAGCAATCTAGACAAGACATTAGTAGACACTGAAGTTTGATCAATTTTTGTAAAATATTAAAGCAAGTTTTATCCATAGGAGTAAAAGAGTACTTCTCATATGGGCCTATGTTTGCACTATTAAGTTAGGTACCCTTCCTAGCCCCTGGCAATGAAGTTGAAAAAACTTCTTGAGTACACGGCCAGTTAATACATTACAGTGGTTACTCTAATATGGCCAAATCTGAACAGCAGTTTGACCCTTAGCATCCGACTAGCTTAATTGTGCCAAGCGTCTCTGGCCAAGGTGCTGAGATCTGGTAACTAGTCAGACTTAACGTAATAGGTCGATAAGAAACGACTTCAATTTGCGGTGTTACGAAGCAAGAGGGGTCCATTGGACAAAATACTATAATATATGAAGCACAAGATATATATATATATATATATATATATGAACTGATACAAATCAACTTACACATTAGTCATTGGTCTTATACATAGAATTTCCGTAGTTGATCGATATTCCAAAAATTGGATAACTCATGGCCTTCGTCGTCAACGATTTTGTACACACCTGGTGTTAACACTTGTACACACCTGGTGGTAACACTTCGACTTCAACGTCGACCATGTTCATGTCGCACGAAGAACTTGAACTGGAGGATTCCATGTTGTCCAGGCTATGGAGAACAGATGGTTCATCGGGATCAATTCCAACATAACCCACGATGCAATCTGAAGAGTTGTCGTCCATAGACGTCGTACGAGATCGATCTCTACGAGAGTGGATCGGGCAACATGAAACTCGACTAATTGCTTACGCGAGCTTCAAGAATATCTCGCAGCTGGTTAGGGGTGACTCTTGGTCTTGTGGATTGGATACCACGCCATGTATGGAGAAATACGCTGAATCTCATGCTCCTCACAAGCGTCGAGTTCAGCTTTTGCTTGGATGATCACACGACGTCCAGCCAACGGGTGACTAGAAGTTTTGTGGATTGGACACCATGCGCTATCCTTGTCGGCAGACTTCCTTGTCAGCGCACGCTTATCAGCCAAAGCCAAAGATCGGGCTGCTTTAGGCCTTCTGTCGACGAGTTGGGACTTCAGCGCCTCATTCTTGGTAAGAACCGGAGAGGCGGCCGCTTGAAGAGACGTATTCGCTTGTGTCGTCATCATGGCCCTGTCCTTAGTACATGTTAAGGGGGGTGAGATCGAAACGGCGGCGAAGACTGGAAAGACGATGGAGCTGACTTGGATCATGGTGAAGGTTGGCTGGGTTGGATCTCCCAGGCTAGGTTGGTCATAGAAGCCCTTGTCAAAAAATCCTGCTTTTGAATCCATCTTGTTGAAACCTTTTAGCACCAAGCCCCCTACCTAGCGCACCACTATCGACGGGCTATACGTCGAAAACGGTATTTGTAAAGTATGGGGATCGTTGGAACCAGGGTATACACAAGAATCGATCAAGCAGATACGGGACATGGATTTATACTGGTTCGGACCCTCAAGATGAGTAATAACTCTACACCAATTTATATGTATTATGAATTGAAATATCGCTCATAGTACAATGAGGAACAGAACAACTGGATGAATCCACTGAGAACGGCCCGCTGAGATCTATTTGGCGAATATAGTGCTAATTTCCTCCGGATTGCTTTTGAGAGTGTATTTTGCTATGGCTTGTAATTTTCTCCCCCTTCCTGTACAAGGAGGCCTTGTACTTATAGCGTAAATCATTTTCTTCTCTAAGTAGATATCGGAGAGATAGAACAAGATACAGACCTAAGAAAACTTTATCTTTCCCGACTAGTATTATGACACATTCTATTTTAGAAAGATAATTTCCTTCTCTATTAGCCATATTTCTTTAATTAAAGAATATCTTCTCATATACTATCCGGTATATAGTATTGTTGTATTTCATCAACCCGTGTATAGGAAATATGACTTATCCTTTACTCTAACAAAAGGGTAAAACATATATGGGTACACATACACCGCATGGGCAGCAGGAGTCACTGGGGAACTTAAAGCACAGATTATCTCACTCTCAAGCAGCTCCTCTCAATGGCAAAAAAATATTTATGCATGAAAAGGGTACAACATAGATATTCAAAAACTGTTGAGGGAAATGAGTAGAAATCAGTAATATTTCCTCCTGAATTCGGACAAGTCAACTGTAACATCCTGAATATTTCGACTTTGGAATACGGAATTAAAAATTCAGAATAACCAAAAATCTTTTTCAAAATACATTCATGCCTGAACTAACTCAATTCGATCTGTCGTTTTTCGTTTACACGTGGGCTAATAGACGAATGTCTGAGGATACGTCGGTATTTGATTTCAAATATTATTTATTCAAGGAGCTATGATTTGCATATGCCAATTATTTTCGAAAAACAAAAACCCTCGGGCATATTTACTTTATAAATAAAGCTATATATCTAAATGTATCACCATTTTGGATAAAACCCATTAAGGGATAGTTTATTAAAACAAATATTGTTCCACTAAAGAAATAGCTTTGATTATTTTCTATGCACCTTTATATAGAGTGATAAGCTTTTGGAAATTATTTGCAAAATAATGTCTATTGGTAAAGTATTTACTAGAAACCTTAATTGCGAAATATAAATTCCTAATAGGCTATTTTCAAGGATATGACCTCCTCAGACAAAGTCTAGTCCTCAGGCATAATTTTAGTTTGCTTGTTTATTGTTTATTTGTGTGTGTCTAGAATCTATGCCAAAAGATCTCGATTAAATCCTTTTACCGAAAAGGTTGTCCTCTGTACAAATTCTATCTCAAACCCCCTTCAAATTTCCAAATTTCATATCCCAAAGAAAATATTCGAACATCCTATTTCTTCGGGCCACATTTCCCTCTGTTAGCCCAACCCATTCTGCAAAACAAGTTCATTTCCACTCCCTCTACCGTGGCCTTCCTGCTGGGCTTTTTCTGGAAAAGTCCATGTTGCCTCCCCGAGCCCTTTCATTCCTATTGGGTTGGTAGTAAAAATAAAGTCTAATTCTCCCCCATACTGTTTTCGGTGGCGACGTCGCCGCACGCCGCGTCGCTACGACGAGGCCGCTGCGACACCACCGGCTACCGTCTTCCGCTCCCATCTCACCGGCGAGCTTGCCGGCCATTCCACGCGCATCCTGCTCGACCTCGCACCGCCGCCAGCCATGCAACAAGCTAGTTGTGCATGTGCATGCATGCAAGCAAGTCAGCCACGAGCATGCACCATGCAGCTGGCTAGCTATGCGTATGCCTGCATGCAAGCGGCTAGTCGAGCCTAAGCTGGCATGCGCACCAACCCACGCGGCCGCTGCAACTACCCCGTCCCTGTCTTCATGGCCATTCAAGACGAGCTCGTGCGGTGAAGCCTATATAAGGGCAACCATAGCCGAATACGCAACCCGTCCCTTTCCATCCTCTCTTCTCCTCCTCCTTGCTTTGTTTCTCTTCAATCACACCCTTTCGCGCACACGCCGCCATCTCTCCGCTTGCTCCGCCGCGGCCGGCTCCGGCTGGGCCTCAGTTGAGCAAGAGGACGGATAGGCCGCCGCGCCGTCATTTGAACCCGAGAACGACTGACTTATCGAACGGCTAATCCCTAACATCTAACCCGCTGACTTCTAACTCACTAACCCGCCGACCTCTAACTCGCTAACCCCTGACCCCTAACTTGCACTAACCCGCTAACATTTATTCCTTAACACTGTGTGTTCGTTTGTTACCACCGATCGAACACGTGGAGTGTGAGGATGATCCGCGGGTCAACCGTCCCTAGGCTGTACCTCGACGACCGTAGTTCGCGCGAGGACCGTCGCCCGGTACGCCGCTACCCGGCTGCCACAAGGTGAGCTCCTCTCCTACTCTTCCTCTTGCTTTTGCTTCCTTACCGCATTCCTCGTCTACCGTTGTTGCCACGGCGCGGTGACGTCGTGAGGCGCAACACCGTACCCGTCCCTTGCGCGGCCGCCCTCCGCAGCGATCGCCGCTTCACCACCGCCCATGCATGCGCCATGCAACTAGCTAGCCGTGTGCATGCATGCATGCAAGCAGCTCACATGCATGCAGCTAGCTAGCTGTGCAAGCACACTTGTAGTTTGGCCAAGCCGCTCGTCGTTCAGCGGAGCCACCCGACGTCCGGCCAAGCTACCCGAGTCGCGTCCCCGGTCGTCGTTCGGCCGAACCCTCGGACGGTGCCACCCCTGCCGCGACGAGCGCAACTCCCTGCCCGGCCGGTACCATGGCGCACTGTCGTGCCACTGTGCCCGGCTGACGCCCGTGCCTCCCCGAGCCGCCGGCACCCCATCCTCCTCCTACCGGCGCGCTGCCGCACGCCACCCGGCCTCCTCCTGGCCATGCCGCGCAAGCCAAGCCGGCACCAACCCGGCCCCGGCCTCCTCCAGCCCGGCCGCGCGCCACCGGCCGCGCGCAGCTGCCGCCCCGTAGCCGTGCCGGCCAGCCGCAGCCACCAGCCCGGCCGGCTGCAGCTCTGCCGCAGCCCCGGCCGCCTCCCGTGCCGCCTCCCTGCTGCGCTCGGCCAGGCTAGGCCCGCACATGCGCCACCGCCACGACGGCCAGCCCAGCCGCGCGCTGCAGCCGTGCCGCGCCCGCGCGCACGCGCGCCACGCTGCCGAGGCCGCGCCGCCCCTAGCCGCGCGCCATGTCGCCCGGCCGGCACAGCGGCGCCCGGCAAGCCCAACCGCGCCCGTGCGCCACCGCCTGCGTGCCGCCCGCGCGCCGTGCCCCCGCTCAGCTCGGCGCCTCATAGCCGTCGTCGTCTCGGCGCGCGTGCCGCCGGGCCGCCTCCCCAGCCTCCACGGCGCTGCCACGCCCTGGCCAAGCCGCGCCGCCGCTCCCAGCCGAGCGCCATGGCCGGCGCCGCGCCGCGCCCGTGCCGCGCGCCCGCCGTCGCCCGGCCTCCCGGCCGCGCTGCCGCTGGCGCCCCGCCCGCTCGGCCTCTCCTCACGGCATGCGACAGAGAAAGCAGGAGAAAAGAAGAAGGAGAGAAGAAGGAGAGAGAAAAAGGAGAAGGGAAGAAAAAGAAAAGGAAAAGAGGGTAGGACCCACTAGTGGGCCCCACATTTTATTCTCTTCCCGCGGGCCCCACTTTGACCGTAGACTTTGAGAAAGTCTATATTGCCTCCCTCACGATGTCGGGCTAAGCCCATGAAAATCCCTACAAGTCTACATGATGTCCCTCAACTTCATTGGGCCAGCCGACCTGATATTATATCCACAAGTCCATGTAACCTACCTCTGGTTCCTCGGACCAAGCCCATGAAGTCCCTTATAGAAGTCTACACAACCTGCCTACCCATCCATTGGGCTGCCGACTAAAAAGTCTACATTAACTCCCTAGCCGACCTCCTTCATCTCTGGGCTAAAGCCCAAGCCCTCCCAAAACCAAGTCCACATTGCCTCCCTCTTACTTCACAGCCAAAAGAATATTCTTGGGAATATTCCTTTCCAATTTAATAAATTTATTTTTCACATTTCAGAAAATCCATTAATCTTCCAAAATTCATATCTCCTCAACCATAAGTCCGATTGACTCCGTTCAACTTACATAATTTCTCTAAAAATGAGATCTATCCAATGGCACAATTAGTTTATAATAGTTATTATCTGCTTTATAGGGTTTTGGATGTTTTTCTCTTTTCGATCGCGTAGTGGATGATCCGGAAATTCTACTGACGCGGGATTGTTGGAAGATATAGGAACCTAAAAGCAAGGCAAGTCACTACGCCCCTTCCTCGAACATGTTGATCCTATTTTTATAAATGTGTTGATTGCAAATAAAATTGCATGCTAATTATAAAAGCGTACCTACATTTGCTTAAAGCCTTACCTTTGATATTGTTTATCCTTATGTATTTACACACCTTTGTTACCTGAGTATATTACTTTACGCGTGATTATTTACTCACTGCTTAGCCCTGCTTACATAGACGTTATACACTCCATATGTGGGATATGTGGATGTGGTTATACTGATCACTCGATGGGAGTGATTGATAGAGATCGGGTGGAGACATAAGCGCCACCCACAGCATGAAAACCTTTGTGAAAACCCAAAAACTTAATTAAACAAAAGTGATTTCGACTGGGGCGGCACGGATAGAATATGGGTGGTTCTGGGAACGGTAAGCCGCCGACCCTGGTCAGTTAAGGACCGAGTCAAGAAGCTAAGCAGGAAACGAACCGAGTACGACCACACTTCTTGAGTGGGGTTAGACCCGGTGGACTAGGTTATTCTCGTGGGGTGGCACCCCAGACATGGTAGGTTCTGGATATCGGTATGGAAATGTGGAAGTGTGTGGTTTAATGACGTCAAGCTTTATATATGTATGATGTAACCTTCAATCTCGGGAGCGCCAGGACTCCCCTCACAACCGGCTCGAGGTAGGAATGTGGCGCCGGGGGTGCAATGGGGATTCATAGTCCTTGGAGCGGGTGCCGCCATGCGAGGGTAACTGAAAAACCGGGCCGTGACAAGTCTCATGTGTTGGGTGCGTCACGGAGTGTGGGATTAAAAGCGTACATCCACTGCAGTGTGAGTAAATTAAACTATTCGAATAGCCGTGCTCGCGGTTAATGAGCGCCGGGACTTGCATTACTCTTGACTAGCCTCGTCAATTTGTAATATTGCTAAAATATGATGGGTATGGAAGGCGTGACCTTGCCTGATGTGCAAAAAGGTCGTAGTGGTTAAAACTGTGGAAATTGGATGCGAGGGTAAACCGGACCAAGCGAGGCTTGGGGAAGGTGGATGAACCCTCGCAGGTTAATGACAACTTCAACTTAACGTGGTTTTCAGTTAAAACTGTTATGGCATAGGTTTGTGAAATAATTTGTGAAAACTAGCTTTATGCAAATAAACCAAGCCATCCTTGAACCCCTATGAACATTATATGCATTCTGTAGTGGTGGCTTGCTGAGTACGGTTGGTACTCACTCTTGCTTATTTACATCTTTTAGAAAGGTGTTGGTGTCGACCTGTACATGTGCTATGCTGGCAAGGAGTTACCGAGGACGGTGGAATAGGGACCTAGGTTCACCAGTCGATGCGTGTGGGATAAGATGGACCGCCGCTGCTTCGCTTCCGCTACTTCATTTAGTTGTTTTGGTATTTTGTGTTGCTGTCGACCATGCTTGGTCTATTCGGGTTCCATTTGGGCTACCCTTGTATTATTAATATATTGTAAGACCTGTAAGACGATGTCAGCTTGAGATATACAACTGTGCCATGTGTGTACCATCTACTGATCCAGGGAATGGTATTGTAATACACATGGGGTTCCCGGTATACAAAACCGGGGGCTCACATCAACCCTTCATGAAATTAATATAGCTGATCATTTAGCACACTGCATAAAGTAATCATAAAGTAATCATAGGAAATAATATACAGCAAAATAAAGAATGTCAGTTCTTCTAATGTAAGATCAACTGCAGCCTTCAGTTAAGCTCACCATTGCCAGCATGAAATTTTATTGAAATCCATGTCGCTAAACAATAGAACATATTCTATTGACACAGGCATTATAATTCAATATCATAGTTCGTTCCTAATACAATACAATTAAATTTTAGAAAAACTTCACCTTCAGGCCATGAACGCATCTATTACTCAAGAACATATGCCCAACTAATAGATATCTCACAGTGAGAGTTGCCGCGCTTGACGTTGGGCTGGAGGTAGTTTTCCCAAAGAAGTCCAGGGCGGGCGGAGGCGCCGGGCGTACCGCGTCACCCCGCCGTCGTCGGGACTGCGTCGAGCGTCGGGCGGAGGCGTCGGACTGCCTCGCGGCCGTCGCCCCGGGCCGAAGGAGCAGTATAATCATAAAGAGGAGCAGTATAATCATAAAAGAGGATCACACTATCCATTATGCAGTTTGTGAATAGCATGGATATCATTATTCATTCAAACCCCTGATCTGAGCAATGGTCCATAGAGTCATCATGGATAGCAATTTTCATTTCATTTTTTAGACAATGAGTTCCCCTTCAGTCTGAAACAACAAACAGTCACAAATGGATCAACATTGATTTAAGAAAAAAATTGTAGAAGTAAATTTAGTTTGTTATGATAGACCATCCTCTATCAATTGTAACTGTCATTCTGTCACAAACAGAGAACTGATTGCCATAGACTACTATTTTAGTTCTGGAAAGCTCACCTTTCTAAATATACCTCAATCAGCCATATAAGCACACAATACTCCAAGCAAAAGAGCACAAGCCAAAAAAATATTTACCTTCTTGACCGAAAAAGCTCTCTTGTTTTCCCATTTTCTGAATGGAGTGTCCTCACTATTTTTTTTGACACCATCATGGGCAGAACCTAAAGAAAACATTGCAAGGTTAAAACAGAACGACACTAAATCCCGAAATCTAACACCAGAACAAAGCAAATGTGCTTAGTTTCATTCGCAATCACATCGACTATGACCAAACCAAGCAAAACAAATGCACGATGGATCGAGGATCAAGGCGACCAACATCAGCCGAGACCAAATTGACGGAAAGGAACTGCCTTTGCTTGATACCCCACACCCACAGGTAGAGATGGCAACAGATACATATCTATCGGGTTTTTTTTGCCTCATACCCACATCCGTGATGACTAAATATTCTCGTTTAAATATCCACACCCATCGTGGATACAAAATTGTCTTCATATCCACACTCATGCGGATAACGGATACCCAACAGGTACTCATACCCATATAATTGATTTGTAGCACTTATAGTTTTGTACTGTAATTAGCCGTATTAGGACTGTAAACCATTGATATTTTCTTCGACAACAAACATTAGCATTTAAAGGCGAGTAAAAAAATTCTACAACCAGATTACATAATCAAGAAATAAAATAATAATTTCATATAACTAGACTAGAACAATGCTTAAAAGATAAAAGAGGTTTTATGCTATGATTTAGTAGTTGTTGGGACTTATGTTACTCATAGTTTTAGGCTCAATCTACGGGTTGTTTCACCCATGAGTTGGTGGGTACCGGTGGGTAAAGAACGGACCCATACCCGCATACCCAACGAGTAAGAATTTTCGCCCATCAGTAGACCCATGTGTATAAGAGTTAAAACATGATTAGCTCCTAATAAAGTAAAAACCCATCGGATGCCAGGTTACGGGTCCCATTGCCATCTCTACACACAGGCATGAAACAAACCGAAAAGCTCCACTCCAAAGGCTTTGGATCGAACCAGCTAAAGATGGCAAAAGGGAAAGGAGCAGAGGGCGAAACCTTGGTTATGGCCTCTAGGGCGCCGGTGGGGGGGGGGAGGGGGGTTGACGGCCATGCTCAGCAGAAGTAGCCGGCGTTAGGACAGAAGCGGGATTCTCGGCGCCAACGACGATCTGGCGGCTCGACGGCGATGGCCAAACGGGTGATGGCGTTCTGGCGGCGGAGATTGACGGCGGCACATGAGAGGGAAAGGGCAGTGGCGGTATGGCAGACTAGGAAATGCGTCTGAGGTACGGGATGGTTAATCGGTGGCAGCAGCTGTAGGGTTTCGGCGTGTGCAACAGTGCGAGAGGGCGAGAGATGATTCATGTCAGAGGATGGGAGCGTGTGTGGAGAGGGGTGAGGGGCCCGTGGGACAATTTGAGCCGTTGCATTCGATGATTTTGGGTTGTTGGATTTGATGAATGAGGCTTGTATAGGAGTGTAGTTGGTGAATTATAGGATAAAAAGATAAAGCCACATCATTTTATTTTTATATTTGAATCATCATTTTATATACTATTTAAATTTAAATTATTATAAATTACATCAACTTACTAAGCTTATATTGTTTAGCTATCTTACACACTATTTTTACTTATTGTTATCATACTAAACTCTTGTACCAATGCGCAAGGTTTTACTAGAACCAGTAGTGATCATGGGCTCATAGCTAAGCTACCCTTCCTCCTCCATACTCCTAAATATATTAAAACAAAATTTAAAAAACTAGAATACCCCTTATTTGTTAAATCATGATATAATTATTTTTTATTTTATCTAATTCTAATATATTTATTTTTTGTTTTCATAAACTTTGATGTAACAATAGTTCAAAAGTTAATTTTTTTAACAAACAGTAAAGACAAAAAATGATTTTACCCTAAGACGGAGGGAGAGCATGCAACAACTCCCACTTGATCTCGTGTGGACTTTGGATGTTTTTCACCGTATCATGATTAAGTGATCAAGCATGTCTCGATCATGACTCATCGAAAGAGAAAAAACAACGAGTGAAAGGTATGTGTGAATACTAATGTTGTTCTTTAAGAGATTTTCTTTCAGATTTGCTACCTTCGTCTCAAAATAAATTTATTTTTTATCAATCTCATATATATCAATACAAAATCAAAAAACTAGAATACATCTATTTTATTAAATTTCAATACAATTATTTTTTACTTTATTTACTCTCAATATAATTATTTTTTATTTTTATAAACTCTGATATAATAATTACTTTAAAAATAAATATCTTTTAAGACAAATAAAAAAATAGAAATAAATTTATTGCAGGAACGAGGAAGTACTCTGATGTTCTTTTCACCGAACGGTGAGATTTCAGAAATTATGACGGGTAAAGGGACCGCATTAATTCTCGACAATTCTAGGTGATCTGACATCGCCCGTGTTTAGTTTCAAACTTTTTTTTTTAAAAAACGTCACATCAAATCACATCAGATATACGAACACACATTTGAAGTATTAAACATAGTCTAATAACAAAACAAATTACAGATTCCGCCTGTAAATTGCGAGACGAATCTTTTGAGCCTAATTAATCCGTCATTAGCAAATGTTTACTGTAGCACCACATTGTCAAATCATGATGCAATTAGGCTCAAAAGATTCGTCTCGCAATTTACACGTAAACTGTGTAATTGGTTTTTTTTCGTCCACATTTAATACTTCATGTATGTGTCTAAACATTCGATGTGATTGGTTTGAAGTTTGAAATTTGAAGTTTGAAGGTAACTCAACAAGGCCATCATCAGTCATCCAGAGGTATTTCCACACGAAAAAAAAAAGTTATTCAAAGGCATGCATGTTGAAAATTCTTATGGAATTTCCTTCCAAAAGGATTCCTATGAAAGATTCTTTTCACTTGATGATGAAAAGTTAGATATTCATACTCAACGTTTGATCAATGGTTTATGAACTATAGAAAAATAAACAAAGTAATAAATATAATTAATGGTAAAACTTTCATACCTATGTTTTTAATGATTAAACTATGATGAAATTTTTTTAAATCAATTCTAAAATTAAGTTTTAAAATTATTTTTTTGCTACGGTTGATAAACCAACGAGAAAACGATATGGGTGGAGCACGGATGCTGAAAGTATTCTCGGTCGAAGGAGAGATTTACCCCTCTACCTCTGCTAACTTTATGGTTCCCATCTCTACTCTGTCCCTAGATCCCTACGTACCAATAGGCCAGCAATGCTTCTTCTAGCAATCACACAATATATATATATATATATATAGCTACTTTTTTACTTTTTCTTCCTAAAATATATAAAAGATAATATTTTTTAAATTTATTTTAAAATATAAAGGATTTTGTAATCTCAGGATGATACTTTATTCCTCACCTATCTTTTATACTGATTAATTTTCCACCGATCACATTTTCTATTAGTTCATTCCCTCTACTACCAGTTGCTTTTGTACTATTTATTCCTCACCCAAAAGTATACTCCTGAATGGAGTACTCCGTACGTTTCAAAATATAACTATTTTCAGCCTTAATTTTTTTTTTAAAATATAGCTATTTCTTGACCTTACTCCATACATCTCAACAATCACAACTATCTATATTTATTTATTTTACCAACTTAGACTCCGTTTGAAACTGCTTTTGGACTTAGATTTTTAGCAAATATGCGAAATAAAATAAGTCAGTAGCACATCATTAATTAAGTATATATTAACTACTACAAATTTTAAAAATAGCTTTATTTGACTTTTAAAAAATATTATACATATTTTTTTAAAAAATATTTTGTTTAACAATTCAAAAAACATGTTCATAAAAGACGATGAAATTGCTCCCCTATAGCCAAATCGAACGGAGCCTCGTCTTAACAATTCAGAAATATCGTGTACTTAATGTTTACCCATCTCTTTAATCACAAATTACCTTGTATCCTCTGCATCCTATAATATAATTATGTCTAGTGTTTAATTTTTTCCAAACTATAGCTAATTCTCCAATTACTCGCCACATCTAAATCGATCGTAACTATCTTATTTAATTTCTTCACCTATTTGTTCATCTTCACCAATTACAAACATCACATTATAATTTCACCATTTATTCTATACTCTCCATAGAAAAAAAACTTTCTTTAGAGATGCTCAGATATTTTGAGACAAAGCTAAAAGTAGCTTGCTCAGGTGGACCGACCTCTTCATGAGGAGGACAAAACCTAGAGATGACACAGGACTTAGCCGTTTTATTTATTTATTTTCCTTCCGTGGGGAGCCACCGATCCAAATCAGAAGGCCCCTTGGCGGGCCCCGGTCATCTAGTAGAGCAAGTGTGTGCGTCTGGAACTCTTGATCAACGACAGCAAACGCATGTTACCCCCACTTGCCTCCCCTTCGAACTTGTCATGCGTTCGCTTTCGCATTCATTACACATACCGTCGCGGCTCCCACTGTCCACACAGCGCGCGCGTCACGTGATCACCGGCCATGTCATTGCACTGTACCTCTGTTTTAAAATATAAAAAAATTTTGTTTGATATGATACGTCATACTACCACGAATCTGAATATCAAAAATCAAAATCCTTTATATTAGAAATCAAAATCTAGTAAAGAAACGTATCCAGATTCGTAGCATTAGAATATATCATATCCAACCAAAATCTTTTATATTTTGGGACGAAAAAAATATAAGCTTAGATTGTTCGGTGGGGTCACTCTTTACTGACGGAATGAAAAAGAAATAAATTACTCCATTCGTTTTAAAATATAATGCATAACTATCTTTTTTAAATGTTTCATAATATATAATATGTGTATGCATATAAACAATTAACTAACATCTACTCTTTACTAAATTATTATTTTTTAAATCGTTTAGCTTTAAGATTTTAATTCTATTGGATATATGAATTGTATTTATTGAAAAAATCCAAAAGAATGTGATAATAAATGTTTTTTGTTTCTTTTGGATTAAGGATGTTTATAAAACGAAGGGAGTACGTACCAGTACTTGTCTGATCCAACAAGCAGAAATCTGTCACGCGTAAGTGCCGACGAGGAATCTTTTGGTACCTGTAACCCTATGTATTGTGTTCGCTCCCCTATGCAAAATGTCCCGAGTTTGAAAATACCGAGCATGGCTAACAACTATATCTTCGTTTTAAAATAAGTTTATTTTTAATCTTGCACGTATCAAAATAAAAATAAAAAAATAAAATATCTCTATTTTATTAATCCTAATACAATTATTTTTTATTTTATCTGCTCGCAATACAATTATTTTGTATTTTTATAAACTTCGATGCAATGATTACTTTAAAAATAGATTTATTTTAAAATAAATGAAAGAAGCTAAAAATAAACTTATTGCGGGACATTTTTCACTTGTCTCTCACATATCAATACAAAATAAAAAAACAAAAATACTCATACTTTATCAAATCCTAATACAATTATTTTTCTTTTTATCTACTTTTAATATATATATTTATCTTATATTTTATAAACTCCGATACAATGATTACTTAACATTTTTATATGTTGGATATGAAAGGAGTAGCTGTTAATGCTTGTACTAGCTAAGCTCACTATCGTAACAAGCTAGCTTGGCTCGGCTTAGGGTTTCTTTAGTTAGACTTAGGTTTATTGGCTTAAACTTTTATATCAGTTTTTTGGTTTATATGATTTTTAAGCCAGGAGGTTTAAAATCGATGAAGTCATACTTCTATCTCATATAAACCAAAAAAAACTTCTTCAACCTAGTTTGTTCTTAATAGTGTAAGAGTAAATTATAGATTTAAAAATACAAACGAATACTTATTTATTTAGGCTTAGCCTTTTTGACTCATAACATGGCTTATAAGCCCAAACAAAAAAAAAGGTGTGCTAAAAGCTTGAGTTGGTTCTAGCTCACAAGTTAACTCAAGCGGGTTAATAAACTCGTTAAGAGCTTTAGATTATTCATATTACCTTTATGATTTTTAGACTTCTGAGATATACATTTGCCGATTTATCATTTGCTAGTAAAATAACATGAAATATAAACATTTAAAACTAGATTCGTAGCTTGAAACAAAAAAGGTAGTAGTAAATACAAATACAGTAGCTTACAAGTATTTAAAGGACTTAGTATTGAGTAAGAAGCACTAAGCATAAATAAATATATTGGTCTTGCATACTACCAACCTTAATTAACATGTATTACCTTCGTTTTAAAATATTATAACCTATGATTAGACGAGACACATCCTAATATAACTAATCTAAACATACATTATTTAGATACGTTGTATTAAAATGTGTCTCAATTTTAAATTGATATATTTTGGAACAAAGTTTGTAGCTTAGATCTAACTGAAGGTACGAAGTTAAATCCCAACACGAGACTCACTCTACTACAGGTTCAAGCCGGTCTGACATTCCTAGACTAGACACGATCGTTACATTTAGCAAATGAAATGCCATTCAAAATTCACTATTACATAACATAACATAGGTGTCGGTTTATAAGGATTTATAGGTGTCGGATTTTCATCCGACATCAATTTGTCGACAGCAATAGAAGATGTTGACATCTATGAACTCTATAGAACCGACACCTATAAATTCGCACGAGCCAAAAAAAGAGAACCGGCTCGAATCGAGCCGAACTCACCAACGGCGTCATCGTGCCCCACATCGGGTTGCTACCCACATCCCCAAATCAAATTAAAATCCCCAAATTTCCAAATCAAAATTAAATCGTCACCAAGATCGATTGATATCACAGAATGAACATACTCAACAACAAAATCATCCACAAATTCACAAAAACATCGACAAAAAATCTACCATCGCCGCCACAAATTCACAGACTGGGGAAAGGATGACAGCTAGGCCGCTGGCCACTGGGCTTCTCTGGCGAAGGGGACCCACCGCCTCCCATTGGGCGTCGTCGCCCGATGCCTTCCCTCGGGCGCCGCCACTCCCGACCAGAGAGGGAGAGACGGATGGAAAGAGAAGAGGGAGGAAATGGAGGAGAAATACAGATGGACAGAGAAGAGGGAGGAAACGGAGGAGGAGGAAAAGGACAAATTGGACAGGCTCAATAGGAAGAGGATAAGGACTCGGACATGGTTCTTATGCGGTGGGCACGCGGATCGATCGGCTCGGCTCGGCTTGGTCAATTCTCATGGATGTCCTGTTTTTTAAAAAAAGCACCTATATTTTTTAGAAAACCGATACCTATCATACATTATAGGTGTCGGTTATTTTAAAAAACCGTACCCATGGTATTGATGCCGGTTTTTCCGTAGAACCGGTACCATAATGTTTAAAAGTGTCAGTTCTTTATTTTTTTTTATCATGTGAAGGTGAAAAAAGGCCCATAGGTGTCGGTTTTAAATAAACCATCACTTATAAGGTCGGTCCCTATGAGGGTTTTTTAAGTAGTGATTGTCTAATCCGTTGAGCTACGAAATAAGCTATAAAAAGGATTAACAAAGCAAAAAAAAAAGTAATTTATAGGTAAATAATTATTAGCAGTTTAAAAGTAGTAGGGATTATAGATGGCCATAAGGCCCGGGGCCCGACGGCCCGGCCCAAGGCACGACAAATTGGCCCGGCCCAGGCACGGCACGGCCCGACTGGGGTCGTGCCCGTGCCGGCCCGGCCCAACAGCCGGGCCGCACGTCAGGCCCAGGCACGGCCCAGTAGCAATCGGGCCGTGCCGGGCCGACACGAAGGCACGATCAGCCCATTGGGCCTGGGCTAGCCCAGGCACGGCTTAGGACCAGTGGATCAGTGGACCAGTAATTCAGTGGATCAGTGGATTGACAAATTCAATGGATCAATGGATTGAACATGCAAAATTTAAATTTAAACATGCCTTAGTTAACAAATTCAAATTTCACAACTTACTTGACAAATTCAAATTTGAACATGCCTTAGTTAACAAATTTAAATTACACAACTTAGTTGACAAATATAAATTTGAACATGCCTTGGTTAACAAATTCAAATAACACAACTTACACAACTTAGTTGACAAATTCAAATTTGAACATGCCTTAGTTGAATTCACAGTTCTAGATTCACAGATCACCTTTACAAAAATTCACAGATCACAGATCAAAGATTCACAGATCACATTGACAAAAATTTATAGATCACTTGACTAAGATCACATATCACATGGACAATTCACAGAAGAGTTTCAAAAATCACAGACTCACAGTTGTAGATTCAAAAATTTCACCAAGTCAAATTACCCAAAATCACAAATTTTCACCCAAACTTTCACCCAAAAAACTTGACTTAGATCACAGATGACATGGACAATTCACAGAAGAGTTTCAAAAATCACAGACTCACAGTTGTAGATTCAAAAATTTCACCAAGTCAAATTACCCAAAATCACAAATTTTCACCCAAACTTTCACCCAAAAAACTTGACTTAGATCACAGATGACATGGACAATTCACAGAAATCACAGTTCTAAGATTCAAAAGTTTCACTAAGTCAAAAATTACCCAAAATCATAAACTTTCACCCAAAAACTTGACACAAGTATTTCAATGAATAAAGTAGCTGTGTAGTGCAATGGCTGCCTCGTTAAAAACCTTTCTAGGTAAAAACTCACACCTCGTGAGAAAACCCTAGAAAGGAAAAAAGAGTGCAGCCCACAGCATTAATCAAATGTTCATAATAAAGTCCAAGTCCAATACAATCATCCAGTCCCAGTGGCAGTGGTTACTTCATCAAGAAACAAATTGTCAAAAGAGTTTATAAGCTCTAAATTCTCCATGGTATGTTGTATCTTTGCATCTGCTTGCTCCCAATCTTTGATTAGTGCCAAAGCTTGCACCATGTCAGGAGCTAGACGCCGTCGTCGCTCCTCGATGATCCTGCCAGTTAAGCTAAAAGCAGATTCCGATGATATAGTAGAAACAGGAACAGTCAAAACATCCCTAGCTAATATGGAAAGAATAGGATAGGTGTGGTTGTGCTCATGCCACCAGTTAAGGATATTGAAGTCATCATCGTATTGGTTGACAGTGTCACTGTCAAGATAGGCAAACAACTCAGATGCATTCATGTTAGCAGTAGAAGAAACAGCCTGAATCAAAGCGGTAGCAGAAGTTCTCCTAGAAAATGCACCAGCACCAAGTCCAGATCCTGCACTGGCACCAGCATCACCAAGTCCAGAACCTGGACTGGCACTAGCACCAAATCCAGAACCTGGACTGGCACCAGCACCAAATCCAGAACCTGGACTGGCACTAGCACCAGCATTACCAGCACCAAGTCCAGCACCAAGACTGGAACCACAAGCAGCAGCACCAAAAATTTTCCCCCAAGCTGTCTTTTTCTTACCAGAAGAAGAGCTTGGGGTTGCCCTTTGTAATCTCACAGCACCAAATTTACTTTCATACTTAGCATACATGTCAGACAATGCAGCCCTAACCTCATTTAAATATGCAGAGTAATCACCACTAATAAGTTGTCCCATAATTTGGAGAACATTGCTAAAACCCCTGATCTTGGCCCTAGGATCCAAGATAAAAGCAAATGAATACAGAAATGGAATCTCAGACCAGTATGACAAGAACTTATTTTTCATGGGAACAACAACATTTCTAAGGTTCCAATCATTCTCATAAGTATTTAGATGTCCAGCAATCTCAAGAATGTGATGCATAATTAATGGAGATGTTGGATAATAAACACCAGACAAAATAACAGTTGAATCATAAAATTGTTCAAGGAATAAAAGAACAGTTTCAGCAATTGTCCAGTGTAAATCAGTCAGTAATGGCTGACCATCAACCATTGGATGGTGAGATGCAATAAACACTGAAAAAATGACCCTATGTGGCAAGAGATGCTTAAGCATTAGATAAGTTGCATTCCATCTAACATCCATGTCCAAACCAAATTTACGAGGACGAATACCTTTAGCAATGCAGAAGTTTTTGTATAAAGCAATGCGCTGATTAGATGCATTTATAAATGAAATAGCAGTTCTAAAATCTTGAAGCATGGGTTTGAAGATTTCTAGACCAGCCTTAACAATTAAATTGATGATATGACATGCACAACGCTGATGCAAATATAAATCACCAATATAACCAGACAGAGCAGGTTTAAGACTATCCATTGCTTTAGAATTAGCAGAGGCATTGTCCAGGGTAATAGAGAAGATCTTATTAGTCAAACCATATTCTTGAACAACAGAAAGCACACGTTCAGAAATATTTTCAGCATTGTGTGACACATCAATTAGCACCAGTCCCAAAATCCTCTTCTCTAATTGCCAATTAGAATTAACAAAATGGGCAACAACACTCAAATAATCCTCCTTAGCATTACCAGACCATATATCAGATGTCAAAGCAACAGAGCTAACAGACTTCAAAGTCTCAATAAGCATAGCACGTCTCTTGTCGAAGACCTTAAAAACGTCCCTACTGATAGTTTGCCTAGAGACAACACTAAATCTAGGGTTGTGAGCATTCTGAATATACTCCTCAAAAGCAGCAGATTGACCAAAAGTAAGTGGAAGATCCTCTCTAGCAATCAACCTAACCAACTCAGTTCTAGCCACATCCGGTTTATATTCCCATTGACTAACAGAACCATCAGCATTAAACCTAAGCATGGACTGAGACAAAGCACCAACATTTCTAGGTTTGCACGATTTAATATGCCTAAGCAAATGTCCAGTACCACCAGTTGAACGAGCAGACAATGTTTTATGACAGTAATTGCATTTAGCAGAAACGCGAACCTGAGCGCCATTGCGCTCTTCAAAGAGTTCTTCAAAGTCGTCCCATACCTCAGACCTGGACCTCTTGTTGCTAGCACTTGAGCCAGACGGAGCACCGTTGCCATCGGCACCGGTACCATCATCGTGTGGCTCCGGCTGCGACAGATCTCTCAGAGGTGAAGCAGTGTTGCCAAACACCTCGATGCGTTCCTCCTCCAAGTCATCTTCGTCATCACCCCGCGTCCCCATCACCCTCGCCTCGTAGTTGCATGAGGTTGGATCACCATCCATCGCAGGCACTCCGGTTCCTCAACGGTGGCTGCCGCCTGCCGCTCAGCGACCTGCAAGAACAAATGAAACAACGACGAGAGCAGAGANCTGTGAACTGTGATCTGTGAATTTTTGTAAAGGTGATCTGTGAATCTAGAACTGTGAATTCAACTAAGGCATGTTCAAATTTGAATTTGTCAACTAAGTTGTGTAAGTTGTGTTATTTGAATTTGTTAACCAAGGCATGTTCAAATTTATATTTGTCAACTAAGTTGTGTAAGTTGTGTAATTTAAATTTGTTAACTAAGGCATGTTCAAATTTGAATTTGTCAAGTAAGTTGTGAAATTTGAATTTGTTAACTAAGGCATGTTTAAATTTAAATTTTGCATGTTCAATCCATTGATCCATTGAATTTGTCAATCCACTGATCCACTGAATTACTGGTCCACTGATCCACTGGTCCTAAGCCGTGCCTGGGCTAGCCCAGGCCCAATGGGCTGATCGTGCCTTCGTGTCGGCCCGGCACGGCCCGATTGCTACTGGGCCGTGCCTGGGCCTGACGTGCGGCCCATGGGCAGGCACGGCACGGCACGAAATTCCAATCGGGCCGTGCCGGCCCGATCGCTCTCGGGCCGTGCCTATCCGTGCCTGGGCCGGGCCGTGCCGGGCGGGCCTTATGGCCATCTATAGTAGGGATGAAAATACAATCACTAAAATTAAATTCTAAAATTTAAAATTTTATTATGACTAATAAGCCAACAGACATGAACCTCTCTGCAGAAATCTACTACTCCCCGTACTGCAGTTTCCACGCTAGCTGCGTTGGGAAGACGAGGAGAGCCAGGCAATGGCGTCTGCGAGGCACCTCCGGAACTTGTCCATGCGCTCCGGCGGCTGAGCTATGCCCACCTCGATGCCGCCGGAGCCGGACCGGTCCTCCGCCGCCGACACCGCGTCCGTCTTCGCCACGGACACGATCTCCACCTTCGCCGGCCTCCCGAACCCGAAGTCGACGTCGTACACGCGGAACCTCGTCGATCCGGCCACGGAGAACGGCACGTCGTCCCTGCACGCCTCCACGATGCGCTCCTTCCACCGCTCCCAGTACGCGGGCTCGCCGCGCACCGCCTCGTCGATGGCGGCGGCGACCGCGGTGCAGGCCGTGAAGACGCCGCCCTCGACGGCGGCGAGCTCCTCCTTGGGCGCCGAGGCGAAGCCCGGGCCGACGCAGTTGCCGAGGTACTTTTCGGGGACGCGGGGCTTCAGCCGCGACCGGTGGTCGATGGCGAATATGAGGTGGCCGGCGCGGCCGTCGTCGCGACGTGGCTCTTCTTCGCTCTCCTCTCTGGCTCGGCGGTGGCAGTGCCACATGAGGCCGTACATCGCCACGAGGGACGTGCACCGAGGTGGCGGCACGCCTCGACGTGCAGCCTCACCGGCGACGGCGTCCTTGACGCCCTGCAGGTGCGCTCTGGACAGGGTGAAAGTGGCGAGGAGCTTGCCGGCGTCGGGCGCTTTGAACAGATCTTTGGCTTCGTTCGTGGGTGATGCGAAGTCGTCGTGCATGTTCGGTAGGTCCCGGATGAGCGTGCGGTCGATGACGGGCGGCTCTGGGAGCTTCCGGTCACTGGCGCAGCCGGCGGCCCAGGTGTGGAGGAAGTGCGTCGTGCCCACCCCGTCGCAGGCGGAGTGGTGGACGATGACGCCGAGAGCGAGGCCACGGCGCTTGGGCGGCAGCACGGTAACCTGCAACGCGAGCACCGCGCCGCCCTTGGGAAGCTCCGGGACGAACGGCGCAATCTTGGCAAGCTCCCTCGGCTCGTCCGTGGCGAGCTCATCGACGCCAACGCCGACGCCGTCGTGCTCGGCGACGGTGAACGCCACGCCGTCGCCGGGCTGGTAGAAGAGCTCGTACCGGTTGGTCTCGCCGGGCGTGGGGCGGACGCGGCCGGCGAGCGGGTAGAAGGCGTGGATCGCCCGGGGCAGCGACTCGTCCATCCGGGACAGCACGACGTCGGCGTCGTCGTCGCCGGGGCCGAGGCGGTAGAAGAAGACGCGCTCGACGGGCTGGGCGCGGAGCCACAACGCGTCCATGAAGATGAGAGGCAGGGCTCGCTCGGGCAGCGCGGGCTCGCCGACGGGCGGCGCCGGCGCGACGCGCGTGGTGCGGAGGACGCGGAGGCCAGCGGCGTGAGCGGGTGGCGGTGCCATCGTCTCGCTGCAGTCGCAGGATAGGTGGGGTTGTCTGCTTCTGGGGTAGCTGCTGTGCGATGGAGCTTGCTTCTATAACACTTGTATCTCCCTGAGTGACTTTACTTCAGTGGTCCATGCCACCTGACTAGCTGATATCTATTGGACATCAGAAATGTTGAAATAGAGGGATGGGTTTCTTAAGGGTCATTTAAGGCTGAGTTCGATATCGAAAGTTGGCGGCGCTGTTTTGAGTTTCGGAATTGCAGTACCGTGTATTTACTGTTTGAGTACTGTTTGAGTACTGTTTGCAACTGTGCATGCAGATGACGGACGGCCGTGGCGCTACACTGCTGTCTGCTTGCCGACATTTTCCGTCACCTTGCGGCGTTGGTAAGCGACGTCGTTCCGGCTCGGACAATCCTGGTAGCTCCGTTGTGAATGCTGATATTTCGACAGGACAACACAGAGACAACGCTAGCGCGCCGATTACTTTGAAGTAGCAAATGTATTGAAACATTCTTAAAAAAACTAATTAGGATAATAATTTTTAAAATTAGGACCAACGCTTGTACTGTGAAAAGATATTTTTCATTTAGTGGAAGAGATATTCCATTTTGTTGTGCACATGGACGGATATGGTTTAACGATAAAAAAAGATATATATTGAAACTAATTTTTTCGTACATTTTCTTCTAACTAAAAAAGTCTAATTTTTACCAAGACATTGACGAGAAGTCTAATTTTTAAAAAAGCCCAACAATGACTTGAAAACTACTAAAATAATAATTAAATCCAATACATATTCCAATTACATAATAATTGAGGCGTATTTGTAATATGGCGTGCAACATGAACAAATTAAAACGTAGTTAGGAAAAAAGTTCAATTTTTAAAAAATCTCAGCAATGACTTGAAAACCGCATAAATAATAATTAAATGAAATACATATTCCAATTACATAATAATTGACGCATAGTTGTAATATTGCGTATAGCATGAAAAAATTAAAACGTAGTTAGGAAAATGGTCCAATTTTTAAAAAAGACTAACAATGACTTGGAAACTACTAAAATAATAATTAAATCCAATACATATTCCAATTACATAATAAATGAGGCGTATTTGTAATACGGCGTGCAGCACGAAAAAATTAAAACGTAGTTAGGAAAAAAGTCCAATTTTTAAAAAATCTCAAAAAAGTCCAATTTTTAAAAAATCTCAGCAATGATTTGGAAACCGCATAAATAATAATTAAATGGAATACATATTCTAATTACATAATAATTGACGCGTATTTATAATATTGCGTCCAACATGAAAAATTAAAACGTAGTTAGAAAAAAAATTATTTTTTAAAAAGCGCAGCAATGAATTGGAAACCGCATAAATAATAATTAAATCCAATACATATTCCAATTACATAATAATTGAGGCGTATTTATCATATGGCGTGCAGCATGAACAAATTGAAACATTGTTAGGCAAAAAGTCTAATTTTTAAAAAATCTCAGCAATTACATACTGTTTGAGCACTGTTTGCAACTGAGTTTGATGCTCGGCGGTGAAACGGCGTCGTCACCCCGCCCATGCCCCCGTCTCGACTGCACAGTGCCACGCACAATGACAAACAGTGCTTCCACGGTGTTTTGGGTTTCCAAGCCATCGAGATGCTGCGAAGACCAACTAACGAACTCATCCTTAGATGCACTACCATTACCATTACACCTAGGGACTGGTCACAAGCAATAAAAATTGATCTTTTTTAATCGTGAGAGTCGGTTGCTTGCCGTCATGGTGAGGAAAAAAAGACGATGAGCCCGCCATGTGAAAGGGGAAGAAGACGAGGAGCAAGCTCAAAGCACTAGGATAAAGTTGCCGTCACTAGAGATCTGTCTGTGAGAGCTGCCTCTGCCGCCTATCCGCCCGCAAGTGCTACCTCCGCCACCGCCAGATCTACCAGCACCCGCGAGCACCGCCTCTGTTCCTACCGTCCATGTCCACAAGTGTCGCCTCCGCCGCTGCAGGATCCGCTCGTGCTCGCGCACGCCGCCTCCACCGCTCACGAGAGAAGAAGAAAGTACGAAGGGGATCAGATGAGGAGGAAGGGAAGGGAAGGGGTAATTGAAGAGTGGTGCGATTTTTTATTTAGGTGGAACCCATCCTAATGTCTTCTTGCTATGCATACATTGTAGCCAGTGTTATTAGCTAAAGACTAGGGTCACATGAACCAACCTTATGATCCAAATAGACATTATATATTGTCGATACCTAACTTTCTCTTAAAATGTAACAATCTAAGACTGAAGTAATAGAAATCTAAAAAAAGTCTGTGATTTAATTAGTCCCATCTAATTTTAGATTATTATATTTTGAAACGGAGGAGGAGGGAGCAGAAGGTTATTTAGCCTAATCACGTAGAAGTAACTGCCATTGGCAGCATGGACCAAGCCAAACAGTGACGTCATAGCTGACGACGGGTACTGCGAAATGCTTGCAAGTTTTGAGGGCTCTGAACCAACAGTTTTTCGGTGCTAGTTAAATACTTACACCTGGGAATATATATATATGGTTTGGCTGGAAGAGATTCAGTTCGGTAGTGCTACTATATAAGCATTGGAAGGGTCTCGGTACATCCCATCTAGACACGTAGTTATGCACTACAAGGCACGGCAACTCTACAAGTCAACTCGATGGAAAACGGAGTCACTGGTTCAAAAATAAGAATGGGGAACCGTGCTGGTTTTGTACACTACTAAAAGAAAAGTTAATCCTAACAATTATATCGGACATCGGACGGTTCATACGGGTTCTTACCGTTAATCGAGTAAACCGAAATACTACAACTAGTTAATGAACTTCCAGATTCGGAGTATTATATTGGGACTACATATATAATACATATAAACAAATCTCACCGAACATATTATATTTTACATAACATTAGATCTGCTTTGAGGTTAACGTAAACCCTCAATCTCTAACTCCATCTCTGCTCCATCGATTCCCCAATATGACACTAGTTCTTGGCTTCTCCGCTCAATTTCCCATCATCTCCACCGCCACCGTTCGGCCTAGTCAATGCCGACGCATTACTAAAAAAACGATTTTTTTTATACGCGACCCTATAAATTACAAACGGATCGTAACTAGTCGTGCCTGCAAAAATCGAGCTCTATCTTCGTATACGGCTCATTAAGAGGCTCGCATATAAAAATCTATTTTTGTAGACGGACCACTTAAGAGACCGCATGCAAAATTGAGCCTATTTTTTCATGCGGTCCTCTTAAGGGGCCGAATGCAAAAATAGATTTTTTCATACGGACCTCTTAAATGATCCGCATACAAAAATACCCACCTCTTCTTTGTAGATATTTTCTTCCCTCCTCTTTCTTTTTCCTCTCGACACTTCAAAAATTTCCACTTCACCTCTTCCCTGTCTCTCATTCTCTCCTCTCTCTCTCTTTCTCTTCCTCTGCTCTCTCTCTCCGAGCGGGAGTGGGCAGCGACGGGCGGCGTGGCTGATGAGGAGGCACCAGGAGCAAGCGGCGCCTCCACCGCTAAGGCGGCCAGGCGCGGTGACGGGCGAGGGCCATGGCGGGGGCTGGCGTGGGTGACGGCGGTGACCCTCCCCTGGCCGGATCCGTTGGCGGCGGCCCTCCCCCTAACCCCTCGTCCCGATCTGCCGGCCGCTGCCCTCCCTCGCCAGGATCTGCCGGTCGCTGTCCTTCCTCGCCTCAATCCATCGACGGCGGCCCTGCCCCGCCCTAATCCGGTGGTCGGTGCCCTCCCCCGTCCCGATCCGTCAGCAACGAAGGGAGGAGGATGACGATGAGGGCGGCGGCGACGGGAGAATGACGACGTCGACGGCGACAAGCGAAGGATGAGGACGACTACGGCGGTGGCTGGAGGATGACGGCGACGACGGTGGTGGCTGGAGGATGAGGACGGCGGCGGCAGTGACGGTGTATTTTTTGATTTTTGGAATTTATATTTTTTTTCGTGATTTTCCTTTTCGCATGCGGTCGGCTTAAGTGCTCGCATGCGAAAATTACAATTTTCGCAGAGCTCTTCTTTCATGCGGCCCGCCCAACCGCTTGTGAAAATGCATTTTGTAGGGTTGTTAATCTGTCTGGATCGATGATCTTCTGTGAAATTGCGTTCAGGAAAGCATATAGCTTTGTTATTATTGTTCGGATATTATCAGGAAGGATACACCGAATTATAACAGGAAGCAACTGTGTCATCAACACGTGGAAGTCATGATACTTTAGGTTTATGAACTTTTTTTTTTCATGCTTATTATTATCTTTATATTTGACGAGTATCCAGATGTTACCTTGATGCTCTCCAAGCATTCAAACATATTTTTCTTCTCTGCCTTGCTTAGAGTGTAGCTGGCTGGACTCAAATAATGGCTTCCTTTCTCCTTCGATTCTGGATAAAGGCCGTTGTGTTGTTTGATATGCTTGAGATCATTACGTACTTCAAGTGTATCTTTCGACTTGCCATATACACCTAGGAAGCCCAACAGGTTGATGCAAAGGTTCTTAGTGAGGTACATCACGTTGATTTCGTGGCAGACCTCTAAGACTTTCCAATAGGGTAACTCTCAAAAAACAGACTTCTTCTTGCACATCGCCGCGTGACAATCTTCACTTGCGATAGGTTGGCTGCCAGGTCTCTTTCCAAATATTACTTTAAATTTTTCACCATAGCAAACACAATTTTTCCGTTACGATGTTTAGGCTTAGTACGGTGGTCTGTCTTCTGTTTAAAATATTTGCCTTACTTTCATACAGGCTGGCTTGTAACAAGAAATCGATGATGACCTATGTATATAACCTTCCTACAATGTTTCAAATACGTACTGTCAGTTTCATCCATACAGTGGGTGCAGGTCTTATACCCCATGTTTGATTGTCCCAATAGGTTGCTAAGTGCAAGCCAATCGTTAATGGTTACGAACAACAACGCTCATAGGTTAAATTGCTCCTGTTTGTTTCATCCCACACAGGGACACTTTTTTTTTCCATAGCAATTGCAGATCTTCAACCAATAGTCTTAGGTACACATCAATGTCGTTACCAGGTTGCTTTGGGCTGTAAATAATAATCGGCATCATAATGTACTTTCGCTTCATGCAAAACTAAGGGGAAAAGTTGTAGATACATAGGGTCACATGCCAATTGCTATGACCGCTGCTCATCTCTCCAAATGGATTCATACCATCCGTACTTAAACCAAACCTTATGTTTCGTGCATCCTTTTCGAATTCTTCAAATGTTTTATCAATGTTTCGCCACTGCGACCCGTCGGTGGGGTGTCTCAACATCCCGTCTTGTTTACGTTCTTCTGCATGCCAACGTATCATTCTATCATGCGATTTGTTTCTGAACAAATGCCTCAGCTATGGTATTATAGGGAAATACCACATCACCTTAGTTGGAACTCTCTTCTTCGAAAGTTGTCCGTCAACATCACCGGGATCATCTCGTCTAATCTTGTATTGTAGTGCCTTACAAACCGGGCATGCTTCTAGGTTCTCGTACTCCTTACCGCGATAGAGGATACAATCGTTCGGACATGCGTGTATCTTTTGGACCTCTAGTCCTAGAGGGCAGACTACCTTCTTAGCTTTGTATGTTATTTCGGGCAATTCGTTTCCCTTCGAAAGAATATTCCTTATGAGTTTCAATATTTCGCCAAATTCCTTGTTAGTCACACCATTTTTGGCCTTCCATTGCAATAATTCCAGCGTGGTCCCCAACTTTTTGTGCCCTTTCTCGCAACCTGGGTACAAGAACGTTTTGTGGTCCGCTAACATACCTCTAATTTCTGGACCTCTTTTTACTTTCGCAGTCTTTCTTTACGTAACACAACATTTGACCAAGATCATCAGCATCGTCGTTTTCGTCAACAGCTTCGTCCGCCTCGCCTGTTGTATTTTCTGCAAATCCACTATATTGAGCCTAGTCCGGAATGTTGTCGTCTTCTTTTTATCTTCTTCCATTGCAACCCCAGACTCTTCGTGCGAGGTCCAACAATTATAGCTAGGCATGAATCCTGACTGCAACAAGTGGACATGAAAAGTTCTTGATGTAGAATACTTCTTCTGGTTTTTGTATTTTTTACATGGACAATATATAAAACCCTTAGACTTATGGGCCTTGACCACACTCAAAAAATAATGCATGTCATCGATAATCTCTTTTGACTGTCAGTCTGCAATATACATCCATTGCCGATTCATCTACATCAAATAAACAAATATAAAAGAAGTCAATGAAAGTAAAAATAATTAAATAATCACATAATAATTTAAAACATCATAATTAAACTCAAAATTGATGGTACACCGAGAAATTCCATACGCGCTCATACACATAGAAATCATATGTGAGAAGATTGTTGTTGAGTTCACAAATCTATGTGACCATTACTTTAAAATATTGAAACTATAGTTTTTCATGTATTATCTTTATTTTAAATATGTTTATAAGTTTTTTAAAAATTCTAAACATATTTTTAATGAATTCTTCTTAATTCTAATGATTTTAACAAGTTTTAAATGAACTTAATCAGAGTCGTGGTTAATTATATATAAATTCTAGAAGTTATAAAAAATTGTAAATATTTTTTTCATCTATTATTCTCATTTTCATTATTTTTAGAAGTTTTTTAAAGTTCTAAACATTTTTCTAATGCATTATTCTTATTTCTAACTATTTTAATGATTTTTAAATGGACTTAGTTTTCTATTCTTTTGTCTTTATTTTCTATTATTTTTCTTTATGGTCTTTTTTAAACATTTTTATCCAAATGTTTTTAAAATTATGAAGTACTCTTATTTTCTCTAAAATTTTTTTCTCTTTCATCTTTTTCCATATACGTTTTTGAGAGAGAATGACATACAGAAACATAGCTAGAAATATAATATGTTAACCATACATCAATAAAGGATGAAGTTGCTAACCTTTTAGGTCCCTTCAATTTGTGTAATATCACCAAAATATTTTCACAAGAAATTTTAGCAGCACCTTTTTTTCTCCTCCTCTTGACAGCAATGGCTCGGGCTGGAGGAGGAAGAAGGCATACAAAAAAGAAATTATCTTTTGTACCGGTTGGTGTTACCAACCGGTACTAAAGATCTGTTACCAACCGATACTAAAGATCAATGTAATCTTTAGTACCGGTTGGTAACACCAACCGATACAATTGTACTGATCTTTAGTATCGGTTGGTGGATTTTTAGTACCGGTTGGTGTTACCAACAGGTACTAAAGATCCCGGGGGGCCTAACATGATCTCACAAATATAAATTAGGACTATTGGTATTACCAACTGGTACTAAAGATTGTATAGTGCCGGGAGGTTTTTTAACCGGTACTAACGGTTGATAATAGACCTAAGAGATTTGTGTTTTTGGGTACCACGACGAAAGATCAGTTCTACAGTAGTGTTACAGCGTGGAAGCAATCAAAACAATTGCTGGCGTGTGCTACTGTTAATGTTGATAATGCAAAGTAACTAGAGATCTAGAAAAATCACTAACAGTTCAACTTAAATTGATATAGACATTATTATGATGTGGCGGTAGTTTTAGACACGTGAACTATGAAGGGGTTGATGACATGATGATAGATTCGATTAAGTTTTTTATAGGTAAAATGGTTTGAGAATGATATACATTGGTGCTAATATATAATTTATAGGCTTACCAACAGCGAGTGGAAAAGAAACAGTTGAATCAACTTTGGTTTAATGTACTAATCTTTTGTGCCATGCAAACAATACTGATGCCACATCATCATTCAGATGACAAAACCACCTAAAAACAACTCATTGGGGGTTATTTGAGCTGGTTTTTATCTATCTACCCTATAGTTTACCAACTGAGTCTTATATCCTTCATACTTCATTCATCAAATCCAACGATCCAAAATCATCGAATCCAACGGCTCCGATCGCCCCATGTCTCCCCCACCTCCCCTTCCCGCACCCATCCCCACACGCAGAACGCCCGAAATCATGCCGCCTCTGCCCTCCTCTCTCTTGCTCTTTCCTCCTCTCTCTCGCACTCACCCGACGCTGCTGACGCCCCACCTAGTGCAGATTGCCGTCGAGCGCCGTCGATCCCCCATGCACCGCTTCTTGATTTCTCTGCTCTCCCGCGTCGCCCCTCTGCCGTTGTCGCATCGCGTCACCCCTCCGCGATTCCTCCCCTCCGCATGGCCCTCTCCCGCTCTCCGTGCCGCCTCTCCCTACTCGAGTCCATCCCGCCGCCAGTTCGCCGTCACACGCAGCGTCACCCGGATCAGTGTCGCTGTCACACGCCTTCCTCAGCACATCGCTCCACATCGCCCATATTGGCACTCAACCTTGCTGCATACGCTCGTCCTTAGTCAGATTGGCGCCACTACCATCACCGTCGCACGCATTCCTCCCCGTCCACGCCAGCGGCCTCGCCGCTCCCAACCCCGCCCATGAGGTAACTATATTATTTATTTCTTGCTTTGGTTCGATTGATTAATGGCTGGGTGTGAGGGGATTGCGACCAGCCGGTGAGGTTACTGCTTTGGTTGATATCTTCATGTAATCCTGATGTTGTATTTCAGGCCGTCAGGATAACTGTTAGCTCATTTTGGTCCATGCTGTTAGTAGTGATGTCAAATAAGTATTACTTTACTAAACTGACCCCGGGTGTGTTAATATCAGTTGAAACTGTTGGAATATGATCCGAATTATAACGTGGGTCTTGTGGGGACGCCTAGAGGGTCCACGGTTCGGGTTATGTTTATTAGCGGATTTGTTTTCGTATTTGACTGCAGCCAGTCCGTCCTATAAATACATCTTGTAAGCCGCACGAGAAGTGCTGACGACTCATTGTATTCCCTGCGTTCTGTAAACTCCCTCCATATAGTGAAGATTGCCGGTCGGCGCCTGTGGTTTTTTCCCGCAAGGGTTTTCCACGTAAAAATCTGTGTCTCGTGTTCGATCTTGATTTGCGTTATTTGCTAACAAGTAGTATCAGAGCCAGACACGAGATTGAAAAAAAAATAGGGTTTCACCCTGTTCATCGTGTCGCCGCCGGGATTATCTTCGGTTCGTTGTTTTCCGTGCCGAGTTAAATCGGCGACTCGTTAGATCGAATCGAAAGGCGGAGTCCAGGCGGCTGCTGCGTAGGAAAAACGGACCTGTCCATCTGCTGGTGCTCTACGTGTTCTGGCGGTCAGGAGGAGAAAAGGCGCTGCTGTTTCTGCTCGGGTGATTTGGAAATCGAGGATCAGCCACGTGAAGACACAAGTGTTGACTTGCTGTTGCTCGTTCGTGAGGTAGGTGAAGAAAATTCCATCAAATTTGCTAAGTGCACACAGGATATTGCACCAGAAGAGTTGTTTCTTCAGTTTTATTACTTAACGTACACAGGCAGTGTACCAGGCTGTTGGTTCTACTAGGGTTACACCTGATTTCTGCAGATTATTATTTCTTCTGGTTATTGTTATTATTTCTTCACCATGTCTTCAGTAAAATATGATATTACTCAAATGGATCGTGATACGAGGTTCGCTCTATGGCAAGTCAAGATGCGGGCTATACTTACGCAGGCTGATGTTGATGATGCTCTTGAAAAATTCGGTAACAAGGATTCTAAATCTTGGACCGATGATGAAAAGAAAAAAGATCGTAAGGCCTTGTCTCAAATTCAGCTTCATCTTTCAAATAATATTTTGCAAGATTGTCTGCAGGAGAAAACTGCAGCTGCTTTGTGGCTCAAGCTAGAGTCAATTTGCATGTCTAAGGATTTGACAAGCTAGATGCATATGAAGATGAAGCTATATACTCATAAATTGCAAGAGGGTGGTTCTGTTATCAACCATCTCATAGTCTTTAAGGAGATCGTTTCTGATCTACAGGCCATGGAGGTAGAATATGATAATGAGGATTTGGGACTTATTCTTTTGTACTCTTTGCCTAGTTCTTTTTCAAACTTCAGAGATACTTTATTATATAGCCATGATACACTAACTCTTGATGAGGTGTGTGAGGCGTTGCATGCTAAGGAAAAGATGAAGTTGATGGTGTCTTATGAAGTTTCTGTTTCCAAAGGAGAAGCGTTGTCTGTTCGTGGGAGGACAGAAAATAAATCCAACAATGGCAATAGAGGCAAAAGTTCTAATCGTTTCAGAGGTCGATCAAAGTCTCAAGGTAGAGGAGATAAATTTTGCAAGTATTGCAAGAAAAACAATCACTTTATCGAGGATTGTTTGAAATTGAAGAATAAGGAAAAGAGAACTGGCACATATAGAGAGAAAGGTAAACCCAATGATGAAGGTAATGCTTCTGTTGCTGCTTCCAAGGCAGATTATTCCGATGGTGATTCTCTTGTTGCTTTTGCTGGATGTGCAAATAGTGATGATGAATGGATCTTGATTCCGTTGCTTCTTTTCATATATGCACTAATAGTGACTGGTTTGTCACCTATGATTCTCTCCAAGGTGGAGGTTCTGTTAGATTGGGTGATGATAGTCCACTTGATATTGTTGGCATTGGTTCCATTCAGATTAAGATGCATGATGGCATTGTCAGAACTTTGGCTGACATTAGGCATATTCCAAGCATGAGCAAGAATCTTATTTCTCTCAGTACTCTTGATGCTAAAGGGTACAAGTACTTCGGTGGAGATGGAGTTTTAAAGGTGTCTAAAGGTTCTCTTATTGTGATGAAAGGTGAATTGAAGTCTCCAAATTTGTACCGTCTTCGTGGTACTACAATTACAGGTGATGCTGTTGTAATTTCCAATTCATCATCTAATTCTGATGCTATTGATCTTTGGCATAAGCGTCTTGGACATATGAGTGAGCAAGGCTTGCATGAATTGTGCAAGAGAGGACTTCTTGATGAACATAGCATTAGTAAGTTGAAGTTTTGTGAGCATTGTGTGCTTGGCAAACACAACAGGGTGTCGTTTAATACCTCTACTCATAAAAGTAAAGGTATTCTTGATTATGTGCATTCTGATTTATGGGGACCATCTCGCAAGCTTTCTTTTGGTGGTTCTCGTTATATGTTGACAATCATTGATGATTATTCTCGTAAGGTATGGCTTTATTTCTTGAAGTATAAATCAGATGCATTTTCAGTTTTTAAAGAGTGGAAGATTATGATTGAAAAACAAACTGAGAAGAAGGTTAAAAAGCTTCGCACTGATAATGGGATGGAATTCTGTTCAAATGAATTTAATGCATATTGCAAGTCTGAAGGCATTGTTAGGCACTACACTATTTCTTATACACCTCAACAGAATGGTGTAGCTGAGCGTATGAACAGAACTATCATCTCCAGGGCCCGTTGCATGTTGTCTAATGCTGGCTTGAATAGGCGTTTTTGGGCTGAAGCTGCTTCCACTGCTTGCTATCTTATTAATCGTTCACTCTCTATTCCTCTTGATAAGAAAACTCCAATTGAGGTATGGTCTGGTTCTCCAGCTGATTATTCGCAATTGAGAGTTTTTGGTTGTACTGCTTATGCTCACGTTGATAATGGTAAATTGACGTCTAGAGCTGTTAAATGCATTTTTATTGGTTATCAATCTGGTGTTAAAGGTTATAAATTGTGGAATCCCCAGACTCAGAAGATTATGCTTAGCAGGAATGTTATCTTTAATGAGACTGTTATATTTGTTGACAATCCTTCTGTTGATGCTCCTATTGAGGGAGAGAAAATAAGTGTGCAGGTGGAGCACATAATTGATTCACTAGATGTTGATAATGTTGCTGTGCAAGATGCACCTATTGCTGAAATTTCTCCAATTGTTGATGATTCTTCTGCTATTGAGCATTCTTCTCTAGTTGTGCAGTCTCCACGACATTCTATTGCTGTTGATAGGCCTAAAAGGCAGCCTAAACCTGTTAAAAGGTATATTGAAGAATGCAACATTGCTTATGCCATGAGTGTTGCAGAAGAGATTGAAGGTAATTCAGAACCTTCTAATTATTCTGAGGCTATTACTTCTCCTGATTGCAACAATTGGATGACCGCTATGAAAGATGAGATGGAGTTACTTGAAAAGAATGGTATTTGGGATTTAGTCAAATTACCCAAGAATAAGAAGCCTGTCCGTTGCAAATGGATTTATAAAAGAAAGGAGGGTATTTCTCCTAGTGAGCCAGCAAGGTATAAAGCAAGGTTGGTTGCTAAAGGTTATAGACAGATTCCAGGTATTGATTTTAATGATGTTTTTTCCCCAGTTGTTAAGCATAGTTCTATTCGTACTTTGCTTAGTATTGTTGCCATGCATGATTATGAACTTGAGCAACTAGATGTTAAAACTGCATTCTTACATGGGGAGTTGGAAGAAGACATTTATATGAACCAACCTGAAGGTTTTATTATTCCTGGAAAAGAAAACCTTGTTTGCAAGTTAAAGAAATCGCTTTATGGTTTAAAGCAATCTCCTAGGCAATGGTACAAGAGATTTGACTCATTTATGCTCTCTCGTGGTTTTAAGCGGTCTGATTATGATAGTTGTGTTTACTCGAAGATTGTTAATGACTCAGCTATTTATTTGCTTCTTTACGTTGATGATATGTTGATTGCTGCTAAAGATAAATCAGAAGTAGCTAAATTGAAGACACAATTGAGTAAAGAATTTGAGATGAAGGACTTGGGTGCAGCTAAGAAAATTCTTGGTATGGAAATTACTAGAGATAGAAAATCTGGTAAATTATACCTCAGTCAGCGAGGTTATATTGAAAAGGTTCTTCGTCGTTTCAATATGAATAAAGCAAAACCAGTGAGTACTACATTAGCTGCACATTTCAGATTATCATCAGATTTAAGTCCAGAGTCAGATAAAGATATTGAGTACATGTCTAAAGTTCCATATTCCAGTGCAGTTGGTTCTCTTATGTATGCTATGGTCTGTTCTCATCCTGATTTAGCTCATGCATTGAGTGTTGTCAGTAGATTCATGGCTAATCCTGATAAGAAGCATTGGAGAGTTGTTCAATGGATTTTCAGATATTTGCGAGGTACTTCTAATGCCTGTTTGCAATTTAGAAAATCTAGAGATGGACTTGTTGGTTATGTTGATTCTGATTATGCTGGTGATTTGGATAAGAGGAGATCTCTCACGGGTTATGTTTTCACCATTGGTGGTTGTGCTGTTAATTGGAAAGCATGTTTGCAGTCCATTATTGCTCTGTCTACAACAGAAGCTGAATATATGGTTATTTCTGAATCTTGTAAAGAAGCTATTTGGTTGAGAGGTTTATACTCTGAACTTTGCGGGGTTTCTTCTTGCACTTCTATACACTGTGATAGCCAGAGTGTTATTTATCTGACTAAAGATCAAATGTTTCATGAAAAGACAAAACATATTGATATCAGATATCATTTTATTCGAGGTGTCATTGCTGAAGGTGATGTGAATGTATGCAAGATTAATACTCGTGATAATCCCGCTGATATGTTGACAAAGCCTATTCCTGGAGCTAAGTTTGAGCTATGCTCACGCTTAGTTGGTATTTCAAATTAAGTCCCAGTGACTTTTTTGGCATCGGTGATTATTTATTATTGAAGTGAGTTGATTGATGATACTTCATTTGCTACAAGATGGAATTCGTCTCAAGGTGGAGTTTGTTGGAATATGATCCGAATTATAACGTGGGTCTTGTGGGGACGCCTAGAGGGTCCACGGTTCGGGTTATGTTTATTAGCGGATTTGTTTCCGTATTTGACTGCAGTCAGTCCGTCCTATAAATACATCTTGTAAGCCGCACGGAAAGTGCTGACGACTCATTGTATTCCCTGCGTTCTGTAAACTCCCTCCATATAGTGAAGATTGCCGGTCGGCGCCTGTGGTTTTTTCCCGCAAGGGTTTTTCACGTAAAAATCTGTGTCTCGTGTTTGATCTTGATTTGCGTTATTTGCTAACAGAAACACGCTTTGGTCCCTCGCCCATGAATCAATCCCTAGCGGGTCTTGTCTCGCCTTCAAGTAGATTATAATCAATATCGGTATCTATGGACGGCTATGGCTATTGCGCTTATCAATTCAAAAATGAATTGATTCTTATTCTTTGCATATATTCTATTCTAAGAGCTTCTAGAGCATAGCATCTAGCACCCTCTTTTCTTCCTTCAAAGCAAGATTCAATCTTTCACGACTTGAAATTGCTGGGTTGAACCAACTTGTTAGCCTTAACGATTGTTATATTTCTTAAGCTTGCAAAACCAAATATATCATAGGCCAGTTGATCTAAAATGCTGAAACAATGCGCTGAGCTTAAATATTTTTGTGGAAATAGAATCCTGAGGGCCTGCTCTCCCTTTGCTATAAGAATAAAGCTAAAAGGACTGAAACAAAACTCAGGTAAAAAGTGAGCTAAATAAATAAATTGGAGCCTTGAAATTAGTAGCCTTGAAATAACTTGGAGTTCTCATAATGCAGCCTTGAAAAGGAGTAGCGTTCTATGATCATAAATTAGGAGGCTTCCTCAATGACCCTTTTATGAATGCCTAATACTAGATATACATCTTTCTTAACTGAATTAGGATTGCTGGGTGAGTTCTTCACCCAACTTTCCCAACTCACATCTCTTTTTTTTCGCGCGCACGTTTTTTAAATTGCTAAACGGTATATTTTTTATAAAAAGTTTCTATACGAAAGTTGCTTTAAAAAATCATATTAATCCATTTTTTTAAAAAAATTAGTAAATACTTAATTAATCATGTGCTAATGAGTCGCTCCGTTTTTCGTGCGGAGGAAATTTCTTCCCAACACTCCCAAACGAACAAACCCTTATATATCAATTTGGACATGCATGTACAATATTAATGGTGAAAATGCTATCCAATATCCATAGAACTCTAACTTAATTTTCTCGGGGGTTAGAGACCAGTCAATTTGGAACTTTCAGGAGGCTTTCTACTTGGTACAAAGAAAATTATTTATGGAAGTTCATGCTTTTTATATTATAATTTTATATGAAGTTGAGCTTTAACAGCTGGTTAATAAATCCTTCATGGTTTCTTTGCTAACCATCTTTACCTAATACATATTTGTCCTGATCTTTTGTTGCTTTGGTTGTATTATTGTATTTTCATGTCATCCGGTCAAGATCAAGATACCATCCATGTGCTGAATAGGTCTCAGATAGGTGGGCATCAAGTTCAGCTTTCGTTGAGCCGTACTCATCATCAGAACAAACAGGTTCGTGTACAGAGTTAATTGCTTGGCCGTTGATGCATAAGGTAGGGTCGATTGAGCTAATGTTTGCTAGCTGTCCTCGCTCACTGTCCTGCAACCTTTTAGGTAGTGTTTGGTTGGAGGGATATCCTGCAATGGGATAGGATCATTCCAAAAAACATGTGTTTGGTTAAGAGACTAGGAGGGATAGGACGGTTCCAAAAAAAAGAATATTCCTCCAATATTCAGGATGATCTCATCTGGGAAAATTTGGCGGACGACGCCATCCCACCTTCGCACGCGCGCCTCACGCCACGTGGTAACCCTCTCTCGCCCACCTTTTTTTCACCGCTTCTCTTTTGTTTTGCTCTTTTCTCCTCCTCCCGACTAGCGGTCTAGGGTTAGTGGCGACGGGAGGGCGCGTAGGCGAGGCGGCGGCGGGAGAGCGTGCACGTGAGCAAGCGGGGCAGCGGCGAGAAGGCACTCACGCGAACAGGGGGAGGTGGCAGTGGAAGCACGCACGCGCGAGCAGGGTGAGTCGGCGGCGGGAGCGCGCGCCCAAGCAAGGGCGAACCGACGGCTGGAGTGCGCGAGCAGGGACAAAGCTAGGCGAGAGGGTCTTCGTCTGTCCCTCTATCCGTACCCACCAACTGCAGATCTCCGTTTCCATTGTCCACGGTAAGAAAAACCCTAAACATTGGATGGGTATTTCGTTTTCAGATCTGTGCATGTGTTTTTTTTTCAAGAATATTGTAGTTTAATTAGTTCAAGAATGTATTATTGTCTTGAAGATTTTTGCAAATAGCAGATGATGGCCATGTGTTTTTTTGGTTGTATTGTAGATGGAAAAGAGGACCAAGCTTTTAGTCTGTATTGCTGCTGCAAATTTATTGTTGTCAATGATGGTCATGATTAGTCGTTCTAGAAAAAGAAATAGAGGTTCAAGGAGAGAAGGTATTAGATATGGACCAATGGTTGAAAGGGATAGGATAAGAATTGAGTACCTAGAAACAAAAATCTGGAGAAATGATACAACTTATATCAACATGTTTAGACTTAAAAGGGCAAGTTTCTTTCGTTTTTGTAAGCTTTTTAGGATCGTGGTTTACTTGAAGATACCATCCATATGTGTATTGAGGAACAAGTGGCTATGTTTCTCAACACAGTGGGATATAATCCTAGGAATAGGTTAGTTGGCACTAATTTTGATAGATCTGGAGAAACAGTTAGCCGTTATTTCAACAAAGTTCTTCATGCAATTGGTGAGCTAGAGATGAATTAATCAAGCCTCCCTCATTGGACACTTCAACTAAAATAGCAGGAAACTCTAGATGGGATCCTTACTTTGAGGTGTGAGATTCAACCCTATCTCATTTTATGTTTATGTGAACTCGATATATGGTCCTTAATTTTTTTTTATGTTGTTGAACACAAAATAGGATTGTATTGGAGCTATTGATGGCACACATATTAGAGCCTCTGTTCGCAAGAATGTGAAGTCTTCTTTTCATGGTAGGAAGTCCCATGCCACCCAAAATGTAATGACAGCTGTAGATTTTGATCTCCGGTTCACTTATGTCTTGGCTAGTTGGGAGGGGACAGCACATGATGCTGTAGTTTTAAGAGATGCTTTGGAATGTGAAAATGGTCTCCGTGTCCCACAAGGTAATAGATTACTATAGTTTATCAAATTCTACACGACAAATGTTGATATTTAAGAATGTGAGTTGATCGTTTGGTAGCTTGTCCAATTGATGAAATCCCAGAGCCTCCACTGTTCACTGCCAACCATAGCTGGGAAGGTTGTTTCTCTGAACTCTGCAGAATTTTCCACATTGATCAAGAAATTGCAAGAAATGATCAAGAATCAGCTACATTGTTGCAAAGCATGGAAGCTGCAATTATCATCACCACCAGCAGCAGCACACAGGAACAGGAATGGCCTGAACTTATATCTCTCAAACCAACTCACTACCACCTTTCTGTCTTGACCTCTAGCCATCCAACCAAACTTTTTTGTATCCACTTGGTAACAATTAGGCAGGCAGTACAACTAAAGCTACATACACAAGAAACACTCCAAACAATTTCTTCAGTTTTTTCTTCAGTTTTGACATCACAACAATGGTTGATTGACAATGGAAGAAAGACAGGAAGACAGAAAGGAAAGGAAGCTGCAGAAATGAATGCTGCTGGAGCTTATTATGCGTGTGATTTGTATTTTATTTCCAAATATAGTGATATGAATGGTATTTTATTTTTTATATAGCATGGTCTTCATGTAGAAATATTATTTTGTAGTTTGTACACGAGGTAACCTCACCAACTAATGTGTGAAGGTAATTGTATCCAATAAGTCCATCTTTGTCCCTTCGTCCAAACAAAAGATAGGATCATTCCAACCAGGGGCGAAGCCAGGATTTCAGGTTGGGGGGACAAGCCAGTGAAGCCACAAGGCCAAATGGCCAAAACCAGCATATGTTTTCACATATAAAAGAGGTTCAAATGTTCAATATAATGAAACAAGGCTATATCTGTGCCATACAAATAAAAATTACATCTCAATTAACTTGAACTTAGCTTTACGGGTACAAACTAGATCGAAGGCCTTAATAATATCATCGGAACTAATCATTGTTGCTATATCTCTCTCAATGTAAACCACCAAGTAATCCCGTAAATAGGTATCTCCCATTTTATTTCGAAGACGTGTCTTCACAATTTTCATGGCTGAAAAGGCTCTCTCAGTGGTTGCAGTTGACACGGGGAGAGTCAAGACTAATCTCAACAACCTATCCACCATTGGATAAGAGGAATCTTTACCCAACTTAACTAGCCCACTTGTTAAATCAGCCAGAGATGATAAAATTTTTAATTCTGGATGGTTACACACATCAAGTTGAAAGTGTGGCAGTTGGCACTCTAATTGCATTCTTTCTTGACTTGAGAAATCAACAGGATAGTATTTTTCCACTAGAGTGCATACCTTTTCCATGTCAAATGAATCGAGTCTTGGATCCAGTGAGACACACAATGCTAAAAGGTCTGTCACTTGAGAACCAAACCGGTCTTCTAATTCATTCAGTTGTTGATCAATTGCAACATTAAACACATCAACTTTATAATGGTGAAAAGTTGTGGTGTTGTCATGCTTGTTTCGAGATTTGGTCACATCAACAAACCTACAAATTTGCAACACAAGGGTGTATTAGATTAATTAATACAAAGTAAATAGTCAATAGAGGTTTAGGGAAAAGAACATACTTCTTATTCAGATCTGGAATATCAATCTCATGCTTCTCACAAAAAGATTTGACCTCCTCAAGAAGAGGTTCCCAACCGTCATTTCGCAAGTCACCAAGTAACACTTTGGTATTAGAAACAGAATCCACTGCATTTAAAATATCTATTGTCTTCTTTTGGAGTGTTTGACATAGCACATCGGTGATCTTCATAATCTTTTCCATCATGAGTAGAATAAATACAAAATCAAATGTAATAATGATTCGTAGGGCACCAGCAGCATCTCCACGGGAATACTTCGAAACTGAACGATCATTTGCAACACTGCGTAGGACCGAAACCGTGGCACCAAACATCTTCTTTAAACTCTGAATTGACTTATAGTGTGAACTCCATCTTGTGTCCCCAGGCCTTTGTAGAGAGCCCATCTGATTTGCCCCTCTTCCAGTGTCAAGCTCTCCTAATTCAATTTCACGAGCTATTTCTTCAGCTTGTGTAGCTAGTAACTCATCATTCCGCTTAGGGGATACACTCAGAACATTTATGATGAGATTTGCATGCTGAAAAAAATTATGTACCTCTTGTATTTCCCTTGATGCTGCGACGAGAGCCAATTGGAGCTGATGAGCCATGCAATGAATGTAATATGCATACGGGCACTCGTTTAGAATTAAAGCCTTCAATCCGTTCCACTCCCCTCTCATGTTACTTGCCCCGTCGTAACCTTGACCCCTGATGTCTTGTATACTCAAGCTATTATCAGATAAGACAACACAAATTGCATTCTTAAGAGTCAATGTAGCTGTGTCACTAACATGAATGAGATCCAGAAAACGCTCCTTTATATTTCCTTCTTTGTTGACAAAACGAATAACTATCGCCATTTGCTCCTTTTTAGACTCATCTCGAGCTTCATCAACCATGATACAAAACTTACTACTGCCAATTTCTTCTCTAACTGATTTTTGCACTTTTCTAGCAATTATGCTTAGATTTCCTTTTGCACATCAGATGAAGTGTACTTCGCATTTTTTGGAGCATTTTCCAAAACAACTTCTTTCACCTCCTTGTTAAATGAAGCTAACAGCTTGACCATTTCAAGAAAATTACCTCAATTTAACGAATTTAAAGATTCATCATGGCCTCTAAATGGACATCCTTGAAATGTTAAGCACCTGTAATAAATAAAAAATACAACAGTAGAGATGTTAGATATTAAATTATTAGGATATTATAGCCTATGTAGGAAGAAGAAGAATAAGAAGAAGAAAGTCATTACCTAATGGACTCAATGGTAGTTGTAAGCCTTAGACTGTGTTCGGCATTTCTGTACTCCCAGCGTGCTACAGTGTTTTGCCCCCGCGCACGCTTTTCAAACTACTACACGGTGTATTTTTTTGCAAAAAGTGTATATACAAAAGTTGCTTAAAAAATCAAATTAATCTATTTTTGAAAAAAAATTAGCTAATACTTAATTAATCACGCGCTAATGGACCGATCCGTTTTCCGTGCACAGTCATTGTTTTTGGGAAAGCAAGTGCCGAACAGACCCTTAGGCTTGCTCCTTCAACCAATTTTTCTTTTTGTCTAACTATCACCTTGTCAATGTGTTTCATACTATTTTTGAGATTATCAAAACAACCAATTGAATAATTATGAGTAGATCCAGGATTTCCCATGTGTTTTAGAAAAGCACATTCTTTTCCTTCATTTACTTTCTTCCAATTTTGAAACCCCTTAACAGTAAATGTATCTGATCCATATCTCCCAATTGATCTTTTTGAAAAGAGAAAACATGGCAGACAATAAGCACGATCTATGTGGGGAGAATACTCTAGCCAATTAAATTGTTTAAACCAATTGCTTTGGAATCGGCGAGCATGAGATGCATCATTCAATGGGTACTGATCCAAGATAAATTGATATGGGCCCTCTGATATATAAAATCTCCTGGCATCATCTTGTTGATCAGGAGGAAGTGCGGAGATTTGAACACGTTTACCTGGGTCCCTCTCAAATGCTGTAGTTACAATTGTTTGCTGTTCAGGTTGCAAATTAGCCTGATCAATCGTTTCTATGATGGTTGGGTTAGGAGGATTTTCATCAGAGGCAGGGTCATCCCTCGGAACGAGTGGCTTGTAGAAACAATCAATCGTCTTTCTCTTCATCTTTGCTAAGGAAAAAGAAATCACAAAATTGTAATTGACTAATGAGTACTGAGCACCTGATTATATTGTCTAAATCAGTACTAGAAAAGGAAAATTAGAACTAACCAACTAATTATCACCAAATTAGGGATTTAGGTATTTTGCCTCCTTGGGGAATACGGAGTAATTAGTGAGTACTGAGTAGATTAGAAATCACATAGACACATATAGACATACTATCTATTGATCTGATTACAGATTACCTGAACTCCTGAAGATGACGTGCTCGGCAGCGATCGGCGACGGCGATCAGTGCCGATCGGCAGCGGCGGTGATCCCGTCAAACTGCCGCGCGTGCGAACTGCGAATGCGAAGCGGCGAAGGTGCGAAGCCGAAGCGATTGATCTGGACCTGGTATTGGTAATCCTATATAGCTATACTTACTAGTTTGCTCATGGGCTGCTGATCACGACTGCACACATATGTACATGGGCTGTGGCCTGGGGGGTCCCAAATCAAATGGGGGGTGCCTGGCCCACCCCGGCCCCCCTTGTAGCTTCGCCCCTGATTCCAACCCATCATATCTCTCAAACCAAACAAAAAACAGGATTCATTCCATCCCTTCAACCAAACAAAAAACAGAATCATTCCATTCCAAAAAAAACAGGGATGAAACTAACCCATCCCACCTTATCCTCAAACCAAAACATCCTTAATTGATTTTTGAACCACACAATATGATTCCAAGGTAAATTTTTAAGTAAAAAAATAAAATCACTTCATTTTGGATGTGTCTGAAATCTGAATTTACGACTGAAAACAAGGTCTTAATGATTCTCTGAACTTGAGCATGTCCCTGAAACTAAATGAAATTTATGTAAAGAATATTGAGGACAAATTTATCAGGTGTATACAATATGCTCTATTCAGAGATTTGTGCCATTTTCAGCACCCTACCTGTATATCTCTAAAATCTGGGGACTACATTATTGCAGAGACAAATTAGTAATAATCTGATATAAATTAAGAGGAAAAACAAGAACAAATTGTCTTTGACAGATAGCTTTTATGCACATAAAAAGAAAAGGCTTTGTCAAATTAACTCCTTTTTGCTACAGCTATTAAATCTACTGTGTTTCTAATTAATCCTATATACACAATATGCTAAATTTTCAGCTTTTTAAGCACTGTGTTACCAGTTTCATTTGCAGAACAATAATTGGTTAATAAACTAATAGTATACTGCTATTACCAGCTGCTCCGATAAGGGGTAATTAGTTGGGTGTTGTAAGTATGCAGGTAGAAAGTGATAACATAAAAGTTTGCTAATCAAAGAGCTCTTATGGATTCCCAATGATAAAAAAGACGAGTCTTTTGAAGGAATTCTAGAGCGAAGTGTTACAGCAAGGTTTGTTGAAAATTTAGGAGTTGGCACAAGAATGAAAGAAGACGGGAACATATCTACTATGGTCTTTGCGAGATTATGCAATGTAATACAAGAATGGGAGAAGATGGGAACTCTGAATAATTCAAGTCACCAGCAGCAACTTTTGATGAAGTGGTGCAACAAGGTTTTAGGCATAGGCTGGATTTTTCTGCTCCATGCGATGGTGATGGAAGAATCATAGTTGTAAGCCAAAAATTAAGTGGACAATATGAATATGCATATCTGAAATTTGTGATTTTTTTATAGATAATCTTTTCGAAGGAGCTATAACCTTGCTTTGCATCTTACTCTGCCACAGAGACTGCTAACCATCTTGTTTGGAGATAACACTTGATGTATACTATGATTTGAATCTGTGTTGTGCAATATAGATGCATGTTACATTTTTAAAATCACAAACCATATTTTAGTTGAAATGCTTGGTCCGGTTGGAATATTTATAACCCGCTGACCATGTGTTTGTAAAAACTCTTCAGATGTATTTTTAATTTATTTTTCATTGGTTATCTCTCCTTTTCAGCAAATGTGAGCATCTCAGAAGATTATTAAAATTATATAAGAAGAAATCCCTGATTAAAATAAACCTCATTATCATCATATCATTTTTATGCGCATTAAATATTTTTTATCATTTGTGGTTGGCTCATAAAATAACTTTAGATGGTGGAGAACCATCTATGCCAATTTGTGAAAATTTGACTATCATGTGCACACACACATATGTCATCTCATACATATATCACCATTACTAGTATCGTCGTAGCGTTAGCACAAACACATTACTAGTATTTTAGAGGGTAAAATGTTTGATTTTATACTTCAAGGGGTTAAGTAGACCAACCCAGTACTTCACGGAGTGAAATAGACTTTCTCCTTTTAATATATATCTTTCCATCATTTTTACTAGTATAACATGCAACATACATTTTCCACGCATTCTGAAGCAACGTCATGACATCAATTACTCCATCCGTTTTATATAATAAGTCGTTTGACTATTTTTTAAGTCAAACTTTTTTAAGTTTGACTAAGTTCATAGAAAAATATATTAATATTTTCAATACAAAATAAACACATTATCAAAATATATTCAATTTTAAATTTAATGAAACTATTTTAGCATCTAAAATATTGTAGATGTTACTAATTTTTTTATAAACTTGATCAGACCTAGAAAAATTTAGTAGTTATGTAATGGTTCATTCGATGTTGATATATTGTGGTTTTCTACTGTCAGTAATCATTTTCCCGAAGTACTGTTTTAACGTCGCATATAAACATTTCCCCGCACATGGTAAAATCACAAATTATTGTTTCGGTGTAGTAGGACACCATTCCAAACACGTGCTGTATAGTGTATACGGACCAGCTGATAATTTTTGCGGTCCCGTTCTTGTCTATGCAAATTTACATATTCAACCTTGATTTTTTTTATAAACACAGTATAATTTTGACGCTCACAACACATGTACACTTATTCCTATAAACAAACACACCATACTCTATCTCTATAAGCATGACTGGGTTGACATATCGTGATATTTTTATTAATACGTTTTTAAAATTAATAAACGATATATTTCGAACGAAAACTTTATAAATAACCGTCGCTCATATTTAAAGTTTATAATAATTAAATAGTAATTAATTATATGTTAATGATTTTTTCGTTCTACATGTTTTTACTTAATTAATCCTTTACTTAATACTTATTTCCTGTGTTTGCATGTCTTGATCTGCGAAACATACTGTAAGATAGATGGGGCGCCGAAGCATTCGTCGATGGGTGCCGGAGGAACAAGATCCACAGCACACAGCACAGCAGCAGTATTACTGCTCGCTAACGTGGTTGTGGACGCTTTGCGCTGGTCGAACTGAACGGCAGCAGGGGTCGGCGACAGACGGGTGTCAGCACTGAACCTCACGAATGATGGCGCCTGGAAAATATCGGCATAATAAGGTCGATTTCCTGCTCCCTCTTTACGTCTGACAACAGACAACAGTCCACTAGTAATAATCCGTCTATCACGAAATAAATGCATTTCCAGCAAAAGAAAAAAAAAGAGAGAAACGAATGCTTCTCATAGTTAATTATTGGTGGGTGGGTGGTAACCGTAGATACAATTCCTTCGTCCTAAAATACTAAAATACTCTTATCGTCTTAAAATATAAAATAAAAATTTATAGTACTAAAATATATCATATTCACTTGAAATCTTTTATATTTTGAGATGAAATTTTTTTTATTTTAGCATTATGAATTTAAACATGTTTTCGTTCTATACAGATTCGTAGTATTAAGATATATTCTATCTAATCAAAATTATTTATATTTTAAGATAGACAAAGTATAAAAGAGATTAAATTGATAAAACCTTTTGATTTATCGACCGAATATAAGTAAGATGCTAAAAATCAACTTATTTTAAGTTAAAATTTGAAATCTAGAGAACAAATTATTTCGTGAAGGAGGGACCGCAGGTAGTAGTAGAAGCAGTTGTGGGCTTAATGGCTTTTAATTATGCAGATCTAGGTTAACCCAGATCAGAGTGTCAGTCTCAGCTCTACTACTACATTGTGTCCAGCATCGGTTTAGGGGCATCCACAATTTAGGATGATATTAGTTGCAATCGGAGAGGGAGGAAAGTTTCGGGTATGTATCTTAAGTGGATAAGTAAGAAATAAAATACTACTATATTTATTATTCAGTCATAAAAAATAAACAAATAATTTCTCTCATCCTTCTCTTATGAATAATGATTATGGAACCTAGTTTAGTATCCAGTTATGTTATTTTACCATTATAGTTACAACAACAACTAATACGTATTGAGATAGGACCCATCAACAACTAATACGTTGAGACAGAGCCCACTCTTATTTACAAAATAGATAGTAAATATTGGTGATGCCCATGTCAGGCAACAAGCACTTTATCTAACACTTGAACCAGTAGGACAAGTTAATGAACTATTGTTATTGTTAGATTATATTCTTTCGTCCCAAAATAAATGAATCTAAAATGAAATTATATCATAGATTGATTATTTTGCAACAGAGGAAGCACGTTTTCTACCGTCAAACTTCAAAACCATATAGCCATAATTCCCATCTCATATAACTAGTAACAAAGGGCATTTACAGATGCTTATTAACATTGTTGGTACATAAATAATAAAATGCTGAAATTGCAGAGATGTGATTCTATCTTTTATAAAGTTATAACTCACTAAGTTCTAAAACTCAATATTCAAAGTTACTACATTATCATCTATCAATAATTATTATATCTTTCATAGAAGCATGCTATATCAGTAATAATTTATTAAATTTTAAAGCTTTAAAAAGCAAACATGTTAAATCATCACCTCATATAATTTACATAATATTTCAATATATTTTTTTTATTTTTTATAATATCCTTATATATCCTATATAGTTCATCCTCACTTAGTTAATGTTATTTCTCTTCTCTAATTAAGCTATATTACCTTAACTGTTTTTAGGCCTTAGATGATTAACCTATAATCTAAATTATCTTTTTACTTTTTTTCTTCATAACCCATACCTCCATTGTTTCTAGCCCTTAGATGATATGATCCAAATTATCTCTCTCTTTTTCTATAAAGTCACATCGTCTTATTTTACATTTGAATTATCGTTCTATATACTATTTAAATTATCATACTAATGTTGATATATTAACAATTGACCATTTTGTACATCATCATTATTTAACACGATAGCATTCGCTTTCCTGATACAACATATTCTGAGACAACCTAACAATTATATGGCAAATAAGCACCATGTGTAGGGCTGTAAGTTTAACAACAGAAACGAAAAGGCAAATTAATGTACTGAAGAATCAAAATAAGGAACTATGCATACTAAAAGGGTTACTTTCAGCGATCCATTTGATTATTGCCTGCATAAATTAGAAAAGCAGAAAAGGGTGATCCACATCAAAAGGTGTACATAAAAGAGAAGAATAAACAGAAAAGCATCTTCTTTTACCAAAGAGGAAAAGAAACCACGAAACATAATACGGATAAGCTAACAAAAAATACACATTGGTGTATGATTCTTGGATAGTACTCTATTTGCTGGCTTGCTGCAATATTCCTACAGTCCTACTACGCAAGACTAACCATAACTACAAAAAGGATTTGCAAGAAGATAACAAAAATCGACTCAGAATTGCAGATATTCAGCAGGAGCCTGACCACTCTAAACACGGCAGTCCTGATTTCAGGCCTCTGTTAAAGGTGAAGCAAGGGCCTCATGAGGCACTATCTTAAAATTATTCATGGACAAGAATTTCAGACAGACTAAAAATAAACAAAACCACATGTGTGGATCTAAATTTTGCAAGAAGATATTAATCCTGGGCAGGTAATTAATTTCAGCACTGGTTTGGGTGATCTGCACCATCAAGATTCAGCAGCTTACCCATATAACCATTCATTTCAATTGGGCAAATGGATTGTAGATTGATTCCTGCATTAAGTGCAGTGTACATTGCACTGCACCAATCAGTTCCCAGCTCCATCAAAACGTTACATTAGTACATTTCATAACAGATTTGGTACTAAAGCATTCCTCCACATATGGTCGTCTGAAAGACATCAGGACATCTTGATACTAATAGCTGTAGTAGCCTAATAGCTGAGGTTTTGTTTCAAAACGAATTAAAAGGAATGTGCAAGAGATAGTTGTTCATTTCCTGACTCCCGTACACATCATGAAAATAAGAAAAGAGTGACCCTAGAACATGATTAGTTGCAAATTTATTGGACTATCAAATATTAATTGCCAGCTGCAAAGTAGAAGATGATGCTATTGAGGCATTTCACCAAACATGTATCGTGCATTTAGAACATCAATTACCTTACATGTTCCTCCGTCGCCGTTATCCAGAATGTGATGAGGAAAGGTGGAGGATGGTGTGTTGGCAAAGTGTGCCGAGGGCAGCAAGGAGCAGACGTGGGTCGGCGGGGCCGAACGAAGGACCGAGCGCATGGCTAGCTGAATTTTTTACAATTTGATACTTTACAAAAATTTATTTTATAAATAGATCTATAAAAAAACTTATTTCAGAAGTGGTCTTTTTGAGACGCCAGAGTGGTTGGCACTGTGATCCAACAGGACGGTGCCGGCATCCTTGACGTCGTGACCCTGCATCGTGGCAAATCCCATGGCCCGACGCTGACATGACAGTAGGCGCTAGCAGTGCTGGTGCCGCCCTCTCCACCACGGCACCAATATCGCTGATGCGCTCCTCAGGTGATGCCCAGCACTTAACCGCATGGGCCCCACCCATTTGTCCCTTATTCCAGCCCAAGTCCGACTGTCACTCTTGCTCTCTCTCTCCTCTTCCCTCTCCTTCTCAAATTCACTTAAGATTTATCAATGAGAGACATCATATTCTTCGCTGTTTTTGTTTTTCTTATAGTAAGAAAAAAAGCAAAAAAAAATTAACAGATTAGTTTTCCGTAGTCCTATAAACCTTTGAGATTTTTTTACTAGTAGTGCTTGATTATGGCTTGTTGAGTTTTCTGTTATATCGTGGTGTCGAGTTACTGGTCTTAACGTTCTATCTTTTGGAGTTTTGACTTCTTGTCACCATCATCACTATTCTCGCCCTCACCACCATCGCTGTCAACCACCAAATTTCTTTCTGTTTGTGCAAGATCTGTTTTTTTTTTGGAATCCAATTGTCTTTGAGTCAGTCGCCAAAACAGTCATAACTAGAATGTCCTTTTTATAAAACAGTCATATCTTTTTCATACGGATTCGGAACAAGACATATAATATATACACAGACATCTACAGAAAAAGTTGCATCCGTGAAATCAAAATCTTGAAATTGTACTTGCAAGATTGTGTATTCGAGGCGAGAAGTTTTGGGACCCATTTCGATAGAGCTTTAAAAAATTCTACGGGCCACATATTTCGTCCGTTCGAGCTTAAATTTTTTACGGTTGGTTTCTGCGTGCTCCTATGTGTGAAAAAAATAAAAAAAATTACACCTCTCTCCTCTGTACTAGAGAGAGAGAAAAAGGAAGATTGCGGGGCTGGCGTCCTCCTTCGGCCACATCAGCACCGGGTATGTCACGGTGGCAAGAGGACGGCGTCAGGTATTGAATCTCGGCGCCAGTCACTCTGACGTTTCAAAAAGAATCAATTCTGAGATAAGTTTTTTCAAAAATTTATTTATAAAATAAGTATTTTAAAGAATCAAATTGTAAAAAATTCACACGTGGCTAGGCGCCACAGCGATGGGCGTGGCTAGGCGCCACAGGATAGGATAGGGTGATTAATGCCTTAACGCCTTAAAAAGAGCCGAAACACATGGAAAATGAATACTGTGATGCGGTACTCGGTAGCTCATTAGTGTGTACGAGCACCAAAAATCGTGAATAAAACGTTTATAGAAATGGAAAGAGAAGAGTAGAAGAAATTCATTTTTTAGAAATCACCAAAGGGATCAGTATCTCATCTGACGTACTGTTCACCTCGATTTACTGTTGGGATTAACTATCTATCATTCTACACGTTTCTTGTTTCAAATCACATAATATTCGACTTTACGTTAAAACAAAGGAACGGATAGGATTCAAGACGCATAACAAACAAAAATTGCACCTATAAATCTTAATGGGCCATGTGAACTAATAAATTTGACTGGTCAGCCCAATTAAAAAGAAAAATATATGGTGAAAACCATATGCATAGTGAAAACCTAAAAACTATCGTTGAATCGAAAAATAAACGTGTAATATTTGTCCACGTCATTATGAGTAAGTAAAATTTTTACTCATGATTAAATCTGTGAGTAAAATTTTTACTCGTGATGATGTGGACAAATCTCAGACGTTTATTTTTCGATCCAACGATAGTTCTAGGTTTTCACTACACTTGTAATTTGCACTACATATTTTTTCCAATTAAAATAAACAAGCTACAAATCAGTCGAGATTTAACAGGCCAAGAAACAACACTAATGAAATATATACTTACGTGAAAAAACGTAGAACTAAACATCTGACATGCTATCTTGTAAAAAACGACAGTAAGCTTTACAAAAATTACACTTTTGGATAATTATAGTTACATATCAAATTACATTGTAAATATGATGTGACAAAGGCACGAGAGGTGGGGGTGGCTGATGCACGGGTGGTCACGCACCCGCACCCCCGTGCGATCAGTTCGCCTCCTCTAGTCTTCTTCACTTCTCTCTAAAGTATATACGTATTTATATATATATATATATATATATATATATATATGTGAGTATATACGTATACATATAAAGTATATATATATATATATTTATAATTTTTATACATATACACTTGATGTATAAAAAAAATATACACATATATAAAGTTTTTATACACATATACAAAATTTATATGTAATGAAAAATAAAAAAACCGAGAGAAAAAAACACGTATACAAAGTTTGTAGTATATGTACGTAATAAAAAACCAAAAAAACTGAGAGAAAAACTGAAAAAAACACGTATACAAAGTTTGTATAGTGTGTATATAAAGTTTACATACGTGCGTATACAAAGTTTGTATACATACGTATAAAAAACTAAAAAAACCAGGCGAAAAACCAAAAAACTACGTACAGAAAGTTTGTATACGTGCATAATAACAACCGAAAAAAGATAGAAAGACAAAAAAACACGTATACAAAGTTTGTATACGTGAGTATACAAGTTTGTATATGTACGTATTTAAAAAACAAAAAAAGCCAAAAGAAGAACTGAAAAAAAAACCAAAACCCCCCAAAAAAAACTGTCACGTGGCTCTCTCCCGCGTGCTCCTGCCGTCCCCCCTCTCCATGCGCGCCATGTCACTGTGCCGCGCGGGGGGAGGGCACGAGGTTAGCCGCCTTTTAGCCGTTTCGATGAGAGGCTGCATCAAATCACATGAACCGACACTGTGATCTCGATTACAATTGCAAGAAATTTCACAGCATTGTCATGTTGTTTAATCTTGTAACCAAAGTTCAATCTCTTATTCTCATATATGAATACTGCAAAAAAAAGATATTAAGTTCTAAATTATCAAAATAAATAAAAGCCAAAAACTTAAAAAGATACATCGATACAGTTTCAGAACTCTAATCATTTGAAAATGGCAACTCTGAACAATTCAAAATCAGAAGTCTGAACCACAAACTAAAGAAAATGCACTGATGCTACCTGAAGTACTAAACTATGCAGAGCGCCATTAAAAATGCATCATCTGGAGATCAATAAATAAATAAACACTAAAGAATACTATTTCAAATAATAAACACTTTTAGAACTGATTTGCATGTTAACAACCGATTCTTTAGACCATCTTTTAGAACTCATAACATTGTAATTTAGAGAAACGATACATTTCTCAACCATCCTGCTTCCCAAAACTACTATGCAAAGTTTAGTTAAGACTTAAGATTCAGATTAAGAAATTTAAACTTAGAGCTCAAAAGAACATAGCAAATACACCCCTTATCATGTATTCATAAGAAATATAAATAATTACATTCAGATAGAACTGAAATTACATACGTAAATAAGACGGAAGTGCAATATAACTACAGTGTAACTAATGCTATTTTTTCTATAAGTGCATTTAATATAAATGTATAACAAACCATGCATTGTAAAATGATTATTTGCCATTTTCATAACTGTTGCAATGAATCTGAATTTTCAGCCATAGGAAACAAAGCAATGGACGAGATTAATGCAATATAACACAAAAAAGCATACTTGTATATATTGATGGGCCATCCGAACTGCAAAATTAACTGGGTAAACAAACAACTATATTGAACTGAAACAAATCAGAAATATGCATCTTAACAACCAATTGTAGTCTATTGAATTCAGATCATTCTTTAGTAGTCTGAAAAATATAATTCAGACAAACAATACAATTTCACAGAACATATTGCTTCCAAAAAAAATAATATGCCATTGATTAGTTTAGAAAACAGTTAAGAAATTCAAAATCAGGGCTCCCAATACACACTAAGGCTGAGTTCGTTGGTCTGAACTCCCAACGCGCTACAGTGTTTTACCCCGCGCACGTTTTTCGAACTACTACATGGTGTACTTTTTTGCAAAAAGTTTTTATATAAAAGTTGCTTAAAAAATCAAATTAATCCATTTTTAAAAAAAACAATAGCTAATACTTAATTAATCACGTGTTAATGGACCGTTTCGTTTTCCGTGTTACTGTAGCGCGTTGGGAGTTTAGACTAACGAACACAGCCTAAATGGATCCATTAGAACACATTCACAACAAAAATATAGAGTTACATTCACATATAACCAAAGTTACAGTTTTAACTACAATATAAATGTAGTATAACTACTATAACTTCATTTGAATTGTGGTGTAAGTGAATTTAAACCTAAATTCGTTACTACCCATACATTAGAAATATTAGAAAAGTAGGTGATACTAATATGCTCACTGACAGATAAATGCACTTAACAACATGTACAGGGAAATGGGAAGAAACTTAAGAATACGTAATGATAAAGCATTAGAAATGCATTATGTTGTTCCAAAAAAGTACTAATTTGCCAGCAAACAGAGAGAAAAATTTAAAGAAAGAGTACTTGCATCCTGGTGTATTAGCCTTCCCCAAATATAAAATCAGAAGCTACTGACATAAGAATACAGAAGAATTTGATGATATAGAGATAAAAATCAACACAAGATAAAAATCAGGAAAGACCTCCCCACCTCAGTTAGCAAATCATGAACTAACAGGATGCTTCCATGAATATAAGTCACCAACCAACTCATCTCAGACCTCAAATCAGTGATGCAAACTGGCAGCAGCAAACTACTCTAACATGAACATGCATCTAAATTATAGCCCCCCATGAAACAAGTAACAGAACAATAGGCCACTAAAGACCCTGCCGATTCACCCAGAAACCGATAGAACGAGGATAATTCTGGCACAAACTGCGCCGCCATCTCCAACAATAGGTCCCATCCACAGATCCACCCAATTCCTTTCACAACCCCACTTCCTCTCCTTTTTCTTTTATTAACTTCACCTTCTCTCCTCTCCTCCGCTACTTCTCTCTCCATCTGTCCCTCAGCTTCTCCTTCTCCACCTCCGCCTCCTCCCTCATCCCCTCTCCTCTCCTGTTGACGGTTGGCATTGTGATGCCTGCTGACAGGGGTGGCGCCGTGATGGGAGCAACCGGCAGGCAGCATCGCGATGGAAGGATCCCGCTTCTGGCCCCATGTCGTGCCGTGCCTCGGCTCCTTCTTCGCCCCACGTTGCACCGTGCCTCAGCTCCATCAGCCTCGCGTCGTGCCGTGCCTTGGCTTTTTCTCCGACAATGACGGCGGACTCGCAGCGGTCAGATCCGGCGGCCAGATCCTGTGATAGCGGCCTCGGGACGAGTGGATCCATCAATGATTGGTGGTGGTGGCCTCGGGACGAGCGGATCCATCAACAACGACAACCTCTCCTAGCCATGGTGGTGGCGGGCCCTGGCCACGGCAAATCCAACAGAGTCAAGGCATGGCGGGCTTTACACAGTGGCATCGAGGTGCGGTGGGCTTTGAGCGACATCAAGGAGTTTAGGGATGGCAGATCCACTGCCGACGGCAATGAAAGCGGCGGATCCGCTGCCAATGGCAATGGAAGCGGCGGATCCGCTGCTTGCGGGCTCTAGAGCAGTGGATCTAGTGACAACGAACTCGGGAGAGGTCTCTAGGCTTCGTGCGGCGGCGGGCTCCATTTGATGGCAACATCGACTTTGACCACGACTACGATGGCGGCTAGGGTTTGCAGTTTTAGATATGAATGGGCTAGGGTTTGAAGACTTTTTTCTCTTTTTTTTTACTTAGGAAAAATTATTTGCATGCGGGTACCTTAATATGCCCGCTTATGAAAATCTGTTTTTATAGGTGGCCCTCCTAAGGAGCCGTTTGCGAAAATGGTTTTTGCATGCGGCTGCGACTCCCGTATGTAAAAATGCTGGCTTTTACAGACAAATTTGGCCAGGCGGGTGGAGCACCTGTTTGCAAAAATGACTTTTGACCGTTTGCAAAATCAATTCTGATTGACTGGCGGTGGTGGCCCTGACACGGCAGATCCAACAAATTCGAGGCGCAGCGGGCTTTGAGCAGTGGCATCGGATGTGTGGCGTGCTTCAGGCGACATCGAGGAGCTTAGGAACGACAGATCCACTGGCGATGGCAATGGAAGCGACAGATCTGCTGGCTGCGGGCTCTGGAGCAATGGATCTGGTGACAACGAACTCGGGAGAGGCCTCCACGCTCCCTGAGGCGGCATGCTCCGTTCGATGGCAACGTTGACCTTGACCGCAACTACGACAGCGGCTAGAGTTTGCTGTTCTAGATATGAATGGGATAGGGTTTGAAGACTTTTTATTTTTTTTATTTTTGGAAAAATTATTTGCAAGCGGGTACCTTAATGTGCCCACTTATGAAAATCTGTTTTTGCAGGCGGCCCTCCTAAGGAGGCCATTTGCTAAATTAGTTTTTGCATGTGGCTGTGATGCCCGTACGTGAAAATCCTGATTTTTACAGACACATTTGGCAAGGCGGGTGGAGCACCCGTTTGCAGAAACGACTTTTGACCGTTTGCAAAAAATCAATTCTGATTGTCACTTCTTTTATTTTTATTTCTTGTGTTTACTCGTGAAGTTTTTTCTAGTGAAAAGGTGTCTATCATGTTATTAAGACACAGTTCAAGGGTACAGATTTTTTTGTGGAATGACCTCTTGATTATGGCAAATCATTATAAAGTGTCCCCTAGCTGCACTGTAGGATTATGATCGACGGATAACATCCCTAGAATATTTATAAGAGCGAGCTAGCAAATCACTTGTGGCATTCAGCACACGATAAACGTCATTAAACAAACAGCAGAGAAACCCATTATGCTTTATTCCATGATTATCTAAAAAAATGCTATATTTCTCAAAGATTTGAACCTGTGTATTTCTTTTAACTAACGAAGTATAGTTTCCGGACTTTGCACCAATTAATACATACAATTATGTTTACGGAGTCTAGTATTTGAACCAGTGGCGGATCAAAAAAAAATTAGTCGTTGGTGTCATAACGTGTTTAGTGGTGTCATAGTATATAGTATATTAGTTATACTTATACCATAATGTTATAATATATGGATAAGCAGTTTAGCATAAGTTTTGCTGAAAGGCATTGGTGTCACCTGACATTGATCCATACACCGTAGATCTGCCCCTGATTTGAACCTAGCGAGTAGAGTCATGCACTCATAATTGCACTATCACAACTACACTATCACATCAATTGCAGTATTGCAATATAATGTATGAATATTATTATGGATCTACAACATACTCAAATTATACTCAAATTATAGTACCATTTACAAACTGCAATGCATATGCATATCCGAACAGCTTGTTACCAACTAGAAATAGTTTATGAGTAAAACTTTTACATATATGTTTTTAATGATTTAAAAACAAATATTATAAAATAAACTACAATGAGAAATCCATAAAATCAACTACAAAATTAAAATTTAATATTGGCTTATAAGCATAGAAATAAACAAAATGATAGGGCTTTGTATTCCATTAAAAAAAGGCAAATAGGAAAAACCCGCACGGATACTTTGTGATAACATGGCATTCCAACATTGAAGGGAAGATAATGGTTAAATCTCTAACCACAGCACGAAACGTTTCATGTGTGCGTAAAGAAGGTAATAGAATTTAAACCTCAGTGATATTAAATGAGTAATAGAATCATGCACCCATGTCATGAGTACGTGTACACCACAATGGGCTAGACTTCATTCTTTTCAGATGATTTACATAATTATTAAAGCAGATGCTCCGCCCTTTAAACTATATGTTTGCTTCAAATAATTATTGCATTGTTTAGACCTACTTATTTTAACTATTTATTAACACTACTACCAAAACGCACAAATGTATCGACGCTATAGGTGCCAAAATAGCTAAAACCAATACCTATAGTGCCTTTCTAACCCATGCGCCCGTCCGCACAGAGCCAGCGCCAAGAACTGGCACCTTTCTCTTCAAATAGATACCGGTTTTTAAATAGAATCTATACCTATTTTCTCTGTCAGAGAAAGGTGCCGGTTTCAAACCAAAATCCGGCACCTTTCATGTATGTCCCATCGGAGTGATTGGTCGTGGGACCCACAATAGAACCAACATCTTTGAGGCTATCAGAGATAGGTGCCGGTTCTACATAAGAACCGACACCTTTGAGCCCCTCCACCCCTCGAAGTAGCCATTGAAAGGCCCACTTTGAGAACCCACACCTATGTAGCTGTCAGACATAGGTGCTGGTTCTAGCCAAAGAACCGACACCTATGAGCCAAGTATATATAGCTCTTTCCCAACTCGAGCAGATCGAGCAAAGAACGGAGCGACGCCTCTCGTTCTTGCTCGACCAGCTAGAGGAGGGGAAGGGTTTGCTCCAATTTTTTGGTTTGGTTGAAGATTGAAGCCTACAAGGTTAGTATTCATTATTTCTCATTCTTTTCACTCTTGTTTGTTCAATTGAATTACTGTTTGCTACGTATACATATAAATTAAGTGCGCAACCGAAACAATTATTTGTGTATTTATTTTCTAAGGATATTTTTTTTATTTTTTTGTGTTTATTTAATTAGATCATTCTCGGATGACCACATGCTAATTTTGAATTGAAGTATTCACATGATAGTACAGATAGGTATAACACAACGTTAGAATAATTAAATTATTGAAGATCTATCATTTATGTTATTCCAATTTGCTTGGAAATTGTAAATTCCTAAATGTATTTATTCTACATGGTTCATAATAAATAATAAATAATTATATTTTTCTTCTAGGGGTGGTAAATTTCTTTTATCTTTTCCAGTTCGTTTTATTAATTACTTCATATTATAGTAGTTAAATTATGGAAGATAATTTATAGGGGTAATTTGACTTTGTATAATTCAGAGTAATTGACATTAAGTAATATTCGTAGGTACCCATCGGTTGTAATGGATCTAGGATGGGTGTATGAACCGGATCATGAGTCCATGGAGTATATTAGAGAAGTAACGTCTCTCATTGTAGCGGCGATGAGCACAAACTCAGTTAATGCACCAGATTATCTTTGGTGTCCATGCTTTGATTGGAAGAAAGACATGCAATTTCCGGTGCAACGAGTCCATGAACATCTTCTTAGAAGGGGTTTTATGCCAAAGTTCAGATGTCATGAGTTTCTTTGCGAAGAGGAGCAAGACGAGGGAAATGTAGACAACAGTGACATGCCGAATGAGGATGTCGGCTGTGAGCAGGAGGACCAAACGTGCGTTGATCATGGTGAAGCTGATCTAGATCATATGTTATGTGACGGGGAGAGGGCTGACACTAATGATAGGGAATATTCCATGTTCAAAACCATTGTGGAGGATTAAAAAAACTCCACTTTACAATGGATGTAAGGCGGAGCACAACAATCAATGGATGGCTAGATAAGAGCTTCACTGAGTTGCTAGAGCTGTTGAAAGAAATTCTTGCTGCGGATAATGTCTTGTTGGAAACAACGTACCAAGCGAAAAATGTTATCTATTCCTTTGGCCTTGAGAGACAAAAAATTCACGATTGTCAAAATGATTGCATTTTTTACCGGGGTGATTATGTAGATTTGGACCAATGTCCGGTGTCCGAGGCTTCTCGGTATAAGTGTGCAGACTGTGATGGTGACGGTGGAATTAATGGTGCAGTGAAGAAGAAAAGAGTGCCACTGAAGGTGATATGGTATTTTCCAATCATCCGTCATTTGGAACGTATGTTTGCAAACAAGAAACATGCAAACCTGATGCGTTGGCACCATGAAGAGCGTAGAAGAGATGAAATGATAATGCACCCAACTGATGGGTCTCAATGGAGAAAGACAGACAGGAAGTACAGAAAGCATTTCACGTACGACATGAGGAATATAAGGATTGCGCTCAGCACCGATGACATGAATCCTTTCGGTGACATGAGCAGTTGTCATAGCACATGGCTAGTCGCTGTTATTATCTACAACCTTCCTTCTTGACTCTGTTTGAAGTGTAAGTACAACATGATAATACTTCTAATTTAAGGGCCTAAACAACCTGGCAATGATATCGGTGTGTACTTCAAGCCGCTGGTAGAGGATCTTTGGATACTATGGACGGATGGTGCACGGATGTGGGATGCATACAAAAAAGAGTACTTCACATGTTGGGCTATTTTGTTGATGACGATACAAGACTACCCAGCAGTTGGTAACACATCAGGCCAGGCAACGAAGGGCATGAAGGCATTTGTCAGGTGGATGGCCTAAACAGGAGGCAAGTGGCTGAATCACTACTGGAAGACCATGTACATGTGCCATCGAAGGTTCCTGAGGCAAAATTACCCGTACTGCCAAAATACAAGAGATTTCGTCGGGACGGTGGAAGAGGGAGAAAGTCCAAAGTTCAAAACTGGTAGTGCCTTATGGGAGGAGGTGAAGGATCTTGAAGATATATTTGGTAAAGGGAGTGGAAGCACACATGCATCCACATCAAGTGGTGAGACCCTTCTGTGGAAAAAGAAGTCTGTCTTTTGGGACCTACCCTACCGGGAAGACTTGGACATCCTTCACGCAATTGATGTGATGCACGTGAAGAAGAATGGGTGCAAAAGTGTGCTAAGGGTATTGTTGAACACACCGGGCAACACGAAGGACACTTTGCAAGTACGAAGAGACCTTAAAGACATGAATATCAGGAAAGAGTTGCATCCTCAGGACAAAGGAAATGGCCGCTACTACCTCCCCTCAGCATGCTACACTCTTAGTGCTGCAGAAAAAGTAAGTATGTTGGAATGTTTGCAGTGTCAAAGTCCCATCCGGTTACTGTGTAAACATTAAGAAACTAGTTAATATGAAAGATAAGAGGTTGGTTGGAATGAAGTCATATGACTGCCACGTGCTTATGACGCAGCTACTACTGGTTGCAATCAGAGGTATCCTTCCAGAAAAGGTCCTAGACCCAATCATCAAGTTGTACTAGTTCTTCAAAGCGATGAATTAGAAGGTTATCGATCCAGCTTTGTTGGACAAGCTTCAGGAGGATGCGATTCTAACTCTCTTATTATTTTTTGATATCATAGTGCATCTCGTTGCTCATCTTGTGGAACAAGTAAAGATCCTAGGACCAAATGTATTTGCATAGCATGTGGGCTTTCGAGAGGTTTATGGGCATCATAAAGGAATATGTCTGGAACAAATTGAGACCCGAAGGCAACATTGTCAATGGATATGGAACAGAGGAGGTGGTAGAATTTTGTATAGATTACATGAATCTGAAACCTATCGGTGTGCCTGTGCCCCGTCATTAGGGCAGGATGTTTGGAAAAGAAACATTAGGCTAGAAGAGAATTATCCCCTCCCCCCAACCAAGAAACCATAAGACAAACACATTTTTCAGTATTACGGCAATCAGCTTTGATAGCTCCTTACGTGGACATGCACTTGGATAAAATCCACAGTGATAATCCAAGGAAATGGGAGGCATGGCTCGCAAAGAAGCATAAATTTCAATTTGAAAAATGGTTGATGGAATACCTAAGAACTGCAGACATCGATAGTGACCAACTGTTTTCTTTGTCTCGGGGGCCATCCAACACAATCTACACATACTAAGGCTATAACATAAACGGATATATGCATAGATGCCTTCGATGATACGCATACGCATACGCATAGATGCCTTCGATGATAGAGGCAAAAGCAGACTTATTACAGTTTCATATAGTCAATCTGGAGCTAGATTATGGAGCCTTCAAAGTCCCTCAATTTCGATGTAAGTGGGTAAGAATTCCAAAGGGGTTGAAGGTTGAAAGTACGGGATGATCATTGTTGACGTCAAGAATGTTGGCTACGAAGATGAGCCATTCGTGCTTGTGAAATCCATTACGCAGTTATTCTTTGTCAAGGACCCATCACTCGCAAAATCTGCCAAGTCACGTCATGTTGTTTACGAAGGCTAGCAAAGTATTGTTGGAATGGAGAATATCATCGATGAAGATGACTATGATCAACACGACGAGCAACCGCACCCCACAACTGATGTCGAAACAGAAAATGAGAAATCAGATGATGAAGACGAAGAAGCCTTACGGAGCGATCATCAAGAAGGGCTACTCGTTAGGGTTTTAAAAAAGTTGTAAATTAATGTACTGATTTGTGCAATTACTGTTTAATTTAAATTAGCAAAATTTAGAACATGTCATGTGCGCTCTATTTTTCCTATAATTTTAAGTGAATACGAGTATTAATTTGGTTTATTTTGTAACCAAGTATTAATTTAAGAAATATTAAAAATAAAGTGTAAATGAGAAAATATATAAATAATTGGCTTATTTTATAACCAAATAATAAATTAAGAAAGAAAATGTATTTTGCAAAATATTTTAAAAGCTGACTTGATATTTTATAAAATAAAATTTTGAGGGGCGATAGGTGCCGGTTCTTAGTTAAAACTGGTACCTATAGGTGGCAGATAGGTACCGGTTCTATAATAGAACCGTTATAGAACCGACACCTATATAGGTCGAAAGTGCCGAATCTATTATAGAACCGACACCTATATAAGTCGAAAGTGCCGAATCTATTATAGAACCGACACCTATCTCCCTTAGTATTTAAACCTTGGCTGGCCAACAACCACCCACCAGCCACTCTCTCTCTCCCTACCGACGGTGCGAGGCAGCGACCCCGCGGCTGTACAACGCGTTGCGGACGCGATACGGCGGCGGCGTGGAGCAGAGGCGAGGCAAGGAAGTGGAGGCGGTGAGGAGGCGGCGAGGAGGATGATTCGGCATGGAGGCAGAAGCGAGGTGCTGCGTGGAGGCCATAACCCTAGCCTCTCTTCTAGATCCAGCGACGCTGGTCGATGCGGTAGCGGGGAGGCGACGCTCGGCGGCAGGGAGCGGTGACGAGGAGGCAGCCGGTAGTGGCGAGGAGGAGGAGGAGGCCAACAGCGGCGACCCGGCAAGGTATTCCCCATCCTCTATCCTCCCCCATTTTCTGTGCTCTCCGTCCCCGGCAATGTTGAATTTGTTCAACTTGTGAATGAATGAGACGATATGGATTTGTTGAATGGGATATATTTGTGATGTTGTGAATGGGAAATATTTTTGATGTTTTGAATGGGATATATTTGTGAGTGAGATATATTTATGATGCTGTGAATCACTGCCGCTGCTTGCCGCTGCCACCGCCACTGCAATGTTGAATTTTTTCAACATATTATGACCTACTGGTGTTATGTGATCCTGGTTGGGTTTGAGAATTTGGGGATATATTTTTGAATTATTGTTTGTTTTAGCTTGATTTTAGTTTGGTCGTGCTCAATGATGAACAGATGGTCTTTATTGGAGATTTCTACCTCCAACCACTGTTCGCACTATTTAGGAATATTGAAGGCCTGGTAGGAAGAGAAGGTATCCGCGTCAATCCTTGCTGCAAAGGTCGCGGCAAATGCCTTTTTTTTCGTACTTAACCTCCCACAACGCCTCATGCTATTATAGATATAGTTTTTCAGATGTCCAGCGAAGGATAATGGTGCAACACATTTACAGATATAGTTATGAGAGCAGGGAGAAAACACATTTATAAATTTGCATACAATTTGCTTGTCTCTATGCTTCAGTCCATTTGCATAAAATTTTTCTTTCAAAATTATTGTAAATAAATTATTTTGCTCAATGATGAACTAGAGCCATTCAGACATGTTGCAAATTTGGCTATCGTTGGAAATTGCTACATTCAACCACGGTTCAAATTATTTTGGTGTGTTGAAGGCCTGGTGGCAAGCGAAGGCGTCCGCATCAATCCTTACGTCATAGGATGTCGTGGACGCCTTCTGCTTGCCGCCTGACCTACCATAACGCCTAATGCTATTACAGATGTATTTGTGGCAAATTTCCAGCGAAGGCTAGATGGTGTAACAATTTTCACATATGTAGTTCTAAGAGTACAGAAATAAGACATTTGAAAATATAGAGTATGTTACTAAACTGTGTTAGACCATTCAATAGAAGTGAATAAATAGAAGCATGTAGTTTTTTTTTGCCTAAAACTAGCTTACCGTTGTAGACAAGATGGAACACGAAGAATTCGGGAGCTCCGAATTAGAGAGCGAACATCATACCAGCCCTAGTGCATTCCTTAATTTAAATTAAGAGCATGGTGAAGGTAGTGAGATAATTCCAACATATATTTCACGCCATAATGCATTACGAAACACCAACTCTAATGGAGGCTGACACTTTCGATGTGTAGAATCGAACAAGAGCAAACAAACATACCAGAGGAGGGATGAATGGCAGGAAAAACCAAAAACCAAAACTTTTAGCGGAAATAAAAGTTTACCTGATGAAGTTGCACCGATCAGACCGCCGTGTCACCGCCAGTCAGACCATCGGGAACCGGAGAAAACACATATCGATGAACTCTTGAAAGTAGATCAACTTTATTGCATCAATATATGTTTACAAAGTGCATCTAAAGCACTCCTCACTCAACTCTCAAACTAGATTGAAGCCTAGAAGCAAACCCTAACTTTTCTCTCCCAATAAGTTGATATATTTCTAGCCTCAACCGCTCATCTATTTGTACCAAAAATCTCCTACTCGAAGTAGAAGTAGAACTCCTAGTAGGGTTAGAACTCCTAGTTCCACTAGGACTCAAACCCTTACTTTCCAAATCAATTACAATTTCCAAAATTTGCTTCTCTATCAAAACACTATAGCTACAGCCGCCACATGCATGCATCGGCACGCATACATCACGCTCACGCATGCATGCATGCATGCAGTACTACCATGCTACAGTAGCTCGAGTACTGTAGCAACCATATACTCCTTTTCAATTTTTCTTCCTATTTCCTTCGTGAACATCAACTCTTACACGTACACCTCGTGAAGCCCGTTGCGAAGATCTCTCCCTACACGGTGTCCATCCACCGTGTATCATCTCATATCCAACTTCGTCACCCGGCATCCTTGATCGTCTGGACCTCAACTCCTCCCTGAATCTAGTCTCAATCCCACCGTTGACCGAACTTGACCTCAAGACTCCTACACACAATCACACAACCGTTTCTGGGCACAGATATCACGACCTGACCCACATTAGTCACACGCACTCACACCAACATCCACAAATATTCTCAAACCAATTTATTGAATAAATCATTTGCGAAGCCAATTGTTCATCACAAAATATTAATCATAATAATGATTTCACAATCTCCCCCTTGATGAACACATTGGTAACATATCCAAAATGCAAATTTGTGTTTTTGAAAAATAGAAACAAAAATCACAAAAGTAAAAAAGAAAAACTCTTCCCCTTTTAAAAGAAAGAATTTCTCTCCATATTTGCCATCGAAGCATAAAATTGACTATTTTTAAAATCGAAACAATTCAATCCTCCCCCTTTCAAGAAGCATGCATTTTGTATATTTCTCTCTCCCTTTGACAATGATTTCATCAAGAATTTCAAAAGAGAAATAATAACTAATTAAAAAATGCCATGATGACATGATTGCCACTTGCAGTAACCAAAATTTTATTTTCTTTATTTTATTTTTTTTCAAGAGCTTTGAAGTATACCTAAAGCTATTCATGATATGTGTTGCAAGAAAAAAGAGATAAATTCATCAACTAGCTAACAAGCATGCATTAGAGTATAAACATGAATCAAAAATATTACAATTAAGCTCAAATCAGCAATAAAGATTCATGTATTCAAACAATTTATAATGCAACATATGCACTATCACGTAGGTTGAAAGAAAAACCCCTACACATATAACTATTGCATTATTACTCTTTCTCAAATTAACTCCTTCTCATAAAAATAATAACCAAGAGAACTTTCAGCATTTATTTGAGCTTTTTGTGCTCACTTTTACATTAAACATTTGATATAAAATCTCTCAATTATTTCAGGTACGTCCTTGTCGTCAAGACTGTTTCTAAGGATTCAGTACCCATTATTTTTCTCACCGCGAATACGTCCTTATCGTCAAGACTATTTCGAAGGATTTAGTATTCATTTTTTCTCTCTTAAAAACAATATGTACACTTGCGGCATTTGAAACAAACAACAACTTGAGGAATAATATAACAACAAGCATATATATAAGCATTAATCATTCAAACTAAGCACTAGCTTCAACATTGCATATTTTCTTAATTCAAGTAAAAGAATTAGTGTCATGCATCATCTCACTTAAAAGTAATAACTAAGGCTCATATAAATACTGGAATGCATAAAAGCTAACATAGCAACAAATAGATCTTAATTGTTTTGCTAGCATGCACAAGAATATACTAGAGGTATAAACCGAAGCTCTTATTTTTCTCATTTTATTTTTTTAGAATTAAAGCAAATGCATAAAAATAAACATAAATACATGTAAAAAGCACAAACTCCCTCTCAAATTAACCTCCAATTCTCCCCGAAGAAAAATCAAGAAGAAATCAAAGATTTTGAAAAAAAATCCAATTGCCAACAATATCATCAAAGTACTCAAGAATTGACATATATTAACTTGTATTATTAAAAACTACTACCTCAAAAACTAGCATTTGAAAAGCTAATAAACGAGGAAGTAGAACAAAAATTATATCAACCCGAAAGTAAATTGATGTTACCTTGAAAAGCAATCACCATCTCCACTTTGAACACACATGGGAAGTATGCCGCCAAAATGCTTATGAACAAGAAGATGTCGAGACCTTCATGTTGGGGTTAGAAATAAGAAATTTTGGAATCCAACACTGAGTGACATGACCGTTTGAACCAGTAGGTACATATGTACAAACAAAATCAGAATCAGACTTACCTGAAAACTTACCTTGTCGCTTCATAAAAATCCGATTTGAATTACACGCAAAATTGCCCTGAGACTAGTCTGACCACTGCTGTCTAGCTGGTCTGACCGAGCCTGGCCAGTCTGACCGCCTGGACACCTACGATCTGATCGCTGGCCAGTCTGATTGACTGGACAGTGTCAGTCTGACCATGCTCCTTGAACCAAAACCCGATTTTTGCCATCTTTGTTTCGTAATAGCAATCTCTCTTTCCTTTTTCTGTTTACAGGCAAGTCTAAAACAAAAACCAACCAAATGTCCATCTTTTCCACAAAAAGAACAAGTGTAGTTCTCATGACAAGAAGTTTTTGAAGTAGATAGTTTTGAAATTGATGGTTTCATAATCAAAGACTTTGTTTCTTGAACCGTTGACGAAAGAGAATGCAAAATCCCAGCAAATTTAAAAACCATTTTCTTTGGTTTAGGTTTTGTTAAAACTTCACCTTTTCTAGTTACGCTCAAAACAGCAGGTTGATGATTTGTAAAATAGGCATTAGTATCAAAACGTACACCACAATTGTAAGTGCTCACTTTTGATAGATCCAAAATCATGTTAAGTTTCTTTTTACCATCAGAAAACTTTTCCAAAGAAATTTTCAAATAAGAAACTTCTTTTGTCAAATTTACACAATTTTCACAATCAATCAAAACACCTTTGTTCTTACGACACTTAGAACACGAAAGCACCTCTTCACATTTCACAATGTTTTCCATATACTCAACACGTCCTAAAGCATCTTTCAATTTCATTTCATTCAAAAAGCACTTTAAGCAAATTTGTGAAACCAAAGAATCTTTGTGTTGTTTAATTCTTTTTGCGTTCAAAACATTGAACAAAGAACTAGCACAAAAAGCAGTTTTATATTTTTCAAAATATTCTTTTTCAACATCAATTCATCAACAACACGAGTATGCCAAACAAATCCAAGAGCAAAAGAAGACTCAAGATTTTTAGATTTTTCAACCTCAGATTCTAATTTCAAACAATTAACAGAATTGACATCTAGCAAAGCAGTAATTTCAAAAAATAAAACTTCATAAGATTTGCAATCATCATCATTAGGAATCATAGATTTCAATATATCAATTTCAGCTTTTAGAATCTCAGTAGTGTGATCACTCTCATTAAGCATATTAGAATATGTTTTAAGTTTCTCAGCAAATTTGAAAGCAGCACGTTCTAATTGATCATAACTAAGTTTTTCTTCACTATCAGATTCATCAACATCAGAGGCTGCATTGTGAGCTATAAAAGCTAAATCAACAACATGTTTACCTTTGAACATTGCTCTTTTTTTCTGACTCTGATTCATCGTTTTCAAAAGCTTCTATGAGTTCTCGAATTAGCCTTTGCATGCAACTTTTCTTCTTCTTCTTCTTATTGTTTTTCTTGTCCACTTCTTCCTCCTTGATCTCTTCTTGCGTTTAGGACAATTCAACTTGATGTGATTCAACTTGTCACAATCAAAGCATCGAATGGGTCCACCTCGCTTCCTGTTCTTTACTTTTTCAAAAGCTCGAGAAACTCTGTTAGCAACAAAAACCAAGTCCTCCTCACTGAATTCCTCCAGTTGTTCATCGGACAAGGCATTAAAAGAAGAAAGAGCTGCCATAGGAGAAGAATCCAGAGAAGATCCAGAGGAAGACACTAAAGCAGTAGATTTAGAATCAGTTCTTTTTGAAAGAATATTCATCTCATAAGTCTTTAATTTGGTATATAGAATATCCAAAGTCAAAGTGTTCATGTTAACCGATTCTTGAATAGATGTAACTTTAATATCTCAATTCTTCATATCAAGACCATTCATAAAGTGGCGAGCAATCTCAGATTGAGAGTAATTAATCTCATAAGAAGCATCAACAGATCTAAGATTACTCAAAATCTTATTAAAACGTGCCAAATAATCATTCAAAGATTCACCAAGATTCATCTCAAATCTAATATACTCCTATTTGAAAACATCTTTTCTCAATTTTTTAATATTGGAAGAACCAGTGTGAAAATCATTTAAAGTTTTCCAAATTGCATTAGTAGTAGCAAGATACGAAATACGATCAAAATCAGAGCGAGAAATTCCATTGAGAAGAATATTACGCGCTTTGCAACTATTTTCAAAATCCAGTTTATGAGCGGGGGTGTTAATACGAGCTGGAATCTCATAAGGTTCAGCAACTTTTAACCAAATATCATAACTTTGATATGTAATATAAGATTCCATCTTTTTCTTCCAAAAATCAAAATCAACTCCATCGAAAACATGAAGTTTGTTTGTAAACTTTTTAGCTATGGCAACAGATCTAAAGATCGGTAAAAATCAAATAGAAAAACGTGGCTCTGATACCACTTGTAGGATTGAACAAGAGCAAACAAACCTACCAGAGGGGGGGTGAATGGTAGAAAAAACCAAAAACCAAAACTTTTAGCGGAAATAAAAGTTCACCCTCTAACCTGATAAAGTTGCACCGGTTATACCGCCGTGTCACCGCCGGTCAGACCATCGGGAACCGGAGAAAACACGAATCGATGAACTCTTGAAAGTAGATCAACTTTATTGCATCAATATGTGTTTACAAAGTGCATCTAAAGCACTCCTCACTCAACTCTCAAACTAGATTGAAGCCTAGAAGCAAACCCTAACTTTTCTCTCCTAAAAAGTCGATATATTTCTAGCCTCAACCCCTCATTTATTTATACCAAAAATCTCCTACTCAAAGTAGGAGTAGAACTCCTAGTTCCACTAGGACTCAAACCCTTACTTTCCAAATCAATTACAATTTCCAAAATTTGCTTCTCTATCAAAACACTATAGCTACAGCTGCCACATGTATGCATCGGCACACATACATCATGCATGCATGCAGGCAGTACTGCCATGCTACAATAGCTCGAGTACTGTAGCAACCATATACTCCTTTTCAATTTTTCTTCCTATTTACTTCGCGAACACCGACGCTTGCACGCACACCTTGTGAAGCCTGTTGCAAAGATCTCTCCCACACAGTGTCCATCCACCGTGGTCATCTCATATCCAACTTCGTCACCCGACTTCCTTGATCGTCTGGACCTCAACTCCTCCCTGAGTCTAGTCCCGATCCCACCGTTGATTGAACTTGACCTCCAAGACTCCTGCACATAATCAGACACAACCGTTTCTGGGCACAGATATCACAACCTGACCCACATTAGTCACCGCACTCACACCAACATCCACAAATATTCTTAAACCAATCTATCGAATAAATCATTTGCGAAGCCAATTGTTCATCACAAAATATTAATCATAACAATGATTTCACACGATGCTGGTCTGTCCCAGATATCAACCGGGTCATCAGAGAGGAAGCCTAGGGGTCTTAACACAATGCTTGATGGTCACTACGTCGTGACAGAACTCACTGCAAATGGCCTGCCTCGAGCACCATTGGAAACATTGACCCCGTATGGTAGTGCATGTGGTGTCCTTGTGATGGATTCATTTGTATCAAGTACCGACATTGGAGATCAAGTGACGTAACACAATATGATTGGACGGTACCACAAAATCTGAAGGAAGAGTGCTGGCGAAAGTTGAAGCTGTCATTCTCATTTCCTAAAGGCCAAGACGCGCTAGCAAAGTGTGGGGCCCTATCCAAGATGGGCACTCTCTTTAAAAATTGGATGGTCGGCTTGAACACAAACTTTGTCCAACTCGACCGGATCTCGGATTTTAACAAAATGATGAATCAGCGGATTACTGGGATGAGTTCGTGAGATAGAAAACATCTAAGGAGGCAAGAGAAATGAGCGAACAAAACATGGCCAACTCCGCGAAGAACAAATATCCTCACTGACTCGGCCCGAGCGGATACACTAAGAATATCCCCAAATGGGATGAGAAGGAGGAACAATTGCGTCAAGCAGGTGTAACACCCGAGACAGAGGGATGAGGCACCCGGACAAAGCACTACGTGTACGCCAGGAAGACTGAACTGTCGTCTATAGAGGAGTTGGTCGTCGCAGGACCTCGATAGCAAGAGCTAAAACGAAAGATCACCAAGGCCCATTCCCAGTCGTCATAGGGTAATTTTGAGCCATAAAGAGATAGAGATGAGCTCACAATGGCATTGGGAAACCCCGAGCACCCTGGACGCATGAGAGACGTTGATCTCGTTCTATGGAAGGATGGGTTTCTGGACGACAGACGCTGGTACCGGGCTCGTAAGAGAAGACCCACACAATAAGAGCAAGATGGTCGTATCGCAAGAGAGGTGGCTCGTCAGCTAAGGAAACAACATGCAAACATGTTTCCTAATGTGACGGAGGCTTAGCTCCTCAATGGGGGACAGAGAGGGCCCCCCTTTGTGAGTTCGGCCAGGGGCGCAGGGTGAAATTCTTTCTCCCCTTGATTGCACGAGAGAGAGAGGGACAAAGACACAAGAGTTTATATAGGTTCGGGCCGCTGGGAAGCGTAATACCCTACTCCTGTGTGTGGTGGATATGTGACTGGAAAATCAGGGAATACAAGTGTTTGCTCTCCCTTTCTCTCCTGTCCATCTGTTCTTTCGTCCCCCCTTCTACTCAGGCTGGGCCTCCTTTTATATCTCAAGGGGCTACCACACGGGCCAAAAGGCTGCCTAAGACAAAAGAAAAACATTCTTTTACATTTAATGGCTGTCTTGTTGCTTGACTCGAAAGCCACACGCTCAGACGCCGCAGCATGGCCCTCATCCGGTCAGGCGACTGACACAGGGGACGCCCGTGCCAAGCTCCATTAAATGTATGAAGACTTCTATGTTCCATTCGCATCGGGAAACGAAAACCATCTGATCGGAGCTGGCATACCAACTCCGGCTAAGGGACGAGAGGCAAAAGGCCCTCATCATTCTGATGGGATGGGGCAAGGCGTGCCGCACGCCACCTGACGCGCGGACAGCGCGCAGGCACCCTGCCGCCGTCTCACCCGTGATCTAACCGGTCTACGACTGGTCAATCACCGTGACCGGTCGTAGACTGGCCACGCACGCCACACGCCGCATTAAATGCGGCGTGTTGCGCTCGCCTGAGCCGCCATCAATGCGGTTAGGTGGGCGCTGGCGATGCCCACCTAACCTCGCACACGCGGCACAAGCACGAGGGGGTCGGGGCGATCCGACCCTCGAGAAAAGAGTGGGAGTGGCCCAACCCTCGAGGGGATTGGGGAGGGCAGCCGCCACGTCACCCTCGGGCCCGACCCCTCCAGGGGGAGCGCCACGTGGGTGTAGGGGGCCGTCCATCCCTCTAGTCTTGGTATCCCGGGCCCGTATCACCGACATAATGGGATACTTGAAAAATGTCATGGGCAAGCCAGGAACCAATTGGTAAGCCCAGGTGGGAAACATAGCAGTTGTGCGTCTGCGGAAGTTGTCGCGCCACAACAGGACACAACACATTATGCAATGGACGACATAACGACACATACTCCATGTACGCTCCATGTCCCCCTTTAAAACAACATCACTCAGTAGATTGCACGCGGCGTGGCACATCAAATATGTGCAGGGGAAACAATACATGGTGTTCTGTTGTCTACAGGCTACTCAAGTGTTGGAGTTGACGACATACCAAGCTAATACAGAGGATATGTGCTAGAGTTTCCTCCGGAGGAAGGTGTTGACTCCCTGGGTGATGCTCTTCACAATGTGATCCTATCTTCCAAACACTACATTGTTGTCACGTCGAAAGATGAGGCAAGCGATCCAAGCGACGACGGTTCCAGCCCTTTAGGCGATCGAGGTCCAGAGCTACCGGAGAAGTCCATGAGTCCACCCCCACCCCTAAAAAAAGACTCCAACAACAAGTGTATCGCAAAGGTCTACCTCATCACACAAGTCGCGATGCCAGCCAACTAAGGCGGACTCAGTGTCAATGCCAAGAAAGGGGCTGCCTAAGTAGACAGTGAGTGGCATATCACTTTGCTTTTTGGCCCTAAGGAGCCCGAGGAACTAAAGATTGCAATTCCAACGGAAGTGATAGATCATTTCATAAAGTGCACACAACCGAAGCCACCAAAGAAACCTATATCGGACTCCCGAAGAACTAGTACGAACAAGGATCTACAGACTCGGCCTAAGGAGTTGTTCATTGTAGAGAAAGCATCTGATATAAAGGCATTTTGTAAGTTAGCCGATATAGATAGCCTTGACAATTTGGATAATCTTCCATAGGCCAAAGTTGTACTGCAGTTCCAGCTTGGACAACCCATAGTGGTTGACTCAGAACTTGGACAATTAGGAACTCAAGCACGGTGGCTGCATCAATAGTATTTGGAGGCGGACACATAGGGTGAAGAAATGGTCGGAGCGTACTACACTGACATGGATTCCCACCACCCGCCCAATATATGCTGGGTTGAATTTAAGGACCTCTTTAGCGTGTACCAAAGAAGAGATCTCGATGTTAGCATCCTTCAAGTGTGGTCGTTGTGAGTCTTTTCATATCCTATTATTCCTGTCCATAATCCAGCCCCCACTACTGTAGACTCAGTGCTTCTGAACCATGTTCTTGTTTTGCAGGCATTGCTCTATTGAATGTCGAAGCAAGAACTCCAAGATTGCTTTTCTAGACCCAGCGATTGTGAACTTCGAAAAGAAATTGTTCCAAGAAGCTGAAATCGAGAACTATCTCTTCAACGCTCTCGTTAAGCTAAATTCCTGTGACTACATTCTTCTTCCTTGCTATGCTCAGTAAGTAAATATCATCGATTTCAAGTTTTGATTGCTCTCCACGCGTATGAAATTATCCTATGTGCAGCCATCATTGGGCCCTCATCATAATCAATATCGACGATAGTAAGATTTGCATATACGATAGTCTGCGGAAGGGGAGAAGACACCACCAAGTTCTTATCAATGCACTAAATAGGGCATATATGAGATATCGTAGGTCCAGAAGATCGTATAGGAGAAGCAAGGTGGATGGAACTACATTTAGAATCTTCGAACATGAATGGATTCTTAGACAGAAACCTACCACCAACCTTTGTGGCTTCTATGTCATATGGTACATGCTATATTTTGTGGATTAGGGGTACCTGCATTCTAATGTTGAGGTACATCATGTTTCAAAGACCGAAATCATAAATTAAATAGTTTTATTCTAGTACTAAGTCAATTTCTACGTCTTCCACCCTTGTGTTGCAGATACAAGCGAGTTGCTATCACATGTCATTATAGGTCTCATCGATGAGCTCTGCAGGTTCATTCGTCATTATGTTATACACCTAGTTGATGATCACAACCCAACAAGCACTCACCAATAGTACAATCCTCTGTGCCTCCTAGCATTTTGAAAAAAAATATCTTCTAAGAAGAGAAAAAACAAGTAGCTAGATTTCTTTGCAGGAATTGTAATGTAATTATTGTTTATGTATGAATTATGATAGTATTGCATAAGGTTACTTTATGTGTAATGTTTTTAATATTTACTATTATTGAGTATTCTATTTAATGGTAAAATGCAATCGCATTTACATTTTTATTCTATATATATATGTGTGTGTGTGTGTGCGCGCGCGCGCGCGTGTGTATATGTATGTATGTATGTGTGTGTGCGCGTTCAATTTTAGGAATTGGAATTGGGAGGTAAAAATGTCTAATGCAAATGTTTCAAATTTAGGCTTCAAATATATATATATATATATATATATATATATATATATATATATATATATATATATATATGTATGTATACAAATATTTAGAATTTAGATTTTATAGTACTTAGGAATTTTTATGACTTATAAATTCTAAACTGAGAACTTACAAATTCAAGGCTTAGGAATTTATATGTTTATAAAATTCTAGAACTCTTGTTGTATGTTCACATGTTTAGAACTTAGAACTTAGATTTATAAATTTTTAGACTTAAGGATTTTACACTTAGAAATTCTAGACTTTGAAACTTAATTTGTATGTGTGTGTATATATATATATATATATGGATAATGTGAAAGCGGCTGTATGTTGATGAATGAATATGAATTGATGTGAATTTATGCTATTTGTGATTTTTATGTGAAATTGGTTGGTCTACAGGTTTTATTTTTTTGCCAACATATAAGTGTCGGTTTTTGTTTCAAACTAGCACCTATAATATATATCACATGTCTTACCCGGTCTATAACCGGCACCTATAAAAACAGTTACATGGCTTTTTAAATTAGAACCGACACCTATAATATTCTATAGGTGCTGGTTTTATACTAAAAACCCACACTTATATGCCTTATAGATGCTGGTTGTGTAACCAGCACCGATGACCGAAGTCATCAGTGTCGTCTGCTGGGTGCAGGTTAAGTAATTTGGCATCTAAGGGGGTTCTTAACCGACACCTATTTTGTGCTATATAGTAGTGTAAGTTTATTTTTATTTTATGATATTTCTATAATCTAAATAAATAATTTGTACAAAATAATCAGCTCAATAATATAAATGAAACGGAGGCTAAGGTTCAGCCCCATGTGCATTTGGACGTGATTGGCAATTTGGCACTTGGATATGTACAGGTAGGTTGTGACCATCCGTTATTTTTATTTCGCGTACGTGCTGATCTTGAGGCGTTTGCTGGCTGCTATTGCCGTCCGTCTGACTCGTGAGTTCCGAACGTCCTACTGGCTAGCGACGGTTGACCTCAAAGTTAGAGAAATTGGCTGTCTGGTGGTTTTGGGTGCCATTGGTTTTCCATTCTCTGGTCTCACTGGGTTGGAAAATTATAACTACTTTCGTCGCAAAATATAAAAATATAAAAAGTTTATATTTGTACTAGTAGATTGTGTTTAATCTATTATTTTTTTAACGACGAAGGAAGTAAATATTTTTATGTCATCCATTATGATATTGTCATTGTGATTCGTGTGTACACTCCCGCTGCTGAGGTGTATTATTTGGATGTTCAATATTTCCATGTTTATGTACAACCTAGCTTCTCTCTCAATAAATCACAATATCACATATCGAGAAAACTTTAGTAGTAAGTTAATTAAAAGAGGCTATAGTATCCCTTATCAATACTTAACCAGTATTAGTAGTATTGAAGAACAAAACTTCTCAATTCGTAATTCGTGAACTAATCAGTCAATCGTAGGTAAGAGGTAAAAATTGATTTATTCTGCACTATATACACAACAGATATGTGCATACATTCCGAGACGTGACCAAGCTTGATACGAATATCTTGCAACAAATGGTAAATAATGCAAAAGATATTCTGATAGGCTTATTATTCACTGCTACAGAAATGATTTTTTTAGACGAGACCTACAGTAAATTACATACGGGTCATAAGCGCCAGCGCCTGCAAAAGACAGTCCTACGAAGGCCGGTTGATGGATCGCATGTGATAATGTATTATCGTATGCGGCTGCTTAAGCCGGCCGCATGCGATGATGACCCATATATCACCACCTATCCCAAGCTGCATCCATTTGAATCTGAAGTTTTTTCTCCTAAATCAAGTAACAAATAGGGGGGAGTTTTTCAACTCAAAATTTTTGCTTGAATTTCATATAGAAGGTAACATATTTGCTCTCCTCCTTCATTTGCCTCCATTTATTTCAAATTTCATCAGTGCAATGCGAAGAAATTCGTATTTTTATAAGAGGACTTTGATGAGCTTTTTTTCCCAAAATTTAGCTCTAATAGAATGTTTTCATGAGCAAAATGTTATTGTAATCACTAGTGCATTAATTTTGAGAAGATACATGTATTTTCAATTTTTTCCAAAATATCTGTTCTCTATTTTTTTTCTTACGGTGATTTTTTATAGATGGATGGGTCATGCATGTAAGAGATTCGAAGAACTTATCCGACGTTCATGAAGAAAGCATCCAAATTTGTTGCCCAGGCTAAGGCATATGCTTTGAGGGAGAATATGAGAAAATTTTTTTGTCCGTGCTTTGATTGCAAGAATCAGAAATTGTTGATAGATACGAGTGAAATATTAGGGCACATAGTGGAGCGTGGATTCATGGACAATTCCAGAATTTGGACCTATCATGGGGAACGCGTCGCTCCTAAAGATGACGGGGAAGAGTTCAATTTTTAGATGGATAAGGTAGAGAATTTTACAATCGAGGACATGGCTCGTGAAAGGATGAAAGAAGATGGTTCTATTGGTAGTGATGATTTGAAGGCTGATTTCGATCTGGAGGATATGCTGCGACATGCTGAACCAGACATGCAAAAGGGTACAACACGAATGTTAGAGAACTGGGAGACATTAGAGAAGTCAGCGAAGGATCTTCTTTACGACGAATCCAAGGGATGTGATAAGGATTTTACAATGTTGCATTCGGTGCTTCAGCTTCTTAGATTAAAGGCTAAGCACGAATGGTTCGATTGTGTTAACAGTAGATTTTTGTAATCTACTCGGAGAGGAAAGAGAAAACCGATGCAGAGAAGAAGGAGCGATTCGAGTCGGACCAAGTCCCGTATCGGACTCAGCGGTGCATCGGACCAGGTGGAGCGTCAGCAGAAGGACCGTATCGGCCGATGCGGGTTCAATGTGGCCATCGGCCAATGGAGGCAGGAAGCTGATGGAGGCAACGTGGGCTCGGTTTGGGCTTGAGTTGAGCTTCAAAGGAGATAGCCAAATAGGGATAAGGCCCGGTTTTAGGCAATTGTATCTCTTAATTAGGAAGTTAGAGTAGATTTGATCTAATCTATGGCAAGAGTCCGCCATAAGGATTTGTTTGTTAGTTAGAGATAAAATCGTGTCCTATCTGAACAATGTTGTAAATCACGGGTATAAATATCCCGGTAGTCTATACATAGAAACAATCTCTCTCTCAATAAAAATTCAACAACCAACAGTTTAATCTACTTTCGGTGCATTGCCACCCTCGTAAGAGGTTAACTTCCGGCGAGTTCTTGCTTTCCCAGAGCAGAGGTAAGAACTCGTACCCGACGATCTATATCTTCGGGGCTAGCGTGTCGTTTTAGACACGTTAAGCCCTAATGATGTAATCGTCGTTTCTCATGTCTTGAATGATCTTGGTATGGCTTCTTAATTATGCCTCGCTAGCGATAAACTCGTTTTAGGGTTTGTTGCCGACGATGGTCTAATTATTTTGCTTATCTAGATCCTTCAAAGCATCTACCATCCCCAAAAACGATCGACAACTTGATTTTCTTTGTGTTAGTTCTCGGTTCACACTTTGAGTTGCTATCGACCTTAGTCCTGTTTTGAGATCTAACTCAAAGCCTGTTTTCGATCGTAATTAAGGATAGTGCTGGGGTTTCAGTCGGTCTTACCTAATACATGTGATTGCTTTATGCTTTTGTATGTATTTGCCACTTGTATAAATAGATCGATGGATATAAATATGTTTATTACAGATTATTCTCAGGATTTCTTTGTCATTAGTATATTTATATTGATCAATTGGTTTATACAAGTTTACACTAGAGTATTAGCTAGTGTATTTATCTTATCAAATCCCTCATCGGCCTATGCCATTAAATTGACATAAGCATGTTGATAAAGGCCGATGAGACTAGATCTGTATGTTTATCTTATTTCCAATATAACCTCAAGTAGACCGATACAGCTTCGCCCTATTGGCTAGGCCCTCACGATGTGACATCGGCCCATCGGCCGATCGGCCATCGTTTACTAACTTGGTTTCCTTGTCTATTCTTGTTGATTGTAGATCAAATCAACTGGCACGCCCTAAAAACACCTAGGCAAGCCATTGGACCGGCACTGGAGTTAAGCAGATCTCTCAGGCCGCCGTGGAAACGTGGAACCCGTTTTGACATCTGACGGGTCGAAATTCTACGCCAACACGCTTTTGGCATGCCCAGTGGGACTCAAAAAGAACACAAGCTTCACACTATCAACAAACTCACATCAAGATGTCCAAGCAGAACGAAATTTTTGAGGAAAACGTCATCTCGGTCACCGCTGATCAGCTCAACGACGAGCAAAAGGCCGAGATGGCAAAATTGGTCGAGCAATTCCAGAATATGTACTTGCATACATATTCCAGGACTCGGCAAGGCACTCTCATCCAGAAATCCAAGGTGATAATGCCGAGCCCTGGGGACGGAGCTAGTACGTCGGCAGCAGCCCAAGACCAAGCCATCAAAACTGAAGATGACACTCGCAACGCTGCGCCGACGCTGCAGGACCGCATTGACTCAGCGGTTCACTCAGCGCTGATGAACCAATCCGGAATCCTAGTGAACACGTTGACCAATACGGTTAAGTCGATACTAGATGGTTCTATTCACCAGTACAAACCTCAAGGGCCGATCTTTTTGCCTGTAAACAAATTCCCTGCATATTGGACTTTGAGGACTGACTTGAGCTCGGCCCCACAACCGACGGTGCCGATCCCACCTCCATCGACCCAGCCAGTGCCAAACATGCCATTGGTATTGACCAAGCAAGCAGGAGGGAGCCCTCAGCACATCACAGAAGACCAATTCACACAATGGATGAGGGGAAGACAGGCTCCGACGGCCTCGCAACAGCCGATGGTCGAGCCGACACAGCAGGCCTCTGCCAATCCAACATCGGCCGGGCAAGCCCAATTCGCTCTACCAAGCAATCCTCCACAAGTAGCTGCTTACAACACGTCACAAGGCTACCAGCAGTACTCCACGGGGCAATATGATGCATCAAACTTGAACCACCACTTTCAGCCATACTCTCCTAGGCAATATCGGCCAGAAGGTTTTCAACAGCCGTATCACCAAGAGTTTCCACATCAGCCCGTAGGAATCACTCAAGGGCATTGGGCCGATATGATAGCCGAGGTGATGCGAGATCAGTTCGGTTTGAAGCCCAAGGAAAGTGCAACAGTGTATCGGCACCCACACCCAGAGGAATTCGACAGAGTGCCACTGCCGGGCCGATACAAGATTCCTGACTTCTCCAAGTTTTTAGGACAAGATAATGTCTCCACATACGAGCATATTAGCCAATTTTTAGCTCAATGTGGTGAGGCATCGGCTGTGGAGGCGTTGAGGGTGAGATTTTTCCCCTTATCCTTGTCAGGGTCGGTATTCATGTGGTTTTCCTCTCTACCCTGCAATTCCATCAGAGGATGGGTCGACCTGGAGAAACAGTTTCATAGATACTTCTTCAATGGTGTACAAGAGATGAAGCTGTCCGATCTCACCGCCATCAAGTAGAGAGTTGACGAATCGGTCCCAGACTACATCCAATGATTTAGGGACATTAGAAACATGTGCTATAGCCTCAGTCTGACCGATTCCCAACTGGCCGATTTGGCGTTCCAGGGGTTACTTGGGCCGATACGAGAAAGATTCTCGTCGCAAGAGTTTGAAAGTCTAGCTCAGCTAGCGCAGAGAGTATCGGCCCATGAGCAAAGATTCCAGGAGGCGCAAAAGTTCGCAAAGAAGATCAACAATGTTTATCAGTATGCCTCCGACGAGGATGAAGATGACAATGCCGAGGTCGATTTGGCCGAGTGGGCCCGGATGAAGAAGCCAACAACATGTCAATGGGCCAAGAAGGGCGATAAAGAAGACAAATTCGATTTCGACATCAACAAAGCCGATAAGATATTTGACTTACTGCTACAGGAGAAACAGATACAATTGCCAGTAGGTCATATGTTGCCACCGGCCGAAGAGATAAAGAAAAGAAGATATTGCAAGTGGCACAACACGTACTCTCATCATACGAACGAGTGCAAAATTTTTCGGCAACAGATACAATCGGCCATCGAACAGGGCAGGATCAAGTTTGATGAACCCAAAAGGCCGATGAAGATAGAAGGACACCCATTCCTAGTCAACATGGTGTGGGCTGACAGAGCCGATAGTGATGTCTGTCGGACCAATAAGAGACCTCATCAAACTTCGGAAGGCCTCATCAAGAAATATCAGCGGAGGCGTGAGGAACAAGCACAGGACTACGATGACCAAGATAAATTCTATGATCCCCATTGGGAGTGCGAGTTCTTTCGATTTTCTGGAACAAAGGGATGAGGCTGCCAACAATGCAAGAGTGCCCTGCATGCAACGACGCCGAAGAGTCTTACTAGGGAAGTTCAAGCAAACAGGCGCATCGGTCGACCAAGCAAAGAAGATCCGTACATGAGAGGTTGGGGCCGATGCACCGTGATCGCTGAGCAGCAGAAGATGAACAAGTTCAAAACCCTTAATGGTGCCCAGGTGATCTATTTAGCAAAACCCAGAAGCGACGGGTTCAGAGGCTAAGGCAGAAAGAGAAGACCTAGGAGCAACAGGCAGCAATCGCTCATCGGCCCAATAAGATCAGGAAAGAATGAAAGATAAAATCTACAGTAGAAAATACCGCTGAGGATAATACTAAGTCAACTCAAGCTCCTGTGTTTACAAAAGGTAAAAGCATAGTATCGTCTTCTGTTAACATGGTCTTTGTATTACCAGCAGAATATAGCATACAGATGGCCGATGAAGATATAGCCAATGAGGAGATAGAGCAATTTTCGGCTAAGCTACAATTGTCACCAGAGCAAGCCGTGTTCGACAAGCCAGCCGACACCAGTTATAGGCACCTTCGGCCATTGTACATCAAGGGATTCGTCAATGGGCGGCCGATGACGAAGATGCTAGTCGATGGCGGTGCGACAGTAAATTTGATGCCATATACAGCTTTCAGGAAGCTTGGAAAAGTACCTGAAGACCTAATCATGACAAACATGGTGTTGAAAGATTTTGGTGGCAACGCGTCTGAGGCAAAAGGGGTGTTGAACGTGGAGCTCACAGTGGGCACCAAGACAATCCCTACCACCTTTTTTGTCTTTGATGGAAAGGGTTCCTATAGCCTGTTGCTGGGACGAGATTGGATCCACGCAAATTGTTGCGTCCCCTCAACAATGCATCAATGCCTTATTCAGTGGCAAGGGGACCAGGTCAAGATCGTGCAGGTCGATAGATCAGTACATGTGGCCAATGCCGGTCTTGCAGTTTGGGAGATGGAAGGAATCAATTGCCTATCCGAACGGGTTTGGGAGGCCGATTTCTTAAAGGTAACTGACTGCGATATTGAGCCGATCGAAGATGGAAGTAAGCAGTTACTTTGACAAAGGTGTAACATCCACAAGCCAAGATGAACAAGTTGGTCTCTACACAGAAGATGCGGTGGATGAACTGGATGAAAAATTGGGACAAGGCTTCACGTCGGCCGATGAGCTTGAAGAAGTAGACATAGGGATAGGTGATAGACCTAGGCCGACGTATGTAAGTGTTAACCTACCAAGGGAATATAAGAATAAACTAGTACATCTTTTGAAAGAATTCATAGATTGTTTTGCATGGGAATATCATGAGATGCCAGGATTAAACCGATCAATTGTAGAACATCGGCTACCTATAAAATCAGGCTATCGGCCGTTTAAACAAGCTCCTAGGAGATTTAAGGCCGATATGCACGAAGATATCAAGGCAGAGATCACAAGACTCTATGACGCCAACTTTATCAGACCCTGCCGATATGCGGAGTGGGTTTCCAATATAGTACCAGTGTTGAAGAAGAACAGCAAGCTCAGGGTGTGCATCGACTTCAGAGATCTAAACAAGGCAATGCCAAAAGATGAGTACCCTATGCCGATAGCGGATATGCTAGTTGATGCTGCATCTGGACACAAGATTATCAGTTTCATGGATGGAAATGCAGGCTATAACCAAATTTTCAAGGCTGAAGAAGATATTCACAAGACAGCTTTTAGGTGTCCAGGGGCGATCGGCCTGTATGAGTGGGTCGTTATGACATTTGGTCTAAAGAATGCTGGAGCTACATATTAGAGGACGAGGAATTACACTTTTCACGACCTTATCGGTTCCTTGATTGAGGTATACATTGACGATGTGGTTGTGAAGTCAAAAGAGTACGATGAGCACTTGGCCGATCTACGCAAGGTACTGGAAAGAGCAAGAAACTATGGTTTAAAGATGAACCCTAACAAGTGTGTCTTTGGCGTATTGGCCGGTCAGTTTTTGGGTTTCTTGGTCCACGAGAGAGGAATTGAGATCACACAGAAGAACATCGATGCCATAAAGAGGATCAAGCCTCCGAAGAACAAGAGCAAGTTACAGTCCCGAATTGGGAAGATCAACTTCATCCGGCGTTTTATATCAAACCTGTCAGGCAGGATAGAGCCATTCACTCCATTATTGAAGATGAAAGACGATCAAGAATTTGTATGAGGTGATAAGCAGCAAAGGGCGTTGGACAACATCAAAGAATATCTGAGTTCCCCACCAGTTTTAATTCCTCCACAGAAAGGAGTTCCATTCAAGCTGTACCTATCGGCCGATGAGAGGTCTATCGGCTCTGTTTTGGTTCAGGAAACCAATGGCAAAGAAAGAGGTATTTTTTATCTCAGCAGAAGATTGTTGGATGCTGAAACAAGGTACACGCCAGTAGAGAAGCTATACTTATGCTTATATTTTTCATGTACTAAATTGAGGCATTATTTACTTTCCAATGAGTGTATCGTGGTAAGTAAGGCCGATGTGATGAAATATATGCTATCGGCCCCTGTACTGAAAGGGAGAATTGGGAAGTGGATTTTTGCCTTGACGGAGTTTGACCTCAGGTATGAATCAGCCAAAGCGATCAAAGGACAAGCCCTGGCCGATTTCATTGTCCAACATCGAGATGATTCAATCACATATTCAGATATTGTGCCATGGACGCTGTATTTTGATGGATCTGTTTGCAGACATGGATGCGGTATCAGCCTAGTCATCATATCCCCTCGGGGGGCAAGCTTCGAGTTTGCGTTTACCATCAAACCCTACTATACTAATAATCAAGCAGAATACGAAGCTGTTCTCAAGGGTTTGCAGTTGTTACAAGAGGTCGAGGCCGATTCTGTAGAAATTATTGGTGATTTACAGTTGATGATTAATCAACTTTCTGGGGAATACGAGTGCAGGAATGATATTCTGAGGGTCTACAATGAAGAGTGCAAGGAATTGTTAAAAACTTTCAAGATTGTGACGATGAGGCATATACCCAGGAAGCAAAACTTCAAAGCCAATGATTTAGCTCAGGGAGCATCAGGATACAGGCCGATGGTGAAAGATGTTGAGGTTAAAATCGCTATCGTAGACGCCGATGATTGGAGGTTTGCTATCGTCGAGTATTTGGGGAATCCTTCTCAATCGGCGTCATGAAAGATGAAGTATAAAGTGCTATATTATGTCTTGCTCGATGATGATCTATACTATCGGACGATTGATGGTGTGTTGCTAAAATGTTTAAGCTTAGAAGAAGCCAAAGTTGCTATGTGCGAGGTCCACGAAGGAATTTGTGGAACACATCAATCGGCCCATAAGATGAGATGGCTGTTGAAACGCGTTGGATATTTTTGGCCGACAATGCTAGAGGATTGTTTCAAGTACTATAAGGGGTGTCAAGATTGTCAAAAGTTTGGAGCAATTCAGAGAGCACCGGCATCGGCTATGCATCCAATCGTAAAGCCGTGGCCATTTCGTGGATGGGGTATAGACATGATCGGACAGATTAATCCTCCATCAAGCAAAGGACATAACTATATTTTAGCAGCCACGGATTACATTACAAAGTGGGTTGAGGCCGTTCCATATAAAAAGGTTGACTCTAAGGATGCAATCCAGTTTGTTAAGGAGCATATTATATATAGATTTGGACTTCCACAGACGTTGACGACAGATCAAGGATCAATTTTCATGTCCGATGAGTTTGTTGAGTTTGCCGACAGCATGGGCATCAAACTGCTGAATTCTTCTGCATATTACGCGCAAGCTAATGGGCAGGCAGAAGCTTCTAACAAGAGTTTAATCAAGTTGATCAAGAGGAAGATTGCTGAACAGCCGAGACAGTGGCATACAACGCTGGCCGATTCCCTTTGGGCGTATCGGATGGCTTGTCATGGTGCAACTCAAGTGCCGCCTTATCAGCTAGTTTATGGACATGAAGCTGTGTTGCCATGGAAGACCAACATCGGCTCAAGAAGGGTTGCATTGCAGGACGACTTGACAACCGACGAGTATCACAATCTTATGGTTGATGAGCTGGACGATTTGGCACATCTACGATTGCGGGCTTTGGAGAAAATCAAGCGAGATAAAGATCGTGTTGCTCGCCATTATAACAAAAAGGTCGTAGCCATGTCATTTGAGGAAGGGGATCTTGTTTGGAAATTGATACTGCCGATTGGTTCTAGAGACAACAGATTCGGCAAGTGGTCACCTAATTGGGAACGTCCTTTTCAGATTCATCGATGTGCTCCTCACAATACATATTTATTAAAAGGATTAGATGGAGAGGTTTATGGCAGAGCGCTTAATGGCAAATACTTGAAGAAATATTACCCAAGCATTTGGATCGACTCATGATCGGTTTGCTAGCCGATTACTGACGATAGCCGATGTCTAATGCATCGCCTTTAGATGGCCGATACATAGTATCGCCCTTAGTTCAAATTTTACAACATGAGTCCTCATCTTTCAAAATTTGGGGGGCATATATATACACTCAGCGGTTCTTTAATGGATGGATTAAATTTGTGGACTTAGAAAAGCAGTTCTTTAATGGATGGATTAAATTTGTGGACTTAGAAAATTTTTTTTCAGATTATGAGCTACATGGCTAAGATGAGATAGTCAATCATATTCGGCTGATTGGCCGATGAGATATATATCAACCAAAGACAAAATTAACTTTTACAAGGGGAAGGTGAAAGTATGTTACATCAGCTTATAAAGTTTTGGATAGCTGCGATGGCCTTGCGACGAATTTGATCAATGTCGTCTATCGCTTGAGCGTCATCGGCCGATGACCCTGGGATCGGTTTCAATGCCTTACTCAGGGTTGCAAGATGCTTGGCCGATGCCTTTAGCCTTGCTGTTTGGTCTTCAATCGCCTTCGGGGATGCAGCTATCTCCACTTCGGCTTCCTGGATGTCTTTGCGAGTGGCTTCTAGCTTCATCAGCAGACCTGCTTCAAGGCGACGGAGTTCTTCAAGTTTCTTGTTCAAGGCGATCGGCTCAGCGATTAGCTCGTCCAATCTAGTTTTATCAGAGTTTATTTGAGCTTTGCTGGCAGCAAAAGCTGATTCCAAGCCTTCACATTCCCGCCTTTCTGCAAGTCTTTCTTTGGCTTTGTGAAGCTTGAAGTGATACTATTCCAGGAAGATGGCCGATGTTAATGTTTCCATCAGGTCTTCAGGTAATTGATCTTAAATTTCTTGGACCCTGCTCCTGATTGGGTTACAATACTCCACCAAAGATTCTATAGACGCTTCCAGCCGATTGGCAATGTCAGACAGCTGGCCCTTTAACTCTTCAGAGATTGATGGCCTGGCTGTGTTGGGTAGCTCCTTGTCCTCATCATCAAGGAATTGGCCGATGTCGAAAGCGAACATATCGGCTAAGGTCTACAACATCACAATAAGACATGGTTAACTTAGTCGGATTGCAATCAGCAATGAGTTCAAAGTGGTTTAGGTTTACCTGTGGTGGGACATCGGCTGTGGTTGCATCGGCCTCCTGTTGCTGTTCTGAAACGGTAGGCGAAGGGGTTGGCCGATGTGGTGAGGGCGTTGGAGCTCGCGGCTCAGGAATAAGATAAGAACATGATGTTCAGATATGCATTATTAAGAAGAGGAGGCAGGCAGATCGGTGCTTACCGAGGCAACTGGAGAAGGTGGTGGAGAAGGAGATGGAGTTCTTAATCGGGCCTTGATTTGTTCACGTCTTTTCAAAGTGGCTTTCTTGGTTCTTGGTAATGGGGCCGATTGAGTCCTTTCATTGAGCAAGGATGATGCAATGACCTAACAAAAAATCAAGTTGGAATAAACCGGCGAATTAAAATTGAAGGATTACATAAGGAAGTTTGTACTAACCTTGCGGACTGCGTGTCTGGTTCTCCTGGGTTGAGCAGCGTCGGCTTGATCATCGGTCGGTGGATCTGCAATAATTGTGGCCGATGGCTCTCCCGTTGGTCTGGCCGATCACTCTTTGGCAGTGGTGGCTGATGGATGTTGATCTTCAGGTGTATCAGCAGTTGCTGTGTCAACCTCCTCCTCCATTACTTGGTCGTCCAGGAATTCTTCCATGGAGGGGTCCAGCTCATCGAGATCGGCCTGGTCATCGGTTTTAGGCTTTTTGCCGAGTTTCTGAGTTTTTTCCTTTACCGGTGCTTTCCTCTTGGAAGATTCTGTAACTATCGGCCCTTGGAGCAGTGACGATACTTTCGGAGCAGGAAGGCCGATAGTTGATTCCATAACAGCCTTTCCTGATGGGGCCAAGACCAGAGCATAGGATATTCTTTCCCCACTGTTGCTGACATTTGGAGCTGGGGCGTCAGGAACTTGAAGGCTGATGTCATCAATAAGCTCCGTTAGGTAGTATCTGGCTGGTAGATGAAAGATATGAGCAGTCCACTCTTGCCACCATAATTGGAAGCTGATATGGATAAAGGCACTCAGCCACAATCGGTCGCAGTCCCCTAAAGCTGGAATTCTGATTTCTAGGGCTTTGCTCATGATTAATGTCGATGAGACCGTGCCCCTGCTCTCTAGCAGCCGATGGAAGTGCAAGCTGACGGGAAACTGTCTGAGCCCACATTGTCTGGCAGCTACCATGGGATTATTGAACTCATATGATAGGCTGGTGCTTCTGCCTTGGAATATGCCTACTGGGAGCTGGCATGGGGTGATGCCGATCATAAAAATTTCCCTTGAGACCATATCGTCATTCAGCTGGCCCAAGGTAAGATCGGCAGGAAGCTCAAATTCAGAATCTGAGGGATAAATAAACATGTCCATTTTGACTGATGGAGGGCCGGTGTAGAATCGGATGAACGATGTGGACATTTCCTCGGCCGATTGATCAGCTCCAGGATAGATTGAGGCTGCTTTTCCAAAGGACATGCACCTTCTAGATGAGGGATCTTCATTGTCATTATAGTCCGATGGGAAGACAGAGTCCGATAGTGGGGGTCAAACGACCATGGTGTTGGTGTAGATGGTTAACCATAGTTGAACAAACCACCATGGACCTCCATGTGCCACTGTCTGATTCAACATCAAATCCTGAGTGGCAGAATGCAGTAGCCGATAGACAGCTCCAAGGAGGTATCGGCCAAGAGGAAATTTTTTCTTTTCCACCAGGGCTTGAGCTAGGTGTTGGCAGTTCAAAGTGGGGCCGCAGGTAGATCCACAGAAAATGTATCTCTCCAGCCACAGAGTCAGAAAAGCCACATGTTCTCTCTCTGAAACGGACCCTTGCTCCATGTGCTCAGCGATATATCCAGACCAGCCTCCAATCTTCTTGGTCTTCAATTTATGGTTGCTGTTGATGAGGAGATTGAAGGGGTTGATCTAAGAGAGGATATCCAAGCCTGTCAGCATCTTGATATCTATCAGCGTAGGGGTCATCGAACCTTGCTGGAATAGAAAGGCATTTAAGGTGCTGGACCAGAAATAGGTGGCAGCTGACATGAGGGGTTCATTCTTCTTGGTATCGGCTAGAGACAGAGCAATGCATTGGCCGATCCCAATCTCGATGGGTTCCTCGGAGCTAATTCCGCCACATTATATAATGAAGCGGAATTGGGGGGCATGTGTTAACAACAGATTTTTGTAATCTACTCGGAGAGGAAAGAGAAAACCGATGCAGAGAAGAAGGAGCGATTCGAGTCGGACCAAGTCCCGTATCAAACTCAGCGGTGCATCGGACCAGCTGGAGCGTCAGCAGAAGGACCATATCGGCCGAAGCGGGTTCAATGTGGCCATCGGCCAATGGAGGCAGGAAGCTGATGGAGGCAACGTGGGCTCGGTTTGGGCTTGAGTTAAGCTTCAAAGGAGATAGCCAAATAGGGATAAGGTCCGGTTTTAGGCAATTGTATCTCTTAATTAGGAAGATAGAGTAGATCTAATCTAATCTATGGCAAGAGTCCGCCATAAGGATTTGTTTGTTAGTTAGAGAAAAAATCGTGTCCTATCTAGACAATGTTGTAAATCACGGGTATAAATATCTCGGTAGTCTATACATAGAAACGATCTCTCTCTCAATAAAAATTTAACAACCAATAGTTTAATCTACTTTCGACGCATCGCCCCCCTCGTAAGAGGTTAACTTCCGGCGAGTTCTTGCTTTCCCAGAGCAGAAGTAAGAAATCGTACCCGACAATCTATATCGTCGGGGCTAGCGTGTCGTTTTAGACACGTTAAGCCCTGATGATGTAATCGTCGTTTATCATGTCTTGAATGATCTTGGTATGGCTTCTTAATTATGTCTCGCCAGCGATAAACTTGTTTTAGGGTTTGTTGCCGAGGATGGTCTAATTATTTTGCTTATCTAGATCCTTCAAAGCATCTACCATCCCCAAAAACGATCGACAACTTGATTTTCTTTGTGTTAGTTCTCGGTTCACACTTTGAGTTGCTATCGACCTTAGTCCTATTTTGAGATCTAACTCAAAGTCTGTTTTCGATCGTAATTAAGGATAGTGTTGGGGTTTCAGCCGGTCTTACCTAATACATGTGTTTGCTTTATTCTTTTGCATGTTTTTGCCACTTGTATAAATAGATCGATGGATATAAATATGTTTATTACAGATTATTCTCAGGATTTCTCTGTGATTAATATATTTATATTGATCAATTGGTTTATACAAGTTTACACTAGAGTATTAGCTAGTGTATTTATCTAATCAAATCCCTCATCGGCGGATGCCATTAAATTGACATAAGCATGTTGATAAAGGCCGATGAGACTAGATCTGTATGTTTATCTTATTTCCAATATAACCTCAAGTAGGCCGATACAGCTTCGTCCTATCGGCTAGGCCCTCACGATGTGACATCGGCCCATCGGCCGATCGGCCATCGTTTACTAACTTGGTTTGCTTGTCTATTCTTGTTGATTGCAGATCAAATCAACTAGCACGCCGTAAAAACACCTTGGCAAGCCATTGGACCTGCACTGGAGTTAAACAGATCTCTCAGGCCGCCGTGGAAACGTGGAACCCGTTTTGACATCTGACGGGTCGAAATTCTGCGCCAACAGATAGCAACTTCAATGATTTGATGGGGGATGGGTCTCTTGAGAGTTTTGCTTCCTACACCTAACATGTTGTCATTCAACACTGTCGGTAAAATGGGCCCGGGGGTATCAAGATTAAAGGGACAAGTGGCCCCGTGCGCCCACGTGGCGCGTCTCATGGAGGGGTTAGGCCCGGGGCTAACGTGGCGGTTGCCCTCCCTGTTTCCCTCGAGGGACGGGCTGCTCCCAGACATTCCCCGAGGGTTGGGTCGCCCCGACCCCCTCGATGCTGGTGTCGCGTGTGCAGGGTTAGGTGAGCGTGGCCAGAGCTCATCTAACCACATTAATGGCGGCTCAGGCAAACGCACCACGCCGCATTTAATGCGGCGTGGCGCGTGCGTGGCCAATCTACGACCGGTCACGATGATTGACCGGTCGTAGACCGGTCAGATCATGGGTAAGACGGTGGCAGGGTACCTGCACGCTATTCGCGTGACAGGCGGCGTGCGGCACGCCTTGCCCCATCCCATCGGAATGATGAGAGCCTTTTGCCTCTCGTCCCTCAGCTGGAGTTGGTACGCCAGCTCCGGTCAGATGGATTTCGTTCCCCGATGCGAACGGAACACTGAAGTCTTCTTTCCAGGACCACGCAACTCTTTGAGCTCGCGGACCACGTGGCTCGGAAGGACGAGGCCTGGACCTGGAACTCCTCCGGCTCTGGAACGGCAGCTACGGCTGCCCCCGAGTCCGCTGCCCGTTCTGGGCGGTGAGAAAGGAGTTGGAAGAAAAGGTCGGCCCGTTCCGACGACGAGGGTCACATCCTCGCCGTCGAGGGCGTCTCAGAGGCCTCACGCAAGGGGAGGCCCACGGGCGACAAGAAGGAAGCCGGCGCTCCTAGCGGAGAGCACCCGGCAGGCAAGTGGTGCAAGATGCAAAACAGCTCTCTCCACGTCCTCGCCGACTGCCGCGCTGTCAAGAACTTGGCCGAGCGGATGAGAAAGTGGGAGGAGGAGAAGAGGCAGGGATGCCACGAGGGCAAGGCCCCGGCGACCTCTGTCGGCGACCGACGAAGTGAGGCCAAGCAGAAGGCCCCCGCCAAGGATGTTGACGATGACAATGAGGACTTGGGCTTCCAGGAACCCTAGGCCATCGTCGCCATCGTTGACAGGGGAGCGTGCGCTCATGCTTCCCGTCACAGCTTCAAAACCATGAAGTGAGAGCTTCTGGCTGCGGTCCCCACCCATGAGGCGACACGACGGGTGCGCTGGTCGGAAGTTACCCTCATCTTTGACCAGACCGACCACCCGCCATGCGTTGCCCGGGGACGGCAGCTTGCGATGGTGGTCTCACCCACCAACTGCAAAGTCAAGTTGAGGCGTGTCCCGATAGATGGCGACACAGCCCTCAACATCCTCTCCCCCATGGCTTTCGACATCATCAAGGCCTCGGGGACGAAGCTCCAGCCATCCCAGCCGATCATCGGCGTGACGCCAGGGCACAGGTGGCCGTTAGGTCACATCGACCTCCCGATCACTTTTGGTGGCCCCACCAACTTCCGCACCGAGCGGCTGGACTTCGATGTGGCGGATCTCAATCTGCCCTACAACGCGGTCTTGGGAAGGCCCACGTTGGTGAAGTTCATCGCGGCCACCCACTACGCCTACCTCCAAATGAAGATGCCGGGCCCCAGCGGCCCCTTCACCGTCCATGGCGACCTCAAGATCGCGCTGGCTTGCATGGAGCAGCGTGTGAACAACCTCGCCGCAGTGTTCAAGCCCGCGGGCGGCGACGAAAGGCTCATCGCCTCCACCTTGCGCGCCCTAAGGCAGCGGATGGCCTCAGGCGACGAGGTCCCCGGGAAGGAGGTCGCGTTGGACGACGACCCATCCAAGACCACCAAGATTGGTGGTCACTTGGATGGCAAATGGGAAGACGCGTTCGTCTCCTTCCTATGGGCAAACGCTGACGTCTTCGCATGGAGACCGGCGGATATGCCCGGGTCCCCAGGGAGGTGATCGAGCATCGTCTCGTCGTACGGCCGGACGCAAGGCCCGTCCGGCAGAAGGTGCGGCGGCAGGCCCTGGAGCGCCAAGCCTTCAGCCGTGAAGAGGTGGCACAACTCCTGGAGGCCGAATTCATCCGTGAGGTCACCCATCCGGAGTGGCTCGCGAACCCGGTCGTCATCCCCACGGCGAACGGCAAGCTTCGGATGTGCATCGACTACACCGACCTCAACAAGGCATGTCCTAAGGACCCTTATCCCCTGCCACGCATAGATCAGATTGTCGACTCCACTGCGGAGTGCGACCTTTTGTGCTTTCTAGATGCATACTCAAGGTATCATCAGATTCGCATGGCTAGGGAGGATGAGGAAAAAAATGCATTCATTACTCTTGTAGGTACTTATTGTTATACAACCATACCTTTCGGATTAAAGAATGCAGGTCCTACTTTTCAACGTACTACTCGCATTTCTTTGGGTAGTCAGATAGGATGCAATGTTGAGGCATATGTTGATGACTTGGTTGTGAAAACGCGCAACCAAGAGACCTTGCTCTCGGATTTGGCGGAGACATTCAAAAGTCTCCGCTCCATGCGCATGAAGTTGAACCTCGAAAAGTGTGTGTTCGGTATGCCCACGGGCAAGCTGCTCGGGTTCTTAGTCTCAGCCCGAGGCATAGAGGCCAATCCCGATAAGATACGAGCAATAGAGTGGATGCGCCCCCCAGCAAGCTTAAGGATGTGCAATGTGTCACAGGATGCATGGCTGCCCTAAGCCGATTCGTATCGAGGATGGGAGAGAAGGCGCTGCCCCTATTTAAGCTCCTTAAGCGCTCCGGGCCGTTCGCTTGGACGGAGGAGGCTGAGCAAGCCCTCGCCTAGTTGAAGGCTTACCTCAGCTCTCCCCTGGTCCTGGTCGCTTCGAAGCCCAAAGAGTCGCTGCTGCTTTACTTAGCGGCAACCCCGCAAGTAGTTAGTGTAGCATTGGTGTGGAGCGTGACGAGGAAAGTTCTCGGCCCGCGCGCCCCCATCCTGTGTCGGACCGACCTAGACCAGAGAAGGGAGGAGAGGCCCCCGCACCGGACGGCGACCTAAGGCCCTTAACGACCAGATGTGGCCCTCTGCCCGCTCGTCAGACGGCGCCGAGTGCCCCCGACCCCCAGGAAGGCCCAGAGGCCACCGGGGGAGGGCGCGGCCCGACGCCCTCCAAGGTCATCGGCACAGAGGCCGAGCGGGCCTAGCAAGGCCCTTCTGGCAATGAGCGCCCTGAGAATGGTGCCCTCAACGAAGAGGCTAGGCCCCGCCGAAAGGTGCAGCGGCCCGTCTACTTCGTTAGTGAGACGCTGCGAGACGCCAAAACCCGATACCCTCAAGCCCAGAAAATGCTTTATGCAATTCTGATGGCTTCAAGGAAGCTACGCCATTACTTCCAGGCGCATCGGGTCACCGTGGTCACGTCCTACCCCCTCAGCCAGATCTTGCGCAACCAAGAAGGTGCCGGACGGGTGGTGAAGTGGGCGATTGAACTCTCTGAGTTCGATCTACACTTCGAACTGCACCACGAAATCAAGAGATAGGCCCTCGCTGACTTCGTAGCCGAGTGGACCCCGACTCCTGAACCCGATCTCGGGCTCTCCGCCCCTGAGGCTGAGGCAGGTCCCTCGCGATAGCCTCACGCCGCCCATTGGGTGATGTAGTTTGATGGCTCCCTCGCCCTCCAAGGCACCGGCGCGGGGGTCACCTAGACCTCGCCGAGCAGGGACATCCTCAGATATCTGGTTTGCCTAGATTTCCAGGCGACCAACAACATGGTGGAGTACGAGTGACTCCTTGCGGGACTCAGAGTGGCAGCCGGAATAGGGATCCGCCACCTCCTGGTATTAGGCGACTCTTAGTTAGTCGTGAACCAGGTCTCCAAGGAGTACCGGTGCTGTGACCCGCAAATGGAAGCCTACGTTCGCGAGGTGCGACGTATGGAGTGCCATTTCGACGGGTTGGAGTTCCGGCACGTGCCCAGGCGGGACAACGCGCTTGCCGATGAGCTCTCAAGGCTCGCCTCATCGCGAGCCCCAACCCCACCGGGCGCCTTTGAAGAAAGGCTTGCCCAGCCCGTCAGCGCGCCCCGATCCCCCGAGGGAGTCGGACGCTGCCATACCACCCCCGGGGCCCGTCGGAGTCCAGGCCTTGGGGCCCAAGGGGGTCGAGCCCAACCCCTCAAGACAGATCGCCTGGATGACTGAGATCCAGGCGTTCCTCAAAAATGAGACTCTACCTGAGGATCGCGAAGGGAGTGAGCGCATCATTCGCATATCCAAGTGCTACGTGCTGGTAGAGGGGGCCCTCTACCAGCGCGGGGCCAATGGGATCCTCCTAAAATACATCTCTCGGGAACAGGGCATCGACCTTCTCGCCGATGTCCATGAAGGCGAGTGCGGAGCTCACTCCGCCTCGCGCACCTTGGTCGGCAAGGCTTTTCGCTAGGGTTTCTACTGGCCGACGGTGCTCCACGACACAGCTGACCTGGTCCGGCGACGCAGGGCATGCCAGTTCCACACCAAGCAGACGCATCAGCCGGCCCAGGCCCTGCAGACCATTCCGCTTTCATGGCCGTTTATGGTTTGGGGGCTAGACATCCTGGGTCCCTTCAGGAAGGCCCTGGGCGGGTACGAGTACCTCTACATCGCCATCAACAAGTTCACCAAGTGGCCCGAGGCTTACCCGGTCATCAAGATCGACTAGCACTCAGCGCTCAAATTCATCAAGGGCATCACTGCCTGGTTCGAGGTGCCCAACCGTATCACTACGGACAACGGCACCCAGTTCACCAGTGAACTGTTTGGCGACTACTGCGACGACATGGGCATCAAGCTCTGTTTCGCCTCCCCCGCCCACCCCAAAAGCAACTGTCAAGTGGAGCGTGCCAACGCGGAAATCCTCAAGGGCCTTAAAACCAAGACCTACAACATCCTTAAGAAGCATGGCGACTCATGGATCGAGGAGTTACTAGCGGTGCTTTGGGCAAACCGGACTGCCCTGAGCCGAGCGACAGGAGAAACGCCTTTCTTCCTGGTCTACGACGCGGAGGTGGTCCTCCCATCCGAGCTCACCCTGAGGTCCCCTCGGGCCATCATGTATAGCGAGGCTGATCAAGATCAGCTTCGCCGAGACGACCTCGATTACCTGGAAGAGCGAAGGCGGCGCTCGGCCCTTCGAGCCGCATGCTACTAGCAGAGCCTGCGGCGCTACCATCAGCGCCATGTCTGGGCCCAATCACTCAGCATTAATGACCTCGTCCTACGCCGCGTTCAAATGCGTGCTGGATTGAGCAAGCTCTCACCAATATGGGAGGGACCGTACAGAGTGATCGGCATTCCCCGAGCGGGCTCTGTTCGGTTGGCCATGGAGGACGGCACAGAGTTGCCTAACCCATGGAACATCGAGCATCTTCGCCGGTTCTACCCATAAAGGGGTCGAGAGTTGTGCCTCGGGCTCGGGCCAACCCCGCATGCCCCATCGGGCATAAAGGATTGGCCGGGGGCTCCCATTATATATATATACATGTTTATCTGTGTTTCCTTCCGTACTTTAATAGCAAGCTTTCTTGATTTCTATCTAAGGCTGTGCCTGCGTTGTCTCTTCCCCTTTGAATATTTTGGCTTGAGTTGGCTCGTTTGTGCTCGTTCCTACCTTCGGCAGCCCGGGCCGTCTAGAACACCAACGGGGCCCAGAACCGAGCCGTGCCCCGGGACACGGTGAACTCCGGGGGGGAATCGATAATGGCCCACAATCGGGTCCCCTCTAACCCCCGGTCACCGCGTTCCTGGCCTGGCCAGCCTCGACACGTGGAACTCCCCAAGGCTTTAGCTCTGGCACTTGCTACTCGAGGCCAAGGCCCGAGCCCGAACCCCCACTCAAGCCAAGCTCAAGGGTTCATAACACAGGCCATTCTCGTCACAAGCAAAAAAAGCCTAATTAACAATGAGTTAAAAACTCGTTCATTGCAGGTAAATGAAAATAGCAGGAAATGTATATACAAGTGTGGCCCAAAGACCTTAAAGCGAAAAGAAGAAAAGATAAAAAGACAAAGGCGAGTGACGGCCCGGGGTTCGACCCCTCCCGCTCATCCCGAAGCACTCGGGCCACCCGCCTCACCGTCGCTGTCGCCGTCGTCGCCATCGTCCTCCTCATCGGAGTTTGTCGAAACGGGAATTCGGCAATAATAAAAGGGGGTAGCAATGAGACCTAAAAGTGGATAGATGCGGAAGACAAGGATTTAGACAGGTTCAGGCCCTCCCAATGAGAGGTAATACCCTACTCCTGTTTGGGGATTGTATCCGCCGGATGTATATTGATCTGACGACCAAGTTGTGAATATCTCTGTCCTCATCTTGTGATCATCTATGATCCACCCCTAGAAGGCTCCTTGTCCACCTTATATAGGTTAGGGGGCAGGGTTACAAGGAGGAAAACCTAGCCATATACGACATCAGTTTCCTAATCTATTACATGGTAGTATTCAATCGGGACTCTAGGCCATGCCATAGAACACAAGGCAATATTATGACCGAGTCCTACTCTATTACATAATATATGGATCCGACCACCCACTATCTCTAGTCGAATATGGAGGCCGTGTGGGTACCCGGTATCCATATTCTCCACAGTAGCCCCTGAGACCTTCGCAGTCGATGAAATAACTTCACCTCGAACCAAATAAATCCATAGCCGAGTGCTTCAATCATCTCTGCCATAGTCTCCCGAATACTTTTACCAAATCAAAAGGCTATGAAGGGCTGAGAAAATTCAATAAAAAATATACCTAGGTGCATTGATTAGATGCACCTAATTAGGTGTAACCCCTGACTATGTGTTTAGTTGAACAAACTAAGCATATAGTCAAGAACTTTTAATCATCCCACCCATCCGAGTGGTCTTATATATAAATAAATGCTTAGCCAAAGCCAAAAACATCCTGAAAAATCATATAGCTCATAACCTCATTAATAAGGCACGATGCATATTGACCCCGAGTACTGGCATCACATTGTGCACATGCTGCCAAAACAGTCATGTCCGAGTCCCCTCGATAGACACAACTTCACCATCCTCAGAAATATATAGCATTTGTGGTATAAAATCCGAGTTAATAAAACCCATAAATAGAACCAACCGCCTGAAGAATATGACCGAAATATAATTATCCTAAGCCATAATATTGGTCTTAATTAGAAAAGCACACCAAGGTGGCAAAATAGCATTGATATAATATAAAATCAATTGCTTTGTAAAAAACAAACAGCTCCTGCAACCTATAGAAAAGTTACATTCCAAATTGCATTGTACCAACTCCTAAAAAGTTGTGTAACTGCTGTATGAAAGGATTTTGAAGGTATTGGGCAATAGAGCACGCGCATATTGCCAAGGCAAATTTGCTTAAGTCCCTAGAGACACGTGTCAAGCCACACCTAAAAATACGGGCTGCAAGCATATTGGGATTAGGCCCAAAACATGCCCACCGATACCCTTAAAATATGATGTGTATGGCACATCTATTAATATGCTCCCGAGTGACAAATCTCCCGGGTGATGTAGACCAAGCGCATCTCATCTGAGCAACTTCTGATCCGAGTGGTTATCCCTCATGGAACACACAAAAGTAGATTTGATAATTGAATCCCGACTGGCGCAAGAACTCAGCTTGTGACCTTGTGGGGAATAATGATTGGTTCAGACCTTGAGTGTAGGACATAAGCTCGCGGCCATGAATTCATGTTGCATATATCCAGAATAAGTCCAAATTGAAGGTATGATCCTCGCGCTAGAGCTAGTAAGCCCCTGAGTATATTCTTTGTCCTTCTGTCGTAGTCGAAGTTATCCATTGGTGGCAACTGATGCAGTCGGCATGGAAGCGAGATATCCAATGTGGAGATGAAATTGCCCATCAGAGGTAACGAAGATGTCGGTGGTGGACGTAGTTGCCCATCAATGGCGATGGCGAAATCCACCAACCATGAAGACGAAGAAAACAGTCGGCGATGACAAATATGACCAGCAGTGAAGACGACTGGTGACAGCTAAGATGGTCGGCTATGAAGACAAAGTCTCTCAACAACAGTGATGGAGATGCATTGCCGTGGAATCGAGAAGATCAGTCGGCAACAACAGACGAGGCGGCTGGCAGTAAAGACAATGACGCCTAATAATGACGATGCAATAGGCCAACCTTGAAGGAGAGAACACCAGCGGCGGCGACCAAGGCAAGTCGGTGTTGAAGATGAAGACGCACATCAGCAGTGACGATGTAGGCCAGCAATGATGGCGAGACCACCAGTCAGCAATGATGGAGATAACCGAACGATGAAGACAAAAATGCTAATCAGCAACTGATGGTGATGACGATCCGCAGCAGGAGAAACAATCGGCTGTAGAGACAAAGTTTCTCGTCAACGATGGCAGCGAAATCCACCAATCGAAGAAGCAAAGAAATCATCCAGTAATAGCAGATACAACCAGTAGTGACGAAGTTCCCATGAACGGTGACAGAATAGATTAGGCTGAAGAGGCATGTCAAGATGTTGATGTAGATGGCGATGTTGGTAATCAGTCAAATTTTAGTATAGACGAAGCCCAAACTCCTGTAGCAAAGAACTTGATTGATAGTAGTTGACTGAAGATGAAGTTAATGTCGATGACGAAGGTGTCGGAGATGACGTCAATGATAATAATCCATCAAACTGTTGAGAAGATATCAAAGCTCGAGTAGTTTCCTTGACGCCAACGTGTGCGTGGCAAAGATTGATGCAACGCCTCTTGATTTATGATGATGATAATAGAACTTGATGTCGTAGTCGTTGATAATGCTTCATGTGAAGAAAAGTAGATGTTGTTGTCCAACTCATCGAATCTGAGTTGATTAGTTGATGATTCCAAACTCCGTAGGCCAAACTTGGAAGGCTTGAAGTAATATCCGAGTTGAACTCCAAACTCAACCGTGACAAATAAATTAAATCTTGAAATTGACACTTGAGAAACTTGGAATAGACTACAGCGTCAACTGAGAGCCAAAGTTGTCGATGAAAATGTTGGAGTTGCTGAAGTAGAAAGTCTGCTCTGGAGCGAAGACGAAGCTGATGACTCCGAAGTTGATTTTGTAGAACTTGCTGAATGGTTAATTGATTGTTTCATCTTGACATAACGCATGTCGAATTTTAAGTCTTGTATTTGTGTAACCCCTGACTCTATGCTTAGTTAAGAAACAAGTGAACATAGAGTCAAGAACTGTAGCTTGTCATTGGGTAGCCATTGCTTGAATGAAGATACGCGTTGAGGATGTCCGAACAGAAATCTTGAGGATTGGAACATCGCTTATTGTAGTAGAATAACATGGCTTCATATTTGGTGGCGCATGCCCACATGTTGAGGCTCTTGGAGACGTCATGGTTGGTGAAGCAACGAAGCTTGCAAAGTAGAGGCCATAGAATGTGCCGGTGCCGAAAACAATAAAGATGAAGTCGCTCCATAATGGTGACATAATTGCACAGCTTATAGGCGGAGACACCAGTCGGCGGTGGCGAAGGCGAGCCGACGATGAAGACGTAGACGTCCAACAATGGTGGTGTGACCAACCAACAGTGTAGGTGGAGACACCAGTCGACGGCGGCACAGGCGAGCCAACAATGAAGAGGTAGACACCCAACAACGGTGGTGTGACCAACCAACCGTGTAGGCGGAGACACCAGTCAGCGACGGCGAAAGCAAGCCGACGATCAAGATGTAGATGCCCAACAACGATGGTGTGACCAACCAACTGTGTAGGTGGAGACACCAGTTGGCGGCAGCGAAGGCGGGCCGACGATGAAGACGTAGACGCCCAACAACGGTGGTGTGACCAACCAACCGTGTAGGTAGAAACACCAGTCGGCGGCAGCAAAGGCAAGCCGACGATGAAGACGTAGACGCCCGACAATGGTGGTGTGACCAACCAACCGTGTAGGCAGAAACACCAGTCGGCGGCAGTGGAGGTAAGCCGACGATGAAGACGTAGACGCCCAACAACGGTGGTGTGACCAACCAACCGTGTAGGCAGAAACACCAGTCGGCGGCGGCGAAGGCAGGCCGACGATGAAGACGTAGACGCCCGACAACGTGTTGTGACCAACCAACCGTGTAGGCAGAGACACCAGTCGGCGGCGACGAAGGCAAGCCGACGATGAAGAGGTAGACTCCCAACAACGGTGGTGTGACCAACCAACCGTGTAGGCGGAGACACCAATCGGCGACGGTGAAGGCAGGCCGACGATGAAGACGTAGACGCCCGACAATGGTGGTGTGACCAACCAACCGTGTAGGCGGAGACACCAGTCGGCGGCGGCGAAGGCAGGCCGACGATGAAGACGTAGACGCCCAACAACGGTGGTGTGACCAACCAACCGTGTAGGCGGAGACACCAATCGGCGGCGGTGAAGGCAGGCCGACGATGAAGACGTAGACGCCCGACAACGGTGGTGTGACCAACCAACCGTGTAGGCAGAAACACCAGTCGACGGCGGCGAAGGCAGGCCGACGATGAAGACGTAGACGCCCGACAACGGTGGTGTGACCAACCAACCGTGTAGGCGAAGACACCAGTTGGCGGCGGCGAAGGCAGGCCGGCGATGAAGACATAGACGCCCAACAACGGTGGTGTGACCAACCAACCGTGTAGGCGGAGACACCAGTCGACGACGGCAAAAGCAAGCCGATGATGATGTTCTGACTAATCCATTCCCGAAGCGTAGGACATAAGCTTATAACCATGAATCCCTACTATGCATATATGGATTTAGATCCTGCAATATAAATATGTAGGATGAGTAGTATCTGATGTAAATATAGTACTTGAGGAAAATTTAAGCATTTTAAAATATTTATAAGTATGTATTTCTCCTCTTGTTGGCTTTGATTTCCCCGAGTAGATGACTCCTCACGTTTAAACACTCTGCCTGACTATTCATTGACATGAGTTCGTCATTAATGGAACAAAGTTTCACATATCAGAATTTACTACTCGAGTACTTTTGTAATTGTTTGGAGCAGAAAACAAATTATCTTATCTCTATGCTTTTGATTTCTTCCAAGTAATACTTAGCACATTGCGCTATACACTCCATCCAATGAGCTCCCGAGTGCTAGGATTCAGCCCAAGGGCAACTATCCATCAACAAACCAAACGGAAAGCATAGGAAAAATAGAGCTGCATAACTCGATCAGCAGTTTTTTTACTCAGATTATTTCGCAAGCAATCAATATAAATATTATGAAAATTGTTGCAAAAATATGATATAACATCTGTAGCCCCCAACTCACTGCTCAACGGAGAACCAGTTGATGTAGTGAGGCAAAGGAAGAAAAAAAATCACGTAAAGAAGAAAATTAATGATGACTTAGCTTGTTGGTATTTGCACCGGTGACGACAGAGGTGGCCGATGTGGGAACAAGATCATCCATCAATGCCGACGAAGACAGCAACCATAAAAGCAGTTGAAGCGGCCAAAGGTGGAGGTAAAGTTGCCCAACAACATGGTGAAGATGCACGGCCATGGAATCAAAAATACCAATCGGCGACAGAATCCACCAATCATGGAGGCTAAAAACCAGTCGGCAGCGACGTAGGTAGCTGACGATGAAAACGATGTTGCCATCAACAACGGCGGTGAAGTACACCAACCGTGGAGACGAAGAAACCACTCGGCGACGACAAAGGTAGCCGACGGTGAAAATGATATCGCCATCAGCAACGGCGGCGGAGCACACCATCCGTGGAGGCGAAGAAACCACTCGGCAACGACGAAGACGACCAACGGTGAAGATGATGTCGCCATCAGCAACGGCGGCGGAGCACACCATCCGTGGAGGCGAAGAAATCAGTTGGCAATGACGAAGACGACCGACGGTGAAGACGATGTCGCCATCAGCAACGGTGCGAAGCAGCTACGGCAGCGGAGTACACCATCCGTGGACGCTAAGAAACCAGTCGGCGATGACAAAGATATAAGCTCATGGTCAATTATCCGCATAGCGACGCCTCGAGTTCATGCCCATGATAATTGTGTCGATGACGTCAAAAACAACGTGTCTGTAATAGTAGTTATTCTCGTGATGATAAAATCTAACTATTCGAAGCGAAGAAGCTTGCTGACAAAGGTGACGCTGACGGTGGCCATAATAGATCGAAGCTGAAACTCACCGTGGTAGAGTGGTTGTTATCCTCCTTAGCTAGATTGAATCTCCCTCGACTGATTTATATCCAAGTCAAAGAGCGAGAACTTGTTGAAGTTGTCGGCAAGGCAGTCAAAGCTCCCAAAGCGAAGACGAAGTTGGCGACTCATGAAGGTGATTCCATCGCACTTGTCGATAGGAAACTCGGCGTAACCCCTACCTGGCGCGCCAACTGTCGAAACTAGAATTCGGCAATAATAAAAGGGGGTAGCGCACGAGACCTAAAAGTGGATGGATGCGAAAGACAAGGATTTAGACAGGTTCAGGCCCTCTCAATGAGAGGTAATACCCTACTCCTGTTTGAGGATTGTATCCGCCGAATGTATATTGATCTGACGACCAAGTTGTGAATATCTTTGTCCTCAACTTGTGATCATCTATGATCCCACCCCTAGAGGGCTCCCTGTCCACCTTATATAGGTTGGGGGGCAGGGTTAAAAGGAGGAAAACCTAGCCATATACGACATCAGTTTCCTAATCTATTACATGGTAGTATTCAATCGGGACTCTAGGTCATGCCATAGAACACAAGGCAATATTATGACCGAGTCCTACTCTATTACATAATATATGGATCCGGTCCACCCCCTATCTCTAGTCGAATATGGAGGCCGTGTGGGTACCCGGTACCCATATTCTCCACAGAGTCCAGCGCGAAGACGAGTCGAGGGGCCATCCCCTCGAAGCTGTGGACGATCTCGTCGGTAGCCTACCGGACTTGGGCAAGCACGCCGGCCTCGGTCCCGGAGGGTTACTCCTCGAACGCCACCCACGGGGAGAAGTCGGGGTCGTGGGCCTGGTAGCTCACCAGCACGATCTCTACCGCCCCCCGGACGAGGTCCCTCGAGGAGGACATCAACGTCTCCTCGATCTCCTCAGGGAGCTTCTCTAGGTCCCCGGCCATCTTCGAGAGGCGGTGGGTGAGACCCCCCTGGTTGGCGGCGTACTTGGGGTGCCGGCCGCGCCATATGCCCGCCCGATGCCCCGCGCGGTCAAGACGGGCGACGGCGTCCCACAGCATGTCGGGCCCCACCTCGTTCGCCAGTCAGAGAGCTTCGAGCTCCCCGGCGGACGAGTCCAAGGCACCCTGCAGCTCGGTGACGGCGCCCTCGGCAGCCGTGAGGCGGGTAGCCTGGTCGTCCTGGCCCGCGGCCACCCTGCCGCTGTGCGCCAGCTCGTCCAGCTCCTTTGCCCGCGCCTTGAGTTCAGAGGCGCTGATCCAGCGCGGCCCTCCCGACACGGGCACCATCTAGATGGCGGCACGCGCGCCGCAGTGGCTTCCTCGCGGTTGGCAAGCTGGTCATCGTGTCGGCGCGCCGCCGCCTCGCGACGGGACATGGTGGACTCGCGTTCAGCAATCCCCCCGTCGCGCTACTTCCACTCCTCCTCGTTAAGGCGCACATCTCCCACCAGCCGGCGCGCCGCGGCCTCGGCCTCCACGAGGGCGCGCCCCCGCTCGGCGACTGCATCTTTGTGGAGGTGGAGTGCAGACTACACCTCCGCGGCAGTGGCCTCGTGCGCCACCAGTGTCGCCTCCCGCACGTCCAAGGCATGGGCGCGCTCCTTCGGCGCCTCCAGCGCCCGGGCGCGCTGGTCGAGAGCTTCGACCCGCTAGCGCACGGCGGCCTCTGCCACCCGCAAGCGCAAGGCCCGCTCCCCGAGCGTGCCCGTGCGCTCTTCCAGCGCCATGGTGCGGGCCTCCAAGGCCTCCTCGTGCCGGCGCGTCGATTCCTCGGCCTCCGCCGCCATCGGCTCCTGGGCTGCGGCGGCTTCGAGCACCCCGCACGCAGCGTCGAGCTTCTCCTTCAGCTCCACCGCGCGGACCCCATGCTGGAGGTGGAGATTGGCCCGCGCCTCGTCCATGACGGTGGTAGCGACGAGGGTCGTCTGCCTCTCCTCCTCCACCTCGCGGGCCACCTCGGCCAGGGCCTCGCCGCGAGCCTTAAGCTCCGCTGGTGCAGGCCGTGCGCCCTGCGGCCGGCCTCCACCATTGCTTCCACTGAGCGCCATCCTTCCTCGACGCGTGCCCACACCACGTCGATCTCGGCCCGCTCCCCATGCAGAGCCTGCATCTAGGCGCTCAGCCCGTCCAGCAGAGTGTTGTTGGCCATGGCTAAGGCCTGCAAGAGGGGCTTCGCACTCAGCGGAGTGGTGGTGGAGAAGGGGGACTGCCGCCCCCACGGTGACGGAGTTCGGCTTAGCACGCCGGTCGGCGTGCGGGCCTCGGGGCCGTCCCCTAGGGCCTGCTCCTCCTCGGCGTCTGCCGAAGCATCGGGCCCCGGGTGCGCCCCCTCCGCGCAGTTGCCGGTGGCCCCCGCGGTCACCTCGGTTTCCCACGCGGCCAACTTGGCATCACGGGCAACCGCCTTGGCTTCCCGCGCGCTGGCGGCCTCGGCATCCCACGTGGCGGCCTCGGCCGCCCGTGCTGCCGCCTCGGCCTTGTGCGGCCGCCTCGGCCTGGCGTGCCCGGGCCACTTCCCGGGTGGCCTCCTCGGCCTCCCACAGGCATGCCTCGGCCTCCCAGCGGTCGGCCTCCCGCCGCCGTGCCTCCTCGGCCGACGTCTCTTCGGCCCCACCGCTTGTGGGCCGGCCGGCCTTGGATTGGCGGGAAGGGTCACCGCCCCGGGCGCCACGGGACGGGATCTTGCTAAGGTACAAAAAAACAAATAAAAACAAAATGAGGGGCCGGGGGAATAGATGATCGACCCCCTCGGGTGTGAGATCGTACCTGCGGGGTGGACAGTTGAAAGACCACTCAGGGGGCTTGATGAGGCTCCCCTACACGGCTCGGTCTCCCTCATCTTGCGAAGCTGCTTCTTCTTCCTCTCGCCCTCTGGCAGGGACGTCGGCACGGCACTAGCCGGGCGCCTGCTGCCAGCGCGTTCTGCCCCGTCCCCATGGGGAGGAGACGGAGGAGGGGTCTCCCCCTTCTTCCTCTTTCCCTTGGCGTTGGCAGGGCGACTGCCCCCCGAACTCCCGCCGTGGGGCCCCACTGCGTGGCCCCTCGGGGGAAGATCGCTCTCCTCCTCCTCCGCGGCTGTCACTACCACTGTGGGCCCGGTCCCCTAAGGCACCGACCGTCTGCATGATGGCCTGGATATTGGCATGTTCCGGGTCGCTGTAGAGGGGGAGAATCCTCTGAGGGATGAGGGACGACTCCACGGCGCTAGGTTTAGCACCCGCTGGACCACCATCCTGAGGTCCTCGGGATCCCAATCCCACTTGTGCCCTTGGTGGGTCCTCAGGAGGTCCTCGAGGCCGGTGTACTCCCAAGCGCCCCGGGCGCGTCGCCGGAGGGGCGCGATTACCACAAAAAGCGCCATCATTATGTCCCCTGGCAAAACAAACCGACGTGCCCCGGTCTGCGCGCCGCCCCGAGTAATGCGGCGGTTACGAGGCGACTACCCATTATTGCCGAGTGGCGGTTCCCTGCTGTGCGTGGGATCGCGACCGATGGGGTTTTGCTCCAGGGACTAGAGCCCAAATGTCACTAGTCCCGAGGAGTGGCGTCAAACCTGGGCGCCCCTTGAGAAGACCCAACTAGGCATAACGCCAGGGGCTACTATCGGTGATACGGGCCTGGGGTATCAAGATTAAAGGGACGGGTGGCCCTGTGCACCCACGTGGCGCGTCCCTCGGAGGGGTCGGACCCGGGGCTAACATGGCGGCTGCCCTCCCTGTTTCCCCCGAGGATCGGGCCGCTCCCAGACCTTCCCCGAGGGTTGGGTCGCCCCGACCCCCTCGGCGCTGGTGCCACGTGTGCAGGGTTTGGTGAGCGTGGCCAGAGCGCACCTAACCGCATTAATGGCGGCTCAGGCAAATGCACCACATCGTATTTAATGCGGCGTAGCACATGCGTGGCTAGTCTACGACCGGTCATGATGATTGACCGGTCGTAGACCGGTCAGATCACGGGTAACACGGCGGTAGGGTACCTGCACGCTACCCGCGTGACAGGTGGCGTGCGGCACGCCTTGCCCCGTCCCATCGGAATGATGAGAGCCTTTTGCCTCTCGTCCCTCAGCCGGAGTTGGTATGCCAGCTCCGGTCAGATGGATTCCATTTCCCGATGCGAACGGAACACAAAAGTTTTCTTCCATTTAATGGAGCTTGACGCGGGCATCTCCCGCATCAGCCGCCTGACCAAGCGAAGGCCCTGCTGCAGCGTCTGTGCGAGTGGCTTCCGAGTCAAGCAACAAGACGGCCATTAAATGTAAAAGAATGTTTTCTTTCTACCTTAAGCAGCTTGTGGCCCATGTGGTAGCCCCTGGACATATAAAAGGAGGCCTAGGCCTGAGTAGAGGAAGGAGGATGAACAGATGGACATGGGAGAAAGAGAGAGCAAGCACTTGTATTCCCCGGATTTTCCCAGTCGCATATCCCACACACAGGAGTAGGGTGTTACGCTTTCCAGCAGCCCGAACCTGTATAAACACTTGTGTCTCTGTCTTCATCTCTTTGGGCCTTACAATCAGGAGAAAAGGATTTTGCCCTGTGCCCCTGGCCGAACTGGCAAAGGGGGGCCCTCTCTGTCCCCCATTGAGGAGCTAACCCTTCGTCAAACATGTATCAAACGAAGAAATTGATATGACCATTATCTCTAGGTATTCAAAAGATCCATGTATGTGTAAATCACTGTATATTGTACCACAAGAAATATGTTCAAACGAATATTAAGGTCGTTTTCGAGAAGGGAAAGAAAATGGCAACAAAGAGAAAGAAAGCAAGAGAGGAAGAAAATACATTGTCATTCAAGATACACTCAATTTTCTTCAAGTACATGCCATACTGGAAGGACCTAGAGATTCGTCATACCATTGATGTCATATACCTCGAGAAGAACGTATTCGATAGCATCATCGGCACCTTACTAGACATTCCGAGTAAGACAAAGGATGGACTGAAGTCACGTAACGACCTTGTAAATTTGGACATAAGGTAGGACCTTCAAACAAAAGTGCTGGCAAATGGAAAGATCGAGATTCCTCCTGCTTGTTACTCCATGACACCAGAAGGGAAAAAGACATTCTGTAAATGCTTACATGAGGATAGAGTGCCTACTGGTTTCTCATCGAACATCAGGAAGTTAGTCTCAATGAAAGATTTGACCATCTCCGGATACAATGCTCATGACTATCATAGAATGCTAACGGTCTTCCTTCCTATTGCTATAAGGGCAGTCAAACCTATTCACACCAAGGTGGAGATAATAAAGTTGTGTTACTTTTTTAATCGAATTACCCATAACGTATTTGATCCTCTGGAATTAGGCCTACTTCATAAATTTGTAATTGAGACTGTATATTAGCTTGAGATGTATTTTTCTCCATCTTATTTCAATATGATGGAGCATTTGGTTGTTCACATCGTCCCTCGAATTATTGAACTTGGTCCATTGTACTTACATCAAATGTGGGCGTATGAGCGTTATATGTCAATTCTGAAAGGTTATGTCCGCAATCGTGCTCACCCAGAGGGATCGATGATAAAGGGATACACAACTGAAGAGGTGGTTGAGTGTTGTATGAATTATATAAAGGATGTTAATGCAATTGGGATACCCGTGCCTAGACACGAGGGAAGATTAACTGAGAAGGGGACTGTAGGCAAGAAACAATTTTTTGATAATGATTACAAAGCAGTGTCGGAGGCACACAATAGTGTACTACAATAGCTCGCTATTGTTGAGCCCTTTATTGAACAACACATGAAAGAGATCAGAGCCTGCAATGGCGAACGATCCGCTGATTGGGTCTCAAAAGAGCAAAAGCGTCGCTTCCCTAAATGGTTGAAGGATCAACACCTGCCAGTTGACGATTCTGTGGAGAAAAAACATTACAAAGGTTGGCATCTGGCCCGTCAACTCTTGTGACCTCATGGCAAGGGTACTACATCAATGGATATACCTTGTACACGAAAGCAAAGGACAATAAAAGCACATCCTAGAATAGTGGTGTTCGTGTCGAAGCGTTGGACAGAACGGGTTAGAAGAATTCGTATTACAGGATTATAAAGAAAATTTAGGAACTTGACCGCAAACTAAACATCCAGATCCCTATACTTCGATGCCAATGGGTGAAAGACACAACAGGCGTTTCACTAGATAACTATGGCCTAATGATTGTCGACCACAGTAAAACAAGGCACAAGGATGATCCATGGGTACTCGCTGAGTGTGTGGCACAGGTTTTCTATGTGAAGGATCCATCCGATGAGAAGAAAGACATAACTGTATCCAAAAAGCAACATATCGTAGGCGCCGATAACATTGAAGATGCATCTGATTACAACCAGTACGAAGACCATCCATTATTTACCGATCTTCCTGTTAGGATCAAGCGCATAGAGAGGACCCTAAACGGAGAGAAGATCCCATACGTGCGCCCCGATGGTGTTGTAAAAACTGTTAAACAGTGGTTTCATTTTGTAATGAATTTTTTTTATTATAGTATGTAATGAAGCTCTATTGAATATAATGTGTCCTTAAGGTGTGCGTGATGAATATTGAGTGGACATATTAATTAGTTTCTTTATTTCCGTAGAGAAAACACTCAATTTTAATATATTTACATGACATATATATTTTTGAGACTATTTTTAAATATTATTAGTACTGTAATCAATTAATTATTCTTTCTAAATATTTTACACTATTTTAAAATAAAAACTTTTTGTGAATTACCTTTGCATGCGGCCAGCTTAAAGGACCACATGCAAAGAACATCTTTGAACATCTTTGCATTTCGCAGGGTTAAAGGACCGCATGCAAAGAACATCTTTGCATGCGGGCGGCTTTATGGCCCACATGCGAAAATGTTTCTTGCATGTGGTCGACCTAAGTTGACCGTATGCAAAAGATCATTTTCGCATGCGTGTCATAATCCACCTGCATGCGATCATTTGTCCCTATATAAGCCTCGGGCGGGACTTGGAAAATTTCCGAAAAAATCCTAGCCTAGCCAGGCTGCCGAAAAAATCCACGCCGCCACCTCGTTGCCGTCGACCCCACGCTCCTCCTTCCACGTGTCGGCCGCCCTCTTGCCACCGTCTCCATGCTGCTAGGTCGTCCTCGCCTTTGCACACCATCTCTCCACTGCCGGTCACCATCCTCCACGTCGCCCGCCACCTGTCGCCAACCGCCACCCGTCTGCCGCCTGTAGCCGACCACCGCCCGTCGCCGACCGCTACCCTATTCCTTCCCGAGGTTTGAAATTTATGCGAAAGTAATGTCAAAATTTGTTGTGAAATTTGTGAGTTGTGCAAATTGTTATGCGAAATTAATGTCAAAATTTATTTTAAATTAATATCAAAATTTATGCGAAATTAATGTCAAAATTTATGCGAAAGTAATGTCAAAATTTATGTCAAATTAATGTCAAAATTTATGCGAAAGTAATGTCAAAATTTATGAGATTTGTAATGTGAGATTTAATTAATTTTGTATGAGATGTGAAATTCTTTTATGAGATTTATATTGTAAAATTTGTGAGATGTGCAATTAGATGTCAAATTTGTATTTGATAATTATGTACAAATTTATTTGTCATGTCATATTTGCGATGATTCATTTTTGATTGTGAAGATCAAACGACCGAGCAAAAAATGTCGAATGAAAAAGTTCCCTCCGATGCACTCGTAGCAGCTGCAGACAAAGTTCACTTTGACATGCCCGGAGCAGCTGAACAAATAGAAGGTGTAGAGAAAACCGGTAGCAAAGTTCACGAAACGACGTCTAGCGAAGAAACGTGACACACCCCAAGTGACCCTTTTCCAATGGAAATAACACAAGTGGCCCCTCGCGATGATGACCTGGACTACGTACCTATCGAGCAGGCAGTAAGATATATACATCGTTACCCCATTTTATAACTGCCCCGTTCGAAGATCGTAGCCGCCTAATGGTTCTTCATGATGTGTTTGTGCAGATGGTTATACGATGTCGTTGATGAAGTCAAGCTGGATACCGCCATGTCTGCCCTTGAACAAACGGATACGTCGGCAAGTGCAGAAAGGCGTGCAAAAAAAAGATGTTGTGAGAGAAGTAAGAACCAGCTGTCGAAGGAAACATATTATGTGACTGCTCTATACCGGGATGGGAAGCCCGTTGATCCAGAGACTATGATGTCCCAGTTCAGCAACACATGCAAAACTCTAGTGAGACTCCACTGCCCAATAAATGTAAAGTTGTGGGAGACGGTAGACAAGAACCTTAAGGCACTACTATGGAATGAGTTGAAACAATATGTAGTGTATCCGCTTGGTTCGGAGGTTAGGAGGATGGAGTTTGCGCTGAAGAAACTGGGAGACCGTTGGAGACAGTGGAAGTCCGATCTTTACCGGGACTACGTTCAAATGAACAAGACTCCCTTCGCTGATTATGGGAGGATCTCGCAGGCCAACTGGGATGAGTTTGTTGCCAAGATGACAACACCAGAGGCAATAGCCATAAGGAAAAAAATGTCAGACCTTACAAAGAAAAACAAATATCCGCATCGATTGGAGTCGAGCGGATATGCTGGCCACGTAGATCAATGGCGAGACACCGAACAGAAGTTTGCAACAGAAGACAAACCCCTTCTGGTAGACCCCCTATAGGAACAGAGCAAGAACTAGATATGGGCGCGAAGCACAGCGCAGGTCTTAGAGGAGGGCAAAATCCTGTTCAAGGAACCTGATATCGAGCAGGTGACCACCAGTTTGCAGCAGATCACCGAGAAGGAAAAATCAGGTCAGTTCGTCACAAGAAGGGAGAACGACCAACTTACTACTACATTGGGGAACCCTGAACACTCCGGACGGGTTAGAGGTATGTCCTCAAAGACGAGTTGGAAGACAGGGTTTCCACAGGACGCGATGAGTTATAAGAGGCGCAACAAATACAAAGAGAAGTTGGAAGACAAAATTTTTCAACAAGTGAAGGACCATTTCTTTCTCTGGCGCCTGAAAACCCCACTGCCTTTCCAAGGTTATTCCCTGAAAGCCAACAAACCATCCAAGCTCCACATCATACTAATCAAGTGCCAAGCAGTGTCGGTTCAATAGAAACAACCCCTTACCCTGTGGATGGTATAACTAGACTGACTCCGTGCAGACTCGTCGTACCCATTGGTAGGGCTAGGAAGACAAAAGAGGTAGCAACGGGCTTAGGGATACCCGGCTGACAATTTCACAACACGCCCATTTTGGAGGACTATGCAAGGGTGCAAGTGGCTAAGGTCCGTAGCCAGCATAACTCGTTGGAGCTAGATATCCCCGCACCGGAGGGGATCGAGCTTCTTGGTGGTGCTGTAAATCAATTTATCTTGTGGCATCGTTGAGACATCATCCTTACTGGACAGTCACCTTCAACGCTAGCTCCATCACAACCCATGACAGCTATCGCTCCAACACCACCTTCTCCACCAGGATTGCCTTCCCCCCGACCTTCCCTACCTCCAATTACGTCATCACCTCTTCCACCTTCTCTACCTCCTTCCCCAACTCTAGTGAGGTCAACATCTCGTCTACCTTCTCCACCAACTTCCCTAACTCTAGTAGGTCACCACCTCGTCTACCTTCTCCACCACTTTCCCCAACTTCAGTGAGGTCACCACCTACATCCCCTGCTCAAGCGTCGGCTCCTTCCTGTCTGCCCACAGTTCAACCATCTCCACCTACGCCACAATTTGCTCTGATCGAACAAGTCCCTCCATCCCAAGTAACTACATCTGGCCCCAAGTCTATTACCTTGGAACCTCGTTGGTTGGTATTAAAGTTGGTTTCCACATACAACCCAAAGGAAATGGATCGAGATAAGGAGAGGTTCATGTTTTTGGCCTTCAAGGGGATAGGTTCATCAAGTAAAGGCAAGGGTAAGAGCATAGAAGCTATTGATGAGCTATCAAAATCGCAAAAGTCCGTACTAGCCGCCCAAGGCAAATTGCAATCTTGGATATCTACAGATGTACCCTCAAAACATGAATATGGCAAGCCTTTCTTACCCACGTACCTTTCGAACGAACTACCATAGCAAATGAGGGTGATGCATGAATGGTACCTCAAGGCAGCTAGAAAGGTCCTCGAATTCATTAGAGTCGCTGTCCCGGAAGGAGCTTTCATGAATAGACCTAACGGGATATTCCTAATTGATTTCCGTGACCTACATGCCTTTTTCAAGTTAGATAAGATGGACGTGAATCTCGTTGCCGTGTTTTGCCTGTAAGTCTTAAGTCTTTTATGTTCTACATAAATGTCCAAAACAATACATCCATTTCATTAAAAAGTTTCGTTGTACATGTCCTAATTTCATGAAGCGGATAGAATGGGTACACCAGTTGGCTACGTCGACCCAACTAGGGTTTGCAAAACACAACACAACATACAAATGCGTGTTAATGCCCTGGAATTAACGAATAAGACACCTGAGGAAAAGGAAGAATATATCAATAATTTGCATAAGCGTAAGAAGCTGGAGGTAGTAATATACTTGGCGCTAGCAATGTTAGCGCATGCAGACAAAAATGTCTTAATGGTCCCTTACATGTTCATGTAAGCATCCACTCGTAAATCTGAGTTTTTTTTGAAGTAGTACATCATTTTAAGCAATTGATTTCGAACGATTCATCTTTCTTATTTGCAACAATCACTATATATTATTCCTGGTATATCTGAAAGACCAATTGATCGTAGCGTGTGACCTATCACACTATGAGAAGAAAACTTTCATGGAGTTCCTCACTATTCTAAATTTGTAAGTAATAAAATAACTCATATGCACATAATTGCTAGTTTGAAATTTCTAAGTGATTACAGCAATTGTTTTCTTCAAACAGCGCACACAAGTACTACCCAAAAAAAAGCTAGCCTAGTAAAAGATAGGAAAAAGGTTAAGCTAACCATCAAGATAGGCTGGCCGGTACTGACATATGTCATTAATACATATTCTCTTATAATCTTTACTTGTTTGTATTAACCGGTCTCTTATTATTATGTTCGTAGTGTATCAAACAACCATCGGGAACTAACCTATGTGGATATTACGTGTATGAGATGTTTAGGGTCAACGGGAGGTACACAACATCCAGTGACCGCGTAAATCCGGATATTGTTCTCCATATATATAGAGTAGCAAATCGGATCCCGCAAATCAAGATTTTAACATTTATTTCTTTCTTTTTCCACAGATCCCTGCAATCCCATATGTAGCAAATCGGATCAACGATAAAACTATGAGGAACTTATGCGTTGACCTTTGTCGCTTCCTCCGTCATGATGTCTGCAATGCATCTGGGCTATTCCACGATATGGAGAGTCAACTTGCATTAGAAAACAAATTTAAACCACTAAGAGAGTGGGAGAAAGAGCATATGTAGTGAAAATATAATACTTTTCTCTATGATAAAATGGTTGATTATTTGTAATATGTGTATGATATGTACATAAATCTTTTAGGTGTTATGTATTCCAAGACTATTTACTTGTCAATGCAAGATTGTAGTAAAAACGATAACTCGGTTTGCTCCTATGCGTAGCATCTCAAATTTTAATCATGAATCGCGGGAAATATTATATTACATACCAAACGCGATCTTCCCAAACGGCCATTATAGGAAAATGGTATACCTAAAAAAATAATCTCCGCATGCGGCCCGCTTAACTTGACCGCATGCGAAAATATATCTTCGCATGCGGCCGTAGCATGCGAAGATCGTTTTCGCATGCGGCTAGCTTAAGTGGACCGTATGTGAAGATCGTTTTTCACATGCGGTTGTGTCAACTGCATGCAAAAATGATGATTTTCGCAGATCTTTTCGTTTTCGTGCATGTAAAAATCGATTCTGACCATCTGTAAAAATATTTTCTATAGCAGCGATTCTCACGTTTTAAGTTACTCCATCCGTTCTTAAAGAAACTGACACTGTGACTATAACCGTCTTATTTTGATTCAAAATTATTTTAAATAATTATTTGAACAAAGGTTGTATGATTATATTTGTTACACTATACACTTTGATAATAGAACACATTTTTAAGTATTTATATATTTTTAAAAAAGCCAAAGCGGTCAAGGTGTGAACTCGCCTATGTCAAATATTTAAAATTGGTGGTAGAGCGCAACATTCTACATGTACTCACTGAATAAGATTTATTGCAACTCCAAATCACCCAGTAGTCCCTTAAAGCCAACATGACAGTTTAATCTAGCCATTTCATTATTATAATAGATTATACGAGAGAAAATTTAAGTTGAGTGGTGGTACTTATGATTGTTTTGGCTTGCTATCATGTAAAAAATGTTGGCTACCAAAGCATAGGTATATTTTGGCAACCTATGTGTGGTATTGGTGAATTTTGGTTGCAAACTAAACACAACCAAAATCCTATTCAGAGTGCCGATAATTTAGTAGCACATATTTTGGCTTCAAATCAAAATAGTCCTTAGATGACGTCATTTTGCTACAAGCACGCTGATCAGAGACCTGCGATGACGTCGGCGCGCGAGGTACTTCCTGAACCTCCCCATGTGCTCCGGCGGCAGAGCGATGCCCACCTCAATGCCGCCGGAGCCGCCACGGCCCTCCGCCACCGACATCGTGCCGGTCTTCGCCACGGACACGATCTCCACCTTCGCCGGCCTCCCGAACCCAAAGTCCACGTCGTACACGTGGAACCTCGGCGACCCGGCCACCGTGAACGGCGCACCGTCCCTGCTCGCCTCGAGGATGCGTTCCGGATACCGCTCCCAGTATCCGGTCTCGCCGTGCACCGCCTCGTCGACGGCGGCGGCCACCGTGGTGCATGCCGTAAAGACGCCATCGGTCACTGTGGCGATGGCCGCCACCTTCTTGGGCATCGAGGCGTAGCACGGGCCGACGCAGTTGCCGAAGAACCTGCTTGGGACGCGGGGCTCCATCCGTCGCCGGTGGTCGGTGACGAAGAGGAAGTAGGCGCGGCCGTCGTCGTCGTGGCCGCCGTTGTTGTTGCCTTGTGTAGCTCGGAGGTGGCACAGCCACATGACGCCGTAAGTCGCGACGATGGACGTGCACCGAGGAGTCGGGACGACGCCGCGGCGTGCCGCCTCGCCGGCGACGATGTCCTTGATGCTCTGCAGCTGCGCTGCCGACAGCGCGTACGTGGCGACGAGCCTGTCCATGTCGTCGGGCGAATTAAACCCTTTTTGATCCCTGGGTGCGGCGAAAAAGTCGTGGATGTCCTTGCTGTCAACAATGAAGCTGCGGTCCATGACTGGTGGTTCCGGTGGGACCTTCCAGGCGGCGCAGGCGGCCGCCCAGGTGTGGAAGAAGTGCGTTGAGCTCGCGCCGTCGCAGGCGGCGTGGTGCACGGTGACGCCGAGGGCGAGGCCGCGCTGCGCCGGCAGCAGCACGGTTGCCTGCACGGCGAGCACCGGGCCACCCTGCAGGAGCGCCGGCACGAGCGGTGCAATCTTGGCAACCTCCCTCGGGTCGTCCGTGGCCAGCTCGTCGACGCCGGCGCCGTCCTGCTCGGCGACGGTGAAGGCGACGGCGTCGCCGGGCTGGTAGAACAGCTCGTACCGGTCGGTCTTTCCGGGCGTGAGGCGGATGCGGCCGGCGAGCGGGTAGAAGGCGCGGAGCGCCCGGGACAAGGAGTCGGCGAGCTGGGAAAGGACGCCGTCGACGTCGTCGCCGTCGTCGCAGGAGGCGAGGCGGTAGAAGAAGTCTCGCTCGACGGGCTTGAAGTGCAGCCACTTGGCGTCCAGGTAGGTGAGCGGCAGAGCATGCTCGGAGAGCGCGGGGCCGCCGGTCGCCGACGGCGTGACGTGCTCGGTTCGGAGGACGCAGAGGCCGCCGTGAGGTGGCGCTGCCATTGCCGCCGTGTAGCTTGTAGCTAAGCTATGTGCGGCGCGTGCGAGAGAGGCCGATCAGACGATGGATGCTCCTTGACGCCACAGCGGTCACGCTCTTCGTCTTTTAGTACTTATAGAGTTATAGTCGTTAGGGCCAACCATTATGCCGAAATGCTACCAACCGTGGAGATGGATCCTAAATCTACCGGTGAACCTCCACCTATTTTTTATATGTAATTTAAATGGTTATAAAAAATATTTTAAAAAATTGATAAAATAGATTAATATTTAATATATCACTTCATATCTAAGTTTAAATTTGACTTGTAAAAATTGCAATCTTTCTGGTGGACATTCATCTTCTTAATGCTTAAAAAGTTTCCCTACCAATGGCTCATGGTTTGTTAATGTTTTTTTATCTCAACTTGATTTTGTTGCCCCGTCATTTATTTATTAGTTTTTGGAATTGATTATGACCGTAAATTACTTTTGATGATTATATTATGAGGTGATGAAAAATGTATGGTTATATTTATGAAGCTTTTACAGACATTAATAAGGAAACATATATTATGCACACAGGTTTTCTCGTGTATACCAATTAATAAATTTCACAAAAAAATTTTAAAAATATTGTACATATACTTTTAGTAGTATTACATCTATGTGTGAAGTCTCATTTTGAAATTCATTATATATATAGAGCAAAAAAAGACAAAATTCTAACATAATTATACTCTCAAAACTATCAGAATTTTTATCTTTTTTTTGTTACGACTAAAATATAAAGAATTTGAGGTTAAGACTTTACACATAAGTATATTATTGAAAATACTTTCATAATTTTTTATAAATTTTTTGGAAAAATTTGTTAGTTGGTGTGTACGGTATGTATACGAGAAGGCCTATGTACATAGGATACGTTCCTCATCAATAATATATCCTAAATTTATAAGTGTTTATAGTTTTTTATTAAAAAACACACAGGCAATCGAAATATAAACTAGATTAGGGTCTGTATTAATTTGTTTCGAGAATGGAGGGAGTATCTATCTTGTAATTCGTCTTTAATTTATTTTATCTTTTTTTAATAATACAATTTGAATACGAAGTCTCTTTTCTATACTTATGGAGAGCGGAAAGTTAGTGCACACAAAGTTTGTTATTATTTATGTATAAAGTTTTTATGTACAAATTTTACTATTACTATATTTCTGCTAGAGAACTCGCTAGGCTGGAAAACAGCTAAAGAAGAGAATGAAACGTGACGAATTGGACGGGATTACACAAAGCGTTGGTTGTTACGCTCCAAAACGAGTGTCTAAATAATAGCCACATGAACTTAGAAATGCATTCTCACTGCGTATTAGGAGCCCCAGTCATAACTACTAGGATTATGTATTCTGTATGTGTGCATTCGTCCGGACTATTTATGTTCATTTTTTAATACTCAGATGCAAAAACAATGTATGGTTAGTAACATATTGAATGTTTTAGAAATTATATAAATATATATTGTGCTCCAATATTTTTTCTGTAAGAACGACGTTCCATTATTATTAAGCTTGAAGTTTCTTAAATTAGAAATTAATCAATACTTGTACATAGTAGTTTGAAGTCTCACATATATTTTTCATGATTTAATTAATTATTTATAATTAGTTGTTAACGTAAAACACGTCGGCCTGGGAGATTTGCTTCACTCCAGTGCAGATCTAAATCTTAGAAGAATGGGTTCAGGACATGCCAGTTGGTTTGATCCTACAACCAACAAGATATACAATAAAACCAAGTAAGATATACGATAGCCGATCGGCCGATAAGCTGGTGACATACCGTATGGACCTAGCCAATGTGATTTGACCGAATCGGCTGTTAGGTATAAGATGAATAATATAAAACAAATCCTAAATATGTTTCATCGGCCGTAAATACATAATATATAAGTGAATATTAGATCATAGCTGATGAAATCATAATTAGATTAAAAGTAGATAATGTATCGGCTAATACTCCACTACAACCTTATTCAAAAATATCAATCTAGGTAAATACATCGAGACCAGCTTGATATATTTAACTAAAGTGATATCTTTGTATAAGGAGCAGATATAACACGAAAAGCAAGATTAAAGTAAATTAAGCAAGACTAAATAGTTATATCAAATAAAATCGGCTGAAACTCCGATGCTACCCCTATTGCAATCAAGAGACAGACTAGAAATCATGGTTCTAATTAGGACTAGGGCTGATACAACACAAAGTATAAAAAAATGCATGATATCTAGACAATCAAGTCTTTGAATATTTTTCAGGATGGTAGATACCTTATGCTAATCTAGCCTAATAAACTGGTTTAGCCAATATCGACATAACCTTGTATAAGGCCTGGTCGGTACAGGTAAACCGAGCCATCGACTTAGATTAGCTAAGGTATGTGGTAATTTAACAAGCCATACCTCCAACTAAAGAACTCGAAGCACGAACTCGTCGAAAACGTAAGAAGAAAATTGTGGCGATGCACCGAAAATGTTTATTGAACTATTGTTATTTTTACATAGACCTCAGGCTTATATTTATACCCGTACGTACAGACCTTGTTTTTACCGGATACTATTTACAACTTGTCTAAACAAAAGAGTCCTAGGGGGATTCTTACCACAATATTAAAAAAAGGAAACTAACTCTTATTCCTAATTAACAGATATAATTGCCTTATCTGGACTTAATTCCTAGTTGGCAATATCTTCAAGTTTTTCTCTGAAGCCAACATGAAGCTAGATTACCCGTATCGGCTATCCAAGTCCGATTCCATATCAGCCGATATGGCTCCAGCTGATGCATTATCTGTTCTGGAAAACTTCTCTATTCCTTCAAATCCACCTCAGATCCAATCTTAATTGTTAGCATACCTTTACTAAATTTTGCTATTAACATTAGTAAGTGCTGAGTTGTACTCATCTTGTAGTCTCTTAGGCCGCGTTCAAACTTGCTTAAGATGAGGATTAAATACGGACACGCAAAACGATAAAGCTATTACCGTATGATTATTTGAGTTTTAATTATTACAAATTTAAAAAATGGATATATTTGATAATTGAAAGCAACTTTTATATAGAAAATTTTCGCACGAAACACACTGTTTAATAGTTTGAAAAACGTGCTAACGGAAACCGAGAAAAAATATATATCTTAGTTGGTATTGTCCTAATTAAAAATATTTTCTAAATTTTGAAATTAAAACTTTGTTTAACGTGTACTCATTAGTACAGAAAGTCTTATAGGTGCTGGTTTGAGAGGCCACATAGGTGTCGGTTCCTATGTGACACTTTAGGTGCCACCTATTGGGGTTCACCCATTTTTAATTTTTCTAGATTCTAATAAGACCCAAAAAATGGATATATTTGATAATTGAAAGCAACTTTCATATAGAAAATTTTCGCACGAAACACACCGTTTAATAGTTTGAAAAACGTGCTAACGGAAACCGAGAAAAAATATATATCCTAGTCGGTATTGTCCTAATTAAAAATATTTTCTAAATTTTGAAATTAAAACTTTGTTTAATGTGTACTCACTAATACAAAAAGTCTTATAGGTGCTGGTTTAAGAGGCCACATAGGTGCCGATTCCTATGTGACACTTTAGGTGCCACCTATTGGGATTCACCCATTTTTAATTTTTCTAGGTTCTAATAAGACCCAAAAAATATATTTGGTATTTTAGCACCTATACAATCAAACTTCACTGCCCACAAGTCCCATGATTTTTTAACCCATATACATAAATATGCCTCAAGCAAGATTTGAACTTGAAACCTCTCTCTTCATCCAAAGTGTCATTACCATCTCACCTATAAACACTTGTTGTTTGGGAAACAAATGTTATTCTTTTGAGACTTGTTATCCGAACTTATAATCCATATTTAACACTATAGATGAGCTCAAATGAAATTTTGTCAACTACACAATTGTAGATCTCATCTAGATCTATAACTTTCATATATGTTTTGTCTTAATCTGAGATCGTTTAGAAATTTTAAATATTCACTTATGCAAATAGATCTGACACATTATACCACATTTTCGGACATCCAAATGACCTTAAATCAAAAAGTCTTCAGCTACAAAGTTGTATATCTCGCTGAGCTCTACAAATTTGATATAAAATTTATATTCATCCGATTTCATATCAAAAAATTATATGAAAAACCGATAGAGAGAGAACCGCCACCTATTTGTCACATAGGTGCCGGTTCATAATAGGAACCGACACCTATGTTATAAATGCCGGTTTTAATCAAAAGTCAGCACCGATAGAGCCCCAAGAACTGTTGATGGGAGGTCTTTGGTGCCGGTTCTTAAGGAAAACCGGCACCAATACCCTACTCTCAAAGCACCTATTTGACTTAATAGGTGTCGATTTTTAATTTGGTGGACGAAAAACATTTTATAGGTATCGATATTTGTCGAAGCGGTACCTATATGACCGGTCTTTATGTAGTCACACTTCATAAAGGTAGATTTTGTGTGAAGTCTTAATCTTACTAATTTTCTCGATAAAATTGACCATTGACAGATACCATACTCGGCTTGGGGTGTCCTTTTTTTCATGATTTAATAAGTTAAATTCAGAATATATACATATGAAATTGTACTTAGTTTGGACTCTGAAATAATTTCAGTATTGTTATAATTTTACAATTGATAATTAGCACATACTCATCTTCTAATTTTACTGTTGATAATTAGCAAATTGTAACACATACTCATCTTCTAATTTTACTGTTGTTCTAATTTACCGACTTGAAATTAGCACATTTTTTCTAAGATTATGGATGATAGATTTTGTATAGATAATTAATTTGTGCTTTCAAAAAACTATTTCTCAAAAAACTTTTACATCAGTTTTGTGTAGATAATTTGTTCCATGCAATTTCTTGACTTCATAATATACAATATTTAATTCCTCACTGTAAACAATTGTCAATATATTATGTTCAATTATCCGTCCATGTCATTATAATTTGGCCGATTGTAGATCTGTGCTGCTCTGACCTAAACAATGCTGCTGCCCATCTGATGAGACAGAACCACAGTTAATAACTGCCCCATTTTTGTGAAACCGATGGGTGGTCGGTTTGTGGAGACCGATCAGTTTTAGTTAGTTTTCATGCAGCGTTGACAAAAAGTCATAGTTTTTATCGGTTTTTGATCGGGTTTTGAGAAACCGGTAAGGAGCGGTTTTTAATTTCAAAACCAAAAGCTAAAACAATGAACAAAACACAAGCAACTGCCACAGTTATCCTCTGATGAGCTAAAGCACAAAAGCTTCCAGCGACGGAGGTCGGATCTCAGCCACCACCTCCCCCAACCCGAAGTTGCGTAGACACTTCCACCACCTTGACAATGAGCCAACCGTCGTAACACCATGGGATCAAGCTGCTTAGGACATGTACAATACACCAAGGGTGCTTAGAAAGATGCTTAAGAAAAAACTATAGAACTTCAATCTCCAATAATAATAATAATAATGTTTTATGGAGATGGGTGTAGGCCGAGGGTGGCAGCGCTAGATGTGCTTGCGAACTCAATAGATCTTGCCAGACGTGGGGCAATGGCAGCAGAGCTGGAGCACGGTGACGGTGACATCGGCTCAACCAAGGCTGCCTTAGTGTTGCACTGTTGCCGAAGCACACGTATCCTCTGTAGGGCACGAGGAGCTCGACGAGAGATGAGCTGCAACCGAGCTGGAGCCGACACACCGACGTGGTAAGTGGGGCTCTAGCTCGCCACTCCGGTGCACAACAAATGCTATTAATACTGATTTGTTTCATATTTTTAGTATTTTCTATTTATTTGTTCCGTTCTCATATTATGTCATTTTTGTATATTTTTATCCATTGTCTTTATTTCTTTTTTTCCAAACGGGGCATTAGTATACATCGATGTCTCACATTTTACATGCTATTCAAACAATCATAAAAGAATTATAATAAATAAAAACTTGATAGAGATATCGCTGTACAAATATATAGGTTAAAACTAATTCAATCTAACGTGGTTAAAAATAAGAAACATGCTTCGCTATATATATATATACATATTTATATATATATATATATACATATATATATATATATATATATACCCATAGTTGAGGTGGGCTGGAGATAGACATCTGGCTGTTTCACATAGCGAGTAGCAGTGGCGATACCACGTTGAACCTCCCGGGGTCATAGGACTCCGGGTAAACTATCCAATCCTAACTTAAATTATATCATATTAATTAATATATAAGTTAATAATAAAATAATTACTATGTATTAGATCTTAAATATTTTTTATTGTTCGTTACTGGCGAGCAGGATTATTCCGTGGCAAGAGATTGAGCCGGATGTCTCTTCAGGCCGCTGCTGGGCAACACGATTGATATGTACAGGCCGGTAAGGTAAGGGACATGTCATCTGTGCTCTTTCTGTCAACCACCGTTTTCTTTTATCACGTGCCGCGTATAGAAAGAGGGTAGAATGTACTCTCCTTTTTTTTTCCGCAGGGCCAGCGGAGGGATGAGACCGGCCGAAGACAGAAAGAAAGGGAGTACGAAGAGGGGTACAAAACATGCATGACAGAAGAAGAACAAGTCCTTCAGGTTGGTCTTGGACCTAGCATCATCAGATCGGTAGTACATGGTACGGTTACAATATCAAAGCCCCTACATCCCACGTGATTTTACTTGAAAATGATGTACAATCAAGTAAGGTGCTAACACAATCTGCGTAACTGATATTACACAATCCATTTCAGCTTCTTGACACTATCAAAAACGATTTTCGGAGGTACCCCATACTGCACATCACAGCACGTACGGTACGTAATGGTACCTACTTGTACACTACAACAGGGTAGGTGTAAGGGATCGCACGTGGAAACCAATTTTCACATGCAACAGCTTATGAAAATACTTCAATTTTCACAATCTTAAGTGACCCTCTACGAAAGATTTTATTTTTAGAAGCGATCGCTTAAGACAACCGCTTGTGAAAATGATAATATTTACGTAGACGGCCATATTAAAGTGACCGCCTTTGAGAATGTGTTTCTCAAGATCGCACTTTTATTGTCTGCATGTGTCTTGTTTCTTCATCTACCTCGTGACAGTTCAGTGATCACGCCTGTATTTCGGAAGTCGAGCCATTCACTGCTGGGGAAGGGACTTTAGTCCCGGTTCGCAACCGTTTTTAATCCCGATTATGCAATCGGGATGCACAATCTGAGACTAAATATACGTACTTTTAGTTTTAGTCTCAGTTAAAATAATCAGGAATAAAAATACATCTCTAGTACCGGTTGATAATACCAACCGGTACTAAAGATGTTTTTTATTTTTTTCAAAATGCTTTATATCGCTTATTGATTTTTTTTATACATATGCATATATATATGTATAAATACATACATATATATATATATACATATATGCATGTACATATATAATATATACATGTTTATATATGTAAAAAACATACATATATATTTATAAGTACATAAATATATACATGTCATATGTACTTATAAATATATCTGTTTTTATATGTAGATATAAAGACATATAAGTTATTATATATACATATGATTAATATGTAAAGACATATAAATAAATACATTGTATATATTACAATCTTTGTTAATTTCTAATGTTCATATATTACAAAAGCTAAGATAATGGTGGGGTCGAGGAATAGGTTTTTCATCATCGTGGAATTCTCCCGTTGGATTAATAATTTCATCCATGATAAATCTCATCATTTGTTCTTAAACAGCTTTTATAAATTCTATGTGGGAGAGATTCTGCGTCATCCTAACAATCTGTCATTTTGAAAAAATGAGATATAAATATATGAATTCAATAAGATGTGTGTAAATAATCTATGAATGATGTTTACGTACTTCCAGATCCTTGTCACCGTTGATATTGCCCGTTATGGTGTGTATATAGTGACAAACATAGTAGCCGCACAAGTTGTTTGCATGTGACTGCCATGAACACTAAAGAAGAAATGAACTTATGAAATATATTTTTGTACTATAGAATAAATGAGATATATAATTGTGGACCATGTTTGTATCGAAAAGTCCATCCTCACATCCAGTTCATTGAATACCCCACGGACGTTTATTCGGAACCGTACCCATGTCCTACAGTTGCAAACTATGATTAATGATCCGAGATTCGTATAATAGCGATAGCAGTAATCATTACCTATTAAGCATCTCAAAAATCGAGGTGAAATATTTCTTCGGTTTCTACATAGAGTCTAGGACATGGATCTTATTTGCATAAATGTCTATTACAAAAAAGATCACTGGAATCTGCAAATTGCACAAGATGATATACATGTCATGGTATGAATACAAGAAGGAAAATGGTGCAAAAGGCGCTAAAAACTCACTCTATGTTGTAGGGCAATAGTATGTACTCCTTATAATGTTACTGCACCAGGAATTTGTAAATGTTATCCTCTGTTTCTTGTTTAAAATTTTATACAGTCGTCTCATTGATTTTGCAGGGGTCCATGAAACCAATCCTAAAAGCTCCCCTGCCTATGACATAGTTGAATCTTCATTCTACAGCGCAAAAAAAAGATGTGATTAGGTATCCGCACACAGTAAATATTCAATGCTACATGCAACGAGATAAGGAACGAAATAAAATTAAACGACACTTACAAAACCCAGCAACTGACAAGAGAGACATTCATGGCGTCTCTCTGGTATACTTCGAAGATATCTTTGAAATGGATCCATATATCATTCTCTCCATTGAAGTAATCTGCGTCTTTAACCCTCGCAGCGAACATCTCTCTACCATTGGCTGATTGTTCCATGTACCATTGATGAAATCGGTATATCTATGTAGATAGGTTCTTTACTTGCTCAGACTTGACAAGTGGTTCGCCGAGGGTATATTTGTGTTTCAGATCCTCTTTTGTCGCGGTCTTGATAGGGGCAATCCCCAGCAGTTGCTCCCTGCTTAGTTTTGTGTCTGCCATAAATTGTTGTATACTGAGTTCATGTTTAGATGGCATTGACTCAACCACTTGTTTTGCTTGCTTTCCGAGTGAGGGACATCTTTTGATTTTCCTTTAGTCTTATTATAAGACTTGCGTATTGAGCGCTCCTAGTCTGTTGGTAAGCTCTTTTTCGCCGGTTCGCTCATCTTCTTAAAAAATGCTTCAGTTGCTAGGTCTATTGGAATCTTCTTCTCTGGACTTCGCTGCCTGAAGTGATCCTACACCTGCCTGGCCCCTTCCGTGTCAGTCTCTTCATCAATCCTATCATATGGTCTTTTCTTCGGAAGGGACTTTTTTGGCTCGTTAGAAGTTGTCTTCTTCGTTTGTTTGTACGTTGACAGGGCTGGAGGAATTGAGCTGGTCCGTTCTTGACGAGGTGTAGCTAGTTGCGGCGATGCAGATGGAGGAGACGGTGCAAGCCGATCTTGTGGAGGAGATGGAGGAGACGATGGAGATCAAGGATCAGGCTGTGGCGGTGGAGACCGAGGATCGGGCTGCGACGATGGAGATGTACAAATCGATGTCGTCACTTGCCCGAGAAGCACGATGAAGCGCTTGTTCCATAGTATGATTGAGCCAAATGTATCTCCTAGCTTTGTCTCCTCATCTCCTCCGGGGATGTCCAGCTCGAAATCCTCAAAGCCTTGGCAGACTTGCTCCACCTCAACCTTTGAGTACCTAGGTGGAATCAGCCTGCAGTGGAACCTCTGGTCTTGCTCCACTTGTATGACCATGCCATACGCCACCTTCACGAGAAACAAGGTTAATTAGTTTACATGCACGACTTAATCGTAGGTACAAAGCAGGTTGTGCAAACCACAGGCATACCTTAATCGTTAGGTTTTTGAATGGAATATGCAGCTCACATGGTGTCTGTCGCATGATTTCATCCACCAGGTATCGTGGTTCGTCGATAGGTCGCGCTGCTGCAGCTTCGTTCGTCTAATCTCCTACTTGCCCTGTAGAAGCGTAGCTGCTACGATTGCCTGAGGGGCTAACCATGTCATGAGGATCGGACGACTGGGTCTGCTAGTGTTGCTCGCTTAAGCGTATATTCACCTGTCTTGCCACCTACTCTTGCAATCTTTGGCCATAGCTCGCGACCTTCATTTCAAGATCTGTCAGCTTCGCCTCCTGATCTCTCTTGCTTCTCATGCCACTTCGGTACATGTGGATATCTTTTTGAAACCCGTACTTTCATGCAACGATGCCTTTTTCGCATGTTCGACCTGGATGCTCGAGATTCTGCAGTGCAAGCGTAAGCTTGTCCTTCTCTCTGTCGGGCTAGAATCTTCCCTAAGCAGAGGCATCTAGAGCATCCACGAGACGGTGTGCTACTTGGCGTATGTCCTCGCTAAAGACCAGGGAGCCGGCAGTTGCATTGAGTGTTTCCCCATAAGCATAGTACCAATGTTTCGATTGTTTAGGCCAATCAAATTTGGCCGGTCTGATACATCTTGCGGCTAAAGTATCTTTCATTTTTTGCCACTTGGGCACAACCTTCTTATAACCGCCCGACCCTAGTCGGTGAAAGTACTTTTTCTTAGAGGCATTGGCAGTGTTATTCGCTATCTTGGCTTTTCCTGCCTCTCCTGTCTTATAGGCCATAAATGCATCTCAATGATCCTTCAGTTTGGGTAAGTTGTCAAAATTCGGTGTCAAATCCTTTTTGATATATTTGTTGCACAACTCTTTCTTGAAAGACAGAAATTGTGTGGCCATCTTTTTGAGAGTCCAACTCTTCACTTTGGCATGTTTCATCTGAGGGATCGTGAAGGTCTTGAGCATGGTGGTCCACAACATATCCTTCTCTGTATTTGAAAGATACATTTCTTCCTCATCGTTGCGTGACCTTATTTGGTGCCAATTTTGTATGCTGATGGACACATGATCCCTTTTGCCGTCTGCTTTCACTTCAGTTATAATATGTCTTCCCTCCACCTTCCTTGTGAGCCCTTGTTGTCCACTTGCCCTCTTCGAACCATCGATTGATTGGCTGCCTTGTTGCTCATTTTCTTCTTCGTTGCTCTCCTCTTGATCCTCATTCAGGTATTGGCCTAAATCCTCGTTTCCTTCCTCGTCTGCCCAATATTTGCTGCTGCCCACATTGATCTCGTCCAAGAGTAACTATTCTTCATCGCGATCAGTCATCTGTTCCTAACATTAAATAATACAGAAAATGCATGGTGTATTGTTATATCTACATTGTATACAGTAATCATAGTTAATACATAAACAATAATTAATACGTTGTATGTACATTGTCAATAAATATGTAAACACTCCCGGTTTATATTACTTGTCGCTTTGTACCAGACCTAAGTCAAATTAATGTCTCCTTGACTACGAAGAACTTCTAAATTAAGAAATTCTAACATCAACAGTAATTACTATGAAGAAATTCAAAATTAATCTCCTTCACTATAAAAAATTCTAACATAAACAATAATCACTATGAAGACATTCTAAATTAATCTCCTTAAATATGAAGAAATTATAACATATACAATAATTATTATGAAGAAATTTCAAATTAATCTCCTTGACTTTGGAGAAATTCTAGCATAAACAATAATTAATTTACTAAAGAATAATTAATTTACTAACTGTATAGTTCATATAACTTGCCTTAATGTTGCTTGGCGAGTCTAATTACTTGGCACGTCAGCTCGAGAGTCGCCCGCGTCCATTCTTGAGAAGGAAACAACTATCAGTAATTAAAACATTTACATCAAATTGAACAACTAAAATAGAGTACAAAATGTACATATATTTTTCATGTATTATATATATTTTAATTATTTTTGGAAGTTTTTTAAAATCATAAACATATTTTCAATGTGTTCTTCTTATTTTTTAACTATTGTAATGATTTTTAAATAGACTTAACCGTAGCCATGGTTAAATATATATAAATTCTATAATATTCTAAAAATTGTAAATATATTTTTCACGTACTATATATATTTTAATTATTTTTGCAAGTTTTTTAAAATTCTAAACATATTTTTTATGTTTTATTCATTTTTTAATGTATTCTTTTAATTTCTAATTTTTAATGTACTATTCATATTTTGTATTTTACAATTTATTATTTATTAATTTATTAATTTATAATTTGTTATTCCTCTGTAATTTTTTTTAATTTATATTTTTATGTGGAGGGGCTACAGGTGGGCCTAGCCTGACAGGCCCTCCACATGACTTTCAGGTAGCCGGAGGCGATGTCAGCAGCGGCATTGCGTCGATCGTCGATGGCGACGGCATCAGCAGCGACGACCGAGAACATGCGACCGGGGAGTGGAAGGAAGGGTTGGGCCGAACCTAGGCGTAGGTGGCGGCAGACGCGGCTTCTGGCGGCAGCAACGACGATGATGGCGCGTTGTATGGTCGACGGAGATGATGGCGACGGCAACGACGACTACACGAATAGTAGGCGATGAAAACTGCTAAAGTGTTGGATCGGTGTGCTTAAGAATACAAAGTATTGGTGTATATATATATACCCAATTCTTTACTTCCTATTGGTGTAAAAAATCAGGAGTAAAGATATCTTTAGTTCCGGTTCGTATCACCAACCGAGAGTAATAGCATCTTTAGTCCTGGTTGTGGTTTGGAATCGGGACTAAAGATATCTTTAGTCCCGGTTCTATACACCAACCAGGAGTAAAGATTCTTTTTTGCTATTTCCAAATTTTTTTATCCCGACGGTGGATAAGAACTGGGACTAAAAATAATAGAAATACATTTCCAGAATACATTTATTAAAAATAAACTCCCAATTAAGCGCATTAAAAATGAAATAAAATCATAAAACCAATGAGAATACATTTAAAATAGTAATAAAATTTTAAAAATCATATATAATTAACCCATGCCCCCTTAAGTGCATAAAAACTATAAAAATATAAAAATATAATTAGAATACATTTAAAATAGTATAAAATTGTAATAAAAATTTAAAAATCATATATAATTAAGCCATGCCCAATTAAGTGCATTAAAATTATAAAAATAATTAGAATACATTTAAAATAGTTTAAAATTGTAATAAAAATTTAAAGATCATATATAATTAACCCATGCCCCATTAAGTGCGTTAAAATTATAAAAAATTATAAAAATAATTAGAATAGATTTATAGTTAACTTCGGTGCACTTGGATTTTTTCAAAATTTCAACCAAAATACTTCTTTCATTGCCAGAAATAGCAAATCAAATTAATTTACATCGTGCATACACCAAGGTAGTAGATATTATTTAATTACATCAAACAAGCACCAAGGTAGTATAAATAAATTACATCATCCGTACAATCAATCTCACGTCATAATGGTTGACATTACGTACTTTTTCCTTACGATTGTTCCTTCGCTATGATCATTGCTGTTGACGAAGTAGATCGCGACTACGGTATTTGTAGAATATGGGATCGTTGGAGCCATGGTATACGTGAGATTGAGGCAAAAGAGACGGTAGACAGGGATTTTTATACAGGTTCGGCCCCTTAATTGACAGGTAATAGCTCTACTCCTATTGGCCGAAGCCAGTGTTGCTCTTATATATCAGAATTACACAAGTACAATATTTGAGAGAACCTAATCTAATCGTCGTTGACTTAGCGGCATGGAACACCACACGTAGCCGACAACGGGGTAGTCTTCCTCCTCGAATACGAACTCGGTGAGATCAGAGATAGCGCTAGATCCCTCTTGTCGGCCTCTATGACACCAGATATTGTATGTCTAAGCTTATCTCCGATGTTGATGTCTGGTGACGTATGTTGGTGTCTATTCTGACTGGGTGCCCCTTTCTCCTCCTAGGAGGTCTTGTATTTATACCCACAGATGTCCCCTTGTCCAAGTAGAACTACGAAGACAAATATGGATACAACCCGAGTAGTCCTTGTAGTTTCCAACTTGAACTTTTTCTCCTTCCTTATCAGGAACACCTGCCATACATGAGGCATGATTCTGTATAAGACTTGATATATGATGGGCCCCGCCAAGCCCGACCCAAGATCATTGGGTATGCCTTATCCATAACACTGACAGTAGCCCCCGACTTCAATGCAAATGAACGAGTTGACCTTCTCGACCAAAGACCTTGAAACAACAGTTGTCGAACTCACCTAAGCGTTCTCGGACGACCGAAAAGGTGTCGAGTATGCGACTAAGTTTCCTGTCTAACCTTGATCGAGAATTTGGATTGAGGTCAACAAAGCTTTCATCTCGACGAGTACACCATTGCTTTATCCAGTAACCCTTGTCGAATAGCCGAGTAGGTGTAGAGTATGCGACAAAGTCCTTATGTCTAACTTAACTGCTCCGATATCTGACTTTTCTGAAATCAATTACTCATAGCAAATTGTTAGATAGAAAAAGCCCTCGAGCAAACGATTGGGGTAAAATGTGAATTGAAAAATAAAAAATAAACTGAATCTATTTATGACAATAAAAGAGTACTCTCGCTAGAGCTGTCTTCAGCAATCGGAGTATGGTACCCTTCCTAGCCCCTAGCTGTCTTTATGAAAAAGTCGTTTTTCCACAAAGGCGGCTTAAATCTTATAACAAACCAAGCTCATGCTGTGATTTCCTAGCCCCCAACCGTGAAGTTGGGAAAACCAATTCCTGATTATACGGCTTAGTTAATACGCATCCATCGAGCACTCTGACATGACCGATTCTGACATGGTCATTTGGCTCTGTAGTGCCTGACAAAACCTTATCATCTTTGGGCGTCCTCAGCCGAGGTCCGGGGGACCTTGGAGGCTTGTCAGACTAGCATAAAAGGACGGTAGGATCGACTTCAAGACAAGGTAATATAAGGAAAGGGGATCAACGGACGAATATTGCACATTTTATATGTATAAACACTTACAGAGATTGATGCACATGGGGTGACGAGATGACTACCACGCTGGGCGAAGAACAAGTGTGTAGTTGTACTCGATCACTTCATAGAAGCAATGGGAGAATCACTGCAACTGCTAGTCGTTGGCCAAGTATGTAGACGTGCTCAACCACTCGAAGACGTGGCGTGAGGACCGCTACGCCGTTGATCGGAGACCAGACGTAGACATACCTTGACCACTCGAAGACGTGGCGCGAGGACCGCTACGCCGCTGGTCGGAGACCAGGCGTAGACATACCTAGACATACCTCGACCACTCGAAGACGTGGCACGAGGACCGCTACGCCGCTAGTCGAAGACCAGGCGTAGATATACCTCGACAACTCGAAGACGTGGCGCGAGGATTGCTATGACCATTGGCGGAGGATTAGGTGTAGCCAGACCACGACCACCCGAAGACGACTTGGAGAGATAGTGAGAGAATGACTACCACCGCCGGCCGAAGACTAGGTGTAGTTATCGCTCGACCACTCGAAGGTCAACTTGGGCGGTGGGGGAAATCACTATAACCGCTGGTCGAGAACCAAGCGTAGTCATCTCTCGACCACCCAAAGGCAACTGATAGGTGACGGGAGATCGCTACAACGCTGGTCGAGAACCAAGCGTAGTCATCTCTCGACCACCCTAAGGCAATTGATAGGTGGCGAGAGATCGCTACAACACTGGTCAAGGACCAGACGTAATCTTTTCTCGACCACGCTAAGGCAACTTATAGGTGGTGGGAGATCGCTACAACTTTGGTCGACGACCAGGCATAGTCATCTCTCGACCACCCGAAGGCAACTGATAGGTAGCAGGAGATCTCTACAACGCTGGTCGAGGACCTGGCATAGTCATCTCTCGACCACCCTAAGGCAACTGATATGTGGCGGGAGATTGCTACAACGCTGGTTGAGGACCAGCCGTAGTCATCTCTCGACCATCCTAAGGCAACTGATAGGTGATGAGAGATCGCTACAACGCTGGTCGAGAACTAGGTGTAGTCATCTCTTGTCCACCCTAAGGCAACTAATAGGTGGCGGGAGATCGCTACAATGCTAGTCGAGAACTTGTCTCTCAACCACCCGTAGGGGCGCTAGAGTCGATTATTACATGTGCATCTCATGTGGCCAGAATGACTCACATACTCAACTTGTAGCATATCCGGATGTCCATTTGCAATAGTGTCGGGTGATCAAGCCGACAATGTTCGCGGGGGATTATTCATAACAAACTTTTCTCAAATCGTCCGGCCATGGCCGACGCTAGGCGTGAGATAGGTCGTTGGTCTTTTGTTGGTAGGTTTGAGCTGACAACTCCTCATTTGTTTGAGAAGGTTCTCGATAATGAGGTGTACTTGACCGCAACCTACTCGGGTGCTCGATTGTTTTTGAAAAATATTTTCTAGAAGGCAAGATATATAGCAGATAATATCGAGTATGTACTCAAAAAATTGTATAACTCTTCTAGTATTATCAGGATATAACGAGTAGATTTAGATTAAATATCGGGTACTATGTAAACCATAAGCAAGCATGTTTTATATAAAAGAAACTGGGCGAGCCCCCAGTATTAAACTGTAGCGGTCTAATGTAGGTGTTGTATAAAACACAAGCACAAAAGATATTGTATAAAAAGCATGCTCTAGGCAAACATAATAATTTACAGATCTGACAATATCGTATGGATCTGAAAATAGGTACGGTAATTTGCATATAAAATATTGCGTACCTTTGTAGATACATGTCGGATGTATCTACGAAATTAGTCGATTAATTTAAAAAACCAATCTACCAATTACCTTGATGCGTACTCGTTCGACATCATATATAATTGAAATCTTCTGGCACGCCATGTGTCTTGAAGCTTGGATGATCTTGATAGATCAATATTGTTGGCTGACAATGATTCCGATCTGGTCGGGGAACGTACTTTGGTCAGGTCAGATCTCCCAGGAACAAAGTCGTTGAAGTATTCCTCGTGGAAAAATCCACAAAGGCGATGACTTGGCGAAGCTTGAGATGATGAGGGTCCTGATCCATTGAAGAACACACTTTGGTCGGGTCATATCTCCCAAAAGCCGAAGTTGTCGAGTAGTGATTGTCGCAGAATCCACCTCTTGAAACTCATCGCGTTGAAACTTTTGAAGCACCAAATCCATCTACCTAGCGTGCTAATGTCGACGGAGTAGATCGCGACTATGGTATTTGTGGAGTATGGGGATCATTGGAGCCATGGTATATGCGAGATTGAGGTAAAAGAGATGGGAGACAGGGATTTTTATACAGGTTCAGGCCCCTTAACTGACAGGTAATAGCCCTACTCTTGTTGATCGTAGCTGGTGTTGCTCTTATATACCAGAATCACACAAGTACAATATTTGATAGAACCTAATCTCGTCGTCGACTTGGCGGCATGGAACACCACATGTAGCCGACAATAGAGTAGTCTTCCTCCTCGAATACGAACTCGGTAAGATCAAAGATAACGTTAGATCCCTCTTGTCGGCCTCTATGACACCAGATAGGGTATGTCTAAGCCTATCTTTGATGTTGATGTCTGGCGACGTATGTTGGTGTCTATTCTGACTAGACGCCCCCCCCCTCTCCTCCTAGGGGATCTTATATTTATACCCACAGATATTCCCTTGTCAAAGTAGAACTAGAGAGACAAATATGGATACGACCCAAGTAGTCATTGTAGTTTTCAACTTGAACTATATTTCTACTTTCTTATCCAGAACACCTTCCGTACATGAGACATGATTCTGTATAAAACTTGGTATATGATGGGTCCCGCCAAGCCCAACCCAAGATCATTGGCTATGCCTTATTCTGAATAAGCTTCCGTCGACTGCTTGACTTTTTTTCTTAACCGAATCCACTAAAGATTATTACCAAATTTTGACGTTAACCCGCCAAGCCCAACCCAAGATCATTGGCTATGCCTTATTCTGAATAAGCTTCCGTCGACTGCTTGACTTTTTTTCTTAACCGAATCCACTAAAGATTATTACCAAATTTTGACGTTAACACACTGCGACCTTTGCAAACACGATAAAAGCGTCGCGAGCCCTCGATCCCCACTGCTACGAACACTTGGCTCCGACGCGAAAGCTTGAGAGCACTGTTCACCGTGGTGCATTGGGTATGGTCTAATGTTGCTTGATGCCTCGATCCCCGCTGCTACGGACGCTCGGCTCCAACGTGGAAGCTTGAGAGCACTGTCCATCTTAGTGCATTGGGTATGGCCTAATGTTGCTTGATGTGTGGTCTGGTCTGCTCTGTTCTCCTACTGTACGTGCACGTGCACGGCCGCCGTCATCGGTGACGCAACAACGACTTCTCCACCAATCACAGATAACAATGGGCAATGGGTTCCATGAACGGGGAGCGCATGGGTCCTGCCCCAAGGACTCACTACTCCCGAGCCACGCGCGCACATGACATCGCTAGCCATCCAAAATCCACAGACCTCGATCCGCGGACACGCACGCCCGACGTACTGCAATGGCATCGCCAGCTCACGGCGGCAGCTTCCGCGTCCTGCGCACCGCTCGTGTCGCACCGTCGTCGCCTGCCGGTGCCGGCTGCAACCCGCTGCCGAAGGCCGCTCTGCCGCTCACCTTCCTGGACGCGATCTGGCTCATCCGCCCACCCGTCGAGCGGGTGTTCTTCTACCGTCTCGGCGGTGCCACATGCGACGTCGACGCCCTACTGTCCAGATTGGTTGACTCCCTTGCGCGCGCGCTCCACGTCTTCTACCCACTCGCCGGCCGCCTCCGCCTCACGCCCGGCGCCAAGACCAACCGGTACGAGCTCTTCTACCAGCCCGGCGACGCCGTCGCCTTCACCGTCGCCGAGCACGACGGCGTCGGTGTCGATGAGCTGGCCACAGACGATCCCAGGGAGGTCGCCAAGATTGCGCCGCTCGTGCCGGAGCTCCCGGATGGCGGTGCGGTTCTGGCCGTGCAAGCCACCGTACTGCTACCCGCGCGCCGCGCCCTCGCCCTCGGCGTCACCGTGCACCACGCCGCCTGCGACGGCTCGAGCTCGACGCACTTCCTCCACACCTGGGCCGCCATCTGCGCAGGCGCCGCGGCGACGCCACCGCCACCCGTCATCGACCGCATGCACATCCGTGAACATGAAGACATCCACGACGTCATCGTCGCTCGACTACACGAGCAGCACGACCACGCAAAGACGACCGACTCGCCCGACGTCGTCGACAACAAGCTCCTCGCCACTTTCACATTGTCAAGGGACAACCTGCAGAGCATCAAGGACAGGGTCGCCGCCGTGGCGACGCGCCGCCGCGTGCCACCTCCTCGGTGCACGTCCGTCGTCGCGACGTTCGCCGTCATATGGCGGTGCCACGTCCGGGTCGCACTAGGCGACGTCGAAGCAGAGCCTCGAAACCATGGCCGCGCCCACTTCGTCTTCGCCACCGATCTCCGATCACGGATGGAACCCCGCGTCCCCGACAAGTACCTCGGAAACTGCATCGGCCCGTGCTTCGCGTCGGCGCCCAAAAGGGAGATCGCCGCAACCGGCGGGGATGGCCTCTTCGCGGCATGCTCCGCAATCGCCGCCGCCGTTGACGAAGGAACGCGATATGATCCCCGCTACTGGGACAAGTGCAGGGAGCACAAGGAGGAGCTGAGCACCAGTGATGCTCCGCCGTTTTCGGTGGCCGGGTCGCCGAGGTTCCGCGTGTACGACGTCGATTTTGGGTTCGGGAGGCCGGCGAAGGTAGACGTCACGTCCGTGGCAAAGACGGGGGCGATGTCGGTGGCGGAGCGCCGTGGCGGCTCCGGCGGCATTGAGGTGGGCATCGCTTTGCCGCCGGAGCAGATTGAGAGGTTCCGGAGGTGCTTCGGCGATGATGTCGAGTGGCTGTCATCGTCGTCGTGATCCAGTGATAAGTGGCATTTAATCCGGTATGCTACTCTCGGTGGTAAACTGGTAACCAGCCGGCCGGTTACCTCTCATCGGCCGGCTAGTGCAATTTAAATTTCAGTTTAAAAAATTGTAGCAAATTTATTGTTTGGTGGATTTGAAATGGATTAGTATGATTTACGATAGATTTCTATCTTTCAAATGTAAGGATGGATAATTGTATTATGAGTTTATGACCATTTATGACGTATCATTTAGTATCACTTGCCGATCTGCAAAAATCAAAATGGCCCTCGCGTCACATCGGTCCTGACACCGACTCAGCCGGCGCTCCTAGTTCCCGCGTGCTACTCCCGGCCTCCCATTCCCTTGTCGCCGCCGGAAGCGGGGCATTTACCTATTCGGAATTGCATATTACTCTCGACAGTTTTTTTTAATATTCTCTAACTATTTATCATTTTAGATTTATCGTTTAATTATTTACTATCCATATGTCAATGAGATATAAACCTCATGTGTATATATGACATGAGTTCGATAGCAAATAGTTAATTCTCACATATAAAAATAACAAATAGTTAAATATATCGTCGAAAGCAAACCACCGAAAACCGTGTAACCGCAAGAATGACAGTGGGGTGACCTTCTTTCCCGAGCTCTCGCAATGGGGCATGATTCCGGTGACAGATCCAAGAGTGATGTTGGCTTCCGCGGTAGCGGGACGGCTACAGCTATGGTAGCGGGCGGCAGCGGTGGGGTCATGGGGCTGGATCCAGTGCTTGTCCGATTTGGCACCACACTAGAACACAATGATGGCTGCATGAGGGTGCAGACGCCAGCGAGGCTTTGGCCTCGGCGGACAGCGTTGACCGAGCGGCTCCATGTGTGGATCCGGTTGACCGGCATATGTTCTGTCGACAAGCCTTCGGTAAGCCCGCATAGCTACAACGTCACCAAGGAAGGTGGTGGTGAGTTCCAAAGCACAAGTCGCCGCCTCGTCGCAAGAGGCATTGATTCCACCAACCCGGTTACTACTGTCAACATCGTAATTGGAATTTTCAATGCCGAAAACAAGGTCAAGATTTTGGAGCCGGGACCCGGGGCCGCCAACGCTGGCAAACTGACATCGGTGATGTTTGTAGGCGTCATTGGTCGTGTACTTTAAAGGCAATGTCGTGACGTCCCTTCTTGTGCCTCAGGATGGACCCTCGCAGTGCTGGCCGTGCAGGCCACTGTGCTGCTGTCCGCGTGCCACGCTCTCGCTCTCGGCGTCATCGTGCACCACTAGATGTAAGCAAAGTATGACCTGTTTTGCTTACATCTAAGTGACTAGTACTACTCAAGGTGATGCTAAGTGACTAGTACTACTCAAGGTGATACTTTGCTTACATCTGATTGGGATTCACTAGGCTAGCTTCGTCATCTGCGGTTCGACAGTCGGCCGAAAGGGTCTTGTAATCTGCCTCTAGCACCAACAAATCTTAAATTACTAGTTTAATTATAAATATAACAACATATTAAATAAATTAAAAATTGGATAGGTAACTTAAGAATTATAGCTATAATCACTTAGAGCACGGCCAACAATTATCCTATATTGTTTTAAAAAGATTATCGTATACTACTTTTAATCTCATAATTTGTGTTTTTAATTAAAAAATCAGTCTCTAATTGTTGCCCTAAACCCATTCTGAAATATCCTTATTGTCTCCTCCTTAAATCTCACTCTCCCAATCACGGAGTTCACTCGCGCTAGGAGGAGAAGTTGCATGCAAAAGACAACAATTTTGTTTGAAAGTTTTTTACGTGGCCCATTTTAGGAAGTTAAATTAGGCTGTCTCTTAGAAAGGAGGATACTTTTATTCTTTAAATCCCATTATATTAGGCACTAAAAAAACATTTAGGGTATTGAATTTTGATGGTATGTTGGTGATGCTCTTAGTTTTTTACTATATTAAATTGTTAGCTAATAGGATATGAAAGAAGAGGAGGGGCCAGGAGAGTCGGAGGGGGTATGAGTACTGTGCGCATCTACATAGAGAAGACATTTTGTTTTCTTTAAAATAGATGGGATTTTGTTTTTTAAATAGATCTAATGGTTACAAATAATAGTTGCACCGATTTAAATGAAACCACAAAACCGCTTGTTTTGCTTTTCTCTAAGAATTTTTAGGATTTATTTAATTTATTAGAATATTTATAGATCACCCGACAGATTTTTAAACCAAAATCGTCATATTTTTAATACTTACCTAATACACATAAATCTAATAGAAATTACATTGTAATTTACTATAAGTTACAATGTAATTACTACAAATTACATACAAATCTAATAGAAATTACATTGTAATTTACTATAAGTTACTTTCTCTGTTTCATATTATAAGTCGTTTGACTTTTTCTTAGTTAAAATTTTTTTGGTTTGATCAAGTTTATAAAAAAAATTAACAACATTTACGACCCAAAATTAGTTTCATTAAATTTAACATTGAATATATTTTGATACAATGTTTATTTTATATTAAAAATATTACTATATTTTGCTACAAATTTAGTCAAACTTAAAAAATTGACTTAAAAAATCAAATGACTTGTAGTATAAAACGGAGAAAGTACAATGTAATTACTACAAATTACACCGTAAAAGTACTATATTTATAACTTTTTTCCTCAACTTACCTTTTCTCTCTCATTCTTATCAGGATTTCACCCCTTATACGCCCTTGGGCACAATGAAGCTGGCAGGAAACTATACACTAGACGATTAGCAACAAGTTTGAACTACTTTGAGCAGCAAAGATAATCAGACGTACTCATGGATGAACCAGGTAGCCAGGCACTAGCGAGTTAAGCGTTTCGTGGGAGCGCTGAAAGAAGAGGGGGGGGGGGGGGGGGGGAGGGGTGTGTGGCATGCATGGATCTTTAGGTTAGATTAACGGTTGAAAATTCAACAAATCTTATCGGAAAAATCTGTCGAGGGATTTATAGCATATAATCGTATAATAGTGGAGGAATGGATGGATGAACGGGTACGTGCTTCCTTCCTTACGTACTTGAGGGTGTCCATAGGCAACAATTTGGTTCAATTGATTTGGAGCAAAAATTCATTGTTATTCACATGTACGTTTTCTAAACTACTAACGTGTATTTTTTATATAAAATTTCTATAATTTTTTTAAAAAATTCATATTAATTCAACTTTTTAAAATTTAAAATAATTAATATTCAATTACTTATGTAGTAATGGCTCAACTCATTTTACATATCTTTTTAATCTTTTTTTTTCTTAAACACACCCTGAACCGTTAAATAGAAAAGACTGCTACAGAAGTGTGAGAATCAGTGTTATGATTTTTTAAAGTAACTTTTTTATATAGAATTTGTTTGTAAAAAATACAACATTTTACCAATCAGAAAACGTGCGCGGAAAAAACGATAGACTTTTTCTCTCTATCTTCTTCTATCAAACATAGCATAAATTAGTTTTATTGAATCTAACATTGAATATATTAAATAGTATTTTTTAAATAAAAATATTGCTATGTCTTAAAAACGATTCACACCCCTTGTCGGCCGTCAAACTTGATGCCTACCATTGTCTGCATTCTGCTGCATGCCGCGTCAGCAAAAGCTGCTCGATCAGCCAGTCCACTAAACCCTGCGTGCGAAAAAAAAAATACAAGGCGCCGTGCGAAACATGGAACCACAAAGCACACGCCGCTGTTCCTCGGAACGGCTCGCGCAGCAAGCAGGGAAAAATTAAAGGCGCGTGCAAATTACGAAAGCAGCAGCAAAAGTCCAGCTGGTTTCTTCTCAAATGCGTGGCCGTCGTCACTAACGACGGAACCACGAGATAGGATTCCAATCGCTAGAGGAGACGTCCATCCGTTTATTTATTGCATATCAATTAAATAGTTATAAAAAAATTTTAAAAAAATTAATAAGATAAATCTATATATAATGTATCACTTCACAAACATGTAAATTCAAATTCAATTTTTAGAAGTTGTAATAAAAACAACAAATTTAACTATAAATATACATATAGTAATTTGAGTTTTGTTTGTTATTTTTGTTAAAATTTATAGAAGTTAAATTTTAACTTGTATGTTTGTGAAGTGATATATTACATATTGATTTATCTTGCTGATTTTTTTAAAATTTTTCATAACTATTTAGATAACATTTAATAAACAGGTGAACATCACCCGAGTAATTAACACAGTTCCCCGGAACAACCAATCAATTTTGAGTCCTCCACCAATGCCAACTCAACAACTTGTCCAAATAACAATATGGGATTTCTAGAACGGTCGGCCGCATTGCAAGCATGGGTCCTGTGGGCGGGCAGCGATTGTGGAGACGTAGATAAATTGGACTCGATCGTATCAGATGATGGATTCACGAGGCATCCCTGAAACTGTAAAGTATTTTTTTCGTCACATAATATAATAATTTAATATCAAATTAAATATATTTAATATTACAAATTTTAAAAAGAAATCAAATATGTTTTTAATACTAGATTGTTATAGTCCTTCCCGACCTACTCCCATGCCACGCGCGCTCATCGGTCACTCGCCCTCTAGACAGAGCGCGGCCCGCGACGCAATGGCCGCGCCGACTCACGGCGGCAGCTTCTGCGTCCTGCGCACCGCCCGCGTCGCGCCGTCGTCGTCGTCACCCGACGGTGTCCCCTCGTTGCTAGAGCGCGCCGTCCCGCTCACCTTCCTGGACGCGATTTGGCTCCAGTCGCCGCCCGTCGAGCGGGTCTTCCTCTACCGCCTCGGCGCCGACTACGTCGACGCCGTCCTGTCCCGGCTGGCTAACTCACTGTCTCGGGTGCTCTTACGTCTTCTACCCGCTCGCCGGCCGCCTCCGCCTCACGCCCGGCAAGACCAACCGGTAAGAGCTCTTCTACCAGCCCGACGACGCCGTCGCTTTCACCGTGGCCGAGCACGACGGCGTCGGTGTCGACGAGCTGACTGCGGACGACCTGAGGGAGGTCGCCAAGATCGCCCCACTCGTGCCGGATGGCGGCGCGGTGCTGGCCGTGCAGGTTACCGTGCTGCCGCCCGCGTGCCGCGGTCTCGCCCTCGGCATCACCGTGCACCACGCCGCTTGCGACGGCTCGAGCTCGACGCACTTCCTCCACAACTGGGCCGCCGCCTGCGCCGGCGCCGCGGTGCTGCCGAAGCCGCCCGTCATCGACTGCACGTTCATCTGCGAACGTGAAGACCTCGACGACTTGATGGTCAATCAAACGAAGGATTTTAAGAAATTGAGCTCGCCCGACGTCGTCGACAACAAGCTCCTCGCTACTTTCTCGCTGTCAGGAGAGATCCTTCAGAGCATCAAGGACAGAGTGGCCCGCATGGCGGCGCGCCGTGGCGCACCGCCTCGTCGGTGCACGTCCATCGTCGCGATGTTCGCCGTCATATGGCAGTGCCACATCCGGGCTGCGCTTGACGACGAAGCAGAGCCTCGAAACCATGGCCGTGCCTACTTCGTCTTCCTCACCGATCTCCGGTCTCGGATGGAACCCCGCATCACCGACAAGTACCTTGGCAACCGCGTCGGGCCGTGCTTCGTCTCGGTGTCCAAGAAAGAGATCGCCGCCACCGACGCCGACGGCCTCTTCACGACCTGCTCCGCGATCGCCGCCGCCATTGACGAAGGAACGAGATATGATCCCGGCTACTGGGACAGGTGCAGTGAGCACGGCAAAGAGATGAGCACCAGCGACGGTCCGCCCTTCTCGGTGGCCGGGTCGCCGAGGTTCAGCGTGTACGACGTCGACTTTGGGTTCGGGACGCCGGCGAGGGTGGACGTCGTGTCCGTGGCAAAGACCGGGTCGATTTCGGTGGCGGAGGGCCGTGGCGGCCGCTCCGGCGGCATTGAGGTGGGCATCGCTTTGTCGCCGGAGCGGATGGAGAGGTTCCGGAGGTGCTTCACTGATGCCGTCGCGTGGCTATCGTCGTCGTCGTCCAGTAACAAGTGACATGGATCAGCTCCGGGCCACTCCGCGGCGTAGGCGGCGGCGGCAGGCACGTGTCGCTTCCACTCGCTTGGGCTTTTGTTGGCTTCGATGGGCTGGTTCCGTCAGCTATCTCGCGTGCCCTATATATATGAGCCGTCGGATGGCTTGGACGGTGGATGAGTGCTAAAGACACGTCATGCACCCCGTATCTTGTTTTTTGGAGAATGCCGTATCCCCGTATCGTGTACCCATATCTCAGTACATGAGTAACATAGCTGTGCATTCACATGTGAAGGCAGACGATCCCGACCCATGGCATGTAGCCGCGGATACTGTTACTGATCATATTCCGGAATATCGGATTATACAATTTGAATTTAAATTTTAATATTTAATTTACTTTCGAAATTGTGTCAACCAAGGCCCGCATGTCACTAGGTATTAGAAATGGCCTTGGGCCCACATGTCATTGAGAGGTTAGGGGGGATTAGGAGAGGGCTTATTTTATTGTTAAGAGGAGATTAAGGAGGTAGGACCAGGATAGGCTCACTTTGTCAGCCCCTCCTCTTTCTTCTAATCCCTTCTTCTTCCTTCTCCTTCTCACGCGACGAGGCAGGGGCAACGCGGATTCGGGCGCCGGCGGCCTCCGTCGGACGGCGGACTCCGGCGAGCCTCCGCCTTCGGCGGCGAAGGGCGGCGGAGCCGAGAGATGGTGGGAGGGAGGGAGGGAGAGAGAGGGGGAGCAGGGAGGAGTGAGAGATGAGGATCGAGGCGTGCTCGAGGAGGGGTGCGGCGAGGAGAATGGCGAGCTGAGTGCTGCTCCATGATTCCGGGGCGACCGAGCTGGCGCCATTGATGCCGATGGGAAGGTGATGCGATGCGGGAGAGAGGGGACCCGAGTCCGCGGGAGCCCGGGCGCTCGCGTGGGAGTAGCAGCGGCGGACGCTCGCTGCGGGCCGGCCTGGTCGGACTTCGGCAGGACAGGCCGAAGGCCGGCGATGGAGTAGGAGGAAGAGGGAGCTGGGCTAAGAGAAGAGAAAGGCAGCTGGACCAAGGAAGAAACGGCCCAATTGAACAGTAAAATTGGTTATTTTCCTGGGATTTTTAGAGTTGGATTTTGGAAGAATTTGAATGGATTTTTAATTTGGATTTGACTTCAAATTTGATATTTGGCCTGATAAGATGACAGAGAATGAAAGGAATGTATCAAAATAGAAGTTTGAACAATTTTGAATTAGAAGTTGATGTTTGAGGGGATTTCGTGAGGAAGGAAAGAGATGGATTTGAATGTTTAGTCTTTAGATTTGAATTCACAGAAATTCAAGGAATTCCGGGAGTGGATATTTGACTTATATTTTGATATGGGATGCAGAACTTGAAATTGAATAATTCAGAGTGGAGAGGGAAACTAGGAGGATTTCAAAGGGAAGTTTGATTTTAACATTGACATTTGAATATTTGTGTTTGAAATTTAGCATTATATTTTTTTTAAACTGCCGTAGTGAAAATAGAGAGAGAACGAAAGGGCGGGCGGGTGTGTATATTATTTGTTTGATTTTTGTGGAGATTATGGATACCATATACCCACACGGCTGGCCTATCTGACTGATTATAGGGGATATGTATAGGTGATGATTATGTAACGGCTTAGGACTTAAGTATTATGTTGTCTTGTGTATTAAGGAACGGCTTATAGTCTTAAGTCGGTAGTATTATGGATAATGCTTAGGAGTCCTATATCATATGTGGTTTGGTCTCCGACTTATGAGCCTGCCTTCTGAACCTATAAAGAGGGCAGGACGCTCCTTAAGGGGTATAGAGCAATAGCAATTAGCTATGCTTTTCTTTATACATAACCTGATCACGAGATCAATACATAACTCGGCGGATACAATTCCCGAAACAGGAGTAGGGTATTACTTCTTTACAGAAGGCCTGAACCTGTATAAATCCTTTTGTGTCATAACCTATCGTGTTTGGCACTTATGTACTACCCCCTTTTCTTATTGCCAAAAGTAGATTTCGACAGTTGGCGCGCCAGGTAGGGGAACGTCAAGTATTTTCGCCGATAAGCGTGATGGGATCTATATTAGGCATCCACAACTTCGCCTGCCCTCCAGGACAGGCGTATCGCTTCGGCAGCCTCAACTTCATCACCGACAGCTTCGGCAAGATTTCTCTCCTTGACTCGGATTCGAACCAGTCGGGAGGGGAAAATCACTCGGCGCCATTTGGGTTAACAAACGTCACTGAGATCTAATCCAACTTTTTCTCTTTCGAGTCGGCTTCGAACCACTCGGGAGAGTCTTTTACGTCTACGTCACGCTACAGCTTCCTCAAGAAAATGCCGGATCCAAGATCCAGAGAGATTGGCGTCATGATCCAACCTCTCGGATTCTGCTCATCCACCGAGATCGCCGACTACATCAGCTCTTCAGACTTCGATGATTTTTTGACATCTCCATGGAGAAAATCAACAGCTCCGACTTCAACGACAACTACACGCTGCTATTCTTCGGTGTTCTCATGGCTGATGTAGGAGTGACCGACTCAGCCGTCACTCGTAGGGCTGCGGAAGAGGAACGAACCAAGTTCGAAAAGGAGCGCAAGCACAAGGAGGAGAAACTCAAACGTAAGGAAGACAACGATAAGAGGAAGCGAGACCTGAGGGCGGCCGGGCGATCTGCCCGCGATGCTATACTTCAGACCCGAGTTGACAACACCAACGTCTTTCTCACGCCCCAACAGAACACGGTCGCCGCACTCACCCTCATCGACACCGTCATGGATGTGGCCCCACCCAACGTGACCCCAATTCTAGACAAAGTCAAGACCATGGTCGCTATAACAGCCCCACTCGGTACTGTCGCCGGAACTAGTCGGGGAGTTACTGAGTCCATTGCTGAAACACCTGACGGCAGTTGTCTATCACCGCTGTGATCCAAGGATTATCAAAGACCCGAGCATAGCAAGACCTACGGCAAGTCCGACGAAGTCCATCGTCATCAAGTCTAGAAGCGTCAAGACCAATCGGCTGACTATCGTGAGAGGCATCACAACCGATCACCTGTCCACGATTGGCTCCACCACAGTAATGGCTCCAGTTACCAAAGTGGCTCTCGAAGGCCCGAGCCGAGTGATTTGAGGGAGGTACTCGAATGGCGTTATCGCGAGCGCAATAAGCCTCACTATGAAGATCGAAGGAATTCTCCCGACAACTGCGATGAAGGAGTGCCCGCGTTCACTCGGGACCTGCATCGAGTGAATTGGCCGAGTGGTTTCAAGCCCACAGGGATCAAGAAATACGACGACAAAACCGACCCCGAGTCATGGTTAACCGTCTATACCCTCACCATTCATGCAACAGGAGGAGACAGTAAGGCCATGGCAAACTACTTGCCCGTAGCAATCGTCGACTCAACCAGGAATTGGCTCGCCAGTCTACCAAGGGCTTCAATCAATTCTTGGAGCGAACTTCGAGATCACTTCATCACCAACTTCCAAGACACCTTTGAAAGGCCCGGGACTCACTTCGACCTCTACAATGTAATCCAGAAGCCCGATGAGTCCTTGAAAGACTACATCCGACGTTTTTCGGAGAAGCGAAACAAGATCCCTGATATCACCGACGACGTCATCATAGCCGCTTTTCAGAAGGACGTCCGCAACGAGTTATTAATCGGTAAATTCGTGCGCAAGCCTCCAAGGACAGTTAAGAAGATGTTCGAGACAGCCAATTCCTACACAAAGTCGGAAGACGCCATTAAAGCATCATGTCAAGACAAGCAATCAGGAAGCAGCTGGCGTTCTAAGAAGGACAACGGCAACGGCAACGGTGGCAAAAAAGATCTCAAGCGTAAGCCCGAGGATCTGGTTGCCGCAACATCAAACTACCAGCAGCAACATCCACACGTCAACGCCTACGACAAGATCATGAACGCTCAATGCACGCATCATCCAAATCATAAACACGTAGCCAAGGACTGTTTCATCTACAAGCAATTCACCGAGCACTATGTGGCCCAACTTTAGAAACCGACTGACGGAGCTGGAACTTCAGGAATCAAGAAGGATGATTGAAACGTCGGCTCAGAATCTTTCCAAGACCACAGGACTGAGTTAAACCATATTTTTGAAGGACCACTCGCATACGAGTTGAAGCGGAAGCAGAAACTGACCGACAGAGAAATCAATGCTGTTCAGCCTGAAGTTCCACGTTACCTACGATGGTCGGAGGTGGCTATTACGTTTAACCGCTCGGATCATTCTGACCGAGTGGTTTACCCGAGGCGATATCCCTTGGTACTAGACCCGGTTGTCCGCAATGTCAAGCTCAAGCGTGTTCTCATTGCTGGTGGTAGTGCTCTCAATATCCTCTTCGCCAAGACACTGGACGAGATGCAGATCCCAAGGTCCAAATTAAAACCAAGTTCAGCCCCTTTTCATGGAGTCATTCCAGGGTTGTCATCTACACCACTCGAGCAAATCACTCTCCCAGTGACCTTCGGCATTTAGGAGAATTTTCGCATAGACAATGTTAGCTTTGAAGTTGCCGATTTTGAAGCAACTTACCATGCCATCCTCGGAAGACCTGTGCTTGCCAAATTTATGGTAGTCCCACACTATACCTATCTGATGATGAAGATGCTCGGACCTCGTGGAGTTATCTCCCTGCGCAGCGACGTCAAGCAAGCCTTCACCTGTGACAAAGAGAGCTGCGACATGGCCCAATCTCATGAGAGGTTGTTTGGCTAACAGGAAGTTCGGCTAGTCGCATCAACATCTGAAGAAGGTGAAATCCCAGCAAAAAATTTGGCCAAGTCGGGAGAAGGCGACGCTAAGACCAAGAAGATTCCACTCGATCCTTCTAACCCTTCCAAGACTGCTGTAATAGGTGCTCATCACCTTTCTACAAAATAATAAAGATATATTTGCGTGAAAACTATCCGATATGCCTTGTATTCTGAGAGAGGTGATTGAGCACTCATTAAATGTTAAAGAGGATGCAAAACCTATCAAGCAGTGACTTCACCGCTTCACGCAAGATCGAAGAGATGCTATTAAGGAGGAACTCGCCAAGCTCTTGGCGGCCAGATTCATCAAAAAAATTTACCTCCCCGACTAGTTGGCCAACCCAGTTCTAGTTCGGAAGAAGACAGGACAATGGCATATGTGCGTTGATTACACCGACCTCAACAAGTCTTGCCCCAAGGATCCCTTCGGTTTGCCCTGCATTGATCAAGTCGTCGACTCAACCGCTGGTTGCGAGCTTCTGATCTTCCTTGATTGTTACTCGGGATATCATCAAATCAGTTTGAAGGATTCCGACTACTTGAAGACATCGTTTATCACCCCGTTTGGAGCCTATTGTTACATCACGATACCGTTTGGTCTTAAAAACGCTGGAGCTACATATCAGCACATGATTCAAAGATGTTTACAGACTCAACTCAGGAGGAACGTGGAAGCTTATGTTGATGACGTTGTCATTAAAACCAAGCAAAAACAAGATTTGATTGCCGATTTAGAAGAAACTTTTTTAAATATTCGAGCTTTCAGAATGAAGTTGAATCTAGAGAAGTGCACTTTCGGAGTACCGTCAGGGAAGCTACTTGGTTTTATGGTGTCTCATCGTGGTATCGAAACCAACCCGGAGAAGATCAACGCCATGCGGAATATGAAGCCGCCAAGTACCCAGAAGGATGTCCAAAAACTTACTAGATGCATGGCAACTTTGAGCCGGCTTGTTTCTAAACTCAGGGAATGAGGCATGTCTTTCTTTAAGTTGCTCAAGAAAGCAGATGAGTTTCAGTGGACCCTGGAAGCCCAGAAAGCCTTCGAAGATTTTAAGAGTTTCCTTACAACGCCACTCGTGTTAGCCTCACCATATCCTCAAGAGCCATCGCTACTTTATGTATCGGCAACATTTCAGGTGGTTAGCATGTTCCTGGTCGTAGAACGAGAGGAGGAAGCACGAGTCCAGAAAGTTCAAAGGCCAATTTATTTCGTCAGCGAGGTGCTAGCTGGATCCAAAACACGCTATCCCCAGGTATAAAAATTATTATATGGAGTTTTAATTACGGTCAGGAAATTAGCTCATTATTTCCAAAGTCACTCGGTTACAGTGATCACATCCTTTCCACTCGGTGATGTCCTTCATAATCGGGAGGCTACTGGCGTATTGCGAAGTGGGCTTTGGAGTTGATGCCATTAGACATCACTTTCAAAGCATAGACATCAATCAAGTCCCAGATCTTGGCTGATTTTGTCGCCGAGTGGACCAAGTGCCAAGGAGATGTGCCTATGGAGGAGCTGCAATATTGGACTATGTATTTTGATGGATCTAAGTGAGTTATTGATACGGGAGCTGGGGTTGTCTTAATTTCCCCGACTGGTGAAAGACTGCGGTATGTTCTTCAAATTCATTTTTTGGCTTCACATAATGTAGCTGAGTACGAAGCATTACTTCATGGGCTGCGACTTGCTATATCTCTTGGTATATGACACATGATCATACGAAGAGATTCCCAGTTGGTTGTGAACCAAGTGATGAAGGATTGGTCTTGCTTGAATGACAATATGGCTACTTCTCGTCAGGAGGTTCGCAAGCTAGAAGACAAGTTTGATGGTTTGGAGTTATCACATGTCTTAAGGCATAACAACGAAGCGACGGATCAACTAGCTCAGTTTGGATCTAGACGAGAGGCTGCCCCTTCAGATGTTTTTGTTGAGCGTCTTCATGAGCTGACTATTGCTAAAAAAGGAGCTACCGAAGAGGAGATCACGAACCAGGTTTTTATGCTTGATGCCGATTGGAGGACACCGTTTATCAAGTTTTTGACTTGGTAGGAGTTACCCGAAGGTCTAGATGAAGCAGAACGAATTCAACATCATAGTCAGAATTATGTCATGATTACTTCTGAGTTATATAGGATAAGCCCATCTAGAGTTTTGTTAAGATGTGTTAAACCTGAGGAGGGTCGGCAATTGTTGCAAGACATTTACTGGGAATTTGTGGTAGTCATGCTGCAACACGTACTTTGATGGGCAAAGCTTATCGACAAGGTTTTTTCTGGCTTATGGCAATTACTGACGGGAATAAAGTTGTTCGGACATGTGAAGGTTCTCAATTTTTTGCTCGACAGAGTCATGTTCCAGCTCAAGAGCTGCAAACAATTCCACTTTCATGGCCTTTTGCAGTTTGGGGTCTGGATATGGTCGGTCCTTTCAAGAAAGCTCCAGTAGGTTTTACACATTTGTTCATTGCGATTGATAAGTTCTCTAAATGGATTGAAAATAGGCTGGTTGCTACAATTACTACAGACAAAGCACGTGATTTTATCCTTAATATTGTGCATCGGTTTGGTGTCCCAAATAGGATTATTACCAACAATGGAACTCAATTCATTGGAGGTGTTTTTAAAGAATTTTGTGAAGATTTTGGAATCAAGATTTGTTATGCGTCAGTAGCACATCCCAGAAGCAATGGACAGGTTGAACGCACTAACGGTATGATTCTTCAAGGTATTAAGGCCTAAGTTTTTGATAGATTGCGCCCTTATGCTGGACGATGGATTCAATAGTTGCCTTCAGTTTTGTGGTCGTTGCGAACTACACCCAGTCGGGCTACGGGCCAGTCACCTTTTTTCTTAGTTTATGGGGCTGAAGCCATGTTACCGAGTGAGATGGAGTTTGAATCTCTTCGAGTTCGTAATTTCAATGATGAGCGTTATGATCAAGACCGTGTTGAAGACTTAACCCAACTGGAAGAAGCTCGCGAAGCTACACTTGTTCAGTCGGCAAGATATCTCCAAGGACTTCAGCGTTATCACAATCATAATGTTCGATCACGGGCATTTATTGTTGGCGACATGGTTTTGAGAAAGATTCAGACGACGAAGGATAGACACAAATTATCTCCGTTATGGGAAGAGCCCTTTATAATTACTGAAGTCACTCGGCCAGGGGTATATCGTTTAAAGCGTGAAGATGGATCAATTGTGGAGAATTCATGGAATACTGAACACCTTTGTCAATATTATACTTAACTTTAATTTTCTATATTATGTTCCTCTCGACTACCGACTTCAAGTAAGTTGCTTTCTTGAGTTGTCAGTCAGGGGCTATTTGTGTTAATAAAGTATGAAGTTTGTTTTGAATACAACTTGTTTGTAGTTAGTTTATCATTGTTTTTTGTTCTGATTTGAGCCAAGTGTATAAGGACTGAAAATTTTTTGATGATTTAATCAAGTTTTAAAGCCTGGTGACAGTCGGACAAAAAATTTTAAGAAATTAAATGCAAGATTCAAATTAGGGCATAAACATAAATAAACTAATAATTTACAAGTTGGATAACAAAGGTTTTTTACATCAAGTATCTACCCCTGGAAGTTTTCTACTACGTCAGCGGCTATTTTCTTGGCAGACTCCTGAGCTTCATTCATCAGTTCCAAAGCTTGTTCATCAGAAGTGTCATCTGCAAAGCCATCGCCTATAGAGTTTATATCCACTTGGGGATACAAGGATTTTATCATCGCTAGAGCTTGACTTGCACTCATAGTAGCAGCATCAGTGATATTATCCAGATATCATTTGGGAGCTGTTCTGAGTTTGTCAAATATCTCAGAAGCATCTTCGGCACTTGTTCCTAGGCCATTCTAGAATATTGCGTTTAGAATTGGTGTGGCTGCATTGGCAATGTCATCTCAAATGCTTTCAGCTCTTTGGACTCTATCGGCGAAAACTTCGAATTGGGCACAGGATTTTATCTTATTGGCTGTAAAGTTGATAATATTTAAATTACATCAATGACCAAGGTGAGTTAAATCAAGAATCTGAGTTCTACAAGGTTACCTTCAAGTTCAGCTAAAGCTTTGACTTTATCCATCTCAAGCTTGGCGTTGTCATTTTCTGCTTTCTTTAATTGAGCTTTAAGTGATTCCATCTCGGTTAAATTGGCTGATACATGAAGTCATAGTGTTAGTGATGATAAATAGATCAGTCGAGAACAAATGAGTTAACTTTTCTTACCCCCAATTGAACCACGAAGCTCCAAGTTTGTATCTCGCAGTTTGCTGATTTCTTCTTGCAAGATAGTCTCCCTAGCTACGGTTTCCTCCTTGGCTTTTTTGAGCTCTTGTTGAATATTCTCTAAAGAATTCACGTGAGGTACAAGCTTTTTCAAGATGTCATATTTAGCTTGGGATCGACGGTATATTCTCTGCATCACAAGAGGCAAGTTAGTTGGTTACATAAGAAGCAACAATTGAAGTATGGGAAGTTTCTTCTTATGTTCATCAGTCGGGTGGCTTCATTGAGGCTGGCTACAAGCAGATCTCGTTCTTCGGTTTCTTTTTGCTTATTCAATATGATACCTTACTTTTTACCTTCAGCATCACGCCACTCGATCTTAACTGGTGGAAGAGAGTCTTCTGTTGACTTTAGTCAGAGGATTTCTTCGTCTTCTCCAGCTGTTGGTTTTGAGGAAAACGAGAATGATGAAGTTCAAGAAGCATGTTCAAGACGAAGATTTAATGATTGAGTGATTTACCTGTTGTTGCCTCTGGATGATCTTGGTCTCTTTGGGTGGCAGCGTTCTCAATTGTTTGATCGTTATTAGTATCTTTAGTGGTTGATGAAGGATCTTCAACTGGTGCTCTTTTGTTCATTGGAGCTTGGTTCTCCCCATCTGACTGGTTTCTAATCAGGTGTTCCTGTCTTGGTGTTTGTTTGGAAGAACCCGACTGGTTTCCAGTAGGAGGATCCTGACTGACAATCGGGGGCTCCTAACTTGGAGTTGCATCATTTGGGGGTGGGTTCTGGGTCCCTTGTTCTACGGTTTCTTGGTTTCCTAGCCCCATAGCTGGAGTTGGTGTTTCAGTCTGGCCGGTGGGATCGATATCTTGAGGTTTTCTACAGAAGATGACGCATGGGGTTCGGAATGAAGTCAAAAGAGTTTTCAATGAGAAGACAATACAAGTTATGCGAAGGATACCTGTTGGATTTTCTGATTTTAGGAGTTGATTTGGTAGATGGCCTAGGTGAGCTGATGTTGACTTTGGGAGTTTGAATTTCTTCAGTTTCTTCGTCCGAGTCATCGATGATTAATTTCCTTTGCTTGCTCGCACGTCTGCTGGTTTCTTCGACTGCGGCTGTGGTTCTCTTGCTTTTAGTTTGAGGTTTGATTTTTGGTCCGCCAGTCGATTTTCTAATAGTCGGCTGTGCTGGCAGAGCGTCATGGTGCACTTTATATGGCCGAGAAATAATTAGAGCATTTGCCTGCAAAAAATATCTTTTTAAAAGACATTGGCGAGTGTGGCAAGACAAAAGATATCAAGGTTGCAAAATTTACATACCGGAGGAGGTGGCTGATGAATGCTGTAAGGGAGGACTGGCAGTTTGTCGTTGTAGTCGACTATAATCCCGGTGGAGAAGATCTTGTACATGCGAGAACATAGGACTTGAAAGTTTAGTGACTCACGATCTTCCTGGTTGGGGTCACTCTATCATTCATATTCAAAGGCCGGCTTGGCTCTTTCTTTAATAGAAGCTAGCCGGGATTTGATGAAGTGCCGAGTAATCTGTTCTCCTTGGAGTCCCTTATTCTTCATTTCAAGGATTTTTGCCACAAGATTATTGGCTTCAATCCAGTTTTGGCCCTCAGGCAAGGCATTCCAATTGGCTCGTTGTATTGGTGGAAGGCCAATAAAGTCAGGCAGGTTGAGAGCAGGGTTGGAGATATAGAACCAGTTTGCATGCCAGCCCTTGTTGGAGGTTTTCAGAGGAAGAGGGAAATAGTCTCTGCGGAGAGTACTGCGGAGTTGAAATCCCGCGTCGCCAACAACACGGGGTTATACAACTTTTTAGAAGTTGGTATGACACAATTTGAAAAGTGACAAACAGTAAAGTTTTTTATAATTGTCCTGGTAATTTTTTTATAGGTTACAGTGGCTGTTTGGTTTTTTACAAAGCAATTGATTTTGTATTATATCAATGCTATCTTGCCGCCTTTGTGAGCTTTTTTTGATTAAAGACCAATAATTTGGCTTATGCTGATTTTATTTTGGTTGTATTCTTCGGGCGGTTGGTAAATCTATTTATGAGTTTTATTAACTTAGATTTTATGCCATAGCTGCCATATATATTTTTGAGGATGGTGAAATTGTGTATCAAGGGGACTCGGGCATGACTGTTTTGGCAGTATATGCATAGTGTGATGCCAGTACTCGAGATCATTATGCGCCGTACCTTATTATTATTGAGGTTATGTGCTATATGATTTTTTAGGATGCTTTTGGTTAAGCGTTTATTTATGTAAGATCACTCAGATGAGTGAGATTATTAAAGTTCTTGACTATACGTTTAGTTTGTTCAACTAAACACATAGTCGGGGGCTACACCTAATTAGGTGCATCTAGTCGATGCACCTAGAATTATTTTTATGACTTTTTTAGCCCTTCATAGTTTTTTTATTGGATTGATTAAAGCACTCGGGAGGCCAAGGCAGAGATGATGGAAGCACTCGACTATGGATTGGTTTGGTTCGAGGCGAAGTTATCTCGTCGACTGTAAAGGTCTCAGGGGCTACTGTGGAGATTATAGGTATCATATACCCACATGGCTGGTCTATCCGACTGATTATAGGGGATAGGTATAGGTGATGATTATGTAACGGCTTAGGACTTAAGTATTATGTTGCCTTGTGTATTAAGGAACGGTTTATAGTCCTAAGTCGGAAGTATTATGGGTAATATTAGGAGTACTATACCGTATGTGGTTTGGTCTCCGACTTGTGAGCCTACCTTCTAAGCCTATATAAGGAGGGCAGGACGTCTCTTGAGGGCATAGAGGCAATAGCAGTTAGCTAAGCTTTTCTTTATACACAACCTGATCACAAGATCAATACATAACTCGACGGATACAATTCTCGAAATAGGAGTAGGGTATTACTTCTTTACAGAAGGCCTGAACCTGTCTAAATCCTTTTGTCTCATAACCCATCGTGTTTGGCACTTGTGCGCTACCCCTTTTTTGATTGCCGAAATTAGGTTTCGATATTTTTTTTAAACTTTTATACATAGTTTATGGAGCGTGATACGGTCCGAAACTCCGAATAACCTATATATGCTAATGTTACGGAGGTAAAATCTGTATATGCACAAACGTATGTTTTCACATGTGCAATATTTTCTTTTGATCTAGGAGAGGCACACAAGAAAATGTATGCACATGCATATGTATAAGAAGATTTTCTTTTACTCCGAATCTGAAGTCTAAGAAGATCGTTGTTTCAGCTTGACCGTGCATGTATGCTACAGATGTGACAGTTCCACATGCTTGTGCATACATTTTTCATCTGAAACAATCTCCTTCTTAGACTTCGCACTCAGAGTAAAGTCCATCTGTCCCACGCAGGTGCATACATTTTTCTAGGTACCTCGTGGATCCAACAAGAACATTGCAAATGCACGTGTCATAAGATATGTTGTGCACGTGTGCATGTATATAGATTTTACCTCCGTATCATGAGCATACAATGTCCGGACAGTACCAGAGTTCTTGTATTTATTAATTATTTGATTGACTCGTACACACGAGGGAAAAAAACAAAAGTTAGCCACCATTACTACATATTCAATTTTTTTATGCCGCCAAAATTAACTTTTGCATGTGAACGGGCGGCCCGCATGCGTCAGAAGGTATGCGAAAATTTTGTGGCCAGCACACCCACATGTGAAAATCTGATTTTCGCATCGGACGTTTAAGCCGACCGCATACGAAAAAAATCACAAAAAAAATTCCGAAAATCGAAAACAACACAGAAACCCTAACCCTAGAATCCTCTTATCACTGCCGCAGCCGTCGTCGTCAGCCTCCCATTGCCACTGCCGTCGACATCGTCCTCCTCACGTCGCCGCCACCGTATCGTCCTCCTCCTCCCGTCATCGCTGCCGATGGATCCACGCGGGAGGGGCCGCCGCCGGATTGGGGCGAGGAGGGCCGCCGTCATCGGATCAGGGTCGGGGAGGGCGGGGGCTGCCGGATCCGGGCGGGGGAGGGCCACTGCCATCGGATCCGGGGGAGGGCTGTCACTGTCGCCCACGCCTGCCCCCAACGTGACCGTCGCCCGTTGCCGCCGCTAGAGTCCGCACCCGCCTGGCCTTCACGCGGGGGACGGCCGCTGCCACCATTACGCGCCTCCTCCGCTGGCCTCGGTGCGGGGGAGGGCCGCCGCCATCTCGTGCCTCCTCCGCCGGCCTTCACAGGGCGGACGGTCGCTGCCCGTCCTCACCGTCGTCCCTCATTGCGCGCTAGGGATGGAGCCTCCCGCTCTTGTCCGTCGCCTCGTCGGTGGCGCCACCTGCCACTGCTGGCTCCCGCTCTAGGGGAGAGGAGAGAAAAGAAAGAGAGAGGAGAGGAAAATATCAGGAGAGGGAGAGAGAGGGGAGATGTGAAAATATTTAAGGTGGTGAGGAGGGAAAGAGAGAGGAGGAGAGAAAAAATTATGAAAAAGAGAGGGTATTTTTGCATACGAACCACTTATAAGGCCTGCATGCGAAAATAAGCTCATTTTTGCATGCGGCCCCTTAAGAGGCTCGCATACAAAAATAGATTTTTGTATGCGGGTATGTTAAAAAGTTATATGCGAAAATAAAAATTGATTTTTGCAGAAGCGACCAGTTACGATCCGCCTACAACCTATAGACGTCCTCGTACAGAAAAATCATTTTTTTTACAGTGCATGCTGGCGTTGCCGATAGTAGTTTTCAACAACTGTTCCATCTGGCCTAATTAAACCCCGGCCCATCAGAGAGCATGTGTAATTAGCCCTGAAAAATCTTATTGAACCGATTGGTTTTCTAGGAATCCATAACAATACTATACAAATCCTTATAAAGAGCGGTCTCATAGATATCGGTTTATCTAAAGACTAAAAAGTTGAGGTAAAGGCAAGATGAGGGCTGGTGTTTTCTCAGAGGTACAACAACTGTCAGGGGTATTGGGATCATCTTACGCTACAAATTTTCATGGTTTTGTTTTTTCACGTATAGAAACATGTATATCACGCTGCGCTATCGTAATCGGACTCTGTATCATGTGACAAACTTGAATTCTAATTTGACCCCATATCACACAGGAGCATCACATGAAAAACTATTATCATAATCGTACAATGAGTTATGTGAGAAGTGCAATGCAGTTTAAAATGTTAGTAGTGAAATTATCAGAATGGAAAATTGTTGGTATCTATCGGTAGCCGATAATTCATGATGAAAACATTGCATAACAACAGTATACATGCATACTTTTGTGATTAATTATACTTAGCATACAGAAGCTCTAATAGCAATAATAAATATGAGATCAGAATAGTTCTAAATCCGATGGGATTAGAGCATAGAATACGGGATAAACATATGAACAGAATAAACTCATCTCTCACCTTATCAGGTGGCAGCGATGGCGAGCACAGCAGAAGCTGCCGTCCAGTGGCGGCTATTAGTATTCTATACCAGCAAGCAACAAGTTATTTGGATCTGGGTTAGCAAGCATGAGATGGTCATGGGAATTTTCAGGCATCATTACTCGTTACTAATGCCCTTGAAAATATGTGAATTAATCAAACATGGTCGCACCGATCGAGACAATGCATGTAAGGGAATCTACTATGAACAGATCAATCGAATCGTTTTAATTTAGGATACGTATAGTATGGCCAGCCCATCACACCGTGCGCCAAAGCCCCTCTTGGCAGAAAGCCCTGCTCCTGGGGTCCCTGGGACAACCAGCCCGACGGTGCCGGAGTTCCAGATTGCACTCCATCACCGCCGACGACCGCCCGTACGTGTCGGTCTCCTCGAGCTACACGACCATGTAGCAGGCCTTATTCAGGGTGTCACGGGTGGGCTTCGTACGTGACCTGTTAATGGGAAAGGAGACCGATATGGTTAACAGAGACGTAATCGTGTGGGAACAAAGGGTGTCGCTCGGAGCCTCGGACGCAGGCTTTGATGGTCGAAAATTCAAGGTGACGATCGAAAAATTACTTGTTATTATTTCTTAAGTAGTTTAGATTTAGATTAGATGCGTTAAGTTACGTGGATGAGAATGAATGGGATATAGACAAGGTCTTTTACGCAGTTTGGTTCACATGCGAGGGGTTGACAGGGCAGCCACCCAAAAAAATATTTCTCAAAGACAAGACGTTGGATGGGTGTATCGAACCAAATTGCTGGATGAGACCATCCATATTTGCTAATGGTAATCATTAGCAAATAATTAATGTAAATTAGCATGTTTTGTTATTATTTAGTGATTATCATTTTAAAAATAGGATTGATTCAGGATAATTAGTATAATTTGTTGTTAATTAATACTCCATTTCGTATTATAACTCGTTTGACTTTTTTTAGTCAATTTTTTTAAGTTTGATCAAATTTATAGCAAAATATAGTAACTTTTTAATACAAAGCAAATATTATATCAAAATATATTTAATATTAAATTTAATAAAACTAGTTTGGTGTCGTGGATGTTGCTAATTTTTTTTATAAACTTGGTCAAACCTAAAGAATTTTGATTAAGTAAAATACCAAACTACTTATAATATGAAACACAGGGAGTATTTGATTATGGTAAGATTAGTAATAATTAACATATTATCTTATTGAATATAGTTTACTATTTTTATTTCATCCACTCTCGTCCATCTAACAAAACAACAAAAAAAAATTAGCTTATCTTATCCACCCAACTAAACAACCAACATAGATCATTTTATCCAACAAAACATGCATAGATCGACATACATCATTCAACTTCGCCCGTGAACCAAACACACCCTAAAATCAGCACATATGAGCCTTTTTCCCTATCCCAACCCCTCACATGGTTTTAAAATTAAAAACCGACACCTAATACCTTATATGTGCTGGTTTATGAAAAAACCAACACTTAATAATATCGATTTTTCTAATAAACCAGCTTCTATACGTGGGATAAAAGTACCTTTTTCAAAAGGTAATTTTAGAGATGGAACCAAGCCGAATGTTGGTATTTCTTACGATCACAGATAAATTCGTAAGCGCACGAATACTGCTGTAGTATTTCACCCATGAGTATTACAAGGGTATCGTATTTATATTTCCGTACGAAAGGTGGTGGTATAAAGATAAAATTTATACATCATTAATCAAGCTATAATTAACTCACCATAGTCTAAACAGGGTTAGGAGGATAATGATAATTGGGTAGCATGAGACATAGAAGATTCATCTCTATATTAATGTATAGTGGAAAAGTACATAAGAGAACTATGGTTCATTTTTACTTCTATATTACTACTGTCTAGTATATACTTAACACATACATACTTACAAGGCTAGAACTTAGTTCTAGACATCCAGGTACTACCGAGATAACACTCTCTGCTGGTCTGCCAGCATGGTCATGGCAATTTACAAACTCTTATGTCATACCCAAACATGGAGGAATACATAGGACAGACAGGGTTGTCACCACCTGCCGCCTACCTCACTTTCTGTGGGGCATACCCGCATCCAACGACATTCAACTAACCTAAGCACCATGCTTATGTTAATAAATAATGTCACTAAGTTCCCCCAGACTCCCACCCTTCGGATGAACAAGTTAGAACTAGTGCAACCCATTAAAGTCATTAGACTATTACCGTAGCATAGATCGACTAACCTAATCAAGTGAAGCATATAAATGAAGTATATCCTAATCATAGTAAAGATAACTACTAAAGCAATATATGAACTATGAACGCAATAATATAAAGAATATCATTCTATTAATTCAACTATAGTTTTACAAGAAGAGCAAAATGCTAAAAACATATTGGAATCTCTGAGAAAACTATAGGACCGAAGATTACTCTAAGCCTATTTTCACTAATACTATAAAGAATACATTGTAGATAGAGAGAATTGCTCCTTGAGTATGTGTTGTGAAGTGAGAAGCTTCACTTCTTAAATAGCCACTCAATGACGGTTGTAGAGGTCGATGTAGCCATAACTGTCATTGAGAGTGGTTGAGGGAGTGACATGTGGTGGGTGGAGATGAGAGAAGGTAAGGTCGGTATCTCTCTCAACTGCCTTTCACTAGGGGATGACATGTGGACCCCTATGACGGTTGAGGATGGTTTGGCCTCACTTTAGGTCGGTTTGAGCTGACTTGTGGGTCGCTTGATACGTGTGCTCGTATGTGATTCGTCAGAAGTGTGTTTCTTTGCATGCCAGCTTATTTCTCCTTCACTTTATTGTATAATCTCTACATACACATTAATTCTCCAAGACAAGTAAAACTATATTATTTAATACTAACATACGTGTAAGAAATGTTAGTTCTCCCTTTATTTATTATGATAATTCGCGGTCAAAATTGCTACTTAACGACCATTAACACCGAACAAACGGCCTGGCTCTTGCTCCATTCATTGAATTTGTTGTCCTCATCCTCTCGCTCACTCTAACTCTAGCCCTCTCTCTTGCTCACCCTTGTTCTCCACCACCATCGGCACACCTCTCCGCCCGTAGCGTCTCCTTCACCCGTAGTGTCTCTGCCGCCTGTCCTCCTTCTTGCTCGGAGCACCGTCTCCTCTTAGCCGCCGCTGCCAGTCCACCTGCTCACGCGTCTCCAACTCTCTCAGCGGGCTCCCTCTCCTCTTCTGCTATGGGAGACCGGCACAAGAGTGGGAGGCCCGCGCGTGAGTGGGAGGCAGTCACCTGGAACTCAGCGGTGTCTTGATGGGCCGTCTAGAGGTCAAGGACCACTAGATCTGGCCTCCTGGAGCTCAGCGGTCACTGGATCTACCCCCCACGAGCTCAGGATTGGGCGGATCTGGATGATGCGGTCCATTCGATGGTGGACTTCACCCACAGTGATGTGGTGGCCTTCTGTTTCATCGGCGCCCTTCTCTATGTACATGTTCTTTGATTTTGCTGTTGATATGTGGATGTCGATTTTGTCCTTGAATATTAACTTCGTGATTGTGTTCTTGACTATTGATTTTGTTGTTGATATATATGTCAGTTGAGATGTGGATCAATTTTGTTGATTGATAGATCTCGGGGCGCTAGGGGCCGCTTGAAGCATAGGCTCGATTCGAGCCGATGCATGGATTTGACTTTTTTTTCATTCCCAAAACTTTAAAAGTGCTGATTCCTAAACCAACACTTTTAATTTTTTTCCATCAATATCACTAATGGGTGCTAATCGGAAAGCGACACCTATATGAGATTCCCAACCGACACTTAGGGGGTGTTTTGTATCAATGCAACCTGCCAGACAACCCTAACCATATATTTCCCTAAATTTCAAAGATTCATAATTTCACATTTGATCATTGGGCGCAAGTATGTGCCAAACTTGGTAGAGATACAAGTTACCACTACTACAAAAACGATTTTTCTGGATGAGGTCTCCGATATATTCCAGACGGGCCATAAGTGGCCGCGCCTGGAAAAACCGATGCAGCATCTTTCCGTGCGGGTGGCTTAAGTGGACCGCACAGAAAGATCCATTTTTCCGTGCGGTCCCTTAAGTGGGCCGCATGGGATAATGCTGCACTATCCCGTGCGGCCCACTTAAGGGACCGCACGGAAAAATGGATCTTTCCGTGCGGTCCACTTAAGCCGCCCGCACGAAAAGATGCCGCTTGGTAGTGAGACTTTATTCTCTACTTATTTTCCTTCTCCTCTTATTTATAATGCTATAATTTATTCTGTTGGCTGGATAAAATAAAGTGGACTTTTGTGGAGATAGATAAAAATACCTAGTTTTCATTTTCCTTGGTTGCACACAAAAATTCCTTATATTTTATTCTCAGCAAAATAAAGAAAATCGGCCTGGCTAAAATTAGATTGAATTTTTAGGGGGTCAAAACTAATAAAATAAATTCTGGAAAAATTATATTAATTCATGATAAATAAGATAGTATTTGAATAAATTATTTTCCATATACACTTTCATATAATTTAATGCATTTTTGGATGAGGTACGAGTTTTGCCGATTAAGGTTTAGGATTAAATTGGAATATAAAAATAATTTTACGGGTAGTAAATAATTTCAAATGGAAAAATTGTCAACAACAAAGTTGTATAACTTATCAAGATCTATAACTTTTAGTTTGGTTATTTTTCTATATAACATTTTTTGAACAGTTTGAATTTGAATTTGAAATAATGATAACTTCAAACAATATTTTCAAATACTAAATGATTTCAACTGAAAAAGTCATCAACAACAAAATTGTATAACTCATCAAGATCTAAAAATTTTATTTTTGTTATTTCTTCATCCGACAAAGTGTTAGTAATATTGTTCATAAATTTTACATATATGTGTTATAGTTTATAAAACCAGATAAGAGATATGTCAATTTTGTGGACAATGTTACTATCACTTTGTCGGATGAAGAAATGATCAAAATAAAAGTTTTAGATCTTAATGAGTTATTCAACTTTGTTGTTGATAACTTTTTTAGTTGAAATCATTTAGGATTTGAACATGTTGTTTGAAGTTGTCATATTTTCAAATTCAAATTCAAACTGTTCAAAAAATATTATATAGAGAAATGACCAAAATAAAAGTTATAGATCTTGATGAGTTATACAACTTTGTTGTTGATGACTTTTTCAGTTGAAGTCGTTCACTAACAAAAAATTCTATTTGAATTTCTCAAACTTTGAATTTCAAATTTCAAATTGTTCAAATAGAGTCAGATGGAGAAATGACTAAAATAAAAATTTTGCACCTCAATGAGTTCTACAATTTTGGTTTTGGTGACTTTTCCATTTAAAATCATTTATTAACCCCAATTGTTAATTGAAGTTGTCAAATCTTGAAAATTCAAAATTTGAATTGTATTTACATTAATTAATAAAATTAATATGTGCATTGATATTTTGTTAGTTGTATAGTTTTACATGGAGTAATTAATGAATGAAATAGTATTTACAATAAGTAATATATTATTTAATAAAATAGTATGTACACATATTCATAAAATTAATATGTGCATTGATATTTTTTATAAATATAAGGGCGGTGTTTTTCTGTGCGGGCGGCTTAAGCGCCCGCACGGAAAAACTATCTTTCCGTGCGGGCGCTTAAACCATCCGCACGCGATGATCATCACCGCCTATATAGGTGCGCGCGGGCTCCGAAATTTTCTAACACCCGACGAAATCCAGATCCCGCCTCCACCGTTGCTCTCTCCTCCGCCGGCGGCTTATGCCTCCGCCTCCGCCTCCGCCTCCCCGCCGCCGGCCTCCTCCGCCTCCGGCCTCCACCGCCGCCTCCTCGTCGCCGGCCTCTTCCGCCTCCGGCCTCCACCGTCGCCTCCACCACCGTCACCGCCGCCCACGACAACGCATCGCCGCCTTCATCGACGGCCGCCTCCACCGACTACCACCTCCACCACCACCACCTCCACCGCCACCGCCACCACCTCCGCCGCCGCCGCCGCCTCCACCGCTTCCACCGACCGCCACCTACCGCCATCGACGACGACGACACCACAATCGCAAATTATTTTTTTATAATTTGTGATGTGAATTTATTTGTAAATTTAATTATACAAAAAAATTAGTTGGGAAGTATATATGTGAAATTGTGATGATGTGAAATTAATTTTGTGTTATTTGTGATGTGAAATTAATTTTGTGTTATTTGGGAAGTATATACGACGGGATTCGCGCCGCCGCCGCCGCCGCTGGGATAGCTAGGGTTTTTTTTTTGAATTTTTGTTTTTCCGTGCGATCAACTTAACGCGACCGCACGGGAAGATCGATTATCCCGTGCGGTCGGGTTAAGCGGCCCGCACGGGATAATGGATCTTCCCGTGCGGGCCGCTTAAGTCGACCGTACGGGATAATCGATCTTCCCGTGCGGTTGGGCCGCCCGCACGCGAAAATGGTTTTTTTTCAGACCTTCTCGCGCGTGCGGGCAGACCTTCCGCATGGAAAGATGTCTTTCGACCCGCACGAAAAAACCGTTTCTGTAGTAGTGTAATGATCCACCTACATCTCTAATATAGGCTACCAACCTTTTCATCTCTCTATATTTTAGACTAGGAACCTAATTAGTCTATTCTTTTTAATTGCTGAATGATTCTGTGATTACTATATTCAAGGATGCAAATGAATGAATTTATATTATACAGCTAAAAATGAATTTAATTTTTATAGGAAATTCATATATTGATAGTTTTTTTAAAAAGAACAGGAGAGCTTATGGAGCACTTTTGTTTTCCATTTCAAGCATGCCTATAGTAACTTCTTCATAAACAATTATCTCAAATCACGTGGTTAATCGTCATTCATTCCCAAGTTTCCTCTGACCCAGTCAACCTCCCTGTAACGGCGTCAGAATTAGTGCCATGTCTGATGTATATGCGTGTAAGCTCCGGGGTAGCTGACCCCGTAGCTATTTTTTAAAAAATACTCTATTTTTATACTACATAAAAATGTTAGTTGTGGTGGTGTTCATTACAACATCACCTCTATTACTGATACGTGGGCCTCATAATCTATATTATTACATTATATTTAAATGAGTCATATCTCGTTTCACTGGCTCTCCCTAAATTTCAATATCACCTACTTGTTCAATAAGAAAAATCATATTTTTTTAACTAAATAAACGCTTATTAATTGATTATTAATTGATTTAATAAGATTGAAACTTAATTGTTTTTCGTTGCAACGCATGGGCTCTAGGCTAGCTACATATAAAATTTACATTGAAAAATAAAATAATTAAGGGCTTTTTTTCTTGGTACCAATTTTTTGTCCTACCAAAATTTTGTTAGTGCCACGTTTTGGCATTATCAAATTTATAGTGTATAGAATTTCAACTAGTGTGGGGAAAGATAGTAGCGAACCAAACATTCTTTGATACTATTGAAGATGTCAAAAGTTTGGTAAGACATAAATTGGTTTCAAACTAAACAAACCCTAAATGATCCCTCTAAAATTCGATGCAACAACAGTAAGTAGAACTTCAGGCACCACTAGGCTCATATCGGCATCGCCATGCGCACTATTGTCCATTTGTCGTCCTCATTCGGACTCAGGCTTATAGCTCCATCGGTTTGCTGCTCTAGGGCCAGAGCTAGCTGTTCGTCTCCTCTTCCCTCTGTCATACGAAAATTAATTCAAATTCTGAGAATAAATCTTTTTTTGCAGGGAAAGAGAACTTTCATTAATCAAGAGCCAACGGAGTACATTCAGCTTGTATTAGCTGTGTTACAAGATTATTCTCATGACCAAGCCAAAAGACTGAGGTTTTGCCTAACCGACCTGCATTAGCTAATTCATGGCTTATTCTATTTTGAACACGCTGAATTTTTTCAATTCAAATAGGCCTGTCACCAGCAATCAAGTGCTTCGTCTCTTTCACCAAGTAGGCAAGGTTCGATCTATCTTCAACCCTGGACAGTAGTAGATGTTGCACCTGTACACTATCTGTCTCAACAACCACAGGTAGGAGAGACCAGCATAATGCTAACATGATTCCTTCTTGGCATGCTCGCATCTCTGCCTCCAATGGATCCACGCATGAATCCAGGGCATGGCATGCGGTGAAAATGGCCTGGCCTCTGCTGTCTCTGAGGATCATACCCACGCCTGCAGATCCATCCTCCTCCTTGTACGATCCATCCACATTTAACTTGACCCATCCTTCAAGTGGACAGGTCCAGATTGCGGTAGACTTTCCAAAATTTGAGTGCGATCGTTTGCCCCCATTTTTGCAATGATCAATCACTTGCTTCAATTCCCCTTCACAAGATCTTCATTGGGGCATTGCTTGATGGTGAGCAGGGAGTCGACGTACCCTTCCAATAAATGTTGGGAGGCTACGAATGGTATCAGAGATTTTCCATGTGTTAGCTCATTGCGAACATGCCAGATACGCCATAACAGCATTAGCACTTTCATTTGCATAGCATCAGGGATTTGGTCAAGGAGGAGGAGGAGGAGGATCGAGCCATTCAGTCCCTGTATCGACGAGTTTGTTGGTAGCAGGAAGACTCCACACCTCCCTCATAGTATTCCACAAGGCTTTTGCTTGTGTGCAGCTACATCGAGCGTGGAATATGGGCTCCGGTTCTTTGCCGCATATGTCACAGATGTCCTGGCATTCCATGTTTCTTTTTTTCTTGTTTACTTTTGTTGCCAGCCCGTCTGTTGCCACTCTCCATGCAAATATATGCACTTTCTGATAATAAATCTGAACAAGCATTATATTCATATTCATCTTCACGATTCATTTTTTTTTTACAAACGGAGTACGATGGATAACTGCCTCCTGCTGACAATTATCAAACTAAAGCATGAAAAATCTGGATCGCCAAACAACTACAACCGTCTTAAAATATAAGAAATTTTGGATAGATAGGTCACATCCTCGTATTCCAAATTTTAACTCAAAATATAAAAGATTTTTACATAGATGGAACCCAATATAATACTATAAATTTAAAACCTTCAGATTTATAATACTATAATGTCATGTCTCATCTATCTAAAAACGGATGAAGTAGGTTTCCAAAGCCAGCAGGATTCTTCAGACAGCTGCATGATTGCATCGAGCTAGTGCACGCATTCAGCCAACTGAATTTGGATTTTCCGTAATCCGTGGTTATCCCAAACATGCCCATTATACAGTAATCGGATAGGCACGAGCGATAGTACTGGGATACTTGGATAAGTTCTTGTCCTATGCTGACAACGATGTCGATCATGCATTCGCACGCATGCTACGCCCATTCTAACAATGCAAAGCAGTGTCGAATCTGGCGTCGAGTCTAGGCGGCTAATAGCGTTTTGTGGTGATTAACTAGTTTTTACCAACATCGGCGGCAGTCCATGATAGACGTGTTAACGGAAGAAGCTAGACAGCCTCTCGACCCGCACTTCTACTGAATCCATTTTTTCATATGGCCAAAATTAATTTTTGCAGACGGGTGGGTGGCCTCCGTCTGCATCCAGGTGTCTGCGAAAATCGGATTTTTACATACAGGTAGAGAAACCGCATGTGAAAATCCATGCGGACACTTATGCTGTCCGATTGCGAAAATAAAAAATCGCAAAATAAATCCAAAAATCCAAACCTTAGCCCCGAAACCCTAGAAAAATCCGCCGTCACCCGGTCGCCACCGTCACCTGAAACCCTAGCCCGTTGGATCCACCCAAGCCATCGCTGTTGAGGTCGTCGTCATTGCCGTCGCCGTCAAGGTCGTCGTCATCGCTGTCGAGGTCGTCGTCGTTGCTATCGAGGTCATCGTCATCGCGGGGGAGGACGGCGGCCACCGGATCTATGCAGGGAGAGGGCCGTCGCCGCCGGATCCGTGTGACGGGACGGCGATCGCCATTTGATGGAGCGTGAAACTCCTCACCGGGAGAACGTGCAGGCCCCCCTTTGCCGGTTCGGCCGTGGGCGCGAGGTGCAATTCCTTGCTCCGGATCTGTGGGATTTTCAGCGAGAAAAAACGCGAGAACACAGGCGATTTAGACAGGTTCGGGCCGCTGGGAAGCGTAATACCCTACTCCTGTGTTTTAGTAGATCTGAGAGTGTGATGGGATCCAGAGACCATCCAGCCTCTAGCCAGCCAGTCTTCCTCCGATCGATCCCCCCTTTCCTAGGCCTGGGCCCCCTTTTATATGGCAAGGGGCTACAACATGGGCCACGAGCTGCCTAAGAAAGAAGACATTCTTTTACATTTAGGGCTATCCTATCGTCGGAAGTAGTCTTTGACAGACGCCGTAGCACGCCCCTGCTCAGCCAGTCGACCCATCCGGGGGACGCCCGTTTCCACTTTCATTAAATGGCGGGCGACTTTCTCGTCTCGCCTGCGCCAGAATCGGGAAAGCATCTGACCGGGGCTGACATACCAACTCCGGGAGTTGGCACGCCAACTCCGGCTGAGAGATGAGGGACAGAGGGTTCTCATCATTCCGACGGGACGAGGCGAGGCGTGCAGCAGGCCGCCTGGCGCCACCTAACCCGCGATCTGACCGGTCTGCGACCGGTCACTCACCGTGACCGGTCACGGACCGGATATGCACGCGTCACGCCGCATTAAATGCGGCGTAGTGCGCTCGTCTGAACCGCCATAAATGCGGTTAGGTGAGCCCTGTCACGCTCACCTAACCTGCGATCGTGGCACCAAAACCACAGGGGGTCGGGGCGCCCCAGGCCTCGGGGCAAAAACGGGAGCGGCCCGACCCCGAGGGGAAACCGGGAGGGCAGCCGCCACGTCACCCTCGGGCCAGACCCCTTCGGGGGAACGGGCCACGTGGATCCCTGTGGCCGCCCTTCCCTTTGGTCTCGATATCTCCGATCCCATGTCACCGACATCATTGGATCCACACGAGGGGAGAGCTGCCTTCGTCGGATTCATGCGGGGTACGGCCACTGCCGCTGGGCGCCTCCTCTACTGACCTCCGCGCGGGGGAGGGCCGCCACTGCCCCGCCGCAGTCCGCTGCTGCTCCTGCCACATTGGAGAGAGAGGAAAGGAGAGGAGAGGGTGTGAGAAGAGAGGAGAGGATAAGGGAGGAGTAGGTAAAGAGTGAGTGAAGAAAATTAGATTTTTAAGGTGGTGGTGGGGGTTGATGGCAGGAGTATTTTCACATGCAGACCATTTAAGAGACCCGCATGTTATTTTCGCATGCGGACCTGTTAAGAGGCTCGTCTGAGAAAATTGATTTTCGCATGCAAGTCTTTTAAAGAGTCGTATGTAAAAATACAGGTTAATTTTTGTAGACGCAACCAGTTACGGTCTGCCCGTAAACTATAGGGGTTCTGGTACACAAAAATTATTTCGGTAGTTGTGCCGCCTGAGAGCTGGCAGTGTCGCTGACGTAAAGTGCATCATGGTATGCTATGGAGTTTTTAGGCCCGCTAGCTTAATCTAAGTTTTATTTATATTTATCCATCTTTCTTTTTTAACCGTGGATGCACAGTAAACTAAGCATATATGTTTGGTCAGCCGAGTGTAGGAGCCAGGTTTTTCACATGCAAACTAATTCTTTTCTGCAGTTTGTCCCAAGAGAAATGGTTGCGACAAGCTTCACTCATGAACTAGGCCAAGAAGGAATGATGTATGCAGGTGCACTCGAATCCACGCGTGCAGTATACTTGCTAGAAAAAGTTTTAACACTAAATCAATTATGTTTCAAACTATTAAATTGATGAAACACTGTTAAATAATTATTGAAACATTTCGATCTCACACACCAAACATAAAGGTTCGATTGTTGAAACATTAACAAATATGCAAAAATCAAAGACAAAAATATAAAATACCATAAATATATAGAGTGCAACATTTTTATCCAACACAAAAAAAACCAGAATGCATTGACTGAAACATCATAAAATCACAAAATATATCATTTTGGATATTGCTTCTTCATCCTATCTGGTGACGGGATCTCCAACTTCTCCTTCCTATTCGATCGACCACCTGATGGCGCGGGCAAGTCGGCCTCCTCCACGTGACGACACTCGTTATCGTCGCTACAGCCATGATGTGAGCAGACGGTGTCCCTCGTGGCTTGCGTCTTGATGCATCGGTTCTCCTACTTTGTTCCTCCTCCTGGCGGAGAAGACAGATCACACCGTTCTCGACATGGACAGTTCGAGAGCAGCGAGCAACAGTATGTTTTGCTTGTTGGTGAAGGAATGGGATTGGGAGGAGAAAGATGGAGAGAGTGGATGAGGACGTAGAGAAGGCTATGGGTCCCGAGAGTCGGTGCGTGGGGACAGAGCGCAGCATCCGATTCTTTTTCTTGAACGTCTGGCGCCCGAGGGGAATCATTCTCCCACCAATCCCTTTCACATATAAGATATAAGACACACGGACATGATAGAGAGACACAGGCAAGCAAATAAATCTTGACATGTGTAACATCCTGAAATTTTTCAATTTAAAATCTAAGAACAAAAATTTGGAACCAACAAAAACTTTTCCACAATTTGCAGCATGCTACATCCCTTGGATTTTATTTCTTTTATGCCAGTGCCAACGTTCAAAATATTCAAAATAAAATTGCTAAAATTGAAAACTTTTTTGGCAACGTTTGGTTTAGATCCCTCTTTCTTGGGCTCAATTCTCCCTCCCCTTTCTCTCTTTCATATCCTAGGTAGAGAGTGGTTATGAATGAGCAAGTGGGGACATGTAATGCCACTTTGCGATACAAATATATATGAAATTGTTTATGAAAACTAAAGTTAATATACAGAACTAGTTTCGACTGGGGAGTTATGGATTTATTTGGGTGGTTCCTAGAAAAGGTTACTATTGACCCTATTTAAGGACCAAGTCAAGAAAATAGACAGGAAACGAAAAGAGTACGACTACTTTTTATATGAGATTAGACCTAGTGAACTAGGCAATTCTAGTAAGGCGGCACACTGGTCATGTCCAGCTGTGGTCCGTTATGTTTGAAGAAAGAGGACAGAGTGTGGTGTTAATGACAAGTCGAATAAAATGAAGCTTTGTTTCCCCCTCCTTTATACCTTTGTGTCCAAGACTTTTCTCACCACTGGTATATATAGTGTGATGGGTGTCAGGGGTTGCATGAGGGTTCATAGTCTTTGGTAGGTTGCTGCAATGCTAGGAGATCCAAAATCTAGACTGTGACAAGTCTCATGTGTTAGGACTAGGATCATCTGTTGGGCATGTCTCGGATTACCAGTAAAGGATGAATCCACTGCAGTGTGCAAATCTCCAATGTATTCGAATAGCTATGTTTGCGGTTAAAGGGGCATTGACACTTGTACTAATCTTGACTAGACTCAAAAATTTTAAACTTGACTAGATTGGGTTGGTGAATCGGTTAAACTATCCTAAGAGATAGGAAAGTTCGATTGGGTATGAGATCGATGAAATGGACCATGAAGATAAACCAAACCAAGTAGAGCTTGGCAAGTTGGACACAACCTTTATGGAATGGTTAACTACTTTAACAATGATGATCTCTTTCATGTAAAATGCCTAAGTCTTAGGCTTGTGAAATGATTTGTGAAAATTTGCTTTTTGAAAATAGCTCTAAAGCCTTCATTGAACCCTGTGAGCACTAATGCATGTTGTAGTGGTATCTTATGAGTACTTTATGTATTCATTGTTGCTTATCCTCTTTTTAGAGTTGGATACTAGCAATGACCTTTATGAGCACTAACTAGAGAAGGAGGAAGCCAAGGGGGCGCCATAGGACCTAAGTTCCCATTTTATGTCTATGGACGACAGCAGGACCACTGCAGCTTAGCTTCCACTATATCACCTCGTCTTGTTTGGTATTTTGCTTTACACTCGGTTGGACAAGTCTATTTGGGCCTTACTCGAGCAACCCCTTGTAATATCTAAGTGTTGTAGGACTTTGTGACGATGAATGCAATATTACCAGCTATGTATCTACCAAACTACTGATATAGGGATTTAGTATTGTGTACAGACAAGGTTCCTAATGAACAAAACCGGGAGCCAACAAGGTGCAAGCTAACGGGATGCCCATGTGTATCTCTACTACTTTAAAAACGAATCGTCCTCTTCCCGCTCCCACCCCATCCCACATCCAAAAAAACACTCAGTTCCTGCCCATCCCACATCCCACAAAACAAAAACCGTTAAAACCGAGAGAAAAAATATGGGAGATAAAAAGAAGTTTATGGGGGATTGAAAAAGAAAAATAGGGCAAAAAAATTTAAGCCATGTTCCGCCTTTTGGGGAGAAAATTGGACCTTCCCTAGAGAGATTAAAAAATTACGGTATATTGAAAAAAAACAATACGGGTAAAAAAATTAAACCATGTTCCCCATCCTTCTGTTGTAACGTATGGACAAGTGATTAGTAGAATAGCTGGATTTTTTTTACATTTTACACCTTCCTGAAAACTTATTTTATAAACAAACCCCTAAAAAACTTATTTCGGAAATAGATACTTTTCGCGGCGCCAACGTCATTGGCACCGTGGTCGAACATGACGGCACCAATGTCATTACAAATAAATTCTTTTTCAAATTTTTTTTACAAATAGCTCCTTACTGCCAATGACATTGGCATCGTCCTCCTTCATATAAGTGACTTAGCTTCTTCGAGGAGGGTAGGGGATAGCGCCAATGACGTTGGTGCCGCGAAAAGTGTCCATTCCCGAAATAAGTTTTTTCAAGGGTTTGTTTGTATAATAAGTTTTCACAAGGGACCTGTTAGTACCCAAATTTGGCTCTTAGAGTAAGAAATAAGGAATCATAGGCAAATTTGGAAACAAAGCAGGCTTGTCACGTCAGACTGTTATGAGCGCTGCCATAGGGCCGGTCAAACCGGCAGCATATGGCCAGTCAGACTGGCAGAGTTCGACTACTAGTCTGATTTATCGTTTTCTTAGGTTTCCTTGCTTGGGCTTGAGATTTTAGAGTCCTAATTGGTTTCTACACTTAATTGGATGTGAGAAAGACCCTGAGAAGCAAGTCCACCCCTCCTATAAATATATGGAGGATAAGGCCGACTGAAACAATCACCAATCAATCATCAAAATCAATTCACTATCCAAACCCTCTATATTCTACATCTCCCTTCTTCTTGCTACCTATCCCAAATCTGTTATCCTCAAATCCCCCAATTGTGTGTCGTCTCTCATCTCTACGGCATTAGAGGATGTCCTAGCAGGATTGCTGAGCCTAGGACAAACCAACGCGCATTCACCCCGACGAGGTCCCTCCCGGGTGTTTATTTGGTAGCATCTACTCACTCCGTATGACGGTGCATCTCTGGGTGCCGCCGTGGGTTGCACATGACGTGCTCAAGGTGTGACGGCACGATTCTACATCAACACATCTTTTTGGCGACTCCGCTGGGGAACGATTTCAATTGCTATAGCCAAAACCCGAGTTCTACACCATGGGCTCTCATTAAGACAACATCATGATTGTGGATTATGGAGAGTTGCCATAAGCCGATCGCCAAGAAATTGAAGCTCACTTTGAAGATCTATGGTGAAAGATGGCTTCGTGCTATTGGAAGACGAGGCAAGGCGTCATCAAACAATAGGAATTCTCATGGCCCGTCTACACCACATCTAAGGTAACAACCGATTATAGCAATACCCCTGTTCTTGCTTCTAATGTCGCTAAAATAGTAGATGGTGTTGTTATTGCTAGTTTGAATAATCGGTTCACCTCATTTAGTTCTCTCTTTGAAATAGTAGATAGTGTTGTTATTGCTTCTAATGCTCACATGAACGAACCAGAGAATCGACTGAATAGTCGATTGCTAGGTAGTGCGTCTATTTCATATAATAGCGAGCACATGTATGATGTTTCATCGGCTTACACGATACCTACAATATATGTGCAATAAGATTGGCCGACGAAAAGTAGCTACAATCCCATTAATATGATAAAACCTAAATTCATCTATGTGGCATGGTATGTCAGTTAGACCATTGTAGCACTGTCGGTCAGACCAGTACTAGCGGCCAGTCAAACCGCTTCAACATTGCTGGTCAGACTCAATGTGGTGGCCAGTCTGAACGAGGGGAGGGGGACCAACACCGGTCAGACCGTAGCCAGTGAGTCTTTTAGGATTAGCTCCTACATCGGACATTCCTAGTAATCCTATAACTAGTACATGTACAAAGCCCAAAACCCTTAGCGACGAGATCACCGAAGTTATGATAAACATGTTCGATGTAGATACTGGAACTAAAAAAGATACGTCTCAAGAAAGTCAAGCAAAAGAAGCCAAGATCTTAAAAAAGGCTAAGTCTAATCGTCGCCATGACAATATAGTTGATAAGTTTATATCTTCGGACTATAAGACAGTTAATGTGCATATAGCTGAATGGGCTAAGACCCCTAAGTCTGAACCATTCATTTGCTATATGCTTAAGCCGGTTATTCCTAAAAATCGGTATGAGAAAACAAAATTCACATTTGATGTAGCCAAATGCGATAAAATCTTTGATTATTTGTTAGAGCATAAGCAAATCAAATTGTTGCAAGGCCATGTTATATTGTTGCCTAAGGAGTTAAAGCGGCGTGCATATTGTAAGTGATACAATTCAGATTCTCATGCCACTAATGATTGCAACATATTCAAAAGACAAATTCAATTAGCCATTGATGAAGGACGATTGAAATTTGCAAATATGCCAATGAACAAACAACATGTTTACATGAATACCATTGAGGTGCAAGAGAAGAAGAAGAACCCCGATTGCAAGGGGAATACCAAGATCATATCAAAGACTTCAATGCTCGGGGGGCAAGATACACAAGCTGAAGATTACAAAAGGTGGCAAGCAAAGGGTCAAGCAACGGCCAGGAAAATCAAGGTCACCTAACAAACAAGGTGGGAGACGAGTGAGGATGGACTACCGACAACCTATTTCTTCTTCTTCATAATATTACCCTTGGTATGCACCATGGAGCTTCAATGGTACGTGGATGATGCCTACTTATATACCGTATTATCATCCATAATGGGCATTGCCACAAAGACTGATTTTGTATAATCAATCACGCCCATCTCATAGTTGGTTGAGAGAAAAGAATCAATCGCAAAAGAATCAACGCAAGAAAGTGGTGAGGCAAGAGTAGAGGCCAAAGCAAAACAAAACACAATCCGAATAAGAGGGGGCCTTTCGTGTTATTCTTGTATTATCATTGAACACATAAGCCTTAGAAGCATGAATGGCCGGTATTAGTCAATATTGTCCTTAGATAACCCTGTGTTTTGTGCTTTGCGGTTCACAAGTTCATCAAAAAGGTAAAGGGCATGTGTTAGTACCCAAATTTGGCTCCTAGAGTAAGAAATGAAAAATCATAGCCAAATTTGGAAAGAAACCAGGCTTGCCACATGAGGCCGGTCTGACCGCTGCCATAGGGCCGGTCAGACGACGACATATGCCTAGTCAGAATGGCTAAGTCCGACTCCGAGTCCGATTTATCGGTTCTCGGGTTTCCTTGCTTGGGCCTGATATTTTAGAGTCCTAATTGGTTTCTACACCTAATTGGACGTGGGAAAGACCCTGGGAAGCAAGTCCATCCCTACTATAAATATAAGGGGGCTAAGGCCGATTGAAATAACGACCAATCAATCGTCAAAATCAATTTAGTACTCAAATCCTCTATATTCTACATCTTTCTCCTTCTTGTTACCTATCCCAAGTCTATTCTCCTCAAATCCCCCAATTGCTCGTCGTCTCTCGACTCTATGGTGTTAGAGGACGTCTGTTAACGGAAAAATTTGGCAATTTTCGTTAGTAAAGACCAAGTCAATGGATGGAATTCACGCCATGATTTTAGAAGATTTGGTTGGCAAGTTTTATTCAATTTTTGGAAAGCTTCCAAGATAAGGAAGGTGCATCTTAGTTTCTGTTTTTCTGTTGATAGAGTCCTGAGCCGATAAAGTTGTGTTAGAATCGGACTCAGATAGTTTCCTTTATTTTGTTAGCCGATCAGAGTCGTGTTTGAGTTGGAGTTTGTAATAGTTTTCTTGTTTTAAAGATAGAGTGTTGTATTGATCCAATCGTATTAATGTCAGATTTAGTTTAACCTATGGGTATAAATATGTACACCTAGGGTCTTTGTAAATAATAACAACAAGTTTTGGCGCATCGCCACCCTTTTACTCTCAGCGAGTTCTTAGTTGCGAGTTGGGCTGCATCGGTTTCGATCTTCGACAAAAAAGTAAGTATCGTCATCTTCGCTTGTATTGTCGGAATTAATACTTTCTCAATTAGGTTCGATATATTGATTCAATCTTTACATGCGTTGCTTATCTGATATATCAGCTTTTTCTTATTGTTTTTGCTGTCTTAAGTTAGATCTAATATATCAACCACATTGAATAACATCAACTTGTTATGTTAAATTTAACTTAAATTTAATCAGTTTGTTATTAATCTAGAACTGTCTTGGTTGAGTTCAATTTTCTGGGTTATAATTTATTGGTCAAATTTACTTAGGTCGGTAGATGTTAATCATTGTTTCATCGGAGTTTCAGCCCATGAGTTGTCTGCTTATCACAACATAACTTGTTGTATTGGCAAAGCTCGCAAGGAAAATATAATCGACTAGTTCCTGCAATTGTTACTTTCAATCTAATACTGTATCGGTTAAATCCGATCTATCTAGATCGTGATAAATAATTAAGGGTTACACGTAGTTTATATTTTAACTGGGAACATATCCTATGCACACCAGCATTCTCGTGTACACACCATACACACAAACTAGCAAATTTCATCAAAAATCCAGAAAAAATTGTACATGTACTTTTATTAGTATTACATCTATGTGTGAAGTCTTATTTTGAAATTTATTATATATAGAGAGCAACAACAAAGACAAAATTCTGACATATTTATGCTTTCAAAACTGTCAGAATTTTTATCTTTTTTGTTACGGCTAAAATATAATGAATTTGAGGTTAAGACTTTATACATAAATGTAATATATTGAAAGTACTTGTATAATTTTTTCTAGATTTTTTAGTGAATTTTGTTAGTTGGTATACACGATATGTACACGAGAAGGCTTGTGTGCATAGGATATGTTCCCATTTTAACTTGCCTTGATCGATATCGGGGAACTTGCTTTATATAGAGCTCTCGATAAGTTGATATCTAACACATCGGATCATACTAAAAAATAGCATATGACTGCTTAAAACTTTGATTTTATTACTCTTGATCCTATATTGTATCGGTTGAGTCCGAACTATCGAGATTGATTGTAATAGGGTTAAAGAGATTGGTAGATATATTATGTTTTCCTTTTGGTCGATGATGTTTTAGTTCTTTCATATTTAAACTTTATCGGTTATAGCCGATCGATCCAAAACTCCATCGGCATCAGCTTAGACAAACCAAACTATATCGGCCCCTTGGCCGATTGGTCCATTGATCTAATATTCCTTGTTTATTTTTGTTAGTTGTAGGTCCTGCACTAGAATAAGCAAATCTCTTAGTCTTTCATGTGTGTGACGAATTTTGCATCAACAACATCCTAACTGGCTTGTCCAGTCTAAGACAAACCGACGCGCGTTCACCCTGACGGGGTTCTTCCCGGCTGTTCGTTCGGTGACATCTACTCATTTCCTATGACGGCACGTCTCCAGGTGTCGCCGTGGGTTACACATAACATGCTTAAATGTGTGGTAACATGATTGTACGTCAATAGGACCTAAAATTGAATAATTCAGAGTAGACTAGTATGAACAACTAGCAACTATCCCCTGCACCATTCATGTGGGGATCGGAAGAAAATTATTGATTGATATTATCGGTCCTAAGCAAGAGCAGGAGAAAATTTTGACAAGTTCACATTACTTAGTACAGTGCTGACAAGCTGCACATTTCCTAGTACAATGCTGCTCGATCGAACCAATCGCCGACTTTGGAGAGACTATTTTATAGGAGGGATTTTTTTTCATGTCACTCAATTAGCTACGAAAAAAATTTTAGAAGATATATTAATATGTGATATATTACTCCAGCTAGTTAACGTATATTCATGATTAAATTTGTTTTTTTCATTGTGATATGTAGAAGTTGAATTTTAAGTTGCATGTTTATGAAATGAGATATATCTCATGTTAATATATCTTCTTAATTTTTTTTTAAATTTTTCTATAATTATTTAAATGACATGCAAGTAACGAGAAAATGTTTCTCATAGACAACTTTCAATCGCCGGCTTCTCCCATGCGCACAACCTAGCACATCAAGTGATCAGGCTAAGCAAAACATGCATACTATATATATAATTTTATCCCATGTGTTATAGGAGAGTGAAAACAGCGAGCTAGAACACGTCGCGTCGCGAGAGGACCTGTACGTGCCGCTCGCTCGCTGTACGTACATGCAGATGTAGCAATCCATGGCGGGAGCAGGAGATCACATGGAGGCCGCCGTGCTCCTGGCGCCCGTGGTGAAGGATCGGGGGGTGCTCCGCTTCCGGCACGACGCGGCTGGCCGTCGAGACGTCACCGGACTCGTGCGGACCATCGTCGTCGCGACGGCGCCGGACACCCGCGCCGCGGCGGGCGCGTTCAACGTGCTCGACCTCGGCGAGGTGGCTCGGCTGTTCGCGGCGTGGCGACACGGGCTCCGTGGTGTGCGGCCCTACTACGCCGTCAAGTGCAATCCCAACCCGGCGCTGCTCGGCGCGCTCGCGGGGCTCTGCGCCGGCTTCGACTGCGCCAGCCGCGCCGAGATGGAGGCCGTGCTAGCGCTCGGCGTCGCGGCCGACCGTGTCGTCTACGCGAACCCGTGCAAGATGGAGTCCGACCTGGAGTACGCGGCCAGCGTCGGTGTCGACCTCACCACCTTCGACTCCGAGGAGGAGGTCGGCAAGATCAAGCGCTGCCACCCGAGGTGCCGGCTGCTGCTACGTATCAAGGCCCCCGACGGCGACGACGGCGACGCCAAGCTAAACTTGGGCACCAAGTACGGCGCCCACCGGGAGGAGGTGGTGCCGCTCCTCACCGCCGCGCGGCGAGCCGGGATGGCCGTCGTCGGTGTCTCGTTCCACGTCGGAAGCGCCGTGTCCCGCGTCGGTGTCTACGCGGCTGCTATCGAGGCTGCCCGCGAGGCGTTCGACGCCGCCGCCGCGCTCGGCATGGAGCCCATGCACGTGCTAGACTTCGGCGGTGGATTCAAGGCCGGCGGCGGCGGCGGCGGCGACGACTCCACTTTCCAGGAGGCCAGCGCCGTAATCAATGCGGCGCTAGCGAGGCACTTCGGCGACGACATGCCCGGCGTGGAGGTGATCGCGGAGCCGGGCCGCTACTTCGCCGAGACGGCGTTCGCGCTTGCCGCCCGCATCTTCGGGAAGCGCACGCGCGGTGAGGTGCGCGAATACTGGATCAACGACGGCATGTTCGGCACCCTGTGCTGCGTGCACTTCGAGAACTACGTGCCGCGCCCGGCGCCGGTGACCGCCACCCGTCGTGCCGCCGACGACGGCGAGCAGGCGGCGACGATAGGCGGCGAGATCACGACGAAGACGCACCCGTCCACGGTGTTCGGCCCCACGCTGGACTCGTTCGACGAGGTGGTGAGGGGTTACCAGCTGCCGGAGCTGTGCACCGGGGACTGGCTGGTGTTCCACGACGTCGGCGCGTACACCACCGTCAGCTCAGACTTCAACGGGTTCTCCACGTCCAACATGAAGACCTACCTCGCCTACTCCAGCTAGACCTCACTCATGTCTCACAGCACGTCTACCACGCCAGAACATCTAGGCTATATATCCGGTACAAATCTATATCTACACCTAATATATCTATATTTATATCTATATAAAAAAATGTCCAAACGATATAACGGGTAAAAACGTTTTTTAAGTGAAACAACAGCTACTAAAAGCTGAACAATAAATTAAAACATTAAAATAACTATATATTATAATTAAAAGCTAATGAAAATTCTTCCTTGATTTTGGGCCGAAAGTTCATTCTTTCCTTCTTTTTCAATCATAGCCCACTCCGATACCTCCCTCCACTCAACTTGTCTCTCTTCGGCCTAACCCACAAGTGGAGCCGCAGGCCCAACTCGTGGTCTTCAACCTCCGAAAGACAATCATGTGCCCGTATGATGCTGGAGCCAATCCTCCCATTAAATCCGGCCGAATCTTTTTCGATCTCCTAAAATTCGTTGGGGACTTTTGATTCACTCGATCTCCTCTTTCCGTTTTATTCAAAATTGGAGAGAATCCGCAAAACTCGAGATAAAAAGGCCGGGAAGTTCACAGGTCAGCCAGCATCAGCGACAGTTAAATGGAGATTAAATCCGACGAATTAAAGCCGAATTGAAAGGAGAAATCATGAGAAAAATGATGAGGAAGGAGTAGAGAATCTATTTTTACAATCAATTGAAGCAGGAAACACATGGGGAGGCATAGCGACGTCGCGGCGGCGCTAGAGTTTGGCCTGGGCGACGGCGGGAGACACGCACAGAGATAAAAAAAAACCGACGATGAACAGGAGGTTTTTGATCCTACATTACATCCTAAGAAACACACATGTGGATAATCTTCCCAAACTCCCTCATGTGCTCCTCCAATTTTGTTGCCCACCAAACGCATGCTGCATCTATTTGCAACAAACACCCCAAAAGGAAAGAAAAAAATCACACCTTGCAGAGGATTTACCTGAACGTACAAAGAAATAACATCTGAATCTTGTTATGGTCCTGCCAATTAGGGTGCTAGCAATGTTCGGTTCTTAGCTCTTTATTTTATGGCCTATCTCTGAATCTGATTATAGTTTAGAAAATGTGTAACTTTTCAACCTTCCAAGGCATTGTCAAAAACAGATACAAGAGAACAGGACATGTTAGGATATACTCATGGAACCATCTATCAGTATTATAGATAAGATATATCCAATAGTCTTGGGTTAGACTCAGTAGGACCCATATACCAAGCTTTATACAGAATCATGACTCATATACAAAAGGTGTTCCAAAGAAGAAAGGAGAAGCAGAGTTCTAGTTTGACACTACAAAGACTATTCGGATCGTATTCATACTTGTCTCCTTAGTTCTACTTGAACAAGAGGATATCCGAGAGTATAAATATAAGACATCTTAGGAGAAGAGGGGACAAGCCAACAGATACCAACGAAAGACAAGCCTAAATAAACCCAATCTAGAGCCACAAAGGTTGACATGAGGGATCTAGCGCTACCTCTATATCTCACCGAGTTCATATTCGAGGAAGAAAACTACACTAGCCGTCGACTATATGTTCGAGCTCCATGACACCAAACTGACGTCAATTAGATTAGATCATTCTAAATATTGTAGTTGTGTGATATCAATATATAAAAGCAACATCGGCTTCGGTCAATAGGAGTACGGCTATTACCTGTCAGTCAAGGGACCTGAACCTGTATAAAAATCCCTATCTCCCGTCTTTTTACCTCAATCTCACGTATATTCTGGTTTCAACGATCCTCATATTCTACAAATACCGTGGTTGGCATATAGTCCGTCAACACCATCCAACTGTTTGAGAAAATTTAGAAGATGGCACTACTGGACAACCGATTTTTAACACCGGTTTGTAACCCTCTTTAGTACCAGTTATAGAACCGGGATTATCAAATCGGGACTAATACCGGTTTAAAAAAGTGTGTGATATGGGATTCAAACTCAAGATCTCTCACCTCAACCCCCACACGTATTACCATCTCACCTACCACACACATCTGACTTGGATAGAAATGTTTTCTTTTTAACTAACCCTGTAGGCATCTTTAGTCCGGTTGATAACACCAACCAGTACTAAAAATATCTTTAGTCCCGGTTGGTGATGTTTCGAGGGCCTTGGACTTTTAGAACCGGTACTAAAACATCTTTAGCACCGGTTCATTAAACATCCGAGATATTTGCTGGTTTTGCCGATCAAACAAAGATCGGTTCTAGTCGTGTGGAATGGATATTATTTACCAACAATTTGACAATAAATGAAGGCAGAAGAAAAAAAACTGAAGGAAAAAATATCTAGATACCGTACAGCCGCAATGCTGCACCATGACCATCGTCTTCATGTGCATCGGTACGAGTCCGCTGCTCTACGCTGGTTGCCCACCACAGGCCACCGCCTCCATGCGCCGGCGCACGGCCTCGCATAACCCCATTGGCCGTCGCCTCGAGCCAATAGGGTGACATGGATTTGAGCAGTTCCAGCACATATCGACACAGAAACTCTGAAAATAAATTCATGTAATTGAAATACTGAGCCCAATTCGAGAAACTCAAATTTAGAGCGAACCCTACAATTGTCTAAAGGGATGGAATCAAATTACGGTTCGAATTTAATTCCTACCATAAGTAAATGAAAAATCAAAACAGCATGCATGCATACCTATGCATCCAATTATTGCAGATCAAAGGCAAATCCATAGCAGCTCTCTCGGTTGCCCTCCATTGAAGCATCAAGTTAACGCCAACACGATGCGTTGCAGTACAGATGTGTGGCCCTTTGCGTGAGATCAGGCGGCTAGAACACGCAAAATCATGCAGCCTGAATCAAATTTTATTTCAGTAATACTTGAACCAAACAAACTATGTCAACTCAACAAATCTACTCATCGATATTTACCATCAGCCGCACAATCTGCAGATTCTGCAGTTCACCAGCATCCTTTGCAACTACAGGAGTGTGAGGTGTGGCGAGCAGGGGCGAGGAGGTGGATGGAGGTCACAGACGTGCACGGCGGGGGAGGCAGCGGTCTTCACCTACCAACTGGGGCCGACGACATGGAAAGGTACTGGGTTGCCAAGGCCCGGTGAGGAGGCGGCGGCACACCTCCCGATCTGCCACGCCCAGGGGAAAAAAAATCACACCTTACGAAGGCTTTCTATGTACCTGCAGAGAAATCAACATATGAATCTTTCAGAGAGAAATTGGAGGCATGAAGAAGATTTCTGGCCTTGGTGCTGAATCAAGAAATCGAATCTTTACAGAAGAAGCGGCGGACTTGCTGTTGCTCCATTCCTCGATGTTGTTGTCACAGAGCTGGATCTTAGAGCCTCCCATGGTCGAGAAGGCAATCCCGGCTAGGGACGACCGGATTCGACCTCAAAAAAATTGGGACGGACGAAAAGAGAGGCAGCTAAAAAGGAGAAAAAACTAACACCAACATAGGCAAATAAAAACACTTGATGGCACTGTAGAAAAAGAGCATCTGCATAAACATTCCTAGCTTCTGATGCTCAGGCAAAAACTCCTCTACAAGTGCAAATTACTGCCTGCACCATCACCGCGGAGTGAGTCACATGAAAACAAAAAACCACGAGCTGGCAAAAAGGAAGCAAACTCAATCCCGGTGGCTGTGCCTATTAGTCTGGCATGGTAGCCTAATTAACCTGCATAAGAAAACTAACATGTGGCTATAATATTGCGATATGGCCATGCCATCCGTACCATGCAGGTACTCGTTACGATGGTGGCCGGGCTTGGATGAACCCATAAATTGGATGATGATCTAAAACAAAATTTAATCGAACTCTTCGGTAATATGCTAACGTATATAATTTGTGGATGGACGACAACACTCGACGGAGCCACTACGTGGACAAAGCGGAGTCGTGGACGGACTCACGACGTACCAATCAGAGTAAACAAAAAACCATCAATCGCATTGCTGCTGGTCAAAATTTAGAAAAAACCAATTATATCTCAATGTATACCAACTCAAAAACCAACTCGACTTAAATAATAAACTGAGATATATTTTTTCTTATATTGCATTCAGGATTTCAGGGTTAATGAATTACCTGCACTCACCATAAATGCGGAATAATTGGTGGTATCACGTCGAGCAGGAGAGCTATAAATCATGGTCGGAAAACAAAGATTTGTGCTTACAAGATCGAATGAATGCATATTTATATATGTATCTTGTGTTTTGAGATATGTTTGTATCCTAGTTTCAAAGATATTTTTGTATCGTTTGGATAGCTCATTTGGAATAGGCCCATATTCTTTCTCTCCCACGTGAAGAAGCGGACTACGTATTGTTCTGCATCAACTTGGGCTTAGAGACCGAGTAAGAGCAATAGTGTTGTGTTCTGCGTCTACATGGGCCTAGGGTCTGGGTAATAGTGATTGCACTGGAAAAGAAACATGCAAAGCAAACATTTAACAACGGATGAAAACGTACGACAACGTACGAAAGCTTATTGTGACGATTAGAAAAATACACATTTCTTAAGTAGTTTAGATTAGATTTAGATTGAGATTTAGATTTAGATCTAGATTTAGATTTAGATATACCTAATGAAAAAATACATAAGGCTTTCAGTTTATTTTTTGATTCGTCCACTTTTTTTTATTGTCGTTGGGTTTTTTCCGATTAGCTTTTCTTTTGCAGGTGGAAGGGTTTTTTAGAAACATACAAACACAGACGCCCATAATGCACGCACACTCATCCCTATGAACACACGTGACATATTTTGAGATTGATGAAGTCAACACGGGCGCCTCGCTGTTGATGAGTACGTCGCCTACCACTGAAAGAAGAATTAGCTATAAATATGAGCACTCGTGTCAAATCTAATATTTGAACCCAGGTGGGCTGATTCCACCAAAAAAGGAAGCTAACCAGTTGACCCACGCTCACCTCGCCACGCGGAAGGGTTTTTTTTGGTACGGGCTTCTGGTTTTTTTATCCGGTTTTTTCATCACCATTTTTTCTGACTTCTGCGCATGCCTCCTACCGTTGTCCAGGCCAAACCCTAGCACCTCCACGACGTCGATCTGCCTCCCCGTGCTTTTCATCCTTATTTGATTGCAAAAATTAATTCCCTACTCCTCCCTTATCATTTTCTTCATGATTTTCCCTTTCAGTTCGGCTTTAATTCACCAGATTTAATGTCCCTTTAATAGTCGCTGATGATGGTCAACCGGCGAGCTTCCTCGGCCTTTTACCCAAGTTTTGCGGATTGTCTCCAATTTTGAGTAAAACGGAAAAAGGAGATCGACTGGATCAAAAGCCCTCAACCAATTTTGAGAGATCGAGAAATATTCGATCGGATTTGATGGGAGAATCGGCTATGGCATCATATGGGCACGGGACTGTCTTTCGGAGGTTCAAAATGGCAGCCAACTATGTGAGCTAGGTCTGCGAGCAATTGTGGGCTAGGCTAAAGAGAGGCAAGCCGAGCGAAGGGAGGTATCGGACTGGGCTAGGGCTGAAAAAGAAGGAATGGGTTTTCGACCCAAAACCAAGAAAGAATTTTCATTAACTTTTTTAATTATAATGTATAGTGATTCTAATGTTTTAATTTATTGCTCAGCTCCTAATAGCTTAATAGTTGTTGTATCACTAAAAAAACGTTTTTATCCATTGCAACGTATGAGCATTTTTTCTGGTCTAATAAAAAATACATAAGGCTTTTGGCTTTTTTCTGTCTGGTTTTTTATGGCTTCTGGTTTTTTGTTTGTTCGGCTTTTTTCTATCGTCAGTGTTTTGTCCAATCAGATTTTTTTTCACATGGAAGGGTTCTTTTTGGTGTGCATGCGGTAAGGCTTTCAGCCTTTTTTGTCCATCCTGTTTTTTTTCGTCGTCATTTTTTTTGTCTGATCTCGTCCGATCCAATCCATTGCACGTGTGCACCAGCCATCGCCCAAGCCAAACCCTAGCGCCGCCAGCCCGCCGCCACGTCGATCTGTCTCCTCATGTGTTTTCTCCCCCAATTGATTGCAAAAATCGATTCCCCACTCCTTCCTCATCATTTTTCCCATGATTTTCCCTTTCAATTCGGCTTTAATTCATTGGATTTAATCTCCATTTAATAGTTGCCGATGATGGTCGGCCGGGTGACGAGCTTCCTTAGACATTTTTACCCCGAGTTTTACGGATTCGCTCTGATTTTGGGAAAAATGAAAAGAGATCGAGTGGATCAAAAGCCCTCAACCAATTTTGGAGGACTCATAAAAATTTGGCTAGATTTGATGGGGAGGATCATTTTCGGCACCATACAAGCACGGGAGTGTCTTTCGGAAGTTGAAGACGATAGTCGGCTGTGAGAGCTGGGTCTGCCGGTCCACTTGTGGGCTGAGCCGAAAAGAGGCATGCCGAGCGGAGGGAGGCAGGGCTGGGGTTGAAAAAGAAGGAAGGAATGAGCTTTTGGCCCAAAAATAAGGAAGGATTTTCATTAACTTTTTAAATTATAATGTATAGCAGGCATGCATATATATACCACTCTAAAAAATCTTAGGTTCAAACTCAACTCACACATCAAGATATAAAAAAAAGACAAATCCAACGTATGAATAGTAACATACTGTTCACACTCAAATTTGTTTTCTTTTTCTTTTTTCCAATGTGTAGGTCGAATTTAAACTTTATTTTTGTTGGCTGATAGATGCCATTATATTCCACATCGTCAATTTTTTTCAAAATTTTTGCACAAATATTTGTATTCGATTTAGAAAAAATGTACATGAGGGGATATCTACTCGAGAGACATTTTATTAATGACACTACTAAAAAAGTATTTTTTTCATGCGGCCAAAACCTATTTTTTTAGATGGTTGGACCGCCCGTCTACGCAGAAAAGTATGCGAAAATAGTGATTTTTTTCATACGGGTCCGTATATCGTCCGCACGCAAAAATAAAAATCTCAAAAAATAAAAAATCAAAACCCTAGCTCACCGATAACGACGGCAGCGGCGGCGAGCGGAGACGGGGATGGAACCGCTCTCAGCCATCTCCTCGTCGTTGTTGTCGATGGCGGCACTGGGTGAGGACAGGAATGAAGCTACTCCCGGCCGCCTCCTTGTCGTCGTCATCATGGTAACGCTGCCCAAGCTCGTCAAGCCGCCCTCTGCCGTCGTCCGCTCCTAGCCGCCTCCTCGTCGGCAACGGCGGCGGTGGCGGCGCCGCCANTGAGGTCGCCGAGCGGCCCGCCGCTGCCCGCTCCCGCTCGAAGGAGAGGAGAGAAAGAGAGAGGAGAGGAGTGAAAATAATATCAGGATAGGAAAGGAAGAGAGAGGAGAGGAGGTTAAAAAAATTGAAGTGCTAAGGGGAAAAGAGAGGATAGGAGAGAAAATCTGCGAATGAGAGAGGGTGTTTTTGCATGCGGATCACTTAAAATGCCTGCATGTGAAAATAGATTTTCGCATGCGGTCCCTTAAGAGAACCTTAAGCACCGCTGTGAAAATAGGCTTATTTTTTCATGCGGCCCCTTCTCTCGCGAGAGTCGATCGACTGGTCTCGATGCTTCTAGGTTGCATGATGACAGAAATCGTTAGACTTGCCAGGGGTCTTGCTGTGCTCGGGTCTTCGGTAATCCTTGGATCGTAGCGGTGGTAGACGACTACCATCGGGTGTTTCGGCGATGGACTCGGTGACTCCCTGAGCAGTGCCCGTGGGAGCGTCGAGTGGTGCAGTAGCAGCGACCATGGTCTTGACTTTGTCTAGGATTGGAATCACGTTGGGGGGTGCTACGTCCATGATGGTGTCGATGAGGGTGAGTGCGGCGACCATGTTCTGCTAGGCGTTAGGAAGACGTTGGTGTTGTCAACTCGGGCTTGAAGTATGGCGTCGTGGGCGGAGCGCCCGGCCGCCCTCAGATCTCGCCTTCTCTTGTCGTTATCTTCTTTACGCTTGAGTTCCTCCTCCTTGCACTTGCGCTCCTCTTCGAACTTGCCTCGTTCCTCTTTATAGCCCTGCGGGCCATGGCCGAGTTGGTCTCTCCTATGTCAGCCATGAGAACGTCAAAAAATAGTGGAGTATAGTTGTCGTCGAAGTCGGAGTTGTCGATGTTCTCCGTGGAGATATCGTAAAGATCATCGAAGTCAGAAGAGCTGATGTAGTCGGCGATCTCGGTGGATGAGCACGATTCGAGAGGTTGAATCACGACGGTGATCTCCCTGGAGCTTGGATCGCAGTGTGGCGCCGATGCAAAAAGTTCTCCCAAGTGGTTTGAATCCGACTCGGAAGAGAGAAAGTTGGAGTAGATCTCAGTGACGTCTGGTAACCCAAACGACGCCGAGTGGTTTTCTCCTCCCGACTGGTTTGAATCCGAGTCAAGGAGAGAAATTTTGCCGAAGCTGTCGGTAATGAAGTCGAGACTACCGAAGCGGTACGCCTGTTCTGGAGGGAAGGCGAAGTCGTCGATGCCTGATGTAGATCCCATCACGCTTGTCGGCGAGAAGAAAAAAAATTTGACACACCCCTACCTGGCGCGCCAACTGTCGAAACCTGATTTCGGCAATGAGAAAAGAGGGTAGCGCACAAGTGCCAAACACGTTGGGTTAGTAGACAAAGAGATTTAGACAGGTTCAGGCCTTCTATAAAGAAGTAATACCCTACTCATGTTTCGGGGATTGTATCTATTGAGTTATATATTGATCTCGTGATCAAGTTGTGTATGAAGAAAAGCTTAGCTAACTGCTATTGTCTCTATGCCCCTCAAGGGACGTCCTGCCCTTCTTATATAGGCTTAGAAGGCAGGCTCACAAGTCGGAGACCAAACCACATACGGTATAGGACTCCTAATATTACCCATAATACTTCCGACTTAGGACTATAAGTCGTTCCTTAATACACAAGGCAACGTAATACTTTAGTCCTAAGCCTATTACATGATCCTCATCTATAATCTATTCTCTATAATCAGTCAGATAAGCTAGCCGTATGAATATATGGTATCCATGATCTCCATAATCTGGACTCATATTTATCATTTAGACTCATGTGTCATATACACGTGACAAAACAGTAAACATTAAGAGAACGTAGTAACAACTTAAATGCCCCATACGCCGATTAAATATTTGGTCTTTTGTACTTACGAAAACAAGAGCATGTCTTGAGTAGAAATATAACTGATGTAAATTCAACCGAAAATATAGAAAAGAAAAGTGCTAGATGCTTGTGCACTCCTATAAGCAACCCATGGGGCCACCGCCCATGGAATACTCCCTTATTGTATTTTACTCTTTTCTTTTTTATGAGACATCTGCAGTGACATGAGAAAAATCCATCTTGATAAAAAAAAATCCATGTTGTGAGCATACCAATAAGGTTAAGGCAGTGTTTGGCTGGAGAAGTTGGGATCTTGTTTTCCGTGAACGTAAACAAAATGACTCATTAGCACATAATTAATTAAGTATTAGCTACAAAACTTAAAAAATAGATTAATATGATTTTCTAAATCAACTTTTCTATAGAAAATTTTTACAATAAATATAACGTTTAGCAGTTCGGAAAACGTGCTCGTGAAAAACGAGAAAATAGAAGATAAGAAGAGGGAGTATCGAATACACCCTAAGCGTGAGTTTGAATCTACCCTTTCTCAACTTTTACTCCCCCGTTTTTTACGTATACATTTTTCAAACTGGTAAACAATGCATTTTTTCCAAAAAAAAAATATAGGAAAGTTATTTTAAATTTTTTAAAATTCTTTTAAGCTAATACTCAATCAATCATGTGGTAATGACTCACACCATTTTATGTGTAGAGGATTAGTTCCCAACCATGGATGCCAAACACAGCCTGAAGTGTTAATGACTAGGCTAGCATGTCCACACATAGAACCTGAAATGGATTTAAGATTATTCTAATTCAAAATGAAAACCAACAGTTGATTGTTTGAAATACATATATGGCTTCTCTAGAACGTATGAACTTGAAGTTTCACTTGTTGGATGATACCCCGTGCAGTGTGTTGGTATTTCTTATGTTCACAGATAAATCCGCAAGCGCACAGATATCGCTATAGCATTTCACTCATGAGTATTCCCAATAATGTCATATTTTATATGACATCATTAATCAATCTATAATTAACCCACCATACTCTAAACAGGGGTTAGATAAATATAATTAAGTGGTAGTGTGACACACATAGGAGATTCATATCTAATTAATTAGTATAGTGGAAAAAGACATCAGAGAACTACGATACAACTGTACTTCTATATTACTCATGTTTTGTATATACTTAACACATACATGCTTACAAGGCTATGACTTAGTTTTAGGAACTCAGGTAGCACCAAGAGACCACTTCTTGCTGGTATGCCAGCGTGGTTATGGCAATTACGTACTCTTACGTCATATCTGAACGTGGAGGAATATAAAGGACGAACACCTGCATCCGGCATCCAACGACATTTATCTAACCTAAGCACCATACTTATGCTAGTAAATAATATCACTAACTCTCCGGGGACTCTCACCCTTCGGATGGATAAGTTAGAGCTAAAGCAACCCATCAAGGTCATTGGATCGTTACCATAGCATAGATCGACTAGCATCAAGTGAAGCATATAAATAAAATATAAATAAAGTACATCCTATTCATAAAGCATATAACTACTAAAGCGGTATATGAATTATGAACACAAACATATAAACAAGATAATTAGATTAATTTAACTATAATCTTACAAGAAGAGTAAAGTACTAAAAACATATCGAAATCTCTGAGAAGACTATAGGACCGAAAATACTCTAAGCCTATTTTCACTAATACTATAGAAATACAATATAGATAGAGATAATTGCTCCCTGAGGTATATGTTGCAAGTGAGGAAATGAGCTCCTTAAATAGTGGCTTATGATGGTTAGGGAGGTCGGTAACTCCCACAACCGTCATTGAGAGCCAACCAGGAAGCTACACATGGAGGGCCAGGATGAGAGAAGGCAGAGGCAGTTCGGCCGAACCCTCAGCACTGCCTTTCTCCACCGCTTTTCACCAACAGATGACAGGTGGGCCCCTATGATGGTTCCTAGTGGTTTGGCCCCATTTTATGTTGGTTTGAGCTGACTTGTGGGCCTCTCAATCCGTGTGCTCGTACGTGATTCGCCGAAGGTGTGTTTTCTTGCATGCCAGGTTCATTTCTCTTTCACTTTGGTGTATAATCTCTAGATACATGTTAATTTTTCAAGTATAGTGGAACTACATTATTTATTATTGAGATACGTGTAAAAAATGCTATTCCTTCCTTTATTTATTTTGATAGTTGACGATCGAAATTGGTACTTAACGACCATCAACAATATTTCCAAGCTAAACCTTTGTTCGTCTAGAGTAAAGATAAAACTTAGTTTATTGATCAGGAGTAGCTACCATATTTTATTTCACATTAATACTATGCCTACAACATATCGTTCTACCTAGAATTTGAATAAGTTGGTAATAGTACTTTTACCTTTATTACCATATTCCTCATGGAGCTTGTAGCTTCTCCTCATCTTGAGTAGTTGGGAGACAGAACGCATCATAGAGTACCAATTACTTACTCTTTGTTCTAACTATCCTTCTTTTTTGTCATGCTGCTCAAGAATTGATGAGCATACACTCATTTTTCTCTTTTTTTCTTCTCGTGATGATTGAGAAGATTTTCTACATTTCTTTCTCTCTCTCTCTTTTTCTTTTACAGTCATCTCTTATTTCAAACTACTAGGAGAGACATTTTGACTGACATGATGGAGTATTTATTTGGTGGATGGAAACGTTGCTAACCCTCAGTGTAGAAGTCAAACAACTATGGTAGGTGTATGACATGTTTTTGCTACCAACCAGTGTGAAGGTCAAGCATATATGGTGGGTGCACGTGAGTGATATCTTGATCAAGAAAGCTTGAAATAATCTCATAAGGGTCACAACAATTTAAAAAGGCTCAATGCAATAACAAACAACATATGTGTATAGGCTATTCAATAAGATAATCATATGGCTCTGGTGGAAATTTATCATTATTGAGGATAATAATAATTTTTATTCTTTTGAAAAATAAAGACTCCGAAAGTCAAGTATCACTTGAAGAAAGATCATAGTAACTTTATTTCACCATCTCACATCCCACAAAACCTAGACTTAGATCATGCATATACAACTCATAAGTTTTAAGTTCAAGGCAAAGATTTTTAACCAACGAACTCAAAGACTAAGGTGAAAGCTAAGTCGTAAACTAAGCACTATCAGGAAATAAGAACAAAGCAACTATTCATCATTTCAACAAGGAAAACTAAAACATTCTTACCGCGTATGGAAAGCAAATATTTTTGATATTTTTATATTTTGCAAATTTTTATCATTTTTATTCTTATAATGCAATGGAATGAAAGTAAAGATACAAGTTACCTTAGTGGGGGAGGCACTCCCCCAAGCTAGCTTCTTACTCATGGTGCGAGATGGGAATCGAATCACAGCAACCGGAAGTAGGCCAACATGTCGGCCTGACCTTGATGCATGGTGGTGTTGATGTTTCCCAGTTAATTGTCTGTATGTTGCTGCCATGTGTGGGTCTTCTGGACATGTTAGTTCAACATGTTGTGCATCTCATTGGTCCAGAGATCAAGCTCTCCCAGCTATCAAATGACATCCGCAAATCCTCGTTCGAAGTCACGAAAACTTCAAGACGAGAAAGAGTGGCGTGCACTGGATTGTGGAGGCATTTCACTAGAGCTGGAGGAGTGGTCTGAACTAAGAATATCACCCAAGAGTCTGTTGATGGGATGCTCCCACCAACCACTACTCGCACTTGCCCATGCCAAGCTCCCTGCTCCATATTTTGACAGCTGTTGGTCCTAGCTTGGTGTATATCTAGGCTGGCTCCAATCTACCTGTGGGTACTGCGGCTGCTATTGTGGCTGCTCCACGGAGGTATTCTTAGACATGCTTCAAGTTGTCCTATCAAAAACACTACTCCTTCGAGCCCCCTCTTGTGGAATGGTTAGCGCCCGACACTTATACAAATAAAATTTTGGGTTAAGTAACGGAATCTCATTCGTATATCCGGGGAAGAAAAACAAAATAGAGGTATTTGGACCATGTTTCAAAGTATGCCATTGCACAAGATAATCCTCGTTAATGACGGAGCGAGGTTAGGGAATATCTATGATTGGACCATTCTCCAAAGCTCCGAATTTAACAGCAATTCGAGTGATTAAAGAAAGGCACTCTATTGGTCCTACGATCTTGAGTTATTCTAATTATTGTTTTATCATGGGTTTGACAGGAGAGAATTTAATCTTTTTATTCATGGCATAAAGGATTTTCAACTTATCATTGCGGATTGACCTACCATCTTCCTGAGGAAAGATGATAAAGGCCAACCATTTGTGAATCAAGCGTAAGGTGGGATTGTGGATGTCATTAGCTCACAGTTTCCCACATACAATTTCTCCGGAAATGCAATACCAGAAGTCGCTTCTATTGAAACCTGAAGTCGCAAACTCAAAGTCAACATAGCACTTCTTGTTGAATCCTAGATGAATACTGAGATCCTTCCATGTGAGATAGTATTCCATCCCGAAAAATCAGAATGTAATGCCATCTCCCATGAATCGCAAAGTACAGATAAATTGTATGGTAAGAAAATGCGAACCATGATCATCTACAGGCATAAGGCCTTCCCATCCTATAGCTCGCCATACATTAGCAAAATCCACATCCATACCTATTTTGGTGAGCAAATCCGGGTCGTATACTCACATCTGAGTGAACACCCGACCCTTGAGGATGGCATACGTTTGTCTCTCCTGATCACTTTGCATGTTTAGCTCAGTGTCAGGACAAAAGTTCATCCCACCTTGATCCTCGTCCATGGGTGCTTGGCCATAGGACTCTAGTTGCTCTTCACTCGACGCGTACTCGTTGGATGGGCACGCACTTGAGCTGTGGGAATGGTGATGTGAGCCTGAACTTGTAGCCCGCTTTATCATGCTGAGGAAACGTCTTGTGCTCTTCTTTATCCTGCACACATGAGCAAAGAACACACAAGAACACTTGAAGAACGGGTTATGTTAGCAGGTTAGCCGTCCAAGAGTTAGTCATTCTTGTGGAGCTTGGTTGCCGCCACAAAATCGTTCTTGTGGGTAGTAACACTCCATAAAATCGTTCTTGTGGGTGAGAACGTACCACAATAATCGTTCTTGCGGATTAGTGGCACCACCACAATACGTTCTTGTGTTCAACATTTAAGACGAACTTGGAATGCAAGAGGAAGAGAAAAGCAAAATTTCATTCTCAAACTTGAGACAAGAACATGAGAGAAACCATAGGAGGAAAAGAGAATCTAAGTGCAAGCAATTGCAACTTGGTTTGAGGCAATGAGAACAAGAGCCATGGGGTGGTTTTTATAGGGGAAGAGTCATCCCTGGTTCGACTGAACCAGGGGGTCGTCTAACCCTCTTAGCTCCCCATGTTGCTCCCCTTTCAAGGCAACAATAATGACACTCTCCACTAAATAAAAGTGAAAGATTGGTTCCAAGAAAGATGTCAATTCAGACCTCTTTAAATCCTCAAGTGGTCTCATTTTAATTTTTAAAAAGATAAGATTAGGGGGACCACCTCATATACTTCCAAAGTTTTAAATTAATTAGTCTTCATTTCAAGAGAGATTAGCCCACTAACTTTGTCATATCTCAAATTTTGTTTTTAACAAAAGGATTTTGAAAATGCAAAGGGTTGGAAATTCAAATATGATTGGGAAAAGCAAATATGCAAATGCACGTTGAAAAATCAAATATGCAACTGAAAGAATCAAATATGGGATAACTACAGATTTTACCTTTCGACAAAGGACTTATTATTTCCAGAAACTTGAAATTCTCCCACAAAAGACGTTTGTTTTTCCCATCAGGAAAAATTTCGCAAGAAACAATGGTGAGCATCTCTCCCATGTGTCTATGGCATCTTTCTTGAAGTAGAACCACTGCTTTGCTCTCCCGAGTAAAGAGAACAGGAACAGACGGAGCCTGATGGCATCCTGAGTCACTCCCTTGATGACGATGGTGTTGCAGAGCTCAAAGAATTGTTGGAGATGGGCGTTAGCATCCTCATTGGCCTTCCCACAAAACGAGGTGGCCTGCACCATAGTGATCATACCCGTTTTGATCTCACAATTGGCATCCCCAGTGTTGACAGTTGGCCCAATGGGCACATTAGAAGTAGAGGGAGTTGAGTATTCATGAAGAGTCTTCTGAGCCATTGGCTGAGAGCGTGATGGTGCAAAGATGACTGGTTTGGGTGTCGAGAGCCTGATTTGCGGAGGAATGATGCGAGGTCGGACTATTCGCACAAGTTTCTTTAGATTATCAACGAAGTTTGATGGCAGCTCCAAACCGGTCATACACTACCTGTTTTCACATAAAATAGAAAATAAATCAATGTTAACCTATTTAGACCCAGGTTTTACTAATCATAGTGATTATAGATGTATATAAGTTTATCTTTAACCAGTGCCTTCCTCGGCAACGACACTAGAAATGCTTGTTGGTATTTTTACATTCATAGATAAATTCGCAAGCGCACGGATACTGCTGTAGCATTTCACTCATGAGTATTTCCAAGGGTATCGTATTTATATTTCCGCAAGGAAAACGACGGTGTACAGACATAGTTTATACATCATTAATCAATCTATAATTAATACATCATTAATCAATCTATAATTAACTCACCATAGTCTAAATAGGGGTTAGGAAAAATATGATTAAGGGGTAGTGTGACACACACAGAAGATTCACATCTAATTAATTAGTATAGTGAAAAAGAACATAAGAGAACTACGATACAACTGTACTTCTATATTACTCATGTTTTATATATACTTAACACATACATGCTTACAAGGCTAGGACTTAGTTCTAGGAACCCAGATACTACCGAGAGACTACTCCCTACTGGTTTGTCAACATGGTTATGACATTTACGTACTCTTATGTCATACCCGAACGTGGAGGAATACAAACGACGGACAGGGTTGTCACCACCTGCCGCCTATCTCACTTTCCGTGGGCCACACCCACATCCAACGACATTTATCTAACCTAAGCACCATTATTATGCTAGTAAATAATATCACTAACCCCCTGAGACTCTCACCCTTCGGATGGACAAGTTAGAGCTTGAGCAACCCATCAAGATCATTGGACCGTTACCATAGCATAGATTGACTAGCCTAATTAAGTAAAGCATATAAATGAAGTACATCCTATTCATAAAGCGTATAACTACTAAAGCAATATATGAATTATGAACACAAGAATATAAAGAAGATAATTTTATTAATTTAACTATAGTCTTACAAGAAGAGTAAAGTACTAAAGACATACCGGAATCTCCGAGAAGACTATAGGACCGAAGATACTCTAAGCCTATTTCCACTAATACTATAGAAATACAATAAAGATAGAGAGAATTTGTGGGCACCCAAAAATTATATCATCCAATGCAATTTGTGACCACCACATAATTTTGGATGAGTGGGATCCATACACGCATAAATAGCCACTCATATCTCAATGTGCCCATGATTACAAATTGACACCATGTGATATAAAATCTACAATGCCGAATAATGAGCAAAGGATATATTGTTTGGACTCAGCATGCTAGTCAATTTTAGCCTAAGACATGCCCGTCAAACCACACGAAGACAGCAACCAAATGTGTTACCCATCTCAAGAGACTTACTCAAATTGCGAAAGCTCTACAACATCTCAATTAATCAAAATTCATACTCATGCTCAGCTAATCCCCAGGTAAAGTAACTAGCCTCACACTTTCAGAATTGCTCTTTAAGGTGTGTGTTGCAAGTGAGGCAATGAACTGTTTAAATAGGTGGCTTATGATGGTTGGGGAGGTCGGTAACTTCTACAACCGTCATTGGGAGCCAACCAAGAAGCTACACGTGGAGGGCCAGGATGAGAGGAGGCGGAGGCGGTTCGGCCGAACCACCCTCGATGTCGCCTTTCTCCACCACCTTTCACCAACAGATGACAGATGGGCCCCTATGACAGTTCTCGGTGATTTGGCCTCACTTTATGTCAGTTTGAGCTAACTTGTGGGCCCTCAATCCGTGTACTTGCACGTGATTCGTCGAAGATGTGTTTTCTTGCATGCCAGCTTCATTTCTCCTTCACTTTGGTGTATAATCTCTACATACATGTTAATTCTCCATGTATAGTAAAACTACATTATTTATTATTGTGATACGTGGAAGAAATGCTAGTTCTCCCTTTATTTATCATAATAGTTGGTGGTCGAAATTGGTACTTAACGACCGTCAACACAGTGCGTTGAATTGCTACAAGAATTCCTAAATAGTACTCTATAATAAAAGCTTTTTTACTGAAAATTATGTTGTATAATTGCTTATGTCAAAGACAACAAATAATTACTACTCCATCCGTCCCAAATTATAGGGCGCCCTCTTTTTAGGGAAAATCAAACTCGATAGCTTTTGATTAATAATCATATTCACCATATCTATACTAAGTATTATGCATGTTATATCATTAGATTCATAATTTAAAGTATTTTCATGTGATGTTAATTTCGTATTCGTTGTAAACATAACATGAAATAAATTAATGGTCAAAGTATGTCATTGAAGATCATGTAAAAAAATATAGATCTTATAATTTAGGACGAAGGGAGTAGATGACACCCCACACTTTGTTGCAGGATATATAAATGAATACATGTTAAATGTTATAGAAATAAGGATAATTTTATGTTGAAATATAGTGAAAATGATATAAAGAATAGATGATGTAGTATAGTAGCATTTCAAGTTTTACTATGTACTAATAATTCTCATGTTTGCATACTAAACTTTTAGTATTTAGTGAGTTGATGTAACATACTTGCATGTTAACTAATAATTGCTATGTTTATATGTTGAGTTTTAGAATATAGTGGGTTGTAACTTGGTATTATAGATTAGTATGGAGAATGGGAACATCGTGAAAAGTTGTGCTTATTTTTTAAGAAAATTTTGAAGTAAATATAGGTAGCAAACGAATGAATACCGAGAATTTAAAATTAACCGTCGGACATCTTGCAAAGGCTCCCACAGCGGTAACAAATTGGCAATGGCACTAGCGCATGGCTCAATGTGGTGGCAGTATAGTTCCAGTTAGGGGTTACAGTTATATGGATTAGGCACAATTTTCACAAAAATTTCATAAAACTCCTACGTTTATAAAAGGATTTGCTAGATTTCTGGTGAAAAAAATGGTGAGGGCAATTTTCGATATTTTAGCCATCGGATGCGCTTTGAGATTTGTGCTGGTGGGGGAGAATTTTTGTAAGTAAAATTCGCAAATCTTTTTTTATAGTCAAAGTTGTATAAAATTTTTAGGTATTTTGATTCGTGACATATAACCCCAAGTATCATGGTTATAAAGTTCAAAAAACCTTATCTTATCCATGTTGAGTATGAAATTACGAGTATGAATTTACTTAAAAATTTAAAACTATAGTGTATATGATTTTTTAATTATTGAGTTCTGTTTAACTCGCACTACTTTGAAAAATAAATTACTGTTTCTGATATGCTAAAATTAATCAAAATCTAAGGTTGTGTTGTTTGTTTGGTGTTAGAAACTAATTACTCCCGTATGTAAAATAGAGTGACTCATTAGCACCTGATTAATTAAGTATTAGCTATTTTTTATAAAAAATGATCAATACGATTTTTTAAAGCAACTTTTGTATAAAAATCTTTTGCAAAGAAAATATCGTTTAATAAATTGAAAAGCGTGCACATGGAAAACGATAGAGATAAGTTAGTAACTAAATAAAGATGTAGTTTCATGAAACATTTAGACTATAAAAACCTATAGTTATATATCACAAGTCATAATATATGTAGGTGAGGGTTTTTACAATTTACTTATTTGTGGTTGGAACTCGTAATCTGGCTGTTGCAAGCAGGCGACACTAGATACTATGTCCATGCACGATTTTGATTATATTTGCATTATAACTATGTTTTATTCTAATAATGACGTTTAAAATTTTATAAACTGACAGACAGGAAGAATACCATGGTAGGAGTACAGTTATTTTCGGAAAATATCATTGCCAACTTTCATATAATATGTCCGTGCTAACACTACGACGCAATTTCATAATTAAGGCAAATCAAACAGTCAATAGAAGATAAATATTTTGGAAATATAAGTTTGAAATATCTCAAAAACGTTATTAGATTGTACTTCCTTCATTTTCATTTTATATTAGAAGTCGTTTTGAATTTTTTATAGTCAAACTTTTTAAAGTTTGATCAAGTATATAAAAATTTAGTGATATTTACAAAAGCAAATTAGTTACAATAAATCTAGCATTAAATATATTTTAATAATTTATTTGTTTTGTGTTAAAAACATTGCTATATTTTCAAGTTTGATTATAAAAAATCAAAGCGACTTATAATATGAAATGAAAAAAGTATAAAATTATTATAATATAAAATTATGGTCAAACTAACACCCCATTCAACTTATTAGCTGAGTTGGAAGAAAGAAGAGGGAAGACAGAAAATATGCGGGTGAATAAACAAGCACCGGCTCCAGCACAATCTCCGGCTCACGGTGGACCCAATACCCTGTCAACCTCTTGTTGTTCCTGAAGCCAAATAGACCAACAAAGAAAGAATAGGGAAAGAAAAAAGTGTAGGGATATAGGAGGGTGGGACTCACCATATAATTTTTCTCTTCTTCTCTACTATTATAAAAATTGATGATGTTTTCATCAAAATTTTGATATGTCATCTTTGTTTGAGTTGGTTTTTGAGTTGATACGTCATCTATATTTGAGTTGGTTTTATATCACTCGTATCCAATTCGACACGAGTCTAAAATAACTATTATACACTCCTCCCAGCCTAACTCAACCCCTCCCCCTCCCAGCCCAACCCAACCGGCATACACCATCCCAACACTCCCTACCGCCCGTCTCCACTCGCCGCCGCGCGCGTCCCTCCCCCAATCGCCGTCTTTTTTCTCTCGATTATTCTGTTCCTCTCCCTCTCCTTCCAATCTCCTTTGTTTTCTTCTCCTTTTCTCTTTTTTCCTCCTTTTATTTTCTCTTCCAAATTTCTCTTATCATAAATATTTTTCTTTTAAAATTATCAAGGTGTGTATGCGGCAAGTTTATTATTTTGCAAATACTTTTTATCTAAAGTCAAAAAAAACTTTCACTAATTAAATAGTCAAAATTTTAAACTTTGGTCGATGCGGTGTATCAAAATACACATGCGTCAACTTATGAAATATTCACCCAATCGATTTGTGAGGTTATGAAAAAGTGTAGATAAGAGAGTCTTCATGTGGTTGTGCATGAAGCGAGCACAACCGGGTTCAATGCTATATATGATTTCTAACTTTGTTTTGCCAATGTTTTATTTGTCTTGGTTTATCGTTTAAATTGATATAGTTTTTATCAATCGTAAAAATTATTTTTACCTGTTGCAATACACAGGCATTCTTGCTAGTAAAATAAAATTTCTAAGACGGGATTACAATAGTAGCTCACATGTGCACAGGGTTGGTAGACGATTGGAAAGATTAGATTTCCTCGCGATTCAACAGTTAGATTTCCTCGCGGAAGATTCCAATAATTATTTCCTCGTGATTCACTGGTGCGCGGGATTGGTAGACGAATCATAAGATTGTATTTCCTGCCTAGAATTAGTTAGAAGTGTTTTAAACTTAAATAATATATCAAATTATCCTAATGAAAACAATTCAAAAATAGAACTGAAATAATATATTAGTTTCAGACGATGGAAATCATCTAAAATCATTTTGCCTAGTTAGGCTCCGTTCGAATTGATGGATGGGTCAAGCTTATCAGCTACATGTAAAACGAGATAAATGATTAACAAATAATTAATTAAATATTAACTATCATAAATTTAAAAATAGATTTATTTGATTTTCAAGAGAAACTTCAATATAGAAAGTTTTCTAAACAATAGTTTGAAAAGTTTATTCAGGTACGTCCGTTCGAATTGATGGATGGGTCGAGCTTATCAACTACACACTAAAACAAGATTAGTGATTAACATATAATATGTATTAACTATCATAAATTTAGAAAATATATTTACTTGATTTTAAGGGAAACTTCGATATAGGAAGTTTTCTAAAAATATAAACTGTTTAATAGTTTGAAAAGTATGTTAAAAATAGATTTATTTGATTTTCAAGAGAAACTTCAATATAGAAAGTTTTCTAAACAATAGTTTGAAAAGTTTATTCAGGTACGTCCGTTCGAATTGATGGATGGGTCGAGCTTATCAACTACACACTAAAACAAGATTAGTGATTAACATATAATATGTATTAACTATCATAAATTTAGAAAATATATTTACTTGATTTTAAGGGAAACTTCGATATAGGAAGTTTTCTAAAAATATAAACTGTTTAATAGTTTGAAAAGTATGTTCAGTATAAATGAGGAAGTAGCTCTCACTAACAAGAGGATCCAACGCAACTTCAGTGTCACTAATAACATCATCGCTTCTCTTCTCTTATATTTGCTTACATTCTTTATTGATGTACATCAAATATGAATCATCAAATTCTGTTGGGGCCATAAACAACGGAAGCAAAATCATAACAGACAGCACTGGGACTTGTATTTGCATCTAGACGAATGCAAGGGGGTCATCCATGCAGATTAGTGACATCTTCAACTGTTGCTTGATACCACAAAAAAAGTTTATGAAACTCAAATTTACTTAAATTTACAGTCTGTACACGTTAACAGCATAGTAATTCTGGTGCTGGAGACCTATAAGCGACGGCAGTCACAGCGCTACAGAGTGCAGGCAACGGCGGTTGAACGATATCGAGTCAACAGTGAGATTAGCATAGATAAAGCTCTAATATTAGTTGTACGTATGAAACTTGAAGAATACTTCAGGCAATCAGTAATTTTATCCACAATGGAATTTAAGACCATCAACAGTTATATGTGATTACTACAGTACATATCTTGTAAGAGTAATGATCTAGGCATTTGACAGCTAGCTCCTGTCTCCTGATCCTAAGTGAGGTCTATAATGAAATTTGGTTTCCAAGAAGCTCTTCCACACCTTCACATACTGCAGCAATGTACGAAGCAACCTGGGGTAAAACAGCATACAGTACCAATTGTACTTGGTAGTAAGAAACAATGATTAATAAATCAAGATATGGCAATAGAACATTGATTTTATCGGCAAATAAAATGAATAGTAGGCTGTCTTGTATTGAGCAATGCGGTGGTCATCTTAAATCCTATCAGTCAATATCAAGTAAAAGGACTTCATGCACTTGTGATCTGATAGTTCTGTTAGAATTGTTATATGGGTAAGGCCTACATGAACATTAATTCTTTGAAAAATCATAAAAACCCACCTCATAGGATAATCTGCATGGAGAGTTTAGTATCACTTTGTCGATTCTGGGAGAAAAAGACCTTCTTGTAGGGAAGGATGCTCTTCTAGCCACTTGAGGCATATGTGATGGAGAAAATAAGAGAAACACACGTGCTCGCTCACCTCGCCTGGGCCAGGCCAGGCGGCGCACGTACGCGACATGCGCGTGAATGGTCCGCTAAATTGGTTCCTCATCCTTGCGCAGATGTGGTCTCCTTTTGCAGTTTTGTTTTGCTGCAAAAATTCGGTTTAGTTTTTGGAAACACACCGAATAATCCGATGCATGGAGCGGCGTGGAGTCCAGATAAGTTATGCGCAACTTACCCGGTTCGGTTACGCGGAGTGGAGATCGTGCAGGCGCCCTGATCAAGCATCGTGATATCTCTATATAAACTGAACTGCCGCCTTTGCGCAACATATGCGAAATCAATCTAAGGTTTTGCCTCCTCCGATGTACTATGCCGTCACTGATCGTCTACTCTGTCCTGTTCGCTGGCGTGCATCGGCGATCGGGAGAGCAAATCTCCGGAACCTTCGCCTTCGACGTTGTAACGTCCGTTTTGTCGCGGCGTTAGCGGAAAAACTAATCTGCTAAAAATCCTATTTGCGAAAGTTTGCTCTTCGGTTGAGTCTTGTTGTGTGCCAAGGACTCGTGTCTCCCCTCTCAGTTCAATCCCGGAGAAAACCGCGAAATCGGATTTCGTTTCCGAACCCTAAATCCCTCCAAAACCCCAATTCCCAGAAAGTCTGGTATATCTCCCTTGATTTGGGCCGAATTTCCCCTTCGGCTTCCTGCCCCTCTCTTTCCCCCTCGGGCCGCCGCCGGCCCAGCCCCTCTCGGCCTGTTTTCCCCCCCTCTCTCCTCTTCCTTCCCTGGGCCGCCCCCCCCGGCCCAGCTCTCTCCCGCGTGCCGCCTCGGCCCAGCCGCCTGCCCGGCCGCCTTCTTCCCGCTGGGCCGTGCCAGGCCGCTCGGCCCGCGCGCGCCCGAGCCGGGTCCGCCGGCTCTCTCTCTCTCTCTTTTCTCTCTCTCTCTTCTCCCCAACGGTTCCCGCCGGCGCCGTTCCGTCCCACCGGCGTCCGCCGTCCGCCCGGCCCCGCCGCCTCTGCGCGCGCGTGCCGCCAAGGAGAGCCGCGTCCTCTCCCTCTCCCCGTGCCCTTTCCCGTCTCGGTAAGGGACCGGTTCCCCTTTCCTCTCTCTTCTTTTTCTTTTTCCTCGGCCACCGACCGCCGCCGACGTCACCCGCTGCCGCGCTTGGCCGCTAGCGCGGGGAGCGCCCGCGCGGTCCCCTCGCCGCGCTCCACCGCCTCTCGGCCGCACCGCCTTTTCCCCCGGCCAAACCGACCTAGCCGCCCTTAAAATCCCCCCCCCCCCGCTCAGCCTTTTTTTTTCCCCTCCGCCCGGCCGCCATTGCCGCCTCCCGAGCTCGCCCCCTTCCCGCTGCCGCCGCCACCCTCGTCGCCCGCCGCCGCCGCCGAGGGCTCCCGAAGGAGCTTCGGGCGCTATCTCCGCCGCCCTCTTCCTCGGCCGGAGCCGCGCCGCGCCCCCCGCCGTCGCCCTCTTCCCCGGCACACCGCCCCGCCGCGGTAAGCCCCTCTCCCCCTCAATCTTCCCCTCTTTCGCCGGTTTAGGCCGCTAGACAACCGTGGAACTCCCCCTCCGGCCACCGCCGTGGCCGTCGCCTTCTCCTCCGCCCTCTCCCCGAACCGCCGTGGCCGCCGTCGCACCGCGCCGTCGCCAGCCGCCGTCGCTCCCCCGCGGCCCGATCCGAGCCAACGGCTCGATTCCTCTCTCTCCCCTCTTGCCCCGGCGCCACTCCCCGTCGCCGGCCTCGCACCGCGCCGCACGAAACCCCCTCCGCCGTCGCCGCCGTCGCCCGGCGCCTTCTCCCCTTTTTTGCCCGGCCGGCCTACGTGGCCGCCACGCAGGCGCCACGCAAGCGCCAGCCGGCGCACTCCTTCTTTTTTTCCCCCGTGCGCTCGGTCTGCGTAGACCGCGCCGCTGCCAGGTGGGCCCCGCCCTAGCACCCGCGTGGTGGTCGCGGTCCACCGGATCGGCCGTCCGCGTAGGCCGCGGCCTGCACCGGCCCATCGGCCCCCTCGGCCTCTTGTCGGCCTCAGTCCGATCGGCCTCGGGCCGTCGGCCTTTCGGACCCCCTCCTCGTCCACTCGGCCTTTTCGCTCGTGGGCCGCGCCCTCAAGCGCCGGCCTGCTCGGCCCCCGGCTATCGGCCTCCCGGCCCATCGGCCTTCGGCCCCCCCCCCCCCCCCCGCGTGCCGATCGGCCTAGGGCCGATCCCTTCGGGCCGTCGGCCCAATTATTTAGGCCGCGCCCATTCAAATCCTTTGGGCTGCCCTTAGCCGCCCAAAACAAAGTCCAATTTCAGTCCCTCCTTCTTTTCTTTTTCCAAGGGAATTAATAATTCCTTTTCCTTTATTCCAGAAAATCCTTTAATCTTCGGAAATCATATCTTTTCAACCGTTCATCCGATTACTCCGTTCCACTTCCAAAATTCCTCAAAAATCGAGATCTATCTCAATGGCACGCTTAGTGGTCTTTAATAGGGCTTCTTTTTATCGCTTGTTGAGTCGTCTCGTTTCGCGTGTAGTCTCGGAGCCCGAAGACCCGCAGTGCGCGGATTTCGAGGAAGAAGCTCAAGATCTCGAGCAAGGCAAGTCACCTTTGATCAATTGAACCTATAATTTAAATTAAGTATTTTAATTTCGCAAACTATGCATTACTTAGGTTACACTTGCACTTGGCCTCGGTTTGCAATACAACCGGCAGGCCCTACCCATTTGCTGCATTCACCTTCCTTGATTATTGAATACCCTAACACCCTTGTCACCCCTCAGGTGATGCCTCGGTATCCGTACCTCGGTACGAATATCGGACTCCCCTCAAACTTTAAAATTGATCACCTGGGTAAAACTTGAGTTTACAAAATGCTTGGAAAACCCGACACTTGGGTCGGTGCTTGAAAACTAAAGTGAGTTTCTAAAACTCGCGGTACGGGAGACGTACTGGAGGTACGGTCTGCCGTTCTCGCTCTAAGGACCGATTCCTTGGGAATTACATCCAAGCATATGTCAAGTACGACCACATGGGTGATATGGGACGCCCCTGGCTGAGTAATTAGCTAGGCCAGGGAAATCTTGATGCCAAGGGACAAGTGGATTCGCCGGGGTGGTGTCGGGGAGGACCCCTGGGCTTCCTGGCACAGTATGGTCTGGGACCTAACCTGGTGTTGGTCCGTGGGACCCCTCCCGTTGGCATAAGATGACCCTGAGTCGGCTTTCGAAATGCCTTGTCGTGAAAGCCTCAAGGTCGCCAGACGTGACCGAGGGTCGCGGGCTGGGTGATTCGGGTTAGTAACGTCGTGTGGGTAAAGTGTACCCCCTCTGCAGAGGTTAACAACTGTTCGAACAGCCGTGCCCACGGTCATGGGCGGATGTGAGGTGATTCCTTAGCGTAGTTTTATTTGAACACCTTGTGAACTGCTGTTGGTGTGAGGTTTTCCGTTCTGTGCTTGGTTTAAGGCTGTTGAAGCAGCCGGGTCGGTGACGATTGGCAGGGAGCCTCTCGTACCGACGTGTTGACTTGTGGCTGTTGAAGCAGCCGGAGTCGGTGACGATTGGCAGGGAGCCTCTCGTACCGATGTGTTGACTTGTGGCTGTTGAAGCAGCCGGAGTCGGTGACGATTGGCAGGGAGCCTCTCGTACCGATGTGTTGACTTGTGGCTGTTGAAGCAGCCGGAGTCGGTGACGATTGGCAGGGAGCCTCTCGTACCGATGTGTTGACTTGTGGCTGTTGAAGCAGCCGGAGTCGGTGACGATTGGCAGGGAGCCTCTCGTACCGATGTGTTGACTTGTGGCTGTTGAAGCAGCCGGAGTCGGTGACGATTGGCAGGGAGCCTCTCGTACCGATGTGTTGACTTGTGGCTGTTGAAGCAGCCGGAGTCGGTGACGATTGGCAGGGAGCCTCTCGTACCGATGTGTTGACTTGTGGCTGTTGAAGCAGCCGGAGTCGGTGACGATTGGCAGGGAGCCTCTCGTACCGGCGTGTGTGAGTTGTGGCTGTTGGTGCAGCCGGGTCGGTGAACGATTGGCAGGGAGCCTCTCGTGCCGACAAGAATCAATCGATACAATTTCACTGCTCCGGCCGGATGAGACGCACTTTCTCATCCGTGTCGTTGAGAAGCACTCACTTAGATGTTTCTAAAGTCTTAAACTAAAACCAATTGTGAAAAATAACTGGCTTTCCCTTGAAGCTTGCATTAAACACTTAATTCCCCTGACTTGCTGAGTACTCCCGTACTCACCCTTGCTCTATATAATTAAACCCCCCCCCCAGTTCCCGAAGACGAAGAGATGGACCCTGCTGATGAAGAGTTCTTCCAGGAGCAAGCAGACTTCGAGCAGTAGTAGGGTTTCGGCCTTCCCCAAGGCTTTGCTTGTGGCTTAGGGCTAGTCTCCGCTTTCCGCTTCCGCCTTTTTGTAATGCTGTTGTGAACTCGGGTTCTGTCCGCAGTTCCAACCTTGGTTGTAATCCTACTCTTAATAAAGAGACCGCTGTGGTTGTGATATTCAGTCTTCCTGTTGTACCAGCGCTATTTCCTGGGACTGGTATAGGCATACAGGTCAATCTGGACCGCCCTATCTTGGTCTTCGCCCGGGGCCAGTTTGGGGCGTGACAGAAGATGGTATCAGAGCGCAGCTTTGGCCTGGGACGAAACCCGACGTTAGATGACCGTAAGGTGCTAAGTTCTGAAAAAACTATTTACGAAAAGTTCGGTTCTTTTCTTCTTCTCGTACTCTGTTTACAAAACTAGTTACTGACTTCTCTTTCTTTTTCAAAATTGTAGATGGCAGTCAACGCCACCCACAGTTCCCACGGCGTTGGTGAGGGTCACCACGTCGACCAGCTGAGAGACCTCGCTGGCTTCCTTGGCTTCTCTTGTCCCGAGTACGCTGGGTACTCTGTGGACCGCTTCCCTCCCCGCTGTGAGCTGTCCGTGTACCTTTACCCCCGCGGAGGTACACACACCGCTGGCCTTCGCCCTCACCACTTCAACTTGGCTCGCCCCACGCTCCAGTTCGCGTACCAGGACCTCTCCTGGACCGCTCTGCATCGCTTGGCCTACGACTACCGTCGTCGCCTTGCAGGTTCGGCCTTCCGGCTGATCCCGCAGCTCCCTCCTGGCCGTGCAGACAGCCGCTACCCTTGCCCTTACCGTGAGTCGCACCCTGCGCTGACGCGCATGGTGGAGCTTTCTGGCGCTCAGGCCACTCAGCACGACCTTCTCCTTGAGGCTTACCGCTCCTTGGCTCGCCGCTACGCCGCGCTGGAGGCCCGCCTTGCTGAGGAGGGTGTCACCTCCGTGGACACTACCTCCTGGGACTCTGGCCGCCTTTGCCACTCCAGCCACCTATCTTTCTACAGTTCACGTGGCTCTGCTCGCACCCCCAGCGGCCCACGCTCCCCCAGCCCGCGTGTGCCGTACTCGCCAGTCTACTCCCCCTTCCCCCACCGTGCCTGCCCCTCCTACACCCCAGGTCACACCCCAGTCGTCAGCCGCCGTGGGCTCCGACTGATCCGCACCGCGCGGAAGCGCGTTGTGGGCTCCTCCACCGTGTTCCGTTTCGACTACCCAGCTCCTACCCCGCCAGCAGGCCGCCCTGCTGCCGGCCCTCGACAGGTTCCGCCGGTCCCTTCGCGTGCGCCGATCGACGTGTCCTCTTCAGACGAGCCGACCACCGGAGCCAGCCAGGCAGGAGAGCAGTAGAGTTCGTCTGCTGCAGGTGGAGTTCGTGTGCCAGACCTTTTGTACCGCCGCCAACTCTTTTGGAGTCGTGGCGAGGTAGTGTGTGAGTGTGTTGTTGTGGGTGTTGTTTGGTAGTCTGGATCTCTGAGGTGGTGTGCGTACAGTCAAGCTCGGCGCAGCTCTGTGACTTGTCCACACCCGTTGTTTTAGGTGCTTTCCGAGTTGAGAAAAGCTTTATGACTAGTATGTGCTTTCTGAGCTCGTTTACTTTATTTCTTCCCTTTTAAGTGTTGTTCTGTTTTCTTACCCCACCCTTTTCTAGGAGATTAGATGGCTGCCCGTCCCCGTCGTGTGGCTCGTGCTCCAGCTCGTTTGGGTTACGAAACCCACAGGGATGAACCAGAATCGGAAAATGAGTCAGGGAATGAACCGGTTAATGCTCCAGCCCAGGCAGATCCTACAGCAAACCGTGCACAAGACTTACCCCCGCCTCCCCAGCTTCAGGCAGATTACCAGCACATGATGGCAGTTCAGACTCAGATCTTGCAGGGCTTAGCCCAAGCCATTGCAGGTATCCAGCAGAATTTGCAGCCGCAGGCTCCGCACCCAGTGCCTTTCCATAACAACAATCACAGATCCAAGCTGACGGACTTTCTAAGATCCCATCCACTGGAATTCTCTCACACCGTCGAGCCCGTTGAGGCTGACGATTGGCTAAAGGATGTTGAGAGAAAACTCAACCTAGTGCAGTGCACCCCAGTGGAAAAGACCCTTTTTGCTGCACATCAGTTGAGAGGTTCTGCAGCCGACTGGTGGGAGAATTACTGTAATGCCCATCCGGACGCTGTCAACATTGAGTGGGCAGAGTTCGCCGATGCCTTCCGTGCAGCTCATGTGCCCGAAAGTACCATCGACATGAAGAAAGAAGAGTTCAATCGTCTGAAACAAGGTACAGGAAGCGTCAATGAGTACCTGAGTCGCTTCAACAAATTGGCTCGGTATGCTCCCGAAGAAGTGGACTCCGACAAGAAAAAGATCAAGAAGTTCTTGAAGGGAATCGCAGTAGGGTTGAGAATCCAGTTGCTTGCCCATGATTTCCCCACTTTCCAGCACATGGTCAACAAGGCCTTGCTTCTGGAGGATGCCAGAAAAGAGGCAACTGAGGAATATAAGAAGCGCAAGTCTACCCACCAAGCGCCCCCATTTCGAGGTGCGCCACGCCCTCGTGTTGGACATCCCATGCAGTACCACCAACCTGCCCATCAAGTCAGTCGCCAACCTGGCTTTACTCCCCGTCCGCCGGTGCCCCGCCTTACTCCGTCGCCCCAGCAGCATGCCCCTAGTGGCAACACCGCAAGGAACAGTGTCTCCTCCTTCAATTCGCCCTCAGGAATGGCAAATGTGCAGTGCTTCACGTGCAAACAAATGGGACATTACGCCAGGCAGTGTCCTCGGAATCAGGGAAATTCTAACCCCGGACGCTCTGATGCTAGCTTCCCCAGGACTCCAGCACCTGCACAGTCCCGCCCAGTCACTCAGACAAGTGGACAAGGTTCTCGTGCCTCCAATAACTTTGGACGAGGTCGAGTGAACCACATTCAAGCTGAAACCGCCCAAGAGGCCCCCGACGTGGTGATGGGTATGTTCTCTGTCAACTCCATACCCGCACTCGTTCTATTTGATTCAGGAGCTTCTCATTCGTTCATATCGCAAGCTTTTGTGAAAAGAAATGGTTGAAAAACCCAAAATTTACAAGTACCTATGGTAATACATTCCCCTGGAAGGGATATAAGGGCAGATAAACTATGCCCCAAGGTTGATCTAGTGATAGAAGGGGTTAGCTTCGCAGCCAAACCCATAGTCCTAGACTCCCAAGGTCTGGATGTCATCCTAGGGATGGATTGGTTGGCTAAGCACGAAGGACAAATTGATTGTGCCGATAGGACCATCACTCTGCAAGGACCCGGAGGAAAACAAGTGCGTTTCACTCCCCTCCTTCCCGGAAATCGGTCAACCCTGAACAGTTTGCAAGCCACTCCTTTGGAAATGGTACCTATAGTCAACGAGTACCCCGATGTGTTCCCAGAAGAACTACCCGGGATGCCACCGGATCGAGAAATTGAGTTCTCCATAGAGCTTGCCCCAGGCACCGCTCCCATTGCCAAGAGGCCCTACAGAATAGCAGCCAACGAACTGGCAGAAATTAAGAAACAGATCGAAGAACTTCAGAACAAGGGTTACGTGCGACCCAGCTCGTCCCCTTGGGGAGCCCCTGTGCTCTTAGTAAAGAAGAAAGATGGCTCTGAGAGAATGGTGATAGACTATAGAGCCTTGAATGAAGTAACCATCAAGAATAAGTATCCCCTACCACGGATTGATGATTTGTTCGACCAATTGGAAGGAGCCAGAGTATTCTCCAAGATCGACCTACGATCTGGGTATCATCAGCTCAAAATCAGATCAGAAGATATCCCCAAGACCGCTTTCTCAACGCGGTATGGCTTGTATGAGTTCACCGTAATGTCTTTCAGACTCACCAATGCTCCGGCATTCTTCATGAACCTGATGAATAAAGTTTTCATGGACTACTTGGATAAGTTCGTTGTGGTCTTCATCGACGACATTCTGATTTATTCCAGGAATGAACGAGATCATGCAAATCATCAACGGAAAGTAATGGAAAGGTTGCGTGAACACCAGCTCTTCGCCAAGTACTCGAAGTGTGAGTTTTGGCTGGATAAAGTAGCCTTCCTTGGCCATGTCATCTCCACCAAAGGTGTTGAAGTAGACCCCAGTAAGGTTGAGACCGTCCTCGCCTGGAACGCACCCAAGACGGTGTCTGAGATCTGTAGTTTCCTCGGTTTAGCGGGTTACTACCGGAGGTTCATCGAAGGATTTGCCAAACTGGCTCGACCAATGACGGAACTCCTAAAGAAGGAAAAGAAGTTTGAATGGTCGGAAGCATGTGAACGCAGTTTTCAAGAACTCAAGAAAAGATTGACGACTGCTCCCGTCCTTACCCTGCCTGACATCCGAAAGGATTTTGAGGTATTCTGTGATGCATCGAGACAAGGTCTAGGATGTGTCTTAATGCAAGACCGAAAGGTGGTGGCCTACGCTTCAAGACAACTCAGGCCCCATGAGGTCAACTACCCTACACATGACCTAGAATTGGCAGCTGTGGTTCATGCCCTGAAAATTTGGCGTCACTACCTGATTGGAAACAGATGGGAGATTTACACCGATCACAAAAGCCTCAAATACATCTTTACTCAGAGTGAATTGAACATGAGACAGAGAAGATGGTTGGAATTAATCAAGGATTATAATCTCGGTATACACTACCACCCTGGAAAAGCAAATGTGGTCGCCGACGCGTTAAGTCGCAAGACCTACTGTGCTACCGCCCCAGTTTGGCCAACACAGGATGACCTGAGTCGAAAAATCGAGAAGTTGAAATTGACCGTGGTCCCTACCGGAGACCTAGCCAGTCTTACAGTGCAACCGACCCTAGAAGTTCAAATTCGAGAGGCACAATCAGATGACGAAGTTATAAAAGAAATGAAGGATAAGATCCGTAAGAAAAGGCTCAAAGGTTTCACCATTGGAACTGCGGACAGAACCCGAGTTCACAACAGCATTACAAAAAGGCGGAAGCGGAAAGCGGAGACTAGCCCTAAGCCACAAGCAAAGCCTTGGGGAAGGCCGAAACCCTACTACTGCTCGAAGTCTGCTTGCTCCTGGAAGAACTCTTCATCAGCAGGGTCCATCTCTTCGTCTTCGGGAACTGGGGGGGGTTTAATTATATAGAGCAAGGGTGAGTACGGGAGTACTCAGCAAGTCAGGGGAATTAAGTGTTTAATGCAAGCTTCAAGGGAAAGCCAGTTGTTTTTCACAATTGGTTTTAGTTTAAGACTTTAGAAACATCTAAGTGAGTGCTTCTCAACGACACGGATGAGAA